>JABFTP020000185.1:30076092-31509842 GCA_013387265.2 Cryptolaemus montrouzieri | reverse complement strand
CGATAGGGTGTTCCATGGGAAATTCCCCATTTATTGATCTATTTCAGAGAAACATAAACCGAATTGCATCATTCTAATAGCCTGAAACATTTTCATTGGTCTGTCAATTGTTGATTTTTTTAATATTAATAAATTTTTTAATTACCCATTCAATTTTGAGTAAATGGTATCACTTAAAACGCTGTATTTTCTGAGAAATAGTAATTATCAAAAAATTTCGGAAGAAGACTTACATTTCCAATTCATCGATGTAGTTCGTAGAATGGGCGACTGTTTCTTCTGTCTTAGAAAGTGTTTTGGTTATTATCTCAGTTCGTATTTCGAGTGAAAAAGGCTCAACATGTAGATAGATATATACGAGCCAGAAGTCTATTGTAGCACACTCTGTCCTAAGTTTCACCCACAAGCTTCATCCTTCTTGTGAAGGATATAAGCTTCGTGGCTGATAGCTTAATAAGCTCAGTTATGTTCAGTTTATTTTTCCAAGCTCCTCCAGCCTCACTCTGTCCCCAGCTGGAAACTTGCACATAACGTGTTCCATTGATTCTCTTCACATAGTCTACATGAAGGGTCCTCAATCAAACCTAACTCATTTAGGTGATGTTTGAGGTGACAGTTCTCCATTGATATGGCAGTTAGAACTCTCAGGTCAGTTGGAGAGTTTAAGCCAAGCCTTTGCTTTCGCAGTGGAAGGTCCACTGATGGCAATTCGAGAGTACCTGAATATAATGTGGAATATTTCTGTTTCAAAAACAGCAAGCCTGCGAAGACAGATCGACTATTCTTTGGTAGCACCTCAACACCAGCTCCAACACCTTTTGCAGTTTTAGAGCCGTCCGTGAACCAACAGGTGCCCTCAGGTAGACGATCCTTGAAGCTGCTCAATTCCTGTCTGCTCAACATGTAAAAGAAGACTATAATCAATCGCAAAGTCAGTTCTGTGGCAGAATACATTTGAAAATCACGGAATAATCTTCATAGAATTATATGCCATTTGCAATTATTAACTAGAAATTATGACAGATCTATCCCCTCATTCTCATTATCGTTTCGTTTCAAGTCTTTTCTGGGTTAGTTTCTATCAAACAGAAATAGTGCTCGAGCATTTCGACTCTATCGTGAACGATTACCAGATCGTGCTGAATCAGAACGCTGCAAGAATATTAGAAAAAAATTAAGAAAGTGGAAACATCTGTTTCAGTAAACCAAAATCGAAATTAAAAACTCAATTTATATCACTGAAATTTTTCGAATAAATTGTTGAAAATGTTGCTACATGCTACATGCTGTTGAATACACAATTGGCATCTTCTGAATACGGCACGTGTTGTATTCAGAACACGTCCCAATTTTGTGGTGGAGAGAGGTAAACCCGATCAATAACTTCAGAGCCAAAAATCAGGACGGTCCAATCAAATGTGGGGAGTGAGCTGGCCACCAAACAGGATCATTCTTCTCTATCCATTAATCACCGAAATTATTGTTCAGCCAGTTGACAATCAAAGTTATATTGTGGAGAGCCATCAGACCAAATAACAGTTCTGAAAAGAAAATAATCTAAGTGCCCCCTATCAGTGAAAAAATTTGAAAACTCTAGGCGTCTAACACATTTCATTTTCTTCAAGAGCTTGAACTTCTTGAAAACAGGAGGTTTGTATTTATGTTTTCATGAAACAGACTTAACAGTCGTCGTTGACGTCCCAGTTTCTTCAGGAATTTATTGGAACAGATATTTCTGGTACAGACCAATCAAAATATTTCATGCTGTTAGAATATCATTCAAGATTGAATTCTGCTTCAAGCTATAGCTTGGAGCGTTTTTCACGAAAACCCAATATACATTATTCAAGAATTGATAGGTATCACTATTTTTCGAAATGGTGTACATCTTTTAATTTGCTTGAACGATGAAGGTGAAGAAAACTAATGACATCAAAAAGTATAAGAGAAATAAAAATATATAAATAAAACAGGTTATCTCTATAGAATGGTATATTATCTTGATATATCAGCGCCTTTCAGATCTTGACATCAATGTGTGCACTGAATCTGTTACAGAAATCATTCATGCAGGAATGGATCTCTACATCTCTCATTCCATGAAAAGAACAAGAGCGCAAGAGCCATGTTTCAACAAAGACTGCGAAAGAGCCTCCGCAGCCAAGAACAGAGCCTAAAAGTCATGGAAGATAAATCTAATGGAGGAAACAAGAACAACCTTCGTACGAATACGGAACGTATGCAACCTAACAACTGCAAGATCAAAGGCCAATTTCAACGAAGGAGTAACTTGCCTTGAACAGGCAAGCGGGACTAGATAGTTCTGGTCTATGACTGTCAGTGCTAATTTCTTCAAATCTGCGTTTCCGCCTCTTGTTGGAGAAGACGGAAGTATAGCATCATCTCCGAAAGAGAAAGCCGATCTTTTTGCTCTCTTGTCCCCAAAGAATTCTGTGTTAGATTCATCTAACGCAATACCACCAAATATTACACCTACAAATTCTTCCATGGCATAAGTCAAGTTTAGCGTTCGCACTGTGAGATCGGCTCTCAAGCAGCTGAACTGCAAGAAGGCAGTTGGTCTAGACGAAATACCACCAATCATCCTGAGAAAGTGTGCTCCCTAACTGGCTAACATTTTTAACCGTCTGTTTCAGATTTCTTATGAAAGCCAGACTTTCTCGAGCAGCTGGAAAATAGTGAGAATTTAACCCATCCCAAAGAAAGAAAAGAAGTCCTTACCCCAAAACTACCGCCCTGTTGTCCTTCTTCTCATTATGTCCAAAGTGATGGAGAGAGTCATAAATAAACTCATTAAATATCTTGAGTTGCAGAGAATTATTAAAGACCGTCAGTATGGTTTTCGCAGGCAAAGATTGACAGGAGATCTGCTCACCTACGTCACTCATGTTTGTACATCAAGGATGGAAAAGCATGGGGAATCCAGAGCAATAGCCCTCGACATCTCTAAAGCCTTCGATAGGGTTTGGCATACAGCCTTGTTGAATGAACTTGCTGCATATGGGCTACGCGAAGAATTGCGGGGTTGGATAAGTAGTTTTCTTTCAAATAGATCAATAAAAATTGTGGTCGACGGTATAACATCTGATTGTTTCCAGTTGCAAGCAGGAGTACCTCAAGGATCCAGTCTTTCGTCAACCTTGTTTCTGTTACAGATAAACGATCTTCTGTCATCTATAGAGAACAAGATCTTCGGTTCTGCAGACGATTGTACTCTGGTTTCGTCTTTCAGTAGTCTGCGGCCGATAACAGATTCGGAATCACAGCGTCAGTGATGTCAACAAATTAATAACTTAAACTCTGACTTACATAAGATATTGGAGTGGGGTCAGTTGAACCTGGTGAGATTCAACGCGAGCTAGACGCAAGCAAGACGTTTTCTAGAAAGGTCCCCGCTGGAGAACCTCCTCTAATGATGCAAGGCCAACAAATTGCATCTAAAGATTCGATGCACCTTCTCGGAATAACGGTCAACTCCGGGTTTTGCTGGCATGAACATGTATCAGCAATAGCTAAGTCGGCACCAGCTAAACTTAGTTTTTTTTTCAGAGCCAAGCGATACTTCTCGTCATCTCAGATGTTGCTTCTATATAAGGCGCAGATTCGATCTGCTTTGGAATATTGCTTCCAAGTATTGGTATCTGCGCCCAAACATTCGACCGATGTTGGATAGTGTGCTGAAATGGACTGTGCACCTCATCGACCACCCGGAGATCACCCACGATCTCCAACCGCTAGCTCTCAAAAGACAAGCTGCTGACCTCTCTCTGTTTTACAGATACTCCCACGAAAGATGCTCCAAGGAGCTGAACGACCTTGTTTCGGGAAAATTCATATTTTTCCGCAACACAAGTCTGGCAATGAGTTCCCATCATATGGCGGTACATTTAGCGACCCTTTGAACCTCTCTCTATAAGAAATCCTTTGTTCACAGGGCCGGTAAGCTGTGGAACTCATTTCAGTCCCAACATCCTACGAATTGGCCTTCTTCAAGAAGCTAGTGAACAGACACCTCAATTCTCCCTAGGCTCCCACTCATGTGGTGTTACTAGTTCGCTCATTAAAAAAAAGTAAGCATGCTCTATGAATTTGGCAAACGTGCTGGCTATTGCATTCAATAAATTCCGTGCAAATTTAACGCCTTATCCAGAAGAGCTGTGAAATGTGGTAGACACCATAAACACAAATAGAGTCTTCACCAAAGTCGTTTACAGGTTCCCGAGATTGCTCTTGAATATACGTCATTCTTGCCAGAGTATATCTACAGAGTGCTCTGTCTCAAACAAGCCACTCTGTTTATTTGTTATCCTGTTGTTATTGGAATAGTTTGCTGAAACATGTCGAATGAGTTTGTTCGGGGTACATCCTTTCACGTTAATCTGAGACTCCAAGGAGCAACCTTCTAAGGGAGATACTTCAATTCCTCAACATTGAATAGGGCAAAAAGGAAAAGCGATACCACATTTGAAAGTCCCTTGACCGGTGTACGAGAGCAGTAATTTTGACGAATTATTCTTGCCAAATACTTTTTTTTATCTCCAACGTTCCACCTTGATTATAATTATTTCAGCTATTTTCAAGATTATTAAAAAAAGGGAAAATAGATCAATTCTGTTTTGAAGGGACAGAAGGAAAGCTTGCGAGGATAGTTATCACCGACGTACATTATCCAAATTCACTTACCTTCAGATTTTAGATAAGAAAAGTTGGTTTTGATGTAGGTTCTTCTGGAAGCCTTCTTTACAAACCTCAATAATTATGAAAAGATCCGTACTGAAATAATGACGGAATACTTTCTAGGACACAAAATTTAATTACAAACTTAAATATTCGCCCATTCACCGAATTACATCGATGAATTGGAAATTCGATGTTTTTTCTCGAAAACTACAGCACTTTGAGTGATACTTATTTCGAAGAAAGTACGCATCTAAAAAAGCCCCGAAATGATTCTATAAAATGGAAAGGCAAAATCAGAAACGGCCCTCAGTCTCCGGCAGCTCGACGATCCAAGACTACGGAAGCGGTCATGTCCGTTCACGAGCAGAGGGTGCGAAGAATCTCCGGAGTGGACCAGCCTACCATGGTAAACGACACTTGTAAATAGTTTCCTACAACACAAGAACTGTACTATCCGACGAAAAACTGTTAGAGATAGAAAATGAGCTACAATACATTAAATGGAACATTATTGGTCTCAGTGAGGTAAGAAGAAGAAGAAGAGAACATCAGTTAACCCTGAAATCAGGCCACATTTTTCATTATAAAGGACAAGAAGATATAAGTGAAGGAGGAGTAGGTTTCATCATCCACAGAAGAAACTCAAGTAACATAATGGACATAAGAGGTATCAGCCGCCGAGTAAGCTATCTCATACTGAAACTGAATTCCGAATATAACATCAAGATAGTACAAGTATACGCCCCGACATCAACTTGTGAAGACGAAGAAGTCGAATCATTTTACGAAGACGTTGCTAAGGCACTGGACGAACAACGCACACATTACACTCGTCTGATGGGTTAGGTTAGTTTTGCCAAACTAGGTAAGCAGCAAGATGAGTCAGAAACAGCAATAGGAAAATATGGTTACAGGGAGAGAAATGAGCGAGGAAATATATTGTTGAACTTTTTACATCTTAATGGTCTGTATGCGATGAACACTTTTAAAAAAAAACACAAAGAAAATTGACTTGGATAAGCCCCAATGGGCAGCATGAAAATGAAATCGATTTCATGATCACACACAAAAAGTACATTATCCAGGATGTCACAGTGTTGAATGAGTTTTCAATTGGCAGTGACCATAGATTGATCAGAACGAAAGTAACCATCAATATAAAGAAAGAACGAACAAAACAAATATTGAAAACCAGAGGAAAAACATGGACAGAACCTCAAAACCAGACACAGTTCCAGAATGAAATAAAAAGGCATCTAGGTAGAGGAGAATATTTGCGAAACAACGTTGTTGACACCAAAAAGCTCAATATGTGTATCATCAAGGGAATTAAAGAGGCTGAACGAAAATACTGTGATTGAGCGACAACACGAAATGAAAGATAGACCGACTGGCTTTTACCCTTGAATTTGGATAAGTGCAAGGTCCTGCACCCTGGCAAAAACAACCCCCATCGGATGTACAAAATCTCTGGAACTGCTCTGATCACCACATCGAAGCAAGTTGATCTTCGAGTTATCGTCTCTAATGACCTAACGTGGACTGATCATATTCAAAGTATTTGTAGCAAGGCTTCTAGACTTGTCAGCCCAAAACTTGTAGTCTCTTATATAAAACTTATATTCGTCCATCAATGGAATTCGCAGGTCATGTGTGGTCTCCCATTTACAATTACGAGACGAATTCTCTCGAATCTATTCAGCGGGGGATAACAAGAATTCCGTACGGGCGTCGACGCCAAGTTATTCCGAACGCCTCAAAATATTCGATCTTCAACCTTCAATAATAGATGGCTTCGAGGTGATCTTATTATTGTCTACAGGGCCTTGAATAACAGGCTGGGTGCAGATTTATCTCCATGATCAATCACAACAGACGTCTACGAGGCAACAGACTGAAATTATATCGAGAAAACTTCAAATCCATCCCAAGACACAATTTTCTTTCCAATCGTGTCTTTACCGCATGGAATGATCTACCACCACATGTAATTTCTTCTACTTCTGTCAATGCTTTCAAGAATGCCTATGATTCATGGATATTATCTGAAACAGGCAACTGAAGATTTCTAAGAACCTACAACATGTTTTTGATAAGCAATTATTGTATTTCATTTGAGTTTTTGTAGGTAGATTAAATGCTTGATCTACTTGCTTTTGAGAATCTTTTATTTTGTTTTCATCAGATAAGAATAGCCTAACCTATTTTTGAGTCATTTTGTAATACTTTATGTTCACTGCTTTGCAACCTGTTAGACATAATGTATATTATGATTTTTGAGTAATATAGGCATTACGCCTCAACTCTAATTTATATTAAATAATAATAATAATAATAATAGAGGAGAGAGGAAATTTAACAGATACATTTGGTGGAAATTATGAAAGACTGAGGCAATTGAACAAGATCATTTCCGAAGAAGATAGAGAAGATGTTAGGTTAGGTTAGATAGCGTACAACTCAAACATGATCACTAATGTGATTGAAGATAATAAAAGTCTAAAGGTTCTCAGACGAAAAATGGCAAATGATAAAAAAATATCTGTAAATCAAAGAACGCACAAGGCGAACTAGTCTCAAATAGTAACGATATTCTTACAACAGTGGAAAATTTCTATGAAGAATTGTTCAGGCGTCACCCTGAAATAATAATAAGGGGCTCAGAAGACATCCCCCGAAATAACCATTCCTGAAATACGAAATGCACTCATAGAAATGAAAAATACTAAGTCACCAGGTGAGGATGAGATAGCGATTGAAGCAGTTAAATCAGGTGGAGGGAAACTACTAGATGAATTATAAACACTTTTTAACGAATGCCTCCACACGGAAACTACGCCAGAACAATGGAATAATGTCATTATTGTACTCATACAGAAGAAAGGTAACATAACAAAACTATCGACCAATAAAAGTTAATCGTCTCATTTTTATAAGCTGTTCACCAGAATTCTCACCAACAGACTGAACGCAAAGCTTGAGTTATACCAACCAAGAGAGCAGGCTGGATTCAGATCAGGATTCGGCACAAATGATCATCTCCTAGTTGTAAAAAATCTTATTGAGGAATCAGTTGAGTACAATAAACCTCTAGTACTTATATTCGTTGACTACGAGATAGCGTGTGATACGGTTAATCAACACAAGATGCTTGAGGCCCTAGCCGACTATAGAATAGACTATCGGTACACCACAATCATGAAATATATTTATGAAAATGCAACTGCAAGTGTAAAACTTCATGAAAATACAGCAAAGATTCCAGTGGGAAGAGGTGTACGCCAAGGCGATACTATTTCTCCAAAGTTGTTCACGACGCTTGAATATGCTTTCAAACAAAAAGATTGGGAAGACTTTGGTATAAATATTAACGGCGAGATGCTCATCTCAGGTTTGCAGGCGATGTGGTTTTATTTGCAGATTGCATTGAAAGGGCTAAGAAAATTCTCGAAAGACTAAACGAGGCTTCCCAACAAGTAGGGCTAAAGATGAATGGTTCGAAAATTCAACTGCTGACAAATCTTGTTCTTTGTAAAAAAATTAATATTAATGGCATCCCAATAGAAATGACAACATCTTATAAATACTTAGGTTATGAAATACGGCTAGGTAAAGATAATCAGACATGTGAACTTCATAGGAGAGTGGGGTTGACATGGGCAGCCTTCGGAAACCTAAGACATATTTTCAAATCTCACCTTCCAATATGCCTGAAGACAAAATTTTACAACCAATGTGTTCTCGCCGTTCTCACATATGGTGCAGAGACATTAACTTTGACCAAGAAATCTGTGAATAAAATGAGAACTACACAGCGTGCAATGAAAAGATCAATGCTAGGTTTATCGCTTAGGGATAGAATTTCCAATATAGAAATCCGCAGAAGAACTGGAGTGATAGATGCCATTGTGGTGATGTGTGATGTGGAATTGGGCGCGGCATGTTGCCAGAATGGACAAAATGGCTCATAAAGTGGAGGCCTAGACAGGAAGCGTTGAGAAACCGGGGCAGATCACCAACCAGATGGGCTGACGACCTGCGACGAATTCATACTAATTGGATTCAGAATGCGAAGGATAGATAGTTTTGGAAGCATTCACGGGAGGCCTACGTCCAGCAATGGACAAACTTATAGGCTAATGATGATGATGATGATGACTCAATGTTCGATAAGTAATCGTAAACAATTAAGATATGGGTTTACCAGTTAGAAAGAGAGGATCAACTTTCGGTGATTCAAGAAGTGACCAATGAAAATGTTTCAAGCTGTTCAAATTGTATTCAAGATGCAATCAATTACGTTTATGTTTCATTAAATTCAATTAACAATTATAGGAGCTATAGCTTGAGGCATTTTCATGAAACATCCGATAACGGTGTGCCGAATGGAAAAAATTCAGTAAAACGTCAGGCAATATTTCTAGGGTAATGAAGGGGCAAGAAACAATACTGAACTTCTTTTCAAAGGCCATGTTATGCCATGTTTCACCTCGTTGGAAAGGTTTCTTAAAGATATGTAATAAACTATTCGTTTTCAACATTATTAAGTATTTTTGTCGCATAAATTGCTCAAAACACAGAATTCAAAATATATGAAAAAAACGCATTATCCCGTACATTGAACGCAACGTATTTTGTGTGCTCTGTATAGCAATAATGTAACTGCGTCTACTTATCCGCATAGGACGGATCAGACGAATCGGCAAGATGGTAATGCTGATACAGTGGAAGAAGAAATTTTTCGATTCTCATTGATGAGTCACTCGTAAACTCACATGCGAATGCACTGCTTAAAAACGTATTCGTTCGATGCGGCTAAATGGACGCTTTCCTTCAATCGCCATGAGATTACTTCTTGGTAATGTAATAGTTCAAAGTAAACACCTTATCGTTTATGGTAAAAATTTTAATCCACAAAACTTTTCATTCATATAACTTTTATCGATATTTTTTATAACAAGTGAGTAACTTGATACTGCTGTATCGTTTTTTTGAACGTATATTCAATGGAATTCATCTTCTTTATATTTATTTATTTTATGCATCTAACCGAATTGCATTAAATTGAAATTTTGATAATGATTGGAATCACAACTTATCTGCACTTATCTAAA
Source organism: Cryptolaemus montrouzieri (assembly GCA_013387265.2). Lineage (NCBI taxonomy): Eukaryota > Metazoa > Arthropoda > Insecta > Coleoptera > Coccinellidae > Cryptolaemus > Cryptolaemus montrouzieri. Next base: position 31,500,027 of record JABFTP020000185.1, on the reverse strand, counting down.
ATTATTCACATCAAGGAAGCATCCAATTTGTACTGGAGTTACTTGATTTGGATTGGCAGAGTGGAATTTTGCAAACACATATAGGAATCCATCGACCATGATAACGTAGGCATGGATTTAATACTTTACTCGGATGAATCTTTACATTAAACGATGATGTTAAAACTGTCGACAATTCACTGAATTATTTAAACTCCTACACAATTCACAGAGAGTTAACTTGGGGTCAGGCTTAGTTGGTAACCGTTCAAGAAGTCCAAAACTCTTCGATAAAAATCTCAGCGGAGAAAGGTACCTAATTTTTCTACAAGAACATTTACCCGATTTGTTTCCGATTGATATAGACCAAGACTTACCTGTGAGAATTTGGTTCGATCAAAATGGAGCACCTACACACCTTGTCTTGAGTATACGCAGATACCTGGGTGATAATTTTCCAATTAATATGTTGGAAATAGAGGACAAATCAACGGTTTAATGCCGTTTTCTTGCAAAATATATTTTGCAACATTAAACTGATAAGAAAAAAAGACTGAAAACTACAAAATAAAAAAGAACCTTTTGAGCCAAACAAAGATCCTATGCTAATATAAGTAGGTATATAGAAAAATGCGATTATAGAAATGGCCTTTGTAACAGTCCGATTTCTCGAATTAATCATTTATATCTTTGGAACTCAGTTTTCTTAATTTTAGTAATAATTAAATCTCATTTCATCAAGTTAAATATTCAAACAGTTTGAAATTCGAAACAAGATTCTACAGGTAAAGATACCCAATGAAAATTATAGTTATATCCGTAAGGTGTCGCTTGTATTGATCTAGGTTGTTCACCGGTTAATTGTGAAGTCAGTACTTGAAAGAAGATCGTTTTCTCGTTTCTGTGGGAGAACGGAAAGCAGTACTCATTCTATGTTTCGTTTCCACTTTATTGTTGTGAAGAGAATAATTTCGCTTTTAATTTGTTTTTTTGAAAATCAATAATTTTTCATAGAACCGAGTCTATATAAGTTCAGAATTCATTAGATTCGCTCTGTTTTCATTTAGAAATCTTCGGAATCGTTTGTTATTTTATTGGAGCTGTGTTGTAGCGATTGGAGTGAATAATTTTTAGTAATAGAAATTAAGTATTCTCTGATTCTCTGGATAAATTCCAATCGTCTGAGTCGTTATAAGTAGTCGGTAATTTTGCCGGATTTCCTCGACAACCAATTCAATTAGAGAGTGGAGAGATTTCGAATTTTTCTTTTGTTATATTAACCTAGATCGATATCTGCTATTCCAAGGATTTTTTTCCACCGTCAAGATATTCTATGAGTTTTCATCTTTATGGCAAACCTTGATATTTCACGACTGTGGTAACCACGTCCTTAGGGAACTAGTCTTGTCACCTAGGGCAGTCACCTTGCGAACCATATTCAGCCAATCAAGTGAGCTGTAAGATACAAAAATACCAGAAAACTGATGTAAAACACCAAATCCAATCATCGTGGGAATTAATCTCATTCCTGAAAATCTAAGTGTTTCTCTTTATGATCAAATTCTTTTCTTGTATTTTCGTTAATTGTTGACTGAGCTCTATCATTGAGTTTCGATTTGTTGAAAAGCTCAGATTGTTTTAAATTGAAAATTTGTACAATGTAGTTTGAATTCATCTCTTCTGAGACTCTTTTTATAGTAATTGGTTAAAGTTTTAGTTGAGTTTTTTGTATTAGATACCTTGATAATAGTTAGTAATTTATTAATCACTTACTGCGATTTCGATATTTATTTTGTAATAAAGCTAGTTGAATGAAGTGATGATTATTATTCCTAAGGCTATATCAAGGACCTAGGTTCTAGACGAAGATCTCACACACTGAGATGAAGGGACTCTGATCTAGGTAGGTATATGTATTTATAGGTAGTGTCAATTATAATTTTCTTTCAACTAGCCTTGCTATAATTTAATCTCATTCAGTTTCATTATTTAAATTTCTTATTTCCAGTAGAATTGAAATATTTCTTCAATTTTAGATATTCTAGAAACAAAATCATTACCCTTTTCATATTCACATTGATGAGTTTTCCGTGCATCATTGCTCTCTTAACTTGAATCAAGAATACGTTTTTGTATTCTGCTTCGAAATGTTGCACAATTTTGGGGAATAATGGAAGAATTGTCACGAAGTTATTCATCGAGAACGATTTCCTCGAAAACTGACTGCTTCAGAGATAACTCTCCTGTGAAAAAACTGAGTATGGCCAAGTTTTGTTTTGAAAATGTGATTATCATCTGGTAGCACTCTTAAGTGGATATGGAAATTATTATATTGGCGTACATATGCATTCTTACCTTCATATTTAGGTTAGGGAATTGCAAGAAGAAATGGAAATCAGTTGACCGAGTGTTCACAAAATAATAGATTCGCTTAAATGTCACCACTTCAAAATAAACACAAACGACTTACGGATTTTGAGCGAAGGTTAGGTTAGATTTCATAACACATAACATGAATATGGTCTTAATATAATAATATATAATGAATATAAGAAATCATATTTTGTGGAGCGACCAGCAAATATTACACAATGGTATCGTTAATCGTCACAACTATCTGCAGAAAATCTTCACTGGGTTTGGGAGTCTAAGTTTCAAACAGGTTGGAGAGTTAAAATGTGGTTTATTTTGTATATGTCACGTAACTAAGCCACTTGTTATTGTTATCCTCTGGTGTGTTAGATCTAACCAGAGATCAATTTGTAATTACTTTGGCTCTAAAAAGGTGGTCGTGGATTCAATGTGCAATAAAGTAACCCAGCAAACAGAATATTTTGAACTTTTTTACAAGAAATCGCAAACTATAAGATGAAAACACAAATAAACCCATAGATAAAATATCTACACTAAACGAGAGGTCTAAAAGCTTTATGATATGTTAACATACCAGAAGGATAAAGAAATGGCGATAATGAAAAATTAAACTATGTATTATACAATCACAAGAGATTTATTCAAAATCAGGATTGCAATTTCGGTCTCTCGACAATCTTAAGCTGACAATAAGCATTTTATGAATTTTGTGATAGTATAATACATAGTTCGATTTCTTATTATCATCATGATTAACTATCAGGTAGTAACGGCGGAATCAATTAACTATTTGATAAAGAACTGCTTAAATCAATTAATATTTTGTTATACGAAAAATTAGGAAATTTACTTTACTCAAACATTCTGATTTAGAACCAGATGCAAGAATGTTTGAAATTTATCTGCAAGTTGTTCTACCTATGTTTCAGATAGGAATTGATGCTTCTCCATTAATAGGGTGCTCACTAGGGTTGAATAAATTCTACTCTAAAACTGTTGATTTCACTACACTTCATGTACAATATTAAGTAGGTAGACAGATATTATTATTTGAGTGAGGGCTGCCTAGCAGCTCGGCCACTTCGATCCAGTGTGGCACACTCTGTCCTAAATTTCATACACGAGCTCCATCCTTCTCGTAAAGGATACCGGATTCATGGGTGAGAGCTTAATTAGCTCAGTCAGCATCAGTTTGCAAGATCCAAGTTCTTCCGTCCTGACCCTCTCCACAGCTGGGCACTCGTACAAAAAATGTTCCATTGATTCTATATCTTCTTCACATAGCCTACATGAAGGATCCTCAATCAATCCTAATTTATTCAGGTGTTTCCTGAGATGACAGTGCCCCGTTAGTATGGCAGTTAAAACTCTCAGTTCCAACCTAGAGAGTTTAAGCCAGGCCTTGGCTTTTGCAATGGAAGTTTCACTGATGGCCAGTCGAGCGTGTCTGAAACCTGGGAGACTCATCCAATACTCACGTACCCTCAAGTCCAGCCATCGCTTGTTTTCCATCCTTGCAGTTTCCAGGGAAATCCCGAGCTTAGGCTCCGGTCCTTTGAACTTCAGGTTAGTTCCTCGAGCGGCCAATGAGTCCGCCTTCTCATTTCCCTCAATGCCCGAGTGGCCAGGAACCCATATTAGACGGAGCCTGCTCCGCTCTCCTAGTTTGGCAAGGGTGGAGCGATATTCCTGCACCATAAGTGACGTACAGGTATCGGATGCCAATGCTTCTCCTCTTGTATCTCTGGTACCATAAGAGTTTCGTAAGGGTTTATGCTAAGTTTCTCTCCTCCACACCACCCCTGAATTGCAGACATGAAGTCTGTTGGAAACATCATCTTCGACAGCCAGAATGACTATATCATCAGCGTATGCTTGTAAATAAACATCCAGTGCGCTAATTATTATTAATTATTATATTAAGTAGCTTTTGGTTCCTTCCAAAATCAACTTCAGAACGTCAGTCCTTTCCGAAAGCTCAACATTCGAGAGAACCTAACTGAAATGAAACATGAGATTAATTATTTACAGATAAGAATTTAAATATAAATAATCCATTCAATGATTCAATTTGAAACAAAATCGATAATGATTCTTATGATTTTGAAAGTTAAGTCGAAATTAAGATGTTGCTTCGATGTGAAACCAAGCATCATTAACATCAAGAAATTGCCTTTTGAACGATTTTTGGGCAATCTGGCATGATTTCTCAGCAATAGGTGGCCTTCATATGAGTATTCCACATTCCTCCATCGTTTTTATGTTTTGGTGGAAACGTTCTCCTTGTTTTCAGCTTAGATCTCCTAAGTATTGAAACCGATCTAGAATAATATTGAAACAGTGTATTTTCATACTCATATTATAATGCAATTGTTTGAAACGAATCAGCATTTCCTCTATTGATTCAACAGAGTTGTGAGTCACATTATTTCCGAGGAAATTTCCATGCAAGCCTTTCCAGTTCATTCATAGAAGTCTCAAAATTAGAGGTGTTTTTCATAAGTTGACGTATTGGAGGTCGATGAAAGATACCTGCTTTTGGTTTTCAGTACTTGAAGCAGCCAAAAGTTGCTTCATCAGCTTCATTAGCCCTAATTTTATATGCAATGGCGGGAGAATGATTTTTTCCTCTTGAAAATAAGGGTTGATTTATGATATTTCATCTCCCAACAACAAGAGCATCATGTTGTCATAGGCCAATTTTTTCGAGTCCAATGATGTGATTTGGGGGTGCCATAAAAAAAAACAAAAATGAGTTTTGAATGAGATCTGACTTCAAAAATCCCTGTGTTATATACAAAGTATATAAATATATTATGATATATTGAATAATGGCCTATTGTCGTCTTAGTGGTGCATCAATCGTAACTCTTAAATAAAAAATTACTCCGTGTGCCTAAGAGGGTCACCCTGTATGTAGACTTACCTAATAGTCAAATAATAGTACGAAAATTTGATCATTATACATTTTCTCTAAGCATCCATCTTCTAGCTTTACACATAATGGAGGTATCAACATAAAATCGTTGAACTGTATTGTAGTAGAACTGAAAACAGTTTAGGAAGTTATTTCAGGAATTATAGATCGCAAAACAAAAGAAGAAACGAATGATTATTGTTATTGAAGATTGAACGAATCGAAAAATGAAGTTTTTTTAACCGAATTACAAGAAATTAAATAATTTTCCTCTCCGTAATGAAAATATAGTAACAAACTTTTCACACCAGGAAAAACAAGTTTATATTCGCCACAGTCTAGAGTGCAGCTCGGTCACTCAATGCTGTGAGACACGTACCTGAAAGCTTGAGGGTACAAAGGGGAGTTATTCGGTTAGTTTGGGGTTTGTGTCTGATTGGAAACGCCAGAATACTCAAGGGATCCTACCGAAATCATCAGGACCGGTTAAACGAAAGTTCGGTGAGAAGCATACTGAATGCCATGGAATGAATGTTCATTCTGTTCTGATTAGTTGAGATTTAGAAAACGCATGTAATTTGCGATTAGGATAATTTCATTAACTAGCTAGAGAACTCACCATTATATAAGGCTAAGAAAAAAAACTGAATCGAGTGGATATATAGGTATAGTTTCATTAGTTTAACCAATAGGTGACGACGCAATGTATAATTTCTCCGAAATCTTAACAGAAAACGTAAAATATGGTAATCGAAGATGAAGAGGCAAAATATATTTTATATTTTCCACAATTTTATTTTCACAAACACGACTGGTTTCGACCGTCAAGTCATTTTCAAGTGCTCAAATACAGGAAACGAATTGTATTAGAACAATTGACAATATTTTTACGAATGCGGGGGCCCATCCATACAATTATGTAGTGCTTGATAATACTTCTTCCGATCATAGAACTATTGTAGCTCATTGTAACATATTCGATACTTTGAAGTCTAATTCATATTCCTATGAGTCTCGCTTTTTCTCGACAAATAATATCGGCGTATTTGAAAGAAATCTTATTGAAGCCGATTGGTCGGAAGTGTATCATTTCAATGATATAAATGGTGCATACGATTTTTTTATAAAGCGTTTCATGTCAATATTTAATGCATGTTTCTCAAAATCTAGGCCTATATGTAATAAACCTTCCAACAGAAGGTGGGTTAGTCAGCAGATTAGAAAATCAAGCTCAGATTTGAGTTGCGGCCTCGCTATCTTGAGGCGAAAAGGTCACACCATAAATTTAGTACGAAACACCAAAAATCTTACTATCAAAATAAAATTTTTTGCTCGGATAATCCTTCTTAGGAGGCATGGAAGACTGTAGCTGAGCTTTCCAGTCGATGTGGCGGTCGGTTGAGGAATATTTCAATTGTGGTAGAGGATGTGAGAACTGATGATACCAGATTGGTTTCAATGAGTTTTTCAGTAGAGCGCCGCTAGACATAATTGATTCCATAAGCAACAGCAGTTATAAAAAGTTGGGCACATCGGATTATATGAAGAAATCCGGAGATAGTTTTTTTCTGTCTGCTCTGTCGGACGATGAACTTGTGAATATTATAAAGAATAAACTGAAAAATAAGTGGAGTTCTGGTCATGACGAGATTTCGGTCTGTTCAATAAAAAAAATGGGAACATATATTGTTAAGCCTCTAGTTTATCTAATAAACTTAAGTTTTCCTTCAGAAAAATTTCTAACTGACCTCAAAATCAATAGAGTGGTTCCCATTTTCAAAAAGGATAATTCAGACTCTATTAAGAACTACAGGCCTTTGGCCGTATCTTCAGTATTTTCAAAAATTTTTGAATATGCATTTTTGTCTAGGCTCCTGCCGTTTTTATCCAGGTTCAGTATTTTGTCCAAAAATCAAATCAACTGGTAGCGCTTTGGGTGAGTTCTACGAGGCGCTGTTGGTGGCGGTTGAGGCGGGCGAGTGCCCTGTTGGGATCTTTCTTGATCTCAGCAGGGCGTTTGACTGCATTAATTTGCAAGTTCTCTACGGGAAGCTTTATGACTGTGGCATACGGGGTGTTCCTCTCGATTGGTTGAACTCATTTACCAATGACCGCAGGCAGTATGTTACAGTGGATAGTTTTCATTCTAATAGCAGGAGGAGGGTGTCGTCCGCTTATGCTGAGGTCAAGATAGGCGTGCCGCAATGATCGGTCATCAGACTGATTCTGTTTATATTATAAGCCAATGATTTAGCTAATGTACTACCAAATATGCACTTTACGGCATATGCGGACGACATCTCTGCTCTTGTCTCTCATCATTCCATCGAAGCTGTAGAGAGACGATGCGGTGAGGTCCTATCTAACCTATTTGACTAGTTCTGCTCTCATGATTTATATTTGAATACGAACAAATCTCAGGCCTGTTTCAGATACCTCAGAAACGTGAATTAGGACCCATTTCTTTGACGGTTGATCATTCTGGATTAGATGTGACAGATTCCGTGAAATTCCTGGGCATCACGCTAGACCGATTTCTGTCCTGAAAGCCTCATTGCTTAGATTTATGTATGAAACTCAATAAAATTTATTACCAGTTTCGATCCTTGCGCCATATTTTGACCATTAGTCAGTTGCAAGATTGTTGTAGGGGCCCCCCTACAACAATCTTGCAAGCTTCATCAAGAAGTTTTTGCACGACACATAACAAAACAACACAACACGGTAAGCACAATGGTCCAAACGGCCTGAGTGCTGCCCACAAAGAAGCCGTGCAAGAAGAAGAAGGAGAAGTACGGTAGCTTATGTTGGGCACACTGATAGAAATTTCGAAACCAAATTCAAACACCTATCCTCTGATAATAATTCTTCAATATATGTACAAAAAAAACCACAAAACATTCAATAACATCAGGTAATATCAAAATTCTTCATAATTGGGACAAAGGGGTGAAAATGAATGTAGAGGAATGTTTCGAAATCAATAAACTTTGTCAATACTCAAGTGAAATCACCCTTCATAGGCAGCTAGACATTAGTATATCTCCATTACTTAATTTGTAATCAGGCTAGTATCAGCTAATTGTATGTATGTATGTATTCTTTATTTCCTTGAAATTACAATAATTTGTAGGAATGTGTCAGGTAGGGTAAGTAGGTATATTACATAAAAATTGAAAATTAACGGTAGATAATAAAACACAAGAATCTAGACTCTAAGTCGAAAAATCATTGATACAATAAATATACTTTTGTATATGAATATCTGAATATCTTCAGCTCAAATTTAGAACTCTTAAAACTAGTACAATTCCTAATAGATAAAGGCAATTTGTTGAAAAGCCTAGGACCATAATCTAACCTACCAGTCACATTCAGGCGATAACGAAAGATAATAAAGTCGCCCCTGCCTCGAGTGTCATGGGCGTGCACTGAAGAGTTTCGGGAAAAATTATGACAATTCTCATATACATGGAAACACATCCAAAAAATTAATAACGACGGCACAGTTAAATTTTCTAGGTCAACAAAAAGCTGTCTGCATGAGTGACCAGGGGGAAACCCGGCTATAATTCTAATCATCTTCTTTTGACAAATGAAGACGCTCGAAGACAGAACAGAAGAGCCCCAAAACTTTATTCCATATGTCAGTCTGCTAGCTACCTCGGCGTGATAGAGGTTCAACAACTGACTAATGGTCAAAATATGGCGCAAGGATCGAAACTGGTAATAAATTTTATTGAGTTTCATACATAAATCTAAGCAATGAGGCTTTCAGGACAGAAATCGGTCTAGCGTGATGCCCAGGAATTTCACGGAATCTGTCACATCTAATCCAGAATGATCAACCGTCAAAGAAATGGGTCCTAATTCACGTTTCTGAGGTATCTGAAACAGGCCTGAGATTTGTTCGTATTCAAATATAAATCATGAGAGCAGAACTAGTCAAATAGGTTAGATAGGACCTCACCGCATCGTCTCTCTACAGCTTCGATGGAATGATGAGAGACAAGAGCAGAGATGTCGTCCGCATATACCGTAAAGTGCATATTTGGTAGTACATTAGCTAAATCATTGGCTTATAATATAAACAGAATCAGTCCGATGACCGATCATTGCGGCACGCCTATCTTGACCTCAGCATAAGCGGACGACACCCTCCTCCTGCTATTAGAATGAAAACTATCCACTGTAACATACTGCCTGCGGTCATTGGTAAATGAGTTCAACCAATCGAGAGGAACACCCCGTATGCCACAGTCATAAAGCCTACCGTAGAGAACTTGCAAATTAATGCAGTCAAACGCCCTGCTGAGATTAAGAAAGATCCCAACAGGGCACTCGCCCGCCTCAACCGCCACCAACAGCGCCTCGTAGAACTCACCCAAAGCGCTACCAGTTGATTTGATTTTTGGACAAAATACTGAACCTGGATAAAAACGGCAGGAGCCTAGACAAAAATGCATATTTAAAATTTTTTGAAAATACTGAAGATACGGCCAAAGGCCTGTAATTCTTAATAGAGTCTAAATTATTCTTTTTGAAAATGGGAACCACTCTATTGATTTTGAGGTCAGTTAGAAATTTTTCTGAAGAAAAACTTAAGTTTATTAGATAAACTAGAGGCTTAACAATATATGTTCCCATTTTTTTTATTGAACAGACCGGAATCTCGTCATGACCAGAACTCCACTCATTTTTCAGTTTATTCTTTATAATATTCACAAGTTCATCGTCCGACAGAGCAGACACAAAAAAACTATCTCCGGATTTCTTCATATAATCCGATGTGCCCAACTTTTTATAACTGCTGTTGCTTATGGAATCAATTATGTCTAGCGGCGCTCTACTGAAAAAATCATTGAAACTTTCAGAAACCAATCTGGGATCATCAGTTCTCACATCCTCTACCACAATTGAAATATTCCTCAACCGACCGCCACATCGACTGGAAAGCTCAGCTACAGTCTTCCATGCCCCCTAAGAAGGATTATCCGAGGAAAAAATTTTATTTTGATAGTAAGATTTTTTGGTGTTTCGTACTAAATTTATGGTGTGACCTTTTCGCCTCAAGATAGCGAGGCCGCAACTCAAATCTGAGCTTGATTTTCTAATCTGCTGACTAACCCACCTTCTGTTGGAAGGTTTATTACATATAGGCCTAGATTTTGAGAAACATGCATTAAATATTGACATGAAACGCTTTATAAAAAGATCGTATGCACCATTTATATCATTGAAATGATACACTTCCGACCAATCGGCTTCAATAAGATTTCTTTCAAATACGCCGATATTATTTGTCGAGAAAAAGCGAGACTCATAGGAATATGAATAAGACTTCAAAGTATCGAATATGTTACAATGAGCTACAATAGTTCTATGATCGGAAGAAGTATTATCAAGTACTACATAATTGTATGGATGGGCCCCCGCATTCGTAAAAATATTGTCAATTGTTCTAATACAATTCGTTTCCTGTATTTGAGCACTTGAAAATGACTTGACTTGCACGGCTTCTTTGTGGGCAGCACTCAGGCCGTTTAGACCATTGTGCTTACCGTGTTGTGTTGTTTTGTTATGTGTCGTGCAAAAACTTTTTGATGAAGCTTGCAAGATTGTTGTAGGGGGCCCCCTGGGTCATAAGGGTGCTGGGTGTTTCAGCACCTAAGGTATTCAGTCTGGTTTCCTTATGAGCGGGACATTTTAAGATTATGTGTTACGTTGTTTCGTCATTCTCTAGGAAACCACGGATCTGTGTGGTTTCCGAAATCTCATGACATGTAGGTGTTGTTGAGTTGGTGTCCCGTCAGTAGGTTCACTACCATTTTAACAGACCTTTCATTGAAGGACAATAGTTCATATACCCTCTTCTTTGATTGCGTCCCCTTTTTGACTGTCTCAGTCCCGAGATGCCTGCCAAATAGTTCAGGGCCTCGGTGGTTTTGTAGTTTTGAAAGACAGAGAGCACATGGACTCATGAAATGGTCAGGATTTGTTGTGGTCTCATCAACCTGACAGCTATTGCCTTTTTACGAAGGCTATCTGTTTTCTCGTTTCCTTCGATTCTCCAATGGGCTGGGCACCAAATCAGAGTAACTCTGTTTGTACCACTGAGTTGTTGAAGTACTGATTTGCATTCGTCAATTAGTTTGAATGTAATCTTCGTATCTTTCAGATATCTAAGGGCGTTCTGGCTCTCATTGCAAATGTAGATATATGCGTCTCTATAGTTTCTGTGTAGGTTTTCCTGTATACAACGCAGAAAAGCAGATGTTTCTGCGTGTGTTACGATGACACGGTCTCCCAGAATAATCGTAATGTTTACCCTTGGGCCGTGAACGCCTGTACCCATCCCGGTTCTGGACTCGTCCGTAAACCAGGTGGGACTCTATGGGTTAAGTAAGGCGTGGGGTGTGGTCCAAATTTCTTTTAGTGAAATGACGACCCTGAATGGTTCGTCGAAGTGGTAGGTGGCTCTCATTTGATCTCCTATTGTGAGAAGGTCAGGTCAGAGTTCTCTGAATTTGTTCAGAGATGTGGAGTGTCCAAAGATTGGATTTATGTCCCTCCACATACCTCCTTCCCACAGTCTCAAAAAGGTCCTTATGGCCACCTCACCCACCAATATGTGTAGCGGAGCGATGCCCAGAAGACACTCCATAGAAGCCGTGGGTGTAGATCTCAAGGCTCCCGTGACTGCTAGACATGCTTGCTTTTGGATCTTGTTGATTTTGTTTCGCTTAATCTCTTTAACCAGTGCAGGCCACCAAGCTACCGTACACTCATTGCAAACAATTTTGTAAACTCCTGAGTTTTTAAATTTGGTAGTTTTTTGTTTAGCATTAAATGATGATTTGCTCAGGATTAGACCACTTGTTAGTGAAGTGGTTACTTTAAATTTGGAGAAATAGTTGGTCAACTTATTGGAAAGAGGACCAGCGTAGTTGAAACAGGTATCTAGGAATATAATTATTGTGTTATTTGATGTTTTCCTTTACTTTGGATAATTTTGTCTATAAAAACCAGAGAATTTCTGTTATTTAAGGCAATTTTTCTGATAGTATTTATTGTATTTTTGAAGTTCATCGATGATAGTGTAATGGATAAGGCCCTGTGGAATTATAAGCTGCTAATTTGTAATTTAAATAATTGAATGAGTCCATGGGAATAGTTGAGTCCGTGAAGGTTTCTTTTCTGTAGATGTTATAAATGAAATTATTAGTTGATTTTGTCATGATCAGGTTTAAGAAATTTTTGCTGGGTAAAATGCTTTAAAAATGGTTTCTCCGAATTCTAACCAATTTTACGTACAGAAACGTTAGCCGATATTTATATTTTGTTCTTATTCATTGATATTTGATGATGTAGAGCAGAAAAAAAAATTTACAAAAAATTTTTTTTGGAGAAGTTTGCCAAACGCGAGCACATAATTCAAAAAATAGTTCGAAAATTGAAATCAATTTTTTTTTATAACGTTTATAAAATCTGAATAAATTCCCTAAACCAAAAAACCAGGTTTATGAATTCTGTCGAATTTTTTGGTGCAGCAGAGAGACAAGAAAAAATTTGTTCACGAAAACATATTTTTCTACGATAGGAGACGCCTCGGAGCATCTAGAAAGCTGAAAATTTTGGAGAATGAGTTTTTTTATTATGCATCCTCGAACGGCCAATTCTGAATAAAATTCTAAGTGGGTGCCATTTTGACTATCTTATCAGAATCAGAATGCTATGTGGTCATTGATTATGAGGATGAATCGTAGATATCAGGCAGTAATTATCGCCAGGGGTTTTCGGTAACTTTTGTTTCAAAAGTTTTACAATTTTATTATTAGTTTGTTTCACTTTCTACGAGTACTATTTTCATTTCGATTATTTCCGAGCATTCCTCAGTTCTGGTGGAATACTGAAACAATAATTTTTTAAAGGTATTTAAACTTATTCCGAGTAAATTTGAATTTTCGCATCATTTTCTTAGTGCAATGTATGTTTACTTGAAATGCATAGTAATAAAGTAGAAGTGCTTTGTTTTTTTAGTCTTTTACCAAACGAAACAAGATTCAGTAATGCCGCATCCGCAATACAAGTAAAACGATCACAAGGCATAGCTACCAGAGCGTTAGCTTTTCGAGTGAGAGAAAGAAGAAGTTGGTAAAGTTTGAAAGACTGGGACTGTGTGATCCAGGAGTCGGCTTTAGTCTCGAGTCTTATTCAGCTGTAATTTTGCTGTTAAACGAAAAGTAACAAACAATAATTTGATCAAAATATACTGTAACGATATCTAATTGTCCCTGGAGCCAACCCTTTCACCGCCCGGCGAAATGCCGAAATGCCACGCACTTTCGGGAGAATATCTAAAAACTATCAGCGCGCCGCGATGCTCAGAGACCAGGTTACTGTTCAGAGAAGGCTCTTGAACGAAGATCTGAAACAAAACGGAAGATTCTCGAACCCCCGTGCTTGTATATAAAAAGAGAGCGCGAAGCGCAGGGAGTTTTGAATAAAGAGCGCGAATGAGTGAACAAAGTGTTGAAAATAAATGAAGCAGTATCAATTGTGTTATATAAATTAGTTATAATTGTTCAGTTTACGTGTAAATAAATTAGAGTTTTGTAACGTTGAAGTGTTTGATTTGAACTCATAAATAATTGCAAGAACTAAACGTTACAATACTTAATATTTCGGGAACCTACACAGTATTATTAAGCGCAAAGAACAAAAACAAATTTCCCAATTACTATTTTCTATTAAAGAAAAACCAGAAAATAAATATGCATGTCTAACTCACACTGCCCATTGGCAATTGATTATCTTTCGAAATTTGATTTAACAATCTCCTTCTACAGTGATCCCAACATGAACAAATCACTTTTCAATGCCAAACGAAAAATAATTGAATTGATCCTTTTGAGATATTTCAATTGAAAGAAGAAATAAATTAAGGTTTATTTTAAGAAAGAAACAAATAAAAGAAAATAAGAGTCTCTTTCCGCATAATACATATGAAATTGAAAATTGTTTCCTCATCAAGTAGATGTTTTACCTCCTTTTGCCCTGATACAAGCCTGAATCAGTCTAGGCTTGCTTTGGATCAGGTGTTCGACCTCGTCTGGGGTGATATTCTCCCACTCTTCTATTGCAGCTTGGATGAGTTATTGTGGGGTTCTTGGATTATTCTGACGCGATCTAATTTTCCTTTTGAGATAATCCCATAAATGTTCAATAGGATTTAGGTCTGGAGAGCAAGCTGGCCAGTTCAAAATAGTGATTACCTTTGTTTTGAGATAATGTCGCGCGAGGTTGCTGGTATGTGAAGGAGCATTGTCTTGCATAGAAGTGAAATTCTCACAGTGGGCATCTCGCCAGAGTCTCACTATGGGTCCAGCACTAGGTCCACGTAATTTCTGGCCGTTACACTCGCAGGAATTGAAATCAAATCTGTTTTGCCTCCCAGCATAATGCCACCCCAAAACATCACACTGTCCCTCGGTATTTGTCTTTTAAAACCAGAATCCAGCGGTCATCTGATCGTACACCAATTCTGGTCTCATCCGAAAAAAGAACATTTCGCCAATTCTCAATATTCGAATTTTGGTGCTCGACACACCAATTAAGTCAGTCAATTTTTTGTTGTCTGGTTAGCTCTAGAACTCTTAAGGGCCTTCTGCTGTATAAACTTTTTGAACGAAGTCTTTGACGTATCGTTTCGACTGATACACTGATGCCTGTTGCTTCCAGAAATTGCCTTTGGAGAATGGGGTGCGACGCAATAGGGTCTCTTCTTACAATTTTGCACAAAAAGCGGTCTTGTTCTTCATAATGGATCTTCCTATGACTTCTTCTAGGCCTATTTTGCAGAGATTGTAGCTCCATGTAACGGGCGTAAGTTTTTGAAATCACCCCCTGTGATACCCCATTGTGGCGGCTATATCCCTCTGTGTCACCCCTTCTTTAACGAGAGCAATCATTTGACCCCTCTGCACATCGGACGATCCAACTTTAGGCATTTTCAATTATGATTATAGGCTTTTCAAAATTTTGAAATTCACAGTTTCAAATCTCAATGACGACTGAGTACAATATCCCTAACACGTGGAGATAACTCAACATTTCTTATCATACTAATGTGACATACCGATTGTCCTTCTCGTAGTTCTCACAACGATTCGGGTGGCGTAACATATACTTCAGACATGAGACATAGAAAGAAATAAAGAGGCGTTAAATCCGTCGATATAGCCGGCCATTCTATAGCGCCTCTCCTACCTATCCAAGGATCTGGAAATGTCCTGTCCAGATAGTTCCGCACAGAGGCAGCATCATGTTGATACATAACTTTATAATCAGGTAAGTTTGGATCTCTTTCGATATATGTTCAAAATCAAATTCTCAACCATATTCAAAAGGTTAGTTTTCCTGTATAAACAATGGCCCCACAATATGGTCTCACAAAATAACGGCCCAAACATTAAATTTTTGAGTTCTTGATGATTCTCCCTCGTTGAATAGGAATTAATCTTACTCCAGACTACAGTAATGCCGATGCGTCTAGCTATTAAGAAAACCTCGTCAGAAAAACAAAACATTTTGAGGCAAATTCGGATCGTTTTAAGTCCGCTCACTGAAATATTCGCCGAACTCAAAACGACGATCGAAATCATCTTCACTCAGGTCATGCACGGCTCCAATTTTAGATGGATAGAATTTGCACTTATCAGGAATCCTTAAAATAATTGCGGGCATACTCCAGATAATTGCGATAATCTTCTCACAGATTGTGTATTCCTTCGTCTATCACAACTCTGGCAGGATTGTGTATTTTAGTAATAACGGATCCAGTTTCAACGAATTTGCTCGTTAACTCGAGAACATAGTTGTGCCCCAAATATCTCCCAGGATTATTTTCGTAGAGCGCAGTTATTCTAGCACAGTTATTCACAAATGGGTTGTTCTGTTCAAATATTGATTAAGAACAAATTCCTGTCTCCTGGTGGATTTGGGGGCTCTGATGGAAAAAGTTGGGAACTATTGAGGGTAGGTCGAACGAAAATGATAATCACTTATATGAATTTTCAGTTTCAACAAATCAATTGGTGTGCCATATATCTAGATCCCATAGCTCAACATAAAAGGAGCTTTACACTTGTTACACTGCATATCTGTTGCATATCTGTGGAACTCAGGATATGTTATGGTGGGGATTAGGAAGGCCAAAATACACTGAACCAAGAAATTAATACACAAAATCGAAAATTTAAATTTCCTCAGAAGATGTTTTTATATGTTGAAGAAATATTTTCTCAGTAAACCACCACCACTAAGCAATGGTAGAGAACAATCGAAATGAAAATGGTACTCATAGAGATTGAGATAAAACTAAAAAAAAATGTGAAACAAAGTCCTAAAAACCTGTTAATATCCGACATTTCCACCCCTAGCGAGAAGTACTGCATGCCATCTACTATTCATTCTCAAAATCAATGACCTTATAGCATTCTGATCCATTTCGTTCCTAATTTCGATCAGTGTGTCCCGTACCTCATTCACAGTAGCATTCTATTGAGAATGTCCTAGACATTTCCGATGGGATTGAGGTTTGGACTTCATGCTGGCCACTCCATTGAAGGGATTGATTGATCTTGAATAATTCCTAACCAGATGGTGTACAAAAAAATAGATGTGTTAACATTTATCGGACCCTTATTCTTTGTAGCCATGTACAAATGGGAAACTTGGTGAGGTCTGGCGTTAGAATGCATGAACAAAAAGTTTTCACACATGTTTGCTCCAAATGGTACAACATGTTATCCTAAAATGTCTGTGACATACCTCTCAGCATTCAGGGTTTTGTTAGATAAGATGATCAGTTTAGTGGAGTAGTTCAAAGAATTCTTCTTCGTACAATTATTGAACCTCCACCAAAACTATAGATAGGTGAAAGGTTGCACTTGCATATCTTTCATTTCGACGACTGTACAATAGAGAACGTTGATCGTAGTGAAAGGGACCTAATCCCAACTCATGCAACTCTCTCCAAATTAGCTTCTAACCAATTGACATGTTCCCTAGCTAAATTCAATCGATCTTTCGATGTGATGAGAGTAGAGCTCAAAACAAATTACTCCAGATGTTGCCATGTCGTTTGAAACCTAGTTTGCACTCCATTGTTCGGTCGAAGATGCATTTGACAGTGCCTAGCAGCAGAGAATCGTTCTCTAGAAGAGGACATTCTTGAATATCAGTCATGAATCGCTGTTGTTACTCGAGGTCGTCCTTGCCTAGATCTCCTTTCATGACTATCAGTCTCTCTGTACCTGCGAACCATCCTGGAAACAGTTAAACGGGATCCCCCCCAGCGTTTGGGATATTCATGTATTAGTCCTACCTAGGCTATCTAACACCATTTTTGCCAAAAACTAAAATTTGTAGAAGCACAAACGTTACTCGGAAAAATTGATCAACGACCGCTGCTATCAATATGTATGCAAAATCCTAATTTATCTCTTTATTTCTCATGAAAGGAGCACGTGTTCCAAAGAAAAATCGAATTTTGTTGGCATGTGTCCAGAAATACCATCTGTTAATAATTTATTACCCACCAAAAAAAGAAATGTGAGATATTGAAATATGCACAATTTGTTGACGAAGTGTAGTTCGAATAACATGCTCCCGGATGGGGTCACACACACGGAGAAAACGTCGATGGTTAACACAGACACTCGTTGTAAACATAAATGTAAGATTAAATAAAAACACGTGGTTTGCTGGTAGACAACGGCGATTTGGCAATAAGGCCGGTGGCGTGGGTCCGTAGAGTCGGCTCGTGGCAACGCGTGCCGCAGCCGATTTACGGAGACAGTGTGAACCCGATGAGGTAGGCGAAGAAAAAGAGACAGAGTTTCTCTGTTATCCTTGAATTTTTGTGAGGGTCGAATGTCTATCCTTTTTCCTCTTCATCTCGCTTATTTTACATCTCCTTGGTTTGTCCTGGGGTCTTACTGGTTGGTTATCCCCTTCTTTTATGTTGTGGTGCATCTATGCTGACCTGTTGTTTCCTTTTCCATTGTACTAGGGACGTCCTCTTTCCTGTTGTCCTTGGTTGTAGTTCCATTATTTGGTTGATCTCCTTGTTTTTGTGGTCTTCCATCTGGTCGGTTGTCTTCGTCGTTAGTCGTGTGATGATTTTTTCCAGTGTGTCGATTTCCATTTCCTTCCTGAGTTGGTCGTTGCTTATGTACAATGGGGCGTTTGTTGCTGTCCTGACGATCTTGTTGAGTGCTGCTTGTAGTTTCCTCGTCTCGAGACAGTGTTTCAGAAATGCACGGATATTCAAACCCCAGAGTACGTTCTGTGCTAAGCTTGGTCGGAGGGGCCTACTGGGCGATCTGTGATTAAGAAAGCGTGGTTAACACGGTAACACGCTTGGTTGGAGAGGCATATAGCGATCTATGGTTAGATAGCGTAGTGAACACAGTAACAAATACTTTTCTCATGTTGGTCCAAACAAGTGATTCTCCACCCCAAAAAAAAACACTGTCCGAGATATTTGAATACTTTCGTGGCATAGTTACATTTTTACAAACGTCTACAAATTGTAGTTATTTGAATACGATTGTTATCCAGTCCTCGATATTCAATTATTCGAATAAAATAATGTAAATTGAAAAATTAATATACAGCTGTAACCAGAAAATAAACTAGTTATGATTGGAACAAAATAATATGACTTGAATAATGAGGGTAAAGTGATATGAACAAAACCAACATAAGGCTCGTATGACAAAAATAGAGTTTACTAGTGTTTTCAGTTGTATGTGGGATAGAAATTCGAGGGGTAATTGTCAATATTTTAAGCTACAGTTCGCTTCACATGATGATGCGGTTTCAGCTAAATTGTTACTCGGATACATGAACAATGTTCTACATACACACGATTCCTTGTACTTCCGAATTAGCTATATCGTTGGTACAGACACTGACATTCGGAATCCTTATGCATAATAGATCTTGGACTCTCGTATCGGGCAAGAAAAGTGTCGAAGGGATGAATTATTGAGGAAGGAAATCGGCACATTCAATATCAGCTACAATTTAAACGCATATATCTTGCGGTACCCGACCGCAGCAGCTTCCTTCCTGGCGGCTTCGTTCTGGATTATGTATGTTTCGGTTACATGACGAATCGACTTCCTCTGAGCATGCCTCAATTCAAAGGGCGTAGCACTGAACTTCGTTTCTTCTTCGTCTTATCACTCTCTCCGGAATATAAAATCATTTCACGGCATGAATTCGTTAAACTATCTATTTTTCCAACGTTTTCATGTTATGGAAGGTCTGCAGGTTAATGAACGTAGTCTAGTTCAGTTAATAATCGAATTATTGTCCACCGTTAAAAACACGAGGGTAGTCTGAAAAGTTTCCGACCTAACACAAATTTTTTCAATATATTTTTTTTTTGCTGGATTCTTCCCACCGTTCCAGTTCCTGTCGTATTTGCGGCTTGCTTAGACCGCAAAACGGTTCAGATCCGATGTGTGGGATTCCAGCAGTTGATCTAGCCAGTTCATCAATAAGTTCATTTCCTTGTATACCTTCGTGGCCAGGCACCTACCACAGGAAAAGTTTGTTCCCCTCAGCAAGTTGCTTCGAGGATTGACATACAGAGATGCTCCGATAACTGTAAGAGTTAAGAGCTTTAATCACTGCCAGACTGTCCGTTAAAATGTAAATCTGTGCACCTTTGATTTTCCTTCGTAGTCCTACGGCATGCTCATTGGTATGATGTAGCCTTGGAAAGAGTTTTGTCAGTGTGTGAATTCCAGTTGATTCTCTGATCAAGGGTAAACTCTAGATACTTAGCCTGTTCCGAGAAGAATTTTAGAGCATGTCCATTTAGAAAGGGGGCTTCAAGTTTAACTTTCTACGTCTTGTGAATGAAATTAGAAGGGTTTTGTCTGCACACCATTCATTCACGATGTTAAGGGCTTTTTGCATCAGTTTCGATAAAATTCCATCATACTGTCCCCTAATGATGATGACTAGATCATCAGCATAGCCATGTGCGTTAAAGCCAGCGCTGTTCAGTCATCAACAACTACTGACCATAGTAGCCGCAATAGGATACCTCCTCGAGGGCATCCTTTCTCCTTGAGCATTTCTCTGATCCATTTGATGGTGGGTGTTTCGGCATCTGTGTTGTTTGCACCATTGCTAATGGATGTAGAAAAGGTACTGCCGAAGGCTCTTTCTATATCTCCAAATATAACTAAGGCTATTTCTTCATCCTTTAGTGCTCCTTCCACTTCTTTGACTAGAGCGTGTAGGGCATCAATTGTAGACTTGCCCGGTTGATAGGCAAATTGTTTTTTATGAAGTGTTATGAAACTTCTCGAGTGGTTTCCTTGTAATTTTTCATGCTTTCTCTACCGGTTTCCAATCTCTGTACCGCGTCCAAACAGTACTCTGCATTTTTCTCTGCAGAACAGTGGTTCACGAAGGGGAACCACCTCCTTATTTAACGAAAATCTCTGTTCTCCGAACGCAATTTTTAGAATAGGCAAGAAAGAGAAGTCGCTTGGGACAAGATCTGGTGAGTAAGGTTAGATGGTCAAGAATGTTCAAACCGTATTTCTTGCGTTGTCGCCATGACAACCTCTGAAAACAGGATTTTCTTTTTCTATGAATGTGGTTTTCCCCTAGTAACATACAATGATTCGATAAATATATCCAATATTTAACATTCAAAATTTGGAGAATAAATACGAGGTTGGTCTGAAAAGATTCGGACCTAGCTTTGGTACAAGATATTTTCTTCTAAATATTTTTTTGTTTTTCAACATAGTCTTCACTTTACCCAGCGATGTTTCCATCTCTGTAACCAGTCCAACTAGTACTCGGAGTTTTTCCTGCAATAAAGTGGTTCTAGACTCCTCATTTAACGGAAATCTCTGTCCTCCACACGCAATTTCTATATGATAGAACAAGAAGAAGTCGCTTGGGGCCAGATCTGGTGAGTAAAACAGATGGTCAAGTAGTTCAAATCGTAATTCGTGGATTTTTGCAATGTCAGCCACTTTTCAAGTATTGATGCTCCTGTAATGGTTTTGCAGTTTTGAAGATTATTCGTTGAAATAACTTGTATGACTAATGTAATACTATTGGAGTATTAGTGCGAAAAACTGGAATAGATGTTGTTTCGGAATATGACAGCCTTTGATCTGGAATGAATCTGTTCTATTTTGTTCCACTAATACTTGAATAGATCAGGGCGATAGATAGTATCCTCTATTTTTCAGTAGCTCACTCTGTATCTTCTACAGTTTTCAATAAAAAATGAAAATTCGTTCACGGGGATGCAGACAAAGATAATACCTTTCTTTCGAAGTATCACTCGACCCATCTACCCTCTTCCAAATTTTCAAGGGTGGTCACCTCTGCTCTAGGGGTTGGAATTCGAGATGAAGATGGTACTTGATGATGACTGCCATTGATCAGCATGGATCTGTTCCATTTTACTTCACTGAAACTTGAGTAGGGAAATAGTCTTCCGTATCTTTCAGTTGCGCACCCTGTATCTTTTACAGTTTTCAATTAAAGATGGAAATTCGTTCAAGGTAATGTAGACAAAGATATCACTTTTCTTTTGAGTCATCATTCGATCCATCTTCCATATTCAAAATGTTCAAGGATTGCAACCCCCGCTTAGCGGGTTGATATTTCAGGCAAGTTTTGTAGCCCAAAAGATGTGTCCTTTGAAACAAAAATGGACCTGTTTTTGCGTTTTGATATGAAATGAATATCTTGGTAGATATAGCTTCTGTTTAGTTTTGAAGCACCAAGTATGTATATTTTACCTATTTGGTCTAATACTACTGTTTTGAATTTAGGTAGACTTCAGAGGCTCCAGAATAAGGCAATTAAATTTCTATTCAATTACCCATTTGATACAAGTACAGCATCATTGTATAAGAACACGAGCATTCTTCCCATTGAGAAACTTATTGTTCTAGAAAAGTGTAAAACTATTTATAAAATTAAATATGGTCTCTTGAAGTCGAAGTATAAGATGGCTTCTGTATCTACTGTACATGATCATTTCACACGTAGTGGGAATACTATAGTACTTAAAACCATGAAAACAGAAAAAGGATAAAAATCTCCTAGTTATTCCTGTAATACCGCCTACAATAAACTTCCACGCCAATGTTGGCATAGTGGAGTTAATCTGTCCAAATTCATAAAAAGGTTGAAGGAATATTTGAGTGAAATTTTTTGTTTATGCCAATTATTCAAGTATTGTTCTCTGTTTTTGAATTTATTTGTACACTACGTTAACAACCTCTTAAGTAGATTGATTTGTAGTTTCATCGATAAATAAATAAGTAAATAAATATACCTTAAAATCAAAGTGAAACTATATACTTAAAATTGATTTTATTTATTTCTTTCTTTTCAAAGAACTTCGCAAAATTGTTCATAAATAAGCCATTTATGCATACTTTATTTGTGACAAAAAATTATTCGGAAATTTTCATTTGAATTGTCCGCGTTGAGTACTTTTAAGTATTTTAAGTTTCTGTTGTTGGTATGACTGTCCTTATTCACTACGCGAAACATCACTACGATCTGTCAACTAGTTTGTTTACGACAGCTGTTGAAACCAGTAGACCTCAGTGGTACTCTGCGAATTTCACCATGGAAAAAAAATTAAACAAAGAGTTTGTCTCAAATTTTGTAGGGTTATGGAGACCCTGTTTTATCAAAAACTCAAGTGTACGAGTGATACAAAGCCTTTAAAGACGGTCGGGAGATCGTTGAAGATTTGTCTCGTTCCGGACGACCTTCGACATCTTCAACCGACGATAACGTCCGAAATATCAAGAAAGTGCCGCTCGAAAATTATCATGCCAGTGTTAGAGAGATAGCTCGTGACTTTTACATCTCTCGTGAAACCGCTCGTTTGATTTTGGTGA
This sequence comes from Cryptolaemus montrouzieri, assembly GCA_013387265.2. Lineage (NCBI taxonomy): Eukaryota > Metazoa > Arthropoda > Insecta > Coleoptera > Coccinellidae > Cryptolaemus > Cryptolaemus montrouzieri. Next base: position 31,476,783 of record JABFTP020000185.1, on the reverse strand, counting down.
ACAAATTAGGCATGCGGTGCGTCTCCGATTGGCTCATTCCGATAGAGCTAAATTTTCTTACCAGATGCAGGTAGCTGCAGATATGCAGGATCGTGCAAATTCTTATCCCACGTTCATTGAACGGATCATTACTGGTGACGAGACATGGGTCTATGAATACGACACACTAACGAGCCAACAATCATCGGAATGGGTGAGAAAACTGAGTGAAAACTGAAAAAACCTCGTCAAATTCGTTCGAAAATCAAGACGATTCTGATTATTTTCTTCGATATTCGTGGTGTGGACATCATGAATTCGTTCCGTTAGATCAAAGGGTCAATAAGGACTTCTTTTCAACCGTTTTGAGACGTTTGCGTGAAAATATTCGCCGTAAACGGTCAGATTTGTGGCAAAATAATGCGTGGATATTGCATGACGATAACGCACCATTTCTTCTGCTCTCCGCACTGTTATTAACGACTTTGAGACCAAACACTCGATAAATACCAACGAGCAGCCGCCTTATTCTCCTGATCTAGTTCCGTGTGAGTTTTACTTTTCTCCAGACTGAAAATTGCCGCTCCATTGAACCAGATTTGATTCTATAGACGCCATAAAAGAAAATTCGCAGAAGGTGCTGAAGACCATCCCTGAAAGCCTTATAAAAATGTTTCGAAGATTGGAAAAAAAAAACATTGCCACATGTTTATCGCTTCAAATGGAGCATATTTTGAAGAAGATTCCATAAATATTGAAGTAGATCAAGATTTTTTTGTTTTAATTCAAATTTCCGAATACTTTTTTGTCACAGATTAAGGCAACAAACAAAACTTCAGTTGTTGTGGTGGGGTTAAAATTATCCAGAATGTTATTCAATTGCGCATCACAAAAACACGGAGACTGTCAGTGCCCCCACCTTTTCAGTACCTTCAAATGTTGAACTGAATATTGCTGTCTCAGTTGCCTTTTAGCTCTGAGTCACTAGGTTAACATATTTGTTATTTGAGTGCGAAGTTCGACTTGGTGATTTTCACCCCACAACACCACTGACGTTATCGATTATAGACAATTTTGGTGATAATCACCCCACCACACACGTAAATGAGTTACGAAGAACAACAAAGGAATCTCCTTGCCTTATGGCATGATCTTGAAAATGGTGAAGACTTTGTCGATTCGAGCGATTCTGAAAATGAAGTTATAGTTCATGAAAGTGCACATGATTCAGAATCAGAACAGGAAGATGATTCGGAACAAGTTGACGATGACGGAGGCGTTCATTCAGAAGATGAACAAAATGATAATCAATTAACATCATCTAATACAACGTCATCAGAAAATTGTTTCATCGGAAAAGATGAGAAAACCATGTGATCAAAAATTTGTCCAAACCGATCGGAAAACATAATAAGTGGTGAGTTCTCAGTAGTACGGCCTGCAAAAAGGAACCGCAAAACTTCTTTAGCTGTTCGATATTTTTTTGATGAGGTAATTATTACTAGTATTATAAGATATACCAATCAGCGTCTGGCTACTATTCGGGATCTTTATGATGATCAGCACAAATATGTGGTCAAAGAAGTGGATGCTGCCGAACTTCGTGCTTTTTTGGGTCTCCTTTTCTTATCTGGGGTGTAAAAAACGAATAGTTTGAATCTAGAGGACCTACGAAAAACTAATGGTTTGGGTATTGATATACCCAGAAGAGTTATGTCTCTGCAAAGATTTCAATTACTACTCAGATACTTGCGTTTTGATAACTCTGAAAACAGACAAATTAAGCTACAAATTGATAAATTCACCCTCATTAGAGCATTGTTCACTAAGTTTGTAGAAAACTGTCAAGGCGCTTATTCTCCTAGCGAGTACGTCACCATAGATGAACAGCTGCCTGCATTTCGTGGTCGATGTCCTTTTTGAGTATATATGCCAAATAAACCTTCAAAGTACGGATTGAAAATATTCGCTTTAGTTGATGCAAAATCATATTACATGGTGAATATAGAACCATATGCGGGTCAACAACAAGATGGCCCATTCAAAGTATCCCATTCACCGTTCGATGTTATTGACAGATTAGTGACACCCATCAGTCAAAACTAACCGAAATGTGACTTTCGACAACTGGTTTACCAGTTTTCCGCTGATGACCCATCTGTTGAAAAATCACAAACTTACTTCCGTTGACACCATAAGAAGAAATAAAGCTGAGCTTCCATCTGCGTTTGTAGATACTAGAAATTGAGAAGTCTTTTCTACCAAATTTGGTTTTCAAAAGGACACTATCATAATATCATATATACCGAAGAAGAAAAAGTAGTACTGGTTGCCTCCACGCTTCATCACGACGATAAAATAGCTGAAAGAACTGGAGAAGCGAAAAAACCTGAGATAATAGAATTTTATTATTTCACCAAATGCGGAGTAGATGTGGTCGACGAACTATGCGTAAATTATGACGTATCACTAAACAGTAGAAGATGGCCACTAACCATTTTTCTTTTCAATGATGAACGTCGGGGCTATCAATGCTAGAACAATATATCAAAGCAACACTAAGAATATACAAAAAAGAAGAGAATTCCTTTTAGATTTGGGCTTGCAGCTTGTGCAAAAGCATCTTCTGTCTCGTAAAGATAATGAGAGGTTGCCTAAGCAATTGAAAAATTCAATGAAATCTTCATTGAATGGGAGGGAATTAGAACCGAATGAAAGAGAGCCAAAACGCCAGAAAACTATAGGAAGATGTGGAATGTGCCTGAGGGGTGAAGATAGGAAATGTCAAAAAAAATGTACCAAATGTGAAGTTTTTTTGTGTCTGGAGCATAGCCTTATTCTATGTCAAAATTGCTATCAATAGAGCACACTAAATTTTTTTCTTTCAATATTTCTAGTTCGCGTTTTTCTCTTTTATTGAATCATATATTTTTGTTCATTTATTTGATATTCAGATTCTACTGAATTTTTTTATATTCTGAACCGAATAAATGTATGTTTTTTTTCATTAAAATTATGCCGTGCAAATTTTTTTCTATTATATTCTGTAGGTGCGTGAATCAAATGCACTTTTTTTGTTGAAGAATATGGTGTTTCTTAGTTAGTTAATTATCAAATTCCCGAAACAAATTGTGAAAATAATTTTTTCACACGAAAAACCAAATGGGTTGAATTTCACCCCACAACACCAAACATGTAACATAAGTTCACCACACCAACGCCGGGTTAAACGATCCTTTCATAAATTATGATGAATTATTCACCCATAAAGAACCGAGGAACATCTATTTACTTATATCACCATCCCCTTTCATTTTGTTTAATGGAGAAACATCAAAATCCGATAACAGCTGACAATTCCGACGACGATCAGTTATAAAATCACCGATCTTGAAATTTGATTGAAGCGAATTTTCGGCGGTCTTTGGAAACTCCAGGGCCCCCAGTATTTCAATGGTATTAATGATGTCATCTCATAGAAATATTAACGAAGTTTCCGGATGCAAAATTTAATCAAAGAGACAGATGCTATTTATGTATTGCAAGAGTCCGGATACTTCATTAATTTCGCATGATTAGATTCATTCGAGAAAATGTTGACTCGTCTCTGTTATTTAAACGACACCCTTCTGCGACACCCTCGATTCGAGATGCGAAGGAAATGTTTAAGCTGACTCAGACAAAAGAGGAAGAATTTGTTATATTCTCGAGAGGAGATAGGATGACGTTGCAATTTCAAATTCATGCAACATACAACTCGATATTGGTCGTTGAACTTTTTTAAGAATGCGTAAGTAATTCTCATGTGCCGTCTGAACTTCGAGAAGATATGAGATTCTTCTTATATAAGGTGGGTTTGAACGTTTCAGATCTTATATAAAAATCGCGCCAGTAGGTAATCTTTCAATTGTATTGTTTACTAGTTTCTGACATTCAATTCCTTCAGTTACTTGGAATATCAGCAGATATGGGAGGTATTCATTATTCTGACATTCAGTTTCTCTAATAGATACTAGAAACATCACCAAATGTGGAAGGTACTCTTTATTCTGACATTCAATTCCTCTAATAGTTACTAGGAATATCACCACATATGGGATGGTAACCATTACAAGCTACCATTTATTTCTCTAACCAAACATATCTAACTGCTATATAGGAGCAATCAGTATGAAAGGCCTCAACCATGCAGGGTGTTCCACCCTGTATATTTCTTATCGTTTTCTTCTTCTTATCAGCCTTCTCGTCCAAATTTGAGTAAAGGCCTTCCTCCTCTCTTTCCAATCTTTCCTATTCTATGCTGTCGCTATCCAGTGCAGTCCTGCCACCCTTTTTATATCATCATACCACCGCATAATTGGTCTTCCTCTTCCTCTCTTTTCTGTACATGGTCTCCCTTTAATGATCCTACTGTTCCATCTTTCATCTCTGATTCTCTCAACATGACCGGCGTAGTCCCATTTAAGAAATGAAATGTTGTATACTATATCTTTTACTTTTGTTCTCTGTCTTATCCACTCGTTTCGCTTTTTATCCCTCAAAGAGATGCCCAGCATTGATCTCTCCATTGATCTTTGCGTTACTTTCAGCTTGTTTATAGACTGTCTCGTGAGGGTCCACGTTTGTGCAAGGTATGTTAGAACCGGGAGCACACACTGGTAAAATATTTTGGTTCTCAGAAATTGGGGGAATTTTTTGTTTTTCAATATATGTGAGAGTTTCCTGAACGCCACCCATCCTAATCGCCTTCTCCTATCGATTTCGTCGTCCTTATTTTGTTTTCCGATCTCTATCTGTTGTCCGAGGTATATATGCTGTTCACCGTTTATCGTAATATTTTGTTCAAGTTGTGAACTCATTATTTTCGTTTTTTGTAAATTGACTTTCAGACCGAGTTTTTTCGACTCCTGTTCTCAATCTCAAGACAATCTTTCACCGTTTATGTTTATGCCCAAAGCCTTCCCCTCCAACCCTTTGAAGATTCCTTCCAAGGCTAGAGTGAGAAGTCTGGGCGATATTGTATTCCCCTGTCTTATGCCTCGTTTGATCATTATTCTTTCGGAATCTTCATGTAGTCTGATTGCTGCTGTAGTCCGACGGTATATGTTTTTCATTAAATTTTTGTAGCGATGGTCTATACGTATTTTGTCTAGTTCCTCCATGATTGTCCAGTGTTCGATAGAGTCAAAGGCTTTTTCAAAGTCTACGAATGCCATGTGTAATGGTAGATTATATTCTGTTATTTTTATCTATCAGTATCTTCACAGTCAGTAAGTGATCGCACGTACTGAAACTTTTCCTGTATGCCGCCTGTTCAACTGATTGGTAGTATTCTAATTTTTTCTCTATTCTATTGGCTATGACCCGTGTAAAAGTTTGTAAATTTGAGATAATAAACTGATCGGTCTATAATTTTTCAGAAGTTGTTCATCTCCTTTCTTGAATAGGATAATCATGATGTCGTTACTCCAGTTGTCTGGTATAGTTTGTTGTTCTAGACATTCATTGACTAGATTTTTCAGTTCTGGTACGATTATATCATGAGCTTCCTTAATCATTTCAGCCAAAATATTATCCTCTCCTGGCGATTTTTTATTTTTTAGTGTTTTAAAGGTGAATAGGATCTCTTCTTCATTCATTTCTGGAGTGTCTTCTGATCCAACGTTCAGTACTTTAGTGTCTGTTGATGTTCCAATTGTGTGTTGTATAGATTTTCATAATATTGTGTTGTCACCTCTCTTATTTAATTCCTCGTGTCCTCTAGTGGTTGAAAACATTTGCTGAACCACGTCGAATAATTTGGTTTGGAGAATATCTTTTGATGTATATTTCAGGCTTTATCAAGTAACCCCTCGAAATGGAGTAGGTCAAAGGGGTCAAACGATGCCTCTTTTGAAAATTCTTCCAAGCCTTTTTAAAACGGTGTATGGAAAAAGTAATATCTCAAACGAGCCACCTTGAAAAAAGGAAAAAAAAACTCCATATTTGTTTGGAAGGGAAACATTTCTAGAGTAAATAGCGTCTGCCTGCATTAATCAGTAAATTTACTTATCTTGAGGTCTTAGACGATGAGGAAGGTAGGTTTTGTTTTTCTTTTGACTCTCTACTGACTACAGTAATCTTGAAAAGCTTTTATTGTTTTATTCGAATTCGAATCATGTGATTTCTCCCCAACTATGTATAAAAGAAGAATATGAGAGAAGATTTGTTTTGACTTCAGTTTTACGTTTTAAACACAAAGATTTTTATGCGGTAATACATTGAATCACTATTTTGTTGATGAAGTTAAAATCTTCGAAATAAATATGGTGTACAAATTGTAACAACGTGATGAGCTGGTATGCCTTTATTACAATAATCAGAATTGTTCCCGAGTGGCTAGAAGGGTATTTAACTAGAATGAGTTAAAATATAATAAATATATAAATATATAATGTATATTATATAAATAATATAAAGTACGTAATGGTATTGATATCAAAATTTATTGCGTTCAGTACTGGATAAAAAAATGCTATTGGAATTGTCAATGATGAACCAGCAACTGTGACGGAATTGGGATAAGTCCAACTTATGACAAACACGCAAATTATGGTGTTAGCCAATATAAAGTTCAAATTTTACATAAATACAAGTTCCATCCATAGAAAATTGAATTAATTCCTGAATTCCTGAATTAAATGATGTTGATTAAGAAGAATCCTTCCTGACAAGTTCTTGGATTTGAGAACTAGCTCTTGTTGGGGGAGATGAGCACAACCCCTGATTTTGAATAGGGATGAGGGGTGTTGCGATACTTCATTTTGAAGATCTTATGGAGTTCTATCTGACTCTAAATTCTCGCTTCAAAATTTTCATCGTTAACGAAATGGCAGCTAAAAAAATGGAAGACTGCCTACTTTTGTGATTAGTTTATTAAGTGCTGAAAATGGGCACTATTCACTTCCATGCAGTAAAGATCGCTGGTGTATGGCTAGCTTATGTCAAATTTACCTTGAGGTATGCAATGTTTTTATTTATTTGTTAATTTTTTGTTCGAAAAAGTAGACAAACCATTTGTTTGATTTACCTCTGTCTCTCGTTAGTCTATGAATTTGTGAATTTTCAGGAACGTTGAAATTGTGCCAAAGCGATTGTAAATTTGTAGTAGGATTAAAATGGTGTATTTTGTAGAACAAAGGGTGGAAATGATAAAATTATTTTTAGAAATAACGACTCTGCGCGATTAACAGCGGCTTTATTTAACGTACGACATCCTGAGTAAAATGTATCCGCTGCTTACGTTGTGCAACTGGTTGCTAAATTTGACGCTACTGGTTCAGTCGGCTACAGAAAGAGGGTTTCTGAAGAAGGAAGTGGCTATCTTAGGTCACGTAGCGATGGATCCGACCCTTAGTACTAGGAAATTGACCAATGTGTCTGGTGTTTCACGCACAACGATCATGAGAATTTCAAGAAAACATAAGTTTCATCCTTTTAAGATACGATTGGTTCAGGAACTGAATGAGGATGATTTTGATCGCCGACTCATGTTCTGTGAAGTGGTCAGTGAAATTATTAACAATAATCCAAACTACATGTTCAGTATCTGTTTTTCGGATGAGCGTTCATTTACCTTAACGGCACAGTAAACAGGCATAACTGTCGGTACTGGTCAGATGAAAATCCAAAACTATTTCGAGAAGAGCATACTCAGCATCCAGTTAAATGTATGGGCGGGTATTTATGGATATCACATCATCGGCCCTTTTTTATACCAGGTAATATCTTTGGCCAAATTTATTCAGAACTATTACAGAACGCTTTTTATCCAGCCCTCGTGCGAGTATTGGAGAATGAAGAAGACCATGAAACGATCATTTTCAACAAGATGGCGCACCACCTCTAACCTAACCTATGCGTCAGTTCTCAGATGAAAATATTCCTCAGGCCTGGATTGGAAGAAGGGGACATATTTAGTGACCACCCAGATCACCTGATCTGGCGCCACTGGACTTGGACTATGGGATGACCTAAATTCCAAGATTGACGCTACCGAACCTGAGTCACTGGATGATTTGCGAATTCGGATCATTAATGAATGCCATCAAATTGATCCAGAAATGTTGAGTAATGTACGTGAAAGATTTGAGCAAAACTTATTTTACTGCATAGAAGTCAATGGTGCCCATTTTCCCATTTTCAGCACTTAATAAAATAATCACAAGAGTAGGTAGTCTTACACTTTATCAACTGCCATTTCGTTAACGATGACAATTTTGGAGCGAAAATTCAGGGTCAGATAATACTCGATAAGGTCTTCAAAATGAGGTATTGCAACACCCTCATCCCTATTCAAAATCAGGGGTTGTGCTCACCCCATAGAAATATATATATATATATATATATATATATATATATATATATATATATATATATATATATATATATATATATATTGATATAATTGTAAATCGGGTAGCGGTCTAGGGGCACAAAAGTGATTGTCGTATGGCAAAAACTCATGTGCATTAGTTAACCATCATTTGACCAGTGGGCATGATTTTGATTTCAATAATGTTAAGATCCTTGAAAGAGTCACGAATTATAAGAGTCGTCTTTTCTTGGAAATGGTTCATATTGAAAAAATAGAGATTCTATAAATTACAGGTCTGATATAAATAATTTGAGTGACATCTATTTTAACATTTTGGCAAAAGTTAAACCTGTACTTCAAATTAGCTGGATAATTTTCAGTAAATGTGTTGTTTTTGCAAATTTATGCAGATGGGTACTCGGTATGAACGTTTAGATATTATATTCTCAGTTTATCAGATTATGTCGAGAACTTGTTGTAACTAACATGTCCTAGCCAAAGTGTGTTTTGTTTTTTTTATTGAAGATTGTGAACATATAATGTAAGAAGAAAGAAAATTTGTGATTCTGATTGATTTCCAATTTTGCTATTTATGTCTCCGTAATTTCATCTCTCATTTAATTCCTGAAAGGGCAATATCTGTTAACTTGTAAGTAGTGTATTGTATGTCGTCAATTTTGGTGAACAGTTTTATTTTTCTATTTTATTTTAGATCCTGATGAAGTCACGAATGCTGCCGAAATATTGATAATAAGTAAAGAAGATATGTAAGAAAACAATTCGTTTTCCTGTCCCTAGACCGCTACCCGATTTACAATTATATCAATTTTATATACAAGAACACGGTCAAAAAAAACATTACTATTATATATATATATATATATATATATATATATATATATATATATATATATATATATATATATATATATATATATATATATATATATATATATATATATATATATATATATGACATAAGTTTATATTATAATATGACGACCATTTAACAAAACTAAATTTTGAATACGTTCATACATTCTATTTCAAAAGCACTCGTAGAATGCCAAAATAGTTCTCACCTTGCTTCGTTAGAATCCGAGATATTGGCATATGCCGAAATCCAGGAAAATGAAGGAATTCGGAATAACTCAAAAACAAAAGAAGATAGCTGCGAACTGTCTTCCCTGATGTGGAAGTCATTTTTCTCTATTTGCAGTATTTCACGTAGCTGTTAAAGATCGAAAACGGGACATTGTGAGTGGACAGAATTCAACGTTTTAGTACTGCAGCTATGTGAAATATTGCGAATAGAGAAAAATGAATCCCCGTTCTTTATGTTCTTTCTGCGTGAGGAATTTATTACCGCGAACAGATTCAAGCTAGCTTTTTTGTTTCCAAGTTATTTGAAAATTTAAAACTTTTCAGAATCAGTCAAGTGCAAATGTTGTTTTTGAAGAATTTTTGAAATACGTGTAGATTTCATTTTTGTTCAACGGTTTTCGAGTTACATGATAATGAAAACTTTAAATGTGGACCATAGGAAAGTTTGTTTCGTTAAATTGAATTTCTTTCCTTTGCAAAAATTTTTCAATGTGCACTAAATTTTTTATTCAGGAAGTGTTTTCATGATAACCAGTAAATTGTATAACTTTTTCTTAATTTTATCATGTCCACCGAGAAATTTGCACTGAATGATTGAAAGCTCAAGTTTGTTCTGTGCTCTCATAAAGATAATTTGAAAATTAATTTGGCAATCAAAATTAATTTTAGTACTCGTTATTTAATGCATTTTTGTCAAGGTAACTGTTGTAATAATATACTATCGTGTTTAATAACGAAGCAATCATACCATACAAAAATTTTGAACAGTTAAATGTGATTGAATCCTACATTCAAAAATGTTGTTGCTGATACTGCAGAAGCGGCTTATTTGGATCGTTTTCTTGGGAGGCGACAACCTCATAAAAGTTTGAGCCGTAGCACATCCAACATTCTAAAGAAAAAAGATGAGAAAGAAGATGCCACAATTGATGTAATAGTTAGTATAAATGTCAACCCATCGATTTCAAGCAGGCAAATTGAAATGAAAATAGTGGTATCGAAGAGTGGTGAGCTCAGTATTCTCAAAAGGAAGGTATAAGCCTTATGAAATGAGAATATCTCAGTTTCTGCAGCTAGGACATTTACAACGCCTACTCGATTTTTGCAACGCCAGTTGATGATCGTTGGCTTCGTTTAACTGCTCTAAGAGTTCGGCACTGTACGGCTAGAATGCTACAAAATGAACTTGCTCTTTCCAGAAATGTGCATATTTCATTGCAAACTGTTAGGAACAGGCTTAGAGAAGACGATATCAGATCAAGGGTGGCCATTACCGGCCCGCGTTTCACCAGAGAGCATCGAGTTGCAACACTTCAGTTTGCGAGGAAACATGTAAATCGGGGTATTCCCCGTCTTTTCTGACGAGTCCAGGTTCCGTCTAGTATCAAATGATAGACGCATGCTTGTATACAGACGACCTGGGGAACGGTATCAGCAAGTCAATATCCGGTAAACCGAAAACTTCGGAGAGGGCCCAGTAATGGTGTGGGGAAGCATTTCTTTCCATCGTCAAACTGAGTTAGTCCTAGTGAATAATGAAAGAATGACAGCGCCCAGATACATCGCAGATATCCTTGAACCCCATGTTGTACCCTTTGGCCCATTGATTGGCGAAAACTTCATTTATATGCAGGATAATGCTCGGCCTCATGCAGCTAGAGTAGTTACAGAATTTCTGCAAAATGCCGATAATGATATTTTAAGATGGCCAGCCAGAAGTCCCGACTTGAATCCCATAGAACATGCTTGGGACAACATGGGGTGGCAAATTCAGCAACGTAGGATGCCTTGTAGAACACTCCAACAACTAGAAAATCTGCTTCCTGAAATTTGGAACTCAGTGACTCAAGAGTACATCCAAAATTTGTTTAGGGCTTCCGAGACGGATACTGGCAGTAATTAGGGCCCGGGGAAAGACACTCGATTTTGAAAATGATTAGTAACCATTCGATGCTAGTTGATTGGTCTCTTCGCGAATGTTTGAAGATGGTAGAATTTTTTAATTTTGCATTAACTCAAAAATTGTTTATAATTTCCATCATAAACTCATCTCTTTTGAATGATATCTTCTTATTTCACACTTCTGAAAGTTACCAAGCGACTCTTGAATGACCAACCTAAAAGTTTATATAGTATTGTCGTAAAAGAAGGGTGATGCGAATATTTTTGTGTTGAGTGTATTTTCGCAACTTCGCAACACGTTTTATGAATTGATGCGTGAGAAATTACTTTTCTGCAAATTGGAGCTGGATTCCTTGAACGTTATAAGAGTTACCAACAGAAACGTGAAATTAAATCTGAACTTCAACACCTTGTATTTCGAGAAAGGGCTATTCATCTCCTCAATCAAGGAAAACATACAACATGTTATCTCTAAAAACACATTTTGTCCTCCTAAACAAGAATGCGCTAAAATACTCTAAGTTACAGCCGAGAGTTTCAATTTCCACTAAATAAAATTAACGCTCTGCATATTCAAACACAAAACGAGGAGACAACTGCTTTAAAAGGCTATCCTCTCAGTTATCATAAATAATTATGAAAACAATTTTGCTCCCATCTTTGAATTACGAATTATCGACCCTCACTTCAGTTGATTCAAAAAAAGCGAACCGTGTTACGTAAACCAATTTTTTATTCAAAGACAGTTTTGATTTCGATAAAAAAATTTTCAGTTTAAATTGAAAGATCTTTCAGATAACTATTTTTGAAAAGACCAGTGGCGCATTACACTATGATTTTGATGGGATCAATTATAGCATGAACCTGAATAAATATCACCCTTTATATTTTCGCAACCTCGTAACACGTATTATTAATTGATGCGTAAGAAATTACTTTTCTGCAAATTGGAGCTAGATTCTTTGAACACTAAAAGAGTTAACAATAGAAACGTGAAATTAAATCTGAACTTCAACACCCTGTATTTCGAGAACGGGCTATTCACCTCTTCAATCAAGGAAAACATACAAAGATAGAAGAGAGATATAATGAAGAGTTTCTTCTACCCTACTTATATAGGGAAAAAAATGGAAAATATTTTTATGAATACGCTGTACTTAGCATTTTTGAACATGCTTTGCGAAATAAACTTTCACCATCCTTATCCATCTCTGAATATGGTACCATCGATTTCGAGTTAAACTTCACTTTCGACATTTTCAAACTGTCTTTATACTACTTGAATTCAACTGTGAATGATTCGAGATACTTGTTCAAATTAGAAAATGCTTAAATATGCCGCTAATCTATTATCAACATCAAGCGATTTGAATTTAAGAAAAGGGTATAAAAATAATCTAATTATATTTGAATTTGGGAAGTTTTACTTGGTAAAATTCCATTATCAATAATCAAAAACAAGTACTGTGTTTGAAGGAGTTTTACTTAATAATTGCGAATCGTAAGGCGTTTTACTACACCGTAGCTTCTTCAGACGAATGAATGTACAGAAAATATAAATGAGAATATAACTATAAATATTCTTGAGTAATTAAAAGCTTATTGGGTTGCTTCTTCTTAAGTGGTTATTTATGACAGGTATATCCAATAAAATTAAGGAATAGATTGCTCCCCGAAGAGATTCAATAGAGGTGAAGGGCTTAAATCGACTTATTCATTGATGAGTCTACCTGAGTGTTTGTATTTATTGATTTCTACAGTTTCCCAAAGATCTACCTTCCAATATTTATTATCTGTATGCAAAATTTCAAACTGTGGGTCGAAAGAGTGATTATTTTCTAAGAGATGATTCGCGTAATTTGAATATGATTTTTATTTGAAAAACTGCGTTTATGTTCCGATATTCTAATATTAAAATTTCTATGTGTTCTACCAATGTAGAAATTATCACAGTCATTGCAATTCAATCTATAAACACCTGATTTATTGTTTTTACCTGGTTTGGTTTTATTATTTTTTATATATTTGCCTAAATTATTATTAGTTTGAAAGCTATGTTGAAATTATTGGTATTTAAGAATAATTTCAGTTTCTCACTTGTAATGCCAACGTAGGTTAAGGTGTTGAATTTTTGTTTCAATTTATCGACAGGGTAAACTTCATTCAATGCGATTCTACTTTGTTTTTATTTAAAATATTATTTATTAGTTTGAGATTGTAACCATTATTTTTGGCTATTTGTTTAATCAAATTTAGTTCTTTGTAGAAATTTTCTGGTGATAACGAGATGTTAATCAATCTATGAATAAAACTATTGAATGCTGACATTTTGTGTTGATATGGATGACACGACGAGTTATGTATTATAATATCTGTATGTGACGGCTTATGGTAAATTGCGGAAACATGTTTACCATTTTCATTCGAAATTGTTACGTCTAAGAAATTTATCGAATTATTGCTTTCCATTTCGGTTGTGAATCCAATTTTGGATGTAATGAATTTATATGATTTTCGAAAATTTTTAACTGTCTATCTGTTCCTGTGAAGCAAATAATGATATCGTCTACATAGCGATACCAGTATAATTAATATTTACTGAGTGGATGATTATCGATTAATTTTTCTAAGTTATTCATGAATCTTTCTGCTAACAAAGGACTTAACGGATTGCCCATAATCAAGCCGTCTTCAATAGTATAATATTTGTTATTGAAATGGAAATAATTTTGATCTAAACAAATTTGTAATAATGAAAGAATATCTGATTTAATGATAGTATTGAAATGATTCTTTTCTAATAATTCTTCAACTAAGTAATACGTATCTTTCGGAGGAATGTTGGGAAATAGATTCTTAACATCGAAAGAAATGAGTCTGGAATTAGGTGGTATAATGGTATCTTTGATATTGGCAATTAGTTCGTATGAATTTTTGACCGAAAATTTAGATTTAAAATTGCAATGTTTTATTAGCATGTCGTTGAGGAATTTTGAAAGTTTGAAAGAAGGTGCCGTTACATAAGAAACAACAGGTCTAATAGGGTAATTAGGTTTATGAAGTTTTATCAACGAATATAATTCGGGGATTGTGGATTGGAGTTAATGAATAAATATTTTTCGTTATATGTAATTAATGATTTTGCTGTCGAAATTATGTTTTAACCACTTTCTGAAATTTTGCGGTAGGATCCTTAGTTGATGTAATATAGTTTCCGGCTGTTAAGAATTCTTCAGTTTTAGAAATATAATCGGTTTCACTATTCGCGATGACGGTGTTACCTTTATCTGCTTTAGTGGATACTAAATCGTTCTTGGTACTATTTTCACGAATTGTTTTATTATCTTATAATCTGAATTGCAATGAGGTGATAATTTCGAAAAGTCTTCTTTGATGATTTTTGCTGTTTGATGTTTGGCTAAAATATTATCTTTGGAGTTTTTGAGAATGATTTCGAAGTCAATGCCTAATTGTTCAAAATTAGTTTTATTATGTTTTGGATGTGAATTATGTTTGAATCCTTTTCTAATAGATCTCTTTGTGGTTGTGTAAGTAAAATCGATATCAGGTAAATTCAACCTTCAACTGATAAATTTTCAGACCATAAATTTTTGACAGATTCACTAATTTAACTGATACCGATTTTACACATAATATTTTAAATGAAAAACAAAGTAGAAACGCATTGAATGAAGTTTACCCTGTCGATAAATTGAAACAAAAATTCAACACCTTAACCTACGTTGGCATTACAAGTAAGAAACTGAAATCAATCTTAAGTAGCAATAATTTCAACATAGCTTTCCAAACTAATAATAATTTAGGCAAATATATAAAAATAATAAAACCAAACCAGGTAAAAACAATAAATCAGGTGTTTATAGATTGAATTGCAATGGCTGTGATAATTTCTACATTGGTAAAACACATAGAAATTTTATATTAGAATATCGGAACATAAACGCAGTTTTTCAAATAAAAATCAGATTCAAATTACGCGAATCATCTCTTAGAAAATAATCACTCTTTCGACCCACAGTTTGAAATTTTGCATACAGATAATAAATATTGGAAGTAGATCTTTGGGAAACTGTAGAAATCAATAAATACAAACACTCAGGTAGACTCATCAATGAACAAGTCGATTTAAGCCCTTCACCTCTATTGAATCTTTTCGGGAGCAATCTATTCTTAATTTTATTGGATATACCTGTCATAAATAACCACTTAAGAAGAAGCAACCCAATAAGCTTTTAATTACTCAAGAACATTTATAGTTATATTCTCATTTATATTTTCTGTACAATCATTCGTCTGAAGAAGCTACGGTGTAGTGAAACGCCTTACGAATCGCAATTATTAAGTAAAATTCCTTAAAACACAGTACTTGTGTTTTATAATCTAATTATAGTTTGTCAATCATTCTCACTTACGATATTGAAGTCCTAATGTATTTTTTTACCATTTAGCTCTTTAGAACCTCAGGTGATGGCTAATATAGATACCTGGCTTTCATTTGTTTGAGTCTCAACCCTTGGAAGGAACATGATCTATGGAATCAAGATAAAAGAAGAAAATATGCAAAAATATGTAACAATACCGTGAAATATGGAACATTGTCCGAATATGGTAAAAATTTGTGAAATATATAATTTACATATAATGCACACTCTAGTCATAAGTAATCTCTGAAAACTCTAACTTACAGCCGAGTGTTTTAATTTCCACTAAATAAAATTAACACTCCGCATATTCAAACACAAAACGAGGGGACAACTGCTTCAAAAGGCTATTCCCCCAGCTCTCATATAAAATTATGAAAACAATTCTACTCCCATCTTTGAATTACGAATTATCCCCTCACTTCAGTTGATTCAAAAAATGCGAACCATCTTACGTAAACCATTTTTCTGTTCAAAAACAGTTGTGATTTCGAAAAAATTGTAGAAAAAAAAATTCGAATTGATCTTTCAGATAACTATATTTGAAAAGACCAGTGGCACATTACAATTTGATTTTGATGGGATGAAATGTAACATGACCCTGAAAAAATATCACCCTTTATATTTTCGCAACTTTGCAATACGTATAAACTGATGCATTAAAATTACTCTTCTGCGAATAAGAGCTTGATTCCTCGAACGTTATAAGAGTTACCAACAGAAACGTGAAATGAAATCTGCACTTCGAGAACGGAGTCTTTTTGGACCTATGTTCATGAGTATTTTTAACTTGATTCTTGATGAGAGGAATCTCCTGGAGAATCTATTGACTGCATACCTGAAACACCCTGTATCATTCGGGCTTAAGTCCGAGAGGGGCTACCAATGACTCGAATGCAAAATTCAATATCTTGAATATTTAATTTTTACATTTTCTGTTTGGAAATGATTTGAAGTTCAAATAGAAATATTTCTTGCAATATTTCTGCATAATTTTCCTACTAGCTTAAAAAAAAAGAAGCAAATTGCATCATAAGTCAGTAGGAAAATCATCAGGTATTTCTTCATTCTGTTATTTCATAGTTTCATTTTGAAACGGAAAAATAATATTACAATACTGCTTATTAGTTTTTATTCTTGCCTATCCCTTGACGAGATATCGTAAGTTTCATTACTTTGCCCCATAGTCTGTATTTTCAAATTTAACTCCCAATTTATGATGATATATTTCCAGAAAATAGTGATTATTTTGAGTAATTCTGAAGAAATATTGCACGACGTGGAAGCACATTGAATTGACTCGTTTCTTACAGGCAACTAGAACAAGCAGCACCAGGGGCGAACTACTGAACAAAAATTGTAATAAGTAGGATGTCACAAGGGTGACAGTGATGTAATGTTATCCAGCAGGAACACAGCCCTTCTCTTCCACGTAGACATCCCCCACGGCGCTATGAATTATAATAATGTGTATTCGAGTGGAAGTTAGAGAACGATGCTAATTTGTCTTGTGTTCTCAAATACTCGGTTGGTTGTTCGTGAAACAGTGAAATATTACACAAATTGAAGAAAACACGGGAGTTTTATGACGAGCTTCCATAATTCAAAAGGTTAGAAAAACATAATAGGAACGAATTGTAAGAGATCCGGACTCACTACGATGCTTTGAAGAGGATACACTTGAATTTATTTGTGAGCTGAACTCGCATACCACCGATAATTTATTGGAAAAAGAAACAGGATATGTTCGAGTTGAGGTATTAGTTAGAGAGGAATTAATTCTTTCCAGTAATCATTACATTTGTCATATTTTTAAAACGACTGTCAAAATTTTTTCGCAAATTTTTCTTCAAATTAAACAAGAACCACGATGAAATAATATATGGGAGATGTCAACCCAAATTATTGGGTTCATAATGATTCTAGAACATATATAGATCATAATCGGCATCACTTAGAAGACCGAACCTAGCCATCGGGGCTCTCTCGGTCAAACAGAGAGGGAATTGTTTTGTTTAATTTGAATATTGAAGGGATTTTGCGAGATTATACTTCAAAATTGGCAAGCAAGAACAAGGAAGTGATCATGTTTCAGGAGACTCACACTGCGACGGAAGAACATCTCCGCGAAAGAGGAAATATCGCAGGTTATGTACTTTTTTATTATCTCCTTAGTTCTTTTTATGGCCTTGCTTGCTGTGTAGGATCTTTTCTTGAAATCAAGTGTGTTTAGATATATAAGAGTCTGGTATGATTGTTGAAATATTTTTCTGCTGGTTTTCTTTCTCCATTGTTACAGATTCCTGTCCCAAAGCCCCTTCTTTTCACCCTTGTCTTCGTCTGGAAATCATGGAGTGCAAGATGAGAATTGAAGCTGCTAAGCTGAAAAATCTTTGGTACTCTTTATGTACACACGACACTAACGCAACATAAACAGACAAGCTATTACTAGTGTAATAGCGACAGGGAAACGAGTTTTTTCCTCAGGTTTTTTCACTCGTTTATTGAATCATACGCAAGATAGTATGGTTCCCCTGTTACATTTTCCTGAGCTCACACTTGTGTTTTTCTGACATACACCGAAATTATATATATATATATATATATATATATATATATATATATATATATATATATATATATATATATATATATATATATATATATATATAGTAAACTTCGCGAGGAGTCTACATATGTAAACTTGAGACAAGAAGAACCATTCAAAATCCGTAGATCAATGAATAATCCCCTGACAAGAGCTAGTTCCCAAATCTGCCTGCCATGCACGCAGCGCCCAAGAGCCACAATAGTGCAACTAAGCAGGATGCCCAGAAACGAAGCTGCAGTTTCATTAGTCATCAGTGTCGCATATCGCTTCTCAGCATCCTATCAAGCTACATCGGGGTACCCTATCGATTCCATAAAGGACGCACCTCGTACATACGTATGAGAGTCGCCCTCTATGGACCGACACGCCGAACTCGCTACCGAAAAAGATACGAACAATAACAAACAGATGTGGAAACGTTAAAAATTCCAAACATTTGGGAGACATCTTTCGCCGTTCCGTGAATCACATCAACGGTAGAAAACAAGCGAAATAATCCCGCTGGAATAGTGCTCTAATATATGCAATATATATGCAACCCGGGAATTTTGCCGAACCCCTCTCGTGTCGAGGGAAGAGATCTTCAATGTCCAACACATCTCTGTTAGACAGGACCGACAGTGTTACATCTCCTCCGAAAGATGGACACTCAAGCGATTCCCAGAATCCGAAAAATCGCACCGACTTTGTGGGGATTGAACCCAGGTAATTCTGCGCAGGAGACAAGCATCGTATCCCCTACGCCACCGAGCTGGCTATGAATAATTGTATTTACAATAAATGCTTATATCTATAATTTTGGTGTGTGTCAGAAAAAAACACAAGTATGAAATGTAACAGGGGAACTATACTTTCTTGTATATGATTCAATAAACGAGTGAAAAAACCTGAGGAAAAAAATCGTTTCCCTGTCGCTATTGCACTAGCAATAGCTTGTCTGTTTATGTTGTGTTAGTGTCGTGTGTACATTAAAAGTACGAAAGATTTTTCTGCTTAGCCGCTTCATTCTCTCTTGCATTCCATGATTTCCAAACGAAGACAAGGGTGAAAGGAAGGGGGTTTGGGACAGGAATCTGTAACAATGGAAAAAGGAAACCAGCAGAAAAATATTTCAACAATCATACTTCGTATATGACTAAACAAATCTAAGAAGAGATTTTACATAGCAAGCAAGGTCATGAAAAGGACTAAGGAGATAATAAAAAAATACATAACCTGCGATATTTCCTCAAATTCCCTCTCTGTTTGACCGAAGGAGCCCCGATGGCCAGGTTCAGTATTCCAAGTGATGCCGATTATGATCTATGGATGTTTTAGAATCATTATGGACCCAATAATTTGGGTTGACATCGCCCATATCTTATTTCTTCGTTTAACTTGTTTAATTAAAAAAACAAGTTCCACGAAGAAATAAGATATGGGCGATGTCAAACCTAATTATGAAAAAAAAGAAGAAAAATAAAAATTATAGATATAAGCATTTATTGTAAATACAATTATTCGCATTTTTGTAAATCCTCTCCTTTTCAAAAGAATATATATATCATCTCGAATTTTAAAAAAATTGAATTTCTCCTGGGTACATGTTGTTTTTTATTTAGTTTATTCAAAGTCGCGCAACCTATTATTGGTTATTAGCGACACAAAATTTACAATGATTGAACATATTGGGTAAAACCGAAACTAATTACTGATATTCAAGGGTCTCCCAATACATATATAATGTAATATATTCGTCACTATATTCTACACATAAAATTGATATCTTTCAAGAAGTTAATTGTGTTTTTGCACCTGTTAACAGTTGATAAGCAGTCTATTGAAAACCATGGTATGAAGTTCCTTAACCTGGCCTCTTAGTGTAATGGGCAATTTATGAGGAAGTGCTCGATCGACTGCACACAGTTGCAGCTCTCACAGTGTTCCGTATCTTCTTTGGTTATTAGATGTAAGTTGGTGATATTCGTGTGACCAATTCTGAGTCGATTTATAATCACCTGTTCACGTCTACCGAATAACAAGGCTGGATTTTTCTGCTTTACATCTTGTTGAATTTGATGCAGTTTCAAGGGGAATTGATTTTTCCAACGATTATTCCAATTTGTCAGAATTTCAATCCTAAGGACTGTTTTTGTTTCCTCGCAAGTTGGTAGTATTTCAATGTCGAGTTTTCTGTTGTTTTCATTCGTTGCTGCTTTGGCTAATTTATCAGCTCGTTCGTTTTCTTAAATATGAATCATTATATATTTTTATTATATTCTGTATGACGTGGTTTTTACTTTTGCCATTATGAAGGGCTACTAGCACACTCAGGGAATCAGATAAAATAATGCAGTTTTGTGGAATATATTTCGCAACGACTTTCATTGCCTCTTGAATTGCTATGGCTTCATAGTTGAAAATGGAAAGGGAAGCAAGGAGGTTGAAGGAATATTCGTCTGTCTCTTAGTGTGACTATTGAGCAGCCAGAATTTCCATTGATTTTGGAAGCGTCTGTAAATACTCTCTCATAGTTCCAGTACTTGCTCATAGCTTAATAAAAATACACTTGCCACAAAAATGGTCGCATCACCCTACTTTTACGACAATACTATATAAACTTTTAGGTTGGTCATTCAAGAGTCGCTTGTTAACTTCAGAAGTGTAGAATTAGAAGATATCATTCAAAAAGATGAGTTTATGATAGAAAATATCAATAATTTTCGAGTTAAAGAAAAATTAAAAAATTCTAATCTTCAGACATTCGCGAAGAGATCAATCGACTAGCATCGAATGGTTACTAATCATTTTCTAAATCGGGTGTTTCCTCCCCGGGCCCTAATTAGTGTCAGTATACGTCTCAGAAGCCCCTCAAACAAATTTTTGATGAACTCTTGAGTCACTGAGTTCCAAATTTCAGGAAGCAGATTGTCTAGTTGTTGGAGTGTTCTACAAGGCATCCTATTTGGCTGAATTTGCCACCCCATGTTTCCCTAAACATGTTCTATGGGATTCAAGTCGGGACTTCTGGCTGGCCATCTTAAAATATCAATTTCAGCATTTTGCAGAAATTCTGTAACTACTTTACCTGCATGAGGCTTAGCATTATCATGCATATAAATGAAGTTTTCGCCAATCAATGGGCCAAAGGGTACAACATGGGATTCAAGGATATCTGCGATGTATCTGGCCGCTGTCATTTTTCCAATATTCACTAGGACTAACTCAGTTCGACCATGGAAAGAAATGTCTCCCCACACCATTACTGAGTACTCTCCGAAGTTTTCGGTTTGCCGGATATTGCATTGCTGATACCGTTCCCCAGGTCGTCTGTATACAGGCATGCGTCTATTATTTGATACTATACAGAATCTGGACTTATCGGAAAAGAGAACATTCGACCATTCTGGAATACCCCGATTTACATGTTCTCTCGCAAACTGAAGATTTACAACTCGACGCTTTCTGGTGATATGCGGGCCGGTAGAAGCCACCCTTGGTCTGATATCGTCTTCTCTGAGCCTGTTCCTAACAGTTTGCAATGAAATATGCGCATTTCTGGAAAGTGCAAGTTCATTTTGTAGCATTCTAGCCCTACAGTGCCGAACTCTTAGTGCAGTTGAACGAAGCCAACGATCATCAACTGGTGTTGTTATCCGATTTCTTTCCTGTCCGGCCCTTCTTCCATATTCCCTTGTTTCGTGGTACCGATTAATTGCTCTTGAAATAGTGCTTTGGTTAACATTCGAAAAGTTAGCCACGTAACGTTGGCTTCGCCCCTCCTCTAGAAGTGTTACAATTCTTACAACTTCATGATCACGCCAATAGCGTCCAGGACGTTCAGCAGCTATTAAAATAAACTAAAATATTCGCAAATCAACAACAAACACAGAAAACATTAATTTAGCGTGAAAACTGAAGAGAAATTGAATGAATACTGATAGTCAAATGAACTCATTCTTGTTTCAGACTCGTTTGAGATCATATGGAAACAAATGTTACTACATAGATAAGATTTTTTTCCCCTCATATGTCCAAAAACATATGTTTACAAAGATCTGCGATCGAGCTGCTTACTCGATTGTGAAATTCAGAATACCAGGGATGCGACAATTTTTGTGATATGTGAAGTTCTTGTTTCAATATGGTTGTCAGGATTCTTTTTAATTTTGGGGATAAAGATAGGTGGAAGCTTTAGGGTCCATGGATGCGTCTCAGTGAAATTTCTAGGTATCATATTCGGAACGTAAAAATTTAGTTCATACAAGTAGGAATACACTTTAACATTAAGACGTTTTGGGATTGAATTTCGTTCATTGTAGAGGTTTGAAAATTGTTGAATTTTTAATAATTTGACGGTTTCATTTTTCGGGGTTGCGAGTGAAGCGATAGCGTAGTTTAATTAAAGGTGCATCCTTTTTGACTGGAGTGGCAAAAGATTGCTTTCGCATAAGATGCTTTTAGTTGGACTTGAGCGAAAAACTCCATTGGCGATTTTGGAGCCGGCGTTTTGAACCGCATTCAGAACATTCAATATACTGGGTGTTGCTGAATTGTATACTATTGAACCATAGTCTAATTTCGATTGAATAGGTGCATTGAATGTTCTTATTATCACGTTCTGGTCGGCAACCAGTTTTTCGATGCAATCGCTTTGAGAATATTCAATCTTTTGTTGGAGTCGTCTTTCAGCTTTTTCACCTGTGGAATCCAGGTAAGTTTTTTATCGAATGTGAGACCTAGGGTCTTCCTACTACGCTAGTATGGAGTTTTTCATCATCTATGTAAGGTTCGAGTTTTCTTTGGTTGTTTTGCTTGTTTCAATCTCGTGAGAATAGTGTTGTTGTGGTTTTCGTTTTGGAAAATTTGAATCTCGTTTTTTTGGCGTAATTTTGAAGATCGCTCAGCGTGTTTTGAAGGATCTGTCTGGGTGTGTCTGAGTTTTTTCCTGTAAGTAATAAGGTGACATCATCAGTAAACATGTTGCATTTGACTGGGTTTTTGATAACTTTCGCTAGGTCATTTATAGTCAGTAGAAACAAAGTAACACTCAATACTCCTCCTTGGGGTACTCCACTTTAGATGGCATATGTGTCTGAAAGGAGTTCCTGTATTCTTACTTTGATTGACCTGTTGGAGAGATAGTTGATTGCAAAACCTAGCCTATTTCCTTTAACATTATGTACGACTAATATATATATAAACACCTCAAAAAGTCTAGGGAACACTTCTGAATATCGTTATATCGTATCCAGAACGATCAATATGGATGAGTTTTTTCAAGAAATGAACACCTGCATCAATTTCTCACCACATTATGTAAGAGTGCCGCAACAGATTTCATTTTTTTTTATAAAAAACGAAAAATGCATCAGATGCGACGCTGCTTTATAATCATTTCATGTATTCAGTGTTTGAAATCAGTTAGTTGGCACTTTGTTTCTGTTGTAAGCACAAATAAAAGATTCAAGTTTCGTGATTCGACCATGGAAAGACGACATTTGACTAGAGAAGAGATGTTACAAGCCGTTGGCATGCTCCAAGCTGGGAGCTCCCAACGGGAAGTATTCAGGGTTCTGGGAAGTAGCCCAAGTGTCATAAACCGTTTATGGTCGCGTTTCAATGAAACAGGTAGCGTAGAAGAACGCCATACAGGTCGTTTCAGGATTACTACAGTCGCCCAAGACCGAGTTTTGGTTTTACAAGCCAGAGGAGATCGTACTACCACAGCATGCTCGAGAAGTTGTTAGACAGGGAGGGACGAACTGACCTCGTTTTCATACAGAACAACCTCACGGAAAATTCTTACGCAAATGAGATAGTTTTACCTGTAGTTGTACCGTATCTCCAAACAATGGTTCGAAATCCACTCTTCCAACAAGATAATGCCCCTCCTCATCGTGCAAGATTTGTCTTGAACGTTCTTGAAGAGAATTATATCGATCTTCTACCGTGGCCATCCTGCTCCCCAGATCTGAATCATATCGAGCATGTGTGGGACACCCTAAAAAGAAATCTCCTGCGTCAAAACGTCTTCCATCATGAACAGGAGCTTCGATAAATATAAGTGCTTCCATATCGTTTCGAAAATATTAGTTCAGGATTTTTTTTTGTGTTTTACCAAATTTCGTCATTTTCAAATTTCAAATTTTTTTTATAATAGGTGCTTTGGAGATGTCAAATATTATTTTGTTTTCTTGAGAATACATTATATACAATACATCCTAACAAAAACCGAAAGATTTCTATAAATTATATATATAAAATTCCTCTTCTCCAAAGCATGTCATTCGCTTTTCCCATGTCAAGAGCTACAGCTCCATGATGTTGTTTATTAACTAGCGCGTTGCAAATTGTTGTATCTATTAAGACTAAGCTATCTGCAGTTGAGTGGAATTGTCGGAATCCATGTTAATTTGGATACAAAATATAGTTGCTTTCTAAATACCATTTGAGTCTGTTATTGATCATTTTTTCCAATAATTTACACATGCAGCATATAAGTGTTATCGGTCTGTAGCTTTTCTTTGAGTGTACATTTTTGCCGGGTTTGGGTAGCGGTATTACAATTGCCTCATGGCATTTTTCCGGAAAAAGTTCTCTGGTCCACAAACAGTTATAAAAATCAAGGAGAAATTGAAGACCAGTGGCGGGTAATTTTCTGATGAATATGTTGGGAATGTTGTCCGGACCAGCACTTTTGTTTTTGCTAGAATTAACTATTTCATGGAGCTCATATAGAGTGAATTCTTTGTTGAGGTCACATAACGGTGAAGTTTGTTCTTCGTCATGTAATGAAGGCACACCAGAGTTGTTCTTCTGTATGTAACAAATTCTTCGTCTAAATTATCGTCGCTCGAATTTTTAGCAAAATGATCTTCTTATATGCTTGCAATTTCAACTGGATTCGATGTATGTGTTATTTGGCTTGTCCAAAAATGCAATTTTGACAGCTTTTTTGAGAATAGAATAGAATAGAATATGTTCATTCATGCTTGTATACAATCTTTGTACTTGCACATGTCAAAAAGAAAATTAAAGGTAAACTGTATTACACTATAAAATATATATCCTCTTATTTTTTATCCACTTGAAAATAGATAAAAGTATATCAAGAAGAAATTCATAACAATTAAATAATACAACAGGATTTACAGGAATATTGAAATTATGAACTGACCAGTTATTGCTCAGGAATTCCTTTCTGCCATAAAATACATTTTCGATCAAAAATACTTTCAAACGAGACTTGAATTTCGAAGGTGACAAACGCCTAACATTTAGAGGTAACAAATTGAAAAACTTCAGAGACAAGAATCCAGGACCATTCGGCGACTTACTCAGCCTATGGTAAGGTATAAAGATATCATCTCTGGTCCTAGTATTATGAGAGTGTCTGTCCCTATTGAGCAACAATGAGTCAACATTTCTGTACGCATACATGAGACTTTCGAATATGAATAGGTTTTGCAACGTAAGAATTCGATTTGACTTAAACTTGTTTTTACAACAATCCCTGTACCCCAATCGTCCAACTATTCTTACCGCACGCCTTTGCAACCTAAAAATTCTCTCAATCTCACTGGAGACACCCCAGACTAAAAGTCCACATCTGACATGAGATTCGCATAAGGCATAATAAGCAATCTTCAAGACATCTTTTGAGACAAAAGATGCCAGGTTGCGCTGGACCGGGCTGCTAGGTGACTTATGTGGATGGACCAGGTAAGAGGAGAGCCTGGATAGATTCCCAAAAACCTAACACTCGAAGATTCAACACATCTCAGACTAGAAACCACTCTTTCCGTTTTACTTTCGTTCATGCACAGCCTGTTTCCCGCGAATCAATCCAGAGCCCTCGACTGCGCAATCTCAGACAGCTCCGCCGCATGCACCAGATCCGACCGAGATGGTAGAATTGTCAGCGAACAAAAGGGTCAGGCAGTCTTTCAAGTACCCAGAAAAATCATCAATAAAGATGAGAAAAAGCACTGGCCTCATGATTGAGCCTTGAGGTACCCCAATCGTGATTTCCTTCCTCTCCGACCAACAGTAATTTACACCGACTGCCTGAAATCTATTAGTTGAAAAAGATAATATTAATTCTTTACTTCTCGAATCGAATTTGTACTTCTCCAGTTTACGCAGTCGAACGCTCTGGTGAGGTCAAGAAACAGTGACAGTGAGTATAACCCTGCTTCAAAACAATGCATTGTATTATTGATGAATTGCACAATAGCATCTGTGGTGCTTCGGCCCTTTCTAAAGCCATACTGATTATTAGAAAAAAGTTCATGATATTCGAAATAATTCAAAACCTGATTGCACATAATTTCTTCTAGTATCTTGGAAAATATTGGTACAAGGGAAATTGGTCTGTAGTTCAACAAATTATTTTCATCCCCATTTTTAAAGAGTGGGATTACTCTAGATATTTTAAGACTATCGGGGAAGGTTCCTTGTATAAGACATTTATTTATAAGCTTTGTAAGTGGTGCAATAATAGAGTTGACATTTCTTTTAATGAGTGCAGTAGAGTCCGAAAAAATCTTTAGACTTACTATTTTTCATGGAACGAATGACATCTCGTACTTCGATTTAACCAACTTCTTTGAATGAAAAATTTATATCACTAGGGATTACCTTCAGAAATAATTCATGTTTCAGTTCCTTTATCCTGGAATAGATCTAGCAATTTCATAGGGCTTGTTCGAAAAGTAATTATTGAAATCATCAGGTGACAACTTAGAATTTCTTTTACTCTTTGACAGGTTTCTTTTAGAACTAATAATGCCCCACATAGTACTTTGTCGATTAGTAGATTTACGTATAACTTCATCATTAGCTCTGATTTTGGCCAAGTTAATTTCCTTCCTGTACCTAGTTTTGAGTCTATCACGGATAAGTTTCAGGTTATTACTCTTATATTTAGCAAATAGTTCATTAACAAGTTCTAATTGATTTCTCATGTTCCTTAGTTCTTCCGTATACCAATGCAAACGAGAGCTGTACCCAGTCCCCCTAGCCTCTCTCTCTGGGAACGCAAACTTGAAAGCACCAACAAAATTTTCTTGAAAGTATTTGAAAGCATCATTGACGTTAGAAGTATCATCCTTATAAAATGTCAACTTAGCTGATCAAGTATAGAATGGAAAGTATTAAAGCCCTTTTCAGTTAAGAGACGTACCTTATGAGCTTTCTCTTGCCACTGTCCTCTAGCACATCCACAGTCATCTGCTGAGTGCTATGATCCTAGAAATCACGAGAATGTACACTTTCAAACGAGGTACCAAAATTAGGAAAACATTGTCTAAGCAGTTTTTTCCACGGGCAGGTTCGAAGATTATTTGTCGTAATCCATGTGAGCTGAGCAAGTCACACAACGATTCTGCCTCCTGTATACAACAATAAAACGGACATTGAAATCACCACATAGCATAACATTACAAGATATACTTAAAGAGCACAACACCCTTTCAAGTTTATCCAACAAGAGTTTAAAATCTCCTTTCGGAGAACGATAAATACACAAAATTGTCATATTACGTGAATTCAGACGCACAGCACTAACCTCACAATGAAGTTCCACACTCAAACAGTTTATACGATCAAGTGCAGTGAAGTCATCATCTCTTGAGAAAACAGCAACACCACCTTGCTGCAGGTTCGGTCGACCATAAGTAGTAGCTGTATGATAACCTTCCAACGCAATCTCCCTACACATAGCAGCATTCACAAAGTGTTCGCTTATGCACAGTATACACATACTGATCAGATATGCCTCAAGACGATTGTGCTTCTCCCATAGGTCTTGAATATTCAAGTGCAAGAGAGATAATTTTTTTACCTTATGTATGCTAGGTTTGTCAGTATTTGTTTTATCGTCACTCAGTTTGGATCCTTCACAGACCCTGTCTTCAGAAAAAACTTCTTTATGAGAGCACCTTCAGGCCACATATTGACGTCCTTGGCTAACTCGAAGTTGTCCGCATTTATACACACCCCAAATGAGATATAACTATTTAGATGCTTAGACGATAGAAGTTCACAAGTCGCATCTGGTATATTGACTTGAACCATACTAGAAAAGTCTTCTAGCGATGTCTTAGGGCATTTTCGAGGCACAAATAAAAACATTTTCTTCAGGTGTTTAGAGAACTTATTCTGTGTCACATTTCTTTGACAGGAGTGCTACTTCTTAGGTCAGATATGTACTCGATCCAACTGGATCTTTTACTGTTTTTAATTATGCGCCTGGAAATAGCTCTTTTGATTCTGTAGTCTAGTTGATTTTCTCATGTGTTATTTCGCTTCTGCTTATTGAATGCGCGTTTTGTTAAGTAATAAGCTTCGAGAAAGCTTCTAGAATAACGTTTAGTTCTTCATTCGAATTGCATTCTGCTTCGTTGAAGGGTACGATTCTATTTGAGATGAAATTCTCAAAGTCTAACCAATTTGCTTTCTGAAATTTTCAACGAGGTATATAAATTTCTTGAGGGCAAGGATTTATTGGATGATCTTCTGCCGTTTTCCAATCGAGAGAATCTGCAAGGCTAGGGGAGCATTTGGATAGGTCTATCGAACTCTGTTGGTATTTCAGAGTTCATAATACATACACCAGATCCGCGTCTCATCAGAAGTCTGTCGAAAATATCTTCAATGTATAAGAGAGGTATGGTTGGAGACACATTAGAAAGAATAAATCGTTTATGTTCTGTAATGAGAGGTCTGACTCGCACCTGTGAGTTGTTTACAGTAACAAATTCGTGATTGTTAAATCGTCTGCGATTTCTTTTGTCGATGAGAACAGACATATTCTACCGCTCGAGATTCTGGAAGCGAATGGAATGGTAGCTGGATCAATGATATTACCAATTGCATAAATGTATTCTCTTAACTGTATACCATCCTTAGCTTCTAAAATAATTCCTTGGTCTTTATTCGAAATTGATCGCTCTGTGCTACAGCAGTGTAACTTTTAGATTTACTTGTACTTATAGTGACAGTGGGTGTGTTTAAAATGGTGGATGTTATATTAGATTGATGGCTCCTGTAGAAAAAGGCCATCATTGGTTGCAGGTAATTCATAGTTTCACGGGGGTGCAACTTTCCTAACTTGCTCTTTGCCGGCTTCGGTGATATTCCACATCCGATTTGGAACGAAACTTGCTGTACAATTGATAATAATAATAATAATAATGATAGGCCTGTTATCACTGACAGAATGGTGACGAATAATAGGCCGGACATAGTGGTGTATGATAAGAGAGCCAGAACAGCAATATTGGTGGATGTCGCCATACCGAATAAAAACAACGTGCTGAACAAGTTCCAGGTGAAAAAGTCCAAATACACAGACCTTGCTATTGAGATCAAGCAGAGGTGGCACCTCGATAAAATAGATATTGTTCCTGTCATCGTATCCTCGACTGGTTCAATACCCAAAACTTTGCATGATAGCCTTAAGACATTAGAATTGCATAAGAATACCTATATAGAGATGCAAAAAGCTGTAATTCTTAATACATGTAGGATAGTTAGGAAATTTATGTCAAGTATATTGTAATCGAGCCTATTCCCTTTGATTGCTAAATCTGGGAAAGGTAAATTATATCCAGCTAACAGCTATAATAATAATAAAACAACAACACCAATATCATTCTAGCAAGCGTAAACTCAGTGTTTGAAGAATATACCGACCAGAACACCTTGGAGAAGATTCACACTTTGATTTACTGTGGAGCAGTAGCAGTCCTTCAACTTCACAAACAACAAATCTCCACAACTCTGATTCAACCTGAGCCAAAAAGCGTCAGAGAACCACAATAGCAAAAACGACTGGATAAGGATATTGATAATATTAGAGCAGAAATCGGTCGCCTCACAGAATTCCTGAGAAACAGAAAACCCTCAAGGCGCTTGAAATCACATATACGCAAAATTTATAGAAAAATTGGTACGAACACAAAACACCCTGATAACAAACAACACATTGACGACACTTTGAAACAGAAACTCCAAGCAAAAGAAAAGAGGCTTTCAAGGCACGTCAAGTGTACTGAAAGAAAACACCAAAACCAAAGGTTCCTCCAAAACGCAGCCAATTTTCATAAGGGAAATAACAAAACTGCGACCAACAATAACAGAGAAGTACCTGACGCACAGTGCTTGACCGACTATTGGTCATCACTATGGTCGAACCCCAAAGAACACAATAGAGATGCGGAATGGAATAACGAGCGACCAAAAATTGGAAGGCCACAGGTATAGATAATATCCACAAATACTGGTAAGAGAAGTTTGATAAGCTCCATGGAGCCCTAGCGAAACAGCTCACGTATGTTCTTCAACAGACCAAGAAAACACTCACTTTCCTAACGCAAGGCTTAACATATATGCTACCTAAGAGCGATAAAACACAGGATCCGTCTCAATATAGGCGAATCACTTGCCTGCCAACACTCTACAAAATACTCACCTCATGCATATCCAATCGAATATACCAACACCTTGACGACAACAATATATTAGCAGAGGAGCAGAAAGGATGCAGAAAGAAACACCACGGGTGCAAGGAACAACTCATCATCGATTCTGTGATAATGAAACAGACACACGTAGGGCATCGGAATGTTCATTCGAATTTTCTCGATTATCTGAAGGCATTCGATAGTACCGACCATTCTTGGCTTGTTGAAGTATTGCAGATATACAAAATTCACCCAGCCCTTGTAGAGTTCTTGAAGACAACAATGACACACTGGCGCACGTCTCTGCAGGTCAACATGAACAATAAATCAATTAAAACCGACGAGATACCCATACGTCGTGGAATTTTTCAAGAAGACTCTTTGAGTCCACTATGGTTCTGTTTGGCAATGAACCCATTGTCCTCAATGCTCAATAGAACAGGATACGGATTTAGGATAAAAGCAGCAAGGAATTATCATACAATCTCCCCCCTGCTGTATATGGATGACATCAAATTATATGCAAACGATGATATTATACAGTGCATGAGAGAAGGAGAAACATACAAATATCTTGGATACCAACAAGCGAGATTGCTAGACCAAAAACAATCAAAGGAGAAGATTCGTTCAGAATACAGTCAGCGTCTGAAGTCTGTGCTGAAATCGATGTTGAACTCGGTGAATCTAGTCAAGGAAATTAACACCTACGCCATTCCAGTGTTGCTTTACTCATTTGGAATAATCAGATGGACTAAGACAGAACTGGATGATATTCAAAGGCAGACCCGAACGATGCTAACAAAGTACAACAACCATCATCCAGAATCGTTCGCGATACGAACCACTTTGAAGCAGAAAGAAGGAGGACGCGGATTAATAGATGTTGTCAATTTACACACCGAACAGATAAAAAATCTCAGAGAATTCTTCTCTGCAAAAGCTTTCACTTCTGACCTCCATAGAGTGGTATCGTTGGCTGATAGGGGATATACACCACTAAATCTTGCTACCAGAGATGACCTGCTGAATCTACCGTTCCTATCAGATACTGAAAAACAAGAGCAATGGTCACGACATCACCCTGAGATTAATCAACCACACATCGACAAAGAAGCCTCCAACAAATGGTTGATGAAAGGAGAATTATTCGCAGAAACAGAGGGATTCCTTATGGCCAACCAAGACCAAGACATTACAAACAGATAAGTGCAGAAAATGCCATAAAAAATCGGAGACTATACAGCACATTACGACCGGGTGCGAACAACTGGCCAATACGGAGTATCTTCACAGGCATAATCAAGTGTGCAACATTATCCACCAGAAACTTGCACACAAGTACGGACGTCTGAACACCTTTCAGCCATATTACAAGTATCAGCCGGCGCCCTAATTGGAAAATGACTCTATCAGATTATACTACGATAGGCCTGTTATCACTGACAGAATGGTGACGAATAATAGGCCGGACATAGTGGTGTATGATAAGAGAGCCAGAACAGCATTGCTGGTGGATGTCGCCATACCGAATAATAACAACGTGCTGAACAAGTTCCAGGTGAAAAAGTCCAAATACACAGACCATGCTATTGAGATCAAGCAGATGTGGCACCTCGATAAAATAGATATTGTTCCTGTCATCGTATCCTCGACTGGTTTAATACCCAAAACTTTGCACGATAGCCTTAAGAAATTAGAATTGCATAAGAATACTTATATAGAAATGCAAAAAGCTGTAATTCTTAATACATGTAGGATAGCTAGGAAATTTATGTCAAGTTTATTGTAATCGAGCCTATTCCTTTTGATTTCTAAATCTGGGAAAGGTAAATTATATCCAGCTAACAGCTGAGATAGTGCATAAGTCCACGATAATAATAATAATAATTTCGTGGAATTTTTCAAGGATACTCTTTGAGTCCACTATGGTTCTGTTTAGCTATGAACCCATTGTCTTCAATGCTCAATAGAACAAGATAAGGATCTAGGATAAAAACAGATAGGAATTATCATACAGTCTTCCACCTGCTGTATATGGATGACATCAAATTATATGCTTCGAACAAGAGGCAATTGGATGATTTGCTGAAAGCTGTCAGTGAGTTCTCGGCAGATATTCATATGAGATTCGGGATTGAAAAATGTAAGACCCTGAACATTCGAAGAGGGAAAGTCATAGATGGTGAAACATAGCTTCCAAACGGTGATATTATACAGTGCATGAGGGATGGCGAAACATACAAATATTTAGGATATCAACAAGCCAGATTGCTAGACCAAAAACAATCAAAGGAGGAGATTCGTTCAGAATACAGTCAGCGTCTGAAGACTGTGCTGAAATCAATGTTGAACTCGGGTAATCTAGTCAAGGCAATTAACACCTACGCCATTCCAGTGTTGCTTTACTCATTTGGAATAAACAGATGGACTAAGACAGAACTGGATGATGTTCAAAGGCAGACCCGAACGATGCTAACAAAGTACAACAACCATCATCCAGAATCGTTCGCCATACGAACCACTTTGGAGCGGAAAGAAGGAGGACGCGGATTAATAGATGTTGTCAATTTACACACCGAATAGAAAAAAATCTCAGAGAACTCTTCTCAGCAAAAGCTCTCACTTCTGAACTCCATAGAGTTGTATCGTTGGCTGATAAGAGATACACACCTCTAAATCTTGCTACCTGCTGAAACTACCGTTCCTATCAGATACTGAAAAACTAGAGCAATGGTCAAGAAAGGAATTGCATGGACGACATCACCATGAGATTAATCAACCACACATCGATAAAGAAGCCTCCAACAAATGGTTGATGAAAGGAGAATTATTCGCGGAAACAGAGGGATTCCTTATGGCCATCCAAGACCAAGTGATCGCTACAAACAACTATAAAAAATTTATTATGAAGGACGGAACATTAAAAACAGATAAGTGCAGAAAATGCCATATAAGATCGGAGACTATACAGCACATTACGTCCGGACGCGAACAACTGGCCAATACGGAGTATCTTCACAGGCATAATCAAGTGTGCAACATTATCCATCAGAAACTTGAACATAAGTACGGACTTCTGAATACCTTCCAGCCATAATACAAGTATCAACCGGCGCCCGTATTGGAAAATGACTCTATCAGATTATACTACGATAGGCCTGTTATCACTGACAGAATGGTGACGAATAATAGGCCGGACATAGTGGTGTATGATAAGAGAGCCAGAACATCAATGCTGGTGGATGTCGCCATACGGAATAATAACAACGTACTGAACAAGTTTCAGGAGAAAAAGTCCAAATACACAGTCCTTGCTATTGAATCAAGCAGATGTGGCACCTCGAGAAAATAGATATTGTTCCTGTCATCGTATCCTCCATTGAGTAAATACCCAAAGCTTTGCATTAGAGCCTTAAGAAATTAAAATTGCATAAGAATACCTATATAGAAATTCAAAAAGCTGTAATTCTTAATACATGTAGGATAGTTAGGAAATTTATGTCAAGTATATTGTAATCGAACCTATTCCCTTTGATTGCTGAATCTGGGAAAGGTAAATTATATCCAGCTAACAGCTGAGATAGTGCATAAGTCCACGATAATGAATAATGATAAACTTCATTTCCTCAGAAACGCAGAAAAGACATTATGGAAAATGTCAAAAAATAATAAAATGATGTTCCCAAGCAGATATATAACAAAATCAGGAAAATCGCTTACAAAAAGATCGAAAGAAATATCATTTCCTGCACACTATAATAACTCTTACTCGCCAAATATTCAGACAGCCTTCTCCAAAAGTAACTCACGATTTGGACTTCTTTATGTCATCATTCAATCTGTTGTAAAGCTTTACACCCAGGTACTTAGAGGACCGTTTCCTCATTCGAAGTCTAAAGTTGGGAGGGACGAGGATGTTATTGTAATGTGGTAGTCACCATTATGCATTATTTCATTTTGGTTTTTATATACTACAGTCGTCATTTCAAGTATACATATGTATGGTAATGTAAGTAAGCCCAATGATCGAAAAGCCTCTTGACAGGAGTTAAGTTGTGAAATACTCAGCATACAACGAATTATCCTTTTTTGACAAGGGATAATCTCGTCACCTCCAACCGATGCCCCCAAACAAAACCCCATATCTCAATCTGGTGGCCACCTGAGCATAATAAACAGCCCTTAACTGTGTGACAGTCAAAACTCTTCTCAAATTTCGCATAAGGTAACAGACCGTACTAAGTTTGGAGGACAGGTAAGTGCAAAGATCTTTCCAGTTTAGACTCTCAAGTATCCGAAGACTTAGGAACCCCGTCGAGCCAGCCCTTTCCAGTTGAGTATTATTAAGAGACATGTTAACATTTATCATCTTATTTTGGTTGTGAGAGACCAAATATGTAGACTTGAGAGCATTAATGTGCAATCTGTTTCTGCTAAACCATTGACAGAGTAAGTTGGTATTTTGAAGAATCCTTGACTCCAGCATAGCCTAGCTATCATCAGTAATCAAGGCGGTAGCATCGTCTACATAAAGAAAAACATCGCAACTCAGACCGCTTCCTATGTCATATGTACAAGATAACAACAATGGACCCAATATCGAGCCCTGAGGCACGCCCATATCTGCGCCAAGTAAACCCGAATTTGTTGTCCCTCTTATATTACCACAAGTGTGTTTGATGGAAACAAGTTGGTGGCGGCCAGTCAAGTAATTATCCAACCACCTTGCAGCAATACCGCGAGTACCATATTTCTCCGCTTTACTAGTTAAAATATTATGAATTACAAGATCAAAGGCCCGACTCAAATCCCAGAAGATACCAACCGGACATTGTCCCGACTCCAAGCCTTTCACCATGTGTCCCAAGTCCCGGTCTGAAACCAAACTGACTCCTTGCGAGAATTCCTTGTTTATCAAGAAAGCTCGAGAGCCCGTCAAGGTAACAATATTCAAATATTTTTAATAAGACCGGAGACAGCGATATAGGACGATAGTTACACATCGATTCAGAATCTCCCTTCTTTAAAAGGGGTACCACACTGGATATTTTTAATCTATCAGGAAACTCACCTTCGGAGAAAGAAAAATTTACCAGGTATGTCAAAGGTGCGGTGAGTTCTCTCAGGCATCTCCTAAGAAGAAATCCCAGAAAATCATCATAACCGCTGGAACTCAAAGGCCTCAATCTTCTGTTTATCAAAAGGAATAATTTTTCCTCAGCGTATGGAGTCAGAAACATCGTTTCATCAGTGCTTACTATATTGTCAATAAATTCTTCCTGAGAAACCTGTTCCGATAATGCCTTGGGCACACCGATGAAAAATTCATTAAATTTTTGTGCCACCTCAGAAGGATCAGACGTCCCTGTCCTGTCACCATTCCTTATGCTAACGCCAGAAGCCCCCACACCTACACAAATCAATTCCCTTACAACATTCCAAGACGCCTTGTTTTGATTTTTTGTTGAAGCAATTTTATTCTGATAAAAGGTTCTTTTAGTATTATCTAATAAGATAGAATGTTGTCTGTTCGAGGCATCGTAAAAACCTTCAGCTCGGGTAAGCGTTTCGATGAGTTGAATAACTCTCTGAGATTTTAACTTGACTGCCTAACGATAGAATCAACCCAACGGTTCTCTTCTCTTTTATAAAATTTCTTCAGGGGAAAGTGTAAGTTGAAATAGTGCATTAAGATGTCGTGGAAAGCATTGAAAGCCTCGTTGGCGTCAGCCATTGAATACATACTTAACCAATTCGTCCTCGAGACATCATCGGCAGATCTCTCAATATTATGAGGTGCAAAGTCTCTTCTATACTCAACCAGATTAGGATGTTTGAGTGTCCATTACATTAATTTTTGCGCCATCCAAATCAGTAAACACATAATCCAAGGTATTGTTGAGTCGAGTTTTTCCAAATACAACGTTCTGCAAATTGAAACCATAAAAAATATTACAAAGATATTTATACTTGAGAGTCCCTGATGGGATGGACGTTAAGGTCAGCACACATAATCACATTTATCTTTGGGCTTTACAAATATTCAAGAACCTGAACAAGACGTTCACAAAAAATGTAAAAACAGGAGCCAACGCAAGATCTGTAGCAAGTAAGGATTATTGTTTTGACCTTCTGACCCATAAAAGATAAAAGATGCCCCACACACTTCAAACTGCTTTTCCGAACAGAATCATATCAAATCTATTGGTTGGATGTTCACTGAATTTTTGCACCAAATTCCGATTCTACCTCTCTCGCGATACGAAGTATTGTTTACTTCAATTTCGGAACACGTGTACTCTCTTTCACTGTCGATAGTCGAATTATTTAGTTATTTATTTAATAATATTGGTGAATATCTTCCATCTATTCGAATTTTGGCTATATGTTGTTTTGACAATGAGAGATAGTCAAAATATTATGAAA
The DNA here is from genome assembly GCA_013387265.2 of Cryptolaemus montrouzieri. Taxonomy (NCBI): domain Eukaryota; kingdom Metazoa; phylum Arthropoda; class Insecta; order Coleoptera; family Coccinellidae; genus Cryptolaemus; species Cryptolaemus montrouzieri. The sequence goes on along the minus strand of JABFTP020000185.1, from coordinate 31,439,511 downwards.
TTCGCCGAGGGGAGCAGAACCTATTTTCGAAGACGCTAATCTGTTCTCGATCTTTCCGAATATGTTTTAAGTTCTTTTCTAAAATCAGTCATCAAGATCTGTTTTTATTTTTTTTTCTGTATTGAGTTGCAGATTCAACCAAAATGAAGGGCAGAATGGCAACGTGTGACCACTGTTATGCGGAGTTGTATGAACTCAACAAATCAAAATTAACAGAAATTCCTTGAATCTCTTGAAGTGATCTGGCAACACAATAAGTGAAACACACGTAACTAACCTCAAGACTAAAACGGAAATTTAGACATTAGGAAATAGATTCTGTCAAAAATAATTCTTGAAACCTAGGAATTTTCCGCGACTCAACCACGTCCGTGTGAAGAACTAACTCAGTGTGTTCAGCTGACTCCCTATCTTCCAACTGCAACTTGAAGAGCCGCCGTTGCAAACTACGTGCACGGATGGAATGCACAATTTTTGTTGCAATGCCCATAATTTCCTCCGTGTTTAAAACTTTTGAACACAAAACTCGTTGATGTATAATGCAATGGAATGAAAAAAATGAAGGGAGATCTTCATTAGCTCGACACAATGCCACAAAACCGTTTTTGTTTCCACTCATTGCTGGTGCTCTATCGGTTGAAATGCATACTAATTTATATATTGGTAGCTTGTAGTTGAAGAAAACGTCATATATATCTTCGCCACAGGTCTTCTCCTTCAGAGGAAAGATTGTCAAAAATTCTTCCTTAGCCAACATGTCATTGAATACCATCCGAATAAAAATACACAGCTGGACAGTGTGTGTTATATCGGTGGATTCGTCGAACTGTAAAGAAAGTTATGTACAATAATAAAAACAAGTAATGTGTTTTCAGGAATTTTACTTAATAATTGTGATTTGTAAGGCGTTTCACTAAACCGTAGCTTCTACAGGCGAATGAATGTAATGAAAATAAGAATGAGAATATAAATACAAATGTTCTTAAGTAATTAAAAGCTTATTCGGTTGCTCCTTCTCAAGTGGTTATTGAGGACAGGTATATCCAATAAAATGAAGGAATAGATTGCTCCCTGAAGAGATTCGATAGAGGCGAAGGGCTTAAATCGACTTGTTCATTGATGAGTCTACCTGAGTGTTTGTGTTTGTTGATTTCTAAAGTTTCCCAAAGATCTACCTTCCAATATTTATTATATGTATGCAAAATTTCAAACTGTGGGTCGAAAGAATGACTATTTTCTAGGAGATGATTCGCGTAATTTGAATCTGATTTTTTATTTGAAAAACTGCGTTTATGTTCCGATATTCTAATTTTAAAATTTCTATGTGTTCTACCAATGTAGAAATTATCACAGTCATTCCAATTCAATCTATAAACACCTGATTTATTGTTTTTATCTGATTTGGATTTATCATTTTTATATATTTGCCTGAACTATTATTAGTTTGGAAAGCTATGTTGAAATTATTGCTACTCAAGAATGATTTTAGTTTCTCACTTGTAATGCCAACGTAGGTTAAAGTGTTGAATTTATGTTTCAATTTATCGACAGGGTAAACTTCATTCAATGCGATTCTACTTCGTTTTTTTAAATATTATTCATTAGTTTGGGATTGTAACCATTATTTTTAGCTATCTGTTTAATCAAATTTAATTTTTTGTTGAAATTTTCTGGTGATAACGGGATGTTAATCAATCTATGAATAAAACTGTTGAATGCTTACATTTTATGTTGATACGGATGACACGACGAGTTATGTATTATAATATCTGTATGTGACGGCTTATGGTAAATTGCGAAAACATGTTTTCCATTTTCATTCGAAATTGTAAAGTCTAAGAAATTTATTGAATTATTGCTTTCTATTTGGGTTGTGAATCCAATTTTTGGATGTAATGAATTTATATGACTTTCGAAAAATTTTAACTGTCTATCTGTTCGTAATTTCGACAGTAAAATCATTAATTACAGACCACAAAGAATATAAACTCATTAACTCCATTATATTCGTTGATAAAACTTTATAAACCTAATTACCCTATTAGACCTGTTGTTTCTTATGTAACGGCACCTTCTTTCAAACTTTCAAAATTCCTTAACGACTTGCTTATAAAACATTGCAATTTCAATTCTAAATTTTCGGTCAAAAATTCATACGAACTAATTGCCAATATGAAAGATACCATTATACCACCTAATTCCAAACTCATTTATTTCGACGTTAAGAATCTATTTCCCAACATTCCTCCGAAAGATACGTACTACTCAGTTGAAGAATTATTAGAAAAGAATCATGTTAATACGATCATTAAATCAGATATTCTTTCATTATTACATTTGTTTAGATCAAAATTATTTCCATTTCAATAACAAATATTATACTAATAAAGACTACTTGATTATGGGCAATCCGTTATTTCCTTTGTTAGCAAAAATATTCATGAATAATTAGAGAAATTAATTCATAATCATCCACTTGGTAAATATTGTTTATACTGGTATCGCTATGTAGACGATATCATTATTTACTTCACAGGAACAGATAGACAGTTAAAAATTTTCGAAAATCATATAAATTCATTACATCCAAAAATTGGATTCACAACCGAAATAGAAAGCAATAATTCAGTAAATTTCTTAGACGTAACAATTTCGAATGAAAATGGAATAATAATAGTTTAGGCAAATATATAGAAAATAATAAAACCAAATCAGATAAAAACAATAAATCAGTTGTTTATAGATTGAATTGAAATGACTGTGATAATTTCTACATTGGTAGAATACATAAAAATTTTAATAACATAAACGTAGTTTTTCAAATAAAAATCAGATTCAAATTACGCGAATCATCTCCTAAAAATAGTCACTCCTTCGACTCACAGTTTGAAATTTTGCATACAGATAATAAATATTGGAAAGTAGATCTTTGGGAAACTTTAGAAATCAACAAACACAAACACTCAGGTAGACTCATCAATGAACAAGTCGATTTAAGCCTCTATTGAATCTCTTCAGGGAGCAATATATTCCTTAATTTTATTGGATATACCTGTCAACAATAACCACTTGAGTAGGAGCAACCCAATGAGCTTTTAATTACCTAAGAGCATTTATATTTATATGCTCATTCTTATTTTCTGTACACTCATTTGTCTGAAGAAGCTACGGTGTAGTGAAACGCGTTACAAATCACAATTATTAAGTAAAATTCCTAAATACACATTACTTGTTTTTATAATTGATAATGAAATTCTACCAAGTAAAAGCCTTCCAAATTAAAAAAATTATATACATTTCATGTTATCATGTTTTAGTTTAACCGCCATGTCCTGACTCAAGACTTCAATACGGCGTGTGACACTCGGACGAGATAACTGAAGTTCTCCAATAGCAGACCTGATTTCTGTTTTATTTTTAAAATCTCCAAATGAAATATCACCTGCTTCAATAAATGCTGCCTTCACAACCGATCCATCTTCGAATGGTTTCTTGTGTTTCGCCAACAAATGAGATATTTTAAATGACGCGATCGTAGCAGATTTTGATTGTTTGGTTGGTCTTGTGAACATGGTTTGTTTTTTCTCAAACAAGATATCAAATCACGTACATTTCGTTTTTTCAATTCACTCTGTGGCGGAAAATCCATTTCATAGTATTTATGAAACGTTTTGTGATGATTCTCTGAGTTACCACGCTTAGGTATCGCAACTGACGCACGAAAAATGAGGCAAATGCACATATTCTTCACCATACAAAAAAAATTCTTCCTTCCAATCGTTATTAAAATGATACGTTTTAGATTTCTTCGCTGCACTCATTTTGTACTATTTAATGATAAACTTTGTATCGGCGTAGTATTGCCTCTAAGTTACAATTCAGAATGACTCAATTTCCTGCAGGCGCAACATTTATATCGGCGTTAACGAAAGTATCAAATGTTCCGGTCAAACGCGCCGCCCCAAAATTTCTAGAAAATCAGCAAGAATAAAAAAACGCTGATTTTTTTTGACAAGTACCGCACGTTCCTTTGATTAAGCCGTCTTTTGCAGCTGGCAGAGTGTTATTTTATTACGAATTTTTGTAATTTAGTTATCTACTTATTGAAAATTTTTTCCTTCTCGAGATCTACTCAAAAAGCACTCGAGATCGACTGGTCCACGATCGTTTGAGCACCCCTGTACTAGACGATCGCATGGCATTTCATTCGACCGACTCTATTCGGTCTCAGGTTCAATTGATATAAAGAAGAAAATAAGACTATTCAGGTATTTTAATTTACATAAAAGGAATGTATTTTGGACCGATATTTATAGATCAGGATATGGGTTGTTAGAGTATCATAAATATCAAATGCTTTTTTCAAAAATATAATTTTTTATGTGAATGACCACGTTTATGTATCATTTATTGAAGCAAAATATAATTCAATAGTAAAAATCTTTGTTTTCTCTAAATTTTCAGCATTCCATATTTTTGAAGGTAATTGTTTCATTTACAATTTAGATCGATCGAACTCTAACTGAAAGCTTCGATTCCGCAACGTTGCGCGTTTATTCGGCGAAATATTATATACTGCTATGCGAGAATTCCCAAGGGAAGCGAAATGTAGATTTACAACGCACTAATAAACTGCTGGAACGGCTGCCGAGTAACGGGATACCTTCTGGAAATTTCAGTCATTTCGATCAACTGTGAGACAGTTGCGTAAGATGACACCCATTATTGAGAAATTATAACAGTTGTTGTTCAGCGCAAAGCACCCTATGTTCATGATTAGATCGATAATTTAATAAACTTCGCGATATCGGACGAATAGGGGATTTTGATATACTCTTACTTTATTTTATCAAGACGGTAAATATTTCTGACAGACACAAAATTCAACATAATCGAATTGTGGTAAAAACGTGGGGATATTAATTTTATACCTACAATTTGATTGATTAAAAAATGAAAAGTTTTCGTTGAAAACAGTCTTCATCCTTCATCGTATCTGATATCAGGGAATGAGTGGAGTTCTAAGTTGCATGAATATAAAAAACATGAAATATCCAGGATGTGGACTCTTAATTTGAACTGCGAAATTAAAGCATGCAAAAAAAAATTATGCCGTATATTTCGATAAAGATTGCGCTAGAAAATTAACAGAGATTCAACGAATGTTGAAATTTCATTTTAGGTCTTTTTTGTCATGATTCGCGAATTATCAAATGATACTCGATGAAGAGCTGATTCTGGGATGTTGTAGCATTCCCAAAATTTTTAATTAATCATAGATCGTGTAATTATGGAATCATACATGCTATGACATCTATTAGCGTGAGTTAAGACCATAAATAATGGTGAAACATAGAAGGAAGGTAACTAGAAGTCCGTACTCTCGGTAGGTAAAGCGTCAGAGTTGACCGATCATGCGTCCTGATAGAAGAGCGTGGCCTAGTACTCGGCCCACTTCCTGCTTGAACGTTGAGAGAGGCTGAGTTGAAAGATAGATCTAAATTCTCTAAATTCTTTTAACTAGTGTACCTGTTTTGTATTTCTCTGACGAGTTAGCGTTCAAGCAGATAGCACATAGTACTACATTAATCGTATATTTCTGGGGTATATTTTCGAAACATTCTTGACGTTTTTGTATGGTTTTATTGTACACACATTTTGAAACATTTTGGTACGAGGTTTTGTGGCATAGTTTTGGATAAACATATTTGGTTAGATGAAGAAGTCGTTTTGGAAAATTTTGAAAGGAGGTCCTGTCATTCCTGTCATCTATCAGTTGGAGGTACCTGTCAAGTGGACCGTCCGTGTCATTCGATAGGCCATTGTTATGGTTAAAGGAAGAATTTGGAGTTACGCTGGGCTACCCCAAAATGTTGGTTGAATTTTACGCTGATTGAGTCACAACCTACATCTAGAGAAACAACTACTCAGAAAAATGAATGAAGTATTGATATACTTTTTGTCTTATTGTAAGCAACTTAGACGAGGTATGACCATCTAGTTTATAAGTGTAGATCTTAACTTGAGCGAAAGTTAATTCGATATGATTTTAAAACTGTGAATTCTATACATCGCTGTACAGAAACATAAGCGTAGGTACCTATTCTTTTGATCATATCCTACCTGTTATTACTTTAATTTCTGGCTCTAACTAAGAGCTAAATTTTCGAAATAGAAACCACCTTGCATCTTATTTTGAAATTTATATTTATTACATTGTCTTGTTGAAACTTGTAAATTGCCCTGTATGTTGATTGTAAGTACATTACCTAGTTTGTTTCACACATTCTCAGTTTGGGTATCATACCTAAAGAGAAAAGTACTTCAAATATCACCGATAACTGCATGGTTAATTAAATGTTCCACTATCTGTATTGTATACTTTGTATATATATATATATATATATATATATATATATATATATATATATATATATATATATATATATATATATATATATATATATATATATATATATATATATATATATATATTTTATGATCACCGCTACGAACGGGTAAAAGCCATGTAGGTGCCGGGTGATTGATCACCAAGGCAGCTTTATAGGTTTACTATGAGCTCATTAGAAATCTGCGTACAGTCCTTGCTGTACCCAATGAAGCCTCCTTCTGTGCGATCTCCTCTTTTGAATCCAGGCGTTTGGTGTTCTCCTGTAGATGCACCTCAACGAGTCCATTTACCGATATTATGATAGATAAGACAGTCACCGTTTTGAATTTATACAGTTCTTTGAATTCAAACGCCAAGTCCTGGTAATTGGTAATCTTCTCGGTGTATGCTCGATTGATATTCTCGTCGGCCGGGATATTGATGACCAACAAGGTGGTAGTGTTAGTTTTGTGGTAGAAGATCGCGATGTCTGGTCTATTGTGGGCGATCGTCCTATCCATCACCAATGTGTTGTCCCAATAGAGCTTACCCTCGGTATTCTCCCGAATAGGTACGGTGCTATTTCTCTGCACAGTTCTAGGTTCAAAGAAATATTCTGGTGGTATATTTTGGTAACAGCATTGTGTCGATCGAGATAATCCCTAGGCGGATAGGGCAGCTATATATATATATATATATATATATATATATATATATATATATATATATATATATATATATATATATATATATATATATATATATATATATATATATATATATATATATATATATAACCAACACTATATTCGTTTTCAATTCAGATTAGTAAGAAACATTAATAGAGAATCGAGCATTCTCTTTTCCTACTTAAGATTAGGTTAACTAAAGTAGGTGGTGCCCTTCGATAATTAATAATACATCATCACAACGTATCATGACCCACCCCTCCAATGAAAACCTGGTAGTCCGTTCGCAAGGTGTATCTTTCATTTAAAAAGATGCTACAATCTATCAAACAAGATTATGATGAATATAGTGACAGTGGCCCATAAAATAATGAAAGGAGCGATAGATTGCAGTTTCGTCCTCATTATGCATTTCTGAATGTTGAAGGCTATCACCTCTTTCGGAATATGATTAAATGAAAAAAATATGGGTTTCTACCACCCATACTACCAAAAACAGTAAAGTCATCTGCAGACAGATATAAATTATTTATACTGGCTGTTCCATATTGAACGAACCTCTCTATATATACTCATTGTGATTGGAAAAATTTGCCAAAACACATCCGATGATTAGGTTTGAGGGAATCTTCTGAAATTATATTTGAGGCTTCAATTAGTACCTCAAGAAAAGTGGGCGTTTAAACACCTCAAAATTGAATAGGGTAAAGAGATTGGGTGATTTTAAAGCTCTTACAGCAGTGTATAATGAATAAAGCAATTTAGGTTAGGTGATGTGATCATCCTGCTTATAGTCCAGACCTAAGTTCCACAGATTTGCTTCTAGCTTTGAGTTTTTGCAGTTCCTAGCAGAGAATTTTACGGACAAAATTAGAATGATATCGGGAGATTTCAACATAAATTTCCTTACAGATAGTAAAGAACGAAGATCAATAATGAATTTGATGCACCTCTCTATATATACTCATTATGATTGGAAAAATTTGCCAAAATACATCCAAAGGTTAGGTTTGAGGGAATCTTTTGAAATTATATTTGAGGCTTCAATGAGTACCTCAAGAAAAGTGGGCGTTTTAACACCTCAAAATTGAATAGGGTAAAAAGATTGGGTGATTTTAAAGCTCTTACAGCAGTGTATAATGAATAAAGCAATTTTGACGAGTCTTTTTTGCCACACTGAATATTTTGGCTATTTTCAAGTTTATTGGAGGAATGGATAACAAGTCTATTTTAATTCTGAAGCTCTTTCGAAGGTAGTTCGTCCATTAACCAACTCACTCGTCATGAGGTTTTAGATAAGAAAAGTAGGTTTGGTTGTAATGCCTTTTGAAACCCCTTCATATAAACTAAAACATTCTCAAAAAGATTTTATTGTTTTATTATGTTGAGAATAGGAAAATGGAATCCAATGATTTCAAACAGATGTTCAAATTGCCCTCCATTAATTTTTCCATGCGATGATACAATCTTGACTGGAAAACGGCTTTAATATGGTTCAACATATTTGCTATTTTTTGACGACACTGATCTACAATTCGCTGGCGCAGATCCTCCAAATTGTCAAACTGAGTCACAAAAATTTTGGACTCAAGATGTCTTCACTAGAAAAGGTCTAAAGGAGATCGGGCAGGCCACGCAATTGAGCCTCATATTCCAATCCAATAATCAGAATATTGCAAATTGAGATATTGGCAGACTGCTGCGGCGTGATGAGGATGAACTTCGTCTTGTTAGAAATTCAGTTGTTGTTCGAGTAGTTCGTGGGATGTCTTTTATGTTTTACATGCTGGGACATAGATGACACCATTAATCAATTGTCAGTACAGAAAATGAACCTCTATGGTTTGTTAATATGAATCCAAACTTTTAGTTCCATGCGTGCTTTTTTTAGTCACGAGAAGTGTTAAAGTTGACAAGTTAGTTATAAAATGGAATTTAATCTTCAGCACCACGCAATGAATTTCTACAAATTTGAAGGATAAAAATGTCTTGACGAGTTGATTTCTGTTTTTGGCTTTGAAAACCACATCACTCAACAGTTTTCCGTTGTTATGGAAAATTAAAAAAAAAAATTAGATAAGGTTAGGTGAGGTTATCATCCTGCTTATAGTCCAGACCTAAGTTCCACAGATTTGCTTCTAGCTTTGAGTTTTTGCAGTTCCTAGCAGAGAATTTTACGGACAAAATTAGAATGATATCGGGAGATTTCAACATAAATTTCCTTAAAGATAGTAAAGAACGAAGATCAATAATGAATTTGATGCACCCGATTGGTTGCAGAAAACCTTCAGAGAACCATCTATAAGACAAAACACAGCCACTTGTACCGATAATATATTTACTAATATTAACATTGTGAATGGTACAACAATAGAGCTTCATATGTCCGATCATCTAGTACAAATATTAAATTTCTCCATTGCTGCTATTGAACCTGAAAAAAGAAGAGAAACTATCATGAGTAGATATATAACAGTACATAATACTCACCTACTGCAGAAAGACCTACCACTGATTAAATGGTAAAATCTCCTTAAGTCGAAGAACGTTGCTGAATCTTTCACAATTTCTCATAATCTCTTTCTGAAAGCTCTGGATATGAGAATGCCTCTGGTGGAGAAGAAAATAATCTTGTGTCTTGCTTCTTCTTCGAGTATTCAGAGCATGAAATTGTTAACACAATAACATCACTGAAGTCCAAATATACAGTCGATATATATAAAGTCTCAACCGAAATATTGAAAAGTGTAAGTAGAGAGATAACCAATCCAATCACTTTAATAATAAATAAGTGCTTTCAACAAGGTAATTTTCCACAAGAACTCAAATCTGCAAGAATAATTCCCATTTATAAAGGCAAGGAGATAAATATAATTGTGAAAACTACAGGCCAATAGCCATATTGCCATGCATCTCAAAAATATTCGAGACTGTTGTAAAAACAAGAATTCTGGATTGGATGGACAAGCAGAAGTTGACAAACAAAAATCAACACGGATATAGGAGAGGCAAAAGCACAATCACTGCAGTCATGGAAGCAATATCAGTGATGATTGAAAACCTGGATATTAACGAAATCATGGAAATGCTTAATTTTGATCTGAGCAAAGCATTTGATACAGTGCTGCATTCACTGTTATTGCAAAAGTTGCACTACCTAGGATTCAGAGGAACGGTGTTCAGGTTAATAAAGTCATATTTGACTGACAGAGAACAAATTGTTAACTGGAACATGGAAACATCATCCAAAAATAATGATGGGAAAATTATTGAAAAACCTCAAAGGTTTTTAATTATAGTTACTCCAATTTTCTTATGCATTATTAGTCTCGTGGTCTTGGGATTAAACAATACTGTTTATTCCGCAAGCTTTCGGAATATGAATCTTCTCAATCATTAGGCTTCTTAATGAATAAGTTCAAAATATATGAAAAAAATTATTCTTCTTATCACATAATTTAGTAACTTGATGAAAATAGGGCTTAAGTGCAGTAGGGCGGTTCTGTAGCTTAGCCTCCACGTTCCTTCGATCTGAAGACCCCAAACTACTTCGTCTGGGAACATTTGAAAAACCTCACCGTCTAATGCTACTGTACAGGACTTTCATGCATGCGTTTTGGATGGATGTGAGGGAATAAGAAATATACCAGGCTTTCACGATCGGGTGTAGGCTTAAATGAACCGTCCCTTAGTTTATGTAAAAATGAATAGTAGTAATTACACTTACTTCAGTTCATTAGTTTAAAGAAAATAGTCTTTTTATTTGTTGCTTCCATTTTCTTAAGATACCAAATACCATCATCCATCAGCTTTCTTCCATTTCGTCATAGGCATATGTTATTTCTGGTAACGCCTTCTTCTCTCAAATAAGAATGCACTAAAATAGTGTAGGTTTCACTCTACATGTTCAAACCCAAAGCATGGTATAAAGAACTCAAAAAAGTTATTTTCTTTCATTTTTTTCTGTCAATTATAAAATCTCTTTCGCTTCCACCTTTGAATTACGACTTAACGACCCTCACCAGTTGATTCAAAAAACATGTGAGATAAAGAAAAATCTCATATCGAAGGATCATTTCAATAAATATTTTTGGAATGACCAGTGATGAACTATGATTTTGCTTTTGTCATAATTTGCTGATTGCAGGTTTTTAGCAAAAACGCTCGCACAGCTCGATTTTTGATCTTCAATACCTAACCTTTGATGATAAATTGAGGAGTTCATCCCCAACCCCCTAATCCACAGCCGCCTTCACTTTTTATTTTCAAAAAGCAACCCTTATCTTGTGATTGCTCTTTCTTAAGCTCCATGAAGTTTCTACATAACTGTGCAAACAATACCAGAAAAAAACGATTGCTCTCTTGAAAACTGGGTGTAAAAATATCAAAATTCATACATAATATTGGTGAGTATGTTATTGCCAGAAAAGTCTTGGGGACTTGTTTGACCATAATGGGTATTTTAACACCCTGTATATGGGAAATATACGTTTTTAAGAAGAATTTTCTGATGATCTAACGAAAATTAAAACACCTCGATTTTCCGCTTTAAAAATGAATATATGAAAGGACTCGTCGATTTCTGATTTGAGGGGAACAAGATTTCCAATTTTTTCATCCCCGTAACTTCAATTCCTTAACGGGAGTGAGTATAACCCCTTGATTTTGAATAAGGATGAGGGGTGTTGCGATATCTCATTTTGAAGATCTTATTGTGTACTATTTGACCCTAAATTTCCGCTTCGAAATGTACATCTTCAACGAAATGACAACTAAAAAAGTGGAAGACTACTTACTTTTGTGATTAGTTTATTAAGTATTGAAAATGGGAACCGTGTATGGCTAGCTTATATTGAATTTACCTCGAGGTATGCAATGTTTTCATTTATTTGTTATATTTTCGTTCGAAAAAGTAGACAGACCATGTGTTTGATTCACCTTAGTCTCTTGTTAGTCTATCATGAATTTTCAGGAACGTTGAAACGGTAATAAAGCGATTGTAAATTCGTAGTAGGATTAAAATGGTGTATTCCGTAGAAAAAAGGTGAAAATAATAAAATTATTTTTTAGAAATAACGACTCTGCGTGATTAACAGCTGCTTTAATTAACGAGAAAGATTGTATCCGCTGCTTACGTTGTGCAACTGGTTGATAAATTTAACCCTACTGGTTCAGTCGGCAACAAATAGAGGTTGTATGAAGGAGACGAAGCTAGGGAAGTGGCAAACTTAGGTCACGTAGCGATGGATCCGACTCTTAGTACTAGAAAATTGACCAATGTGTCTGGTGTTTCACGCTCAACAATCATGAGAATTTTAAGAAAACATAAGTTTCATCTTTTTAAGATACGAGTGGTTCAGGAACTGAATGAGGATGATTTTGATCGCCGACTCATGTTCTGTGGTGTGGTCAGTGAAATAATTAACAATAATCCAAAATACATGTTCAATATCTGTGGGTGTTCATTTTACCTTAACGAGACTGTGAACAGGCATAACCCTTGGTATGGGTCAAATGAAAATCCAAGATTATTTGGAGAAGAGCATACTCAGCATCCCTAAAAATTAAATGTTTGGGCGGGTATTTATGAAAATCACATCATCGGCTCTTTTTTTTATACCCGGTAATATCACTAGCCAAATTCATTTTTATTACAGAACGCTATTTATCCAGCCGTCGTGCAAGTATTGGAGAATGAAGAAGGTCATGAAACGATCATTTTTCAACAAGATGGCGCATCACCTCATTTCTTTCAACCAGTGCGTTAGTTCTTAGATGAAAATTTTCCTCAGGCTTGGATTGGAAGAAGGAACATATTGAGTGGCCACCCAGATCACCTGATCTTGCGCTACTGGCCTTTTTTCTATGGCGGGACCTGTAATATGAAACTTATGCTACCTAACCTGAGTCACTGGATAATTTGCGAATTCGGATCATTAATTAATGCCGTCAAATTGAACCAGAAATGTTGAGTAATGTACGTCAACGATTTCAGCAAAACTTATTTTACTGCATGGAAGTGAATGGTGCCAATTTTTGGAACTTAATAAACTAATCACAAAAGTAAGTAGTCTTCTACTTTCTTAGCTGCCATTTCGTTAACGGTAAAAATTTTGAAGCGAAAATTTGTTAGATTACTTGATAAGATCTTCAAAATGTGGTATCGCAACACCTCTCATCCCCATTCTATTGAGGAACTGAAGTTACGGGGATGAAAAAATCGGAAAGTTGTTCTCCTCGAATCAGAATTCGACGAGTCCGAGCTATTCTCCATATATTAAATTTAAAACTGTAAAACCGGAAAATCGAGGTGTTAAGTTCTGGTAAAACCACCCTACTCAAAAAATCATACAAGTGATTACAGGTTGAGTGGCAAAGTTCCAGAAAGATTTTTCTATTTTCTGAATCACTGAGGCATTGGTTTCAGTTTGGCAATCGAGGTTTTCTGGCGTGAGGATCAGGATGAGGGATGATGGAGAAACTGATTGGATGCTCATCTAAACAGGAAAACGAGATTTATTGAACTTGTATTCAATTGAAAACAAAAAACTAACTTGATTATTACAACAATTGTTCAAAATGACCTCCGCTTACCTCCATACAGTTATACAGACGATTTTCGAACTCTCTTCTCACATTAACGAAAACTTCAGGAGTCAAAAGTCGGCATTCTGTGATAATCCTCATCCGCAGCTCCTCCAGGTTTTCTGGTCTTGTGGCATAAACTTTAGATTTTAGATGGCCCCACAAAAAAAAATCTAGGGATTTAAATCTGGTGACCTGGCTGGCCACTCAACAGGTCCTCTTCTACCAATCCACCTTCCTGGGAAATTTTCGTCTAAATATTGGCGCACCCGAGCATCATAATGCGGAGGAGCACCGTCTTGTTGAAAACGCATTTCGTCCTCAGAAAGAGTTGGATCGTTCTGTAAAATTTCTGTCAATCTAGGATGTATGTGTTCCTCTAACAACTGTAGGTAGCCATTTCCATTCAGATTACCCTCAATAAAGAAAGGCCCAACTAGATGATTGCCAAAATTCCTGCCCAAACGTTCAACTTCTGAGGCCTTTGCGTGTGGGCCTCTCTAAACCAATGAGGATTCTGTGTGTCCCAATATCGACAATTATGTCTATCCACTTCACCACTGAGCATAAAGGTGATTCATCAGAAAAACAGATGTTATTCAGAAAATTTGGATTAGCGTTTAGGTTTTCACTTAGATTTTCACAAAACTGTAAACGACGATCTGGATCATCTTCGTTTATTTCATGCACTAATTTTACCTTGTAGGGTGAAATTTGTGATGTTTCACGATTCTATGGACAGTTGTAGCTGATACACCAGTCAGACGAGATAGCACCAAATATTTAACGTACTGGTGACTGACTCCTTTTCTTTCAGGATGGTTCCTATCGAATATCCTTGCCGTTTCTTTGGCACAACTGTTATTTCGAAAATACGTCGATACAATTTCGACCCTTTCCTCAGTGGAATAAACCATTTTCAGATTAATTTCAACTGACGAACAACAACAATAATGAGGAACTGATCTGAATAATAATAATATTTCATTGCAAAATGAGAAATAACAGATGACTGCACGCCAGATGGAAATGAAGAAAATGTGAACATTTTCAATGCAGAAATCAGCTTTATTTCTTCGTAATTGATGCTCAACACATCGTACCCCAATACTTTTAACAGTTTCGAATTAATTTTAGTTGATAATTTCAAATGACGATATTGAATTTTTCGAAAGCGACATCCTGTATGGAGAGCCGAACTGAATGAAATGCTTTAATCATTCTGGAATTCAAAAAACCTTTCTGAAGATATGCCACTTGAATTATTTGTATGATTTTCAAGTTGGGGATGCTGAATGGAAGGGGTTGATTGCAAAAATTCTATAACCACACAAGAAAGTCCTATTCTCGGATCAAACATGTTCTCGTATACCGAAATGAACCAGTTTCAAAAAGTTATTTGATTTCCAATGTTCCTGCTTCTGGGACACCCTGTATGATGATTCTGAACTTCGAAAATACCAAATTCGAAGAGAAAATTGCAGTACCTTTCCAACGAGGTGCCACTTGACCTATTATCGATCGAATGATTTTTGAGTTGGGGATGCTGGAAATAGGGGTTGATTGCACCAACTCCAAATTCACAAGTGTAGGTCGTTTTTCTAGACCGAGCATAAACCTGCGCTTGCATTATGCCGAAATAAATCTATTTCATTTAGTATTTGGGATTTCCTGAATTCAACTTCACCCTTGGTTGGGACACCCTGTATGTTAATTTAAAATTCTAAAAATGACAAATCAAGGTGGAGAATTGACAGACCTTTTCAGTAAGGTGCCACTCGACCCTTATTCCCTATGATGAATTTCAAAGTTAGGGTTGCTGGGGGTAGGGGGTTGATCTGAGAAGTTTCGAATTATTTCGAAAAATGCTCCCCCTCGAAACAAAAATCGACGTGTCTTGGTGTTTTTCGCTAATGTTACTCATTTCGGAGTTATAGGGGTCAAATTGGAACACACTGTACATATATATATATATATATATATATATATATATATATATATATATATATATATATATATATATATATATATATATATATATATATATATATATATATATATATATATATATATATATATATATATATATATATATATATATATATATATATATATATATATATATATATATATATATATATATATATATATATATATATATATATATATATATATTTCCTTGGCTCATCCTGGTTTGTTGAATAAAGTTTAATACATTATACTTGAATGCCTATAATTTAAATTCTGGTAGACGACGTTTCGAGGTTTGGTTTACCTATTTTTCAATAAATCATGAGTTTCAAACATATTCTATACAAATTTCATTGGGAATAATTAATCTTACCTTAGTTTTAACTTACAGTTTATAAACGTCTGATGATGATATAATTATCGAGATAGGTATTACGTTTGTTAATTATATATTTTCCACCTAATTTTGTGATATCCTTTACAAAGTAAACTGAAATCACCGCATTCAAGAATTCCAAAAGAGGACGCTATATCCGTTGACCTTCATATGGCTTCGTTATTATTATTCATGTGTGACATAATAGGTAGTAGATAACGTATATTTTCTAGAAAAAATTTTCTCTTTTATTTTTCTTGAAAGTATACTGTCTATGCCAGTACTATATTTTTCTTTCATGTGCCTAAGTTATTGGAATATAAATTCAAGAAAACGATCCTTAGCCAGGTATGAATGCGAGTGGATTGAGTGGGCATCATAATGAGTTTCTGCATCACCTCGAAATTTTACTAGGCACGCCATACGCTTTACTATGGTCAATTTTCCTGTTTGAACATTAATTCAAGAAAAATTGATAAAAATTTGGATTTGTTATGGAATTTTCCTTCTTGGAGAAAGAACATTTGTATTATGTTATTGACTAATACACATAATTGAAATTTTCGTTTGCAGCATTTTTTTTCACTCAACACCAGTGGTTGAAAACTGGAACAAGAAATTTCAAATATTCTTCAATTTTTGCTATGCCTGTATAAATTCCAAACTAAAAGAAACCCTCGTATATATATTGATTCAGACTGATACTCAATTTTATTATGAAAACACCATGAAATATTTTTCAACATATTTTATTTAGAAATAATAAATAATGCATATATAAAAATACAATAAAATTGTAAATTGACATAATGGTTATGTTGATTTATGACTTCGATTTTAATGGAAATGATTTGAGCTCGCTTCGTTCAGGAACCAAACTAGAATTGCTGGATTCCAATTGTTCCTGTCTGATATTTCTGAATAATCTAGTTATCTTCTATTATAATTCTTTTTTATCCTTCAAAAACTTTATGGGACAACAGACGTTGTCGAAGTCTTCGCAATGGGATTGGCCAGCTCTGAAATGAAATTATAAAATGTAATAAAAAGAATCAGGCAGTGAATTATTGAGAAAAATGCCTGAAATTCAATAGCTGATATAATTTATTTCAATATAAATACTTCAGATTTCGGAGAAAGAAATGTGTGTGTGTGTGATTCATGCTCAATATATATTTAATATACTGAGTGTCCAGTGAGTTTGAAATTGAAATTGCTATATTTTCGCGAATGCCCTTCAAAATCACAAAGTTTATTGTTTGTTCTGATCTCATCGAAGATGCCCTTGATTGACGAAACGACTTTTTTGTGACCACAGTCAGAAAAACTTGAGCAGATGCTGGGGCAGCCCACTAATGAGGGCTTAGACTCCGAAGGAAAGCGCAGACGGTCTTGGTCGAATTACATATAGCAGAAAGAAGTAACATTGTTCGTACATTGAGAGGAAGAAATTCCCGATATTATTCAATTTTTGAACATGAAATTCATTTTTTATTCTCAATCTTGTTTTTCATTACCCTTTTGGAATTTTTATTCACATTTAATTTTGATATTATACAGGGTGTTACATGATGGTATATCACAACTTGAGGGGGCAAATCTACGTGCAATTTTAAGACAAAAAAATCATATAAACATTAGTCCGCAAAAGCTTCGTTACGGAGCTACTGGGTGTTGAAATTTCCGGAAAAAATTGGTCTTTTCTTCAAAACTGCAGTTTTTGAGATATTCAGCCCAAATTTGAAATGCAAACTATTTTTTAATCTTCGTCATCTTCGTTCAATTTAGAAACTTTTTGACGATTGTAATTTTTTCGTATCTCCCACCGTTTTCGAGCGAAAAATTATTAAACGATTGTATGAATTCGCTGAATTGAAAGCCCTTTTAATTAAAAAAGTGACTAGTAGGCTTTGATTTTTTCATTTATCTATTGATTTTGACAGTTGCTAAAGTTGAACCAGAGTCTGTTCGAATTGTTTATTAAATTAGCGATTAGTTTCAAGACTTTTGAAGTTACTGCTGTGAGAAAAAATGGCCAATTTTACTAACGCCGAATTGATTGTACGGTCTGGCTGTCGGAAAAACAACAGAAGCTAGGCGATTATATCAGGTGCGGTTTCCAAATCGAGTAACACCAGACAGGCGAACATTTTCAAATTTCCACAGAAGGTTGAGGGAAACTGGTATTTTTACTACAAACTATGAGAGCCCCAGATATTGAGGAAGCAGTTTTGAGTTGTATTGATTTGAATCCTCATGTGAGTTCAAGTAAAATTGGAAATCAGTTGATTATTCCACATGTTCTAGTTTGGAGGATTCTCCACGACTTTTTATTGTACCCATTCCATATTCAACGCGTCCAAACTCTACTTCCTCGAGATTTTCCTTCAAGACTGAATTTCTGCCGATGGTTCTTAGATAAAATTGGAGAAAATGCTCATTTCGATAGTGAAATAATGTTCACCGACTAGGTCCTCAGACTCAAATAATTTAGACTTTTTCTCATGGGGATATCTCGAAAGTTTAGTTTATACCACTCCAATAAACACTATAGAAGATTTGAGAAATCGAATAATAACCTCTTGTGACACGATAAGAAATACACCAGGAATATTTCAAAGAGTGCGTGATAGTATGCGAAGAAGGACAGAGGCCTGTATTCTTGCAGGTGGAGGACACTTCCAGCAATTTATTTAGTTTTTAATTGTTCCTTTTTTTTAGTTTCTTATTGAATAAGTATAAGTTGAGTCTCAGAAGACGAGCTATCGAAATAAAAGCAAAATTTGGGCAAACCTATCGAGTATTATTATTATTTTTTTTTATTTAGCGAATAACATACAATTCAAATAATAATTTAAATCCAATAATTTTTCACTCGAAAGCGGTTTGAAATACGAAAAAATAACAAGTATCAAAAAAGTTTCTAAATTGAACGGAAATGACGAAAATTTATTGCACGCTGATCAGTGGCGTACTGCAAAAAAGTTTGAAAGGGCAAAAGAAGACACGGCCTCGGAAAAGAAAACCCCTTGTGAATTTTAGTTTAAATCTAGGACTTGTAATGATGAAGGCTGTAAAAAATAGGTTGTATTTCAAATTTGGCTGAATATCTCAAAAACTGCAGGAGTTATCAAGGAAGAACCAATTTTTTCCGGAAATTGCAACAGCATGTAGCACCGTAACGAAGCTTTTGCGGACTTATGTTTATATAAACTTTTATTCTTAAAATTGCTCGTAGATTTACCCCCTTAAGTTGTTACATACTATTATGTAACACCCTGTAAATCCTGAACAAGGCCAATGAAGGGGCACTTCCACTTTCTTTATGAAAATATTATCTTCATCCTGAAGGGGCACAGATTTTCAATGCGAAAAGATGCATCGGATCGTCCACTCTATTCATTTTTGCGATTTCTCGAGAGATATGAAAGTTTTCATGAAAATTGTTATTAATGTAAGCAAAGTGGATCTATCAATCATTAGAGAGAGTATCTGAAAAACACCATTTTCAGTGATAAATATTTGTTTTTCCCCTTACTCCGGATACATAAAAAAGTAACCCTCGTTACATTTATGGCGATAAGAAGAATATTAATTGTCATGGTGTTGGAGCATGCTCTGGCTATCTGAATAAATTGCGCGTATTCAGTATTGGTCGAAGTAATGAACATTTTAGTTATTATCTTTTCGATGGAGGAGCAGAGTATAGCTGATTTTTTTGCGTTTTGATTCAGAGCAAAATTAATGAGTATTCGGAGATTTGTACGAGCATTGTTTGAAAAGTTTCTGAGATGAGGTAATACAATGCGCCAAGAAATTAAAGCAGAAAATCGAAAATTCAAATTGATTCAGAAGAAGTTTAGATATGCTAGAAAATTATTTCTGCAGTAATCGACCAGCAGTAGAGAATGCTTGAGATTAATCGAAATGAGAATGATACAACAATCAAAGTCCTCAAAAACCTGTTAATACCAGATATGTTCACCCCTTGCGATAATAACTGCATCACATCTATGATTCATACTGAAAATCAATGACCTTATAGCATTTTTATCCATTTAGTTTAGTCTGTTATGAACCTCATTCACTGTAGCTGGCTGGTCTTATTTGTTTCTTAATCTTCTATTGAGAATCTCCCAGATATTAAGATGGGATTGAGATCTGGACTTCGTGGATTATAATGAAAAAAGATGGAGTTTCATGAGTGGGGCCTTTGTGATCATGGATTGCATCTTCTTAAGCAATATTCTTTTGAAATTTTAGAAAATTATAAACGATTTTCTGATTGTTCCTCAAAATTTTTTTTGTTGTTGTTAATTTGCTAAAAATTCGTACAATGTGTTATGAGCTAGATAAAAATTTGTATGCTTATTACTTGGGGGTTATTCTGAATTCAATTAGCTATCGCTCATACTTTCAGGAGCTTCATCAAGAATGGACACCAATCAAAACAAGACTAACAGTAACTATTGTCCAGAAAAGGTTGATGTAGATCAACGAATATTTCGATGCGTCATTGCTGATTTCAAAACCTTTAAATACAAAAACATTGAAAAACGACTATTCTAACCAAAGAACAGAAATCAGGAAGGGTAATCGGTTCGAAAAAACTCAAGACTACCGACCGCTCAGCACTGAAAAAATGGAGGTGCCTACCTCGTTTCACGCACTGTTACTGTTTTTGTTCTAGTTATGAAATTCCCCATTTTGCAATTTATCCCTACATAGGTTGAGAAGTTGTATAGTCTTCTTTAGCAAATTTTTGATTTTTTTCCTTTTATAAGACAAGGCTTCCTTTTAATGCTGTTTTTATTAGGTTCTTTTGGCTGTCTAGGCTCCTGCCATCTGTGTGGCTTAACCATCAGCAATTTCAGTACCCTCTATACTGCTACCAGGATGGGGTCACACACACGATGGAAACACTGAGGGCTAACACAAACACTCTTTGTAAACGTAAATTCAAAATGAAATAAAAACACGTGGTTCGTTGGTAAACAACGGCGGTTTGGCAATATGGCGTGGGTACGGAAAGCCGGCTCGTGGCAACGCGTGCTGCAGCCGGTTTTCTGAGACAGTGTGAATTCGAAGAGGTCGTTGAAGAGAAAGAGCGGGAGTCTCCGAAATGCACGGATATTTAAACCCTCGGTCCAGGTAGGCCCAGAGTACGTTCTGTGTCTAGCCCTGTTGAAGGGCCTACTAGGCGATCTGTGATTAGAGAAGCGTGGTTAACACGGTAACACGCTTATTCGGAGGGGCCTAAAGCGATCTATGGCTAGATACCGTAGTGGACATGGTAACAATACCTTCATGGCCAGGCACGCAACCAGAAGGAAAATTTATCATCCTAAGTAAGTCGCTTTTGGGAATGATGACAATACCATGCAGGCATGATGACTACCTGATTGTCTGTAAGTACATGAATCAGTGCAACTTTGAGTTTCCTTCCTATACTATCTTGGCAGCATAAATTTGCAGCAAAATGTTCTGCTGCATGATTGCAGACGAACCAAAGAGTTAGGTTAGCAATTTCGTGATTTCCCACCTCTGAGCATTCAAGGTTCCAATATTTACGATGACCAGGTCAGTGAGGGTAGTCAGAGACATTCCTCCCTTCACCATTATTGAACCTTCCACTGAAACCATTGGTAGGTAGAAAGTAACACTGAGTCTATCTCTTATTTCGACTTCTCTATACTAGAGAATGTTGATTGCAATGAAAAAGACAAAACTCGATTCATTTGTATACAAAAATCTCTCTGCTTTTAAGCAATGATAAGTTTCCTGGCAAAAATCAATCGCGATCTTCGATGTGCGTTGGTTAGATCTGGGTCTTGAGCTGATACACGATTCCTCAATGAAAATACCCTGAGACGTTGTCGTATTGTTTCAGTGCTAATTTGCACTGTTCTGTCATTTCAAGGTGTCTTGCAAGAGCAAACTGTTGTCCCCTCGAGGAAATTCTTGAATAACTGTCATGGATCACCTTGTTGCTCGAGGTCGTCCTTGCCCAGATGTCCTTTCATGACTGCCATAGTCCCTGTAGCTGCGTATTATTCTGGAAATAGTTGAATGGGATACCCAAAGCATCTAACACCATTACTTCAGCTAATTCTTCCGGGTTCAAATTTCGTGATTCCCGTTGCATTGTGTTCAGGAAGAACAAACATTAACCAGAAAAATTGATCTCAATAAGTGCTATCATCAATCTGTGGTGGATTATTGCAGATTCTCTATTATTTCTCTCATTGAGAGGTACATGACCTTCTGTTAGTTTACAGGGTATTACATAATAGTATGTCATAACTTGAGGGGGTATATCTACGTGCAATTTTAAGAAAAAAAATCATATAAACATAGGTCCGCAGAAGCTTCCTTACGGAGCTACTTCTTCTTCTTCTTCTAATGCATATCCATTAATGGATGTTTGCGATAACATTTTCCACTGCGTCTCCATCTCTTGCGGTGTGTATCAATGTACGGAGCTACAGGGTGTTGAAATTTCCGGAAAAAATTGGTTTTTTTCTTCAAAACTCCTGCAGTTTTTGAGATATTCAGCCCAAATTTGAAATGCAAGCTATTTTTCACAGCCTCTATCATTACACATCCTAAATTTCAACTAGAACCTACAAGGTGTTTTCTTTTCCGGAGCCATGTCTTTATTTGCCCTTTCAAACTTCTCTGTGGTACGCCACTTATCAGCGTATAATGAATTATCGTCATCTTCGTTCAGTTCAGACCGTTTCGAACTTTTCGAAATTCGCTGAAAACTTCCGACCGAAAAATTTATTTATTATTGAACGCCGAATTGGCTGATATCCATTACATGTACGGTCTGGCTGACGGAAACACAACAGAAGCTAGACGATTATATCAGGCGCGCTTTCCAAATCGAGTAACACCAGACAGACAAACGTTTTCAAATATCCACAGAATGTTGAGGGAAACTGGTACAATTACTGCAAATAATCATTTAAAAGGTGCAACTCAAACTATGAGAACTCCAGATATTGAGGAAGCAGTTTTGAATTGTCTTGATTTGAATCCTCATGTGAGTACAAGAAACATTGGAAATCAGTTGAATATTTCACATGTTCTAGTTTGGAGGATTCTCCACGACTTTTTATTGTACCCGTTTCATATTCAACGGCTAACTTTTTCGAGAACTGCTATCACAAATTTTCACAATAATCATTATTGGGCTGAGAAAAATCCCCATTTGATTTAAGAATCTCATCATCAACAATTCTCACTGAATTCCTGGGTCGGAATGATTGGAAATTATTTGATTGGGCCATTTTTGTTGCCTAACAGACTGAGCGGATGTGACACTTTTGGTGAGAAACATAATATGGTTCATGTATGACAGGGCAACATCACATTATAGTGGAGAAGCTAGGGAATTCTTATATAATTCATTCAACAAATGATGGAAAGGTCAGGGTTGGCCAGAAAAATGGCCTTATAGTTCCCCAGACTTAAATAGTTTAGACTTTTTTTATGGGGATATCTCAAAAGTTTAGTTCATACCACTCCAGTGAACACTAAAGAAGAATTGAGAAATCGAATAATAAGCTCTT
The DNA here is from genome assembly GCA_013387265.2 of Cryptolaemus montrouzieri. Lineage (NCBI taxonomy): Eukaryota > Metazoa > Arthropoda > Insecta > Coleoptera > Coccinellidae > Cryptolaemus > Cryptolaemus montrouzieri. The sequence goes on along the minus strand of JABFTP020000185.1, from coordinate 31,415,922 downwards.
GTGACACGATGAGAAATACCCCAGGAATATTTCAAAGAGTGCGTGATAATATGCGAAGAAGGACAGAGGCCTGTATTCTTGCAGGTGGAGGACACTTCCAGCATTTCTTTAGTTTTTAATTGTCTTTTTTTTAGTTCGATATTGAAAATTGAGACTCAGAAGACGAGATATCAAAATAAAAGCAAATTTTGGGCATACCTATCGAGTATTTCTATTATTTTTTTTATTTAGCGAATAACATACAATTCAAATAATTCAAATTTAACAATTTTTCACTCGAAAATGATTGGAGATACGAAAAAATTACAATTGTCAAAAACGTTTCTAAATTGAACGAAGATGACGAAAATTGATTGTACGCTGATCTGTGGCGTACTGCAAAAAAGTTTGAAAGGGCAAAATGAGACATGGCCTGGGAAAAGAAAACACCTTGTGAATTTTAGTTAAAATCTAGGAGGTGTAATGATGGAGGCTGTGAAAAATAGGTTTCATTCCAAATTTGGGCTGAATATCTCTAACCAAGCTTTTGCGGACCTATGTATATAACAACTATTTTTCTTAAAATTGCACATAGATTTACCCCCTGAAGCTGTGACATACTGTTATGTAAAATATTCGAAGAAAAACATGTGTTAGCAATTAGTTGCCTACCAGAAAAAAATTTTAATATTGAAATTGTTCGTCCATACGTTCGGAAAATTTTACTTTTCAATTGGAACTCAACACCCCAGCATAAGAATATTTTTAATGCTGTGTTGTATGCTTGATTTAGCTTTAAGCTGTACGACTTTAAGTTTACTGTGGCAGCTGAAGTCTTGATGATTTTTATAGTCTTTTAGAACCAGGTACGTGTGCAACGTTCCCATGTCTTCAACATTTGAATTTGGGAGGCTTTTACTTGGTAAAATTCCATTATCAATAATAAAAAACAAGTAATGTGTTTTGAGGAATTTTACTCAATAATTGCGATTCGGAACGCGTTTCACTACACCGTAGCTTCTTCAAACGAATGAATGTACAGAAAATAAGAATGAGAATATAAATATAAATGTTCTTGAGTAATTATAAGCTTATTGGGTTGCTTCTTCTTAAGTGGTTATTTATGATACCCGTCATCCAATAAAATTAAGGAATAGATTCAATAGAGGTGAAGGGCTTAAATCGACTTGTTCATTGATGAGTCTACCTGAGTGTTTGTATTTCTTGATTTCCTAAAGATCTACCTTCCAATATTTATTATCTGTATGCAGAATTCCAAACTGTGGGTTGAAAGAGTGATTATTTTCTAAAGATGATTCGCGTAATTTGAATCTGATTTTTCATTTTAAAACTGCGTTTATGTTCCGATATTCTAATATTAAAATTTCTATGTGTTCTACTAATGTAGAAATTATCACAGTCATTGAATTCAATCTATAAACACCTGATTTATGGTTTTACCTGGTTTGATTATTTTTATATATTTGCAAATTATTATTAGTTTGGAAAGCTATGTTGAAATTATGCTACTCAAGAATATTTCAGTTCGTCACTTGTTATGCCAACGTAGGTTGAGGTGTTGAATTTTGTTTCAATTTATCGACAGGGTAAACTTCATTCAATGCGCTTCTACTTTGTTTTTTATTTAAAATATCATCTATTAGTTTGGGATTGTAACCATTATTTTGGCTATTTGTTTAATCAAATTTAATTCTTTGTTGAAATTTTCTGGTGATAACGGGATGTTAGCTGACATTTTATGTTGATACGGAAGACACGACGAGTTATGTATTATAATATCTGTATTTGACGGCTTATGGTAAATTGCGAAAACATGTTATCCATTTTCACTCGAAATTGTTACGTCTAAGAAATTTATCGAATTATTGCTTTATATTCCGGTTGTGAATCCAAGGATGTAATGAACTTATATGATTTTCGAAAATGTTTAACTGTTTAATGATTTCGTCTACATAGCGAATAAACAATATTTACCGAGAGGATGATTATGAATTAATTTCTCAAATTATTCATAAATATTTCTGCTAACCTTAACGGATTTAATCAAGCCGTATAGAATTGTATAATATTTGATTGAAATGGAAATAATTTTGATCCAAACAAATTTGTAATAATGAAAGCATTGGTAATTACTTCGTATGAATTTTTGGCCGAAAATTTAGATTTAAAATTGCAATGTTTTATTTATTAGCATTCGTTGAGGAATATTTGAAAGAAGGTTCGTTACATAAGAAACAACAGGTTAATAGGGAATTAGGTTTATGAAGTTTTATCAACGAATATAATTCGGGGATAATATTATGTAATTAATGATTTTGCTGTCGAAATTATGTTTTAACCACTGAAATTTTGCGGTAGGATCCTTAGTTGATGTTACGGTGTTAAGAATTCTTCAGTAGAAATATAATCGGTTTCACTAATCGAAACGGTGTTACCTTTATCGCTTTAGTGAATACTAAATCGTTCTTGGTTATTTTCACGGATTGAGGTGATAATTTCGCTTCTTTGAATTATTGCTGTTTGTAAAATATTCTTTGTAGTTTTGAGAATGATTTCGCAGTCAATGCCTAACTGTTCAAAATTAGTTTAGACATAACAGATTTCAAAAAAATAAATTTGATTAAACAAATTTTTGGTTACAATCCCATAATAAATATTATTTTAAATAAAAACAAAGTAGAATCGCATTGTGAGAAATCATACAGATGATGAATATTGGAAGGCAGATTTTGAGCTTTAGAAATCATTCAAACACTCATTGGTGAACGAGTCGATTTAAGCCCTACACCTCTATTGAATCTCTTCGGGAGCAATCTATTCCTTGATTTTATTGGATATACCTGTCATAAATATCAACTTAAGAAGAAGCAACCCAAGAACTCAAGAACATTTATATTTATATTCTCATTCTTATTTTCTGTACATTCATTCGCCTGAAGAAGCTACGGTGTAGTGAAACGCGTTACGAATCGCAATTATTAAGTAAAATTCCTTAAAACACAGTAATTGTTTTTTACCATGTCTTCAAGGTGATAATGCGATATTGCTTTTCAATTGGTTTGTATTCAAATGAAGCATAAATTGAAGCTCGAGAAAAGTAGATGTATCATCTGTAGAATTGGAATAGGATGCAACAAGGCACTATCATCGTAGCCATGCCATTTTTAGACCTGGAAGCTAATTCAGTTAGCAAGAGGGGATCTAGTGGTTTATTTAGGAATCTAGGGGAAATAGGGTCTTCTTTGACAGCTTTGATGCATTTTCATAATGATGCTTTTGCGCACTAATGCTCTTTTCATTATGATTTGCCAATCTCACCAAAAATTGTTGTTTACTTCCGCACTTATTTTGAAATTAGAGAATATGGTGATCATGCGGATGGAAACAATTCGAACTTTACTGCTTTGAACTATGGCCATGACTGACTCGTACGATTGAATTCATGAAACAAGATAGTCTTGGCATAATGTGACCGTTGTTCTACCACAATGCTTGAAGGAATACAATCGCCCAAGATATTGGTGTATCAAAGAAAATAGAGGGAAATATTTACAAACGAATAGGTTAGATTTCTAAGTTCAATAAAATCTCTTGCACTCGTTAAAATAATTAAAAAAAGAATCAAGAAAAGTGCTTCACCTTGTCATATAAGGAAATATAAAAGCAAGAAGAGGACTTGCCAAGCAAATACCTAATGAGAAAATTCTGTAGGTAATGGAATATCTCGAATGTAGTTCGTGAATGTAGTGAAAATTTGAACATCATTGTTTTATTATTGATAAAATAAAAGAAAAACAGAAGTACTCACATCGTGTCTTCTTCTCCCATCAAGTTATTGCATTTTGAGTAATGTACACACACATATTGGCTGTCCTGCTCTCCACATTTTTGAAGGAAAGTTTCTTGACAATTTACGATGCAAATAATTAAGAAGAATAGGAGAAATGAGATTGACAGCTTCATTTTCTGAAACAAAGTTTTTGTTTAATGAATTTCAGACAAACTTTGAACACTTTGTATCTTTTGAATTCCTCCAGTTAATTTATTTCAATTCAGTATTATTCTACGAAACATCCAAAAGTATAAGTATCTTTAATTCAGGATATAACTCTGCATCAATTATGTAATCAGTTCATGAAATTAACTTAAGAAGAAAGAGTTCAAGAAAATCTTTTAGTTTTTAAAGTAAGGTATTCAAATTCTAAAATCAGAAAAGTAAGGGAGTTTAGTCTCAGTAATGCAAAAAAAAATGAAAAATTGGATGCTCTAGATCAGGCGAGCTCAAACTTGAACTGCTGGCGATCTACCTCAACATTTTTAGACATTAGACGTATGTTGTCGTACATACACGATACACTCTACCTACCTACCTAGGTAGGGTGTACCGTAGCATATATAGATATTAGCTTTCCGCACAATATACATTATTTTAGTCAACGTTTGGGTTAGGTTTAGTTAGGGTCTTCTCTATAAAATCAATAAAAAACTCATAGTTATTCAGAATTGCAAGTTTATTGGTTGTTACAAGACAAATGAGTTACAAATGGTGTAAACCTTAACTAAGAAGTGACTGCCTGTCCTCAGCGTACTTTTCATAAGATAGTACGTAACCACTGAGTGCTAATCGCAAGCATGATGATATATGATCGTCAGTAAGTCGATTGCGATGTTTTGACTTAATTATATTAATTTCAGAAAATGCAAACTCGCATAAGTAAGTTAACCCAAACATTGCCGTCAGTTGAAGGGCGATTCGCCTTCGATTCGGATATTCATATTCAGATATAAAACACCTGAAATTTGTATCAAAATGTAGCCTTGAGATGTATATCTGATATAATCTGCACCAACTCATTTTTAACAGAACATGAGTTCATATTAAATTGACTTGCTACTTCAGTGGTTAATTCCTCAATGTTTGTACATGAAAAAGAATAACTCATATATGATGCTATATGTGCCAGTTTACTGCAATCATAAAAACGCAATTCAAATTGTCCCAAAATATTCGATAATTCAGCCTCATACGTATCATAATTCAACTGAGGAATCCTTGTTTTTGAGGCGAAAAATGTTTCTGATCCTTTCTTTTCAGTTGATTTATCATAAGTTGCAATTAACTTTTGAATATGTTTACTGCGCTTATCATCTCAATAATAGTTTTTCCTTTACCTTGAAGCTCCATGTTAATGGTGTCTAACTTCATTGTGATGACAGTCAAAAATGCCAAATCAGTCAGCCATTTTTCGTTTTTCAACATCTAAGTGTCTTTCGTCTAGGAAAGCTCTTTCGTTTAGGAAAGCTGTTATTTCGAAGCCGTTCTATAAATTTTCCGAGACTTAACCACCTGACGTCCGCCGTTGGAAGCTACGTGCCCGGATGGAATTCACAATTTTTGTTGCAATGTCAATATTTTCCTCCGTGTTTAAAAGTTTTGAACACAAAACTTGTTGATGTATAATGCAATGGAATGAAAAAAATGAAGGGAAATTTTCATTAGCTCGACACAATGCCACAAAACCCTTTTGATTTCCGTCATTGCTGGTGCTCCATCGGTAGTAATGCACACTAATTTATATATTAGTAGAATATAGCTTTTACAAAATTGAAGAAAATGTTATATATATCTTCGCCACGGCTTTTCTCTTCAGAGAATGATTATCAAAAATTCTTCCTCAGCCAATATTCCATTGAATATCAACAGCTGGGCTGTGTCTGTCATATCGGTGGAATCGTCGAACGGTAAAAAAGTATATACATTTCATGATATCATGTTTTAATTTATTTGCCATGTCCTGACTCATGACTTCAATACGCCTTGTGACAGTCGGACGAGATAACTGAAGTTCTCTAAAAGCAGACATGATTTGTGTTTCATTTCTAAAATCTCCAAATAAAGTCTCACCCGCTTCAATGAATGCTTCCTTCACAACCGATCCATCTTCGATTACCACGCTTACGTATTGCAACTGACGCAAGACAAATAAGACAAATGCACTCAGCTTTCACCATATAAAAGAAAAATTCTTCCTCTCAATCGTAATTAAAATGATACGTTTTAGATTTCTTCGCTGCACTCATTTTGTACTATTCAATAATAAACTTTGTATCGACGTAGTATTGCCTTCAAGTTTCAATTCAGAATGACTCCAATTCCTGCAGGCGCAACATTTATATTGGCGTGAACGAAAGTTTCGAATGTTTCTGTCAAACGCGCCGCCCGAAATTTCTAGAAAAACAGCAAGAATAAAAAACGCGTCTTTTCTTTGACAAGTACCGCGCGTTCGTTTGATAAAGCCCCTTTTTGCCGCTAGCAGAGAGAGAGTTATTTTATTACGTAATACATTTTTATTGTTTAGTTACCAACTTATTGAAAGTTGATTTTTTCTCGAGATCTACCTAAAAAGCACTCGCGATCAACCGTTTGAGCACCCCTGCTCTAGATGAAACCAAGTGATATCTAAAACGTTCAAATCTTTTTTCTATCCATTATATCAAATATCTAAGGAATACTGTTCAATTGAGCAGAAAATCTTGGGGAAAGTCTATGAGGTGTGTATAAGAGTGGCTGGCAAAACCCTTTAATAAAAATGATGTCTGCATATTTAGCATCCACAAATTTATGGCATATGATTATTGTTATTATTTTTCATAATTCGGTATATTTACGAGAACTGTATTCACGTCAATTAAGTCTGAAGAAAGAATCATCAAACAGCAAGTATCTTCGTGACGAGATTATTGTGACCACCTAAACTTGTTCTTCCTATCAATTAGTCTCAATCAATCAAGCAAAATACGCTACAATCCTGGGAGGGTCTTGGCTAACGCAATACTCCTCCACCTATTGCGATCTTCCATTAGGTTTGGATATTTGATTTAGACAGATCTACTTTCATATCATCCCGTCAACGCAACCGTGGACGTCTTGGTGGTCTCCTTCCGTGTGATATCTCCTCCCAAATCAGTTTCACAAACCTTTCGCTCCCCATACTCTGGACATACCCTGCCCACCTCAACCGCTGCGCCTTGATTTCCTTAGATTAGTTCTTGTACGGTATTGATCTGTAGTGGGGTCGTGGAGGGGCCGTAGATTTTCCGTATGATCTTACGCTCGAACCGTCTAAGCTCTTCCTCATTGTCTTTGGTTAGCGTCCAGGTTTCACACCCGTAGGTGACAAAAGGTCTTATTATCGATTTATAAACTTTTAGCTTCGACATTCTAGATAGACCTTTGGATCCCAGAAGCTTCTCCAGAGCATACATGCATCGGTTGGCCGATTAGATTTTACCTTTTATCTCTTCTGTCATGGCGTTATCTACAAGGTTCGATCGTTATGTTTTGTCCTAGCCTATCTCTACGTCCCTGTTTGTTGAGGCACATGTACTTTGTTTTCCCCTCGTTAATTCGCAAGCCCACCTTTCTTGTTTCTGGTTCTAGTCTATTGAAGATGCCTTTGATAGTGGTCACTGTACTTCCAACGAGATCTATATCATTTGCATACGCAAGCTATAGTTTGGGACCCGTAGCTGTGATAAACTCCGCTATTATTTGTGCTGCTCGAACGGCTTTTTCCAGGACTATATTGAATAGTAAAGGGGACAGTACATCGCCTTGCTTGAGACCAATTTTGGTTTGGAAATCTTCAGAGGTCCTACTTCCCAGTCGAACTTTTGCTTTGGTTCCGTCCATACAAAGTTATTATGGTGTTGTACGCCTGTCGGAAATCTATGAAGAGATTTTGTATGGTTCGATTTTATTCCCACCCCTTTTCAAGTATTTGCCTTAGCGTAAACAGTTGGTCTATTGTGGATTTACTTTTCCTGAACCCGGCCTGATAACCACCTATAGAGTTTTCCACAAAGGGGTCAGTCTATCCAGTAGGATATTTCACATAATTTTGTAGGCTGAATTGAGAAATGAGATACGTCTATACTTCGTGCATTTGTTTCTTGCTCCTGTCTTGTGAATTTGGATGATAATGCTTTCTTGCCACTTAGTTGGTATGCTTTCTTCCTCTCATATATGTTTAATCAACGAATGCAGCTGGGAGTGCAGGGCATGGCCTCCGTACTTGAGCAATTCCGCGGGTATGCTGTCTGAGGCCGGAGATTTCCAGTTCTTCAGCTTGTTTATTCCCCTCACTATTTTTTTAAGGTTAGGTGATTTTACTGGTAGGTCTGCAGTAAGGTTTGTGCTTTCTTAATATTCCTCTTCATGTGTCACATTCAAGAGCTCAAAGTGCGTTTTCCAAGTTCCACTCACCTCCTCTTCATCGAGTATCAGATCCTCGTTATCTGGAGTTTACCATAAGTCTTTCCGCCTCGACTTGTTCAAATTCTGCTTTCTCGTGTTCTCATTCATTTTTCCTCATGAGAGCCCTTGTCTTCGCTAATACATTCTTGTGTTGTTCCAGATTTGCTAGAGTATTATAAAAATAGTATTATAATATAATAATACTATTATTATAACATATAAAATAATAGTATTATAATACTATCAATTACTCTGTATAACATATTTTTCGAAATTCAAAATTCTCTGATTTTTATTTCATCATTATTATGCAGTAACCAGATATGGAGTGTAAATGATTTTGATGACTATACGCATCGCAACGGTTGTGTGTTGGATTCAAACGAAATCTACCTTATCTATATGTTGATTTTCATAATGATAATTGTATGAATTGAAATTCTAGGCTCAGCCAACTAACTACTGAAAACGAAGAAATCACATCCCGAATAAACTTAAATATTTGCAAACAAACCAGACAAAAACAAACCTTGAGAATTTTGTATTAATTCTTTGAAATACGTATCTTCGACCTCGAGATGTACTTATTTCATTGTTATTTCTTTTATGATTTTATTGGATGAATAGGAATATAATATTTGAATAATTTGAATACAATTGATTGATCAATATAATTGATGAAAGGAATGAATATTCGAAATATATCATGTGTCAAAGCTTATCAAAAATTTTCATTTGCATAAATATTCTAATCTATTGAAGTTCATCATTTATTCTAAGATTATGAATTCTTATTGTTTATGTCAGTAGTCGAGTAATGACACCAGGGGGCTTGAATCACTTGTGGCTCTACAATTAGTAACAAAAATCTCAGTATTGCGTTACCGGTCATATTTACAGAGGTCGAAATGCTCATACGCTCATTTATGAGTTAGCATCTACCTCTTCGTTGGGGTCACTGGTAACAGTATAGTTCCTGGCCATAGTGGTTAGGAGATGTTCCGGCTAAATATATGTATGATGAGATTAAATCATCCTATTAACAGAATTTCTTCTCCACATTAGAACTTCATACACGGGATTGAAGGTTAACAGGTTAGTTAGATTCAATTCAGTCTTTCAATGTAGGAGCGAAGCTTCGCTAGGAGCAACCGCCTTTCTCATACTTACAAATACAAGTGTTCAATTTTCTAGAAAAGAAATGCAACATCCCATCTTTTTGTTGGTCTCTCAGAATTCACCCCGACGAAGGGTTAAGCAGAAGCTAGAGCTTCCATTCCAGATTATATTCGAATAATCTGAAGAAAATTGAGTTAACAACATCCTAAATCTTCGTGTAGCATCTGCTGGATCGTCTCCTTGTTGATGCCCACTGAGCGCTCGCGAGCCCAGCTGATCGACGTTTTGTGCGTTTCGAAAGGTGGAGGGAGCTCCCTCGAGCGGATCATCCACCACTGACTCTCTGCAGCTTCTGAACCGCTTCGCCCAATCGTAGACAGCTGATTTTTTCAGACAATCTTCCTTATACGCTTCGGCTAACTGCTTCAGAATTTCTACGGAAGTTTCGCCGCGTTTCACCGAAAACTTAATCACAATTCTTTGGTCAGTTATTTTATCACTCATCTTCACGACGGTGGGTCAAAATAGGTCGATGTTCAAAGGACAATAAAACACGATGTTTAAAACCGATCAACTCGAAACATGCACAGGCTGACGCAGAAATGAATTCTGTTTCGGATGAAACCAATGCGAACACTGCAGAGTTACCAACTTCCGCAGCATTACCAACTTCCGCAGCATTACCAACTTCCGCAGCATTACCAACTTCCGCGAACTTAATTGACACACCTCGTATATGTCCCATTTTGGGTCTCCTCAGCTATAATTGGACGTAGTTATGCATAAACATACCAACCCATAATCTTACCAAAACTGAGTTAGTGAAGAAAGCAAACCTTCTGTGACCTGTTCTTGAAATTGCAGAAACCTACCAACCAATGTGAGGACGCAATATGTGTCGAGGATAATATCTACCAAGCCATTTATTCATTCATGTTTTGTTTACATTAGTGCAGAATACTCTCAATCCACTTGGTTGAAATATAAATTGCAATATGTCGTTTGGCCGCATCGGCAAAGTGGGTTGGTTGGTTCTTGCAAAATAAGAATTTCCACATAACCTCGAGATATTAACGTGTATTTAGTGGTTTCCTTAATGTGTTTCTGAAGTTGTATCAAAATAGAACCCAGCATATGTTCGAAAACTTGAGGAAAGCTGATGAGTAAAAGAACCGAAAAGGTAAGTATATTTTGAAGTTATTATACTTATTTTTTTGCAAATTTGGTTCCTGTGATGTATTGATACTTTACCAGCGTTATCGATAACAGAGTTCAACATTTAATTATTTTTCAGTATATCCGTTACTCTTCTTTATCGATTTTTAACTTCCCGCTTAGGTACCTACGTGTTCAATACCTTTGCTCCGATCTTCTCTTTATGATAAAGTTCAATATTGGATGCAGTTTCGAGCACAAATTTGAAGCAGTCAACTTCCTTCGAATTAAAATGAACTTTTACCTATTGTTTCAGAAAAGAGGAGGAACAAGAAAGATTTGTGACAAACATCGTACAACATCCCGAGAGCATCACCACTAACGAAAATTCACGCGGTGGAAATATGCCAGAATGTTTAATTCTAGGTTCCATTGAACCTGATATTTCAAATAATGAAAACATGGAGAAATTTTGTGTGGATAATGCAGAGACTCCTATAAATAAAAGCAGTTTGAATAGATCTGTAGTTTCCGGAAGATCGGAAGATGATGACGACTCTGTCAAAGATCCCAACTATGAAAGCGAAGATGAAAGCTGTATCTCTGATGAGAATGATCTGACAGTACCTCAACATATTGTTGCTGAAAATGATAATGATATAATTCCTGATGAAAATAAACAGACCAAAATGAGACTAAAAAGAGGCAGAAAGAAAAGTATGCAGAACAGAACGGGGGCGAGAAAAAACTTAAAAGAAACGGTAATGAAGCATAATTCAACTACAAAGGAAAAAAATTGAACCCTAAATATTTCTTGACTTTGATTGCAAATGGACCTTGAAATGTACTGACAATGTTTCTCGGGAGATTCACAAGAATGAGGTCGAGAGATTTTGGTCCCTGAAATCCTATGACTGCCAGACCAATTTTATAGCAGCTGGAGTGCAACACACCAAAAAAAAACAACATATGGAATGAATCCGTAAAGCGGAAGTATTTGAGAGTTTATAAACTTCAAGAGAAAGTTGTCTGTCGAGAAATGTATATCAAGACTCTAGGAATAACAACTTTTAGAGTGAATACTGCTATGAAGAAGTTCAATAGTGACGCACCTATGACAGACCAAAGAGATCGAAACCATGGGACAAAAAAAAGCTGAACGAAAATAAAATTGAAGAAGTTGAACATAATTATAGGGTTTCTAAATACAAGTCACATTATAGACGAGACCAAACAAAGTTCGAATTCCTGCCAATTGAAATGACTTTGCACAAAATATATAATTTGTGCTGCCAGGAAACCGAACTACCTGTCAGTATGTCATCTATTAAAAAAATATTTTATACGCGTTTCAACCTAAAATTCAAGCGATTGAAAAAAGATACCTGCAATATATGCGATAGTCTCACCATACAAATAGAGAATGAGGCGGATCCAGCTAAAAAAGAACTTTTAGAGGAACATGCAATTCATTTAGAAAATGCCCAGAAATTAAGAAGGCAAGATTTCCAACTAGCGAAAGAGAGTGAAGATCATGAATACCTCACGTTTGACTTGGAAAAAACAATACCTTTGCCAAGGATCCCAACGAACATCGTTTTTTACAAGCGCCTACTTTGGATGTACAATGCCGGTGTTCACAGCGGAAAGGAAGACATAGGGTACTGTTATATCTGGGCTGAGGGGGTTGCAGGAAGAGGAGTTCAGGAATTAGGGTCCTGTCTTTTCAAACACATACAAACCAAACTTTTACAAAATGTTCGCCACCTTATTTTGTGGAGTGATTCTTGCAAGGGACAGAACAGAAACATAAAGCTGACCCTCATGTTGAAATCTATACTGGAGAGTTCTGTCAACTCAAGCGACTTAACTCTAAAAATTTCTATATTCAGGACATAGTTGCATAGTGATGCAGATGTTTGTGACATAGAATCAGCTTCGGAGTACAAATTATGAGAACTTGTCAAACAAAAAAACCACTTGTTACTGAAATGGCAGTTGATGATTATTTTAGTGTTCAGAATATCGAAAAGAAGATCGTCAATAGAAAATCATCAGTGGATAACAAAAAAATCAATTGGCTCAAAATAAGATCCATACGACCGAAAAAAACAAACCATTTCTTCTTATGGTGCAACAAATTTCATTTGACTAACCTGAAGATATAATCGATCTTCGGAAGAAAACGAGACAGAAGTCTCCCAAGTCTCCCCAAGAAGATGGTACTATATTTTTGGATCTGATTCCTTTATGGCATAATGGAAAACCTATCGCTGAAGCCAAAATCAAGAACCTTAACGAAATGGTGCACCTAATTCCATAAGATTGTCAAATGTTTTACAAAAATTTGAAAAGTAATGTAATATTGAAGAAAATTTTCTGAATAAAATATTACCTTTTTTTTTTTGCAATTCATTTCATGGCTATGTCTATTTTGAATACTTTTCAATTTTGCATAAAACAACCAACCCACAAATTTTTCGCTTATTTTTCAATGAAATTTGAATTAAAATCAATAATATTGAATAATATTGAATAATACATAAATTACTACACTTTAAAAAAAAGCATCTTTTTCACATGATTATTTTGCTAAATATCACTATCTGAAAGTAAACAGAATATCGGCTTTGTGTCTTGGTAGCTTTCTGCATAACTACGTCCAATTGGCGCTAGAGAGCTGGACTTTCTCGGCCTATGGTTACTTCTCTGACAGCAACCAATAAGATTTAGAGCTTTTGAGCTCTTGACAAATTTTAAAAATTTTTAAATTTTCGAAATCTCACCATACTCAATATCTCGTCGTAATTCAATTCACATGATAGATATATTTACAATGCTTACGTATTCTTCTGAGAAGATTACATTGGCGTAATTATATATTTTTCTTCATTTTATTTTAGGGTTATGACATTCCTGAGTTTTTTAATATATCTTCTTATTACATATTTGATTTGCTCAATTTTTCCTAATGAGTATTATTGATGATTCATTTGTTTTACGGAAATTCATTTTCATTTACGAAGTTGAAGTGAAATATATTTCATACTTTCCATAATTTTATTTTTACAAACACGACCGGATTCGGCCTTTTCTTCATTTTCTTGTGGTTAACTACAGGTAATCAACTTATATAAATACTAGCCTGGTTTGATATTAAGCAATGCAGAGGTATTAATGTCTAGCTGGCTGTTACTGATGATTTCACTTGGGTTTTTACAAAGTTGATTAATTTCCAAACATTCCAACAGTTTCATTTTCTTTCCTTTGTTTCAATTATGAAGAATTTTGATATCTATTGAATATTTTGTGGTTTTTATACGTTCACATATTGGAGAATTATTGTCAGAGGTTAAATGTTCTTCAAGCTGGTTTCGAAATTCCTATCTGATTTCAGAGTTCAGATCACTTGAGAAAGAGGTGATTATTCTGAATTCGGAAAAATTGTTGATCAATTTATTGGGAAGAGGACCAGCGTAGTTGAAACTAGCGCATTCTTTTTTCAAGGAAGTATCTTTTATGAAATATAAGTATTCTGTTGTTTGATGCTATTCTTTACGTTGGATAATTCTTTCTATGAAAACCGGGGCTGTTTTGTTATTTAAGGCAATTTTCCTGATAGTTTACAATCAATAGGTGATTGAATTAGTCCATGGGAATAGTTCAGTCTGTGAGGGTTTCTTGTCTGTATATGTTATAAATCGAATTGTTAGTCGATTTTGTTATCAAAATTTTTATTGAGTTATTAATTTCTATTTCTGCTTAAACTCAATGTTGGTATGAACTTCATTCAGAAATTGCAGAGATTCATCCATTTGCCTGTTTGAGACCTGGGAACCAAAATATCATCTACATATCGGTACCAAAACACTATATGCTTTTTCACTAAGTGGCTATTCAAACTATTCTTTTCAAGTTATTCATGAATTTATCAGCTGAAAGGGGACTGAGAGGTGATCCTATAGGAAGTCCTGATGTTTGTTGATAAAATTTTGATGCAAATAATTGTGAGATAGGTAGGTTTTTAGAAGGTTGCAAAACTCATCAGCGTCTTATTCTTGGTAAATATTTCTGTATTTCTGTGACTATCGAAGGGCATTTATCAGTTGAACCATTTGTTCTTTATATCAAATGAAACTAGTTTAAGATTTTGTTTGTTTCCGAGCCTAGAAAGTTTTCGTACAAGATCAATAGAGTTCAAAATGACGAGGTTGGAACGGAATTTTGTGAGATCAATAATTTCTGATTTAATAATTGTGCTAATTTACTTGAAGGTGTATTTATACATGATACTAGTGATCTAGCGGGTTTTTCTTCTTTGTCCTGTTTTATTAGTTGGTATAACGTTGCAGATTAAGCGTTCATTGGAATCAGTTTTGTTTTTATTCCTGGAGGTTCAAGCAAAAGAACCTACTCAAAGAAGGCACGACGTGGTAATTTCTTCTCCTTTTTTTCATAGTACGCAACTAACCATGTGAATATATGTACTTTTATTTCTTGTTTCATATAAATCCTTTTCTGTTATTTCTGTTTTTTTGATTTTGATCGCTTAAAAAGTCAGAAAAGAATCATGAACACTGTTAACCACCTCACAAAACATGTAGAATTTTTTCGTCATATACTGGGACTCTACAAGTCACGCAAAAATTTTTTTTCTTCAAAACTTTGTACTCCAGGGTTGATTGATGTATGGGCAAGTCGAGTTGTCACTGCGTTTGATTTCTGATTTTGAAAAGTATTTCTCTGAATTTTTTCAGAATTTTCTCGATAGTTCGCCATCTCCATAAACGCGAGAAATAGTTTTTTTGTCTTTTACTGCCAAAAATTCAACTTTCTACAGTACGTGCACGAAACAATGAAAACAGTTCAATATTATATTAGGTGCGCAACTAAGTTCTCGTTGTTTGTCAATAAATGGCTCCAGAAGTAAGTCATGGTCGATTTTTACATATCAAGAACGCCTTGAACAGAGCTTAGACATACGGTAAACAAACCATTGTGACACATTAGTGATTTTGTTTTTGCGTCATATACTTTTAATTGTGAGAAAATGTCTAATTTTTTGCCAAATAATCGTCATTTGCAGGAAGTGTTGATTTTCTTCTTTCACTCGAAGAAAAAGGCTTCTGAAGCTCATAAAGAGCTCCAAAAAGTTTACGGAGATGCTGCTCTAAGTGAAACAACGTGCCAGGATTGGTTCCGTCGCTTCAAAATCGGTGATTTCGATGTGGACGACCGTCCCTGTGAAGGAAGACTAAAAATCTTCGAAGACGCTGAATAGAGACATTGCTCAATAAGAGTCCGTGCCCAACGCAAGAAGAGTTTGCTTCAGCCTTAGGAGTTATCAGCCAGGTCATTTTGAAGCGATTGCATGGGTTGGGAATAATTCAAAAGCAAGGAACTTGGGTTCCTTATGATTTGAAGCCAAGAGACGTTGAGCGTCGTTTTTTCGCATGTGAACAACTGCTCCAGCAGCAAAAAAGAAAGGGTTTTCTTCATCGCATCGTAACGAGTGATGAAAATTGATTTATCACAGCAATCCAAAGAAAAGATATCTGCCTGGTCGAATATTCACGCTGCGAAAGTTAAGCTGTGTATTTGGTGGGACCAAGTCGGTGTTATTTATTATGAGCTGATAAAACCGAACGAAACCATCATTGGGGATCGGTATCGAACTCAATTGATGCGATTGAGTAAAGCAATGCGCGAAAAAACGGCCACAATAGGAGCAGAGACACGAGAAAGTAATTCTACAGCATGACAACGTTCGGCCTCAGGTTGCCAAACCTGTTAAAACCTACTTGGAAACGCTCAAATGGTAGATCCTACCCCACTTGCCATATTCCCCAGATATTGCACCATCCGATTATTAATTGTTCCGTTCGATGGCACATGGTCTGGCTGATCAGCAGTTCCGCTCATATGAAGAGCTCGAAAAATGGCTTGATTCGTGGATAGCCTCAAAAGACGAACACTTCTACCGTCACGGCATTCGAGCTCTGCCAGAAAGATGGGAAAAAGTTGTACTTAGCGATGGGAAATATTTCGAATGATTCATTTGTAATCATTTTTCACAATAAAGTTGTATTTTCATGAAAAAACAGCGAAAACTTTGTTGCCGAATAATATCCAAAAACCATTATATCCAACTAAATACCTTTCTATTAAAAAAAAACTTTTAGTGTAGATTTTCAGTTATTTTTGTAATTAATATTACTTTTAAGCCCCTATTAGTGCGACAACTCAACACAACGCTTTTGCGCTTGCAGGAAACGATAAGAATAGTCTAATACTATGTTATCGTACGAACATACGAGCAATTAGCAGATTATTTAACTCAAAAATTTTTCAGTGACGATTTTAGTTATTTTTGCCAATCATCCAAAAATTTTTCAAACTCTTTTTCCGGAATCGACTTCAGTTGTCGTCGCGAATTCTCGTTTATGTCTTCTATCGATTCAAAACGGGTACCTCGAAGTGGTAACATGTGTTATGAATAAAGAAAAAAGTCGGCCAGTGCCATATCAGGTGAATACGGTGGTTCTTCGATGGTATTTGTGGAGGTTTTGGTCAGAAATTCATTCACAATGATAGTCTCAGGTGATATTCTTCCTTTACTGTATGATCTTCTGGTTACAATTCCGTGTGCACAACACCGCAATAATCAAAGAAAACAGTCAATATTATCTTGACTTTTGATGGACTTTGACGTGGTTTCTTCGATTTCGGTTCAGAAAGAAGGCGCCACTCCGAAGCTTGTCGACTACTTTGTATGTCGAACTCATAAACCTTTGTCTCGTCACCAGTTACAATGCGTTTTATGAATGAGGGGTGGGAATTGACTCTTTTTAAGCGATCTTTACGCTATTCAATTTGGAACTAGTTGAGCTTAACGAGTTTCATGCCTAAACAATCGTTTAAAATTGTACGAATGGATTCGTGAGACACAGAAAATTTATTCCCTATCTCTCTCAAACTCAAATGACGATTTTCAATTACCATTTTCTTCACTTTATCGATGTTAGCTTCAGTTGAAGATGTTGATGGTCGAACAGAGCGAGGCAAATCATCCACCACATCTCTGTCGCTTTTGAATACGCTGTACAACTCATATACACGTGTTTTTGATGCAGTCGATTCACTGTAATGCTTTCGTAACATTTTCGGCGATTCGGCACACGAAATTCCATTTTCGTTCCAATACAAAATTTGAGACTAATTTTTTATTCGATTTTTTTTATTCATTGTGGAAATCGTAAAACATATTTGTGAAAACTAGCAAAATGGAGCACTGTAAACAAACTAAATGAGATAGCGTTCAAACTTCGCTTCAGTTTAGCAAACAGTTGTGCCAACTCAGCAACATTAAACTTCATAAGGTCTTCGGGTCAATTTTGCCCCTTTTTAGATAAAAGTGTAATTTTCTCAGAAAATAAGCGTTCAAGAAGTTTCATATTCTATGACTTTTAATTATTCGCTTCTATTTCAAGGACTAAATTTTCCACATATAATTTTTTTTACTCTAACGGTCTTCGGGTCACAATTGACCGCAACTAATAACAAACGCACAGCCCATCTGTTATCCTCCCAATTGTTTATGTATGTATGTATCGTATAACTCTTTGAATGAGGCGTTCTTTTGTTATACCCACACAAGTCTTAGTGTTATATTATAACATCAATCGAACAACACGTACCCTAGTTTAGATTGGTGAAAACGGTATTTGCTCATAAAAAATGATAGACAATCAAATAGAAGCGGCGTTATTAGATGAAATGTCGGATAGTAATGAATCTTGTTATGAAACCGAAGATTATATTGAAGAAGCTGAACCATCTGATAGCTCGGATAGTGACAGTGAATTAGTGCTTGTGCGAACAATGATGTCAAAAAATGGACGAAAAATATTCCAGAAACCCCGTCACACAGTCTTATGGAAGAGCTCCAGAGAAAACATAAT
Organism: Cryptolaemus montrouzieri; assembly: GCA_013387265.2. NCBI lineage: Eukaryota > Metazoa > Arthropoda > Insecta > Coleoptera > Coccinellidae > Cryptolaemus > Cryptolaemus montrouzieri. The sequence continues at coordinate 31,397,430 of JABFTP020000185.1, read as the reverse complement.
GAATTTGATACCAGGTTTGACACGATACTCTTGCTCAAGGCTTACCTTAGACGAAAAATCCAGTTTTGAATTATTTTCCCTCCACCTTTGATACACACCATATTGAAATATACAAATTTGGAAGGTAAGTGTGTTTTCGCTGATGATTGGAATGACAGTTACGATATTGATCTGTTCGCAAACATTGGGCTACTATTACTATCTGGTGTATTTCGTTAATATAATGAAAGTACTGAAATCTTATGGGGTAGTAAGAAAGGCAGACCTATTTTTGTGGCAGCTATGCCACTAAAAACTTTCAAAAAATTGTCAAGGTTGATTAGGTCTGGCAATAGAGAAACTCGATCCGAACAGCGACTGCTGGATAAATGTATACCATTTCGAGTTCTGTTGAATCAGTGGGTTGACCTTTTGCCAAAATTTTATAATACTTCTGAAAACGTTACAGTAGATGAGCATCTTGTAGCATTCCGAGGAAGATGTCCATTTCGACAGTACATGCCATCGAAACCAACTTAATATGCCATCAAATTTTGGGTTCTATGTGATTCTGCCACAAGTTACGTTTGGAATATCCAACCCTATATGAGCAAAGAAATATGAGGTGTGCCTGAAAAAAACCAAGACATGCGTGTAGTCCTTGATTTGACTCGCGGTCTGAGAGGGCATAATCTTACGGTGGATAATTTCTTTACATCAGATCAACTATTAGAAAAACAGATCATTGTAATAGGGACTATACGTAAGAAAAAAACGGAATTGCCTCCAGAAATAGTAACAACAAACGGAGGAACGTAATATTCATCATGGTTTGCTTTTACCAAAGATACTACATTTGTTTCTTACACACCCAAAAAACAATAAGTCGGTGAATCTTCTCAGCACTTTGCAGCATAACTCAAAAGTGAGTAATCGCGCTGACAAAAAGCCTGTGATCATATTAGACTACAAAAAAATGTAAGGGTGGCGTGGATACAGTGGATGAAGCTGTTTCTTGTTAATGTTGCAAAAGAAAAACAAAACGTTGGCCTCAAGCGGTATTTAGTAACATGGTAGAGATATCAGCCTACAATGCTTTCATTTTATTCACGGATGCCAATAGCAGCTGGAAGGAAGGCTACCTAGCAAAACGGCGACAGTATTTGGAAGATTTAGGTATGCAATTGTTTACACCGTATATAAAAAACAGGAAGTCATTACCGAGGGCACCTTTTTCAATAGAAATTGCGAAAAAGCTCCGTCAATCTAGTGACAATGTACAAATTCCATCAACTTCCACCCAACAAGAGGAAAACAACACTTGTACGGCTAAGAAGGCTCCCAAAAGAAATCACTGCCAACTTTGTGCTAAAACTGACAATGAAACACCTTTGGTCTGTGTAGATTGTAAGAAATTCGTACGTAAAAAACATTCTAATATAGTTGTTTTATGTACCTAGTGTAATAAGATATAATTTCATTTACATTTTTCTTAATTACTGTTCAGTCTCTTTTATAAAAATATCTAACAACATAGTATATTCTTTTTATATTAGATATATGAAATCATAATTTTTACAAAATAAATAGTAATTCTGTAGAAATAAATATATAAACACCTCAAAAAGTCTAGGGAACACTTCTGAATATCGATATATCGTATACAGAACGATCAATATGGATAATTTTTTTTTTAATGAACACCTGCATCCATTTCTCACCAAATTATGTAGAGTGCCACAACAGATTTCAGTTATTTTTTATAAAAAACTAAAAATGCAGCAGATGCGACGCTTCTTTATAATCATTTCATGTATTCAGTGTTAGAAATCATTTGTTTCTATTGTAAGAACAAATAAAAGATTCAAGTAATTCGACCATGGAAAGACGACATTTTACTAGAGAAGAGATGTTACGAGCCGTTGGCATGCTCCAAGCTGGGAGCTCACAGCGGGAAGTATCCAGGGTTCTGGGAAGTAGGCTTGGCCTACTACTGTCATAAACCGTTTATGGTCGCGTTTCTATGAAACAGGTAGCGTAGAAGAACGCCACACAGGTCGTTTCAGGATTACTACAGTCGCCCAAGACAGAGTTTTGGTTTTACAAGCCAGAAGAGATCGTACTACCATAGCATCTCAATTAGCTCAAGAGCTATCGCGAGTTCATAATGTACGAATTTCCGACCAAACTGTGGGAAATCGACTGCACGAAGGTCAACTCCACTCCAGACGTCCTTTAAGAGTTCCACAACTGATCCATAGAAATCGCGCTGCTCGTTTAGCTTGGTGCCAAGAACACGTAAACTGGGATCAAGAGAGGTGGGCCTCAGTTCTCTTCAGTGATGAATCTAGATCTAGTTATTATCCCGATTCGGGAAGAATTCGAATATGGAGGGAACTTGGAAAGCAAAACCGTCTCCAGCATGCTCGAGAAGTTGTTAGACAGTGATGTGTTGGGGAGGTATACGCCTTGGTGGAAGAACTGACCTCGTTTTCATACAGAACAACCTCACGGGAAATTCTTACGCAAATGAGATAGTTTTACCTGTAGTAGTACCGTATCTCCAAACAATGGGTCAAAATCCACCCTTCCAACAAGATAATGCCCCTCCTCATGGTGCAAGAGTTGTCTTCAACGTTCTTGAAGAGAATGATATCGATCTTCTACCGTCGCCATCCTGCTCCCCAGATCTGAATCCCATGGAGCACGTGTGGGACACCCTAAAAAAAATCTCCTGCGTCAAACGTCTTCCATCATGAACAGGAGCTTCGATTAGCAGTTCAGGGGGCTTGAATTAACTTAGGCCAAAATGTAATAGACAATTCAATATTGACGATGCCAAAGTGTCATTAATAACAGAGGTGGACCTTCTGGGTACTGAAAAATATAAGTGCTTCCATATCGTTTCGAAAATATTAGTTCAGGATTTTTTTTTGTGTTTTACCAAATTTCGTCATTTTCAAATTTCAAATTTTTTTTTATAATAGGTGCTTTGGAGAAGTCAAATATTATTCTGTTTTCTTGAGAATACATAATATACAATACATCCTAACACAAACCGAAAGATTTCTATAAATTCGAATCATCAAATTCATATTTTAAAGATAATGGTAAGTGTTCCCTAGACTTTTTGAGGTGTTTATGTCAAATAAATTCATTAAACAATTTATCTTTATTTTTGTTAATTTTTCAGTATAATTTTACTACTTGGATCAGATCTGATCCAAAACACGGCAACGTTTGTAAAATTGAAGACCTTATGAAAGTTAAACGTTTTGATAATCGTTTTAAGCAAATTTTTAAATAATCAATTTCCGGTACTTTTTTGGTATGATTTATTCTGATGAAATAAGTGAACACGAATAATCAGTTCTCCGACTTCATCATTTGGGACCTCACGAGTGTGATCAACCGCGTATGCCACCCATCAATGCTGCCACGAGATAAGCAATTGCTATCATCCATAGAAATATTTACGTGAAAGTTATACCGAGTTCGAAACGAAAGTTAATATCAACCTTTTGTTTGAAGCTTGACACATAGTGTCACTTCGAATGCAATAAATACGCTTCTAGTGCACCAAAAGTCGTTATATGTTCTATTGGATTGCGGAACGAATGCAGCTGTCCAATGTAATAAGTTACAAGTTTAATAATAATTAAACAATGCTGAAGGAAACGCTATACTATGAATTAATTAAATCCGATTGAATCCTGGTTTATGATAAATACGGAATTTTAATTTCGAACACCTTTGAACATTGATCACGTACGGTGATGTGCCAAGTGTTTCAACATCGACTTTGTGAATCAATAATTGAAAGTACATCACACAAAGATGAACCTTGCTTTCCGTTCAGATTTATGGTATTTCGTAGCGAATAGCTATATCTTTCGAATTTTGGAATTGGAGTTTGAAAATTTATATGCTGAAGAAGTAACTTCAAGAAATTCAAGTTTTCGCGCTTTTTCATTCTAATGTCAATCGGAAGTATATTAACAACAAACAAAAAGTTATTCTGAAATAAATAACATAATATATTCCTGAAAAACTGAACAAACTTCTGAGGATAAACTGTTGTTCTGTTGTGAAATTCATAAAAATAACCAAAACTATATTCTTTCAAAGATGATATAATATACTCACGTTTATAAAGTTTTTGAAAACGATCACTTTTCACTTCAAGAATCACGGGCTACGAAATAGATTTCAGTCAAATCAGAACGGTTGATGTTATACCACACAGAACACTGATAGAAATAAGGCAAGGTAAATCATGCCCCAGCTTAATAATTAATGACGTTCATGTTAATTCGGTTTCCTACCGGTTTACGAATCATTAAATCGTAACGAAGTCATCAAATTTCAAATTAACATTGAAGTGACTCACAACATAGTGGGTTTCGCATGATCTATTCAAAATATACGAAAGGACTTTGGATTCGTTTTTTATTTTAAGTCGTCACTATGAATCAATATCAATTCATTGGTGGAAAATACATAAATTCGAGTTTGTTATTATTTGTTGGAAATTAGAATTTCTTGAATTCTATGGAATGTTCTAATTTCTGGATTATAAATTATCGTATCAAGGTGGAGGCGGACGTTGTCTAAAAAGGAATATTTTGGGGTTGAAGTAACGTTATTGATGAAATTTCAGTAACAATCAAATCAGTTGTTTTCCATAATTTTGCAGTAAAAAAAGTCATTATTGAATAGCATCGATATGAAATATGAAGGGCACAGGGGAAGAAGATATTGAGATCGTGAGAAACTTTCTCAGAAATTGCATTTTTCGTTCGTTGTAGAAAGGGTTAGCCCTATAGCAAGACTTCTGAATGATCACGAAATAATGTTTAATTATCTTATCTTATGCACAAAATTTAGAAACCTGATCTATATTATTAAAGTCGTGAGGCCTTTTTCGGGAATAATCCGAGATCAGTGCCAAATTTGGAGCTCGTAGCTCGAACGATGGAGCCCTGAGGATTTTTCGAAAATTTTCGCCGAAACGTCACCGAGAGCGAACGGAAAGTCTAAACTGCCAGATTTCTTCGAAATCGGAAACTTGGGCATTTCGGAAGGCGATCGGAACGATTGACCGAGCGGAAATTTCCAAAAAAAGCTTTTATGTCTATACAAAATTTTCCATCGCGTTCGATCGTTTCAAAACCTTGACAAAAAGCAAGTCTTGACTTTCGCATGTTGCGCCGCAATAGTTTAATTCCCTTCAAACCATGGGCAAACTGAAAAATTTTCGATTCAACTAAGGGCTATCGGCGGACTTTTGCGAAATTTCGCTCCATTTTTCTCATTCCGAATATCTCTGACGGCCAGAAATTACGTAGATCTGTGGTTTTCTTTTATCCATCCTACTTATACGGGATTACCGGGAGAATGGATTCGGGTGTAGAACGTTTCCTACATATCTCGAGATCGGTTCCGCGGAGAGAAATCGTTACTCTACGACTTGATTTTCGAATTTGGGACGAATTTTGAGACCTAGATTTTCGAGAAAAAGGCCGGAAACACGGGAGCGGAGTCAGTTGCCTCTTCGATCGCTATTCAATGTCGGAAGTGAACTTCACCAATGTGTAAAATTTAATGCTCTCTCTCCTTTGAATGAAAATAGTGAGATGGAAATAGTTAGTAACTTTTACTTTCATCAACATAATTTCGGTACTACCAACATCTAGAATATAGTGCGCTTTCTCTTCTGAATGACAATATGAGACGGAATGAAATATCCATTACTTCTAATCGATGTTATCCTTATTTCAATTAGTCTTATATTCGATCTGTCAAAATAAGTAAAGTTATTTGCATGAAAAGTTAGCCGAAACTTGAAATAAACTTTCAGAGGTAAGCGAACGTAGTTTTATGTTTATTTTATCCATTTTATGTATATTTTGTTTAAGGAAAGAAATGACAAACTTTTAAAATTCATAAATTTAACATTTTGAGGTTATTCTAATCTAAATAATGTGATTCAAACGGAATGTTATAATAAATAGAAGTAAAGGAGACTAGCAATAATGTTTGAAAGGTAAGTGAATGTAATTTGAGGTTTATTTATGTATTTTAATGTATATTTTTTCAACATGCTCAAGAAACGTACGTATTTACATATTTCGTTACTTTTTCATGGTTATTCTAAACTCTGTGCGTTGAAAGATTTCTTGGAATTAGTATTTTAACGAATCAATTCGGACTATTTTACAAAATGATGGCATGTCCTTTGAGTAGTTGCTATTTATAGGTATTGAGCTCCTCTGTATAATAACACTTTCTGAAAGGAACTCGATAAAATTTTCATTAGGTCATTCAGATTATGTATCATATGAATATTGAAAGCTATCCACTAAAGGTTACATCTGTATTAAAATATTTCAAATTGGATGCCAATAAGACCGTGCCATTCTAAATTGAATTTTGGTTTATTCAAAAGGAAGTATGTTTCTATTCTAGAACTATTCGAATTTGAATGTAAATGAGATTCAATGTGTTTGACAGTGTTCAAGTTTGAATCAAAGAAAATAAGATCTCAAATTTGCACAAATGGTAATTATTGTGAGTTCCTTCTATTCATAACTCATAGTTACTCTTTCTCAGGAAATTTTATCAAGGTTGTTGAATGAATGACAGGTTTTCCTTATTGATTTGAAGTTGAAAGTTTCTCTGTTATATGTGTCTAATAGTGGTAAACATGATGTTCAAATATGTAGAAAATACAAACGAAGTTTTATTTTGTACAACCACAACTTTCAATCCAAGATTCATGAGAGTCACAGGAAACATGCTGCTGCTTATGTGAATCAAACTTCGAAAAAAATCCAACTACTACTTAGAGAATGCTATTCAATTTGACAATTTTTGTTTTAGGTAGTTGTACTATTTTATATAATTTTGTAAATGAGTACGTTCGTCACGTAATATGGAAATATGAAGTTGTTTTAATGCGATTTTCCTTTCGTTTTCATTTCACAGTATGTTATAAAGTTTCATAAGAAAATTAGTTGAAGAGAAGTAAAATTGATGAACAGAAATTTCCATTATGAGAGCAAGTTCACATGAAGCTGACAGTTACAAGAAACAGTTTTACTGAAACTGATACATAGTTAACATAATGTACCATAATGTAATTTAAAATTTGTGGATATTTCAATCTCATTTCGGCTTTTCACAAGAACACTTCAATTTAGAAGATGTTTGTTCTTTCTGGTAAGCAGATTGTGTGAATTTTGGTCAGTTTGAATTTATGCAAAATAGTTATGTATAGGGCAATCACATAAGGTGAAATTTCTATGTATTCAGTAGTGTTCCTTTATTTTATCGCTTTTGTCTTTTGGATGCTCTCAAGAAATTCTAATTTGAGAAGAACTTTCATTGATATACTTGAGAAGTAATTCTTTCATCTTGCAGTTTTAAGCTCATATTCGTTTATTATAATTCATGAATCTTATTCGATTCTTATCTGGTCTATTTCGAATCAGAACTGTTAAGTAAAAATTAGAACGTTGAAACTATAGATCTGCATATATCGATCTTCTTGAAGTATATATTTAATACTTTTGGAACTAAACATTTGGGATATTGTGAATTAATATTTGAGTTGTTGATGATTGAATTTCTATGCCTAAAGGGTGAGGTTTTGAATGAATGTTGGAATTTTTTTATTTGATCTTATGCTAGCCCAATTGGAGAAAGTGGAGATTTTCAAATTGAATGTATCTCTTAGAATTGGGATAGTAGTTAATAGTGTTGAAATTTGTATGGTTGATGAGTCAGTATCCATTAAACGATACTGGAAGTTGCGTTACCCTAAGGATGTGAGAGGCAATATAGGAGAGAATTCCATTTAGCTAGGAACATAAGAACTGATGAGTACGAAGATCAGTGAATATAGTGAGGCATTCAGTATAGATAGGGTTGGATATGAAAAGGCGTTCAGTATATTTGGGGTTAAGGATATTAGGCATATAGTATATAAGGCGTTCAGTATATTAGGCATTTAGTATATTATCTGTTTTGATATAACATGCGATCTTAATGGGTTTACTAGTTCCCTATGTGAAAGCTTCACAATAATGTAAAATCTGTTCGAAGTTAATTCTTGTTGGAATAAAAGGGGAATGTCAAAACAGTTTTCCTGAAATCCATTGCTAATTTGAAAATTGAGCTAAAAGAGAGAAAGTCATGAATACTTGCATACAAAAAATCGGAAAAAATGAGGGTCTCATTTTAAAAGTTATCTACTCATTCATAAGGTAGTGATAAGAAATATTGTTGAGCCTCATTCGAACTTTGTTTTCGAAACTTGTTCAGGTTCTGTATATCCTCATATTTTCCTTCGAAATGGGTATTAATTGATTGTAGGAGTTGTGGAGATCTGCCAGTCATTGGTGTTCCTCTTATTTTAGGAATGACCTTATCAGAAAAGTACGACTTGAAGTAGTGAAACGGTGAAAAATGGGTAAGGGTTTCTCTTAATCAACTTTCAAGACTTTGATGGAACGGATTTTAAAAGAACATTCCTTCACATATTTCAGTGTGATATGTTCCGTCGAATCTCTAAACAGCTCTTGATTGGCCTCGACCACTTCGAAAGGAAAGGTTTTTCAAGCGAGTTTCGAAAAACGTCAGCCTATTCGGTTTGCAGTTCCACTCTCACCTTTTGGTTGAGTATTCCCATATTTTTGTCAGTTTCCATGTACGAGTACCCTTTCATTTTAGAAACTATATGTTTTGAATCTTTTCTCAATATGAACAAGATGGTAGACAGATCTAACCAGGGTGTAATTTTCATTTTGCCTCTCGCAAGAATCTGGAAAATTAATGAGTCAAGATCCACATAATTATGGACGAAATGGTGTAACATGGATGTTATTTATTCTGCCTTTTTTACCCAACAGTTGGAGGGTATATACGTCTAGATATAAAATCAATAACAATTCGAAGATGACTTTCCTGACAAGTAACTGATGCAATCGAGAATACCTACAAGAAAAGAAGAAAAACGAGAAGTCAGATTCAATCAACTTCAAAAGTGATTGATTTCGCTTTTTTTTTCTCGCGGAATTCTGACCAGAATTACTTTGATGAAGATTTTGGGATGGGTCTCGTATTGAGAGATCGAAATCCATTATTTGAAAGATCTTTGGTCATATTATCTACAAATTTCAGGGTCCTCACGCGAAAAATCGTAATTTCTGGGATAAAATCGGAATAACTCGGAAACGATGCATTTTAGGTATGGGGAACTCTATAACACATCGATGTATATATTATTTGTATTATAATATTACGAGTTAAATGGTGTGTGTAAAAATAGGTAGTCCTATTTGAAAAAACGGACTTTTATACCTTTGAATATTCTAAGATTTGCCACATACTTTGGAAACTCCATGTATACCGTAAAGCCTCTAAAAACATTTAATTCTGATGAATGAGTCTCTTGACTTACAACGAACTAGAAATAATCGATATTGAACGATTTTTAGTATTTTTATCGCAAAATTCTGATTGAAAAATTCATATCTTCCTGTCGGTTGATTTCAGGTGGCAATGATATGAGGAAAAATTGGCTTGCTCTAAGAGTTGCGTCAGTACTATAACACAGCTCTACAAAAAATTTTTTTTTTATTGTTGCCCTGGATATCATCGCAAATTTTTATGTTTTCAAGTGCCCAGATTACGAATATATTCATGAAAGTTCTCAATGTGCTCGTATTTTCATGATTTTTGCATTTCTTATATTTTGAACGATTATAAGCTTGTTAGAAATGAAATTTAATTTTCCAGTCATGATTAGGCTTCTGCGCAACTTTTTCGCGCATACAAACATCACCTGATCCCCACTCTCAGACCCCTTGCTCCACAGAACAGCTGAGATCTCAGTTATTTGACAATATTGAAGTACATATACACGTAAATCTGGATAAAGTGTCATGGATTTATATTTTGTTTGAATTACTGAATGCCTATTCTTATATATTTGTCTTCTAGTCTAAAATATGAGTTCGTCACGAAGAAAGTGTAAATATTGTAGTGATTTATTTTGTTATATTTGCGGTGTTTATATACTAAAAAAACAAAAAAGAAATATAACAGACTTTGTCAAGGAGACTTATGTTGAATATTTTGGTTTCAAAATGGACAAATTAGGTAAACCATGGGTTCCTAATAAAGTTTGTAAGTCCTGTGTTGAGTCTTTACGGTTGTGGAAAAAAGGTGAACGTTCTGGATTAGACTTTGTTATTCCTATGATCTGGATGGAGCCTACGAATCATTTAGATGATTGTTACTTTTGCGTAGTAGATGTTAAAGGTTTTAATCGAAATCAAACGAGGAGATACCCAGACTTACAGTCTACGAAATGTCCGGTTCTACATAGTGAAAATCTCCTCGGCCCATATACATTTCAAAAGTAATTCGTAATTCGCATGCCCTAGTGGAAGTGAATGGGAAGGTGAAACATCTACGCCAAAGTTATTTTCTCAAAATGAACTCAGTGATTTAATACGTGATCTCAATTTATCAAAACAAGGATCAGAACTGTTAGCCTCAATATTGCAAGAAAAATTTATTGGCACCAGCAGTAACAAATACAACATACAGAACGCGAGAAAAAGAATTATTACAATTTTTTAGTGAAAATGAAGGATTAGTGTATTGTAATAATATCGCGAAGCTGCTTATAGACATGGGTTTAAAAGAGTACAAATCTACTGAATGGCGCCTTTTTATTGATAGTTGCAAAAGAAGTTTGAAATGCGTCTTATTGCACAATGAAAATAAATTTGCATCAATTCCAATTGCCCATTCAACGACACTCAAAGAAGAATATGAAAATGTAAAATTAGTTTTAGAGAAAATTAAATACTCTGAGCATCAATGGCCGATCTGTGTGGATTTAAAAATGGTTAATTTTTTACTTGGCCAACAAAGTGGATATACAAAATACCCTTGCTTTATTTGTATGTGGGATAGTAGAGCAAAGCAACTTCATTGGGAACAAGATGTTTGGCCTGTAAGAAATTCTTTAACTGTCGGTAGAGCCAACGTAATAAGGGAGCCGCTGGTGAGCAGAGACAAAATCATACTTCCACCATTACATATTAAGTTAGGTATGATTAAGCAATTTGTAAAAGCGTTGAACAAAGACGGAAATTGTTTTAATTACATTTGCAGAAAATTTTCGAAGCTTAGTATGGAAAAATTGAAAGGTGGAATATTTGATGGTCCTCAAATACGGCAATTGATGAAAGACTCAGATTTTATCAAAGTTATGACTGTTCCGGAAAGTAAAGCTTGGAAAAGTTTTATGTTGGTTGTCGAAAATTTCCTAGGTAACCATAAAGCAGCAAATTATGAAGAAATTGTGCAAAATATGCTGACAAACTTTCAGACTTTAGGAGCAAATATGACTATTAAGTTACACTATCTCCGCAATCATCTAGATAAATTTCCGGATAATTTAGGAAATTATAGTGAGGAACAGGGAGAGCGGTTTCATCAAGACCTAAAAGTGATGGAAGAAAGGTATCAAGGTCGATGGGATTGTCACATGATGGCAGATTACTGCTGGTCTTTGAAAAGAGATTGTCCCCTGAAAAATTATAGAAGAAAAGCTCATAAAAGGCGTTTTATGGAAATATGAAATATATTTTCGACATTTTCCTCTTTATTTACTTCGATGTATCCGAATTTCTCAAAACATAACTGACATTATAAATATATCTGTTATTCTGTTTCTCGTTTTACGATTTTTGTTACGTAAAATGAAAATAAAGATTTAAAAAGAAATCAGAGCAAATCCTACAAAATCATTGATAGTTTAACGAATTGTGTGCATAAATAGACCCAAAATCGTTTTCATATCTAGGGCAACAAAACCATTGTAGACCAGTGTAATAGTTGAATGCTTCGAATTTACCGGTTTTGTGGGTAATTTTCAATTCTCCAGGGCAGAACTCGATTACCTTTTAATGGATACCATAGACTGGTAAATAGTATTCCCGCATTTTGAATTTCGAATTAAGTAATTAAAAAAAAACCGAAATCGAATTATTCTGTACAGGGTGTTTCAGGTAGCAGTCATTAATTCCTCTAGGAGATTCCTCATAAAGAAATGAACAAGTTGTTCAAGAGCATAAATCCAAAAATTCTCTGTTCTCGAGATACAGGCTATTGAAGTTCAGATTTTTTGACATCTCTATTGGTAACTTTTGTAGTTTTCTAGGGATCTAGCGCCAATTTGCAGACAACGAATTTTTTCACTTCTCAATTCATAAGATGTGTCCAGTAGTTGTGAAAATATACATAGTTATTTGACCCCATCAAAATAATAATAATAATAGTGTTGCTTTACTTATTTGGAATAATCAGATGGACTAAGACAGAACTGGATGATATTCAAAGGCAGATCCGAACGATTCTGACAAAGTACGACAATCATCATCCAAAATCGACTGTAATACGAACAACTTTGAAGCGGAAAGAAGGAGGACGCAGCCCTAGTAGAATTCTTGAAGACAACAATGACACACTGTAGCACGTCTCTGCAGGTCAACATAAACAATAAGTCAATTAAAACCGACCAGATGCCCATACGTCGTGGAACTTTTCAAGGAGACTCTTTGAGTCCACTATGGTTCTGCTTAGCTATGAACCCATTGTCCTCAATGCTCAATAGAACAAGATACGGATTTATGATAAAAACAGATAGAAACTACCATACAATTTCCAACCAGCTGTATATGGATGACATCAAATTATATGCTTCGAACAAGAAGCAATTGGATAATCTGCTGAAAACTGTCAGTAAGTTCTCGGCAGATGTTCATATGAAATTCGGAATTGAAAAATGTACCACCCTGAACATTCAAAGAGGGAAAGTCATAGATTGTGAAACACAACTTCCAAATGGTGATATTATACAGTGCATGAGGGACGGCGAAACATACAAATATCTAGGATACCAACAAGCCGGATTGCTAGACTAAAAACAATCAAAGGAGAAGATTCGTTCAGAATACACTCAGTTTCTGAAGACTGTGCTGAAATCAATGTTGAACTCGGGGAATCTAGTCAAGGCAATTAACACCTACTCCATTCCAGTGTAGCTTTACTCATTTGGAATAATCACATGGACTAAGACAGAACTGGATGATATTCAAAGGCAGACCCGAACGATGCTGACAAAGTACAACAATCATCACCCAAAATCGTCTGTGATACGAACAACTTTGAAGCGGAAAGGAGGACGCGGATTAATAGATGTTGTCAATTTACACACCGAACAGATAAAAAATCTCAGAGAATTCTTCTCAGCAGAAGCTCTCACTTCTGACCTCCATAGAGTGGTATCGTTGGCTGATAAGGGATATACACCTCTAAATCTTTCTACCAGAGATGACCTGCTGAATCTAACGTTCCTATCAGATACTGAAAAACTAGAGCAGTGGTCAAGACAGGAATTGCATGGACGATATCACCATCAGGTTAATCCACCACACATCGACAAGGAAGCCTCCAACAAATGGTAGATAAAAGGAGAAGAATTCGCGGAAACAGAAGGATTCCTTATGGCCATTCAAGACCAAGTGATAGCTACAAACAACTAAAAAAAATATATTATTCAGGTCGGAAAATTACAAACAGATAAGTGCGGAAAATTTAATATATGATCGGAGACTATACAGCATATTATGTCGGGCTTCAAACAACTGGCAAATACGGACTATCTTCACAGGCATAATCAAGTGTGCAATATTATCTACTGAATACCTTCCAGCCATATTACATGTATCAACCGGTGCCCGTATTGTAACATGACTCTATGAGATTATACTACGATAGGCCTGTTATCACTGACAGAATGGTGACGAATAATAGGCCGGACATAGTGGTGTATGATAAGAGAGCCAGAACAGCAATGCTGGTGGATGTCGCCATACCGAATAATAACTACGTGCTGAATAAGTTCCAGGAGAAAAATTCCAATACCCAGACCTTGCTATTGAGATCAAGCAAATGTGGCACCTCGATAAAATAGATATTGTTCCTGTCATCGTATCCTCGACTGGCTTAATCCCCGAAACTTTGCATGATAGCCTTAAGGAATTAAAATTGCATAAGAATACCTAAATAGAAATGCAAAAAGTTGTAATTCTTAATACATGTAGGATACTTAGAAAATTTATGTCAAGTATATTGTAATCGAACCTATTTCCTTTGATTGCTGAAACTGGGAAAGGTAAATTATATCTAGCTAACAGCTGAGATAGTGCATAAGTCCACGATAATACTTGCTTTAGGAATGCTGCAACGCATACGATAAGAGGTCATAATGGAACTCAGAAGCGAAGATGGTACCCATAACGGTATACCTTCCGGAGTAAATGAAAGTGTTACAGATAGCATCCAAGCGACGGAAACGAATATTAACATGGAACGTCCTCCTATCAGCAGAACGAATTTCTGTATTTAGCAAGATCACAACTCAACAGAGCAATAACTGAATTCAGTGGTAGTAACCCAACTAAACGACCTTAACTGCCCAAACTTAAGACAAACAGAAAACCATTATCATCCTAGCAAACATAAACTCAGTGTTTGAAGAATACAGTGACCAGAACACCTTGGAGAAGATTCACACTCTGATTTACTGTGGAGCAGTAGCGGTTCTTCGACTACACAAACAACAAGTCTCCACAACTCTGATTCGAACTGAGCCAAAAAGCGTCAGAAAATCACCTTGGCAAAAACGACTGAAGAAGGATATTGATAATTTTAGAGCTGAGATCGGTCGCCTCACAGAATTCCTGAGAAACGAAAAACCCTCAAGGCGCTTGAAATCACATATATGCCAAATTCATAGAAAAATTGGTACGAACACGAAACACCCTAATCACAAACAAAACATTACGTCACGCATTATTTTTTTATATTATCTCCTGACTTCGAAACACATTTTCTTCAACGTATTCGAAGTTACGTATGAAAACATCAACAGTAGTATCATTTTCAATTCGTTGGCCTCCTAATATTTCTTTCGAATGCCTAAGCATGTGATAATCACAAGGTGATAAATCGGGAGTTCCAATGTTGTCCAATGCATTTTCTTCATTTCTGCAGGTGCCAAGTTAACTGTATGGGGGCGGGCATTGTAGTGAAGGAGAATCATTTTTCTGATCGAAATTTCATGTCTTTTTCCGTTCTGGCCCAAGTTAGGTTTCTTTACACAGTTGACAGTAGTAGACAGCATTAATCTTACGCTGTTGGAGAAAGTCAATGAGAAAAACCCATTGAAATCTCAAAAAATCTGTCGCTAAGACCTTTCTAGCAGAGTGACGAGTTTTCACTTTGACAGTTGCTCCTTTCCCCTTCCTTTTCAACTCCATGTTGAGGGGACTTGTCTTCAAAATCAACGTGTGAAAATTGAAATGAATTCGATTCAATCAGAGGGTTGTAACAAACACATTGTGAGGTGAGTAGCACGCGACTTAGCTGCAGTGGAGAAGGGTGGGACCCGCAGATTGCAAGAATTATTTTTGAGCTCCAGGTTCAAATGAAATGCAGCAAAACCCTTAAAATTAAAAAATAAATTACCAAAGTGCTAAAGCTGAAAAGATTCAATAAATTGAATACGAATCATTTGAATTTATTTTAATTTAATATTTGAAAATAAGAACAAAATGAATGGAAAAATGAAAAAAGTAATTTTGAAGAGAGATGGTACATACTTCTACTAAAACAAGTTATAATCAAAATCAGTATGATTGGCGGCGTTCATTCACACATCAAAATACAAAATATCTCAATTATTTAATTGTTATGAAGTGGTACTTATCAATAGGATATGTGAATACTTCTGATGGGGTGAGCGTGATGAGGGTGGCACAAATTTCGGCAGCGATGTTGGTGCACTCTTCACAGTTCAGATGGTGACGGTAATTGCACAGTTTGTGATTCATAACCAGCAAGTAAATTGTAGTCTACATGGACACTAACTAGAGACATTATGGCCAAAATGTGCAAAACACAAAGAGCAATGGAGCGCAGGATGCTGGGAATAAGACTAACAGAGAGGAAAACAAAACACATGGATAAGGAAATTCACTAAAGTTTGCGATGTCAGAGAAGAAATTGCCACACTCAAATGGGGCTTTGCGGTTCATAATGCAAGACAAGGAGATGGCAGATGGAATGCCGAAATACCAAAATGGAAACCATATTTGGGCAGAAGAGGAAGAGGTCGCCCTCCAATGAGGTACCAGGTAGCACAGAACAGAGACCATTAGAGATAACTGAAGGAGGCCTATGTCCAGAGTTGGATGACAGAAGACTGAAGAAGGAGAAGCAAGTAATAATCAAAGTATAATAGTGGTTGTCAGTCAACAAGAAAATACGAATAAGAACAAGAAGCCTGAATATTTGAAGAAAGAAAATGTAAGAATACAAAATCGCGAAATACAGTCACCATTTTGTTACATTTGGCTGTTGAGTGGCTTCACGTGGTGGCTATCAAAGCATTGAAGATTCAAGGTCGTAGTTTGCGGAATTTCTCCAAACTTTCCTAAATATTGAAATTGTCTATTCAAGACACAAAATATAAGTTTGATGAAAATAATTAGATTTCAAAAATTCTAATCCAGTATTAAACTGTCACAAAAATCTGTATATCACTCTCGAAGTTTTTAGCTTCAAACATCAAGATACAAAATAGTTGAAACGGTCAACGTATTTCACGACTACTGAATAACAGGAAATTGAAATATGCGCAGGTCTTCGGATAACATGTATTGTTGGTTATCCTCTCATAGTACTTGATGCCTGAATATATCGAAACGATTGATCATTATTGAAAGCGCATCCGCCCAAGTATTGGATAAAACAAAATTCAACCGATGAATATATACGTCACAATTGTGCCTCAAGTATTCGTAAGATTTTGGCAGATTTTGTGCCTTCAATAATGAGAAACTTAATAATATTTCAGTCTGAAACACTGAGGTGTACCTCTTGTTCACTTATGGTGATGCTGACTAAGGAACTGAGAGTAGAGCCCTGAACGGTGGCTAGCTAGTAACGTGAAAATCCCGCCTATCGCACCTAGCTATCTGAGCCACCTCTAGAAAACCACCTACTGTCTCAGAAGAATTCTTATTTGATCCACCCTAGTATAAAGCGAATTCTCATTGTGACGTTCTTGGGTCTTCTTGTAGAATTTGGATTGATTAGAAGATCAAGTAACCTATCTTCATGTTTCTTTGTGGCGACCGATTCTTAGCTGATTTTCAACCTACTCATTTTCCAAAACTTTTTCGCAAAATCTTTGAAACTGCTAGTGTTTGAAATAGTTCTACCAAAGAGCTCTGTTCTAATAGTATAGCAGGCATAACCTACCATTTACTTTTCAACTCAAAACGGGACATAAGTTATTATACCTCAGTTAGCAGGTTAACAATGAAAACAAACACAGCTTTTTTATTTTCTTTATTTAGAAGAAGTGTAACATTATGCAATTAGTATTTACTATTACGATATTCATTTAGATTACATTTATTTTCATCATAACAAGTTGTGAAGAAACAAAATAATCACCAGATCACCAGCTTTATTAGCAAAGTTTCTTTGACAGTAATTATTAAATTACAAATATCCAACATATTATTTTTAATTGTATTTATATTTGTCAGAGGAGCAAATTTGCTTAGATGAAGTTAGTGATGTATCAAGTAGACATTCGATTAAAATACAACAATTTTATGTTGAACGTTATTGGTACGAAAGTGTTTGAATACTTCCACCCAACAAGTTCCTGTTGAGGCTTGAAAATAGTTTCAGTCGGTTATTTTTGAGAAGCTGGAAATTAATGCAATTTCGTAAAATATTTTTATATCTTTATTTATTATTGTTTTATAAAATTCTCAAGCCATATTTTCACAAATTTTCATGAATATTTATGCCATTATCTTTTAATTTCACAATTAAACTAAAAACAGTATAAGAAGAAAATGGTTTCATCGCCAAACTGTCTTTGAGATGATTAACTTCGTTTGCAGCGTCAATAATTGTCCATACAGTATGACTTTCAACCTTCAATATAGCTTGGTAAAAACTTGCTGACTTAGAGTGTGAATAATGAAGGCATAACTTTGATGAGGAATCGTTAAAAAAGTTTGTTACTAATTGGGACCAGTGGCATAGCTAAGAGAGGTAGCGGGTGTCACCCCGTAAACGGGTGACACCTGAGCCCGACTATGACCATCAGTTATAGTTCTTTCTACCTATGAAAAATCGTAAATCTGTGGCAGAGAACATAACCGCCACTAATAAAATTATCTAGGTAACTATAATATCGTACAACGAGCATAATAATCGAAATTTATAAGAAACAATGTGTACAGTGTCAATCGATCAGGGATTCCCCCAAAATTTAATGCCCCGTTCGCGCATAACCAACGCTAGCAGGGGATTCCCTCGATATAGCGCTCGTCAATTGTATTGTGGATTGGGCCGTTTCTTTTGTTTCCGACCGCATTTATTTCAATATTCGCTTACGTGATCGTGTGAACGTCTAGTGCAAAGTGTTTGTTAATTATTAGATATTATAAACAATATTTTTTGTATAAAATTAAAATGTATATTACCTGCAATAATCGACTATATTAGATTGGATATAGTCTTCTTGAAGAAAATAAACAAGGTGAGTGAAGTATTTTGTTATTGCAGGTAATACTTACATTTTTAATTCATTTAGTGTCTAATAGCAGTATTTCAGATTATTTGGGAAAACCCTTCAATTATTTCATTCTCTTTTAATTACTGTGTATTTTAAAACTATATTATTGAGCCGTCCTAAATGATAAATAGGTACCCACAGAAGGTATTTTAGATGGATTGCAGTAATATTTTTTGTTTAGCCTGGGCAAGTATTACTATCTACTAAAGGTGTTTATTTATTAAAATAGGTTTTAAAGGCTTTGCTCGCGTAAAAGATTTTATTCATATTTCTACACGTTTTACGATATTATTTTAGGTAATAATGTTTAATTGAAAATAATATGTTTATTTATTATTTACTTACTTATTATTTTCTGATCTAATAGCAATTGGATTTCTTCACAAAAAAGGAATACATTAAGTTTAGATTTTTGATTGAAAGTAATCATAATCATATCATACAACTTCGCGTACGTTGATTTTGCTCGAGCACTCGTGGCACGGATATCACAATCAACGGTGGAGTGTTTAACTAGTATTTTTCGAATAATAATTAAAAACATATTTACACCCAGACGCAGGATTGTTAATATAAATTAACAATCCTGCGTCTGGGAAAAATATATTTCACAAAGCTAGTTACGTAACGTGTAGGTGTTTATTTACTGTTATAATTAGTTTATAAAATCAACGTATCACTTACTAACTAAAAATATTTTTTAGAATACCCAGAACGAAATATGCCTCAGGAAATTCATACTTCAAAAAGACAAAGCGGGTTTCAACAGAGAAAAGCGAAAAAGTCGACCCAGGACCTTGACGGAATCGAAATAAATAATGAAAATGACGCCGTTAATGCTACTTTCCAGAACAACAGAAGGACCGTTCCTACTGTATCTCGTCATGGTTCAAAGATTAAAGGTGATTCTCGTCATCTTTCACAGGAATGGTT
The DNA here is from genome assembly GCA_013387265.2 of Cryptolaemus montrouzieri. Taxonomy (NCBI): domain Eukaryota; kingdom Metazoa; phylum Arthropoda; class Insecta; order Coleoptera; family Coccinellidae; genus Cryptolaemus; species Cryptolaemus montrouzieri. The sequence continues at coordinate 31,377,770 of JABFTP020000185.1, read as the reverse complement.
TTATAAACAGATGTCTAGTGGTGAAAATATTCTACGATCATGGATGGTATTTTCTCCTATATCAAATAACCTGTACTGTTTTTGCTGTCGTTTATTTGCTGGCAGTAACATACAAACAGCATTTACAACTGGATTTCAGAAGTGGTGGAAACTAAATCCTAAAGTATTGGACCATGAAACTTCATTTAGAAAATTTCGAAAAGTGGAAAACTTTGGAAATAAGATTAAAATCTCACACCACAACAGATGATGCAACCTTGCAATTAATGAATACGGAAAAACAGAAGTGGAAAAATCTTTTATCTAGATTATTAGGTATAACATTATTTTTTGCTAAACAAAACCTAACATTTCGTGGACATGATGAAACTCAAGGGTCGTCTAATAAAGGTTATTTCTTAGAACTAGTTAAACTGCTGTCAAAGTATGATGCAGTACTCAAAGAACATAAACTATATTTGGAGCAGGGAAAATCATCTAAAGTAACATATTTATCGCCAGAAATACAAACTGAGTTCATAAATGTTTTAGCTAATCATGTAAAATGTCAGCTTGTCAACGAAATTGAATCAGCCAAATATTTCGGAATCATGTTTGAAATAACACCTGACGTTCCGCATGTCGATCAAATGTCTGAAGTGATTCGTTATATAAAAACTAATAATAGAAAAGTAGGAGTCAAAGAAGTATTCTTAGGATTCTCTCCTTTACATGGAAAAAAGTAGCTGATTTAAGCGCTGAAATACTAAAGAAGCTTAAAAACGATGGCTTAGATATTATGATGTACCGTTCTTAAGGTTATGATAATGCTGCAGTTATTAGTGGTATACACGCAGGAGTGCAAGCTATTACAAAAGAAGAAAACAATAAAGCAATTTTTATAGGTTGTATAGAGATCATTCAATAAATTTATGCGGCCAACATTCGTTCGCACAAAAAGTGACTTGTGTTACATTTTTCGAAGCAGTGGAAACAATATTTAACTTTTTTTCAACTTCCACAAGCCGTTGGGAAGTGCCCCTCAATCACAGCAAAGCATATGTTAAAAGACTTTTGACAACGCGCTGGAGTGCTCATTATAGTGCAGTAAAAGTATTGGCTCATTTCTTTGTTTTCTTCTCTTTTAAAATGATGTGCTAAGCGAAGTGAACAATGCTCAGATTGTATTACAAAGTAAAGGTTTATGTGTTGATGAAATAATCATAAAACTAGAAGCACTTCGTCTATTTATTGGGGGAAACGGTTGCATCTAGCATAAGAGGCAACAGATTTTGCTGTACAAAAATCGGAAAAATACAACATTTCGATGGAACGACGAATTCGTCGCAAGAAACGCATGTCCGGTGAGTTAGCATCGTCCACCCTTGCTCGACTTACACTTAGAGCGGAACTTCAGAAGGACATGTCAACGATGTATTGACAGATTCGATATTGAACTCGAAACAAGAGTAAAGTCCATTAAAGACGTAGCTTCATTGTTTGAGGTGGTGCAGTCAAAGACCTTGCTTTCGGCAAACACTGAACAGTTAAAATTGGCTGTATCAAAATTTACTAACCTTCACGATGAAGTATCAGAAACAGAACTCTTTTTAGAAATACAAAGATTAAGAGACATTTAAAAGCAGCTAATATTACTGTCTCTAATTGGGAGACACTGGACTTTTTGAAATTTATTGTGGGATGGGATTTTAGAGAATCTCTTCCGACTCTAACGGTCGTACTAAAGTTATTTATAACAATATGTGCATCAGTTGCTTCATGTGAGAGAAGTTTCAGCAAATTAAAATTAATTAAAAATTATTTGCTGTCTACAATGACTGAAACCAGATTGAACAATCTTGGTATTTTAACGATAGAAGATGAAGACGTGATTTCGGAATTCGCTAGAGTCAAAGCTAGAAGGAATAGATTTTAATTTTTAACAAACTGAATTTGTTTCACATAATATACAAATATTTGTAATAGGTACTCGTATTTTAATAAAACGTAAATGATTATAACTTTTTTTATTTTAACAGTTTCGATTGAGTTTTAGGGTGACACCTACAAAATCCGCCCCGGGTGCCACCTATGCTAGCTACGCCACTGATTGGGACATTCCTTCAACGCTCAAAAAGAGTCTGGTATATTTTCAAAACTCTATCCAAGGCGGGCATAACCGCAATCGACCTGGTTGTACTGTAGCTGAGCATTTTGTGATGTTCAATTTCAGTTTCCTTCAGAGCTTCAACTCGAACCGTGTAAATATAAGAAAAAATAAATACGATTTTTCAACAATGATGGATCGTCAAGAAGAGTTTTTTCAATTTGGGACATTTTTTCATGCCAAAAAATAGTCTTTTAACAGCCAGTACATTTTTAGAACTGTCTCGAAGGCGGGCATAACCACACTTAAACTAGGTTAACAGTAGCCGAGCATTTTGTAATGCTCAATTTCAGCTTTCAACTTCTTTAGAGCTTCAACTCGAACCCTATGAAAAAATGAATATATTTTTACGATAATGCTTTCGTAATATAAAGGTAGACTCTATTCAGCAGATTTTATTGCATTGTGAATTATATCGGCTCCATATCCAATATCCATCAACATGTTTTCAGAGAATATTGTCATTTTGCTTATACATTATAAGTAAAATAATGTAAATAATCGACATTGATATCAGAAGTTTCCCCGGTTGATCTTGGAGGTCTAAAATTCAACTTGTACAGCTGCACGTAGAGTTGATAAAAATTCATTACAAAAGGATATATTTTCTTGTTACATTGGTCGTTAAAAATTGTTATATAATTGTACAAGGCGTTTTGCCACACCCTGGCCGTAGCACTGCGGTCGGCGTTCTGCGCATGCTCACTGGGTACCTACATCTCTTGCCTACGCACAGACGCCATTGCAGTCTGATTCTTCCTTGTTTATGGTGTTTACTGAGTGTTTAAGATGTTTCCGATGAGCGTGTGTCCCGCCGACTATGAAGTACGGGAGGATATAAGATTTTTCAGTGCTAAAGGCCTAAAACCGATCGGTATTCATCGTGAGATCTGTGCAGTTTATGGACCAAACATTATGAGTGATGGAATGGTTAGAAAGTAGGTGAGAGCATTCAAAGAAAGCCGCACACATGTGCATGGTCAACAACGGAGTGTGCGTCCTTCGGACGTTAATGAAAGTTTGGTGCTAGAAGTCGGCAATAAGGTGGCGCCCAGTGACTATCATCTGTTTCTGCACTTGAAGAAACTCCTGGGCGGTCAGTATCTCTGAACCGATGGCGAAGTCAAAACAGTTGTGATGCAGTGGTTGAAATATCAGGCGGCAGACTATGAGGAGGGGATTAAAAAACTGGTACAACGTTATGACAAGTGCCTAGATGTTGAGGGAAATTATGTATAAAAGTAGATGTAGGTACAGGCTTTCATGTAAAAATTAAAACACGCCTCGTACTTATCGATATCATATTTTTGATTGTAAATCGCTTTACGAGGGAAATATTCACAACAATAGCTTCTCCATTCATACGCGCACATTTGAATTTCGGATCAAAACATGAAGGGATTAATTTTGAAACAAAATGATTGGAGCGAACACTGTAGGTTTCTTGTAAGGTTTTCTTCAGCAACAATATCAAAATCCTTTGAAGTTGGTGCGTTTGAATTCTAGAAAAAGTTTAACATCGCAGAACTGAAATCAGAGATTCAGACTTCAAATACTGTTCAATATCACCATCACCACTATAGGAAACACTAAACTCTGTACAAAACTGCGTCTCATATCCGAAGATTCGGATAAGTATCAATTTGCTTAACAAATGGGCAATTTGCTTGTAAGTTGACATTAAATAAACACTTGCATTTCTTTATAACTATTGATTAGATTAAAACTACAGAAAACTTCAAATTAGTTTCCAGTTTTCCACTAAACAATATCAAGAACATTACTTAAAAAAACACAATAGCGGCAAGTCGTGTGCATGCGTGAAGCTAGCTTAGTAATCAAATAAATGTGCTTTCCGCGTTACTAGGGAACCACCGATCGTCGACGTCGCAATGGTTCGAGATACCATCCTGTGCGTGTCTCACGAGTTATTATTTTAAATTTTTGCGCGGTTTTGGCAAACGGAACTTTGTTGCGTCTTGGCGCTTCGTTTGAGGACAATGGAACGGGTCACAGAGATAAAGGAAAGCCCCGTTAAAAACGGGAGGAGTCACTTTATGGATGTATCTTGTACACATTTTTGTGTAACAAAACCGCTCATCAATATTACTATTTAATAAATATTGCCAACTGCTACAAATTGATTAATTTAAATCAGTTAAGCTTTAAGAAATTGAGGTTAGAGGAACAATGTTATTCTTGAAAAGCTTATTATCAGAAAAAAAGAAACTTTATTCAAAAAATTTTCCGGGCCCATCATATCATCCTCTCTTTTCAAAAGAATATATATATATATATATATATATATATATATATATATATATATATATATATATATATATATATATATATCTGTATCTCTCTCTGTATCTTTCACAGTTTTCATTCAAAATGAAAATTCGTTCACGGGGATGCAGACAAAGATAATACCTTTCTTTCGAGGTATCACTCGAACCATCTACCCTCTTCCAAATTTTCGAGGGTGGTCAATGTTTTTTTTAAAGGGGACATCTTTTGGGGTACAATATTTGTCTGAAATATCAACCCCCAAGCGGGGGTTGCAATCCTTGAACATTTTGAATAGGTAAATGATGACTCAAAAGAAAGGTGGTATCTTTGTCTACATCGCCTTGAACGAATTTCCATTTTTAATTGAAAACTGTAAAAGATACAGGGTGAGCAACTGAAAGATGAAAAGACTATTTCCCTGAGACTATTCAAGATTGAGTGAAGTAAAATGGAACAATTCCATGCTGATCATTGGCAGTCATCACCATCATCATCCTCATCTCGAATTTCAACCCCTAGAGCAGGGGTGACCACCCTTGAAAAATTGGAAGAGGGTAGATGGGTTCTCGAAAGAAGTCTGCATCCCCGTGAATGAATTCTCAATTTTGAATGAAAAATGTTGAAGATACAGAGTGAGGTACTCAAACTCCTATGGAACTCGATGAGAATAGAATTATTGCGAGCAGTCATGAAGGCAATCGAAATCCTTTACTTTAAAGGTATCACTGGATCGAAATATTACCCCTGCTCTAGGGGTTGAAATTCGAGATGAGGGTGATTTCGGAAGATGACAGCTTTTGATCTAAAATGAATCTATTCCAGTTTTTCGCAATAATACTCCAATAGTCTCTTGGGGCGATAGTCTTCTCTATTTTCAGTGGCTCACCTGTATCTTCTATAGTTTTCAATCAAAAATTTCAAGGGTGGTCACCCTTCTCTAGGGGTTCACGGTACTTGATAGTGAATACAGATAAAGAAAATACCTTTCTTTTGAGTCATCACTGACCTATTTTCCCTATTCAGAATGTTCATGATTGCAACCCCGCTTAGGGGTTGATATTTTAGGCAAGTATTGTACCTCAAAAGTTGTCCCCTTGAAACAAAAATTGACCTGTTTCTGCGTTTTGATCAGAAATGAATATCTTGGTAGATATAGCCTCTGTTTAGTTTTCGTTGAAGCACCATGTATATATATATATATATATATATATATATATATATATATATATATATATATATATATATATATATATATATATATATATATATATATATATATATATATATATATACACGAACAGAAAGATAGAAAAAAGCCTTTGTATAGGTAATTTTCCAATTGAACCTGTACTTCAGCCAGAATTAAGATTTTTCGGCACATTTCCGACCCTATATTCAAAGATAATTAAAGAAGGAAAGGTTTACATTTCAGCAGTTTGCGGTCTATGGCCTACAACGTTTCCCTCGAGGGCGAATGGAAGGTTAGCTCTTTTCTTAACTTTTTTGATGACATTATCCAGGTCAGCCCTTCAGTTCAGGTATTGGTTAGTCTGGGGATTGAGAGAGATTGAGAGATTAGCGTACAATTCTTAAGGATCGGATTTACCGTTCATCTCTTCTTCAGAACAGGCATTTATTAAATAACTCATAATTTTTCACGTGAGTTTTAAAAGCGCAGAAATTTATATCCTACCGTGTACTTAACGATCTGGCTTGATTGTTATGTTAATTTCATTTACTGTTTCAGCCTCTTTGAAGGAATTCCTAATATTAATTTGAGAATAAATCGATTTCGTAGATTCCAATGGCGTTGGGTCACCTTGAACTTTTCTCGTTTTTAGTGGCAAAGATACAAATACTACATAATTTTGTATCATAATGATTACTTTATGGTTATTATTATTGGCAATGATTTCATTTCTTTTTATGGAATCGTATTGGTAGACAGATGTTTCGAAATCTGAAAATTCTATCTCATTATTGAACCTAGAATTGTGAATTTTGAAAATTGCAGACATCAGTTGTCAATCTTTTGGGTTTTATTTTAATATATGGAACAAAGTCGGTTTTGTTCCAATATATACAACTCGAGAATGGATGATTTTGATTTTTTCGATTTGTCTCTGTTCAGAATAGCAGAATATTACTATTTGATACATTGGAAACTTTGCAAAAAATAAATGATCTCATACAAGTTGTGTATGGGTTTGTACCTGTTAAACATTTCTTCTTCATCCCGTCGATAGGGTAAACTTTACCCTTCAAATTAAATGACACATTTTGGTCGTCTCCGTGGCACAGTGGAGAGAAGTTCCTGCTGTGACACGGCAGGTCGCTGGTTCGATTCCGGCAAAGGCCTGGGTGTTGTGTTTGTCCCTTGATTGCAATAAATTACTCTGCTGTAAGAATGACGCACATGGCCTATAAGGTCAAGGAAGGACGGGCGTAGGAAAGTGTGCCCTTCCTTGAAAAAAAATAATAATGTATTTAAATAAATGTTCGGAATCGATAGGATATATCTTTAGTATTCGGATTATCGTATATTTCAGATTTTAAAAATATAGAGTAGTGTTTGTATCTAAAAAGAATTGACATATTTCGAAAACCATTCTTCAAATATTTGAGATCTGATCTCAATTGTAAAGTGACCGTTTCCCGGGTGAGGAATGAACAAGGTCATCACTACACTACTTCATTTGCCAATATAATGTCTTAAACGTTCGCAGCTTTCTTTGCAGACGAGCCAGACACTCTTCCTAGAGTACGCGAGCTCTAAAATGATCCTCAAAGTCATCCAAGGTGCAAATACGAAATTCGAACAGCCTAGATGGCGGCGCTTATTGCCAAAAAGTTATCAGTAGCTCAAAGTAGCTCAACGTCTCATTCTCATCGTGAACCTAGAACTCGTCAAATTATTCAGTTGTGAAAAAATTGTTTGATAGTAAATTTAAAAAATCATTTTTGATTTAATAACATTTATGGAAAATGGAGCGTGTAATTCTTTGAGCTCTCCATTGAACCAAGTTATAAATCGTGCGTGTAAAGCTATGAATATATCTACAAGAACGGTAAGAAGAATAAAAAAGGAAGGACTTAATGTATTAAGTGGTGAAGCTATGGACTTTTCAAACCCCCTAAAAAGATGGCGAAGTTTTCTTAAAACTGAAAAAGAAGTGGGAAGAAATGACTTCATCAGAAATCATATTTACAATTACCACAAAATTGCAAGCAATTTATTGATTACAGCTGGAACAAAGCTTGATAACGATAATGTTAGTTGTATCACTGGATATTAGGACAAAACGATTAGATTATTTAAAAAGATCAGGATATATAAAAGAGAAAATCGCCGAATTATTTATATTCATGAAACATATATTAATTCTAAACACTCTATTTTTCATCAGTGGTTGGACAATTCTGTTTATGGATCACATAAAAAAAATTTTAGGAGGTCCACGGTTGATTATAACACACGCTGTCAGTGAGCTGAGATTCGTTCCCCATTCACATGTGATAATCAAATCTGGAGCAAAATCAAGGGACTATCACGATGATATGAAACATGAAAATTTTAAAAAGTGGATAGAAGATAAATTAATATTAAAATTGATACCCAATTCTGTGGTTGTAATGGAACGCTTCGTACCACAATGTAGATGCAGAAAAAGAATATTGTGTTGTCGAATAAAAAGGTCGAAATGCAGCAATGGTATATTTTCTGAACAATAAGCCACCAAACTAGAATCATATAAAATAATTGAGGAGCATAAATCACGGGTTGAGACATGTTTTCGATTCCCTACTGGCTGATCATGACCACGGTTCTCCGCTTACCCTTCTATCATCCTGAATTGAACCTAATGGAAAAAATGTGGGTATATGGCAAGAACTAGGTTGCCCTCAAAAAATTTCACATTCAAGTTAGGTTATGTTAGATTCAACCTACGTATGAATACGGAACGTATGCAACCTGACAATTGCAAGAACAAAGGCCAATTTTAACGAAGGGGTAACTAATAAACTCCTTGAACAGGCAAGCGGGACTAGACAGTTCTGTTCTATAGCGAAGACTGTTAGTTCCAATTTCTGCAAATCTGCGTTTTCGTCTCTTGTTAGAGAATACGGAATTATAGCATCATCTCCGAACGAGAAAGCCGATCTCTTTGCTCTCGTATTCTCAAAGAATTCTGTGCTTGATTCATCTAACGCAATACCACCGAGTATTCCACCTACAAATTCTTCAATGGCAGAAATCAAGTTCAGAGTCCGCACTGTGAGACAGGCTCTCGAGCAGCTGAACTGCTGCAGAAGGCAGTAGGTCTAGACGAAATACCGCCAATCGTCCTAAGAAAGTCTGTTTCTGAACTGGCACCCATTCTTAACCATCTGTTTCAGATTTCTAATGAAAACCAGACTTTGCCAAGCAGCTGCAAAATAGCGGGAATTCAACCGATCCCAAAGAAAGGAAATAAGTCCTTATCACAAAACTATCGCCCTGTTGCACTTCTTACCATTATGTCCTAAGTGATGGAGAGAGTCATAAATGATGAACTCATCAAATATCTTGAGTTGCAGGGAATTATTAACGACCGTCAGTATGGTTTTTGCAGGCAAAGATCGACAGGAGTTCTGCTGGCCTACGTCACTCATGTTTGTACATCAACGATGGAAAAGCATGGGGAATCTAGAGCAATAGCGCTTGACATCTCTATAGCCTTCGATAGAGTTTCGCATGCAGCCTTGTTGAATAAACTTGCTGCATATGGGCTTCCCGAAAAATTGCGGAGTTGGATAAGTAGCTTTTTTCGAATAGATCATTACAAGTTGTGGTCGACGGTATAACATCTGATTGTTTCCGGTTGCAAGCAGGAGTACCTCAGGGAGCCATTATGTTGCCAACCTTGCTTCTGTTGCAGATAAACGATCTTCTGTCATCTATAGAGAATAAGATCTTCGGTTTTGCAGACGATTGTACTCTGGTTTCGTCTTTCAGTAGTCTGCGGCCGACTACAGCCGCGGAAGCTCAGCGCCAGGGATGTGAACAAATTAATAACTTAAACTCTGACTCACAGAGGATATCTGAGTGGGATCAGTCGAACCTGGTGAGCTTCAACGCGAGCAAGCAACTACGTTTTCTAGAAAGTTCTCTGCTGGAGAACCTTCTCTAATGATGCTAGGCAAACAAATTGCATTCAAAGATTCGATGCACTTTCTCGGAATAACGGTCAACTCCGGGTTTTGCTCGCATGAACATGTATCACCAATAGCTAAGACGGCATCAGCTAAACTATGTTCTTCTTAGAGCCAAGCGATACTTCACGTCATCTCAGCTTTTGCTTCTATTTGAGGCGCAGATTCGACATGCTTTGAAATGCTGTTCCCATGTATGGGGATCTGCGCCCAAACATTCTTTGCGGATGTTGGATAGTGTGCAAAAATGGGCTGTGCGCCTCATCAACCACCCGGAGATCACCCGCGATCTCCAACCGCTGGCTCTCAGAAGACAAGTTGCTGACCTTTCTCTATTTTACAGATACTTCCACGGAAGATGCTCCAAGGAGCTGAAATATCTTGTTTCGGGAAAACTCACGTTTTGCCGCAACACTCTGCTGGCAAGGTGTTCTCATTATATGGCGGTACATTAAACGACCCATCGAACCTCTCTATATAAGAATTCCTTCGTCTACAGGGCCAGTGAGCTGTGGAACTCGCTTCCGTCCAACATCTTCCCAATATCCTGCAATTTGGCCCTCTTCAAGAAGCGAGTAAACAGACGCCTTAATTCTTCCCAGGCGCTCACTCATGTGGTGTTATAGATTTGCCTATTTCTGAGAAGCGTGCATAAAAAAAACACCGATGACGGCGATGATTCATTTTTTTTTCAAACTAATCACTTATAATATATAAGGCAACCTTGAGTATTTTGAGGTATTTTCAATCACCAAAATTGACAAATATCTATTATTGTTATATGTTTAGTTTCATAATTGAATAAATTACTTGTTTTTATTATCTTCAGGAAGTTATTCATCTTAATGATTCAATAATTATTCCATGCAGGTAACTAGGTCTTAAAATCTATAACCTTTGATTTCGTTGATAATAAATAGGATTGGGAATTTGAATATAGAAACTGTTGAATTAATAGCATGCAAATGATCTTCAACCAACCTAGTTCAGTTCTTGAATGGTTATCTTATATATGTTTTCTATTATTGGACTGTTTTGTTTTGCTTACAAGAGATAACACGTCCGAATTTCGAGGATTGCTGGGAAGCAATCTTGGAATTTTGTTTTCTACATTTTTAGTGGTTGAATACTGATAATCGATATTGGGAGGACTCTAGTCTAACTGCCATCAGATCCGTTCCTGCTTTGAGTGATATCTAGTTCACAACTAGTGACATTGAGAAACATCTCAAACAGCTTAAAACATTTTTAACGCCAGGTTGGGATGGTATTTCTGACGCAATCTCAAAAAATTGTGCTTCGTCACTGGCTCTACCTTTATCTCTTATTTTTTCTAAACCCTTCTCATCTCATTCTTTGTCTTCAGCTTGGCTCTGTGTTCTAGTGACAACAATTTTCAAAAAAGAAGACAAATTGGATACTGACAACTACCGTCATATCAGTTTGGTCCCGACTATGGCTGAAATATTAGAAAACAATATTATTCTGGAGCGAATTCTGGACTCTGCACTGATGAACCGTATCATATCAGACAACCAACACGGTTGCCTGGTAGATCCGTTATTACAAACCTACTTAAGGGGTTAGGTGTAGTCAGAGATATGAAAAAATTTCAAATTTTCAATAGATTTTTTGCCAGTGAATTAATTCATTTTAAAAAAGTGAAAAGATAGCATCATTAAATAAGGTTTCGACTCACTTTGACATAAATTTTAGAAAAAAAATTAATAATTTCAAAAGTTATGGCGGGTTATGTTGATCCAGTTCCAATCGAAGCTCCTTGCTGTGGCCATCACTCAAGAAGCATTTGGAGAATCCTAAAAGAGCACATTCAATAACCGAATTCAATTCTGTATGGGGAGCTTGATAGAGTTACGGAAAATGTATGTATGTGGATTAAAATCGAAGTAATAGTGGAAATTGGGTCTATTCACCAAACCATTGCAATGAAAAGTACATTCATCCCTGGGTAATACATTTTCAAAAAAACATTTCCGTAACTCTATCAAGCTCATACAGAATTGAATTCGGTTATCGGATGTGCTCTTTTAGGTTAGAGTAGTAGAGTAGTTAGAGTAAACAACAATCAAAACAGATGGTCTGTTAATGTTTTAGGTGGAACAATGGGACCCTATTTAATCGGATCATATTTTTTTGAAGGGCCTTTAAATGGTATAATACTTTTGAACTTTCTCTCACATGAACTTCCAATATTGTGTTCCTTTAAATATTTGAAGGGCTATGTGGCTTCTGTTAGACGGGGCTCCCCCTCATTATCATCGCGAAGTGCAGGATTATTTTAATACTTTCGAGATAGATGGACTGGACGAAATGGATCTGAAAATTAGCCCCCCAGATCTCCAGATCTAACTCCTCCAGATTTATTTTATGGGGATATATTAAGAGAATTGTTTACAATGAGCCGCGAACTAGTGAAAATGATATGAAAACACGCATAATAGATACTTTCAGAACAGTAACTCCGCAAATGTTGGCTGGAGTTGGCAGAAGTTTTGAAAACAGAGTGCGGAACTGTCTGGAAATGGACGGTCGACAATTTGAACAATTATTATAAATCTCTTGTATTGTTATTGTTGTGAGGATTTGTTTTAATTTGAATCAAGTTTGACAAATTCTGAATAATTTTGAACATATTCGTTGTTATTTTCATAATTTTGAAATTTGACGGTTGAAACCAGCGCCAACTAGATTAATTATATATATATATATATATATATATATATATATTATTCAGAATTTGTCAAACTTGATTCAAAATAAAACAAATCTTACAACAATAACAATACAACAGATTTATAATAATTGTTCAAATTGTCGACCGAATGAATTTTTAAATGAAAAAATATGGTATCGTAATTGAATTATTCAAGTTATTGCGCTTTGAATTTCCCATTTGATCAGTTTTGATTTTTGAATACCCTGTATAACATGGGCAACTAGGAGTAATTGAAATATCATTAACGATATATTTACTCCTATTTTAGTATTTTGAGAATAAAAATTTCAACAGATTTTGAGAGGAATCGAATTATCTGAATAACCTTGGTGTTTAGGTATAGTAATTTCTAATGAAACTCAATTTTTTTGAATGGTTAATCTAAATATGCAATATTATATAGGATGTTCCAGTTAAAAATCAGAACTTTGATCATTTTAAAGCTTTTGAGACACCCTGTATAATATGAAAATAATTTTAAAAAGTACCTAGAATAGCTCCTCATATATCCAAAAAGAAAAATAATCTCATAGTCCGGTATTTAGGTCACCATATTCCGTCTGGTAACATATAACGGCGATGATGCAAAATCACCAAGTTGCAGCTGAAATGATCTCAATGCAAAAAATTAACGTGATAAGAAGTTTTCGCTTGGCAGAAATGGATTGATTTCTTTGCGTTTGCGGATCGAAAAGATGAGACTTTAAGTCTAAAATTTCAGTGAAAGTATTTTTGATCACTTGTTATCTTAATTCAAAATTATGTTCATCATATTTCGGGAATTGTCTTGTACGGCGAACATGATTGACTGTGCTTCCTAATCATTATCATCACTCAAAAACCTGGACAGAGACATTTTCTGAAAATTAAATTGTAATTGTTAGCACAAAGTTCAACAAGTACCTAACATACGATGTTACTTTCCTTCTATATTTGGGAATATTCTAATTTCAAATTATTTTATTGAATCAGTTGTAACAGATTGATTATTTGAATAAATATGAACAATATAATAATTTACACTGATATTTCATGATAATTTGGTTTTAAAAATACTAAAATATTACACACACCACAAAAATTTTCGCATCACCTGGTATTCTGAATTCCACGATCGATTAAGCAGCTCCATCGCAGTTTTTTGTCAACATATATTTTTGGACATATGAGGGGAAAAAATCTTATCTATGTAGTAACATTTGTTTCCATATGATCCCGAACACGTCTCAAACAAGAATGAGTTTATTTGACTATCAGTATTCATTCAATTTCTCTTCAGTCTTCACGCTAAATTAATGCAAGTTTTCTGTGTTTCTTCTTGATTTTCGAATCTTTGAATTTATTGTAATGGCTGCTGAACGTCCTGGACGCTATTTCAGTGATCACGAAGTGGTAAGAATCTTCTACCGTCCCGCGTCTTACCAGAGAGCATCGAGTTGCAAGACTTCAGTTTGCGAGAGAACATGCAAATTGGGGTATTCCAGAATAGTCGAATGTTCTCTTTTCCGACGAGTCCAGGTTCTGTCTAGTATCAAATGATAGACGCATGCCCGTATACAGACGACCTAGGGAACAGTATCAGCAATGCAATATCCGGCAAACCGAACACTTCGGAGGGGGCTCAGTAATGGCGTGGGGAGGTATTTCTTTCCATGGTCGAACTGAGCTAGTCCTAGTGAATAATGGAAGAATGATAGTGGCCAGATACATCGCAGATATCCTTGAACCCCATGTTGTTCCTTTTGGCCCAATGATTGGCGAAAACTTCATTTATATGCATGATAACGCTCGGCCTCATGCAGATAGAGTAGTTACAGAATTTCTGCAAAATGCCGAAATTGATATTTTAAAATGGCCAGCTAGAAGTCCTGCCTTGAATCCCATAGATTATGTTTGGGACAACATAGGGTGGCAAATTCAGCAACATAGGATGCCTGGTAGAACACTCCAACAACAACTTAAAAATCTGCTTCCTGAAATTTGGAACTCAGTGACTCAAGAGTACATCCAAAATATATATATATATATATATATATATATATATATATATATATATATATATATATATATATATATATATATATATATATATATATATAAAGATATATTAGCCGCTTCATTCTCTCTTGCAAACCATGATTTCCAAACGAAGACAAGCGTGACAGGAAGGGGTTGAGGAAAAACTCTGTTTGACCGAGATAACAGTCATCAAATCTTGTAATATTCTTCGTATGTTTCTTTCCGAAACTAATAATGAGGTAGAGTCATAGCTTTTTCTTTAGTTTATACTGCTCAGAATCTCATTTCATATTTTATTTATTTGTTTATATAAATGTAATATAATTAACTGACAATTTTGTCATATTTATATTCAGAGCAGTATTCTATTCGATCGTTCACCACTTCACACAAAGGAAACTATTAATGAGTAAACTTCAGTGTTACTTGACTAAGGTCCGTACTCTGGATTTTTCCGGGGAGAAAGCCTCTGACACTACTCGTTGGTACATTGATATCATTGTCTGATGATGCTATAGTATGTATATATTCTGGTAGATTGATATATTCTCATAACATTTAACGTTATCCTAATTTATAATTACTCCAGGATATGTTTTGATTATAATCATTGCCTGGCAATGGTATTAATTACCGGGTGGTGGATTGATATTTTTTCATGAAATCAGTTTGATTGCTTGAACAGATATATGGGCAACTCGTCGGAGGTTTTACCCCGACGAGACAAGCGTGACAGGAAGGGGGTTTGGGACAGGAATCTGTAACAATGGAACAACAAAACAATTACCTCTCTGTTTGACCGAGAGAGCCCCGATGGCTAACTTCGGTCTTCTAAGTGATGCCGATTATGATCTTTAGATGTTCTAGAATCATAATGAACGTAGTTCTGTTTAATTTAAAGAAAAATTTGCGAAAAAACGTATCTTATATATGGAAACAAATCTAAGAAAAGATTTGACATAGCAAGGTCATAAAAGGACTAAGGAGATAATAAAAAAATACATAACTTGCGATATTTCCTCAAATTCCTTCTCTGTTTGACCGAGAGAGTCCCGATGGCCAGGTTCAGTCTTCCAAGTAATGCCAATTATGATCTATAGATGTTCTAGAATCATTATGGATCCAATAATTTGGGTTAACATCGCCCATATATTATTTCTTCGTGGAATTTGTTTAATTTAAAGAAAAATTTGCGAGAAAATGTTGACAGTTGTTCGAAAAATATGACAAATGTCATATGAAAATGATTAGTAACCATTCGATGCTAGATGATTGGTCTCTTTGCGAATGTTTGAAGATGGTAGAATTTTTTAATTTTTCGTCAACTCGCAAATTGTTGATATTTTCCATCATAAACTCATCTCTTTTGAATGATATCTTCTTATTTTACACTTCTGAAAGATACCAAGCGACTCTTGAATGACCAACCTAAAAGTTTATATAGTATTGTCGTAAAATTAGGGTGATGCGACAATTTTTGTGGGGAGTGTATTTAAAATGAGTTGCTCAAAGGGTGTTGACCAATTTATTCATTTATTTATTTATTGACGTAAAAAACCTAGAACGTACAATATAGGAAAAAGGAACAAAAACAATATGCATAAATTGAAATCAGTCAAATACCCCTACTTAGTTAGAAAAATAATTGAACGAATCTTCGACTTCAATTCAGCAGGCGAAAGGCTGAAATACCAGTCTGCATTAAGGTACTTATTACCTGATCGTAGCAAACGAGAAACAGGTGAGTTGGCATAATAATTTCTCCGATGAAGAGGTTCATTGCAGAGGGGCCCACTAATAGTAATCCTCCCAGGAACATGAATACCAATCTGATACAACAAATCGGGACAATCCACCTCAACATCGAGACATCTACAGAGAAAGAGAAGATCCAGCACAATTCTTCTTTCGGATAGCTTTCTTATGTTCACTTCAGCCCTGACAAATGTTGCAGAAAACTGTATCCTAGGGATAGACATCTTATACGATATATAAAGAAGAAGTTTGTTCTGGACCTCCTCAATCTCATTCGAATGCCCCAAATAGAAAGGCGACCAGACAGTCCAGGCGTACTCAAGAATAAGTCTGCTATAACAATTGAATAACAATTTCAAAATGTCACAGCCATCAAACATAGCTGTGTTACGCCTAATAAAGCCCAAGGTTTTGAAGGCTCGGTTTACAATTGTGTCGAAATGAAACGTGAAAATAACTCGTGAGTCGATGAACACCTCGAGATCTCTGACAATATTAACCTTTTTGAGTTTGGTACTATTGATAGTGAAATCAAAATTAATTACATCTAACTTACAGAAATAAATGCACTGACATTTATCCAAACTGACCTCCAAGTCATTTCTGACAGACAAGTCAGATACCGCATCCAAATCTGCCTGAAGGAACAATGCATCAGTGATGCCATCGATACTTAAAATTTTAAGGTCATTAGCATCACCAATATCGTTAATGAAAACTGAAAACAAAAGTGGGCCAAAATGGCTGCCTTGTGGAACACCAGAAGTTACAGAAATAATTGATGATTCAAAACTTTTTTTTTTGACACTTTGCCTGAAAACTTCTAACCCAATTCAAAAGTTTTCCCACAAAACCAGCCAACTCCACTTTGACGTCTAAAACGGCATGACAAATTCGATCAAAAGCCTTGATAAGATCCTTAAAG
This sequence comes from Cryptolaemus montrouzieri, assembly GCA_013387265.2. Lineage (NCBI taxonomy): Eukaryota > Metazoa > Arthropoda > Insecta > Coleoptera > Coccinellidae > Cryptolaemus > Cryptolaemus montrouzieri. The sequence continues at coordinate 31,360,706 of JABFTP020000185.1, read as the reverse complement.
GCAGCATCAACCCGATGCCCCTCACTTCACTCATCAAGTAGGAACTGAACAAATAGAACCAAATTCGTAACTGTTGATTTGCCGCTAATGAAGCCATGTTGTTGGTCAATGAGAATTTGCTTCAGTTTAAGAGAAATTTTATCAAGGATGATACTCTCAAAGTTCTTTGGAACTGTACTCAGAATGCTGATCGACCTATAATTGCGTATATCCACCTTACTTCCTGACTTGTGTATGGGAGTTACAAAACACGACTTCCAAATTGTAGGAAAATATCATTCACGCAAAGATCGATTGAATACCATCCGGTCCACTGTTGAATTCCAGCCTCAGTTCAGTGATCTTCGAGCGCACCTCATGAATCCCGATCTGACAACTATTCAAATCCAAGCAGATGACTTAGTCAACAGGGCACGGAAGGTGAGTTGGTATGTGAGAGTTTAAAGAAGAAGAGAAATGATCTGCAACGAGATTAACAATTTCACTCCCTTCATGCCCCCATCGACCATTGGGAGACATGCAACTTGGAAATGAGCCAACACTATTTCTTTGATTAACAAAACTCCAAAAGTGTTTGGGATCAGATTTGATGGACATTTCAGTTTCGGGAATATAATCACGATAACATTTATCAGTTAACTGCTTGCATAGCAATCTGAGATTCGAAAATGAAGTATAACTTTCAGATGTACCACGTACTTTGAAGTTCTTGTGAGCAAGAAGAAGAATTGACATGAAATTAACAACTCCTTAAGTTTTATGCAACCCAAATACTGACTTAACATTGGTTTGATACATTGCTAGCTGATTTATTGTTAACTTCTCGTTAAGTGTTTTATGTAACCCAAATATGAATTTAACATAGATATTTTCCCAAAAACACTCTCTCGAAATCAAACTGTGCTTTAAATGGTGAAAATTTTGGTGAGCATATATCGAAAAATGTGCAATCCGCAATCTCATATGTTAGTTTTTGTTGGGTCACAGTAATGTTGGATACTTTTCGGACTACCATCGTATTTCTGAAATCCGTAATGTGATTTTGTCCCCAAAATTTTAACAAGAAACGTTCATTGTTATGAAAAATTAAAACTTGTCACAATGTTTTTATTCGGAATATCATATTCAGCTTAGTAAGAACTACGAGAGGAAAATATCCCACGGGAGATTCCGAATGACAGGTCCAAATTTTTTGTCGTTCCACGTCTCAATTGAAGCGTTAAAATTTCATGAAACGCAAGACACCTGATATGAAAAAAGCGGAAAGAAAAAGCAAAAAATTCAATATTTCAATCACATACGCTCGCATCCAATTCTCTTCCACTCAATCCAGTTTCCCTGTCAAAACTTCAAACTTTTCAACACCCCAATTGATAGGGTGCAACATTGAGACGCATAGAATTCGCGCACGAGACCAACTTCCTCCGAAGTGCACGCGAGGCTTTCAGTGCGTTCTGTGCTTCGCTCGGTGACACGCGAGCTGGTATAACTCGAAGCGCGAAGATCAAAGTGGCCGGTGCCCGAGAGCGACGTTTGACGGACCCGCCCACATGTCAATTTTATCGCGGCAGGAACATCCCGGCTGTCCTGATTGATTTAAAGCAAGGTGATTTACCGAATTAGTGTTTGATGAGTTTAATAGTTGCAGTTTTGTTTCTTCGCTTTTTTGATACTGTGCGTCCCTTGTTTGGATTATAATTTTTATTGATGAATTGTTTTTGAAATCGAGGTAGGTTTTAATCTTTGGATAAAACAGATACTAACAAAGTTCACCACTATACATTCGGTTCTAATGATGCGGTTTTTCAATATTTGTATACGCGATGGAAAACTTCTTTAAGTTTTGTGAAAATAAAAATCATTTCAGAATTCAATCTTACTGGAATACCTACTTCACATTTGAACTTCATACACAATTTCATTCATGATTGATTTTTACTAAATGCAGGTTACTCTGAAAATTTATCAATGAAGAATAAGAAAACATTAATGAATTATGCAGAATAAATATTATAACCTATATAAAGCCTACAAGCTTTATTAAAAAAATTTATGCGATTTAGTTTTTCCGCGCATTTTGAGTATAATTATTATCAACTTCTTCTTATATATGTGCAATTGTTCAGATTGTATCTTGCAAAGTTATGGCTGTTTTGGATCTTTAATTCATATTCAGTCGGAAATATTCGTTCGATTACTTTTTTCTAGAGGATGGACGCAAGAAATTGCGTTGAGCTTTTCATGAAAATTGAAATGCAAAATTTTAACACATTCTATAAACGGGTGCCCGCGCTAAAGGAACCATTATAAGTATCTGGGGAACAGGTTCATCGATCAATTTCAAATTTTGAGGTTGAATTAAATGGATACGGATCTACACTCTGCAATTGTTTTCAAAGCTTTTCCGGTTATAACGGACATCGAATTCAACTTTGCAAATGACATTGGGTACTTTATAATTTCTTTTATTAACGGGCATCTTTTGTTAGGATGTCCAACCTGAAATGAACCACTATAGCTATAATTTTTAGTATCAAAATTTTCGGAATTTTGCTATTTTATATTCATGATCCTCAAATATCACTTGTCAACTCGATGAAAGTAAATTGTCAAAAAAAAAGATGTTTCAAAAACGATTTCCAACCTATTTTTTATATATTAGTATATTAGTATTCATCAGATTTCGGTTACCCTTTACTTAAAAACACTCGTTTTCATTTTAATTCGCGATTTTATCAAAAAGAAGCACTTCACTTCAGAGAGGATTTAATTCCGATGTCAGTTTCTATGTTTTACAAAGTTCTGTGTGAGTTTTTAAGAATTTTGAACACAGTTTGACGTTTGGAAATTCTGCAAAAATAGAAAAAACACTAATTTTGTTTTTTGTATTTTTTTTCTGAATGGAGTGGCAAATAAATACTCAAACGAGGATATTATGTATTATTGATCATTCATGGTCATTGCGATAAAATAATTATTTGAACATGTAGAACACTAAACGAAAAGTCCCCGAATTTAGGCTCAATTTGCAGAAAACAATGTAGAAGATTACAATCGAATTTTGTCACTCATGAAATATAGAAAATTGAAATGAGTAGTGTAGCTAACTTCGAACAATAAAGAAGTTGTTTTGGCGACAAGAATCACGAAACAAAATTTCTCAAATTTATGAAAAGTAACATTATAAAAGCACGGTAAATATAAACAACATAGTGATGAAATCACATCAAATGTTCAAAGCGTATAGATTGTTTCTCAAATATTTCCCAATCCGCGATGCTGTTCAAGGACGTATAATTTTCAATTCGAGAACTTTCTGCGAATTATAAACTTGTTTTTCAGGTATCCCACAAATAAAAATAAGAGAGAGGCTGAATCAGGAGATAATTTCCAAACGTCTAAGTAAAGTCAAAATTCATAGAATCTTACATAGAACTTTGTTGAACATAGAAACTGGAATCGGAATCGAATCCACTATATTTGTTTCTATGTTCCACGGACCAAAGATTCAATTTTCCGAAGGAACAGCCGTCGGCGGAGTCATGGTCAATAAGTTAAAGTACGCTGATGACACAGTTCTACAGGCTACAAACCTGAAAGATTTGCAAGAACTCGTAACATCTGTGTCGGACCACAGTAAATCAATGGGAATAAAACTGAATGCGAAAAAGACAAAATGGCTAGCAGTAAGTAAAATACACATAGACTGCCAAGAGAAACTTTTAGTTGGGGACGATTTTATAGAACGTGTTGCTTCTTACAGATACCTGGGATGCCATATAAATAAGAATTGGGACATGGCACACGAAATCAGGAGACGTATTGAACAAGCTAGACGAACATTCACAAATATGAATAAAGTTTTTACCAGTAGACAGCTGCAGGTTTCCCTCAGGATCAGATTATTGCGGTGTTACGTATTCTATATCCTTCTAGCGTGGACTCTTACAGAGGCCAGGTGTAAGAAACTGGAAGCCTTCGAAATGTGGGTTTTTTGAAGGATGTTAAAAATTTCATGGGCCGACCGATTTACAAACATTGAAGTCTTACATAGACTGAATAAGGAAACAGAGGTTTTAAATACAATCAACAAGAGAAAATTGCAATATTTTGGTCATGTTATTCGTAACGATAAATACAATATGTTACAAATAATAAATTAGGGGAAAACCGCAGGCCAGGACGTCGTGGAACAACATCATGGCTTAAGAACCTTCGCCAGTGGTTCCTACAAAGTACTACATCTTTAGTTAGAAAAGCTGCCGACGAAATTCAAGTCATGCTTTTGATCGCCAACGCTCGAGGTGGGCACGGCACGTGATATAATTCCGTATAATTCCGAAAATGTTGTTCAATGGTGTTCGATTTCAAGTAGGACTAATTTTAACGAAATATGCTCGAAAAAGGGTGACTCTTAATGAAAAAAAAAATTAAAATTACAAGATGCAGAGTTGTAGTCGATATCCAGTTTAATCGGAAGTGTTACCGCTCTAAAAATATTTGTATATTATAGATTTCGTTCAGATTCATAGTATTCATTTTAATAGATTGCCTTTTAAATTTTGCGCCTATGGCACTTTTACTGTTAACAGCCCCATCCGACAATTGCTTCGTTTATTTTGACATTTTTTAACCTAAATGTACTCACAATACTTTAACGTACGAATGAGTTTTGTTTTGTTTATAGTCATTTGAAAAATTCAAGGTCGACAACCAATGAAATTAACTCGTGAACATTTTCGAGCGATGATGTTTTACGATTCTCGACGTGGATTAACTTGACAACAGTGCAGCGATCAACTTGCTTCGGCTTTTGGTGATGAAGCTCCACACTTGGCCGCTGTGAAACGCTGGTATAACGTATTCTATCAGAGCCGTGCTTCACCAGTGATGAGCTTCGCGAAGGTCGCCCAAAATCAGTTCTCTTACCATAAACCATCGATGCAGTGCGCGAAATGATACACGATGATCGCCATGTGGCTTACCGTGAGGTTGAGGCAACCCTAAACATTAGTTCCACCAGCGTACATTGAATATTGCATGAATATTTGTTGTCAAAAAAATTTGCTCGCTTTGGATTCCGCACAACTTGTCAATTGCTCAACAGAAGGCTCGTGTCGTTTGGTCCAAAGAACTGTTGAACAAATTCGATCGTGGTTCTTCAAGAGATGCATATCAATAAGGTATTTAGATACAGTCATCTCTTCGAAGGACACCACTAAATTCCTCGGCGTTCACATCGATAGGAATCTGAAGTGGAGTGCACATATCGATGCGATTTGTAAGGGGCTGAATAGTTCCTATTATGCCCTAAATAGAATCAAGAGTTCACTACCTCTAAGTTCCCTTGTGAACGTTTATTACAGTTTGGTATATAGTCACCTGTCCTATAATATCTTACTGTGGGAAATTCCTCAGACGTAGGTAGAGTTTTCATCATCCAGAAAAGAATTCTGCGAATGATGTTCGATACAGCTCCACAATCTTCATGTAGACCGTTGTTCCTGAAGAATGGTATCCTCACATTGGCGTCTATTTTCATTTTTAGATGCCTCGTTTATATTAAAGAGAATGAAAGTAACATGACTAAACTTTCTAACTTTCATTCCCACAATACTAGAAATAAGGAAACATTATTTATCCCTAAACACAGAACTTCTAGATTTGAAATGTCGCCCCTGTACCAGGGTATCAGATTGTTCAATCATCTTCCACGGCATATACAGGGTCTAAGTGTAACTAGATTTAAGGTAGCAGTTAAGAATTTACTTTTAGCAAAATGTTTTTATACTGTGAATGAGTTTCTATGTGTTGATTTAGATAATGTCTAAATGTCTTTTCTATTGACCTGTCCTATACATACTTGTGATGTCTTAAGGATCAATAAATTATTATTATTATTATAAAACGTTACAGACGATGAATCTTTGATATATGCGTACGAGCCCAAAACTAAACAACAAGCGACAGTATTTGTCTTTCAAGACTAGCCAAACCCTACAAAAGTTGTTCATGCACGAAGTTGGTGGATCCACCAACGTATCAACGTAAAACGGTCAATTCTCAATGGTTTACAATGAGTTCAATGAGTTGAGGAAATCTAATCGAAGAACTAAAATAATGTAAGCTCACACACATCAGCGCATACGATTGTTTGAATACCCAAAACATTGAATCAATGGAGCATCCACCATATAGCCCCGATTTGGCAACTAACGACTTTTTTTGTTTGCGCACATCAAGAAAAACTGCGTGTGCAACGATTTCGACGGCAGAAGAAGCCTTCCAAAACCATGTGTTGGAGGTATCTTATTCGGAGTGGCAAACGTGTTACGAAAATTGGCTTAAGCGCATGGAAAATTGCATCGATTTTCATGGAGAATACTTTGAAAACCAATAAAGCTATATTTTTCTCCCAAGTTGTTTTTTCGTCAGGCGCGAAATTTAAAGGGCAACCACGTATAAAACCAAAATTTGAATCTGATCGATAAACCTGTTCCCCAGATACTAGAGTGCCCCTTAGCACGGACACCCTGTATATGTGACTGACTACGTTTGACATAATTTTCATTTCATTTCGCGTTATTTTAAGAATACAGTAATTTTTGTAGTTTAAGTATGATTCTATACTTGGATCCCTCAATTATATATTCATGGTTAAAATATGCCCTTAAATGATTTTAATTAAATTGACACTGACGCCACGCACTGAAGCGATAGCCTTTTCAAAGTTCTAAACGTCTTATTCTGTGCGTGCTTTATACTTTCAAATTGTAGGTATCTTTTGCCGCAGTACACGAAACAGGTCATTAGAATAAAGTAAAGTAGAAACGCTCTTATTTTAGAAAATTAATTATTACAAAAATGATTTGTGATTGATACTACAAACTAAACCGTGATTCTAACTTACTCTAGCTTGCAAAATATTAATATTTCACAGAAAATCTTTCAAACCAATATTAATCGACATAAAATAGGTACAATATTTATTCCGAAGGAGTTTTATTTTTCCAGTCATCCACCAGCACTGAGGAATGATTGGAAATAATCGAAATGAAAATGGTACTCATAGAAATTGAAATGAATTGAACAATGATTAATGTGAAAAAAAAAGTCGCCAAAAACACCGAAAATTTCGAGAATTACTGCACGATATCTACGATTCATACTGAACATCAATGACCTTATAACATTCTGATAATTAACGATTTATATAATAATAATAATAATAATTTATTGATCCCTTAAGACATCACAAGTATGTATAGGACAGGTCAATAGAAAAGATATTTAGACATTATCTAAATCAACACATAGAAACTCATTCACAGTATAAAAACATTTTGCTAAAAGTAAATTCTTAACTGCTACCTTAAATCTATTTACACTTAGACCCTGTATATGCCGTGGAAGATGATTGAACAATCTGATACCCTGGTACAGGGGCGACATTTCAAATCTAGAAGTTCTGTGTTTAGGGATACATAATGTTTCCTTATTTCTAGTATTGTGGGAATGAAAATTAGAAAGTTTAGTCATGTTACTTTAATTCTCTTTGATATAAACGAGGCATCTCAAAATGAAAATAGACGCCAATGTGAGGATACCATTCTTCAGGAACAACGGTCTACATGAAGATTGTGGAGCTGTATCGAACATCATTCGCTGAATTCTTTTCTGGATGATGAAAACTCTACCTACGTCTGAGGAATTTCCCACAGTAAGATATTATAGGACAGGTGACTATATACCAAACTGTAATAAACGTTCACAAGGGAACTTAGAGGTAGTGAACTCTTGATTCTATTTAGGGCATAATAGGAACTATTCAGCCTCTTACAAATCGCATCGATATGTGCACTCCACTTCAGATTCCTATCGATGTGAACGCCGAGGAATTTAGTGGTGTCCTTCGAAGAGATGACTGTATCTAAATACCTTATTGTTATGCTACCCTGATCACAAGACGACAGAGTGAAGTGAATGCATTCCGTCTTGTTGACATTGATCATAATAGCATTAAAATGGCACCATTCTACGAAACTCTCCACCAGCAGCTCGCATAACTTTTGAAGCTCCTCAAGAGTCTCAGAAGTAATAGCTATGGAAGAGTCATCAGCGAACAGTATCAACCAGATTATTTTTGATAATAAATTGCGAATATTAGATTTTCTGTAGAATATTTTTTCAAATTTGGTGGCAGATCGTTGATGAATAACAGAAATAGAAGTGGCCCCAAGACAGAACCCTGGGGTACTCATAATTTACAGTACTGTTCATTTGAGAACGAGTCGTGAACCCTGATTGAGGCAGTTCTGTCCTTCAGATAACTACGAATCCAGTTCAAGAACACGCCTCTGAATCCAAGATTATAACATTTATCCAATATAAACTGGATAGCAAGACTATCAAACGCTTTAGACAAGTCAAAGAACAATCCAGCAACATATTGACCATTATCAAGGCAACGATAGACGAACTCCACGAACTGCAATGCTCCAGTTTGAGTCGAGCGGCCGGTTCTGAAACCATGTTGTGCAGTATCAAGTATTTGAAATTTATCTAGGTACTTCATCATTCTATCAAACACTATTCTATGACGATTTATGGTTGAACAATAGCTTCTCTTGATATGTGTGGTATAGGAATGAAAATAATTTTCAAAACAAATGAAATAAAATAAAAATTTTATAATTTCCACAATATTATTTATACAAACCCAACCGGTTTCGACCGTCAAGTCATTTTCAAGTGGTCAACTTTGGGAAAGGAACTTACTTATATACGAGGTATGTCAATTAAGTTCGCGGAGTTTTTCCATTTATATTATAGAGAAGAACCTGACTAAACCCAACCCAAACCTTGACTAAAATAAAGTATATTGTGCGGAAAGCTAATATTTATATATGCAACGGTACACTCTGACTAGGTAGATTGATGTATCGTGTATGTACGACAACCCTGCACATACATACTTTCAACCTCTCAGAGTCGATTGTGAGTAGTCTAAAATATTGAGGTAGATCGCCAGCAGTTCAAGTTTGAGAACCCTGACTTAGAAGATACAATACATGAGAAGGCTTATATTAGCATCGGTCTGTAAATGATATCGTTGTATGTTTTACTGGAACTTACCGTCAGCTAAATATGTTTTAAGAATTTATACATTCAATTCATACAAAATGAAATTCACTACCGAACTTAAACAAATCGATTCAATTAATATAAGAAATTATTTACCCATCTTTTATAAAGCGTTTGATACGGACATCGTAATTCATTTTATGTCATTTCATCCAGTTCAACTAAAAATATAAGCTTTTCACAGCATAATCCACAGATTATTAAATGTTCCTTCAGATAATTTCAATGAAAAACTTTGTATTATTAAACAAATATTTCTTAATAATGTTTTCAATTGAATTATTCTAACTGAATTACTTAACGAAAATGAAAACACAAAGCAATTGAATTGGTGTACCCAAAGTCTAGAAACCAACACAGATATACGAGGTATGTCAGTTAATTTCGCTGAAGTTGGCAATGCTGGTTGGTAACTCTGCAGCGTTCACATTGGTTTCATTCTGAACAGAATTTATTTCTGTTTTCTATAGATACCATAAAATTCTGTTATTTAAGGCAATTTTCCTGATAGAATTCATTTTGATTTTGAAGTCTGTCGCACGGCTAAGAGCCCATAGTAATATGTCAGCCTCTAGCCGATATGTGTTCAATTCTGAATACACAAACAGATCACAAGTAAACATTCTGCTAACGTAGAGTTGCACTTGTATTTGAGTAAAATAAGACTAATTTTTTTTAGTTCAACTTCACCGTTTTCGAAGTACAAATATTTAGCCTTGCAGGTTTCGTTTTCACAATCTCCTACAGGCTTATCTTTGCACTTTATAGGACACGTGATTTCAACCAGTTCAGCGATACATTCATCATCTTGGCAATGCTGGTTGGTAACTCTGCAGCGTTCACATTGGTTTCATTCTGAACAGAATTTATTTCTGTTTTCTATAGATACCATAAAATTCTGTTATTTAAGGCAATTTTCCTGATAGAATTCATTTTGATTTTGAAGTCTGTCGCACGGCTAAGAGCCCATAGTAATATGTCAGCCTCTAGCCGATATGTGTTCAATTCTGAATACACAAACAGATCACAAGTAAACATTCTGCTAACGTAGAGTTGCACTTGTATTTGAGTAAAATAAGACTAATTTTTTTAGTTCAACTTCACTGTTTTCGAAGTACAAATATTTAGCCTTGCAGGTTTCGTTTTCACAATCTCCTACAGGCTTATCTTTGCACTTTATAGGACACGTGATTTCAACCAGTTCAGCGATACATTCATCATCTATTAATTAATTGTTAATCTACAAATAAATTACTTTTTAAACTTAAAATATACAAATTTCATTTTAAATTGCAGCGCTGTATATGGTCGTTTGCATACAAACTAGTGTCATAGGGAGATAAAGTTACAGACTTTTGTCTGATAGTTTTTGACTTTATCAGTTCAGCTTTGACCAAATTCTCTAAATCCTTTTACATCTCTCACATGGCCGCCTCTGCAAATAACTTGCCCTTATTCCTATTTTGAGGTAGAAATAATATTTTGTGAGATATTGCCTTAAATCCTGTTGGAATTATAATATAAACTGGTGCCTGAAAATAAGAAAAAAACTTCTTTAGAATTAATCAATTAATTATTCACTTAAAGTTCAAATAAAAATAAAATCACTTACAAAAACTTCATTAGATTTTTGATTACTGATGGTAATTAATTGATTTTTTAACTCTATTATTTTTGTTAATCTTGTAAAAACTTTTTGACATGTAACTTCTATTAATTGAACAACGTATACATTTTATATTTGTTCTAACTTAGGTAATCTATACTTACTTTACTCTTCGTGTGATACTTTTCTTCACGATTTATTATTTGTTTTTTGCATTTTATTTATTTTTCTAATTTCTAGAAATTATTTATTTATCTATTATCTGCTACTAGGGTCTGCCATATATTTCTTGAGTATTGAAGCATGATTTTAGGCAGATGTCGCTTTCGTCGCGCTCCTTGCGAATAACAAGCACTTAGCACGTTTGCAGACACAAACCGTGTACTCCGAGCAATCCTCTCGCGATGAAATAATACTGAGCAGGCGCTCGTCGATGCACTTTTGTGTAAAGGGGTTACTAGGGAAAGGATGTTAGTGTTGAAGATATCAAAAATTACGTGAGTAATCTTGATCCAGATAAAACACTAGAAATACGAAAGTTGGATACCTCGAAGCTCGAATTCACCTTTTAGTGTAGGAGTTCCCACTGAGGACTTGTTTCGTAGAATAAGTGATGAAGGTTTCTGGCGGGCGGGAATTGTAGTTAGGGAGTTCAATTTCAGAAATATTTTCTTTAGATGAAGAGTCAGCAGACAGAAACCTGATATGTTATTTCCAGGCTTACAAATAATGAATCAAATTCCAAAAACAGAATATTGTGATAACCTCAAAAGTAATGATATCACAATGTATCTATTCCCTATTCATTGTTGAATAGGGAATTGAAATCCAAAATTTCTTCTAGTTATGATCACATCTAGGTTTTCTCTTGAAGAAATGTCTAAGACAGATTTTGATGCCAACGACTCCTTGATCAACCTTTATTTTTCTAATGGCATGTTTCCATCAGAACTCAAAATACGTAAAATCATTCCATTGCATAAAAATTGGACTGGGAGAATGTGAATAATTATCGACCGATAGCCTTATCTTCTTCTTTCTCTAAGATATTCGAGTACTGTTTTTAGACATCCATAAAATATTATCCCAAAATCAGTTTGGTTTCCGTCCTGAGCATTCCACCAGGGACACTCTGTATGCTTTCATACAACGTGTAGATCATATTGAGTCAGGCGAATATCCGGGTGGGATATTTTGCGACCTCAGCAAGGCTTTTGACTGTGTTGTGTACTTCATACTCTTCACGAAGGTTGAGAAACATTGAATTCGAGGTAAGGCATTAGCATGGTTGACAAGTTATCTGAATGAAAGGAGGCAATTTGTATCTATTAAACTTAGTATTGGTGTTGTACAGGAGATTGTTAACTCAGAAATACTTGGTACCACCATGGGTGTCCGTCCTCAAGGATCGATTTTAGGACCTGTTTGATTTATTTTGTATATAAATGACATAAGTGATTGTCTTAGAGGTGATTTGTTTCTTATTGCTGATGACACCACTGCAGTGGTGTCTTCTTATTACATATCAATCCAGCTAAAACTATGTGATATTTCGTAATTATAACAAAATTGTTATAATTGCGAAATGTGATGTAAAACTTAATGATATACCTGTAAAAGAAATCGATAGTACCAAATTCCTTGGTGTGAACTAAGTTAAAATCTCAACTAGAAAGGTCATCTCACGGAGCTGTCCTGGCGGCTCAGCTCTTTTGTTATTCAGTGAGAAATCTCAAAAATATATTATAAATTGAACAACTGCTGTATGTATACCACGCTCATGTATCATCAAGATTCAGATATGGTGCGGTTTTGTGGGGTCTTCGTCGGCAGCTAGTGATGTTTTCTTATGTCGAAAAAGAATTATCAGATGTATAGCAGGTGACAGTCAAAGGACACCGTGTATGCGGTTATTTATTAAATTTAGGGTCCTGACTCTACCATTTATTGTTATCTTGGAGCTGGCTACAGTAGTTTATGAAAATAAACTCGTATTTTGCAAAATGAAGATTACCACCAATATGATACACGCAACAGTAGTAATCTGGTGATTCCTAAATGTAAATTTACGATAGGTTGAAGATCACCTATGTTTCTTGGCATAAAGGTTTTCAATGAATTATGTGAGGATATTAAAAGCTCTCCACGCTTGAATGTTTTCAAGAAGAAACTGAATGCATTTCTAATTGAAATGTGTTACTATACTATAGATGAATTCTTAATTTAATAGTTTGATTTGTTCTATAGTTTTGGTGTTTTATATGAAACTGTGCAGTATATCTATATACCTGTATACTCATTTATTTTAGTGTATTCAGTGTGCTTGACCTTTTCCACAGTGTCCTCTTTCTTTGTATACTATGGAAATAAAGTTGTTATTTATTATCGTGGACTTATGCACTATCTCAGCTGTTAGCTGGATATAATTTACCTTTCCCAGATTTAGCAATCAAAGGGAATAGGCTCGATTACAATATAATTGACATGAATTTTCTAATTATCCTACATGTATTAAGAATTACAGATTTTTGCATTTCTATATAGGTATTCTTATGCAATTCTAATTTCTTAAGGCTATCATGCAAAGTTTTGGGTATTAAACCAGTCGAGGATACGATGACAGGAACAATATCTATTTTATCGAGGTGCCACATCTGCTTGATCTCAATGGCAAGGTCTGTGTATTTGGACTTTTTCTCCTGGAACTTATTCAGCACGTTGTTATTATTTGGTATGGCGACATCCACCAGCATTGCTGTTTTGGCTCTCTTATCATACACCACTATGTCCGGCCTATTATTCGTCACCATTCTGTCAGTGATAATAGGCCTATCGTAGTATAATCTGATAGAGTCAATTTCCAATACGGGCGCCGAATGATACTTGTAATATGGCTGGAATGCATTCAGAAGTCCGTACTTGTGTGCAAGTTTCTGATGGATAATGTTGCACACTTGATTATGCCTGTGAAGATAGTCTGTATTGGCCAGTTGTTCGCATCCGGACGTAATATGCTGTATCGTCTCCGATCTTATATGGCATTTTCTGCACCTATCTGTTTGTAATGTTCCGTCCTTCATAATAAATTTTTTGTAGTTGTTTGTAGCGATCGCTTGGTCTTGGATGGCCATAAGGAATCCCTCTGTTTCCGCGAATAATTCTCCTTTCATCAACCATTTGTTGGAGGCTTCTTTGTCGATGTGTGGTTGATTAATCTCATGGTGATGTCGTCCATGCAATTCCTTTCTTGACCATTGCTCTTGCTTTTCAGTATCTGATAGGAATGGTAGATTCAGCAGATCATCTCTGGTAGCAAGATTTAGAGGTGTATATCCCTTATCAGCCAACGATACCACTCTATGTAGGTCAGAAGTGAGAGCTTTTGCTGAGAAGAATTCTCTGAGATTTTTCATCTGTTCGGTGTGTAAATTGACTACATCTATCAATCCGGGTCCTCCTTCTTTCCGCTTCAAAGTTGTTCGTATCACAGACGATTTTGGATGATGGTTGTTGTACTTTGTTAGCATCGTTCGGGTCTGCCTTCGAATATCATCCAGTTCTGTTTCAGTCCATCTGATTATTCCAAATGAGTAAAGTAACACTGGAATGGCGTAGGTGTTGATTGCCTTGACTAAATTCCCCGAATTCAACATCGATTTCAGCACAGACTTCAGACGCTGACTGTATTCTGAACGAATCTTCTCCTTTGATTGTTTTTGGTCTAGTAACCTGGCTTGTTGGTATCCCAGATATTTGTATGTTTCGCCATCTCTCATGCACTGTATAATATCACCGTTTGGAAGTTGTGTTTCCCCATCTATGACTTTCCCTCTTTGAATGTTCAGGGTCTTACATTTTTCAATCCCGAATTTCATATGAACATCTGCCGAGAACTCACTGACAGTTTTCAGCAAATCATCCAATTGCTTCTTGTTCGAAGCATATAATTTGATGTCATCCATATACAGCAGGTGATAGATTGTATGATAATTCCTTTCTGCTTTTATCCTAAATCCGTATCCTGTTCTATTGAGCATTAAGGACAATGGGTTCATTGCTAAACAGAACCACAGTGGACTCAAAGAGTCTCCTTGAAAAATTCCACGACGTATGGGTATCTCGTCGGTTTTAATTGATTTATTGTTCATGTTGACCTGCAGAGACGTGCGCCAGTGTGTCGTTGTTGTCTTTAAGAACTTTACCAGGGCTGGGTGAATTTTGTATATCTGCAATACTTCAACAAGCCAAGAATGGGCGGTACTATCGAATGCCTTCAGATAATCGAGAAAAGCTGAATGAACATTGCGATGCCCTGCGTGTGCCTGTTTCATTATCACAGAATCGATGATGAGTTGTTCCTTGCATCCGTGGTGTTTCTTTCTGCATCCTTTCTGCTCCTCTGCTAATATATTGTTGTCGTCAAGGTGTTGGTATATTCGATTAGATATGCATGAGGTGAGTATTTTGTAGAGTGTTGGCAGGCAAGTGATTGGCCTATATTGGGACGGATCCTGTGTTCTATCGCTCTTAGGTAGCATATATGTTAAGCCTTGCGTTAGGAAAGAGGGTTTTTTCTTGGGATGTTGAAGAACATACGTGAGCTGTTTCGCTAGGGCTCCATGGAGCTTATCAAACTTCTTGTACCAGTAGTTGTGGATATTATCTATACCTGTGGCCTTCCAATTGTTGGTCGCTCGAACTACTATTGTGATTTCTTCCTCCGTTATTCCATCGAAGTCCATATGTCTGATATCGAGGCGTTCTTTTTCATTCGTGATCCATTCCGCATCTCTATTGTGTTCTTTGGGGTGCGACCATAGTGATGACCAATAGTCGGTCAAGCACTGTGCGTCAGGTACTTCTCTGTTATTGTTGGTCGCAAGTTTGTTATTTCCCTTATGAAAATTGGCCGCGTTTTGGAGAAACCTCTGGTTTTGGTGTTTCCTTTCAGTACACTTGACGTATCTTGCAAGCCTCTTTGCTTTTGCTTGGAGTTTCTGTTTCAAAGTGTCCATATAAACGTCGATGTGTTGTTTGTGATCAGGGTGTTTTGTGTTCGTACCAATTTTCCTATAAATTTTGCGTATATGTGATTTCAAGCGCCTTGAGGGTTTTCTTTTTCTCAGGAATTCTGTGAGGCGACCGATTTCTGCTCCTATATTATCAATATCCTTCTCCAGTCGTTTTTGCCATGGTGGTTTTCTGGCGCTTTTTGGCTCAGCTTGAATCAGATTTGTGGAGATTTGTTGTTTGTGAAGTCGAAGAACCGCTACTGCTCCACTGTAAATCAAAGTGTGAATCTTCTCCAAGGTGTTCAGGTCGGTATATTCTTCAAACACTGAGTTTACGCTTGCTAGGATGATATTGGTGTTCTTGTTCGTCTTGAGTTTGGGCAGTTTAGGTCTTTTAGTTGGGTTACTACCACTGAATTCAGTTGTTGCTCTGTTGAGTTCAGATCTTGCTAAATACATATATTCGTTCTGCTGATTCGGCTCAGGAGGGCGTTCCATGTTAATATTCGTTTCCGTGGCTTCGATGTTATCTGTAACATTTTCATATCTCCGGTAGGTACACCGTTATGAGTATCATTTTCGCTTCTGAGTTCCATTATGACCTCTTCTCGTATGCTTTGCAGCGTTTCTGAAGAAAGTAGCCTACTTTTTACGATTGTTCTTCGTTGATCCGAAATTCTCTGCTCGGATATGTGCTGTAATTCAGGATATTTTGCTATGAACGCAAGATGTAAAGCGTATCTGTAAGCTGTCATTTCTGATTCCAAGTTCGTAATCTTGTAATAGGAACGCATAATGAAGGCATTCATTTCTGGGGTCCACTTCATGCGTTTCCTAGGGAGTCCGGCTCTCGTGGTCGTAGGCATAATGGCTTGCGCCGCCGTTGAAACATCAAGAGTCGGTTGGGAGGTGTTGATGTTGTTTTCCACTTGGTTTTGCGTTGCAGTATCCCTACTCGGTATCACGCTGCTTTCTTCGCTAACCGAGGGAGACTGTGACTCACTTTCCGAACAAGACCCTCTTCCTAAAACTTGAACGCGACAAGAGGTTATGGTGGTATAATGTCGATTCACCCGTTTATTCCTTAGATTGTACATCATTGGATAAGTTGCATTTTATACCTACTGCCAGGTTCAGCTTGGGTACCTTGGGTTCGCTAAGCCCGTACTCAGAAACAATGTTCCTGAGCCCCTGAGGCTAAGTTGTTATTATTATTATTATCATTATTAGTAGAACTTACACGCAAAACAAGTCATTTTGCTACAGTTAGAAGTATTAGCCAGCTAATATGTGATATAGTGTTCAGATCAGATTTTAGGATCATCTGTTCATTGAGCGGAATAGCGTAAATCTTTGGGTGTATGTCTGTATGAAAAAATTGAGGAGATTTAATAAGAAGTATAGAGAAATAGTGAGGTAGGATAGGCTCCAGAAAATACTTCCATCAGCTCTCACAGAAAAAGTTCTTGCTGACAGAAAATTGCCAATCTACACATTAAAAGTTTTACGTATGCTCACCATATCCGCTTCGTACAGCTGCCTGCTTCTCATTACTCTGACGAAAGCCTTAGACAAGTCAACCATCAATTTGAATTTTATATTCATAGCCTTATAACTATTCATTCAGACAAGTGAAGATTGTTAGTTAATCGTCCCATAACGAAACCGCGATGCTCAGAGTAATAAAGCTGTTAGCTAAAACTATCGATATTTCATCAGCCATGATTCCCTTCAGTATTTTCGAGGGCTTTTGGAGGAGACTGATCGGTATGTAAGTATGTTCGTTGTCTCTTTTAACGAAGGCCGCAACAAATGATTTTTTCTTTGTTGAGAGAATCTTTGACTCGTTACAAGATGCCGCTATCATTGGTAATCTATCAGCAAATCTCCTGAGCAACGATTTTCGGTTGGTACCGTCAGACCTACGGAGAAGGGTGTGGACATTTTTGATTTTGATTTGAGATTGGGGGCACATATTTAAAAGCTTTTTGGTTTCATCAGAGGCGGCGATCGGTTCCTCATATTTTTGACGAACAGCGCGTTGAATGAAAGCCAGATGATTGGAAAACTTACGTTGATTGGAGGTGTTGCATCTTTTCTACACGAGTTTTCTGATGTGGTAGTTTTAAGATTTCTCTGTGTATCCAGGGTTTGTGTGAATTTCTTTGTGCATGTGTGTATATTTACAAAGGTGAATAAAGTTGGAATTTCGTTCGTTCGTCAGAGAGTGTCGTCTATGATCTAATCCTTTGAAAACTCAGGTATCTTGTTATTATCCGAATAGTAATCAAAAGGAAAGACTATAGATGAAATATTCCTAAATTCTCCAGTGAATCATAATTTCTATCCTAATATCTTGGTGTCACACTAAACTCTTCATTAACCTTCAGAGTAAATATCAATAAACTGAGTCAAAACTGGAAAAAAAGTACTGTTGTTCTGTCTGACTTAAAAGAGTTCATGTGCATAGAATTAAATACCAATTGAATAATGCTATGATAATTATAAGTGATACCATCAGCTCAAACCCAATTACCCGGTAAGATGTCATCTGCAATATAGTACTTCCACGGATCCGCAGACAATCAGCATTGAAAGAAGCTGTGTTAGATGTTAGTTAGATTTCGGTGGTGGCCTTTTAGAAAATAGACTTGAATGGTTAATAAATTTGTGTACTGTAGTTTTCTTTCCTATTTCTCGTTTGTGTTTAAAAATAATCTGATTTTTACTTTTTCTTTATGTTTCTTCGTGTGATTATTAAATTACCGGTACATAACTCAAATTCTTCCTAAAGAAGAACTGTTGAATGAAACACAAAAAACCATTCATGAAAAATTAAGTTTTGAAATATAAACAAAACAAATATAAATTGGGGGCTTGCCTAGTATACCATTCCCCACATAAACAATATTTTTTAACGCAAAGAACAAAAACATATTTCTCGATTACTATATTCCATTATGGAAAAAAGAAGATGAATACGTATCTTGAACCTACGTCGGCTTCCTCTATAATATCAGCAATTATCTATTCAAATTTAATTTAACAACCTTTTATACCCCTGTAGTCATATTTTAGAATCTAGATTCTTGAATATTTCTCCTCAGAAAACGAATCAGCAGGTTTTGCACATACTAAATCAACAAATCACAGAATAACATCAGAAAATTTCAAAATTATCCACAAATATATATATATATATATATATATATATATATATATATATATATATATATATATATATATATATATATATATATATATATATATATATATATATATATATATATATATATATATATATATATATTCTTTTGAAAAGAGAGGATCTACAAAAATTCGATTAATTCTATTTACAATAAATGCTTATGTCTATAATTTTGGTGTGTGTCAGAAAAACACAAGTACGAGCTCAGGAAAGTGTAACGGGGAAACCATACTATCTTGCGTTCGATTCAATAAACGAGTGAAAAAACCTGAGGAGAAAACTCGTTTCCCTGTCGCTATTGCAGTAGCAATAGCTTGTCTGTTTATGTTGAGTTATTGTCGTGTGTACATAAAGAGTACCAAAGCTTTAGTTCTCATCTTGCACTCCGTGACTTCCAGACGAAGACAAGGGCGAAAGAAAGAGGGTTTGGGACAGGAATCTGTAACAATGGAAAAAGAAAAGCAGCAGAAAAATATTTCAACAATCATACCTGACTCTTATATGTCTAAACTCACTTGAATTTAAGAAAAGATTTTACATAACAAGCAATGCCATAAAAAGGACTAAGGAGGTAATCAAAAAGTACATAACCTTCGATATTTCCTCTTTCGCTGATATGTTCGTCTGTCGCAGTGTGAGTCTCCTGAAACATAATCACTTTCTTGTTTTTGCTTGCTAATTTTTAAGTATAATCGCAAAATCCTTCCAATATTCAAACTCAACAGAACGATTCCCTCTCTGTTTGTCCGAGAGAGCCCCGATGGCCAGGTTCGGTCTTTTAAGTGATGCCAATTATCATCTATAGATGTTCTAGAATCATTACGAACCCAATAATTTGAGTTGACATCTCCTATATATTATTTTTTCGTGGATTTTGTTTAATTTAAAGAAGAATTTACGAAAAAATTTTGACAGTCATTTTAATAATATGACAAATGAACTCTGTAAAAACTCAAAACTTACTACCCTAATAGTCAACTAGAACCAAATCACTCCCTACTACTAAACTGTCAGCACCAAATTCTTGAAAGTGTAACTGACGAAACCGATTGAATTTAATTTAAATTAAACATTGTGAAAAATAAGGCAAAAGTAATTCTTTTTATTATATCCTACTATATATTTGTTTCCTAACCTATACTTTTAATTTTTACCCAATATTCCAAGTCACCGATACCTCTATCATACATATTAGAAACAATGAAATAAATCCAGTCGTTTGGCTAACCATGTAATTTTCATTTATGAGATAAAGTGAACAAAGTTGCCTAAGTGATAATTGGACATATGTAATTGATGAAATTGACCAATTACTATGTGTTTATCATTTAATTGAAGACAATAAAAATTTTTTCGTTTCGGCAGTTATCTCCTTTTTATTGTAAAGGTAGAATTCAGGAGGATGCGTATTATATAGATTGGAAATCTATCCAACAATTGGAAAAGTGGTGAATGCTAGAAGATTAAATCTACATGGCCATTTATCAGTTCGTCTGTCGGCATTGAGAGTTGTATCTTCATTAATTCAAGGGTATTCAATTTGTAGATTTATCGCAGTTATTCTGTTCTAGATCGATATAACGTTTGCTAATGGTAGAATCTTGTTTTTTAAATTAGGAGGATCTAAGATCATCATTTTATATAACACCGAAAGAGCGGCTGGTTTACCTTATATAAAATCTATTACGCTCGGACATGTTGATTTATCAAATGCTGAACGATTCAATTTGTCACAATGAATTGGTATTCTTTTCTACATTTTTACGCATTTTTTCAGAATTGTGTCTTTGAGTCTATTTTCTCGTTAAGGCTGTACTTCCTTTGTAATACAGAGTGCGTAGTTTAAAATTAACAAATTCAGTAACATGTCAAGGAATATTTTGAATTTTCTTTTTCTAAAACTATAGTACGTCATGTTACCTCGTTAGAATGATTTCTTCTAGACAATCATGATGGCCTTTTATGACTTTGTTTTTACTTGTACATTTAAAAATGAGTCTTTTCTTGGAAGTGTACTAGTTCAAAATAATCATTTATAGCAAAGAACTTGAAGTCGATATGCTGAGCTTTTATTTGATCAGATTAATAGTTTGATAGCTTAACAGGTATCATTTAACTCGTTTGTATCTCACAGTAAATTTTCAAATATAGCATTTACTATGTAGTAAGAGGGTTAAAATTTTTTTCTAAATAATGCATCCTACAGAATCTCATAAAATTGAAATAATTGGATTGAGAAGGTCGTTTCTTGAAGAACATTGATATACATGTTTCAATTAAGTGAAACAATGGTGTTCAAATTTTTGCAATGTTGACAAACTTATGACGTGTTTCACCTCACTGGAGGCTTTATCAGATAAGTAGTACATTTGAACCTACTACCTACTACCCTACTACTACACTGTCTGCACCAAATTCTTGAAAGTGTAACTGTCGAAACCGATTGAATTTTATTTAAATTAAACATTGTGAAAAATAAGACAAAAGTAATTTTTGTTTATATCCAACTATATATTTGTTTCCTAACCTATACTTTTAATTTTTACCCAATATTCCAAGTCACCGATACCTCTATCATAAATATTAGAAAAACAATGAAATAAATCCAGTCGTTTCGCTAACCATGTAATTTTCATTTATGAGATAAAGTGAACAAAGTTGCCTAAGTGATAATTGGACATATTAAATTGATGAAATTGACCAATTACTATGTGTTTATCATTTAATTGAAGACAATAAAAAATTTTTGGTTTCGGCTGTTATCTCCTCTTTATTGTAAAGGTAGAATTCAGGAGGATGCGTATTATGCGTAGTACATTTGAAAGAAATGTATCTTACACCTTCCATTTCTAAAGCAACCGAACTGTTTAAAATAAAACGGTACTACTAATGCCATGTCTTGTAATATTGTACTCGTCGTTAGTTTTGTGTTAAACTTGGTAAATCTTTTACCGAAACGCACCAAATGCTACAAACTGCATATGGTAATGATTGTCTATCCCTTACGCAACTGTACGCGTGGTTCAAGCGATTTGAATCGGAAGAAAGACCCTCAATTATGACGAAAGAGCAAAACTGAATTATCGGTATAAAACATCGAAAAAGCGCTTGAGTTATTAAGAAATAATACAGAATCATCGGTGAAATTTATTTAAATGGAATCAGGCATTCCTCAAACAACTGTATACCGCATTTCAACCAAGCTGTTGGGACTTACGGGTCGACAAGAATATCTGTGCGGGTCAAATAGCCTCTCCTTTTGTTGCGCGTTAACTTTGCCGGTCACGTGGCCAAGAGCTCAGTTCTCAATGAACCTTTGAAGCTTTGAGAAGAGCCAAGCGAACAGGGCCGAATCTTTCATTTCAATATTACTAAGATGTGGTGAGGATGGAGTTCGTTTTTAATTTGAAAGGGAAAAATTGAGTATGCAATCCAGGGAAATAACTGCGAATGTCATTCATTTCATGAAACGAGAAACAGATCTCGATGACTTCGATAGAACTCTGCTTCGTAAGTTCGTCGTCTATTCTTAAGTCGTCGATAAAATCCTACTCACATTAAAGCGAATTCAACAAAAGTTCGTCGATGAGAATGAATATGCAGGATCACGAGAGAGCATTTGAAAAGTTTTGAGAGGAATAGGCTTCAGTTGGATCAAGACGAAAATGAATAGAAAGCTACTTATGGAAAAACCTGAAATACAGCAACTACATTTGAATTATTTGAGAAGCATCAAACGATACCGTCAAGAAAAGAGACCAATATATCTACAAAAATTAGAATAATTGTATTTACAATAAATGTTCATATCTATAATTTTGGTGTGTGTCAGAGAAACACAAGTGTGAGCTCAGGTAAATGTAACGGGGGAACCATACTATCTTGCGTATGATTCAATAAACGTGTGGAAAAACCTGAGGAAAAAACAAGTTTCCCTGTCGCTATTGCATTAGTAATTGCTTGTCTGTTTATGTTGTCTAGTATCGTGTGTACATAAAGAGTACCAAAGATTTTTCTGCTCAGCAGCTTCAATTCTCATCTTGCACTCCATGATTTCCAGACGAAGACAAGGGTGAAAGGAAGGACGTTTGGGACAGGAATCTATAACAATGGAAAACGAAAACCAGCAGAAAAATATTCCAACAATCATACCCGACTCTTATATGTCTAAATACACTTGAATTTAAGAAAAGATTTTACATAGCGAGCAAGGCTGTAAAAAGGAGATAATCAAAAAGTACATAACCTGCGATATTTCCTCTTTCGCAGGGATGTTCTTCCATCGGAATGTGAGTCTCCTGAAACATAATCACTTCCTTGTTCTTGCTTGCCAATTTTGAAGTAAAATCTCGCAAAATCCCTTCAATATTTAAACTCAACAAAACAATTCCCTCTCTTTTTGACCGAGAGAGCCCCGATGGCTAAGTTCGGTCTTCTAAGTGATGCCGAATATGATCTTTAGATGTTCTAGAATCATTATGAACCCAATAATTGGGGTTAACATCTCCCATATATGATTTCTTCGTAGTTCTGTTTAATTAAAGAAAAATTTGCGAAAAAATGTTGACAGTCGTTTTAAAAATATGACAAATAATTTACATGGATGAAACATTCCTCCCATACACACAAGAAGGCTTGGAGTGACCAGACAACCGACGGCCTACGTCAGCCTGTTTCAAAAGTACCAAGACTGATAATTTTGAACGCCGGTAGTGAATATGAAACTAATTAAATCTCACAAACCCAGATATAAAACGTATGGTATTGACAAACTCCTCAATGATCAGGGCTACGATGTACTTAGACTTCCCCTATATCATTCTGATCTAAACCCGATTGAAAAAGTTTGGGCAGCCATGAAAGTTTATGTAGCTGACAGGAATGTCGATTTCTCGATGAAAATTTGGAAAAAAGGTGTGCGACAGTACGCAGAAAATTGAACAACCTTTTATGGAGCAAGAACCTATGCTGAATGACGTTATCGACAATTTCATAATTATTTGAATTGTGAAGGCCGTTACTTGATGTAGATCCATGATATGAATGAGATAAAAAACACAAGGTTCAACTTTAATCTACTCTTTATTTGAAAAAATTCGACGACGTTTCGCTGACACAGCAGCTTTATCAAGAATGAAAAACAGAATGAAGAATATGGTATTATAAACAAATCGTAGAACAAGTTGGATGAATAGCAGGAAAATCCACACCGAGCCATTGTACAGTTAGTATGAAAGGTAATAAAACTAATTAAACAAGTTAAGTAGGGTGAGTAATTCACATCTACCGGTTCATTCAAAAGCTTGTCCGAATGTTTGTATCTATTTATTTCTAATGCTTCTAGGAGATCTAATTTTGAACTTTTGATTTTATATGTAATATGTCAAAGTTTTATTGAATGAATGGTTTTCTTTTATTAGGTGGTTTGAATAATTTGAATCAGATTTATTTTTATCGAAGCTACGTTTATGTTCAGATGTTCTTATGCCAAAACTCCTACCGATATAAATTTTATCACAAGAACCGCAATTGAGTTTATAGATTCTGATTTACTTGATTTTTCAACACGAGATTTATTATTTTAATATGTTTACCTAAGTTATTAGAAGTTTTGAAAGTTATATTAAGATTTTGTTTGACGAGAAAGGATTTGAAATTTGTACTTGCAGAACCGCAGAATGTTAAACTGTTGAATATTTTATAGTCTTTATGAATAGGATATACTTCATTTATTGCTTTCTGATACAGTTTTTACGAATGATTAGATCTATCATATCCGGATTATATGTATGCAAGTACAAATATTAAACCCTTTCTCGTCAAACAAAATCTTAATATAACTTTCAAAACTTCTAATAACTTAGGTAAACATATTAAAAATAATAAATCTCGTGTTGAAAAATCAAGTAAATCAGGAATCTATAAACTCAATTGCGGTTCTTGTGATAAAATTTGTATCGGTAGGACCTACAGGAGTTTGGCATAAGAACATCTGAACATAAACGTAGCTTCGATAAAAATAAATCTGATTCAAGTTATTCAAACCACCTAATAAAAGAAAACCATTCACTCAATAAAAACTTTGACATATTACATATAAAATCAAAAAGTTCAAAATTAGATCTCCTAGAAGCATTAGAAATAAATAGATACAAACATTCGGACAAGCTTTTGAATGAACAGGTAGATGTGAATTACTCCCCCTACTTAACTTGTTTAATTAGTTTTTATTACCTTTCATACTAACTGTACAATGGCTCGGTGTGGATTTTCCTGTTATTCATCCAACTTGTTCTACGATTTGTTTATAATACCATACTCTTCATTCTGTTTTTCATTCTTGATAAAGCTGCTGTGTCAGCGAAACGTTGTCGAATTTTTTCAAATAAAGTGTATATTAAAGTTAAACCTTGTGTTTTTTATCTCACTTATTTCATAATTACTTTGCGAGCAGGCGATAGTAACAGCAACAGCGAATCGTCTAGTTCTGATGAAGAATTATTCGACATAAAAATTTTTAATTTTCGTTATTTTACTCATTTTGTGTTTTATATTTGAATTGTTTGCAAAAATCATCTAGATAAATAGAGTTTCTATCATTTTTAATGTTTTGTATTATCAAACTGACAACCAGGTAAATCCCGAATCATTCGTCCTCACGATAGCGCAATACGATTGTACCTCTTAAAATTTCCGTTTTCTTGGTTATGTCGTTAATCCAATATAAACCCATCGAGGTATCACAAAGATACTGGGTACTTAGGAAAAACATAGTTACTAATTCTTTGCCTCAAATCCCTATTGAATATCAACCTTCAATTACTATATTTTATCCCATTGTACAGATTCCAGGTTTTCTTGAAAATTTGAATTATTAGGAGAAATCAATAGTACTTATTATGAAGGTTCAGTTAGAAAAACCCTTACCTCGAAAATTTCCTGTAGTCTAACTGCTGATGAGACTGTGACTCACTTCTTTGTAATAGAAATTAGAATGCTCGAGTACCTTGAAATTTCATATGCCTTAGAGGAATAATTTTCTCAAGAAGCCCTTACGCCGACCCTGATAGCTATTTGACATTACATTGCAGAACGTATTATTCATCTTACTTCCTCCGCTTGCTATCTCTTTTGTTCTTCGCGTATCTTATAAGAACCTCAACCGCACAAATATTCTTGTCGACTTGCACGAAGGTTAATTTAAGGTTTGTACCAAACAAACTCTCCGACGACGAAAAATTTAATCGAATTGAGCATAGCAAATACATCATTAAAAGTGCTCGGATGCAATAATGGATAGAAAGAAAATAAATATTTTGTATTCCATTGATCAATTTTCGGTACTTTTTCGACAGAATATACATCGTTCCACGAAATTTGGCCGCAAAGCGAAAAGCCGTATGAGGTATCAATTAATCTAATACGAATTCATACAACTTTAATGAGATCTGTTCCAAATTTGCCATCCAGTCCTGGACGTAGGTCTCCTCTTTCCACTTCCACGCGGAGGGGTCTTGGGCGAGCTGCATCCACTCTCCTCGCGATCTCCGCATGTCATTTCGCCATCTTGCTTGGTCCATCCGTCGTCGCTGCTACGCGCCACTAGTCCCGCCCATCGCCAATTTAGCCCGGTAGCAGTCACCACTACGTCTCAGCTTTAGTATTTTGTCGTATGACGTCATTCCTGACTCGGTCATGGATGCTAATGCCAGCATGCAGCGCTCCATCGCCCACTGTGTCACTATCAGCTTTTCCGCACCTCTTCTTGTCAGTGTAATGGTCTCTATACCATATGTCATAACCGGTAGGACACGAAATAAATGACTTTCTTTTGAGATTTGTTGGTAACTTCCCATCTCTGAGAATGTGTTTTAGGTTGCTTTCCGGTGCCCAAGCAAGTCCTACTCTTCTGTTTAGATCTGCCGTTTGATTTTCGCCGCCAAGCTGGATTTTGTGACCAAGGTCTTTTACGTTCTCAATGGCTGAATTTTCCACCACAATTATATTTGGTGAACGGGTCATGATTTTTGTTTTCCTTAGGTTCATCTTAAGGCCGACTTTCTTCGATGCATCATTTAGTTGTTGAAGCATGGTTTCCAGTTCTTTGGGGTCTGTGTGAATCAACACAATATCGTCAGCAAAACACAGATGGTTTGTGTAAGATCCATTTATGTTAATTCCTCTTTCCTCCCAGTTCAGCTCCTTCATGGCGTACTCGAGTGCAAGGGTAAACAGCTTCGGGGATATGGTCTCACCCTTCCTCACCCCTCTCATTATAGGGATTCTCCCGTCTTCTCGTCTTCATTAAGGATGAATTGCAGGTTGGCATAGTTGTACATCTCTCTAATTAAATTTGTATACCTTGAGTCTATTCGCGCTTGGTTCATACCTTCCAGCACTGCCCAGACCTCGATACTGTCAAAAGCTTTTTCATAGTCCACAAAGGCCAAGCTGAGTTGCACTTCTTCACCATAGTTCGCAGTGAATGAATAAGGTCAATTCTGCTGAAACCGCTTCAGAAAGCCGCTTGCTCGTTCGGCTAGTGAAAATCTAATTTTTTCGTTAACCTCTTGGTTAGTATTTTCGTCAGGAACCAGTAGAAGAGAATTAAGAAGCTGATCGGTTGGTAATTTCTTTGTAAACTGCATCACCCTTCTTGTATAATATGACCACTGCGAAATTCTTCCACTTCTCAGGAATTCTTCCCTCTTCAAGGCACTTGTTGAACAGCATACAGAGAGCTGTCTCCAGCTGGTCCCCTCCTATTTTGAGCATTTTAATGGCGACTCGGTCCTCTCCTGGGCCCTTTCCAATTCCAATCTTCATCTGGTTGATTGCAGCTCTGACTTCACATATTTTAACTTTCCGCAGGTCTTCCGAACCCATATTTAGAACTTTTGTCAATGCGCTCACGTGATGGGGAAGGAACTTTTTAGAATATACCTCTTTGTAGAAGTCTTGTATTATGTTAATTATTTCTGTTTTTTCATATTTAGCATTATTGTTGGCGTCTTTCAACTTGTGTATTCTAACCTTTTGAAAGATTCTTTCTTAGTGTTCTTAAATTCATGTTATCTTATCTTAGTGTTTCGTACTTAATAAGAGCTAGCGTTGGTGGGGACAGTTCATGTTATCAGTTATAATTTGCACATTTCGTTCAAGCAGTAGACTGATTTATTCACAGCTTCATTTGAGGTTCTTTCGAAATTCATCTTTTCTGCCTTCTTCTGTCGTTGGGCGAGGGTTTTTGCCATCTTGGCTCTTTCTAATTTCACGTTTATAGAAAATTTTCCACTTATTCCACGGTTGCTACCTGCTTCTACGCTAAGTACAGACACATCCTTACAAACGTCCTTCGAGAGCACAAAATATAATCAATTTCATTTTTGCTTCTGCCATCTGGATTCTTCCATGTTCATTTTCTTTGTGTATGCTTTTTAAAGGTTTGCAGACAGTATAGCTCTTCTCCCTCAAGGAACAACATCTGTTCTCTCCCATTTAGCTGTCCCAACCCAAAATTTCAAATCCGTGTGTTCTCTGTACCGACCTTGTGTCCAATTTTTGCGTTGAAATCGCCTGTGACAACTGGGCATGTACTAAACTTCGTGCCTCCACAATGTCCTCATACACTTGTTCGAAGTACATACATTTGTACCTGAAATAATAACAGACTCCAAAAACCAACAATAACGTATGAACAAAAGTGAAACAACTTTATATTACATAAAATATGAGTATGTATACATGCATAATTCCTTTTTTAAATGACTTTAATCTGAAGACGATGAAGAAATAGTAACCTGCAGATCACTGTCGTCATCATTTTACGCTGGTAAGGATGGAGCAACGTTGTTTGTTCTGCCTTATTCTCTATTTCGTTCTTCAGTCATTTATAACAGTTAATGGCTGAGTTATTTCCTCTAGAAACTTTAGCGCTACGTTCGACGTAGCGATCGTTTTCGAGGATGATGTTCATTCTTTCTTGTTTAGATACAACAGGCGCTGTCTCTTCATCAAATTCGGTTCTGCTTGCAACTGAATGAGTTCCTCATA
This sequence comes from Cryptolaemus montrouzieri, assembly GCA_013387265.2. Taxonomy (NCBI): domain Eukaryota; kingdom Metazoa; phylum Arthropoda; class Insecta; order Coleoptera; family Coccinellidae; genus Cryptolaemus; species Cryptolaemus montrouzieri. The sequence continues at coordinate 31,331,683 of JABFTP020000185.1, read as the reverse complement.
TGAAGGGGTTATCAGTAGATCAAGCACATCACGTTCGTTTGAATCTTCAAAGCCGAGATCATGTGCTAGATCCAAAATATTTTGCTTAATTTTAGGAAGGAAATTAACTTCTGCTTTATTTTTACATTCTGACCATATTTTTCCCAAACATGGTTCATTATTATTAATTTTGTTTCCTTCCACGATTCACTAATGATGTCAATAGCATCATTGATGTTATAGTTTTTCCAGAATGTTTCAAGTGAAGATTTACCATCGGTTTTTCTTATCAGTTGTCAAAGAGTTTGGCTTAGGTTATATGCCTTAAAATTCGCTATTGCATTCTGATCTATTAGTTAAATCAGAGCTGTTATATATATTTTTGTTTTTTATGTTTGAGAAAAACGCCCTACTTGATTTCATAACAACTATTCATAAAAATTTAGCCTTATCCCTAACTTTCTTGCAGCAGTGTATGATGAGAGATATGTGAACATCATAGAAATCGGAATTATAATCGTATAATTGTCACATTGTGGTTTTTATGTTTAGGCTTCTAAATACATAGAATTGTATTTCAATGTAGCCATCTGTTTCTTTATGATCTCGAGTGAAAAAACTGTCGCGAGAGCTACTGAAATAGAAGTCAGTTTAATAAAACTCATGTGAGTTGAAAATGAGTTGGTGAAATCGATAAGTCAGTTTAATACGAACTCATGTTCTGTTGAAAATGAGTTTTATATCTGAGATAATATCAGATATACAAATCGCCCTTCAACTGACAGCATCTTACAAATTTCTGACGAGTCTGCATATCTGAAGATAAATATCAGAATCTAAGGCAAATCGCCCTTCAACTGACGGTCATTTTTGGGTCAACTTACTTTACGTACCAGTCTGCAGTATGCTGAAGACATGCACTGCCACGCTTCAACATCCAAATTCACTCCTTACCTAAGTTCAACACCATATATAACTATTTTGTTTTGTAACAACCAATAAACTCGCAATTTCGAATAACTATGAATTTTTTCATTGACATTATAGAGAAGAACCGAACTAAACCTAACCCAAACCTTGACTGAAATAATGTATATTGTGCGGAAAGCTAATATCTATATATGCTACGGTACACCCTGCCTAGGTAGGTATGTAGGTAGGGTGTATCGTGTATGTACGACAACCCTGCATCATAAATACATGCAGCCTCTCAGAGTCGATCGTAAGTAGTCTAAAAGTATTGAGGTAGATCGTCAGCAGTTAAAGTTTGAGCACCCCTGTTTTATGCAATACCGAAAGGAAAGTCAGAATACGAAAATTCAACTGAACGCGATTAATAATTAAAACTGAATTATCTAGAATCGATGAAAATACATTTTAACGCCGACAGCATTGTCGAATTACCATATAGATTTAATCATTTAAGGGGCGACTGTATTTTCTCACCAAATATCAGAAGGTCATTCCCGGTCAAGAGTTAATGAGAATGCAAACAACCCCCTTAATTACATGATTACAGGTATACAAACGGGTTCGCTGCGGTTAAAACTTAATTTCTTATTTGAATATTGTTGAAATGGTGTATTGCTCTCAGATTGTTCTCCCAATCTTTTGCTTCATTATTGATTCATTTCAGTCAATTTGAGGCTTCTTCGTTTCAGGCTGAACGAGGTATGTTTGTAAGCTTTTCCCGTTCAATATAATCGATGTTGAAATTTATCTGGTTTGCTTTTGATTTTGTCTTGTCCGGTAAGACGGCTGGTTAGGTTAAATGATGCCAGGAAACATTTTTTTCTGCAAAGGGCGTCTTATAGTTCAATACATTTGATCCAGCATATTTTCATTCCCATCAAATGAAAGGTATTTTTTTAAGACCCTCAGCATGGGCATTTGTTTCTGCTTCATTCGACGTAAATTTCTATCACCAAGCTATATTTTCAGTTTCGGAAACAGGAATCAGTCGATCACAAGGGTTCAAATCAGGAGAATAAGCTTCATCGGGTTCCTTATCGTGATTATAATTTACAGCCAGGGAGGAAACGTTATTCAACATTCAAATCCTATCTACCCTTTGCACTAGTATGGCAGCATTGCACTTCATGACAGGTCTACGACATTACCAGGTCAGACGTGATTGAATTATTTCTCTGAGAATATTTGAAATCTCTTGTATACAGTGAAAAAATTATGGATGGGGACTAATTGATTCTGAGATTCATTGAGGGTTGTTAACAGATTAGAAACAAATCTTATGTTGTAATTAAAGCAGTAGCAATTGAGCTTACAGGCTGAAAACTGGTTAAAGCAAGACGGGGATATTTTTTGTGCATTTGTTTTAGGAATTGATTTTCATTATTTATTGTTTCTCTGAGTACCATTTCTTTCTATTGGTTTTCTGTTCAGAGGAAACTGAAAACATTCAAAAATTTTCGTTGGATTTATATTGTACCAATTTTTCAGGAAAATATTTGAAAATATCCGTTTCTGAACAGTTTCACTCTCAGGAACAGGTCGAAAAAAGATAAAAATACGTGGCATAGTACTACGACTCGCCATAACTTTTTCATTAGAATGTGCTAGGTGGTTTCCATTTCTTTAGTCCGTTTCTGCATTCAAGTTCGAGATCTTAGAGAAACAATAGAAAAGAAAAGTTCTGCTCTCCGGAATTGGACGTCCTTGGAGTATTATAACTACTTAATATAGAATTGGCCCACACTCGTTACTCGAGGGTTTTGAGGTCGCTGAACACGAATACCAGGTCGGCGATAGCCTGCAGAGTACGTAGTAACCACAGCGGGTATTTTAATCGTAATCCTTTGCAATATTGTGACAATTTAGCATAGAATTGCCCCACACTCATTACTCGAGGGTTTTCAAGGTCGTTGACTCGAATACGAGAGCCTGCGGAGTACTTAGTGCCTAGTACGATTATTTACTGATTTTCGAAAGTTTGATGATTGTCTACTTCAAAATGCAATTCTAAAATGCATTCTCCTTATGTACAAATGAAATTTGAAGTTTCTTCATGATTATATTAGTCCACAAAGTTTCTAGAGGTTCTCACGAATCTAACGCACTAAACTGCATTAAAGGTCGTCTAAAAGCGCAAGAAGTCGATAGTTCATTCCTTTAGTACCTAGGCTACCATCCTACATTTATAAGAACGCCGAAAGAACAGATAATCCGTATCGGATAGTTTCAGAAATCGGTATCTAATACTTCGGATCTCTAAGACTATCGGATATTTCAGTATCAAATAGATACTTTTGGCCCATCTTTAGTAAGCGCGAAATTCTTTCATACGCTAATTTTATTATCAAAAATTCATTACCAATTCTGCCCAACAATTTTGGTTGGGTTGAATACACATGATAGGTCAATTTTGACAATTAGAAACGTCTTTCATATTCTTCCATTTTTTGTGTATGGAGTTCACAAATTTTCAAATAACTATAACGTTTTATACCAACCATTGAATTATTCACCAGAAAAAATTCGTTCCTTTAAATGACATGAAAATAAATTATGTTTATGACTTTTCTACCGTAAATAAACTTGCGGAGTTCATCCACCTCATGCATCATTTCTAATAATTGTTAAACATTATAAAGTAATTTAGGAGTTTTAACAGAACTGTGTTATATTTCCGTCTATTCTGATCATTTATAAATAGAATTTCAGAAGTTCTTATTAATTCTATGTCAGTTAACATTTCGAATATTTCTCACATTTTTATCGACAATAATAATAATAAACTTAGTGGTTATCAAACAATTACGTAACAGGGCAGTAGATTGAATAAAATCAGTACTTGGGTACATTCACTTCACCAATTCGCAAACGTCATAGAAAACTTGACTAGTCTTTTGAGTCTTTTCTGCATTTATTAAAATTTGAATCACAGGAGTATCGCGGTAGTGCGTTTTACAATTGACATCCGGAAGTGTATGGGGCTCTCCGGTGATAGGTGTGGTGGTACCAAACCTGATCAAGGTTATGCGAGTTTTGGGTTTGGTACTTATGAGTATCAACCTTTTTTGCAATTTGTTATGTCTCTTCGTGGATATATAGTAGCAAATAGTATAAATATATACACGGCAAAGTAGGTAATTTCTTGGATATAATATAACGCTAACACTCCATGTCAGGCTGTATAGTCGTTTATTCAATTTACCAATCAATCACACAAGTTAGCATAACCTAATTAGTCACAATAACTCCCAGGTGGTTCCTACGTACCGACGACAATACCATACCTACTCATTCAAATTCAACCCCAGATTATTGAGGTTTTTCAAATGAAATAATTAATACTATTGCTATATTTCTCAACAGTAATGATATTGCACCGTTCTTTAAACAATGGAATATAACCTTTTCTGGATCAGGTGCAAACGAAAGGCCCGTTTTACCACGGTCTCTTCATGAAGGAAGGATTTGCGCTCAAAATTTAATTTGATAGATAACTTTTTATGAGAGTTGAAAAAAATCCATACATGTTGTCGTCTCCATGCTAGGCATCAGGCGGTTCCTGATACCACATCCCAATTTGGGCAAGAATTTTATTGCATTTCTCCACTAGGATAAAACTGATTTGTCGACGACAATGGTGGTATCGTCTGAAACCTTTCTCAGAGATGTTTTCCAGCAAACCATCTGCCATGACTTGCCTAAGAACCCTTGTACACGTTGCAAAATAGCTAAAGTCACTCTAAAAAATTGGGTTACTGAATCGTTATGAAGACGACTTGTTTTTTCAATTCAATATTACTTCAGCAGAATGAATCAGGAGCGGAGTAAAAGGGCGTATTCTGGAAATCTTTTTCAAACTTTTTTATTGAAAGAAATACAGGGTACGCGTAAGTTATCACTCACAGGAAATTTTTCGATGTTAAGCGAATTTCATCACAACTATTGCCATTGCATATTTCGCAATTACAAAACAGTGTTCTGACCACTAAACAAAGCCTAAGAGACATTTCGATTATTATGACGTTGATGTTGATGATATATTTATCCTTTGAGATATCAATCGCAGCCAAACTCCCTAAGCTGATGAAAATTTCAAATAATCATTAGGCATCGGACTACGATTTTGTGAATCATTACCAATCAGTGGGGCTTAGAGTTAATATTTACATATCTGTAGAACACAGAATCAACCCTCGATAATTAATTCGACTAAACAAGCCAGTTTTTAAATTGAATGTTTAATTATTCTCAATACTGTTCAATAATGCTACTTCATGTGCGGGATGTAGCATCTGGATCGGCTGGAGGTGGTAGGAATGCATTCTTTCTTTCTCTTTTTAATGTTTTTCGCCACTCATCGTTTACTTATCTTCGGTTTGTTTCTACTATTTATACGATATCGTTGAGCTGTCTACCGTTTACCTGAACAGGCCTTTATATTCTCGTAGTCTTTGGAAACTTTTCTGTTTCTCTTATAGAGCGATTTAAGCTAGCGATCATTTGGGACATGTGGATATCGCCGACGATGCTTGACAATTACGATTACCATAACCATACACCAACGTCATAGTTGCTATAGTCGGCGAATACTTTGTTTCTGTGGTTCATATAATTGTCGTTGGAAACCAACCAGAAGTTAAGAGAAATTCAGTTGGCCATCTAGTAGATTGATGGAGAATTTGTATACGCGAGAGGAGGGTTTTTGAGAAATTTATTATGAGATTTTTTGATTTCAATGTTTTCTATCCTATGATTTCCTCATGCTTGGCGCGAAAGAGTGGTTTAATAAGTTGAACGTATGAATCTACGTGTGTATCTATGTCTGTCGTACCATCGTTATGACTGATTTGAAAAAAACAAGTGTGGTAAGAGGAAGTTGGCATAGTTTGAAGAATAAATAACGAAATATTTTCCATTCGAAAGACATGGGTTAAAAGAAGCACAGGCCAGGAAATCAAGAAACACTCAAAATCAGTCAGATGATTATAATGATAGATGGAAATAGATTGGGTATGTTCCCAATTTTTGCAAAAAGAGATAGAAGGTTTTGAAATATTCATTATCAAGATGACTTAGGGAGGTAGCATAGCATTGCAACAAATTGCAGAATGATGACTTCGGCGCACCCAATATTTCTTTCAATGAATGAAATTGAAAAAATATTTGCAATAAACGCCCCTGTACTTTGGCGCCTGTTTCATCCTGCAGGGGGTAGCTGAAGTGCTCATGAGATTAATAAAAACAGGTAAATATCAAATTTCGAAGTGGAAATTGGTAGATATTTAGTGGTTTGCGCCCGTGAATTGTTTCTGAAACTAGAAAAATCTGTGGTCGTCGCCGTGGCGCAGTGGTGACACGATAGGTCCCGGTTCAATTCCGGCAAAGACCTGGGTGTTGTGATTGTATCTTATCTGATTTTCACATATGAATAATTGATGAAACAATGTCGAAATGACAAGTCCAAGACCTTAAAGGTCAAGGAAGGATGGACGTGGGCCAATTTGCCCGTGTCCCTCCTTCCTTTATAAAAAAAAAGAAAAATCTGTCGTCTATATAATCAATTTTCAATAAAAAAGTTGAATAGAATGTGACAATTATCCCAGAGATCTCATTCTTCTGCAGCAATTCTCGCTGATTCACATTGTGTGAAATTTACGAAAATCACATACAGAGTGTTGCTTTGAAACTTTCAAGGTAGAAATTAATTAAATAATTAAAGTCCGGCTATATAATTCGATATTCACTTTATATCAATTCCTTGAGTTAAATAATGTCATTCTCTGTGAGAAATTTGGAGTGCATCGATCTATGCCTTCAAGACTCATGGCCTTCAGAATATTCGGTACAAATACATGGAATAGTCTGTATATCGAGTACGGATAGCTTTAACTTGTTTTTTGAGCCATGATTTGGATTTTCTAGGTGTGCTCTACAGTTTTTCTATGTCGTTCGTGAATCACCTTGTATGAAGAGCGCTATGTTGGATTACTGTACTTCGTCCGTTTCGATGCCTTCTTAGATGGGACAAACAAGATGATGTTATAGGACTCATGGAAAATAGCACTCATGGTCTAAGTATTTGCTGCGTTCTCAAACTATCTATCCAGTTATTATCACTTCAAAATTTTGGGAAAATCGATTTTGAGTTTTTTATATAATTGTGTTCCTTCATTCTTGTAGAATATCACTTTCAAATTTCAGGTCGAAATTCAAACCGGTTTTCGGAACTAGCTCTTGTCAGGCGGGATTATTCAGTGATCTACGGATTTTTGAATAATTCGTCTTGTCTCAAATATACATATATAGACTCCTCGCAAAGTTTATCGCGGAAGATATTTGACCAAATATTTACCGACGGGAGGTTTATCTCGGAAGCAGAGCACTATTCCAGCGGGATTATTTCGCTCGTTTTCTACCGTTGATGTGATTCACGGAACGGCGAAAGATGTCTCCCAAATGTTTGGAATTTTTAACATTTCCACATCTGTTTGTTATTGTTCGTATCTTTCTCGAAGTCCGATAGCGGGTTCGCCGTATCGGTCCATAGAGGGCGACTCTCGTACGTATGTACGAGGTGCGTCCTTTCTGGAATTGATAGGGTACCCCGATGTAGCTTCGTAGGATGCTGAGAAGCGATATGCGATACTGATGAAATCCTAATAAGGGCGAAACTGCTGTCCGCCGCTTCGTTTCTCGGCATCCTGCTTAGTTGCACTATTGTGGCGCTTGTGGGCTGCGTGTATGGCGGGCAGATTTGGGAACTAGCTCTTGTCAGGAGGGATTATTCATTGATCTACGGATTTTTGAATAATTCGTCTTGTCTCAAATTTACCTATATATATATATATATATATATATATATATATATATATATATATATATATATATATCAATATATATTCAACCGGGCACGCGTCGCCGGCGCTTTATATATTCATTAATACGGTTTTGAATTTTCTACATGTCAGAAGTATAAAATTTTTCGAAAATGCCACCGAAACAGAACAAAATTTGTCATCCAGCTATAAAAGGATCTAGAACGGTACTCGTACGTAAAAGTTCCCATAAAAGAAGTAAATTTAAAGGTAATCAACATTCTGAAAATTCAAAATCGGAAAAAATTTCGTGAGTGCATCAGCTAAAAAGTGGCGGGGTCCAGTGACCCTGATGGAGATTGTGATGTCGCGTTTGATAGCAAAGTTGGCTATGTGATCCTTACTTTCAGTTTAGCATTTTCTCACTTAGAAAATATGTTTAAGTGTGAAAAATGTGTTGGTAATATCAAGTTTTTACGAAAAAGTGCTATTGGCTTCAGTTTCAAACTTGAAATTCAGTGCTCTTGTCAGCATCCAAGTTCGGTCAATTCTTGCACTAGTACCTATAAAACTTATGAGATCAACAGGCGAATGGTTTTGATTTCCGCCTACTAGGGGTTGGACTCAATGACATAAATTTGTTCTGTTCCATGATGGACCTAGGTCGACGATTTCACTAGAATTTGTACTACACCGCTTGCACAAATATCGCTTTTTAGGCTGAATGTTTGGCTAAAGTTATATTTCAAAAAGTTGGAAGAGAAGAAAACGAAAAGAACGTTGAGCACGGATTCCCAAAAGTCCAATTGACTGTGTCCAGCGATGGTACCTGGGCCAAGAGAGGTATTTCTTCACTCATCGGAATTTGTACTCTAGTTGGAAAATACACAGGCAAAATTTTGGATTGTTTCGTCTCGTCAAAAACGTGTAAGAAATGTGAAGTAAACAAAAACTGATGGACCCAACCGCATTTTTAATTTGGAAAGACACGAAGCACGTCGATGAATGTTCCAAAAATTATGACGGAAGCTCCGGGAGAATGGAAATCCAAGGGGTGTTAGAGATGTTTTGTCGTTCGGAAAATTTACATGGCTCAAAATACCCTCGCTACGTTGGAGATGGAGATTCAAAAACGTTTTCCAACTTATTGGAAAGTAAGCCGTACGGGGACTTCAATATTGACAAATTAGAATGCCCCGTTCACGTGGGAAAAAGAATGTTTCGAAGGCTCAAGGATGTCAAAAAAACTCTCACGGAAATAAAAATATTAAAAAAAAAGAAGAAACGAAGAACGGAAAGGAAGAACCTGCAGCTAAAAGAAAACGTCGAAGCAAAACTACTCCACTTGAGGAAAAGAGAACCGAATTTACTGGCAAAGTTATAAAAGTAATTTCTTTGTTTTACAGTCTTACCATTCAAAAAACCCCAATGACAAGCAAGCCATGAAAAATACCATTTGGGCGGAAATTTATCATAGAATCTCAACTAATGAAAAACCACAGCATCAGTATTGCGACAAGAGCTGGTGTAAGTATATATATATATATATATATATATATATATATATATATATATATATATATATATATATATATAATACGTAAGCCTATATATATATATATATATATATATATATATATATATATATATATATATATATATATATATATATATATATATATATATATATATATATGGGGACTTGTATATATATATATATATATATATATATATATATATATATATATATATATATATATATATATATATATATATATATATATATAAATCTGAAATTAATGGAGATTATGGGACTCGACATTGGGCCTCATGCCTATGACTTTTGTCACGACAAAGATGAGTTGCGCATCAAAATTGCAGAAAAGCGATGTTTCGATCAGTTGAAGGAAGCGAGACTCGCACGGAAAAAGGGCGCTACTGAGCAGGAGGCATTATTTCAGCAGGCTTATGGGCTTCTTTACGATGCAGGGATCGCTGATTGATCAAATGCCAGATATTAATCTCATTTATTTCAATGTTATCATAATAAAATTAGCAGTCAAAACTAGTTTTTCTCAAAAAATGTTTTTTCAAATCGGTATCAGCGCTAGCGCCACGACGAAGTGTCAGAATTTGACGTAACTAGGCTTATTCTATTGATAGTTTATACCCCTTCATAACCTACTTCGGAAATTAATCAATTCGAAGATTCAACCTTTTTAAGGAAATGCGTGAAAAATTCCTTTTTTTAATTTCTTTTTAATAGCTTGTAATTTTCTCAAAAAACGAAACAAACAAAATATTTTATTTTCCGAGGTAGGTTATATAGCTGCATACATGTTTTTTAAATTTTGTTTGATTTTCTGATTTCAGATATCGCGTTCGATCTATATCCCTGCAACCGCAGAACCAATCATTTTTGAATCGTCGTCATCAGCGCCACATCCTACGAAGAACTTACATGCGGCGGAAAAAAAAATCATTTGTCTACCTTTTTTTATGTACAACAAAATGTAACAAGTTTTTTCTTTGATACATAATAAAGATTTCTTTAAAAAAAATTATAAACAAACCTTCCATTTTGTAATTCTGAAGTGATAATACCCCTTAAACCAAAACCATTGACGTAAAAAATCAGCGAACATACAGCTTACATCAGTAAGATGACCTCTTAGTTGGTCGTTGGTCTGATCTTTTCCTAGAGACGTCTTCGTTTAAAACAGAATTTATGATCTTCCATACCGCAGACGATTTGATTTTACGATTCCTCATCTTTTCTGTATGAGCAGATCTTTGAGTTTCGATTATTCTAGTAAATTTTCGTTATAACTCATTTCGAACGTCCACCAACTGCGAGCAAGATGTGAGAGATGCCGGCCATGAGACCTGTTCCAGTTCTTCGAACATGTTTTTGATGGTGTCAGAATATTTACTGCTCGTGTGACAGCGTCACCGGACCACCATTTTTACGATAAGACAGGTCACCCTAGAACACACAAGGTAACCACTGTAAAAGTTTGTTTGTTTTTTTTTCCTTTAACGTGCTCTTTTTCTGTTTTTCGGATAATTACACGCCGGGGAATCCTGTCACCTAACTAACCCGGGAATTTTGCCGAACCCCTCTCGTGTCGAGGGAAGGGATCTTTAATGTCCAACACATCTCTGTTAGATAGATCCACATCTCCTCCGAAAGATGGACACTCAAGCGATTCCCAGAATCCGAAAAATCGCACCGCCTTTGTGGGCATTGAACCCAGGTAACTCTGCGTAGGAGACGAGCATCATATCCCATACGCCACCGAGCCGGCCCACTGTAAAAGTCTTCGAACAATCTCTGAGTGTCAAGTACGAGATCGTTAAACCCAGTGGTAGCGAACATCTGGTTTGGACAACCAACTTGAAAATTTAACTATCATAATATTATGGTCTGAGAAGGCAATATAGTAGTTCTTAATCGTGCTTATCTAGAAGAAATGCAAACTCATTATTATGTAATCTACATTGCTTCCTGATGTCACTGCTATGCTATTGGCACAAATTTTATTGTAGGAACTGATAAGTGATTTCAGATAAAATGTCTTCGGTATGTTAAAAAGAGATTTTGTCTTATAATCAGTTGGTGATATGTCATCAACACCAAAATCTCCACAAATAAAAATATTATCGAAGAATATTGACAAAAAGCCCAAAATTAAGAAAACTGATTCTCAGGTTTTTTATGATCGCCTTTGACCGACCTGTATACACCGATGATGCATGTATTATTATCATTATTCTGAAAAGTTACACTATAGCATTCAAAGGAGAACTCCAAACTTAAGCTATTTATTTAAGTCAATCTAACACAATCATCCCTAATACTAGATATTACAGAAATTCCAGAGCCATCATGAAGAAATATTTTTGTTTTTGATTGAGGAGGTCATTACTTGATGAAAATCGATATACATATTTTCAATGAAATAAAACTATGCATTTTAGATTTTCACTATATTAACAAAACTATGACGGTTTCACCACACTGTGTATCTATCTGATGAAGCCACAGTGTGGTGAAACCGGTCATAGTTTTGTTAATATAGTGAAAATCTAAATAGCATAATTTTATTTCATGGAAAATATAATAAAATTTTCAATGAAAAAATTAGATGTATGGAATTCTCGCTTAACACTTGGAGAAACATAATGAATAAATAATTCGTCTATCACTTGGCAAAGTTTTCACAAATATTTATTAAAATACTCGACATATGTTTCGGGTTGTTAGCCCATTATCAAGAGTAATACAATACTAAATGCACAACATACTTCCAAATTTGATACAACACAATCCAATTCACTCAATACAAAACTCTATAGAATTAACCAATCATTTGAGATCTCTGAAAATTCCGATAAATTCTAAATTAGTATCCTTTGATATAATTAATCTATATCCGTCTATATCCTGCCGTGATGTCAAAGCCACAATTGATCAATCCAATAGTACATTAAGCCCCAATCATATAGAAGAAACGATGTCAGCTGTAAACCTATCTCCCCAACAAAGTTATTATTATTATTATTAGAAATAATTTAAGGCTGAGGACATAGTCCTATGAAGCCTAATAACAGTAGGTAATTCATAAATTTGTATACACAGCTTATACATAAAATTAGTCTCGTAATAAACTGCACTAGAGCATTGATACACCACTACGCAAAAAGGAGCGAGTCCATTTTGTTTTTGAATTCATTTACCGATTCCGACCGGACCACATCACCTGGAAACCCATTCCAATCACTGAAAACTCTATTGACCAACATGTGCTGTCTTTGCCTTGTCGACAATTTTTCTCTTCTCAGTTTGAGACAATGGCCATGCAAGCGAGTATCATCGTTTAATGCAAACAAACTGAAGTTGGCATAATTGTATTTAAACATTCTGTATGTTAAAATCAAATCTCCTATACGACGACGTTGCTCGAAAGTCGTTAAACCAGCTGCAGTTAACCTGTCAGCGTATGATGGACGTACGGCACCAAAAGTGATACGCGTTGCACGGCGCTGAACACCTTCCAGCAGTTCTTATCCCGAACAAGAACCGGACACCACACCTCACCCGCGTACTCCAAAATGGGTCGCACATAAGATTTGTAGAGTGAGATTGAGCTGGTGAAGGATAGGTGTTAGAATGATTTTCGAATTAGGTGAATCAAAGAGTTAGCACGATTATAAGCATTGAGGATATGTTCCGACCATGTGAAGTAATGGTTACACCTAGGTTGATATGTGAAAACACCGAGCGAAGGGGTTGATTGTCGATCGAGTACTGATACAACGGATTGTTCGGTCTTATACGCAGCACTACACATTTGTCCACGTTCAATGGTAGGAGCCAACCTTTGCACCTTCGATTTATTACAACCATTTCGTCCTGCAGAAGCTGCCTCCCGATTAGCGGGTTTGCATATAACTTGGTGTCATCAGCGAAGAACTATTTGCGAGACCTAATCCGATGAGACAAGTCACTTGCGAAAATAATAAATAGCAGTGGCCCCAGGACGGATCCTTGTGGCACCCCACTCTTAACCGCCTTTCCGAAGAGTAAGCTCCACCAACTTTAACTACGAATGTTCGCCGCGACAAATAATTAGCAGTCGAAAGAAGCAACTTACCCCGACTACCTACGATATTTAATTGATAATCTCTTAATCTCTTAGCTGTGACTCTGTTGAAAGCCTTTGCGAAATCGAGATATATTACATCGGTAGGTATTCTATGGTCGTAGGCGTTTGTCCAGTCGTTAAGGCAAATTAACAGATTGGTAGTAGTCGATGTTGCTCTGGTGGTATGAAAAAATGGAAAAGGTTATTTCAGGTTCAATAATAAAATATATCAACAATTAGATGTTTTACCTATGGGCTCTCCATTGTCTCCGTTATTAAGTGAAATATTTATGACAAATTCAGAAAATAGAATTTTTAGTTCCCCCAACATCCTAATCAATAATGTATTTTCATGGAAAAGATATGTAGATGATATCTTCTGTATTTAGATTGGCACAGACAGACAACTCAATAGTTTCTCACAGTTTTTAATTTCTTTTCATCAACCGATTCAATTACAATGAAAAATAAAAAATCTGTGAACTTCTTGGACCTGCGATTAGTCCAATGATTAGGACTCATGACTCACTCGCCTTTAAAATATACAGAAAACCAACCTATTCGGATACCCTGATTCATAACAGTATTTCCCAATTCTTGAGTATCAAATTGAGTAGTTTTCATTCATTTGTGCACAGATTACTTTCTATTCCTTTGTCAGCTGTCGATTTTGAGAATGAAGTTCAAGTTTTAAAATTAATAGCTATGAACCACGGCTATGAACCAGAATTATTTGATAGCTTAATAAGACAAAAACGACATAAACTTTTATTGCAGAGCGTTTATCCGTTGTATACTGAGAGATCTAAGAGGAAATTTCCAATTATCTACATTCCTAATATTATCAACAAAAGATGTAACAGATTACACAGAAATAATATTAATACCATCAGCACTAATAAAAAGAATTTAGGTTCATTATTGGTTAATAATAAAGATAAAACAAAATTATTGGATAAAAGCGGAGTATATAAAATACACTGCAGTGAATGTGAGACTTTCTATATAGACCAAACCGGAAGATGCATCGAGAAGAGGGATGAAGAACATAAAAGATCTATTCTCCAAAATAAAAATTTGTAGATCATTGAAATTACGTCCGCTCATAGGAAAACCAGCCAATTTGCAACGACCAACTAGACTTCAATTTACCTCCTATTGTGAATGTCGTTATACTTAAGTGAAATCACTCATTTTGAATTTAGTATTGTATTTCTCTTGATAATGTGCTAACAACCTGAAACCTCGGCCAATTTATAAACGAATCATTCAAAAAATTAGAGTTAAGTTAATTAGTTAACATAATGCGAGATTCATCTCATGATTTTCCCCCTCATCTGTGATCCGTTATACAAATGAAGTCTAGGTAAGAAATGAAGTGAAAGTTTACCATGATATTGCTATACAATAGTTTTAGGCAAATTCAGCTAAATGAAAACTATCCCCGATGTTATGTATACAAAAGGATTTGTGATCTTGTGAAATTTCTGTTAATTTATTCATTGAGAACAATTACTGACGGCTGAACTAAATTATCTTTTCAGCTTACTTCTTCAATCATCTTCAAAACTCTCTTAGTTTGACAAGCGTACAAACGATACTACATAAATTCCAATTCTTTTTCACTATTTCATTATCTTGAGTACTAATAAACAAAACAATCTTCCATCACCAATAAGCGCAAATTAGAAAAGCGCGAACAATACTAGGCTCTGTCAAAACGTCGGCGTGAAAGATTTCTAGGCGTTGTAGTAGAAGAACGATCCAAGATAGATGGTGACTACTGAAATCACTTTCCAGAAGTGGTACATTATTGTCGCCCATTCATCTCTAAGCGTGTTTTGAAGTATGGCAGGCTACGTCATCCTGCTGAAATGGGAATTCTTCTTCAGTTGATGAATGCTCTTCCATGAGCGTTGAAAGAGAACGTTCTGAAATATTGAAATTTATCGCCGGGTCAAGAGTTCAATAAAATTGGGATTTTTACCCTTGTACTCACTTTCAAGATAGTCAGAATATTGTTTGCAAATAACTGGTCGTTTGTAGGTGCCCTTTGAATAGGGTATTTCTTTGTAATGAATATTATAGATGAAACCGTTCCAAAAATGGAGAATTTTCTTCATTGCATTATGATGGTATTTCGGTTAATAGAATTGCTATACATTCTGAGACGATGTACATACACTGCCCTCATTCTTTTTCAAGAACTGTCTATTTGTCTTCGTGCGCTGGGTCGATTCTGTGATTTTGAGCTTTCAGCCTACAAACAAGGATCTAAGGATACCAGAAACAGGGTTCAAGTTTGAAGTATTGCGATTCTTAAATATTTTTATAGTCCAACTAGAGAGAGTGACACACTGAGCTATGTCAATTGATCTGGACTAAATTTTATTTTTGGCACATTTGGGGGGAATAGAAACTTAACCCCAAGTTTGTGGGGTTGCCACCTTTGTTCCCCGGCCGCCATCTTGGAAAAAGGGGTGCAAACACCTTCTTCGCGATATCTCAGAAACTATAGGTCCCACAAAAAATTTATGCCAACATAATTTGTAGTTGAATGAATATATTTGTAGGCAAAGCACAAATATATTCATTTAACTTTTTGCTTTAAACTTAAAATTAAAGAATTTATAATCAAGAAAGTGAGAAATTTTCTATAAAAATTTTCTTTTTTGCTCTATAACTTTTTTTCATACATTTTACGAAAAAATTACCTTGGACCAATCTGGTAGATAGTCTTTTGAGGAAAATGATTCTCCTTAATTTTTTTTTATTTCATTCATTTAAAACGCTATTACAGCGCTCAAAGTTGACCCGGTTTGCCAATGCTCATGAGGATCCGGTCAAAACAAAATGTTTAACTTGGTTTTATGATCTTTTTTTCCATTGTAAATACATTCTCAAAATTTTTTGTTGAATCCCTAACTACAACTTCACTCCTTCATTGCTGTTTTCCTTACTATAGAACCTACCGAATTATTGCTTCTCATAGTAATTTCTATGTGGAGTGTACATTTTAGAGAATGCCGAATCAGATACAGATTCAATCATCATCTCTGCTGCGCTTAAGAATCCCAATCTCATGATTCTGTGACTATTATGGCAGAGGACATTGACATTCTTGTATTGCTCACGGCATTGAGTAGAACACAGCCCAACATTTACTTTTCAAAACCTTTAAAAGGGGGACACCTGATCAGTTATATAGCCCTTCAAGTTTTATGTATGGAGATCTTATAGCACATAATTTGCTGTTTCTTCATGCTTTCTCAGGATGTGATACGTCAGCAGCCTATAATTTGGGGAAACTAAAATTTATAAAAATTATGGAGAAACATCCTGAATTAGCTGGTGTGGTACCACGCTATTTCTGAGTGAAAAAGTCGATCCATCTCTGCACACTCTTATTGACGAACATTTTTTCGCAGCTTAATCCGGCGGTATTAAAGACGACGCATTAGACGGCATGCGAAACAAACGATTTGCCGAGACAGTGATTCAAAATTCAGTTAGTTTATCATCGCTGCCTCCCACACAAGATGCAGCTCGTTTTCACAGTCTCTGAGTATATCACCAGGCCCAGTCGTGGCTCGGAAGATATCGAAATCCTGAAGATTGTAACTGAAAAAAGCATGATATTTGGATGCCAATACAAGCTTCTAAGCCTCCAGCACCCCCCGATCTCATGAAATTAATTTTCTGCAGATGCAAAGGAAATTGTGGAAGCATGTAGGGCTGCAGAAAAGCAGGCCACAAATACTCTACACTATGCCTCCATTGTTCTGGCGAAACATGCAGCAACATCATGGTAATATCAAAGTTAATGGAAGTAAATGAATTTGAAGATGAACTTCCAACTATGACTCCAATTTTAAATTCTGTCATTCTCCTAATCTTCACATTCGACGTTGAATTACATTCTGAGCCATAGCCTGGACCATTGCAGAAAAGTAGAATAGAATAACTTACTAATAACTGATTGAAAATATGATTATGTCATCGACAAGATGTCTGTGGAGTAGGCCTACTGGGGATACCACGAAAAAAACGCGCCTACAGACTACATCTTAGGTGGCGGGGTGAAAAGTTGGCAATGAATAGGTTGAAGTTGTAAGTGGGGATTTAACAAACATTTTTGAGAATGTATTTACAATAAAAAAAGATCATTAAACTAAGTTGAACGTTTTGTTTTGAACGGATTCTCATGAGCATTGACGAACCCAGTCAACTTTGGAGCGTTATAACAGCATTTCAAATGAATGAAATTAAAAAAAATTAAGGAGAAAAATTCTCCTCTAAAGACCATTTACAAGATTGGGTTGAGGTATATTTTTGTAAATTGTATAAACAAAAGTTAGAGAGCAAAAAAAGAAATTTTATAGAAAATTTCTCACTTTTTGCTTATAACTTCTTCAATTTTAAAACTAGGGAAAAAGTTGAATAAGAATTTTTGTAGGCAAAGCTATTTGCTACAAATTATGTCGCGATAAATTTTTTGTATAACGTATAGTTTCTGAGATATCACGAAAAAGGTATTTGCACCACTTTTTCCAAGATGGCGGCCGGCGGACAAGGGCGGGAACCCCACAAACTTGAGGTTCAGCTTCCATTGACTCCCCCAATATGTCCCAAAAATAAAATTGCGTCTTACTAGAAAATGCAAAGCTCATGTAACATTTCAATGGACTACAGAGTGTCTGGTTACTCGATTAACACTCAATATTTCAATAATGCTGTGATTTTGTCGCAAGCATGTGAGGTGTGGTTTTGATAGTTCTTTTTGCGAATCTAGATAATATTTGATTGGATCAGTTTTCAAGAGAGCAACCCCTTACTGAACCGAATTTTCGTTTGTAATGCTCACTCGGTTGTACCGATCTTGACTTGTTATCTTAAGTGTGATGCCTTCCATTAGTTTAGCCTCTCAAAGAGGGATAGAAACTCTTCACAATTGATTCCATTTGTTCATGAAAAGATTGCATGATAGAGGTTCTGACGCATACGATTGAATTAGAAATAGAAATAGAAATACCTTAATTATCACAATTAATGTAAATAAGTACATACAAATTCACATCAAAAGACAATACGTCAAAACAAAATATTCACAGCCTTGGTTTATGCATTCTGCAACAATCAAAATATTCCTCTACATTGTTAGGTTCGCATTCCATTATGTAACTGTAGATCTTCTCTGAAAAAAGCTTACACCCTTTAAGTCACCGCTGCACAAATGGAAGAGCATTGTATAGTTTCAAACACATATATTGTGTGTTTTTTTGTGCGTGAGAGTTAAAGAGCAAAGAGGAAGGTGGAATGGTGATATCTGCCTTGTGTTGTTCATATTTTGAAAGCAGCAAAATAATCACAGCGCTTGTGGATAAAAAACAAACATCTATATATATAAAGGCCTGGAAGAGTTAAAAGATTACTTACTAGATTTGAAATGACCACGACATGAGGCTCGATATTTTTGTTTCAAGATATTTCTCAATGCCATTTTCTGATTCTTATCACATGGGTCATACTTCTCCTTAAAATGAAACCATATGAAAAGAGAGACTGGTAGTTGGCGCAATATACAATCCTCAGAATGTCCCAGCGAATTCTTTATTTGAGGATGTTCAAGCTGTAGACAACTGTACTCAATCTTTTGCTTAAGGCTTTTATGTGTTGCTCCCATTTCATATTCGAATCAATATGAACTCCTAAAAATTTGGTAGAATCGCTATGTTATTGAATGATATACTTTGGGGAACAAGCAAATTTGACCTGCCTGTACTAAATACTATACATTCCGTCTTTCCGATATTCAGTACTAAGTTAATATTATTTCACCAATCTCCAGTATTCACTAATGCATCCCTAGCAGTTTGAACAACAGTTTCAATATTTCTTGATTTCACCATCAGGTTCGAATTATCAGCATAGAAATAACTCTCAATAAGTGAAACCTCACCAAATACATTCGGCAGATCAATTATGTAGACCACAAAGTGCAGAGGGCCTAACACACTCTCCTGGGATACTCCCAGGGAGCGAAGTTATGCTCAAATTGACTCTTTTGGAGTCGATTGGAGTAAATATGATGTCGTCTAAATATGAAATTGAAACCTATGAACTTTATCGACAGCAGATGGGCGGGTTACGAGAAGTGTACATTTGAAATCCGTACCACACTAATATTCACAGTATTTTCAATATTGTCTGAGTATCCCATCTGGTCAGATGAATCAAATTGAATTTATTTCTATTATCACGGACGCAGATTTCGTGTCAAATCTGACAACTCTTAACCCTGGGACGTCTAGACTCAGGTCATAGATCATATATTGGGCGTCTCTCAAGAGAGTATGTAATCGGCAAATGTTTTCTCACGAAATTGCTCTTTTGCACCAATTTGTTTATATGCAATCAAATATTCTAATTTGTTTATATGCAATTTTCTATGGGTGTTTCCGAATAAGATGTCAAGGATGCAAATCCTTCTCAAGATTTCGGGCTCAAATTTTCCACATAAGTATTAAACACAATCTGAATCACCAGGTGAGGCCAAATTTCGGAACAGTATACAGGGTGATACTTTTTCATGGGCCATGTTTCATTTTACCCTGAACTTTTTTGGTACGCCACTGGCACTAACAAAAACTAAAATGGAATAGATCATTCAATTTGAAATTTTTTGACTCCTGCATTTTGATCAGATATTAATTATTGAAAATAATCCAATAGTTTTCCCATATCGAAGCCATGGAGATATTATCTTAATAACTGATGCAATTTTTCAGGAATTGAGCTAAAATTCACATCAGATATCTCCTTTTTGTATGTTTATAACAAAATGAGGCAGAAATTCCTGACAGTATACAGGGTTTTATTTTTCACGTGCATTTTCCTCTTTTTGCCCCTGAACTTTTTGTGGTGCGGTACTGGTATATTCTGAAAACAGAATCAAACAGATTATTCAAAGTGATTTTCTGTGCTTGTATTTTTCCGTATCTGCCACCATTTTCGACATAATCGTATAGTCTTCCGTATTGAAAGCTTGAAGATATTTTTCATGTTATTTCGGCAATTTGTGAAGACCTTGAGCTCGAATTTCAAACGAAGTTCACATTTTAAGTCTGCACCACTAGATTGGTAGGATTTATGAGAAAGTATAAAGGGTGATATCATTTCCTGATCATTGAATTCGAATTCAAAATGTGTTTTATTGAGTGTATAAATCGAAAGTAAATGAATAAACAACATAAATAATCGCGAATGATTTCAATAACAAAAACTCATAATGATGTTGAACAAACAGAACAAATCAAAGAAGATGTTGAAAATGTCCTCCACCTGAAAGAATACATGCTTCTGCTCGTCTCCGCATATTAGTGCTCTGAAATATTCCTGGGGTATTTCTGATGACCATGATGCTGTAATTCTATTCCTCAATTCTTCAAGTGTATTCACGGGAGAGCTATAAACCAAAGTTTTCAGATGTCCCCAAAGAAAAAATCCAAACTGTTTAAATCTGGCGACCTTGGAGGCCAAGCTCCACCACTCCTATCCAGCGGTTATTGAATGTCATATTCAGATATTCTCTAGCTTCCATGCTGAAGTGCGGTGGTGCTCCGTCATGCATAAACCACATTCTATTTCTAGTTTGCAGCGGCCATCTTTTAGCAACACAGGTAAAATCTCTTCTAGAAAGTGGCGATATAAGGCTCCATTCAGCCTGTCTGGCAACAAAAATGGCCCGATCGATCAATTATTCCAACCCAGAATGGTTCTTGATGACATTCCTCAATCATATGGAGATTTTCTTCAGTCCAATAGTGATTGTTATGAAAGTTCCTGATTGCATTTCTCGAGAAGGACGCCTCATCTGTGAAGATGATTTCGCTATCGAAAAGAGGATTATGAGCAATGTTATGAAGGAACCATCGGCAGAAATTGAGTCGCAGAGGAAAATCGCGGGTAGTAGAGCTTGGCCGCGTTGAATATGGTATGGGTAAAGCAAGAAATCATGGAGAATTTTCCAGACCAATACAAATGAGATATTCAACTCTCTTCCAATTTTTCTTGTTCTCAGCTGAGGATCCTCATCTATACAATTTAGGACTGCCTCTTCGATTTCCGGGGTCCTTATTGTCCGATTTGCCCCTTTCAAGTCATGATTCGGTTTGAATGTACCCCGTTCTCTCAATCTTCTGTGGATGTCAGAAAACGTACGCCTATCAGGAATGATTCGATTAGGGAAGCGTTCTTGATACAAACGCCTTGCGTGCACTGCGTTTCCTTCAGCCACACCGTACATGAAATGTATATCGGCCATTTCTGCATTAGTGAAAACCATTTCAAAGATTATAGGTTACTACTTACAGCTGTTTCAAATGTAGTCACAACAAACTGAATGACAAAACTTACAATCATTGAAGTGTCAAGTTTTTTCTATGATTTCATTTGCAAAATTGTATCAGAGCCTACTAAGCCTTTTGAAATCACCAACGTGTTCTGATATGAGGAAGACACGATAAATTCTGATGATTTTCAATTCAAAACGGTGAAAGACATGAGGATCAAGATGAGCACAAAATTATCCGAATTGAATGAAAAATCCGTTTCTGATTACGAAAACGTCAGTTATGCACCGAAAAATATACGGAGGCAAAGGGTAGCCTGTTCGAGCGTTGTTGATTAATTTTTCGAAAATGGTGGCAGATACGGAAAAATACAAGCAACAGAAAAGTTTTCACTTTGAATAATCTGTTTGATTCTGTTTTCAGAATATACCAGTAGCGCACCACAAAAAGTTCAGGGGCAAAAGAGGAAAATGCACGTGAAAAAATAACATCCTGTATACTGTCAGGAATTTCTGCCTCATTTTGTTATAAACATACAATAAGGAGATATCTGATGTAAATTTTAGCTCAATTCCTGAAAATTGCATCAGTTATTAAGATAATATCTCCATGGCTTCGATATGGGAAAACTATTGGATTATTTTCAATAATTAATATCTCAGAAACGGTGATAGTTACGATCAAAATGCAGAAGTCAAAAAATTTCAAATTAAATGATCTATTCGATTTTATTTTTTGTTAGTGCCAGTGGCGTACCAAAAAAAGATCCGAGGGTAAAAATGGAACATGGCCCATGAAAAGTATCACCCTGTATAGTGTTCCAAAATTTGGCCTCACCTGGTGATTCAGATTGTGTTTAATAGCTTATGTGGAAAATTTGAGCCCGAAATCTTGAGAAGTCTAGGTTTTATCGAGAGAAAATCGAAAATTTTCTCAACTTTAACACCCTGTATCTCGGCAACGAAGCATTTTTGACCATTGGTGTTTCGAACTTTCTTGCTCAAATCATTCAGGGATTCGCATCCTTCATTTATGACATCTTATTCGGAAACACCCTGTATACTTGATACGTTGCAACGAAATGTTAAGAGTAGATGACAGTCTGGATTTATGTTGTTAATGAGTATGCAAAACTGAATTCAAACGAGAACGAAACTGCAGTCTGTTGCTGTTGTTGTTATCCTATTCATGACATCCCAATAGATTGCTCCACTACTATTGTGGTTATAATTGACGATGATTATGAAGAGCGGATCAGAGAATCAGCTCCTTCAATGAATAATATTGAACATTCAATGGAAGGTTGAATATTACTCCATGACTACTGAACTTTTATTTCAAAAAATCATTGAAGAAAAGCCAAGGATGCATAGTATCAAAAATTTGAAGAATTTCAGTTTTTATTTAAAAAAATATTTTTAGTGTGCACTATGCTTTGTCTGTTAGAATAATAATATTTTTGTTTGTGATAGTTTCCGCATTCTGGACGAAGAACGATGTTTGCTGCTTTCCGAATCCTTGTCCTTTTGGTATTCCTAGACATCTTCCATCAGGCAAAAGGTAAGATATCTGAACTTGTGATTTAATTATTCTGTGAAAGTGAAATTTGCAAATTGAATCATCTGAAAATTAATAACATAATGAATTGTATTTGTATATAATTTTTTGACAAATTCATCAACTTTTGCACTTCATTTTCGCAAAATATAAGTTTTTCTTATCTAGTAACGTCACAAGAACGGCTAATAACGGGTGACGGTTGACTTCTTGCGGTCGATGTGCCGAGTTGCTTATTCTGCTACCAGAAATCATCGTATATATATATATATATATATATATATATATATATATATATATATATATATATATATATATATATATATATATATATATATATATCAACAAAGTGATCAGACTTCTCGTCCTGAAAACAAATGCACGTTTAAATAAAGGAGTCGTATTGGTATTTACGTCACAATAGCCTCCTTTTGTTCATTACCCTTCATTATATGGGCATAAGCAATGTGGTAATCTTGAAATTTTTTAATTGATTGAAGAAATGCTGTTCTCAAGTTTTCACTATTTTCATAAACTCACAACGCGTTTTACCACACTGAGGCTTCATCAGATAAGTAGTGCATTTAAAAGGATGATGTGCCTTATACAGGGTGGGGCGTAATGGAAGGGCATTTTCGAAATGAGAATAACACAGCTGTTTCAACTTAGAACAATTTCACGTGAAATGAAAGTTTAAATGTTACCATTTAGTGTAGAAAAAGTGAAAAGCACCATGTTCTGAAAATGACATCAGACAGATGACGTCCGTGTTCCTCAATGCATTGCTGTAGTCGATTCTCAAAGTTCTGCATCACCCGTTCTAACAAATCGGTGTCGATTTCCCTAACTTCTCTTGTAATGGCTTTTTTCAACTCTTGCAGATTTCAAGGATTATGGATGTAGACCTAAGCCTTGAGATTCCCCCATAACAAATAATCACAAGCAGTGAGATCCGGGGAACGAGGGGGCCACGGTACATGACCAAACGAAAGAATTCATGACCAGGAAAAATGCGACGCACATCTTCCATTGAGGCTCTGGTTGTATGTGCCGTGGCACCATCCTGTTGAAACCAAACATTTCTTCTAATCATTCTTCGTCGTCACAATTTCGGGATAAAAAAGTTCTGCAGCATGAAAACATATCGCTCAAAGTTCACAGTTGCCCTACTCTTATCCTCGAAAAAGTACGGTGCAATCACCCCAAAACGGCTCATAGCGCGCCAAACGGTGACTTTCTCACTGTGAAATGGGAATGATGCGAGGGTATTCTGCTGCCTAATATCGGCAGTTCTGTTTATTAACCGAAACGCTCAAATGAAAATGAGCCTAATCACTCATAATTATTATTGGTTCATTATTATCAGCGATAATCATTTGCATTCTCTCGGCAACCTGCTGGCTTTGTGCAAAATCTTCTTCATTCAGGTGCTGGACAACTATCAGTTTATAGGGGTGAAAGCGGAGGTCATTGTGCAGATTTCTGCGAACAGTTCGACCACTCGTTTGGAGTGATACAGCTCGATTTCGGACGGATCGCCCTTGGCTTTGTATTACGAATTTTCTCACTCTTTCCACGGAAGCTGGTGTCCTTACACTTCGGGGACGATCTTGAAGTTTCGGATTCGTTGCTGATGCAGTCGCTCTGAAACTCTGTATCCATCGGATGATTGTGTTACGTTTCGGAACTGAAGCGTTACGACCAATGTTGAAGCGATGGCGAAAGCGCCACTCTTCAGCTGTGAACGCACGGTGTTCCCAGTCCAGATAACCATTGTGAACTAAATGGTAACTCCTCCTGAGTCGAATGACCTCAGCCGCTCCTCTCTACTCACTCACCGTTACTTGTACTACCCGTTTGAAAAACGCCCTTCCATTACGCCCTACCCTGTATATTAAATTGGTGAAAGCAGGTACTTAGATCAATAAGCAGAAAATCAATACAGCTTGCTCTAAGAACTGAAAAAATTTGGTAAGGGTTACGAATTAAGGTTAAATTGATTATTAAGTAAGTTTCCCGAATTTTTTTATTTACTGATTTCCAATGCTTCAGCTACAGTGTTGATCTATTTTTTATGTTATTTAAAATATCAAGATAATTATTCGAAGTATTCTCTTCTTTCACTAAATGATTAGCATAGTGAGGATCTGATTTTGAAAACTTCATGGATTGTATGTTGAAATTGTTTAACAGAGACAATGCTGTCAGTAATGTAGAATCATAACGATTATTGACCGGTATTTGTTTTATAATAATGAGCTCTTTCAGGAATTATTTTCTGATATTTGTATCGTGTTGAGCCTGTGTATCATAATATTATAAGCAGCTATTTTTTATGCTGGAGAATTTTGAGTTGTAATATCTGTAGGGATAGTTAATGAAAATAAAAAATCATGTCGGAAGTCAATATTGATTATAGTTGAATCTGAAAAGTTAATCGTATTGTCAGTTTCCATTTCCAAAGTGAACTTTATATTATGATGAATTGAATTTATGAAGGAATCTAATTTAGTATCTGATCCTATAAAAACAGATTATGTCATTCACCTATTTAAACCAATAAATACAATTTTTCGACAGGTGCTGATTATAAGTAATTTTCTCAATGTTACCCATGAAAATTTCGACTAGTAGAGTAGACTAGGAGAATTACACATTATTGAACTGTTGTTGTTCATATAAATTTCATCAGTGAAGTAGAAATAATTCTTGTCTAGAAGATTGATATGTTCTGAGTGTATAGTTCACAATATTATTTTGCAGAGTTTGGTTAATCAATTTCGTAGATCGTGAGGTGAAATACCTAGGTAGAGATTGAATACATTACATGACATAAGTTCAGTATTATATAGTAGTATGGTATGTTGAATTTTTGTATTTGACCTTAAAAGTTTGTAATTGAACAATTTGGACTGAAATTTCATGAATACTCAATGATATCTCTAAGATAACGTGATAGTTTTATGGAGTTTGACGTGAGAATAAAGTTCAGGGACTACGGATTATCAACTGAAAGCTTGTATTCAGTATTGACAATTTGGCATTCTGTATGTTGTGTTCAATATTGGAATGAAGGTTATTAGTGGGATCTTTCTTGATTTTTTGATTAATTCTAGAATCCATAAAATTTTCTGTTTTCAGTAAATAATGAGCCTTGTTTAAAGCTATTACTATCGGCCTTAGTAAATACGATATTGTCGGATTTTCACTTTGATTTAATAGATTTTGAGGTTATATTATCAAATTTATTTGGTTTGAAACAAGTGATCTCTTATTTTAATAATGATACTGCTGAATGTTTCTAATATTTAGATTGGAATAGATTGGATTGATTTCGATGTTTTAGTATTGCCCTTCTTGTTCTGCAATGTTGCAAAAATATTTTTTTTTCCAATAGCTATAACCTGAATTTCTGTATCCTTATAGTTCAGCGTTTATTGTTTGTCATTTAAAAGACTTTTTCACATTTCAAAAAAACTTTTTGTTGCTTTTTTTCCTGTACAAATGTCAAATTTTCATAGATTTTGAAGGGACTTGGTTTTTAGTGGAGATAAAGTGAAATAAGTCCTCCCTAGTTACCATATATTGTCATTTACAGATAACGCCTGTAATTCGACTATTCCAAATTATATTCGAAAATTTGAAAAATCTATTGAATATTATCGAAGTCGTGAGGTCTTTTTCGGGAATAATCTGAGGGGATGACAGTAGTTTGAACCGGGCGGAGAAGAAGGGACGCGGCGAAAAAGTGGGGGCCGAAGGAGCCCACAAGTATTTTTTTTCCGGAGAATAAGGTTCGGCGGAATGATCGATCGAGCGAAAATTCCGAAAAATCCCCAAAAAAGCGAGAATAAAAAAGGTCTCCGATTTTTCGGGAGTGGAGGAGATAATTTCTGTCTATACAAATTTTTCCATCGCCTTCGATTGTTTCAAAACCTGGACAAAGAGCAAGCCTTGAGTTTCGCATATTGCGCCGTAATAGTTTCATTCCCGTGAAACCCCGGGAAAACTGGAAAAACTTCGATTCAACGAAGGGGTATCGGCGGACTGTTTCCGCTCTATTTTCCTCATTCCGAGAATCTCTGACGGTCAGAAATCAAAAATATTAATAAAAGTCGAGCTGTCAATATAAGAGTTTTTCTTTCGTCTATCCGACTTATATGGGATTACCGGGAGGAAGGATTCGGGTGTCGAACGATTCCTACATATCTCGAGATCGGGTTCGCGAAGAGAAATCGTTACTCTACGACTTAATTTTTGAATTTGGGACGATTTTTGAGACCTAGATTTTCGAGAAAAAGAGCGAAAACATGGGGACAACACCAGTCACCTCTCCTATTGCACCTTAGATCGCTATTCAAGGTCGGTCGTTTGTCAACCTAATAAACGTGTCAAAGTCGATGTCGCCGGACAACTGTTTATTTCTTTGGAGTTTGTTTTCCGAAAGTCAGCTTTACCAAGGTGTAAAATTAAATGCTCTCTCTCTCTCTCCTGAATGAAAATAGTGAAATGGAAATAGTTCACCAACGTAATTTCGGTACTACCAACATCTAGAATATAGTGTTCTCTCTTCTGAAATACTATATGGGACAGAATGACATATGCATGTGTACAGACATCATTTCATTTAGTCTTATATTCGATCTGTCAAATTGAATAATTCCTTATTTTATTTCAATGAAAAGTTTAACGAAACTTGAAATAAAATTTTAAAGGTATTTCGTCCTTTTTATATATATTTTGTCTGAGGCAAGAGATGACAAAATTCATAAATTCAACATTTTGAGGTTATTCTAATCCAATTAATGTAATTCAAATGGAATTTCATGATAACAAGAAGTTAAGGAGACTTATAATGTTTAAAAGGTTATTGAATATAATTTGCAGTTTATTTATATATAATAATGCTCAACAAATGTGACTCAATAAGTTTGAATCAGTATCCTTAAAATAATACTGAAACTGCGTTATCCTAAGGATGTGTTAGGCAATATATGAGAGAGTTCCATGTAACATAAAGAATTCTCAAGTATAAATATCAGTGAATATAATGGGGCGTTCAGTATAGATGAGTTGGATATGAAAAGGCGTTCGTATATTTGGGGTTTAATATGTTAGGCGTCTAGTATATAAGGCGTTCAGTTTATTGAGCGTTTTTGTATTTCAGGCGTTTAGATATAAAAGGCTATCTTAATGGGCTCACTAGTTATGGATATTTTCATATGGAATTCAGATATATACACAGTTTGTAAACATTTTAGTGTTATGACATAACTTCTCTTTTTGTGAAAGTTACCTCCAAATTTAGGAACCCCTCAGGGATTAACAATAATATGCATATTTTCTTAATATCATTCGTTATTTCCAGTTTTGAATTTCTAGGAATATCTATTAAAGAAATCCCTAGTCGTAAAAAATTTTATCGCAATCATATTCATAGGAATCAGGTTGCATGCAATTCATAAAACATGATCACGGATATGAATTCGGGATGATTCCAAGTTTCAACAGCTGAGGTGTTTGAGGTTATGACACTCGTAACCGTAAAATCAAGTTTAATGTCTCATATGAAGATTCAGACTCAATTGCAGGTCATAATGCGGATGTGGAATATATATCGAGTTTTTATGTGTTTTGCCATTATTTAAATATAAGTTTCTGATGATTTCGATTGAAATTTCTCGTGAATTAAATAAATTGTGCAAATTATATTCTTTAACTCAACTCATCTTCAAAGTTACTTAACATGAATCTTGCTGGATCACTTAAGGGGAGATCTCTGGCCATAAAAAAAAGGCTCAGTATAGTAATCATCTCTTTCTTTTCGTTTCTAGATCATTCATTTCAAGTCTCCGAACATATGGTAGTCAAAACCAAAGAGGTGGACTAATACAATCAACTTGGCACGGTGTGTTTGATTCTGATGAAAGTATATTTCTTTCCTACTCAGATACATCATTTATTCATATATTTTGTGAAATGTAACGATGTAACGATAAAGCTAGTTAAACTAGTCTTACTTGGTCGGGTTATAGCTTTTAAGTGAAAAGTTAAAACTGCTTGATATTTAATTTGAGCGAAAAGATATTGACTTCTAGCTAAAAGTCTCAAGAAACTATCCATTTCGTTCCAAATTTCGATCACTCTGTTTCGAACCTCATTCATAGTAGCTGAGTTGGCTTCTCAGTCTCCTATTGAGAATGTCTCAGATATATTCAATGAAACTGAGATCTCGACTTCGTGCAGGCCACTCTATTGAAATGATTTGATGATGACCAAATCAGTGCGAGTGTTCAAAGAAATGCTTTCACACCATCATTACACCTTCACCAAAACCATAGGTAGGTAAATAGTTGCTCTGGGCATATCTATCATTTAAACGTCTATATACTATAGAACGTCAATAGCAATAGCCTTGAGTTGAAACACGAGGCTTCAAAGCGAACTCCCTGAGACGTGTCGTATCATTTCAGTGTTAATTTGCACTCCATTGTTCTGCCGAAGGGGAATTTGAAGGTGCTAGCAAACCGTTGTCTCAATGAGGAATTTCTGAAATAATGATTATAGATCGCCGAGGTCGCCCTCGTCCAGGTCTTCTCTAGTGATTACCAGTGCCTGTGTACATGCGGATTGTTCTGGAAACAGTTGAATGGGACACCTCAAGCCTCTGGCTTATTCTTGTGTAAGTCCAACCTAGGTCATCTAACACCATCGCTTCAGCACATTCTCTAGGGGTCAAAGCGAAAAAATTATTCTATGAATCATCCTAATTTCAGCTGAAGAATCAGCCTCCATCTATCCATTTACCTTCTCTGTCACTGATTACATAGATTTTAGCTTTCTCTTAATGAGACTGTTTATTTAGCTGAAGCTAGAAACAATAACATAAAATATATTGACGTAATAATACGAATGAAGATATTGTATGAATGATTTCTCATCTAATCCGAAACATACATGTTTCTCAGGCGTGATTTGAAAACACTTAGACTCGCGGATGTCCTCACATCAGAAGGCAAACGATTGAAACGCTGCAGATCGCTGACAAAGGTGGACTTTTGTGTTGAAGACAAATCAAATCTCTGAATGTGGTATTCATCGTTTGATCGGAGACCATAACCAATCATATTTGACCTTTTCACCAGAAACTGTTTTAGATATGCAGGCGTTTGATCATTCGTAATCTTGTAAATGAGAATAAGGTTTGACTGCTCAACCAACTGCGCCACACTCAGAAAACCTAACCTCCTCAACATATCTCTGATAGGAGTGAACCTACTACATCCAAGAAGTATTCTCATAGCTCTGTTCTGTACTATCTGTAGCTTCCGAATGTCCTCTCCCGTCGAAGAAATCAGCAATGAAATGCAGTAATTCAAATGTGGAGCAATAATAGTGTTATAAACCACTCGTCTACACCATGGAGACAACTTTCTTGAAATCCTGCCTAGGTAACCTACTTTTTTCTAATTGTCTTACATAAAAAATCAACATGTTTAGAGAAGTTCAACTGCTGGTGAAATACGATTCCCAGATATTTCATCTCTTGGACGAAATCAATAACCTGATCATCCATAATAATTTTGTAATTCCTAGATCGAAACTCCGCGCACTTAGATTTTGATCCGAAAATCATACACTTGTTATAAGCAGCATTCAATTTCAATTTGTTCATCTTCAACCAGTCCTGCAGTATATCAAGTGTTTTGTTCATCGCAGTAACCAACCTGTCAAAGTCACTATCAGTTATCGAAACCAGCGCATCATCAGCAAACAAACTGAGAAAACAATCACCCAAGTACAAATTCAAATCGTTCACATACAAAATGAACAGCAGCGGCCCCAACACACTTCCTTGTGGCACACCACAACTAACCTCTACACACTGTGATAACACTCCCAAGACCCTTGTCTTTTGACGCCTATTTGCAAGATAACTCTTTAACCACTTCAGTACTGTCCCTCTGATGCCCAGCCTCTCACATTTTACCAGCAATCTTTCGCGG
Source organism: Cryptolaemus montrouzieri (assembly GCA_013387265.2). NCBI lineage: Eukaryota > Metazoa > Arthropoda > Insecta > Coleoptera > Coccinellidae > Cryptolaemus > Cryptolaemus montrouzieri. Next base: position 31,300,355 of record JABFTP020000185.1, on the reverse strand, counting down.
TCAACGGTCTCAAACGCTCTATTCAAGTCAACAAAAACGCCAAGAATAATATTTCCCTTATCGATATCTCTCTTCCATTTAGTGCAAATCTTTACTAAAATCATTCGGCTATTCTTTGTTAACGTTATTATATGGCTATGAAAGCTAGGCTGCTTTGCTTTCACACTCTTATAGACAGTCCTCTGTCCTCTGTTCCCATCCCTTTTTCTTGTATGGGTTAGATGTTTCTTTCTATTCGTGTTTTTCGATCATAATCATAATCATCGAAGGTATTTCGGTTAGGTATGGTATCTCAATACAAATGTAACTGTTGTTTGCATTAAATATGTTGGGTAAATAATTGCATCTATGTAATTGAATTTCTTGTACATGATAGAGAGTGATATTTTTTAATCTGAAAATATCGCGAATGTCTTCTCTTTGTGTATTCAAATGCTTTCAAGTTGAACCCCAAATATTCTTAGTAAAAATCATATTTTTCATATATGTGTATTTATATCAAAATTGTGGTAATGAAACCAGATATTTCTTATCTAAATAATTCGGTTTCGTTCACTGGCTACGAAAGATAAATCAGTTTTTCAAGTATTGTACGATCTCAGCAAGTTTTGCAGAATTCCAGGATTTCTGATAGTACTTGAAATAAAACTCGAAACTTCGTTAGGGCATTCGAAACTTTGAACATTTCGTTGCGCTAAATATTTCCCAGAGTAGACAACGGGAAATCAAGTTCTAAGGAGAAACACAATCTCAAACTCATACTTATTCAGAATATGTCTTCTGGTACATTTCTCTGAGTTCGTTAGTGTTGATTTTTCATTTTATGGTGAACACTAAGAATATATATCTCTCCCAACTTATTAAATATTATTATTATTATATACATAATAGTATGTCACAACTTGAGGGGTTAATCTTCGTGCAATTTTAAGAAAAAAAGTTTATATAAACATAGGTCCGCCAAAGCTTCGTTACGGAGCTACAGGGTGTTGAAATTTCATGAAAAAAATTGTTTGTCAGTCATTGTCCTCACATTCGTGCACTGGCAGTCACCCATATGGATAATTCCGAACAGTTGAAATCTTGACAATAATCACAAATATTCTTCTTTGGAGAATCTTTTCCAGAATATTGGATGAGTAATCATTGCTCGCATAATGCCGTAGCCCTCACAAATAATACACAAACTGAAATATTGGCCAATAATTTCAAGGTCAGTGCAGACATTGTTCATTTCAATATCTAATTCAGATGATGTCGAACCTGATCTCTTCTTAGTGAACCTTGATGTCGTTCTTGATATAATGGGGGTTTTTCTCAGCTCTATAATGATTATTGTGAAAATTTGTGATAGCAGTTAGCTTCGTCTGTGAACATTATTTCACTATCAAAATGAGCATTTTCTCTAACTTTGTCTAAGAACGATTGGCAGAAATTCAGAGAAAGTAGAGTTTGGACGTGTTAAATATGAAACGGGTACAATAAAAAGTCGTGGAGAATCCTCCAGACTAGAACATGTGAAATATTCAGTTGATTTCCAATTCTTCTTGTACTCACATGAGGATTCCAATCAATACAATTCAAAACTGCTTCCTCAATATCTGGAGTTCTCATAGTTTGAGTTGCGCATTTCAAATGATTATTTGCAGTAAAAGTACCAGTTTCCCTCAACCTTCTGTAGATATTTGAAAATGTTCGCCTGTCAGGTGTTACTCGATTTGGAAAGCGCACCTGATATAATCGCCTAGCTTCTGTTGTGTTTCCGTCAGCCAGACCCTACATGTAATGGATATTAGACAATTCGGCATTAGTAAAATTAGCCATTTTTTTCTTACAGCAATTACTTCAAAAGTTTTAAAACTAATCGTTAATTTAATAAACAATTCGAGCAGACACTTGTTCAGCTTTAGCAACTGTCAAAGTAAATAAATGAAAAAATTCAAAGCCTACTAGTCATTTTTATAATTAGAATTGCTTTCAATTCAGCGAATGCATACAATCGTTTAATAATTTTTTGTTCGAGAACGGTCGGAGATACGAAAAAATTACAAGTATCAAAAAAGTTTCCAAATTGAACGAAGATGACGAAAATTGATTGTACGCTGATCAGTGGCGTACTGCAAAACAGTTTGGAAGGGCACACGAAGATATATATATATATATATATATATATATATATATATATATATATATATATATATATATATATATATATATATATATATATATATATATATATATATATATATATATAGGGTTTTACCCCGACGAGTTGCCCATATATCTGTTCATGCAATCAAACTGATTTCATGAAAAATATAAATCCACCACCCGGTAATTAATACCATTGCCAGGCAATGATTATAATCAAAACATATCCTGGAGTAATTATATATTAGGATAACGTTAAATGTTATGAGAATATATCAATCTACCAGAATATATACATACTATAGCATCATCAGACAATGATATCAATGTACCAACGAGTAGTGTCAGAGGCTTTCTCCCGGAAAAATCCAGTGTACGGACCTTAGTCAAGTAACACTGAATGTTACTCATTAATAGTTTCCTTTGTGTGAAGTGGTGAACGATCGAATAGAATACTGCTCTGAATATAAATATGACAAAATTGTCAGTTAATTATATTACATTTATATAAACAAATAAATAAAATATGAAATGAGATTCTGAGCAGTATAAACTAAAGAAAAACCTATGACTCTACCTCATTATTATTTTCGGAAAGAAACCTACGAAGAATATTACAAGATTTGATGACTGTTATCTTTTGTAACTGTTCAAACAAATTTTTCAGACCCAAAATCTCAATATTTTTGTGAAGATTTCTAGAATAACTTTTGTGAAGATATATATATATATATATATATATATATATATATATATATATATATATATATATATATTTTGTTTGATGATATGTTTTCTATAATTCCTTGAAAACAACCTGGTCCTGGATCGCAATTGCCAAGCCTTCTGTTTCAGCAAACAATTCTCCAGATACTAACCATTTATTCGATAATATCATGTAATTTAGACGTTCTCTGTTTATATGAAAATTAGATGAAAAATCTGTTTACTATGAAATTATTCAAATCAATTAATCCACGAGAGAGGATTTACAAAATTTGAATAATTGAATTTGAAATGAATGCTTATATCTATAATTTTGGTGTTTGTCAGAAAAAAAAAAAAGTGTGAGCTCAGGAAATGTAACAGGGGAACCATACTATCTTGTATATGATTCATGAAACGAGTGAAAAAAACTGAGGAAAAAACTCGTTTCCCTGTCGCTATTGCATTAGCAATAGCTCGTCAGTTTATGTTGTGTTAGTGTCGTGTGTACATAAATAGTACCAAAGATTTTTCTGCTTAGCCGCTTCATTCTCCCCTGCATTCCATGATTTCCAAACGAAAACAATGGTGAAAGGAAGGGGGTTTGGGACAGTAATCTGTAACAATGGAAAAAGAAAACCAGCAGAAAAATATTTCAACAATCATACTTCTTATATGTCTAAACAAATCTAAGAAAAAATTTGCATAGCAAGCAAGGTCATGAAAAGGACTAAAGAGATAATAAAAAAATACATAACATGCTATATTTCCTCAAATTCCCTCTCTGTTTGACCGAGAGAGCCTCGATGGCCAGGTTCGGTTTTCCAAGTGATGCCGATTATGATCTATAGAATCATTATGGACCCAATAATTTGTGTTGACATCGCCCATATATTATTTCTTCGTGGAATTTGTTTAATTTAAAGAAAAAATTTGCGAATAATTTTGAGTCATTCGAAAAATATGAGAAATGTCATATATATATATATATATATATATATATATATATATATATATATATATATATATATATATATATATATATATATATATATATATATATATATATATATATATATATATATATATATATATATATATATATATATATATATATATATATATATATATATATGGCTCCGGAAAAATATATATAGTTAAATATAGGACGTGTATTGATGTAAAATAAAATCACCGTGTGTTTAAAGATGTTCCCCTTCAGTTAAAAATTGACTTGTCTCTGCTTTTTGTCCAGAAACGAATATTTTAGTAGTTATTGAGTCTTTTTGGGTTTAGTTGCCCTACCCGGTATATTTATTATATCAAAAGAGAAAAATTTAAAATTAAAATTGCTTAGTGTCGAAACTTTATCTATCAGGTCTACGGAATTTAAAATGGTGTATTGTGGAAAACCCACGAGAATATCATCAACGTATCTGAACCAAAAAATAATATGTATTTGTGTTAACTTTTTACTCATTATACATTTTTCAAGATTGTTCATGAAAATATCATGGTGAGTTCCATGAATTTGTGGTTTGTGAAGCTTGCTTATTTACGTGCAGATGTGTTTATCTAGGATACAACTGGTCTAGCGGGGTTTTCCTCAAAACACTTGAAATTGACGTAACTGAAGAAACCGGCCATGCGTATCAAAAAATAACATGGGAATAAGACAGAATTGTATTTCATTTATTTTGAAAATAATTTTCATAAAACATATCGATCAAAAATATCATTTATTTTTCCTGAGAGCCCCACACCTATTGTGCAGAAAATTGCCTTTGGAATTTTTAGAAAACAGACTATACTAAATTAGAAGGACCTTATTTGATATAAATTATACGTTGTTACTAGAGGAAACTTTAATAAACCTCTACTAAAAGTACAAGACTTTCATAATCGAAAAAAGGTACAAATATTTTTCGCCAATAAAATAAATACCTGCTTTCGAAAACAAGGCAAGATTATATTCCGGTTGGATTATAGAGTTCTTCAGTGAAATATTACACAATATCGCGGAGAATAAATTTGATTTCGCTTTTTCCATCGTAGTCTGCCACAAAAAAGAAAAACGAATACCGCTATGCATATTCCATTTTGTTTGAAGTATTGAGATTTGACGAATGATTTCTTTATTTGCCCTACGGACTGTTGGAGTAGATTTGCTGTGCTGAGGAAAATAATTCAACGAAATCAAATGGAAACAAGTCGGATTTCAAAATTCTCTGTTCGCTTCGCTTTGAGCGAAATGAGGAACTGCTTCTAACAATTCTACGAATTTAATAATTTTTTATGGAAATTATGTTTTCCTTCATTGTTTTTTTCCTGGTTTCAGTTACTTTTCAAGATAGAATTTAACGTGAAATTCTTGATTTTTAGAATGTATATCAGTTGATTAATCAAATAGCTATTCGAAATTCGGTTTAAATATTTTATATTTAGTTGAATACAATAAGCTTTTTGTACAGGGTGGACAAATTACGAAGATTTTTGAGTACTGTAGTTTTGTAAAATATTGTGAATAGACGAAACTGAACTCTCCTTCCTTATGTTCTATTTGCGTGAGAAATTCATTGTCGCTAACAAAACTTTTTTCGATTCGGAATTTATTTGGAAATTTTTTAGATTTTCAGAATCAGTAAAGTACCAATATCTCGGTTGTTTTGAGTGAAAATTATGTAAAAATAGTTTCACATTTCATAGACACTTTTTCACATAGAATGGAACGACGTGCAATTTTTTGTTAACAGTTTTTGATTTATAATGAAAACTTGCGTTTTTTTTTGAACAAAAACGATGCGTAACTTCGGTTTCGTTGAATATAGTTTTTTCCTTTTCGAAAATACATCACATGTGCACACAATTTTTTCATCTAGGACGTGTTTTTATGAAAAATCGAAAGTTGTATATTTTTTCCTAATTTTATCTTGTGCCAGTTCATTCACAGAATTTACACGGAATGATTGAAATAGTTCAAATGATTCATTGAAACACTTGACGAAGGTTTTACAATTAAATATTGAAATACTCTATAAATGTTTCGGGTTATCAGCCCATTCTCAAGAGTATTACAATACTGAAAGACAAAATGAGATCTTTATTATCAACTAACATCAACCTAAATTCTTTTTAATAATACTGATATTATTTTTATACAATCTACTACATATCTTTTGCTAATATAAGACATATAATTAATTGGAATTTTTATTTCGATTTCTCAGCATGAAAGCGATAAATGCTCTGGAGTAAAAGTGTATGTTGTTTTTGTTTTATTGAGGTGTTAATTAAATTGGGTTCATATCCGTAATTCTTTATGATTAACACCAGTGCTGGCCGGCTCGGTCCCACAAAGTCGGTGCGATTTTTCGGATTCTGGGATTCGCTTGAGTATCCATCTTCCGGAGAAGATGTAAAGCCGTCGGTCCTGTCTAACAGAGATGTGTTGGACATTAAAGATCCCTTCCCTCGACACAAGAGGGTTTCGAAAAAATTCCCGGGTTAGTGAGGTGACAGAAATCCCCGGCGTTTCATTGGCCGAAAGGCGGAAATACAGCACGTTAAAGAAATAACAAACAAACAAACACCAGTGCGGATGACGCACGGCGTGCGCGCCCGGTTCTATTGAATTCCCAAAGTCCCTACTCGTTAACGTTTACAGATATCTATGGAAATAAGCATTTCACTACCTTGAAGAAGGTACCTATTATGCGGGTTGCATAACCACTCAGATCAAGTGACGAGAGATGCTCGGTGTGCGTCATTAAAAATTTCAGGTATCACAGACTACCGCCCGTGTAAGAACCGGGGTTGTTTACGGACCTTCCTCTACTAACTGGAAACTCGTCCATTAACAGTTGGCCCAACCCTATTTTTCTAGAAAATTGAAAATATCATTATGTTAGTATATAGACAGTTATAATATAAATACATATAAACAAGAAACCATTGTAATTTTCCCTTATTATAGACGATTTTGTGAACAAATGCACCAGAGGACAGTTTTCCACCCAGAGGACTGTTTTGCCACCCAGAAGACTGTTTTTTCCACCCACAGAACTGTTCATGTCAATGTTTAAATGAAGGAAAACACAATATTAGTTATTAAATGTAATTAATCAAATTCTCCTTTTTAATATATACTGTATCACATAGAGTTTAAATACTTATATTTATCAGGAACAAATTGCGGGCTTAGCTCTCTAAGTAACGAATTGAAATAATTTTGATCAAAATTAAGCCTAGGTACTAAGAATCAGCCTTGCTTACTCATCAATGCAGATTTATTTCTCAAAAACAAGTACAGATATATTGAAATAATAAAATATTCGTTTTCTTTTGAGAGCAATATCTGGGTTTGGCAACTTCTGTAATATTTTGTCAAAGGACACGTCAGAAACATTATTTTGTCGACTCTGAATGTGTGACCTTTGCAATCACCAATTTTCAAGAAGGGTACTGTTAGTTCACCTTCTTCCGTGTCTATCGTATTGATTACTGCAGCAAAACAATATTAAGTGTTTCTTACTAGTAATTTAACCAAGACGTAATCACCTATGGTGTAATTCTGTTGGTTGATTGAACTAGGTCCAGCCAGTGCAGCGCCGTCGGTCTCCATTGTAGCATCCTGTGGGTTGTTCATATTTTCACCTTCAGAGTCTGTGTCAACATCATCTACGTTAAGTTTTGTCTCGTTTTTGTACTCTAATACTCCAAAATTGAAATGCTAGCACTTGTCTTCACAAGTGCAACTTAAACTTCTCATTATGAGTTTAGCGGCACTTGAAGCTGATTCCAGAGGACTTATTAATATTTCAGTCTTTAATTGATGTATTTTCAGAATGCCATTGAAGCTTTTTAAATTAACTGCTTCAATCTGAAGGTCGTCTTCCAATTCTTGGATGACTTTATCGTCGATTTTGAACAAGATAACTGCGGAACATCTTCGTTGAATGGCCTCTACAAATGATTCCAGGCTATCAATATCACGATATCACTATTGGCAAGCAGGAGGTTAGTGCAGACAATAAAGAATATCAATAAAATACACGGACGTCAAATAAAATAGTCCTCTGTCACATTGAGCAGTTCTCTGTGTTATAAAATTCCAGAGGAATGTTGCAGAGGACTGTTATTTTCACGTAAAATTATCGTACCACATATCACTTTAAATATTACTCAATAACACAGAAACAGCTATAAATTATCACACTGAGCAATTTTTTCATTAAATAAATATAATTATAGCACATAAAACACCGTTAAATAGACTTACCAGAGTACCAACACTACAGAAGCGCGGCTCCCACACAGACGCCGAGTTGTCACCACGTAAACTGGCGGCGACTTGTTTAGCATGGCGACCGAGTAAACTTCACACTATTAACGTTCTATTTCACGCGAATGTAAACCACAATAGTGCTTAATATGTTTGTGTTGCGATATTCAAATTGTGACAGAGGACGGTTCAAAAAATGTATGGACGAGATTCAAATCCTAGTTTTTAGTACTGAGAAATACCCTAAAATTATAATTGTTTGTTCATATACATGCATTATTCTTCATGTTATAGAGTTATAAGATTTTACATTTTTAAATATAACTTATAAAAACCGAACCGAATGATACTCGATCCGGAATAAGGACGTAACAGTTTTTAGTGGCTTTCAGACCGAATTTATGACATGATTGTAATTCTAAATATTAAATAGGCATGGCTGCTTAAATAACAGGTTTAGTATTATGTGTTTCAATAAATAAAGCTATGCATTAATTTATCAAAAGTAAAAAAAAATGCTTGGACTAAGGTTTTCATGTTAGTAGAGAATATTTTCTATATTATCAGCATCTAACGAGTTAATTTTAATATTTGAACTACATTCTCAAAATCAACAACTGATAAAGTAATAGAGAGTAATCCTTCGTAATCATATCAACAACTAGATTGTTTTTTATGGGCTCTCCATGGTCTCCGTTGTCCATTCATGTTAAACTTAAAAAATAGCCATTTTAGTTTCACAAACAGCTCAATTAGAAATGTATCTTTATAGAAAAGAAATGTAGGTGATATTTTCTGTATTTGGATTGGTACAGACAACTGAAGAATTTCTTGAATTCTGTTTATCGGTCTATTCAATTTACAACGAAACCTTCTTGGACTTTTCAATTAGAAAGGATTATGACTCATTGGTATTCAAAATATACAGAAAATCAACTTATTCGAATAGCTTGATTCATATCAGAAGTTCTCAATTCCAGAATATCGAATTGAGTGCTTTTCATTCCTTTTGTTCTCAGATTACTTTCTATTTTTTTGTCAGCTGTTGATTTCAACTATGAAGATCAAAGGTTGAAATTAATCGCTAAGAACAACTGCTATGAACCGAACTGAATTGACACTTTAATAGAACAAAAAAAAAACATAAACTTCTACTGCAAAGCATTCAGCCCTTGCATACTGAGAAATTGAATAGAAAATTAATTATATTCCAATATTAGCAACAATATATGGAATATATTGCACAAAAATAATATTTACACTATCATTACTAATAAAACGAATGACGATTTATTGATACTTATTAATAAAGACGAAATTAAATAATGGGATAAAAGCGGAATATGTAAAATATTCTGCAGTGAATGAATGCCCGACTTTCTATAGAGGCCAAACCGGAAGATGTATTGGGAAGAGAATATAAGAATCTTAAATTATATATCATTCAAAAAAAATTCTATTGGCTTTTCTAAATTTGAATTGAACTTATACATCCAAGTAAAAAAGGGAAAAAGTTGTATATTTCAGAGAAGATTGAAGTCACGTCCGCTCGTAGGAAAAACCAGGCAATTTGTAATGAGCTAAGAGAGTTCTCCTGTTGTGAATGCCGTTTTATTTAAGTAAAACCACTCAATTTGTCTTTCAGTATTGTATTACTCTTGATGATGGCCTGATGAATCGGAGCAAATGTCCAGTATTTTATTATATTTCATTTTTGCCAAGTGTTTCAATTCTTCATTTATCCATCATGGTTCAACAGGTATTAAGCTTATTTTCTATATATAATATTACAATAGCTTGAGTATCGTCTGTATTTTCAATATGACAGAAAATTAATTTTTGCAATGACAGGTAAGATGAATTATTGAATGTCTTTTCATCAAGTTACATCTTTTGCGTGGATATAGTATAGTTTGTAATAACGAAGCGACCATGTTGACCGAAAAGTCTAATATGATTCATATTTATATGCAAAATATATTGCTTATTTGGATCATATTTGATATTGCTTATTTAATGAAGATCAATATTTGATGAGTGTAACTCCCAACCCATCGACAAAGAACTGGTCTTAACTAAGAGTCGAGCGCATATTCTGATAGAAAATTATTGAGAATAAAGATAAATATCCGGATTTCTATGAAGAAGTTTCTGTAATGGAAAGAAAATGCTGAAAGTATTTAGAATAGTATATAATCGTAGTGTAACATCCCAACGTCAAGGGCATCTATGAATTGAAAGATCGAGAAGAACTGGTCTTAAAAAGGGTAGATTTGAATTACTCACCCTAAGAGTCGAGCGCACAGTATTCTGATAGAAAATGAATATGAACCTTATAAAATGAGAATATTTTCAGTTTTTGCAGATACAAGATTTCTAACGTTGATTCAATTTTTGCAACTAGTTTCTGCTAAAATCTGGAGAAGATCCGCAATTTTTCCGAGAAATAATTTGGACTGATGAAGTTCTCATTAGTAGTAATAGAATATTCAATCGTCAAAATGAAGATTGCTGGTCGGACGTAAACATCGCTATATTAATATTCAACGTCAAGGGCGATTTGGTTCTATGTATGGTGTGAATTGAAAGATGATCGCCTATTAGCGTATGTGATTTTTGGTTAAAACTTTAGAGGTAAACTATATCATGAAATCGTAAATAGCATCATTATCGGCAGATATTTTGATGAACTATCTCTTGCTGAGGGAAGAAATATTCAACTTGATGAAGCTCATTCTCATCAAACTGTTATCGTTGCTGATTAACTTGAGGTGAATTGTTTTCCCGGACTTATCGCCGCTGGACTTTTTCCATTAGGGATTTATTGTAGGGATCTGTTGTATAGAAGAGTTGAAGCCAAATTTCGACATCAACTCTCTTCGGTTACTAATATTCAAATTTCCAATGCGTGTCGGAGTAACCTCGGGCGTTGTTATCTATTTTCACAGAATAATGGCAATACATTCGAATACCTACAATATTTCCATCAAATTTCATTAGTATAATGTCTCGTTACTTTTCTGAATTAAAATAACTAAACTAACATTACTTACAAAATTTTCGTACCGCAAGGTCGCTTCGTTATTACAAACAGTACTATATTCACTGAAAATGATGATGAAGAAACATTTCATAATTTATCTGAGTTATCACTGCGAGAATTGAAATGTCATTAATGAGAAAACAGAACATACTTATGCCATCTGAATCATTTCGTGCAAATTTTGTGAATGGTCATAGGGTTACTATGAGAAAATTAAGGAATAGCTATACAATTTTTGATTTTTAATGAAAACACGCCCTGAACGAAAAAAATGAGTGCACACGTGACATATTATTGAAAATGAATAAAAACCATATTGAATGAAATTAAAGTTATTTATGGTTCATATTTAACTGAATGCAAGTTCACATTATAATTCAAACTCCGTTTGACAGAAGAAAAATTCCGCATGTAGTTTGATTTAACGTTCAAGAGTGCCGGTAGAATTTCAATACCATTTTGACATAATTCTAGAAACAACCGAGATATTAGAACTTGACCGATTCTGAAAATTCTCAAAATTCAACTTGAAAACTAAAAATGGTAGCTAGAATCTTTTTGTGGCAATGAATTTCTAGCATACAAAGAACACGGGGGATGATTTTCCTTCATTCAAAATACTTCACCTAGCCACAGTAATAGAAATGAGATAGAAAACACAAGGTTTAACTTTAATCTACACTTTATTTGAAAAAATTCGACTACGTTTCGCTGACACAGCAGCTTTATCAAGAATGACAAACAGATTGAAGAGTATGGTATTATAAACAAATCGTAGAACAAATTGGATGAATAACAGGAAAATCTACACCGAGCCATTGTACAGTTAGTATGAAAGGTAATAAAACTGATTAAACAAGTTAAGTAAGGGTGAATAATTTACATCTACCTGCTCATTCAAAAGCTTGTCCGAATGTTTGTATCTATTTATTTCTAATGCTTCTAGGAGATCTAATTTTAAACTTTTGATTTCATATGTAATATGTCAAAGTTTTATTGAATGAATGGTTTTCTTTTATTAAGTGGTTTGAATAATTTGAATCAGATTTATTTTTATCGAAGCTACGTTTATGTTCAGATGTTCTTATGCCAAAACTCCTATAGGTCCTACCGATATAAATTTTTATCACAAGAACCGCAATTGAGTTTATAGATTCCTGATTAACTTGATTTTTCAACACGAGATTTATTATTTTAATATGTTTACCTAAGTTATCAGAAGTTTTGAAAGTTATATTAAGATTTTGTTTGACGAGAAAGGATTTAATATTTGTACTTTCAGAACCGCAGAATGTTGAACTGTTGAATATTTTATAGTCTTTATGAATAGGATATACTTCATTTATTGCTTTCTGATACAGTTTTTACGAATGATTTGATCTATCATATCCGGATTATATGAATTATTAATGGCTATCTGTTTGATGATATTTAACTCTTTATTATAATCTTCTACTGATAAAGGTAAATTATATCATGGATCTACATCAAGTAACGGCCTCCACAATTCAAACAGTAATAGAACGTCGAAATCAGTACAGGATGTTTCAGGAGTAAACAGAACCACTCTAGGTGGTAAACAACGGTCAACTGGCGAGCTCGAAACGATTTTTGAGGAACATTTAAAAAAATTGTACCTCGTAGATCTTTTGCACTACAGACACAATTTTTGCTTGGCTGGATAGAAGAAGGATCAAGGAATTTTTTGAACAGTCTACACATGTCAAATGTTTATTGCGTTGTTTTGTATGATTTTTTTCAATTTGGCTTTTTCAAACAGCAATAACTCAATTTTTTCAAATGGCACGTGCCAATTTTCATATCGCCATCAGATAAAGCGTCAAATTTCAGATGGAATTGTATAAGCATGTACTATACTCATCTCTTATAATCAATTTGGGAATATATTGAATTTTGATGATTTTGCAAGAACTAACAGAGAATGCTTTGAAATATTTGAATTTGAGTCAAGTAGCTGAACTGGCTACGCTCGCCTGACAGGTGCCTGAAATTAATGTACTTATCACTTCGTTCATTCGAATTTGTTATTTCAACAAGAATTGTTGGTAATTTGAAGTTTTGAAAAACACCAGATTGATAATAAAATGGCTGATTATTCAAACGAGGATATGTTCAATCTCTTTTTAATTCATGGCGAACATCGAAAAAGTGGTAGATAGAACTTGCAGGCAATTCAATAACAAATTTCCAAATTTGGCGCCTATGAGTTAAACAAAATTTCGAAGGATTAGAAGCAATTAATTTTCTGCAATTTCGACGAACAAAATACATAGAAACTAGAAAAAAACCAATTCTCGAGGACGACGACAATCAAATTAATACGCCAGCGTATTTTCGTGCCAATCCACATGCGTCCATTAAGTCAGCATCAATGGATAACGGATTGACTTATATTTCCATTCAAAGGATCCTTAAGAAACGTAAAATGCACCCATATTCTTTCATCAGACTACAAAAATTGAAACCAACTGACCTTCCCAAGCGGCTAAATTTCTCTGAAAATTAATCAATTCGGCTTCAAGAAGATGAGACAATTCTGCAAAAAATTATAGGGTCTGATGAAGCCAAGTTCAATGAAAGTGGAGAAATCGACATTTTTGGGCCACAGAAAATCCACATTTCATTGAGGTTACTGATTTCCAAAATAAATTCAGCGTAAATGTTTTTGCAATTTAAATGAATGATTTGTTGGCTTATCACATTTATGAGGGAAATCTTAATGGACAAAGATACCTGGAAATTTTTTAGAAGAACATAAGCAAATATTTTAGATGGATTACCCCTTAACATTCTGAGGAATTGCTATTACCAAATGGATGGTGCACCAGCTCATGAAACACGAGCTGTAGATCGGCAGCTAACAGAAATGTTCGAGGATAGATGGTGGGGTAATCAAGGACCAAATTTATGGCCTCCGCGTTCTCCGGACCTGACGCCCCTCGATTTTTATTCATGGGGCAAAATCAAGTGTGAAGTGTATCTTATTCCTGTAAGAAGTGAAGAAGAGTTCTAGCGCGCATTCATAATGCTTTTCGTGATATTGATCCTGAGGAAACTAGGAGGGCAACTCATCATGTTCGTATACTAGCTGTCAAGTGTATTGAGCAAAACGGGGCCCATATTGAACATTTATTCAGATCATAAACTAGTTGTCTCCTATGATGTTTGCTATCATCTATTCGTATTAAAGTAATTATCTTCGATGATTGGTTTTCGCTTAGTTCCTACAATTTTTATTCATTCGAATTGTAGAAAATTGCTTCTTATGCTTCGAAATTTTATTTTACTCATAGACGGTAAATTTGTAAATTGGTTATTGAATTGCCTGCAATTTCTACCAACTACTTTTTGACATTCTAAAATGAATTAAAAAAGATTAAATATATTTTGTTTAAATGACTAGTGGTTTCATTCCTAATGTGTTGTATTTTATGGATATTTTCATTCTGAAATAACGACAATTCTTGTTGCATTCTCTGTTAGTTCTTGCAAAATCATCAAAATTCAATATATTCCCAAATTATTTCGGAACTATAAGAGATTGATATAGTACATGCTTATACATTTCCACCTGAAATTTGACGTTTCCTCTGATGGCGATATAAAAATTGGCACGTGCAATTTGAAAAAATAGGGTTATTGCTGTTGGAGAAAGGCCAAATGGAAAAAATCATACAAAACAACGCAATAAACATTTGACACGTGTAGATTGCTTAAAAAATTCCTTGATCCTTTTTCTATCCACCCAAGTAAAAATTGTGTCTGTAGTGCAAAAGATTTACGAGCTACAATTTTTTTAAATGTTCCTCAAAAATCGAGTTTATAACAAAAATAATTAAATCTGTCAAAAGTTTTGACTTGGGTATTTTATGTCTTGCTCAAATGTCGGTTCTAGATGTATAATGGAAAAGGTAGATTGCCATTTGAAATAACGAAGTGATTACCCACTTCCGGTATAACCGGAAATGGTATCACTTCACTCCATTTGGAAATCGCTAGTTATGGTCGCGTATAAAATTTCAGCTCGATATTGTAATTGGAACTCGAAAAGTTTTTAACGGACGGTCCCGATGGATATCCCTGTATATAAGTTCGTCCAAATTGTGTTTATTATCCGGATTGATCCAAAATCTAATTGTTCTGTATGTAAGTTGAAAGCTTTTGGACTTCTATCATAATTTAACCTTTCATATCGACATTTTAATTTAATTTTCGCTTCAAAAAGCTGCATGGGCTAGTCTATCAAATTCATTATGACCATTTCAGGAATTCTAGAATTAAGTTGGTGTTGTATTTCAATGAAAACATTGTACGCATCATCACCAAAAGATTATTTCAATACTCGACGTGCGTTTCCTCATAAGAACAGTGAAGTGAGGCGCAATATGAGGTTATCAGTCAGTAAAGTTCAAGTAAGACAGATTTCGGCATGGTTATAATGTATGTAAAAGTTATATGAGCTATCGTTCTTGTTTCTAAATATATGAAAGGTCAACAGGCATACGAAACCGATATTGCGAACAACTTGACTTTATCAAATATTGTGGATTACACATCAGCTACAAAATAGGTCCTAAACAATGCTAATCTACGCTCATACTCTACCAGACTACACATAATATTCATGTCAGTAAAGTATTAATTATAAAACCTAAAATATATCAGGTGTTCATGACAGTTGATAACTTCGTTATTTGAAAGATAGAAGAATAAAACTAAAGAAAAAATTTATAACGTTCAAATAAACCTGCTTTTTCATACTATGTTTTAGGATTCCCCAATATAGTTAATTTCTGTTTCAAATGGTATATTTCATTATATAATTTCTACAGCTATTATTAGTAGTGCCGTGTACTTTTATTTATTCAATTCTTCAGAGATTTGAAAAGTTAGTCAAACATCAATACTGTCTATAACTGGTGCTCTAGCCTGGTGTTGTCAATGCCAATGCAACACTGACGAGGTCAAACGAGTCCGAAATCTCAGTCTGTTGCTCCTGTCATCCGACCAAACTATACCACTACTGTGTTGTCCTGGTGACGATGATTATGAAGAGAAACCAATCATTTACCATTTTTCGGAAGGTTGAATATGGTTTCCCGAATGAAAGTCTTCAATGTGTTTACACATTTGGCGATAAATTTCGCTTATTTTCATTATTGAGGTATGATGTAGACCTGGTTAACACCCACACAAGTACTGAAGCGTTTGTTTTTCGACGCATCGCATCTTTCAGACACAATATGTAGCGTTGCGGGAGAAATGCGAACCAGTATGGCTTCTGGAAGTTTTCTGTTTAATCTTCTCCTTGTTTTGATAAGTACCTGGTGGGGTTAGGTTAGATTTGCTAATAGCCTCTGTTCATGTGTTTACATATTTCAAACGAAACAAATGTGCAGTCTGTTGCTTCCATTCATGATATCCGAGCGGACTGTACCACAGCTATGTGGCCCTGGTTGTCGATGGTTATGAAGAGTGTATCGGAAAACCTGCTCAGGAAGGGATATTCAACATGTGAAATTTACTAAGTAAATAAGAAGGCTTACACTGGTCTACAATGGTTTTGTTGCCCTAGATATGAAAATTATTTTGGGTCTATTTATGCACACAATTCGTTAAACTATCAATGATTTTGTAGGATTTGCTCTGATTTCTTTTAAAATCTTTATTTTCATTTTACATAACAAAAATCGTAAAACAAGAAACAAAATAACAGATATATTTATAATGCCAGTTATGTTTTGAGAAATTCGGATACATCGAAGTAAATAAAGAGGAAAATGTCGAAAATATATTTCATATTTCCATAAAACGCCTTTTATGAGCTTTTCTTCTATAATTTTCAGGGACAATCTCTTTTCAAAGACCAGCAGTAATCTGCCATCATGTGACAATCCCATCGACCTTGATACCTTTCTTCCATCACTTTTAGATCTTGATGAAATCGCTCTCTCTGTTCCTCACTATAATTTCCTAAATTATCCGGAAATTTATCTAGATGATTGCGGAGATAGTGTAACTTAATACTCATATTTGCTCCTTAAGTCTGAAAGTTTGTCAGCATATTTTGCACAATTTCTTTATAATTTGCTGCTTTATGGTTACCTAGGAAATTTTCGACAACCAACACAAAACTTTTCCAAACTTAACTTTCCGGAACAGTCATAACTTTGATAAAATCTTAGTCTTTCATCAATTGCCGTATTTGAGGACCATCAAATATTCCACCTTTCAATTTTTCCATACTAAGCTTCGGAAATTTTCTGCAAATGTAATTAAAACAATTTCCGTCTTTGTTCAACGCTTTTACAGATAGCTTAATTATACCTAACTTAATATGTAATGGTGGAAGTATGACTTTGTCTCTGCTCACCAGCGGCTCCCTTATTACGTTGGCTTTACCGACAGTTAAAGAATTTCTTACAGGCCAAACATCTTGTTCCCAATGAAGTTGCTTTGCTCTACTATCCCACATACAAATAAAGCAAGGGTATTTTGTATATCCACTTTGTTGGCCAAGTAAAAAATTAACCATTTTTAAATCCACACAGATCGGCCATTGATGCTCAGAGTATTTAATTTTCTAAAACTAATTTTACATTTTCATATTCTTCTTTGAGTTTCGTTGAATGGGCAATTGGAATTGATGCAAATTTATTTCCATTGTGCAATAAGACGCATTTTAAACTTCTTTTGCAACTATCAATAAAAAGGCGCCATTCAGTAGATTTGTACTCTTTTAAACCCATGTCTATAAGCAGCTTGGCGATATCATTACAATACACTAATCCTTCATTTTCACTAAAAAATTGAAATAACTCTTTTCCTCGCGTTCTGTATGTTGTAATTGTTACTGTTGGTGCCAATAAATTTTTTCTTTCAATCTTGAGGCTAACAGTTCTGATCCTTGTTTTGATAAATTGAGATCACGTATTAAATCACTGAGTTCATTTTGAGAAAATAACTTTGACGTAGATGTTTCACCTTCCTATTCACTTCCACTAGTAGATGGTCCCGATTTCTGTGAATTTGGTAACATCATTGTTTTTGAGGGCATGCGAATTACTTTTGAAATGTATATGGGCCGAGGGAGATTTTCACTGTGTAGAACCGGACATTTCGTAGACTGTAAGTCTGGGTATCTCCACGTTTGATTTCGATTAAAACCTTTAACATCTACTACGCAAAAGTAACAATTATCTAAATGATTCGTAGGCTCCATCCAGATCATAGGAATACCAAAGTCTAATCCAGAACGTTCACCTTTTTTCCACAACCGTAAAGACTCAACACAGGACTTACAAACTTTATTAGGAACCCATGGTTTACCTAATTTGTCCATTTTGAAACCAAAATATTCAACATAAGTCTCCTTGACGAAGTCTGTGATATTTCTTTTTGTTTTTTGGTATATAAACACCGCAAATATAACAAAATAAATCACTACAATATTTACACTTTCTTCGTGACGAACTCATATTTTAGACTAGAAGACAAATATATAAGAATGGACAATCAGTTATTGAAACAAAATATTAATCCATGACACTTTATCCAGATTTACGTGTATAAGTACTTCAATATTGTCAAATAACTGAGATCTCAGCTGTTCTGTGGAGCAAGGGGTCTGAGAGTGGGGATCAGGTGATGTTTGTATGCGCGAAAAAGTTGCGCAGAAGCCTAATCATGACTGGAAAATTAAATTTTATTTCTAACAAGCTTATAATTGTTCAAAATATAAGAAATGCAAAAATCATGAAAATACGAGCACATTGAGAACTTTCATGAATATATTCGTAATCTGGGCACTTGAAAACATAAAAATTTGCTATGATATCCAGGGCAACAATAAAAAAATTTTTTTTAGAGCTGTGTTATTATTTGGTAAGTAATAACTCATGATAAATATAAATTGCATCAAAAAATTAAAATATGACATGTCACGTAGTACACACAGGATATATATATATATATATATATATATATATATATATATATATATATATATATATATATATATATATATATATATATATATATATATATATATATATATAATTAGAAGCGAAAAATCCTCGTCGTAAGCCAGTGAACTCTGTACATGTAAAAGAGGTAAGACCCGATGGTGTTGACCATCGGCAAATATCTGTACCAAAATACTTTTCTTTTTATAAATTTGAGGTTAATTTCCTTTTGATTTAATATTGCTTATAACTTGATCATCCACAAAAGCTTGGGCTTCGGTATCTAATAGCAATGTGGACTTTCGGAACAATATTTTATAATCAAAAAATCACATTGAAATTGAATGATATCCAGGAGTAGAAAACGCTCTTGGCATAATTCACTCACTTCCCAACATAAAGTAGTTATACTAATGAATTCCAGCTTCTTCCCCAGAATATATTTTATTTTTACAAAAAATTTCCTCTAAGAAGAAATTATCAATTATTCGGAACTGAAATCACGCCCTCACCTTCTTGTTTTTTTGCAATACGTGTATGATCACGATCACGAAGTAATATCCCAGCAGGTAAAGCCTGCAAAGTGAACTATTATATAAATTTATATTCACAAGCTGTTGTTGGGTGGGCGGAAGAACACCTGTTTCCGCAGTCTCTTATTAATGTTCGCGAAATTACGTTCCTCGGTGAATTTTATGAACAGGCCCATTATTGGATCCTAATAATCACCTTCATTGGAGAAATGCGCAATTTATTCTTCATAACCTGATTAACAATTAATTGGAAAACATTTTTCTAAAACCTTAAAATGTTTTCGCTATTCATTTTAGAACTCTATAATTTTCTTAGAGATGAAGTTTTCAGATTATGATAATCAGTCTTCAATTTCATAGATCATTGTCGTTGGTTTTAACTAATCGATCTAATCTTGCTTTTTCTCGGCATCTTTATTGCTTGATGCGTTTTAAACTGAACTCCATCAAGGGTTTAAATTATATTCACTTATACTGGGTGATTCACCAGTGGCGCGGTGCTCTGTAGCTAGTACACTCTTGAAGATTTCATTTTTGTTCGAACGATATTATATTTAGAAAGTAAAAATTTACTTCAGCAATTTATTTTGAAGTAAACAGGTTGCCCTCAAATTTCTATAAAATATCTAGGGGGGTTTTTCAGATTTTTTGTTGGAAAATTCAAGGGCGTCCTAAACTCTGCTATAATGTCTTTAAGTAATAAGTTTTTTTGGTGCGTAGTTTCGTCACAATATTTTTCTTTCCGTAAAAATTCATGAAAATGGGCTCTCACATCATCGCATGCTCCTTCGGCCAGAGAGGATGAATACTTTTTTCCTTTCGTTTTCTTATTGCCAAATGATAGCTTTATTGATGAATTGAAATAGATTATCCTCATTTTATACAGGAGTGACTCAAAAACATTATTGAATACTGTAATTTTAAAAATATCATATCATATCATCATCATATCATATCATTCGTTTATAAATACATGATTCAAATGCTCCCTAACCTAATGTGAGTAATGTGCCAGCGCTCCATCCTGTTGAAACCACAAATCTTGTCTTATATGCCCTGCTACATCGGCAAGTAACATTGGTACATGATTTTGCAGAAAATCTAAATACATTTCACTATTGAGGAGCCCGTCGAAAAAGTGCGGCCCAATTAGATGTCCATCTACTTTAGCTTCCCATACATTCATGCCTGTTAACAAGCCCATTCTTATGGAAACTTTCTTCGTCCGAGAAAAGAACTCTGCTAAAATATTTGGATTTTCTGCTACTTTGTCACATGAACATGATATCCATGAAATTTATTTACTGTCAACAAAACTATCTAACTGCTTATCTTCAGATGTAGCAGTTATTGGTTTTTCATTTTTTTGTAAGCGATATTACCCGTTTCGATAAATCTAATTAGAAGTTTTTGAAACATCTTACATCAGGATGCCTTTCATCAGGAAACCTTTGTGCACAAACTCCACTTGCCACCAAAGAATTTCTATCACACTTACCCAGAATAAAAATCATATCAACCATTTCTTCTTTGGAGAGCTTCATGGCAGTCAATTTTGAAAATTGGAGTCAAATCTCACTTAAACAATGTTTAATAACGAAACACTGATAAGTTCACCATGTAAAATGCAGAATATGATATGTCCGGACACCTGACAGAAGGCACAAATGAAAAAAAATGCCAACACATACCTCGATTTACGTTTTAATCATCTTGATTTTATCATTCGTTTAAAAAGTTATCTTGTTTAGGTTTCATTTTTTACCACTTGAATCATTACAGAAAAAAAAATTTCTGTGCGAATAATGATGCATGTTAATAAGTTTGATAGGGTTTGTAGAATTTTCATCAAATTTGTACAAATAATCGAATATTTCGAAAGTGATCGAATATAAAGATAAGATTACTGCTACAAAAATATAGCACAATATTTTATGCGTTGACATGAATAATAAAATACAGGGTGTTGCATTTGAAAAAATCAAGATATGATATTCTTAAAACTACAATATTAAATAATTTTTTGAGTCACTCCTGTATAAGATGAGGATAATCTATTTCAGTTCATAAATAAAGCTATCCCTGGGCAATAAGAAAGCGTAAAGAAAAAAGTATTCATCATCTCTGGCCGAAGGAGCATGGGATGATGTGAGAGCCTATTTTCATGAATATTCACAGAAGAAAAATATTGTGACGAAAATACCAAAAAAAAACTCATTACATAAAGACATTATAGCAGAGTTTAGGCTGCTCCTGAATCTTGAACAAGAAGGTGGTCTTCCAAACTGAAAATACCACCCAAGATTTTTTTATATGAAAATTGGGACACCCTGTTTACTGCAAGATAAATTGATGAAGTAGAATCTACTTTAAATACAATGCCGTTCGAACCAAAAAAATATATATATATATATATATATATATATATATATATCATATTACAAAAGACTAAGAATTATCATCAAGAGTTATTTAACTAGTAAAAACCTTTTCAGAGCTATCAACTCCTATGCTGTTCTTATTCTTACATCTTCTTTTGGAATTATTAAATGGTCTAAAACTGATCTAAATGAATTACAATGTCAAACGAAAAAATGCTCTGTAAATATCATAAGCACCACCCAAAGTCAGCTGTTCAGAGAGTTACACTACCTAGACATCTTGGAGGTCGTGGATTAATTGATTTGAATAATCTTCATAGTAAACAGATTTTTCATCTACGTTCCCATTTTCATGATGAACAGAGAACGTCTAAATTACATGATATTGTTGTTGCTTCAGATTATAATCTTACACCTCTGAACTTGACAATGCAAAAGGTAGATTTTGATATATTTGATGATAATTCTAAAAGAGAAAGTTGGATGCAGAAGGAATTACACGGAAAGCACCTAAAGAATTGAAAAATGATTATATTGATGAAATTGCATCGAATAAATGGTTAGTATCTGGAGAATTGTTTGCTGAAACAGAAGGCTTGGCAATTGCGATCCAGGACCAGGTTGTTTTTACAAGGAATTATAGAAAACATATCATCAAACAAAATATAGATGATTCTTGCCGTAGATGTTTCTGTTCTTCAGAAACAGTTTTTCATATATTATCATCTTGCTCAGTCCTTGCTTCAACAGATTATTTAGAAAGACATAATGCCGTCGCTAATATTATTCACTTCAATCTAGGAATTAAACATGACCTAATTCCCAAAAGAAAAAAAATTTCAAAAATATGAACCTGAGATTATTTGTGAAATGACAAATATAAACTTTATTTTGATAAAACAATTCTGTGCAACAGAGCTGTAAAACACAATAGACCAGATATCGTTCTTAATGATAAACAGAATCAAATAACATATATAATTGATATTGCTATACCCGACACACATAATATACAAAATAAATACAATGAAAAAATTTCTAAATATATGATGCTTGGCGACGAGATTAAAAAAATGTGGAAAATGAAGAAAATATTTATTCTACCGATTATTATTTCTACAACAGGCGTTATTCCTAGAAATCTTCACAAAAGTATTGAGATTTTGGGTCTGAAGAAAAATTTGTTTGAACAGTTACAAAAGATAACAGTCATCAAATCTTGTAATATTCTTCGTAGGTTTCTTTCCGAAAATAATAATGAGGTAGAGTCATAGGTTTTCTCTTCAGTTTATACTGCTCAGAATCTCATTTCATATTTTATTTATTTGTTTATATAAATGTAATATAATTAACTGACAATTTTGTCATATTTATATTCAGAGCAGTATTCTATTTGATCGTTCACCACTTCACACAAAGGAAACTATTAATGAGTAACATTCAGTGTTACTTGACTAAGGTCCGTACACTGGATTTTTCCGGGGAGAAAGCCTCTGACACTACTCGTTGGTACATTGATATCATTGTCTGATGATGCTATAGTATGTATATATTCTGGTAGATTGATATATTCTCATAACATTTAACGTTATCCTAATATATAATTACTCCAGGATATGTTTTAATTATAATCATTGCCTGGCAATGGTATTAATTACCAGGTGGTGGATTTTTTGATTGATTTTAACGAAATTTGAAATACATATTCAGTAGGTCTGAGAATCGGCTACCTAACATTCAATATATATATATATATATATATATATATATATATATATATATATATATATATATATATATATATATATATATATATATATATATATATATATATATATATATATATATATATATGTATTTCAAATTTCGTTAAAATCAATAAAACCGTTTCGGACGAGTATGGTAACAAATATTGTGACACGAGAATTTTATATATAAGATATATCCATATATAAACTCTGTGGTTTATAGGTCTGATTGTTCATGATCGCACGAGACAACTTTAAATCGTTAAATCCGCCTTAAATTCCACCATAAGGATGGCTGCAAAAGGTATAGTATATTCACTTTTGTCTGATTTCCACAATTTTTGCATTTTTGATACATACGATCGATTCTAAGAGTTACGTCATTTTCAAGTGTCTAGAGCTAACAGTTGTGAGAAAGATTGTTCTAACTATAACTATTTTAAATATTGAGTAGTGGGAGTGATTCAATTCTAGTTGACTATTGAGAGTGATGGATTTTGAGTTTTCACGAATTCTGTTGATTATCAAACTTTCCAACAGATTCATTGTCATCCCTTTCTTGCATTTGTGCAAAATACTTATCCAATGTAATTGTGTGATTTGTGAATTCAATTTGTTCAAAACTGCTGATGTCTTATCTTAGGAGAGAACTCCTTTGAATCTAGATTCGAAATTTCGACCTATTTGTCTTAAGTTAGTTTTTGAGCAATCATTGAATTCAATTCTGTTTATTCCAGACTGAATTTATTAGCTTTTTAATTGGAATTGAATAGTAATTTGCTCATGTTTGGTCCACTGGAGAGGAGGTTGCTAAATTTAATTTGGAAGATGATTGCTGATGTTATTAGATAGAAGGCCAGTGAAAGTCAGAGGTGTTTATTTATTTTCTAGTTTCGAAAATGAATTCAGTTTAAGAACCGCATTAATCTGGTCATTATGAAGTAAGTCTGAATGTTCAGAGTTACGCCACAGAGATCTTAGAAGTATATGTTGTTCTATTTGCGGCAAACATGGGTGGAAACCTTTTGTTGTTTAGCATGATAACGTCAGATCTTAGCAAGATTTTATCGTCAGGAACTATCTTCAAGATAACGAAATCACTTCAATCGAGTGGCCTGCACGAAGTTCAGGCCTCAATCCCATCGAGCAAGTCTGAGATATTTTCAGTAAATGATTAAGAAGCGAGCAAAAGCAGGCTGCTACCGTGCATAATGTTCGGAACATACTTATCGACATATGTAACGATATAGATTGAAATGCTATATGGTTATAGATTTTGAGTATAAATCGGGGAGAAATTGGGGAATTTGAGTTATCCTAAAGGTTTCAGTTTTTTCAGTATTAGTTTTATTTCAATTTCTATGAGTACCATTTCAATTTCTATTTTTCTCAAGCGTTCCTTAGTGGTGGCGAATTACTGGAAGAATAATTCTTCAACATATCTTAACTTCTTCTGAATTTTAACATTTTGATTTTGTTTGTTAATTTCTTGGCGTAGTGTAATTCATATATCTTAGAAGAATATGTTTTTCAATTTGCGGCAAACATGGGTGGAAACTTTTTGTTTAGTATGATAACGCCAGACCTTATTAAGCTTATATCGTTAGGAACTACCTTCAATATTACGAAATCACTTCAATCGGGTAGCCTGCACAAAGTCCTGGCCTCAATCCTATCGAGCAAGTCTGAGATATTCCCAATAAATGATTAAGAAGCCAGCAAAATCAGGCTGCTACTGTGCATAATATTTGGAACAGACTAATGAAAATTTGTAACGATACAGTTTAAAATGAAATAAGGTTATATATTTTGAGTATAAATCGTAGATGTCATGTAGTATTTCTCGCCAAGGGCATATTATCCGGTATTAACATATTTTTGGGGAATTTGATTTATCCTAAAAGTTTCTGTTTTTTTCAGTATTAGTTTTATTTCAATTTTATTTTAATTTCTATTTTTCTCAAGCGTTCCTTAGTGCTGGCGAATTACTGGAAAAATAATTCTTCAACATATCTTAACTTCTTCTGAATTTTAACATTTCGATTTTGTTCGTTAATTTCTTGGCGTAGTGTAATTCATATATCTTAGAAGAATATGTTTTTCAATTTGCGGCAAACATGGGTGGAAACTTTTTGTTTAGTATGATAACGCCAGACCTTATTAAGCTTATATCGTCAGGAATTACCTTCAATATTACGAAATCACTTCAATCGGGTAGCCTGCACAAAGTCCTGGCCTCAATCCCATCGAGCAAGTCTGAGATATTCTCAATAAATGGTTAAGAAGCCAGCAAAATCAGGCTGCTACTGTGCATAATATTTGGAACAGACTGATGAAAATTTGTAACGATACAGTTTAAAATGATATAAGGTTATATATTTTGAGTATGAATCGTAGATGTCATGTAGTATTTCTCGCTAAGGGTAGAATATCCGGTATTATACATATTTTGGGGAATTTCCCTAAAAGTTTCAGTTTTTCATTATTAGTTTCATTTCAATTTCTATGAGTACCATTTTAATTTCGATTGTTCTCAAGCTTTCCTTAGTGCTGGCGAATTACTAGAAAAATAATTCTTCAACATATCTTCATTTCTCCTAAATAAATTAAACTTTTCCATTTTGTTTGATAATTTCTTGGCGTAGTGTAATTCTAGAATCGTTTCTCGATACATCTGAAACATGTAGTTGGATAAAATCAATTTAGTTTTGATAATCTTGTCCGGTGGCATCTGAAACAAAGAGGCAGTATCTTGAATACACTACTGATCAATAGGTCTTCACAATATGAAAATCAATTGATAATCATTATTATCATATCTCTCCCATAATTAATTTATGATTCTATCAAATGTTAATTATAATAAACGGATAATTCCGTAATCTAATCATAAATACATTAATGAATTCTTGATTTCTCATTGGTGTTCCTACAAATAAGAACAAATTCACCACAACGATGGAGATCCTCCTCTTTTCTGTTTCCAATAGATAATGGCTACTACCGGTAGGCGTTGTTGGCGTAACGCAAAGTGACAAGCTAATTTATCTTAAAATACACATCTTCCAGCTGGTTAATCAATGAAAACAAGGTGCTTTAGGGAACAGCGTAGACGCCTGAGATGCGTTTTCAAATTAAACTGGAAGCTTGGACTGTTCACTTCGGAACGAAAACTGAATTTAATACAGAAAACTCTCAGAACTCATGAATATTTATTTTATTTATTTTTCTAGTGCGAAAATCCACGGGGAACATTTTGTTCATCTTCGCCTTACACGAGAATTCTCTTGCAAATGGAAACAATGCCAGGATTACATAATTATTCATAAGTGAGGATAAAAATTCGAGGATCGAATAATTATTCATAACTGCTGAAAATAAAACGTTGCAGCGATAATTAAGAGAGATATTCTGTTTTATAAAACCTTCTATTCGAAGGACTATATATGATGTATTCACTTGCAAAATTTTCATTTATTATCCCTAGAATGAGCATTCAATATGATGATATGATAGTTTTGTCCTAGAGTTAGTTTCTTAACGCCGCCTGCGATATGATAAAACAACAAAACAAAGAACCTTAAAGAATCCTTGAAATTGATTATCTGTTCAAGATTATCACAAAAAAAAGGTATATTTATCGCTGTTGAATTGCCTAATAATTCCAAAACTCAATTTTTGAATTTGCAAGTGAACATTGTATCCTTTGCTCAGTCGATAGTTCCTGTGGGTTCATCAATCTGTCAGTGAACTTCTCAATCTAGTGAAACATACAGAAGTAGCTTATCAATAAGAGCTTCAGAGCTGCAGCAAAGGTTGAAGAATCTCAGAGAAAAAATCTATCAAGATAAATTAATTTCAAGTCTAGATAATACCTACTGCAATCTAATCTAAATATAAAATCGATATTTAAAAATATTTTTCCCTCCAGCGAAAATGCTACTCATTTTCTGAAAATGCTACTCATTTTCTTTGCATAATCCTGGCGTTTTCTCGGTAAGTCAAAAAACAGTAGCAATATTAAAGTAATTACATATTGTCGCAGATTGGCGAATATGTGTCATCCGTAGTGTACCAAGATACCTTACGTAAACAAACAGTAAATGTTGTTTGATGGAGTTTGCGGTTAGATTATCTAATCATTCGTATTTGTATTCGTGTCCAGTGATAACTGTGAGATTAAGTAATTAAGTAGGAATATTTCATTGAAATATTAATAAATTTTGCGAATGTCTAAAGATGAAAAGGGGAAGTTAAGAAGGAGAGACATCCAATACCGGATTTGATACGAATGAATCTGTGCATTTTGATGTCAGTCAAAAATGCCAAATCAGTCAGCCATTTTTCGTTTTTCAACATCTCAGTGTCATTACCTTTTTTGTCTAGAAAAGCTGTTATTCCGCGCAATAATTCTTGAAACCTTTTGAAATTTCTGCGGCTCAACCACCTGATGTCCGTGTGAAGAACTGTATCAGTGTGTTCTTCTAACTCCCATCTGCCAACTGCAGCTTAAAGAGTCGCCGTTGCAAGCTACGTACACGAATGGAATGCAAAATTTTTGTTACAATGCTCATAATTTCCTCCGTTTTCAAAACTTTTGAACACAAAACTTTTTGATGTATAATGCAATGGAATGAAAAAAATGAAGGGAAATCCTCATTAGCTCGACACACTACCACAAAACCGTTTCTGTTTCCAGTCATTGTTGTTGCTCCATCGGTTGTAATGCACACTAATTTATATATTGGTAGCTTGTAGTTTTCTACAGAATTGAAGAAAACATCATATACAGGGTGTTTCCGAATAAGATGTCATAAATGAATGATTTGAGCAAGAATGTTCGAAGAACCAATGGTCAAAATATGCTTCGTTGCCGAGATACAGGGTGTTAAAGTTGAGAAAATTTTTCGATTTTCTCTCGATAAAACCTAGACTCCTCAAGATTTCGGGCTCAAATTTTCCAAATAAGCTATTAAACACAATCTGAATCACCAGGTGAGGCCAAATTTTGGAACAGTATACAGGGTGATACTTTTTCATGGGCCATGTTCCATTTTTACCCATTTTTACCCTCGGAACTTTTTTTTGGTACGCCACTGGCACTAACAAAAAATAAAATCGAATAGATCATTCAATTTGAATTTTTTTTCGACTCCTGCATTTTGATCGTAACTATCACCGTTTCTGAGATATTAATTATTGAAAATAATCCAATAGTTTTCCCATATCGAAGCCATGGAGATATTATCTTAATAACTGATGCAATTTTGCAGGAATTGAGATAAAATTTACATCAGATATATCCTTATTGTATGTTTATAACAAAATGAGGCAGAAATTCCTGACAGTATACAGGGTGTTATTTTTTCACGTGCATTTTCCTCTTTTTGCCCCCTGAACTTTTTTGTGGTGCGCTACTGGTATATTCTGAAAACAGAATCAAACAGATTATTCAAAGTGAAAACTTTTCTGTTGCTTGTATTTTTCCGTATCTGCCACCATTTTCGAGATATTAATCAAGAAAAGTAATCGTATAGTCCTTCCGTATTGAAAGCTTGAAGATATTTTTCATGTTATTTCGGCAATTTGTGAAGACCTTGAGCTCGAATTTCACACGAAGTTCACATTTTAAGATCTGCACCACTAGATTGGTAGGATTTATGAGAAAGTATAAAGGGTGATATCATTTCCCTGATCATTGAATTCGAATTCAAAAATGTGTTTTATTGAGTGTATAAATCGGAAGTAAATGAATAAACAACATAAATAATCGCGAATGATTTCAATAACAAAAACTCATAATGATGAAAACGAAAATTGAACAAACAGAACAAATCAAAGAAGATGTTGAAAGTGTCCTCCACCTGAAAGAATACATGCTTCTGCTCGTCTCTGCATATTAGTGCGCACCCTCTGAAATATTCCTGGGGTATTTCTGATGACGTCACATGATGCTGTAATTATATTCCTCAATTCTTCAAGTGTATTCACGGGAGAGCTATAAACCAAAGTTTTTAGATGTCCCCAAAGAAAAAAATCCAAACTGTTTAAATCTGGCGACCTTGGAGGCCAAGCTTCTGGTCCACCACGCCCTATCCAGCGGTTATTGAATGTCATATTCAGATATTCTCTAGCTTCCATGCTGAAGTGCGGTG
The DNA here is from genome assembly GCA_013387265.2 of Cryptolaemus montrouzieri. Classification (NCBI taxonomy): domain Eukaryota; kingdom Metazoa; phylum Arthropoda; class Insecta; order Coleoptera; family Coccinellidae; genus Cryptolaemus; species Cryptolaemus montrouzieri. The sequence continues at coordinate 31,270,373 of JABFTP020000185.1, read as the reverse complement.
GTGCTCCGTCATGCATAAACCACATTCTATTTCTAGTTTGCAGCGGCACATCTTCTAGCAACACAGGTAAAATCTCTTCTAGAAAGTGGCGATATAAGGCTCCATTCAGCCTGTCTGGCAACAAAATGGCCCGATCAGGAAATCCCCAATTATTCCAACCCAGACATTAACCGAAAATTGTTCTTGATGGTGACATTCCTCAATCATATGGGGATTTTCTTCAGTCCAATAGTGATTGTTATGAAAGTTCCTGATTGCATTTCTCGAGAAGGACGCCTCATCTGTGAAGATGATTTCGCTATCGAAAAGGGATTATGAGCAATGTTATGAAGAAACCATCGGCAGAAATTGAGTCGCAGAGGAAAATCGCGGGTAGTAGAGCTTGGACGCGTTGAATATGGTATGGGTAAAGCAAGAAATCATGGAGAATTTTCCAGACCAATACAAATGAGATATTCAACTCTCTTCCAATTTTTTGTACTCAGCTGAGGATCCTCATCTATACAATTTAGGACTGCCTCTTCGATTTCCGAGGTCCTTATTGTCCGATTTGCCCCTTTCAAGTCATGATTCGGTTTGAATGTACCCTGTTCTCTCAATCTTCTGTGGATGTCAGAAAACGTACGCCTATCAGGAATGATTCGATTAGGGAAGCGTTCTTGATACAAACGCCTTGCGTGCACTGCGTTTCCTTCAGCCACACCGTACATGAAATGTATATCGGCCATTTCTGCATTAGTGAAAACCATTTCAAAGATTATTGGTTACTACTTACAGCTGTTTCAAATGTAGGCACAACAAACTGAATGACAAAACTTACAATCATTGAAGTGTCAAGTTTTTTTTCTATGATTTCATTTGCAAAATTGTATCAGAGCCTACTAAGCCTTTTGAAATCACCAACGTGTTCTGATATGAGGAAGACACGATAAATTCTGATGATTTTCAATTCAAAACGGTGAAAGACATGAGGATCAAGATGAGCACAAAATTATCCGAATTGAATGAAAAATCCGTTTCTGATTACGAAAAACGTCAGTTATGCACCGAAAAAATATACGGAGGCAAAGGGGTAGCCTGTTCGGGCGTTGTTGATTAATTTTTCGAAAATGGTGGCAGATACGGAAAAATACAAGGAACAGAAAAGTTTTCACTTTGAATAATCTGTTTGATTCTGTTTTCAGAATATACCAGTAGCGCACCACAAAAAAGTTCAGGGGGCAAAAAGAGGAAAATGCACGTGAAAAAATAACACCCTGTATACTGTCAGGAATTTCTGCCTCATTTTGTTATAAACATACAATAAGGAGATATCTGATGTAAATTTTAGCTCAATTCCTGAAAAATTGCATCAGTTATTAAGATAATATCTCCATGGCTTCGATATGGGAAAACTATTGGATTATTTTCAATAATTAATATCTCAGAAACGGTGATAGTTACGATCAAAATGCAAGAGTCAAAAAAAATTTCAAATTGAATGATCTATTCGATTTTATTTTTTGTTAGTGCCAGTGGCGTACCAAAAAAAAGTTCCGAGGGTAAAAATGGAACATGGCCCATGAAAAAGTATCACCCTGTATACTGTTCCAAAATTTGGCCTCACCTGGTGATTCAGATTGTGTCTAATAGCTTATGTGGAAAATTTGAGCCCGAAATCTTGAGAAGTCTAGGTTTTATCGAGAGAAAATCGAAAAATTTTTTCAACTTTAACACCCTGTATCTCGGCAACGAAGCATTTTTTGACCATTGGTTCTTCGAACTTTCTTGCTCAAATCATTCAGGGATTCGCATCCTTCATTTATGACATCTTATTCGGAAACACCCTGTATATCTTCGCCACGGGTCTTCCCCTTCAGAGGAATGATTGTCAAAAATTCTTCCTTAGCCAATATGTCTGTCATGTCGGTGGATTCGTCGAACTGTTAAGAAAAGTATGTACATTTCATGACATGTTTTAGTTTATCTGCCATGTCCTGACTCATGACTTCAATACGCCTTGTGACAGTCGGACGAGATGATTGAATTTCTCTAATAGCAGACATGATTTCTGTTTTATTTTTGAAAACCTCCAAATAAAGTTTCACCGGCTTCATTAAATGCTTCCTTCACCACCCATCCATCTTCGAATGGTTTCTTGTGGTTCGGCAATATATGAGATATTTCAAATGACGCGATCGTAGCAGCTTTTGATTGTTTGGCTGGTTATGTGAACATGGTTTGTTCTTTTTTCAAACAAGATATCAAATCTCGTACTTTTCATTTTCTTAATTCACTCTGTGGCAAAAAATCCTTTTCATAGTTTTTATGAACCGTTTTATCATGCCTCTCTAAGTTACCACGCTTAGGTATTGCAACTGACGCACGCCGAATAAGATAAATGCACTTATCCTTCAACATACAGAAGAAAAAATCTTCCCCCCAATCGTTATTAAAATAGTACGTTTCAGATTTTTTCGCTGCACTCATTTTGTACTATTTAATAAATAATAAACTTTGTATCGACGTAGTATCGCCTTCAAGTTACAATTCAAAATGACTCCAATTCCTGCAGGCGCAACATTTATATCGGCGTGAACAAGTCTCAAATGTTTCCGTGAAACGCTCTTCCAGAAATTTCTAGAAAAGCGGTAAGTATAAAAAACGCAGCTTTTCTCTGACAAGTACCGCGCGTTCCTTTGATAAAGCCGCTTTTTGCCGCTAGCAGAGTGTTTCATTACGTAATGAATTTTTGTAGTTCAGTTACCTACTTATAAAAAATTTTTTTCTTCTCGAGATCTAGCCGGGATCAAATTTCATATTTCTTGTTGCATCATTATAAACTTCATTACGTAATGAATTTTTGTACTTCAGTAACCTACTCATTAAAAATTTTTTCTTCTCGAGATCTACTCAAAAGCACCCGTCATCGATCGTTCGAGCATCCCTGACGTAGAGTATTCAAAAACAGGTTTGTACCTTAAAAATTATAACTGCTATAATAATTTGTGGAATATTGCACTTATAGAACACGATGAAATAAGATAAACTAATAATTCAGGAATATTTCAGTGCCTTATCAATTACACAACTGAACTTCCCATATCCACAGTTATGACTTGCTACCGTATATTGCAGGAAAATGAGTCATGAAGGGAGTTGTGTAATATGTTGAAAAGAAAACATAGAATACAAGACTAGATCAGACTTGCTTCCAATAGATTTTTGAATATTAAGCTATACACAATGGAACATTTGACTTGATTGTGGTGCGTATATCAGTCGTCATCTGTTAATTAAGAGGCTTTCTATGAAAAGCTATTTTGTTTTTGTCTTTGCTGCTCTTGGAGGCAATTAATCCCGAACGAATTAATTGCAATTCGATACTAGCATTTTGACGACTGAGATTAACTCCACGAATAATCAAATTTTTGTGGTGGTTAGGTTAGATATTCTATTAGAATATGTGCCATTACAGTACTGGAATTGATAGCATTCTTCCTGATATCGAGTACAGTTTTGCCGAGGTCTTTCAGCCTCGTATCTCAGAAGATAATACCTTTCTTTCGAGGTATCACTCGACCCTTTTCCCCTCTTCCAAATTTTCAAGGGTGATCACCCCTGCTCTAGGGGTTGAAATTCGAGATGAGGTTGGTACTTGATGATGACTGCCATTGATCAGCATGGATCTGTTCCGTTTTACTTCACTGAAACTTGAATAGTCTCAGAGAAATAGTCTTCCCTATCTTTCTGTTGCTCACCCTGTATCTTTTACAGTTTTCAATTAAAAATGGAAATGCGTTCAAGGCGATGTAGACAAAGATACCACCTTTCTTTTGAGCCATCACTCGACCCATCTTCCCTATTCAAAATGTTCAAGGATTGCAACCCCCGCTTAAGGGATTGATATTTCAGGCAAGTTTTGTACTCCAAAAGATGTTCTTCTTGAAACAAAAATTGACCTGTTTTTGCGTTTTGATCAGAAATGAATATCTTGGTAGATATAGCCTCTGCTTAGTTTTTGTTGAAGCACCCTGTATGAACTGAACCATCAAACGATATCATTATCTAATAGAAATCATATTTTAGCGCATCTCTGCGCGCCAGTAAAACTCGCAGTTGGCTTGTATTTTGTTTCGTTTTTGGAGCATATTTATGTAAGTATGTATGTATGTATGTCCATTTCTTCTAGCTCTGCAGCCTTAACCGTTTGATGGATTTCATCATATGAGGTGTCATTAGATTCCTTCCACGTGTGAGAGTAACATAGGGTATACTATTGTTCGAGTGCTGAAGGTAGTTGGTATCAAAAGAAAGATCTTGAAGAGATCATTCCAAGAATGTATAACACATATAGAAAGTAAAATTGTCAAACAAGAGATTGACTCTAACAAAATGACATTCATATCTTTGTTTACCCCTCTAGGGATTGAATATCGAAAAATCATGAAACACGTGTATAATTATTTTCTTGCAGGATCATATTTATGAAGTTCCAAGACGAAATGCCTATTCAAAATATTTTCCCCATAAAAAGTTTAATACTTGAAACTTCTGAAAAGATTGAATGTTAAAAAATATTGAATTGAAGTTTTAGTAAATCATTTCAAAGAGCAATATCACGAAATTCTTAACAGGTCTGACCACAAAAAAAAAATTACATCGAAACGTTAATATCCCTTTAAACCTAAACGTCACGTCAGTAGTTTTGCCTCGGCGTTAATGAATCAGTCAGTCAGTCAGGACATGTTACTTTATATAATAGATTGCCTTCTTCAAAGTTAGAAAATGTGACTTCTTCTCCAGACAGACTGTATATTTCGTAAATTACCTTCACGAACTTCACATTTGCGGTAGGTGCCCAAGCTTGTCGTAGCAGTATAATCATCTTCGGCCGCCCGACGCAAGATACGCCCAGATTTCATACCTTTCCCTTCTATGACGGCTTTCAATTAATTTTTGATGAACTTGGTAACTGATTTTGGCAGAAGAAAATTGAAATTTCGCAACCGCTTAATTTTTAAGTAAGCCGCGAGATGTTCATTTCGGCCTTGTTTTCAACGTTGAATCACGTGGAAACGGTTTTTTTTGACATTTTATACTCGTTTTATAGCATAGTGGAATAGGTTGTTTTTGCTGATAAAAAGGCTAAGCTTTGATGTTACTGGGAATACAAAACGTTGACACGATCATGAACAAACTAATAATTAGAGAGTGTCGAAGTTTTATTGAACAGGTTCGAACGGGATAATTTTTTTTCAATTTTCCCATTTTAAATGAACTTGATTTGCTCTTTTGATGTCATCTGTCAAAAATATAACGTCATGAGTACATAATTGGAAGATCTAATCTCAATGTGATATACTCCCATATATGAATATAGCACGAATCGTATGAGAAGAATAAAATATGAATACAACAAAGAACAATCAATAATGTAAGTAAGAATGAAATGCTAACGCTAGAGCTGCTGAATATCAGTATCGTATTTTAGCCAATGCTCGAAATGATGGCCGTTTACTTCTTCATAATAGCTCATGAAAATTTAGTTAATTTCTGTTGCAATACTTCGTTTTCCGTTTCATGCAGCACTTCAGATCTTCAATACTTTTTGTTGAATGCAACATAACTTTTGATTTGAAATAATCTCACAGAAAGGAATCCAGAGCGATCATATTGAGTGGGCCATTCAATGTCTCACCGTTGGCCAATCAATTTTCCTAATTCCTGGAGATGTTTTCTAACAATTCTTGCTTAGTGGAACGTCTATATTTATTTCAGGATGATAACACTGTAAATGCGCATGGAGCGCTATACTTATTATCACTTAATTTTTCATTCATGAATCATATAACAAGTCGACTTCATCTATCACCATGAAATTTCTTAAAAATGAAATCACAATTTCAATCATTTATTTCAAAAAATTGTTTAATTAGTTTAATTACTATAATTGTTGAACGTTTATGAGGATGAAGCAGCAATAATTGATGTCAAGGTTTTTCTACTGCATTCCCAATTTATGAATATGAATAAATTTTTGTTTGTAATAAATCATCAACATAAGCTTCAGCTACTGCTAATGTTTAACAATCATCATGCTGCTTCAAAGTCATAACTAGCATTTAAGGAAATGGTAGCAGATGAGCGCAGAGAAATATTTCCTTCTTATTGTTTTGCATCAAGGTCTTGTCTTTTACAACCAACACTTTCATGAAGTCAGACAGCTTGAAAATGTTTCGAAAAGCTTAACTTGACTTCCTTTGTTTGTTTGTTATTCCTTTAATGTGCTTTTTTTCACGCCGGGGAATTCTGTCACCTCATTAACTCGGAAATTTTGCCGAACCCCTCTCGTGTCGAGGGAAGGGATCTTTAGTGTCCAACACATCTCTGTTAGACAGGACCGACATCTTTACACTCAAGCGATTCCCAGAATCCGAAAAATCGCACGGACTTTGTGGAGATTGAACCCAGGTAACTCTGCGTAAGGGACGAGCATCATATCCTCTACGCCACCGACCCGGCTAGCTCAAAGTTTGAAAAATTCTTCGATTACCTGCATTTTTTTTCATTCATCGACGATCGACCAACCATTTACGTTTTGTGTTACGGTCTACGAGGCTAGATTTCCTCCGTTGGAATCAAAAAAATCAAAACGATGTTTCATTTTTAAGGCATGTGTCGGTTTGTTATCAATCTTTCCATGTTTAAAGGTTCTTTCCACATCTACTAGATTCCATAACTTTCAGTCATACGTAAGAGACAGGCGACTTTCCATAGTATTTTCCATAGTTTTGATAACCTGAAATAACGGTGATTTAGTTGAAGATGGTGTACACACTTCAATGCATTGAAATTGTGAGTTTACTCTTTAAAAATAAAAACTCTGCTAGAGCAACTGCTCATATTTTCATCGAGAATAACCCTCAAACTAATTTGAAGAAAAAATACGTTCATATGTTAACAGGTAAATTCTTGGAAACTGAATGCGTTACTAATAAAAAACAATACGTACACAGATGTAAACGACGATGGGATTGATGTGGCCGTTTTGGATGATGTTGAAACTATGGAGAATACACAACATGTTAGGAGATTGTCGCAAATATCTGGAGTATGCCGGACAAGTACATTTAAGATTCTGTACAAGGACAATCCCATCCATATAAAAGTACCCTCAAACACGATCTGATTGAAGATGTTTCTATAATCGATTAGAGTTCAGCGAATATTCAAGTGAGTTGATCAATAACGATCCAAATTTGATTCTAAACGTTTGTATTCTAACCTACTTCAAATTTTCAATCCGAAATTGACACGTTCCAATATAACTTGACATTGAGTTGTCCGCACAATGTTCAGGAAAGTGATGCTTTTGACACTGATTTTGTGCTAGCAATCTGCGGTTTCTGATGATGGTCGTAGGTAAAATGAATTTTTTTGCAGTTTATTATGTTTTTGGTAAGTTTGGCATATTTTCTTATGCTTATGTTATTTCTTGAATAAATGGTCGAGAATTTTATTGATGAATTTTTGATTATGATTTTTAAAACATAATTTGATGAATTCGAGCTAAGAAATTCGTGCAGCTTCTAGTGAAACAAGCTTGGTAATGTTATAATAGCTGGTGTCACAATCGATTTGGTCACGTTGTGCCTTTTAAATTTCAAATAATCCATTTTTTAAACACCAGCAGGCAAATTTTTGCCAATATAATATAATTTGATGCTCCTGTATTTTGAATATTGCATTTTATGTTAAATGAACTCGAATTATACTTCAGTCTACTCTTCAGATTAATACACCACAAAAATTGTCGCATCACCTGGTATTCTGAATTCCACAATCGATTAAGCAGCTCGATGGCAGTTTCTTTGTAAACATATGTTTTAGGACATATGAGGGGAGAAAAATGTTTGAATTTATTGTAATGGCTGCTGAAAGTCCTGGACGCTATTTGAGTGATCATGAAGTGGTAAGAATTATAATACTTCTAGAGGAGGGGCGAAGCCAACGTAATGTGACTAACTTGTTGAATGTTAACCAAAGCACTATTTAAAGAGCAATTAATCGGTACCACGAAACAGGGAAATATGGAAGATGGGCCGGACAGGGAATAAATCGGATAACAACACCAGTTGATGATCGTTGGCTTCGTTTAACTGCACTAAGAGTTCGGCACTGTACGACTAGAAGGCTACAAAAATGAACTTGCGCTACCAAAAATGTGCATATTTCATTGCAAACTGTAAGGAACAGGCTCAGAGAAGATGTTATCAGACCAAGGGTGGCTTTTACCGGCCCGCGTCTCACCAGAGAGCATAGAGTTGCAAGACTTCTGTTTGCGAGAGAACATGCAAATTAGGGTATTCCAAAATGATCGAATGTTCTCTTTTCCGACGAGTCCAGGTTCTGTCTAATATCAAATGATGACATATGAGGGGAGAAAAATCTTATCTATGTAGTAACATTTGTTTTTATAAGATCGCAAACACGTCTGACACAAGAAAGAGTTTATTTGACTATGAGTATACATTCAATTCATCTTCAGTTTTCACGCTAAGTTAATGCAAGTTTCCTGTGTTTTTTGTGGATTTTCGAATCTTTGAATTTATCGTAATGGCTGCTGAACTTCCTGGACGCTATTTGAGTGATCATGAAGTGGTAAGAATTGTAACACTTCTAGTGGAGGGGCGAAGCCAACGTTACGTGGCTAACTTGTTGAATGTTAACTTGAGCACTATTTCAAGTGCAATTAATCGGTACCACGAAACAGGGGAATATGGAAAAAGGGCCGGACAGGGAAGAAATCGGATAACAACATCAGTTGATGATCGTTGGCTTCGTTCAACTGCACTAAGAGTTCGGCACTGTACGGCTAGAATGCTACAAAATGAACTTGCACTTTCCAGAAATGTGCATATGTCATTGCAAACTGCTAGGAACAGGCTCAGAGAAGACGATATTAGACCAAGGGTGGCTTCTACCAGCCCGCGTCTCACCAGAGAGCATCGAGTTTGCAAGACTTCAGTTTGCGAGGGAACATTCAAATTGGGGTAATCCAGAAGGGTCGAATGTTCTCTTTTCTGGTGAGTCTATGTTCTGTCTAGACATGCTAGACGCATGCCTGTATACAGACGACCAGCAATGCAATATCGGACAAACCGAAAACTTCGGAGGGGGCTCCGAAGTTTTCGAAGTGTTAAGGCATTTCTTTCCATGGTCGAACTGAGTTGGTCCTAGTGAATAATGGAAGAATGACAGCGGCCAGATACATCGCAGATCTCCATGAACCCCATGTTGTACCCTTTGGCCCATTGATTGGCGAAAAGTTCATTTATATTCATGATAATGCTCGGCCTCATGCAGCAGAGTAGTTACAGAGTTTCTGCAAAATGCCGAAATTGATATTTCAAGATGGCCAACCAGAAGTCCCGACTTGAATCCCATAGAATTTATTTAGGACAACATGGGGTGGCAAATTCAGCAACGTAGGATGCCTTGTAGCACACTCCAGCAACTAGAAAATCTGCTTCCTGAAATTCGGAACTCAGTGACTCAAGAGTACATCCAAAATTTGTTTAAAGGGCTTCCGAGTGTATACTGGAAGTAATTAGGGCCCGAGGAGGAAACACTCGATTTTGAAAATGATTAGTAACCATTCGATGCTGGTTGATTGGTCTCTTCGCGAATGTTGATGAATTGAATGAAGATGGTAGAATTTTTTAATTTTTCATTAACTCGAAAATTGTTGATATTTTCCATCATCAACTCATCTCTTGTGAATGATAGCTTCTTATTTTACACTTCTGAAAGTTACCAAGCGACTCTTGAATGACCAACCTAAAAGTTTATATAGTATTGTCGTAAAAGTAGTGTGATGCGACAATTTTTGTGGGGAGTGTATTTATTTTTCATCCAAATTTATTGTATTGCCTCCGAAATAGTCCCTTTCGAAATAATACATTTACGCTAAGGAAAAATCCAATCATTGAAATATTTTTCAAACGCTTTCATCCGGAATAAACTTCAGTACTCGCCGCGAATTCGAATCGATGAGTTTTTACTCACAAATCTGGCATTTTTCGACGAATTTCCACTCTCAAACGACGCATAACTCTCAGGTAAAATTCTTTATTTACCGTCTGACTTTCTGGCAATAATTTCGAGTGCATTACACCGCAATAATAAAAGAAAACACTTAATATTACCTAGACTTTTGATCGACTTGACGTGGTTTTTTCGGTTTCGTTTCAGTTGGAAAGCGCCATTACGAAGCATGTTGACTGGTTTGCATAGTCGGATTTGACTCGTTCTAGCAAGTATTCAGCGTCCTCTACGAGATTTAAATTTTGAAGATAGTTCAGATCTTTTGGAACTAGTTGTAAATAGTAGGAATTGATTCGTGAGACACAGAAAGTTCATTGCTTATCTTTCTCATACTTAAATTACGTTTTTCAATCAACATTTTCTTGATTTATCGATGTTTACTTCAGATGAAGATGATAATGGCCGATGAGAGCGAGGCAAATCGTCCACCACAACTCGGCCACTCTCAAATGCTCCGTACTAGTAATATGCACGTGTTCTTGAAAAAGTCGATCCACCGTAAGCCTACTGTAATAATTTCAGAGAGTCGGCACACGAAGTTCCATTTGCAATACAAAATTCGAGATGAATTCCTTTACGATATTTTCATCCATTGTAAAAATTGCAAAACACACTTGTGATAATTCAATAGCCCGTCAGTATTGAAAACAATTGTGCCAACCTCGCAACAGCAAAGATTTTGACAATCGTTTTAAGCAGATTTTATGAATAATCAATTCTAGGTACTGATTGCTCCAACATTAATGTTGAGTAGTTTATATTGTGTTATAAATTAAATTTCTTCATACATCTCGATGCATTGGGGAAACTTGCCTACAACCTAGCACATGTGCGCCCAGCTGCGTATCAACAGATTTTTTCAGTCTCTTTTTCTACATTCAATCAGTATCATTTTTACGAGTTGACACAACTAGAGATTGATTTCCGCACGAACAATTTATTCCCGAATTTTCATAGTTAATCCGCTTTAAATATTGTTTGAGTTCGCAATTCATAGTTTAGCCCGCAAAAATATACCCGCTTTAAATATTGGTTTAGTTCGCAATTTATAGTTTAACCCGCAAAAAATAGAAAAACTTAATAGTGGAAGGTCGAGATTGATCTTCCTATCTCATATATATTGATTGATCATTACAAACTCATTGTTTTACCAACTTCTATATTCCTTCCTTCCTTCGACACCTTTCATTTACTACCTAATAAAAAAGGAACAAGATCTACATCCACTGAGGACTTCTGTGATCTACTGATAAAGGGTAAGTGACCAACACCTTAATCTTACTCTTTACCTTGTCTTTTTTATACAGTCTATTAGTACAGCATTAGCTATTCAGAGTATTTTAGTTGAATTGGTCATATTACTTGACCAACCAAAGGCTCAATCAGGTACTTGTTTAATAGAATGTATATTGCTCTAGCTTGCTCCAGAGAGACTTTCTATGCGTTGTAATCTATTAGCCGGTGTGTCACTTGTCATATTGTCATATTTTGATGTTGCTAATGTAATAAATGACGTAGAATACTCGTCGCACTCAAGAAAAAAATGAGGTGGGTTTATTTTGTTTTAAGAGATTCCGTGTCCCAAAAGGAAAAAAGGATCCTTATAGGATCTCTGCATTAGCCGTCTGTCTGTGCTCAGAAACTCGAGACACTCTCAAGGAATTCAACACTTATAGGGTGCTTTTTGTTGATATAGAAACGTCAAATTGAGCGACAAGTAGTCTTTCACAATGAACACAGGAAAAAGAAACGAAAACTTTGAGTTATATCATGGATTTTTCCAATATATTGAGCTTATACGAAATCCACGGAGCGCGTGAATCTTTGATCTCTGAACATTAATCGGTTAAGAAGTAGATAGTTGGTTTGATTCATAAACTCATATAAACCAATGAACGAATGAATATAACTCGCTTCAATTCTTGCCCCCTTGTACATCGCGAGCCCTTCCCTGATAACAACGTGCCAAACCAGAAGTGAAACGGCGTGGCTACGACTCGAACTAATTCAGCGATTTCGAGTGTCTGACTCGAGGATTCATCGCCAATTACACGCCTAATTATGAGGTTAATTATTTTATTAGGTTCGCGCCGAAGGCGGCTGCTGTTAATCAGCTACATTGCATCTGACAGTTGAAACTGGCACCGCGAGAGTGGGAGGGGATTTCCCCTATGTCGAGGGTTCGCAGTTGTTCGTTATTCAACAATTCGTTTCGTTTTTATTGGGTCTGCAAATGTTTTGTCGTGAACTATTGTTGTTTTGTCGTTGAGAGGTGGGAAAGTTGGCTGGTCCATCAGCTTTTCTTTAGGGTTAATGTACTAGGACGCTTTCAGCAGTTCATTTAATTGTTGAATCTCAATTGTGAAGATGTCAAGAGAAATAAACGACTCTCAAAAATTAACACCCTGAAATAAATGCATACTATATGTGCGTTTCCCTTACTATCTTTCTGTCTACGTAATATACAAGCGGTGCATCGAAAACTTTTCATTCAGGTTAATTTTCACTGGCCTGCAACGATTTTTGTGCCGGGGATTTTAGATTTGGTTTTTACTATGTCTAACACGGCGATATCTAGAGTGTTTCTTGTTTTTTATGTCAGATTAGAGCTGACACAAAAAAAGAAACATTCTCGAGATTAAAAAATACACTTTTCACAAAATTTTGTTGGCATCAAACATCAAGAAATTTCATTTTGAGTGATTTTCTGGGATAAACTGACTTAAGCAATCTCGCATAATTTCCCAACAATAATCAACCTTTCTTGATATTATGTATGGAATTCTCGCCTAACACTTGGTGAAACATAATGAATAAATGATTCGTTTATCACTTGGCAAAGATTTCACAAATATTTATTAAAAATACTGGACATATGTTTCGGGTGGTTAGCCCATTATCAAGGGTACTAAATTCAAAATGAGTGATTTCACTTATGTATAACGGCATTTACAACAGGAGGTAAATTAAAGTCTAGTGGGTCGTTGCAAATTAGCTGGTTTTTCCTATGAGCGGACGTAATTTCAATAATCTCCAAGATGTGCATCCTCTTTCCTTTATTACCTGGACGCATGAGTTCGATATTCTCGAAATCTATGAAATGATTTTGGTTGGTGCATTGGTCCGAAAAACCCGTAGAACTTTTATTTAGGAGAATAGATCTTTTACGTTCTTGAACTCTCTTCTCGATGCATCTTCCAGTTTGGCTTGTATAGAATGTCTCACATTCTCTGCAGTGTATTTTATATACTCCGCTTTTAATCAATAAATCTTGTTTTATCTTTTTATTAACTAACAATGAACCCAAATTCTTTTTCTTAGTGCGGATGGTGTTAATATTATTTCTGTGTGATATTTGGAATATAGTTAATTGGAAATTTTCTGTTACATTTCTCAGTATGCAACGGATAAAAGCTCTACAATAAAAGTTTATGTCGTTTTTGTCTTATTAAGGTATCAATTAATTTTGGGTCGTAGCCGTTGTTCTTAGCGATTAAATTTAAAACTTGAACTTCATTCTCAAAATCGACAGCTGACAAAGGAAAAGCAATCTGTGCTCAAATGAATGAAAAGCACTCAATTTAATACTCCGGGAATGGGAACTACTTTTATGAATCAGGGTATCAAAATAGGTTGGTTTTCTGTATATTTTAAAGGCGAGTGAGTCATGAGCCCTATTAATCGACAAGTCCAAGAAGTTAAAAGATTTTTCATTATTTTCATTTTAAATTGTAAATTGAATCGATGGATGAAAATAATTCAGAAATTATTGAATTATCTGCTTGTGCCAATCCAAATACAGAAGATATCATCTACATATCTTTTCCGTGAACATACATTCTTAATGAGGATGTTGGAGGAACTAAAAATTCTATTTTCTAAATTTGTCATAAATATTTCACTTAATAACGGAGACAATGGAGAGGCCATAAGTAAACCACCTAATGATTTTTGATATATTCGATTATTGAACCTGAAATAACTTTGTTGGAGACATTGGTTTACAGCTGACATCGTTTTTTCTATATAATTGTGGCTTTGACATCACTGCGGGTTGTAGACGAATATAGATTGATCATATCAAAGAATACTAATTTAGCATTTATCCGAATTTTCAGAGATCTCAAGTAATTGGTTAATTCTATAGAGTTTTGTATTGAGTAAATTGTATTGTGTTGTGTCAAATTTGGAAGTAAGTTGTTCAAATATTTACATAATTTAGTAGCTGGAGCACTTAAAAATGAAACAGTAGGTCTCATGGGACAATCTACCTTGTGAATTTTGTGTAATGAATATATAATTGGAGCTATCGGATTCATAACAGTCAATTTCAACCCATCTTTTTGCAATAAATTCGTACACTTTTCAATGAGATATGTTTGTATGGATCTAACAATTGCTTATTCCTTATTGTATTTGGTCAATCTAGAATGTCTTATATATTTAGTACAGACTACTTCTTCATAAGCTTCATCATCTACAACTTCTATTGAGCTAAGAGCTATCTCAGAGTCAACGGCTAACATTTTTAAATCGTTCAAATTATTTATATTGGGACAATATTTCAAACCTTTCTCTAAAAGTTCTGTGTCTTTTTCATTGAAAATAATATCTGTTTTCTATTCTAAGGTGAAATTGAAATTCTGGAGTGGGTTCACTATTCAACAATTCAACAATGAAGACTTACTGTTTTTGATGAGGTGTTTTAACTTATTCTGTTGTTTTTGTATTGTTCATGGTGCAGGTGTTTGATTTCTTCTATTATATGTTGATCAAGAACGTCAAAGGCTACGGGATGTAAGTGAAAAGCCAATTCAGTATGTATTATTTTAAGATGGGCTGCCAAGTTGTCTCTCCTAGTGCACCTCATATAGGAGAAACGATGTCGAATGTAAACCTATGTCTCCAACAAAGTTATTGTAGGTTCAATTTTAAAATATATCAACAATTAGATGGATGACCTATGGGCTCTCCATTGTTTCCGTTATTAAGTGAAATATTTATTATATATAATTTAGAAAATAGAATTTTAGTTCCCCCAACATCTAATTCAGATTGTATTTTCATGGAAAAGATGTGTAGATGATATCTTCTGTATTTGGTTTGGCACAGACAGACAACTCAATAGTTTCTTACAGTTTTTAAATTCAATTTACAATGGAAAATGAAAATAATGAAAAATCTTTGAGAACCAACCTATTCGGATACCCTGATTCATAACAGTAGTTCCCAATTCCAGAGTATCAAATTGAGTGCTTCTCATTCATTTGTGCTCAGGTCTCTTTCTATTCCTTTGTCAGCTGTCGGTTTTGAGAATGAAGTTCAAGTTTTAAAATTAATCTCTAAGAACAACGGCTATGAACAAAAATTAATTGATACCTCAATAAGTCAAAAACGACACAAATTTTTATTACAGAGCATTTATCCGTTGCATTTTGAGAAATCTAACAGAAAATTTCCAATTAACTATATTCCTGATATAAGCAAAAAGATATGTAACAGATTACACAGAAATAATATTAACACCATTAGCACTAATAAAAAGAATTTGGGTTCATTGTTAGTTAATAATAAAGATAAAACAAAATTATTGGATAAAAGCGGAGTATATGAAATACACTGCAGTGAATGTGAGACATTCTATATAAAAACCGGAAGACGCATCGAGAAGAGAGTTGAAGAACATGAAAGATCTATTCTCCAAAATAAAAAATTCTACGGGTTTTTCGGACCACTACATCAACAAAAATCATTTCATAGATTTCGAGAATATCGAACTTATGCTTCCAGGTGATAAGGGGAAAATTATGGACATCTTGGAGATTATTGAAATTACGTCCGCTCATAGGAAAAACCAGCCTATTTGCAACGACCAAGTAGACTTCAATTTACCTCCTGTTGTGAATGCCGTTATACATAAGTGAAATCACTCATTTTGAATTTAGTATTGTATTACTCTTGATGATGGGCTAACAACCCGAAACATATGTCGAGTATTTTAATAAATATTTGTGAAACCTTTGCCTAGTGATAAACTAATCATTTATTTCTTTATATCTATTTTCCATCGTTTTTATGTCTTGGTGGAAACGTTCTCCTTCTTCGCTTAGATCTCCCAAATTGTGTTCCCCTTGATCTAGATGACTATCTGTCGCAATAGTCATCTAGATCAATTGGAATAATACATTCTGCCAAAAACGTACCAAGAATTGATTATTTGAAAAAATTTGATAGAACGATTGTCAAAATTTTTGTCGTCGCTGAGTTGAAACAACTGCTTTCAATACGGACGCGGAATTTGATCGCGATCTAACATTTAGTTTGTATCAGTGCTTAATTCTGTCAGTTATAACATGTGTATTTTGCGATTTTCATAATGAATGAAAATATCGAAAAAAGAATTTGTTTCATAATTTGTATTGCAAATGAAATTTCGTCTGCGAATAACCGAAAATAATACAGAAGACTTACGGTGAATCGACTTTATCAAAAACACGTGCATATGAGTGGTACAGTGCATTCAACAGCTGCCGAGATGCGGTGGAAGATTTGCCTCGCTCTGGTCGGCCATCAACATCTTCAACTGAAGTTAACATCGATAAAGTGGAGGAAATGGTAATTGAAAACGGTAACTCAAGTTTGAGAGATATGCAATGAACTTTCAGTGTCTCACGAATCAATTCGTACAAGTTTTACCGATTGTCTGGGTATGAAACGCGTTATCGATCGACAAGTACCAAAAGACCTGAATATTCTCCAAAGATTGAATCGCGTAAAGGTCGCTGAAGACTTGCTAGAACAGGGGTGCTAAAACTTGAACTGCTGGCGATCTACCTCAATATCTTAAAACTATTTACGATCGACTCTGTGAGAGTGCAAGTATGTGTGATGCAGGGTTGTCGTACATACACAATAGGCCCTACCTACTTACCAACCTAGGTAGGGTGTACTGTAGCATATGTAGATATTAACATTATTTTAGTTAAGGTTTGGGTTAGGTTCAGTTAGGTTTAGTTAAGTTCTTCTCTATATCAATGAAAAAACTCATAATTATTCAGAATTTCGAGTTTATGGGTTGTTACAAAACAAAAGAGGTACATATGGTGTTGAACTTAACTGAGGAGTGAGTTTGGATGTTGAACCGTGGCACTGCATCCCCTCAGCATACTTTTAATAAGATGGTACGTAACCACTGAGTGCTGATCGCAAGCATGCTGACATATGATCGTCAGTTAGTCGATTGCGATATTTTGACTTAATTATCTTCATTTCAGAAAATGCAGACTCGCAGAAGTAAGTTGACCCAAACATTACCATCAGTTGAAGGGCGATTCACCTCAAATTCGGATATTTATCTTCGGATATAAAACACCAGAAACTTGTATCAGATGTTGAAGCTTTGACATATGTATCTGATATAATTATCAGCGGCTCGTAGTAAACGAGAAACAGGTTGGCATAATAATTTGTTGTTGAAGAGGTTCATTGAAGAGAGGCCCACAACTAGTAATCCTCCCAGGAACATGAAGACCAATCTGATACAACAAATCGGGACAATCCACGTCACCATCAAGACATCTATAGAGAAAGAGAAGACCCAGCTCAATTCTTTTTTGGATACCTTTCTTATGTTCACTTCAGCCCTGACAAATGTTGCAGAAAACTGTATCCTAGGAATAGACATTTATACGATATATAAAAAGAAATTTGTTCTACCCCGTCAATTTCATTCGAATGTTCCAAATGGAAAGGTGAATAAACAGTCGGGGCGTACTCAAGAATAGGTATGCAATAACAATTGAATAACAATTTCAAACTGTCACAGCTTGTAAACATAGCAGTGTTACTGTTCGTGAATCGATGAACATAGATCTCTGACAACATTAACCCTTTCGAGTTTGGTACTATTGATAGTGTAATCAAAGTTAATTACAGTATCTAACTTACAAAAAGAAATGCACTGGCATTTATCCAAACTGACCTCCAAGACATTTCTGACAAACCAGTCAGATACAGCATCCAAATCTGCCTGAAGGGACAATGCATCAGTGATGCCATAGATACTTTTGAAAATTTTACGGTTATCAGCATAGAGCAGGAAGTTAGAACGCTCAATGACAAAACTGATATTGTTAATGAAACGTAAAAACAAAAGTGGGCCCAAATGGCTGCCCTGTGGAACACCAGAAGGTACAGAAATAATTGATTATTCAAAACTTTTTATTTAGACAGCTTGCGTCCTATGCCTATAGTAACTTTTAACCGAATTCAAAAGTTGTCCTACAAAACCAGCCTAGACTTGAAGTCTAAAACGGCATGATTAATTCGATAAAAAGCCTTGATAAAATCCGTAAAGACAGCATCAACCTGATGCCCCTCACTTGACGCATCAAGTAAGAACTGAACAAATAGAACCAAATTCGTAACTGTCGATCTGCTCCAATTGAAGTCTTTCTGTTGGTCAATAAGAATTTGCTTCAGTTTAAAAGAAATTTTATCAAAGATGATACTCTCAAACGTCTTTGGAACTGTACTCAAAAGGCTGATCGACCTATAATTGCGTACATCTACCTTATTTCCCGACTTGTGTATGGGAGTTACAAAACTCGTTTTCCAAATTGTTGGAAAATATCCTTCACGCAAAGATCTATTGAATAATAGAGTAAGCGGTTGTGAAAGCGAAGCCGCACAATTTTTGATAAATGTCCGGTGCACTGCTGAATTTTGGCCTCAGTTCAGTGATCTTCGAGCGCACCTTATGAATCCCGATCAGACAACTATTCAAATCCAAGCAGATGCCACAGTATACAGGGGATTGACAATTTCACTCCCTCCATGCCCCAATCGACCATTGAGAGACATTCAACTTGAAATGAGCCAACGCCTATTCTCTAATTAACATAACTCCAAAAGTGTTTTGGATTAGATTTGATGGACATTTCTGTTTCAGCAATATAATCACGATAACATTTATCAGTTAACTGCTTGCATTGCGATCTGAGATTCGAAAATGACGTATAACTTTCAGATGTACCAAGTAGATTGCAGTTCTTGTGAGCAAGTTTCTTCCTCATAACTAGCGCCTTCAGATCAGCAGAGAACCATGCGGTATACTGAGATGTCCTAAAGACTCCTTTAGGAACAAATACAACGATACACTCACAAATTATCAAATAAAATTCATCAATACAGTCATCAAGAGAATCCCTGTGCAAAACTGAATCTCAATTTAAGCCAATCACAAAAACACCCGACATATGAGTCTAGCTTATTTCGTTCATGAAATATCCTAGTTTAACTTGAAAATTATGAAATTTTTGCTTTTTCGAAAAATTGATATATTTCGAGAACAGCGTGAGCTACCAAAATAATGAAAAGTGTTTTGCAAACAAGAAACCATGCAGGATACAAATCATTTCCTTTTGAATCTCAGTTAGTATACAGAGTGCTCTTTTATCCGCCTCATATTTCGAAACGAAAAAACATCGAAAACTACGTTTTTTCAATTTGTAACCCATATTTTCTTTCAATTTATTAGATTTGCAGTAAACAACTAAATGAAGTTCTTCATTACATTACATTACATTCGTGGGGGTCGATTGGCTTCGCAAGCCTTTCCGAACTACGACCAAATTGGTATTTTTTTTCGTAACTCTTCTTATTCATTTCCCTGTAGTTCTAAATCCCTTACAAAATTAAGAATCTCCCTGGGAGCTTTCGCTTTCACTTCTCTAGTTTGTCTCTACCAAAGTGTATATGTCTTTGACGGACAAATGCGATGCAACTGCAAAGAATTTGTTCGGCAGTTTCATCGACCTCTTTACACATTCTGCATGTTGCCGTTTCCGATTTGCCCATTTTATTGAGATGGTATCTCAGTGGGCAGTGTCCAGTAAGGAGGCCTGTTATGATCCACAGCTCGTCCTTAGAGAGATCGAGAAGCTGTTTTGTCTTCTTTGGCGAATAGTCAATGAACTTTTCCGCTTGCCTTTGGCCTGGAGTTTTCCTCCAGTATTTTTTTTGCTAGATTCTTCCCATCGTTCCAGTTCCTGTCATCTGTGCGGCTTACTTAGACCGCAGAACGGTTCAGGTCCGCTGGGTGGGATTCCAGCAGCTGATTTGGCCAGTTCGTCAGCGGCTTCATTTCCTTGTATGCCTTCGTGACCAGGCACCCACCACAGGAAAAGTTTGTTCCCCTCAGCAAGTTGCTGCAAGGATTAACGGCATTCCCAGACAGAGATGCTGCGATAACTGTAAGAGTTTAGAGCTTTAATTACTGCCTGATTGTCCATTAAAATGTAAATCTTTGCACCATGGAGTTTCCTTCGTAGACCCTCCTGGCAGCAAAGGTTCACAGCAAGTGTTGCTGCTTGCATGATTGTGGTAGTATAGCCCAGAGGCACTGATGACGAGTGCTTGGGTCCATATATGCCTGCTCCTGTTCCATCAATCGTTTTTGATCCGTCCGTGTACCCAATGGAGGATTTTTGGTCTAATTGATTTATTTTTCCCTTTACGATGGAGCGGTCTTCTATGGCCACTTCGAAGGGTGTGTTAAAATCAAACTTAAGCGGCATTATATCCGATGGTTGTGATAAGATTTCTGGCGCTATGTAACCTAGAATCCCCAGGTTACCTTTCAGATCACCAGGTAATAGTTTTTTGTGTCTTGGAGCCGTAATGCAGCCATCAACGCCTCCTTCTTCAATTTTATATGAAGAGGAGGGAGATTTAGGAATACCTCCAGGGCAGTAATCGGGATGCTTCTCATAGCACCTGTTATGCCCACGCATGCTAGCCGCTGCAGTTTTTGCAGCTTGTTTTGCGTAGTTATTTTTGATGTTTTCGTCCACCATACTAACGATGCATATGTGACAATGGGTCTTATAACCGCTGTGTATAACCAGTAGTTTATTTTTGGCTGTAGCCCCCAGGTCATTCCAAAGAGTCTACGGCATGCCCATAGGCACGATATAGCCTTGGAAAGAGTTTTGTCAATGTGTAAATTCCAGTTGAGTCTCTGATCTAGGGTTAACCCTAGATACTTAGCCTGGTCCGAAAATTTCAGAGAATGTCCATTCAGAAAGGGGGGCTTTAAGTTCAACTTTCTACGTCTCGTGAATGGAATTAGAATGGTTTTGTTTGGATGGATGCTGAGCCCCTCTTCAGCACACCATTCATTTACGATGTTAAGAGCTTTTTGCATCAGGTTCGATAAGATTCCATCATGCTTTCCGCTAATGATGATAACTAGATCATCAGCATAGCCTTGTGCGTTGAAGCCAGCATTGTTCAGTGTTTATAAGAGGCCATCAACAACTACTAACCATAGTAGCGGCGATAGGACACCTCCTTCAAGGCATCCTTTCACTGCTGACAACGATATTTCGGTGTCTCCAAAAATGGCCGTTATGATCCGGCCCTTGAGCATTTCTTTGATCCATTTGATGGTCGGTGTTTTGACACCCTGGTTTTTTGCACCATTGCTGATGGATGTATAGGAGGTATTATCGAAGGCTTCTTCAATGTCTCCAAATAGAACTAAGGCTATTTCTTTAGCCTCTAGTGCTCCTTCCACTTCTTTGACTAGATCGTGTAGACCATCAATTGTAGACTTGCCCGGTTAGTAGGAAAATTGTTTTATGTTAACTTCTCATATGGTTGTCGAGAATTTTCTCCATTGATTTCAGGAGAAAGAAGGTTAAGCTTATTGGGCGATATGATTTAGGCTCATATGGAGACCTCTTGCCCTTTTTCGGTATAAATAATACTTTGACTTTCCTCCATGACTGAGGTATGTAGCCCAGTGAGTAGCTGGCTTTGTCTATAGCTCTCAGACATAGGGTTTGAAGCTTTTGGTTTCCGACTTTACCCCATCTAGGGTGAAGATTCCCATACATACCCTGTA
The DNA here is from genome assembly GCA_013387265.2 of Cryptolaemus montrouzieri. NCBI lineage: Eukaryota > Metazoa > Arthropoda > Insecta > Coleoptera > Coccinellidae > Cryptolaemus > Cryptolaemus montrouzieri. The sequence continues at coordinate 31,248,376 of JABFTP020000185.1, read as the reverse complement.
ACTGAGATTTCAAGTTTTCAAGTTATGGCAAAAGAACGAATTTTACGTACCTGAAGTGGGTGAAGGAGGCCACGGAGATCATTTCATCTTCTACAAAAATTAACCTAAAGTAGTTATGGTGGATTTATATGCCTAATATCAGTATTTTAATGGATACGTGGAAACTTTGAATAGGTTATAAAATAAAAATAATTTATTTATGGAATTCTAAGTAAACAGTCAACATGTTTTCTTCGCTTCCCTTATGACTTCGCGTATATAACCATATAGCCAACACAATAATTACACGAGTCATTCACCATCCAATCGGTTTCATCAGTTCGATTAGGGTTCGAGGTATGAGAGAAGGGTCGTAAATCACCATTAAAATGATGTCAAATTCGCTTATTAATTTATGTTAGGGTCAGACCTTTTATCCAACAAGTTAACGTGCTCTGTGGATACAACACTCTACTATCAGCTTTATACTCATAAAATACAGTGACGGATTACTCATAAATTGCATTCTGAATGTGATATAGGGCACACACATCCCGTAGATGTATCTAGAATCCGAATTGGAAAAGCGAATGTTGAATATGAACAACCTGTGTCAAATGTCAAGTGTCACATGCTTTATTTACTTGATGATTCAGTTTTTTCGATCCACTTAGACGTCGGTCCGCGAGTTCTATTGTAAAAATTGGTTGAAAATTCCAATTAACTGCGTCTGTGACAGATGTGAAAACACGAGCTTTGAGGCAACGTGCACTGCAGTAAATACACTGCAGTAGTGTTAGGAGGTGTGAATGAAACGCCAATTATGTCTGTTCAGTTGCAGCTTGATTCAAAAGGCCAAGGTGTAATGGTTTCACCGGTATAAATCTAGATATCGTCCCAAAAACTACTAATTGTTGAAACAAAATTAATATAAATATTTTCACTCGATCGGTATTTCGGACTCTTTTACTAAGAGCCAGATTAAGTGTTTGCGCATCCGCATTGTAAATGAAGGATATTACGGTGGGCAAATGTTAGGCCAATGCACCTAGGGTTTTCCGAGTGGAGAGTTGATACAAACCGCCCAAAGTCTTGCCGAAACCCTTCCTCAGGTAGTTGTGAGAAGGGAACACATATGGAAAAATTATTTCATAGCTTTCATTGCTCACTTCATTAGTAGATGAAATAATACTCCTTTTTCATTTGTTAATTTGTTTTTTCAGAATTTACACAGAAAAACGGAGGAGAGTGGAATTGGGCTACCCAAATTTTCTCCTTTTAATTTCAAATAAGAAAAAAAAACTGAAAAATTTCTGAATTAGTGACTGGTATGCTCTATCCCCTGTATTATTTGGAGAGGTTTAAGAAGTCTTGAGCTTGATTTATCTCGAGAACTTCTCACTATTAATTGTCGATTTGTGTTTTCACTGGTTTCTTGAAGCTGGCCAAATTGTTAGTTTTGGAAAAGAGTTCCACAGCACACTTTCCCTGTAGATAATAGAATTTTTATAGAGAGAGGTACGTGGCTGTGCTAGTTGGAAACTCTTGCGTTTTCCGCAAGCCTATTTTTTTCTTGGAACAGGGTTCTTTCTGGGACCAAGTCTCTCAGTTCTTCAGAGCATTTACAATTAAGTGCTTATAAGAGCAGGAAAGACCAGCAACCTCCCGCCTTTGAGCGAGATGTTGGAGATCACACGTGATCTCGGGGTCAAAGAGGAGCGCTGCTCTCTTTTCTAGACACTATCCAGTAAATGTAATGAATGTTTGGGTGCGATACCCTACACAAGGGAACAGTATTCCAGCACTTGTGCTTTGTATGAAAGCATAAGCTGTGATGGCGTGAATTACTGATTAGCCATGGAAAGAAAACTGAGTTTAGCAGAAGCAAATTTGGCAATCGCGGACATATGGTCATGCCAGAAAATTCCGGTATCAGCTCTGATGCCGAGTAGATCTATGTGGTTAACACGGTAACACGCTTATTCCGAGGGGCCTAGAGCGATCTATGGTGAGATACCGTAGTAGGAAACGGTAACACGGCCCCCCTCTGAAGATCGCGGTTAGGCGCCTCCATATTGCCATACCGGGTAATAAAACCATGTTGTATCTTTATTAAAGACATGTGCATACGTGCACATCATACCATTGAAAATCAAAAAACAAAAAAAAAAAATTTTTTTTTTTGCAAGTTATCCTACTTAAATCTAATACGACCCTGTGTGCAGTGCGTCTGTGGCCGTCTTACTATCTTACGCGCCATTTGGCATCAACGCGATGATGACAAGGGAAACCACAGAAAACCTTGTCTCGCGTAAGCGAGTCGTATGGTCTAGCTACTTACAATACATAATATCAATACACAAGAGCGTGGTGCAAAGCTCTGTTTAAAATATTTAAATCTAAAATATGTACAATAACAGTTCTGGGGGAGGGGGGTTGAAACGCATCTACTTCGTATCTTTATTTATCAGTTACATGAACTTACGAGATTAAAAGGTTGCCTGAAAAGGAAAAGGACAGTGCTGAAAGAAAAGCAAAAAAAAAAATATAAAAAATCCTGACACATGATGAGTTTTTTTCATACGTTGAAGAGCTGCGACTGCAGGTATGTTTCTTCGCGCACTGGTCGTCTTAAAGCACTACACTCACACACTCGTCGTCGCGTTCAGAACGTCCGGACATCATGGTGGCATTGCTTCAGGGGTGGATTTATTTTGGGCGCCACTTGGTGTTGTCGTCGGTCCAAGAACCGGATGCTTCCTTGATGGTTTCTACCTTGGTGGATTCTGCGGTCGAGGAACTTGCCGGATATTATCCACGTGGAATTTGGAAGCTTTACCGTGCACGTCGACCCAGTATGTGTTTTCCCCAGCGATCGCGGCTATTCTGTAGGGGCCTCTCCATCGTGCCGCAAATGGTCGACGGTTATCTCCTAGTGCTCTGATTAGCACCCTGTTTCCCACGTCATATCGGATCGGAGCTTGCCGGTCCGCGGGATATCGTTGTCCTTGGTAGCGGTGTTGATTTTGGAGTGCGCGTTCACGGTGGTGTTCTATCTTACTCTGCCGTTCTTGCGGGGTTTCCGGAGTCGTTTCCTGAGACATCCAATCACCTGGTCGTGGAAGATTGTAGCCCAGCAACAATTTAGACGGCGTAAATCCTGTGGCAGCGTTTTGGCGGCCTCGTAGAGAGAATAGCACTTTATCGATATATTTGTCCCATGTGTTTTCGGGGCGTCCCTGGAGTTTAATTCGTAGGCCAGTCTTCAAATCTTGGTTCCGGCGTTCGGTGGGGTTTGCCCTCGGATGGAAGATTGCGGTGGTCCAGTGTTCAGCCTTCCATCTTCGGACGGCGGAGTTCCACGCGACGCTTCGGAATTGGGGCCCATTGTCGCTCAGTACGACTCGTGGATAGCCGAAACGGATTAGCACCTCGTCCATCGCCTGGATGACTTTATCCGTGGTGGTGCTGGGGACTGCCACAGCTTCGATCCATCGCGTGAACAAGTCAGTGATTACGATGATGAAGCGGTTTCCGCTAGGTGTCTTCTCGTAGGGGCCCATAATGTCGATCGCCACCGTGTCCCATGGTTTCGTCGGGATGTGTGGCCGGAGAGGCGCATGCTGGAAGTTGGGTCGTCGCTTGGTGCAGGCACAGATCATACATTGTCGAACATATTCTCTGACCATCTGTTCGATGTTAATCCAGTGATACTTTTGCTGGACAGCTCGAAGAGTTTCATCCCCGCCTGGATGATTGGCCAATGGGTGGTCGTGAAATTCATGTATCACCCTCTGTTGTAGGGTGCTGGGGACGACGAGGAGGCGTCGCTCGTCGTGGTTGCGCCACAGTAGGTCGTTGTGCAACGTATAGAGTTGCAGGAACGCACGATCTCCTGCTTCGGTTGGGCCTGTTCTACTCTTCAGCTTCCATTTCTGGACGATCTGTCTAATTCTTTGGTCAGCTTTCTGGGCCTCACCCACTTCGGTGAATAGGTCATCTGCTTCCGCGATGCACAGGGCCGGCGTCGCGGGCTCTTCTGTTGCGAATTGGGGTGGTACCAGGGCTTCCTCACAGACCAGTTCTTCTGGGAGGTGGACAGGTTCTGGATGTCTCGATAGCGCGTCTGCTAATTCATTCTCTCGACCAGGACAGTGTTCGATGGTGAACGAAAATTCTTGAAGGAACAAACTCCATCGGGCCAGCTTGCTTCTCGTGTCCTTCATCGTAGTTAACCAAGTCAAAGCACGATTGTCAGTGCGGAGGGTGAATGGACGGTCTTCGAGATACGGCCTGTATCTCTTGATGGCCCAGATAACGGCTAGGCATTCCTGCTCGTTGACGTGGTACCTTCTCTCTGCGTCCCGGAATCGGCAGCTGGAATAGGAAACAATCCTACGTCCTTCTGGGGTGCTCTGGTATAGGACTGCGGCTGTACCCTGCAGGCTTGCGTCAGTTTGCAGTATGAACGGGAGACGGAAATCTGGCCTGTGTAGTTGGAGCGGCTGCAGAAATGCGTCCCTGATTTTCTGGAATGCCATCTCGGTCGCGTCTGTCCATCGCCATTTCACCTTCGAACTCAGCAGGTCGGTCAGCGGTGCTGCTATTTCTGCGAAACGTGGTACGTAGTCGCGTAACCAGTTGCAGGTCCCTAGGAAACTTCGCAATTGCTTTCTTGTCTGCGGCGTCTTGAATCCCCTCAGGCTGTCGATATGGGACGGTTGTGGGCGATTTCCGTTAGGGCCGATCACGTGACCTAAATATTCTAGCTCCTCTTTGGCGAAGTGGCACTTCTCTAAGGAACAGCGTAGCCCGTGTTGTTGGAGTCGTTCAAAAACCAGTCTTAAGTGCAACAGGTGTTCCTCGTAGTTTGTGGAGTATACGACGATATCATCTAAGTACACTAGAACAAAATCGTGTAAATATCCCTCGAGTACTTTGGTCATGAAACGTTGAAAGGTTGTTGGGGCCCCTTTCAACCCAAATGGCATCACTTTAAATTGATAGGCGCTCCCATCAATGGTATTGAACGCGGTTAACGGTCTCGCGTTCGCGGCTAGTGGTATCTGCCAGTAACCGGATTTCAGGTCCAACGTTGAAAATACACTTGCGGTGCCGATATCTTTCAATGTTTCCGCGATTACTGGTAGTGTGGATGGCACATCTTTTGTGACGCTATTTAACCGTCGATAGTCTACACAAAAACGGGCCGATCCGTCTTTCTTTTTCGCGAGCACTATCGGTGAACTATATGACGAGCTAGTTGGCTCGATCACGCCCGCGGCGAGCATTTCACGCACTTGCTCGTTAATTAGTATTTGTTTCGCCGGTGCGACACGATATGGGGGAATTTGAAAAGGTGTGTCGTTTGTTAGTTCAATATCATGCTCGACACACCGTGTGGTTGATAAGGGACCGACACTGGTGAACACTTCAGAATTTTCTCGAATAGAGTCTAAGAATGTACTCACCAGTGGTTTTACAAACCCGTGTTGTACTTTGTCCAAAGCAACGTGCGAGCGTCGCAGCGTGGTATTCCGAGAAGAGTTGAAATACACGGTGGTCCTTTTCACTTTCCCGAAATGTACACAACCACGTTGAAAGTCCAACACTGCGCCATTGTTTGTCATCCACGGCGTTCCTAATATTAGCTCGTATCGTAAATCGTTTAAAACTAAACAGTCACAAACAATCACTTCGTTTTCAAAGTTGATTGAAAGGCTGGTCGCCCCACAAGCGGTCACTGTCGCGTTTTCGGTGGCCAGGTCAATTATCTGCGAATTCGTTGAAACGTCACACTTCACTAAACTTTTTCGAACGAAGTTTCGCGTAGCGGCCGAATCGATAATCGCCGTAACCTCGCGGGACCCAATTTTCACTTGGATGGACGGAGCAGTATTGTCAGCCGAGGAACGTAGGGGCGTCAGTTGTGGGTGCGGCGTCCCCCGGCTGGCTTGGCGTTTCCCTGTACCGGTTCCGGCCGTTCTGGGCAGTTCCTATTATAGTGGTACCCTGGACAGTACCAACATTTTGGAACACTCTCTTGCTCTCGCCTGTGCCTAGGCGGATCCGTGAGGGCTTGACGGGACGCGGTTCTGGTTGTGGAAGTTGGCGTGGCCGCGACTCTATGGACATCCGCGGTTCTTGTTGCCGTCGCTGGACGCCTAACGGTTCTCTCAAGGTGGGACGCCGTCTCTCTCAGATCTTTCAAGGTCCTTATTTTATATAGGAATGGCTGATACTCTGCAAGCACTAAACACGTTAGTGTACTTACCAGTACCTCCTCCGCGGTGTTGGGCTGCAACCTTCTGAAAAGTTGCTGCTTCTTTATTAGGAAGATTTCTACGGCTTCGTCTTCTTCCTGCCTCCTATTATAAAGTTCTGCTGTGAGCTTTGCTACCAGCGCCGGATTGTTAAACCTCTCCTTTAGGCTTGTTTCAAATTCCGAAAATGTTAGGCCCACGTGTTCGTACGGCACCCACCACGTTTTCGCTTCTTCTCGCAATTGTCCCGCTGCGGTAATCGTCCATTTCTCCTCGGGAATGGCGTGTTTCGCGAAAGTACCTGTCAATTTCACTAAAAATTCCTCCGGGTCCTCGTGGTTGTAACCATGGAATTCCGGGAGATCTACGGGTTTTAAAATATTAGCTAACTGTAAAAATAGCTTACCGAAGTCCTCCATATTTATCCTTTCATCCACGTGCGGCGTCACTTCTATTGCTAGCGTCGGTCCTACCACGTGCTTCACCTCGTGTACGGAAGTAGCGGAATTCTTTGCTTGGTTTCTTGTTATCACCATTTATCGGCTAACTCAGTCGGTGATGGGTCCTTTTTCTCAACGGAGAAAACAATGCCCTAATGCACACGTTGGGCTCCACTTGCTACCGGGATGGGGTCACACACACGATGGAAACACTGAGGGTTAACACAAACACTTTTTATAACCGCAAATTTAAAATGAAATAAAAACACGTGGTTCGTTGGTAAACAACGGCGGTTTGGCAATATGGCGTGGGTACGGTGAACCGGCTCGTGGCAACGCGTGCTGCAGCCGGTGTTCTGAGACAAAGTGTATTCGTAGAGGTCGTCGAAGAGAAAGAGAGCGAGTCTCCGAAATGCACGGATATTTAAACCCTCGGTTCAGGTAGGCCCAGAGTACGTTCTGTGCCTCGCCTGGTCGATGGGCCTACTTGGCGGTCTGTGATTAAGAAAGCGTGGTTAACACGGTAACACGCTTATTGTTCATCTCTGAGGAAATTCGATGTCCTTGCATGATTGAAGAAGGTTCTCCAGCAACAGCTTTTCTGGAGAAGAGCAGATCATTGATCTCCAACAGGGGAAGAGTATGGAGCCCTGTGGTATTTCTGCATTAACCTGGAAAGATTTACTCGTTACATTATCAACCACCACCTGAATCGATATACTGAAGAGAAAGCTATTAAAACAACCAAACAGATTTTCAGGAACTCCATATGCGATTAGTTTATTCATGAAGGCTACGTACCAAACACTGTCGAAGGCCTTTGAGATATCGAGAGCAATGATCGATTTGTCATTCCTTACGATTGCTGATGGAACCGTATTGTCGATCACTGATGATGTCCTTCAACTCGAGATATTCTATGAGCTCATCGTTAATCATTCTCTCTTTGACTTTCGACACAATGGGCAACAATTCGATTAGACGGAAATTTTGGGATAGGCATTTCTTCCTTTTCTTCGGAATTGGTTGAACTCTCGGAACTTTCCAATACTCCGCTCTCAAACAGACGATTAAAAGCAGGTGCTCTGGAGCAAATTTCCGCCAAAGTGTTGGTGGTATTCCATCAAGACCCACTGCTTTTTTACAGACATTTTCGCAAAAAGATCCATCCTCTCTTTAGGTGACGATGAGATAGAACCACCATTTTTAATCAACGTTGGAAAGAATGACTTGCAATGTTGTTGCTGGCTGTCTTCGCCATAAACTAGAACTGACGAGTTCGACTGGTTGCTCCAGAAATCCATTACCTGTCATTGAAGTAGGCGTTCGCTTCATAAATTGTTCAGTTACAAAGGTTTCTGAAACGCAGATATTCAGCTTTAGTTTCATCTATTGGATTCTTCTCCCTGTTCTTATAAGCTCTGTTTTTGACAGTTTTTATTGAACCAAGGGCTTGTGCGGATATTTTTTCATGAAATGTGGAATAAAGAAGTCAGTGAGAGCAAAAATAGTTTCAGTGACGGACTCAGTACACACATTATTGTCAGAATCCGAGAAACAGACATCATTTAAGGTAAAAGACGAGAAACACTCGCGCAGCTCCTTCCTGGAGAGCGTTAGATCTATTGCATAGATGTTCGAAATAACCAGTGGTAAAAATAAGGTTAACTTATATTTTTCCCACAAGAAAAACAAAAGAAGATAATTGAGCTATCTTTAAGCCTTTCTTCTTTGTCGCCTTGACTTTTGAAACCGGTCCAATAGGTGAAATAACTCAATCAATACCATTTGAGGAATTTCGCTTCAACTTTACTAGTTAATCTCTGCAATTTACTTAATTAACTCTCGACTTCAAATAACTCACAGAAAAAAATCTAAATGAGTGAGATTTGATGACCTTGAGGGCTATGCACCGACCATACGTTTTTCATAGTTTAGGCTCAGAAAATTTCTCACATCATTTGAGGTAAAGCGCCATCTTGATGGAACCAAAGTTTCCTCACATTTATGTTTTCAACAGATTTTGCAGAATATTGACCGAAAAATCTAGATACATGTCTATGGTCCTTTGAAAAAGTGAGAGCCAAACAGACGATTTCTTTGCTCTCTTGTTCTCAAAGAATTCTGTGCTAGATTTATCTAACGCAATAGCACCGAACATTCCACCCACAAATTCTTCCATTGCAGAAATCAAGTTCAGAGTCCGCACTGTGAGACGGGCTCTCGAGCAGCTAAACTACAAGAAGGTAGACGAAATACTGCCAATCGTCCCGAGAAAGTGTGGTCCAGAACTGGCACCAATTCTTAACCGTCTGTTTCAGATTTCTTATGAAAGTCAGACTTTTCCGAGCAGCTGGAAAATAGCGAGAATTCAACCGCTCCCAAAGGAAGGAAAGAAGTCCTTACTCAAAAACTACCACCCTGTTGCACTTATTCCCATTATGTCCTAAGTGATGGAGAGAGTCATAAATGATGAACTCATCAAATATCTTGAGTTGACGGGAATTATTTACGTCCGTCAGTATGGAAAAGCATGGGGAATCTAGAGCAATAGCCCTCGACATCTCTAAAGCCTTCGATAGGGTTTGGCATGCAGCCTTGTTGAATTAGCATGCTGCATATGGTCTTGCTGAAAAATTGCGGGGTTGGATAAATAGCTTTCTTTCAAATAGATCAATAAGAGGTGTGGTCGACTGTATAACATCTGATTGTCTCCAGTTGCAGCAGGAGTACCTCCATTATTTCGCCAACCTTGTTTCTGTTGCCGATAAACGATCTTCTGTCATTTACAAAGACCAAGATCTTCGGTTTTGCAGACGATTGTACCCTGGTTTCGTCTTTCAGTAGCCTGCGACCGATTACAGCTGCAGAACCTCAGCGTCAGAGATGTTAACAAATTGATAACCTAAACTCTGACTTACAGAGGATATCTGAGTGGAGTCAGTTGAACCTGAGGGACTTTCATGTCTAGATGCAAGAGGTAGAATATCAGATTCCGATACTTTATTCAACATCTTGTAAAATGTTTTGTATCTGAAGATTTCTGAGATTATATTCTCGTCTAAAGCTTGTGCATTTCTATTGCAAAATCTATAACAAATACCATATTGGCTCATTCTCTACTTGAGTATGAATGAGGCATCTCTCGATTACACTAAAATGATATTTTTAGTATCATAGAGTAGCATTATTTCTCTGATTACCTAATATGAAGAACCAGTGAAAATAGGGCTTGTTTGTTTGTTTGTTATTCCTTTAACGTGCTCTATTTCCGCCTTTCGGACAATGACACCCAGGGGAATTGTGTCACCTCACTAACCTGGGAATTTTGCCGAACCCCTCTCGTGTCGTGGAAAGGGATCTTTAATGTCCAACACATCTCTGTTTGACAGGACCGACGGCTTTACATCTCCTCCGAAAGATGGATACTCGAGCGATTCCCAGAATCCGAAAAATCGCACCGACATTGTGGTGGTTGAACCCAGGTAACTCTGCGCAGGAGACGGCAATAGGGCTTGTTAAATGAAGGGAAACAAAATTCTGTGAATTGTTAATGTATTGGAAATGCACACTTTTGTGAATAAAGCGTATTCCGCACTAAAAGATATCCATAATAATGCAATTGATCAGAAAATAATATCAGAAGCCTTGTTTTATAATTTTTTCATTCTTTATTTTACTGAGTAATAGAAAAGGTGCTTAATAGTTTTTTCCATGTAATCAACCGAAAATCAGTTCGAAACCTCAAATTAACAATGTCTCTACCATGAATTTTTCTGTATGATCTGAAAACTGCGGACCATCATATTTTCATTTTTGATTTAATTGGAAGATAAAATGAGGCCATGATTTGTTTTAGATTAGATATATGAAGGGATTCTATATTATCCGTTTTTCAAAAATATTAAATTTGAGCAGAGTGCTGACCTGCATTTTATTTTTCCTTTATGTCTATCAAGTAGGACGAGCCTAATAAATGTATGGAATTTCTTTAGTTTTGGTGTACGGGTTCTCAAGTTATAAATAATAAAACATTTGACCAAAAACAATAATTCATCCTGTATGTTAATATGACTCAGCTTTGTACATCTATATCTTAAAAAGAACAACTGTCAAATATCTACTTGGACTTCTTTCAGAAGACCGAATTCAAACTACTCTATCTTATATGACACTATGTAATAGGTCGTGCTTAATTTCCCAAATGCCTCTTCCAAACCATAACTGTTCGTGGTTTGTTCTCATAAACTATTGACTTGAGAAATTCCTACAGAAAGAAGTCCATTGAAGTTAAATCACAATTTCTCGGAGACCAGTTCCCAGTTGCATTTCTTGAAATTATCGAATCTCCAAACCTTTCTCACAATAACTTATAGTTGATCCGTCTTTTTGGTATTACTCCCCATCCAATTCAATTCCATTCAATTCCATTCAATTTTGGCCCTCTTACCATAAACCACACCATACTTTTCACGGGTGTAACGGTTCCTTTACAATCTTCTACAGATTGTTCTCCAACCAGAATACGTATTCACGAAACCATCGAGATAAAGATGTGTTTCTTCAGAAAAAAGCATCCTTAGCTCCCAATTAGCAAATTCAGCGAAAACAATAATCCTTCTAGAGCTAGCAATATCTTCTAAGGGTGCATACAAGTCTTTACACAAAATTGGCCATGTTGAGGTCTGCGAAAGTCGAAGATGTTTGGAATGACGAAGAATTGAGAGGTTTGAATCTTTCGCTCTGTCTCGTTGCAGTTCTCTTATTGTGTAGAGTGGAAATTCTCTCCTATTTTTCTACTATTCGTTTTAAGGCTTGAAAATCACACCGTTTCTTGGAACTATAAAATTACTTTCATTACATTTTCGAGTAATTACTAATCGCTGTTGGACCGTGTATCTGGCCATGATAAATTGTCTCATCTTGCTTATCACGATGACAGCATAAATATCTTTATGATTTTTTCTAATTGTACTATTTTTGAAGGAAAAAGTAAGAGTAAAAATCTTCCCCATTCGAACAAAGTTTCAGGTCGATGAAGAAATATTACTGGAAAGGAATAATTCTTTTTTTCGACTCATTTAATGAATCCGATAATAGCGAGCAAGGCAACTTTGGGTCAGGACATCTAGTTCCTCTATCATTAAGATTTTATTTGATAATAATGACACGAAAAGTTAATATCATAAAAACTCTTGAGATAAAAGTATGAAGTACTGATTTGGCTAATACATGCCTGGATTATGTTCCGATTGGTAAAGGCAATTTAATTTCTGAATCTCCAATAAATCAAACGGTTCTTTTGTGATTCGACGTCTATACATGAACTCATGAATGATCGGGGACCAACCGCTTATTTCGTATTCTACAGCGGCAATCCTCCACGGAGGGCTTTTTATTGGTCAGTTATAAAATCATTATCGGCTGAATTATAGTCTTGTAAATAAATTATTGAAAATAAACAATTTATTCGGTCATTTATCATTTTCACGCAATCGCTGAAAATTCTTTCTTGACTTGTGGAAGTTATGACTTTCTAACGAAGGCTTGTATAATATTACTCAAAAGAAAATATTAAGGTGTAATAATATATTTTGAGTTCTTGATTTTATAACAGCAATGGAATATTTATGTGAATTATTTAAATATTTACGCGAATATTCTAGTGAAAATAAAATTAATCGTAAAACAATGCTGTATCTTACAAGTTCTATAACAAATTTTGAGAGATGGGCCCTGAACAAATTCTTAGACAAATTAGTGAGAACAGCATGGTTCGCAATTTTTTGAATTTGGAAATATTCAGCTTGAAAAATTTGATTCCTATAGGTCCTGAAAACACAATTTTCAACATACGAGAAAGATTATGTGGTGTTACCATGGATGAAATGAAATATACAGTGTGTTCCAACGAAAATTTGTCTCTCCTCCCATCTCAAGATGTACTGATTTTAGCGGGAAAAGCTGAAAAACGTCAATTTTCCATTGGAGGGGGACCAATTCCTGAGTTGAGCATATAAAATCAATCCCCTATCCTCAGCAGCAACTAAGTCAAAATTCATTATAGGGAAAGTAGGCTCTATTCAGAAATAGTATCTTTTTAAAGATTTAATGTCACACCGAAAGTCCCAACACAACGAAAGTTTGTATTTCAACGAAAATTTGCCACCACTTCTATATCAAGAAAGACTGATTGTAACGGCGAAAGCTTACACACTTCCATTATGTATTGTGGGGGGGAGTGGTTTGGTGACCAATTTCTGAGTTGGTTCGGAACAGTAAAATCAACCCCCTACCCTCAGCAGCACATAACTCCAAATTCATTTTCTGGAAAATGGATCGAGTGGCATATCTTCGGAAAGTTCTTCTAATTTTCGATTCGAAAATTTTATCTTTATGAACGTTCAATATCCTACAAACTGTCCAAATACAACAATTTCTGTTTTTCAGCGGAAATTTGTCCATGTGACGATTGTTGTCCTCAGCATTTCCAAGTTCTTAATTATCAAGGACGGTGGTTTTTTAATTCAATTTTGACGAGGACCGGAAACTTTCGAATTTTTGTACTGTTTTCTTTTTATTGTCTCATTTTAAGAATTCTAACTCTTATCTACTTAAGGTTTCGGATCGAGTCAAGATAACTCTGTATTCCATCTTCTTGTGTTCTGTTTTTCTTCGTCTTCGTCTTTTCTTTTCCACTGAAGCAGGAAAATGTGTTTGTCTGTTTTTCTTGTCTTTGTATTATCTTTCTTTTTTATTTCCTCGTTTTTGTGTTACTCTATTTTTTCTGAGAATTTTTCTGTCTCATTGTCAATAATTTCTTCTAGCGTCGTAATATTGACTTCTCATCTCATTTGTTCGTTGTACCAGGGGCTCCTAATTGACGTCCTGGCTATCTTGTTCATTGTCTCTTGCAATTTTTTTTCCTGTAGGATTTCGTTGTTGTGAACCATATTTCTCCTGCGTATGTTTGCTTGGTACTATGATTGTTTTTATGACTTTCATTTTGTTCTCTAATAACAGTTTGATGCTCCTGTTTAGGAGGTGATATAGATATTCTTGCAGCTGCCTCGCTTCCTTTGCGTTTACTTCCATTTGGCTGAGGAATTTTAGGTTTCTGTCTATTAATACATCTAGGTACTTTGCTCCGTTTTCCATTCCACTTTCTGGTTGGCTATTTTTATGTCTGCCGGTTTCTGCATATCGTTCGCTCTGTTTTTATAGTCAAAGTATACTGCAACTGTCTTGTTGGCGTTGACTTCGATTCTCCATTTGCTGAAGTATTCTACTAGTTTATTGGTATATTCTTATAGTCTCTTTGTTATAGATTTCCTATTTCTGTGCGATATATTGATTGCTGTGTCGTAAGCAAACTGTGCTATCTTCGAGTGTTTCATTTCAGGTATGTCCGATATGTATATATTGAACAGTAGTGGTCTCAGTATTGATCCTTGTGGGACCTCTGTTGATCTTTCTTCAGATCTGGCATTTTCTATTCGTATAAAGAACTTTCTGTTTTTCAAGTACCATGCTGTTATGTTCACTAAATTGTTTGGAAACTTCTTCTTGTATATAAGTGCTTAGTGCCAGACTTTGTCGAAGGTCTTCTTTAAATCTAGGAACGTTCCTGCTGTTGATTTCGATATGTTCATGTTCTCTTTTAAATCTTCCGTCAGCCTTGCCAGCGAGTGTGTTGTTGCGTGTCCACTTCTGAATCCTAACTGGTGTAATTAACAAGGAAATGTAATAATTGGAGATATTGATAAACATCAATGTTTTGTAAGAAACATGTAATGCTAAATCTGTTTCACATTTGTCTTTCATTTTTGCAATAATTTTAATCACATTTGTCGTTTGTTACACAAACGTTGAAAATGGTTTGCTCAACTGATGAGCGGGCCGAAATTGTTTCAATTTATTATCGAAATAATAGTTCAGCCATAGGAGCAGCAATGATTTTCGATGTGAACCATCCAGAAAAACAGGTAGGACACTAGTATATTTCATATTTGTTGAGTAAGTTCTTAACTGCGGGTTCGGTGGCCAATAAAACACATGAAGTTCAACATCAGCCTGTACCGAACGAAATAACTGAAGTGGCAGTTTTGAGCTACCTATAAATGAAAAACACTCCTTCACCACCAGAAAAGTATCACGTGTGTCTGGTGCATTAGCAGCAACAGTCTACAGAAGCGTGAAACATCACCAATTTCACCTTTATAAAGTGAGACTAGTTCACGAAATAAACGGAGACGATCCCAATCGCCGCTTGCTATTTTGTGAAATTTCAAATGAAAATATAACCAATAATCCACATATTCTCTATAATACCTGTTTTCTGGCAAGAGTACCTTTACTCTCAATGATGAAGTGAATAGGTATAATTGTCGATAATGGGATACCCAGAATCTTCATTGATTCAGACAGGGAAGTGACTCAGAAATTGAATGTTTGGACTGGAATATATGGAAATCATATTGTAGGACCTAATTTCATTGCAAGTTATCGCATTGGAGACATTCATTTGCAGTTGGAAGAATCAATAAATCATAAATACCAGGCTCACAGAAATTTTGGAAAATGATGAAACTCTTTCAAAGAATGAGATACGTTTCCATCAAGATGGTATTCCTACATATTTCGATGTTCGTGTGCGACAATATTTGGATGCAAATTTTCTAGGTCGGTGGGTTAGTGGCCAGCCAGGTCACCTGATTAGACATCTTTAGGTTTCTTCTCATGGAATGATCTTAAAAAGAGAGTTTATGCTACGCAACCTGAAAACTTGGAAGAGCTGCGGGAAAGAATCGTTACCGAATGCAGAATTCTGACAGCGAATTTTAAGAAGAGAATTCAAGAATCGTTTGTATTATTGTATGGAGATACGAGGAAATCATTTTGAGCATCCAATGAGATTTCTGATATTGTCAAATTTTCGTTGTTCGAATTGTCTGTATGATATTGAATATTCATAAAGATACTATTTTTGAATGGAGAATTAAAAGACCTTTCCGAAGATATGCCTTTCGACCCACATTCCCTATAATCATTTTAGGTAATGCTGGAGGTACCGCGTTGATTTAGCATGCTCCAAACCATTTCAGAAATTGGTCCTCTATATCCTAAGCTAATCAAAATTTACATCTCTCAGTTTTTTTCGCTAAAATCAGTCTTTTTAGCATTGAAAGGGTGGCAAATTTTCTGAGGAATATAAATTTTCGTTGTGATTAAACTATCTGTATGATGTTAAATGATCATATATCATTTTCGAATAGAGAATTGAATGATCTTTTCAAGTATATCATTCGACTCACTTTCTCTATAATGAATTCTGACTTAGGTGTGGGTAGGGGTTGATTTAACATGTTATCATGCTTCATGAAAACAATATTATCATGAAGTTTTCGAAAGATGAAGAATATAAATAAATATATGAATGTACAACAATTTTTTAGATTTATATACATTAAACAAAGTGTGATTTTATCGGTTGACTATTTTTCACCCTATCGCTCGCACTTTCACCACGCGTGTCTACAATTATATACTCGTCTGGCAGATACTTGAAACCACCGAAATAGTCTGGATGTTGACGAATATTTTTACTACTGTTGAAAGAATATTTCCTCAAAGCTGAACTTTGTGAGTGCATACTATGTTACTATAACTAATATAACTTTGTCATATTCTGGCACATACTTTCAACCCTCAACATGGGCTGTCAGTTTTTCTAATCTTGAACATATGTGAATCCTAACTCTTTCTTATTCATTCAAAAGAATTGAAGAATGCTGAGGCTATCGCAAGATGGTTGCAAGAACGATGATTTCTTTATTGAAAGACTAGACTATTATTTCAAGATTTGCAACTTTCGTGAGAAACGGGTTGGTCTTTCCTTCTATCTTAGCATAGTTCGACAAAGATTAGTATCTACAATACAGGCTGTTGCATAATAGTATGTAACAACTTGAGGGGATAAATCTACGTGCAATTTCAAGAAAAAAGTTCATATAAACATAGGTCCGCAAAAGCTTCGTTACGGAGCTACAGGGTTGAAACTTCCCAAAAAATCGTTTTTTTCTTCAAAACTCCAGCAGTTTGTGGGATATTCAGCCCAAATTTGGAATGCAAGCTATTTCTTACAGCCTTCATCATTACATGTCCTAAATTTCAACTAGAATCTACAAGGTGTTTTCTTCTCCGGAGTATTGTCTTCTTTTATCCTTTCAAACTTTTTTGTAGTACGCCACTGATCAGCGTATAATCAACTTTCATCATCCTTGTTTAATTTAAAATTTTTTTTGACACTTGTAATTTTTTGGTATCTCCGACCGTTCTCGAGCAAAAAATTATTGAACGATTGTATACATTCACATTGGAAGCATTTCTGATTAAAAAAATGACTAGTAGGCTTTGATTTTTTTGATTTTTATTATTTATTTTGACAGTTTAACCAGTGTCCGCTCGAATTGTTCATCAAATTAACTATTAGTTTCAAGACCTTTGAAGTTATTGCTGTAAGAAAAAATGGCTAATTTTACTAAAGCCGAATTGGCCGATATCCATTACATGTAAGGTCTGGCTGACGCAAGCACAACAGATGCTAAGCAATTATATCAGATGCGCTCTCCAAATTGAGTAACACCCGATAGGCGAACATTTTCAAATATCCACAGAAGGTCGAGGGAAACTGGTAATTTTACTGCAAATAATCATTTAAAAGGTGCAACTGAAACTATGAGAACTCCAGATATTTAGGAAGCAGTTTTGAATTGTATTGATTTTAATCCTCATGTGAGTGCAAGAAAAATTGGAAATCAGTTGAGTAGTTCACATGTTCTAGTTTGGAGGATTTTCCACGACTTTTTATTGTACCCGTTTTATATTCAACGCGTCCGAACTCTACTTTCTCGAGATTTTCCTTCAAGACTGCATTTCTACCGATGGTTCTTAGATAAAATTAGAGAAAATGCTCATTTTAAAGTAAAATAATGTTCACAGACGAAGCTAAAATTTCGAGAACTGCTATTACAAATTTTCACAATAATCATTATTGCGCTGAGGAAAACCCCCATTTGATTGAAAAATCTCATCATCAAGAACAATTCTCACTAAATTTCTGGGTCGGAATAATTGTAAATTATTTGATTGGGCCACTTTTTTTTGCCTAGCAGACTAAACGGTCCCGATTATCAGCAATTTCTTGAGAAGGCGCTACCTTTATTGCGCGAGGATGTGCCACTTGTGGTTCATGCATGACGGGGCACCAGTACATTTCAGTGGAGAGGCTAGGGAATTCTTGAATAATACATTCAACAACCAATGGATAGGTCTGGGCGGCCAGAATCATGGCCTCCTAGGTCCCCGAACTTAGATAGTTTAGACTTTTTCTTATGGGGATATCTCCAAAGTTTAGTTTATACCACTCCAGTGAATACTGTAGAAGAATTGAGCAATCGAATAATAACCTCCTGTGACACGATGAGTAATACCCCAGGAATATTTCAAAGAGTGCTTAATAATCTGTGAAGAAGGACAGAGGCCTGTGTTCTTGCAGGTGGACACTTCCAGCAATTTATTCAGTTTTCAACTGTTCTTTCTTTAAGTTTGATATTGAATAAGTATAAATTGAGTCTCAGAAGACGAGATATCAAAATAAATGTAAATTTTGGGTATACCTATCGAGTATTTTTATTATTTTTTTTATTTAGCGAGTAGCATACAATTCAAATAATTCAAATTCAATAATTTTCCACTCGAAAACGGTTAGTGATACGAAAAGATTACAGGTGTCAAAACAGTTTCTACATTGAATTAAGATGACGAAAATTGATAGTACGCTGATCAGTGGCGTACTGCAAAGAAGTTTGAGAGGGCAAAGGGAGACATGGGTCCGGAAAAAACACATTGTAGATTTTAGTTAAAATTTAGGACGTATAATGGTGGGGGCTGTATAAAACAGATTACATTCCAAATTTGGGCTGAATGTCAAAAACTGATGGAGTTTTGATGAAAAAATCAATTTTTTTCGGAAATTTCAACACCCTGTAGCTCCTAAACGAATCTTTTGCGGACTAATGTTTATATGAACTTTTTTTCTTAAAATTACACGTAGATTTACACCCTCAAGTTGTGTCATACTATTATTTAACACACTGTATTATACGTTCTGAAAAAAAGTACCGGAAATAGGTCAATGAATTTATTTTTCATCCAAATATATTTTATCGTTCCTTTCCAAATAATACATTTACTCCAACAATTAATCCAATCACCCAACATTATTCGAAAGCTTTTTCCGGAATCGACTGTACATTCGTCGCGAATTCTCTTTTATGTCTTCTATCGTTACCTCGAACTGCTAATTTGAGCTTTGGAGAAAGAGAAAAAGTCGGCCGGAACCATATTAGGTGAATACGGTGGTTGTTCCATAGTATTTTTTGAGTTTTTGGTCCGAAATTCATTTACAATGATAGCCTTGTGAGGTGGTGCATATTCAAAGAATTTTCTTTCCACAAATTCTACCTTTTCCGACAAATTTGTTTTCTCAAACTCTGCATAACGCTCAGGTAATATTCGTTACTTACCGTCTGGCCTTCTGGCAAAGTTCCGAGTGCACAACCCTGCCATAATCAGAGAAAACAGCCAGCATTACCATGACTTTTGATCAAGTTTGACGTGGTTTTTTTTTCTGTTGTCGGTTCAGTTGAAAGGCGCCATTGCGAAGCTTATTGACTGGTTTGCATATCAAACAACAATACGTTTCATGAATGTTGGGCTCGAACTGACTCGTTCTAGCATGTCTTCAGCGACCTTTTCGCTATTCAATTTTTGAAGAAAGTTCAGATCTGTTGAAATTGTTGAGCAGGAACGCGTTTCATGCCCAACCAATCGTTTAAAATGGTGCGAATTAATTCGTGAGACACAGAAAGTTCATAGCCTATATGTCTCAAACTTAAATGTCGATTTCAATTGGAATTTCTTTCACTTTATCGATGTTAACAGTTGAAAATGTTGATGGCCGACCAGAGTGAGGCAAATCTTCTGTAATATTTTCAGCGATTTGGCACACAAAATTTGAGCCGAATTTCTTGTTCGATATTTTATTCTATTGTAAATATCGCAAAACTTACTCGTTACTGTGAACAAACTAAGTGACAGATCACGTTCAAACTCTGAGTCAGTATAGAAGACAGTTGTGCCAACTTAGCATCAACAAAAATTTTGACAATAATTTTAGGCAGATTTTTCAAATAATCAATTATCGCTATTTTTTGACAGAATGAATACTCGGTAGAAACCCTCGCGGTGACGCTAAAGTGACGTAAAATAATGGCTGGGCCAATTTCTACTGCCATTCACGTATAAACACCTCAAAAAAGTCTAGGGAACACTTCTGAATATCGATATATCGTATTCAGAACGATCAATATGGATGATTTTTTTTAAGAAACGAACACCTGCATTAATTTCTCACCAAATTATGTAGAGTGCCGCAACAGATTTTAGTTTTTTTTTTATAAAAAACTAAAAATGCAGCAGATGCGATGCTGCTTTATAATCATTTTATGTATTGAGTGTTTGAAATCAGTTAGTTGGCACTTTGTTTCTGTTGTAAGCACAAATAAAAGATTCAAGTTTTGTGATTCGACCATGGAAAGACGACAGTTGACTAGAGAAGAGATGTTACGAGCCGTTGGCATGCTCCAAGCTGGGAGCTCACAACGGGAAGTATCTAAGGTTCTGGGAAGTAGCCCAAGTGTCATAAACCGTTTATCGCGTTTCAATGAAACAGGTAGTGTAGAAGAACGCCATACAGGTCGTTTCAGGATTACTACAGTCGCCCAAGACCGATTTTTGGTTTTACAAGCCAGAAGAGATCGTACTACCACCGCATCTCAATTAGCTCAAGAGCTACCATAATGTACAATGTACATTATGATATTAATGTACAAATTTCCGACGAAACTGTGAGAAATCGACTGCACAAAGGTCAACTCCACTCAGACGTCCGTTAAGAGTTCCACAACTGACCCATGGAAATCGCGGTGCTCGTTTAGCTTGGTACCAAGAACACGTAAACTGGGATCAAGAGAGGTGGGCCATAGTTCTCTTCAGTGATGAATCTAGATCGAATCTAATATGGAGGGAACCTGAAAAGTAAAACCGTCTCCAGCATGCTCGAGAAGTTGTTAGACAGGGAGGCGGATCAGTGATGTTTTGGGGAGGTATACGCCTTGGTGGAAGATCTGACCTCGTTTTCATACAGAACAACCTCACGGGGAATTTTTACGCAAATTAGATAGTTTTACCTGTAGTGGTACCGTATCTCCAAACGATGGGTCAAAACCCACTCTTCTAACAAGATAATGTCCCTCCTCATCGTGCAAGAGTTGTCTTGAACGTTCTTGAAGAGAATGATATCGATCTTCTACCGTGGCCATCCTGCTTCCCAGATCTGAATCCCATCGAGCATGTGTGGGACACCCTAAAAAGAAATCTCCTGCGTCAAAACGTCTTCCATCATGAACAGGAGCTTCGATTAGCAGTTCAGGGGGCTTGGAATGACTTAGGCCAAAATGTTATAGACAATTTAATATTGACGATGCCAAAGTGTCATTAATAACAGAGGTGAACCTTCTGGGTACTGAAAAATATAAGTGCTTCCATATCGTTTCAAAAATATTAATTCAGGATTTTTTTTTGTGTTTTACCAAATTTCGTCATTTTCAAATTTCAAATTTTTTTTTTATAATAGGTGCTTTGGAGAAGTCAAATATTATTTTGTTATCTTGAGAATACATTAAATACAATACATCCTATTAAAAACCGAAAGATTTCTATAAATTCGAATCATCAAATTCATATTTTAAAGATATTGGAAAGTGTTCCCTAGACTTTTTTGAGGTGTTTATTAGCGAAGGTTTCTGTTCCGTTTCCCAGAAAATTGTTTGTCGGCCATTCATTTCAATTACTTAAAGCATTATGCACTTGAAATAGTTTCGAAAACCCAAATTAATGAATTATAAATTAGTGTTCCTAACCCGGAAAATTGTATTCAGAATATGGCACGTGGTTCATTCCTTTTCATCATAAATTTCATTGATAACAGAAATCTGCAAGGTCAATCACAACGCAGAGAAGCGGCGGGAAAGGTGCCGAAGTAATAAAGCAGCGGGTGGTGGAAATCGGGCGCGATCTCCGAAAATGAAAGAGTAACGGCTCCGTCCACCGCGAAATTGCTTCATAATTTTCTCGGTAACCTTTTCGCCATCAATTTCACAGGCAGACAGCAAACCTGCGGTCCGAGGTGCTGGCATGCCTCGATAATTTTGTTTTATGACCTCGCGAATTGGACGAAAAACCCCCAGAGCTGTTACCCGACGAAGAGAGTAATTGAAGAATGAACGCAGAATTTTCTGCATTTTGACTTTTTGATCTATCGAGGCCGGAAATGATTTGTGGGTTCAGGTTAACTCATTGATTATAAAGCTGAAACAAAGTTTGACATGGGACTAGATTATACCTGTATGTGTGTATTATATTCTGGATGAGAAAATATATTATGTGATAATTAAAAAAGTTTCTGACTTGATGAAGAAGAAAGTTTGTTTTTCAAGATGAGCTCCCCATCAAGGATGATGATTACGAGATTAGAATTTGGATCATAAATTACATCTGAAATGAAAAATATTCAATAATTTCTACTTCGAATATGCGATCACCTTCCGACGTTAAAACGTTGTGTAAAACTCTAAGAAACAATGTGGGCAAGTTGATCTTATAGAGAAAAAATGATATTGGTTAGAACGCTCAGTGCTGGGCGCCCTACTGTTTCTGGTCTACATTTCTGGTTTGCCTTCTTCTTTGAAATCTGCCTGCTTCTCATATGCTGATGATATAAAACTTTTCAATTGTCCCATCTTGCATCACATCACCCTACAGAATGACTTGAACGTTATAATTCGTTGGTGCGAAGACTGGTTCCTGCCACTAAATACCAAAAAGTGTAAGGTTCTCTACTTGGGAAAAAATAATCCTCATTTGGTGTATTTCGTTAATGGTCACCAAATAGAAAGTGTAGAAATGCCCAACGATCTTGCAGATTTATCCTGGAGCCATCATGTTATGCACTGTTCTAACAAGGCCAAAAGCACACTTTATTTACTTCAAGGATCTTTTCATGGATGTGATCCCTCTACTGCTGCAGAACTATATAAGACCTACGTCCTCCCAATTTTGGGGTTCTCTGGTTCAGTATGGCATCCTAGAATAAATTCTGAGAAGGGCTACTAGGATGTCGGATGGTGTCGTACGCCCAAGCTATGAGGAGCGCTTGTTGTTTACGAAGATTTCCACTTTCGTTCATAGGCTAGGTTAGATTAGCCAATAATTATTTCAGATTATTTTCTTTAGCTTATAGTTTTTAGTTATCTTTGAGTATTGTTTCTCATTTTGTCATTTCACTTTTATATTTGTCACTGAATATTCAATGTACTATTTGAGTTTATAGATTTCAAGATCTCAACACTTTATGAAACTTAATAATAATAATATTAACTATAGTCTGTCTCAATTTTCTAGTACATCCAAGACATAGATTCTTTTTTCAATTTTCTTCATTTAATTATTCATTCATTTATCCGCATGAAGGGGAGATAGTAACAAAACAGATAGCGACTATATTGATTGTACTAAAATGTCTAAGTCTGAAGTGATTAAAAAGTTTCTGACTTGATGAAGAAGAAAGTTTGTTTTTCAAGATGAGCTCCCCATCAAGGATGATGATAACGAGATTAGGATTTGGATCATTAAATATTTAATAATAATTTCTACTTCGAATATGCGATCACCTTCCGACGTTAAAACGTTGAGTAAAACCCTAAGAAACAATGTGGACAAGTTGATCTTATATAGAAAAAAATGATTTTGGTTAGAATGCTCAGTGCTGGGCGCCCTACTGTTTCTGGTCTACATTTCTGATTTGCCTTCTTCTTTGAAATCTGCCTGCTCCCATATGCTGATGATACAAAACTTTTCAATTATCCCATCTTGCATCACATCACCCCACAGAATGACTTGAACGTTATTACTCGTTGGTGCGAAGACTGGCTCCTGCCACTAAATACTAAATCCACTTGGGGAATAATAATCCTCATTTGGTGTATTTTGTTAATGGTCACCAAAGAGAAAATGTAGAACTGCACAACGACCTTGGAGTAAATGTATCGGCAGATTTATCCTGGAGCCATCATGTTATGCACTGTTCTAATGAGGCCAAAAGTACACCTTATTTACTTCAAAGATCTTTTCATGGATGTGATCCCTCTACTTCTGCAGAACTATATAAGACCTACGTCTTCCCAATTTTGGGGTTCTCTGGTTCAGTATGGCATCCTTGGCTAACTAAAGACGTGAAGCTTTTAGAATAAATTCTAGGAAGGGCTACTAGGATATCGGATGGTGTCGTACGCCCAAGCTATGAGGGGCGCTTGTTGATCACGAAGATTCCCACTTTCGTTCATAGGCGACTAAGAGGAGAACTGATAGTCGTCTACAAAATTATGCATGGCCTATTCAAAAATGTCTAAGTCTGAAAGGAGAAAAATCCTGAGGAGAACCCTGCCTCGTTCGCCGTTAATACATCAGCAATAGGTATTCTTTTGAGTGAGTTGTGTGAAAAAATGTAATCAGTAGAAAACGAATTATATGCAGCCAAAATTTTGAAAATATGCACATGAATAGACAAGATGTTTGAGTTTTTGCACATTATTAATTTCATATCAAATGAATCAAAGAGGTTTTCTTGAACGTTTTAATAAAGAAATAATATAAATACAGGATGAATCGACAAACATGACACACAGAATGATGAGGAATTTTACTTAATAATTGCGATTCGTAACGCGTTTCACTACACCGTAGCTTCTTCAGACGAATGAATGTACAGAAAATAAGAATGAGAATATAAATATAAATGTTCTTGAGTAGTTGAAAGCTTATTGAGTTGCTTGCTTCTTCTTAAGTGGTTATTTATGACAGGTATATCCAATAAAATTAAGGAATAGATTGCTCCCCGAAGAGATTCAATAGAGGTGAAGGGCTTAAATCGACTTGTTCATTGATGAGTCTACCTGAGTGTTTGTATTTATTGATTTCTAAAGTTTCCGAAAGATCTACTTCCAATATTTATTATCTTTATGCAAAATTTCAAACTGTGTGTCGAAAGAGTGATTATAAGAGATGATTCGCTTAATTTGAATCTGATTTTTATTTGAAAAAATGCGTTTATGTTCCGATTTTCTAATATTAAAATTTCTATGTGTTCTACCAATGTAGAAATTACCACAGTCATTGCAATTCAATCTATAAACACCTGATTAATTGTTTTTACCTTGTTTGGTTTTATTATTTTTATGTTTGCCTAAATTATTATTAGTTTGGAAAGCTATGTTGAAATTATTGCTACTCAAGAATGATTTCAGTTTCTAACTTGTAATGCCAACGTAGGTTAAGGTGTTGAATTTTTGTTTCAATTTATCGACAGGGTAAACTTCAATCAATGCGATTCTATTTTGTTTTTTATTTACACAGTACTTAATTTTGAATATTGATAATGGAATTTCACCAAGTAAAAGCCTTCCAAATTCAAATCTAATTATATATTATCCTCTAATTTTATAATCTTTTCGGTACTCGGACTCAATTTCTCAATACTAAAATGAATGAAATTGAAAATTTTCAACAAGAAAATTAGTTCTTCTATCTGAATACATGTTTTAAACATTGAACAGCTTCTTCCTACATCCACTGATTTACTGAGGCTTTTTAAAATTTGTAATTGAAATAATTTTCTACTACCATTTCACGTCTTAATATTTGAGCAACTTCATTCAGAACTACAAAGCTTTTTGGATCCTGATTCTAGTTTCGCATCGAACATTCGGCCGACTTGACCACTAACATTCAAACACGAAGTTTTAAATTTCGACATAAGCACCTGAATTTAAAGATGTATTTTGTGAGCTTTCGTTAGGTGAAGTGATAAAACTAGTTGCATTTCAAGAAACAAATGTGGAGAAAGTTTCTTGATGCTGAAAAATTTTGAGAATCCATTATATCTTATTTCTATTCATAATCAATTTCTCATTCGTCAGGTGAAATACATTGAGTATTTCCAATAGGAAAATTAGTTCTTCTATTTGAATACATATTTTTATACATTGAAAAGCTTCTTTCTGATGTCGCTCTTAACCAGGTTCCCTTCATCTCGTTATTAAGGGTTGCGGGGGAAGTGGCGTGCGTGAGAATTTTTCTTTATAAAACTGAATTCTCAGTGGAACTCTCAAAAATACTTGTTTCACTTCACTCATGAAATCATTTATAATAGAAATTGGTTTCATGTTCCTTCTGAGACACTATTGAGACTGTGAGCCAAACGTGTAACATAAAAGACCGTTGGTATAAAAAATTTTTGAATTGTTACCGGCTTGTAATGACGCGGCGCCGTTTGAAATAAGCAACAGTGGAACTATCTGAAGCAAAAAAATTATACGCTCAGGCAACTGAGAAGAAACAGGTGGAAAATAAGTAATATTTCATACGATTCAAAAGAATAAGAATACGAAAAATTCTGAAGAAGAACCCTGTCTCGTTCGTCGTAAATATATAAGCAGAAGGAAGTCTGTGAGTGATATATTTAGAAAGGGTAATTAGTAGAGACCGGATTCTATGCAGCCAAAAAATTCGAAAATATACACATAAATACGCAAAGTTTTATAAAAAATATGCAAGTTTTATGTCAACTAGAGCAAATCGGCTTTCTTGAACAATTCAATAATGAAATAATAGGAATACAGGATTAATTGAAAAAATAATACATATAATATAAATCTATTTATACATTATCCTGAATTTTATTTCTTATTTCTACTCATACTAAATTTCTCATTCTGCAGATGAAAGAAATTGAATATTTCCAATCAGAAAATTAGTTCTTTTATATGAATACATGTTTTCATACATTGACAAGTTTCTTTCTATATCCACTGATGTTACTGACGCTTTTTCAAATTTGTAATTAACTCTATATTCGAGAAATTTTCTTCTATGATATCACCCCTCAAAAGTCAAGCAACTTCATTTACAACTACGAAGATTTTTAGTATTTATTCTAGTTTCAATTAATCATTCGACCGATTTGACCACTAACATTCAAGCACGAGGTTTCAAATTTTTCGACAATTTAGACAAACGTAACTAAATCTAAAGTTGTATTTTGTAAACTTTCGATAGCTGGAGCGATAAAACTATAGTTACAATTCAAGAAACATTAATGTTGAGAAAGCTCCTTGATGCTGAAGAATTTTTGACAATCCAGTACGCACACTGAATTATTATTTCTTTGGAATATCTTGTCTTTTATGTGAAAAATTGTCCGTATAGAATATTGCCGCTTTTAACCAGGTTCCCCATCTAGTTATTAAGGGTTGCGGGGTTGTGGCGTGGGTGAATTTGTTCTCTATAAAACTGAATCCCCAGTGGAACTCTCAAAATAAGTTGTTTCTCTTCACTCATCAAATCATTCATAATAAAAATTTGATTTCTTATTCTTTCTGCCACACTATTGAGACACTAAGCCAAACATGTAATATGAGCGACGTTAGTATAAAAATTTTTGAATTGTTACCGGCTTTTAACATATATGACGCGGCGCCGTTTGAAATAAACAACAGTGCCTTATTAACTGGAACTGTCTGAAGCAAAAAAATTATACGCACAGGAAACTGAGAAAAACAGGTGGAAAATAAGTAATATTTCATACGATTCAGAAGAATAAGAATACGAAAAATTCTGAAGAAGAACCCTGTCTCGTTCGTCGTAAATAAATCAGCAGAAGGAAGTCTGTGAGTGAGATATATAAAATAGTGTAATCAGTAGAGACCGGATTCAATGCAGCTGAGAATTTGAAAATATGCACATAAATACGCAAAGTTTTATAAAAAATATGCAAGTTTGATGTCAACTAGAGCAAATCGGCTTTCTTGAACAATTCAATAATGAAATAATAGGAATACAGTATTAATTGAAAAATAATACATATAATATAAATCTATTTATACATTATCCTGAATTTTATTTCTTATTTCTACTCATACTAAGTTTCTCATTCTGCAGATGAAAGAAATTGAATATTTCCAA
Source organism: Cryptolaemus montrouzieri (assembly GCA_013387265.2). Classification (NCBI taxonomy): domain Eukaryota; kingdom Metazoa; phylum Arthropoda; class Insecta; order Coleoptera; family Coccinellidae; genus Cryptolaemus; species Cryptolaemus montrouzieri. Next base: position 31,220,493 of record JABFTP020000185.1, on the reverse strand, counting down.
TCAGAAAATTAGTTCTTTTATATGAATACATGTTTTCATACATTGACAAGTTTCTTTCTATATCCACTGATGTTACTGACGCTTTTTCAAATTTGTAATCAACTGTATATTCGAGAAATTTTCTTCTACGATTTCACCCTCAAAAGTCAAGCAACTTCATTTACAACTACAAAGATTTTTAGTCTTGATTCTAGTTTCAATTAATCATTCGACCGATTTGACCACTAACATTCAAACACGAGGTTTCAAATTTTTCGACAATTTAGACAAACGTAACTAAATCTAAAGTTGTATTCTGTAAACTTTCGATAGCTGGAGCGATAAAACTATAGTTACAATTCAAGAAACATTAATGTTGAGGAAGCTTCTTGATGCTGAAGAATTTTGACAATCCAGTACGCACACTGAATTATTATTTCTTTGGAATATCTTGTCTTTTATGTGAAAATTGTCCGTATAGAATATTGCCGCTTTTAACCAGGTTCCCCATCTAGTTATTAAGGGTTGCGGGGTTGTGGCGTGGGTGGAATTTGTTCTCTATAAAACTGAATCCCCAGTGGAACTCTCAAAATAAATTGTTTCTCTTTACTCATCAAATCATTCACAATAAAAATTTGATTTCTTATTCCTTCTGCCACACTATTGAGACACTGAGGCAAACATGTAATATGAGCGACGTTAGTATAAAAATTTTTGAATTGTTACCGGCTTTTAACATATATGACGCGGCGCCGTTTGAAATAAACAACAGTGCTTTATTAATTGGAACTGTCTGAAGCAAAAAAAATGATACGCTCAGGAAACTGAGAAAAACAGGTGGAACATAAGTATTATTTTATATGATTCAAAAGAATAAGGGGAAAAATCCTGAAGAAGAACCCTGTCTCGTTCGCCGTAAATACATCAGCAAAAGGAAGTCTGTGAGTGAGATATATAAAAAGTGTAATCAGTAGAGACCGGATTCAATGCAGCTGAAATTTTGAAATTATGCACATAAGTACGCAAAGTGTTATAGAAAATATGCAAGTTTTATTTCAACTAAAGTAAATTAATAATGAAATTATAGGAACACAATAAGAATTGACAAACATGAAATGAAAAATAATATATTTAATACATATCTCATTAGAGATTATCTTAAATTTTATATCATATTTCTACTCATAATCAATTTCTCATTCTTCAGATGAAAGAAATATTGAATATTTCCAATCAGAAAATTAGTTCTTTTATATGGATACATGTTTTCATACATTTACAAGTTTCTTTCTATATCCACTGATGTTACTGACGCTTTTCAAATTTGTAATTAACTCTATATTCGAGAAATTTTCTTCTATGATATCACCCCTCAAAAGTCAAGCAACTTCATTTACAACTACAAAGATTTTTTAGTATTGATTCTAGTTTCAATTGATCATTCGACCGATTTGACCACTAACATTCAAACACGAGATTTCAAATTTTTCGACAATTTAGACAAACGTAACTAAATCTAAAGTTGTATTTTGTGAACTTTCGATAGCTGGAGCGATAAAACTATAGTTACAATTCAAGAAACATAAATGTTGAGAAAGCTCCTTGATGCTGAAGAATTTTTGACAATCCAGTACGCACACTGAATTATTATTTCTTTGGAATATCTTGTCTTTTATGTGAAAAATTGTCCGTATAGAAAATTGCCGCTTTTAACCAGGTTCCCCATCTAGTTATTAAGGGTTGCGGGGGTTGTGGCGTGGGTGGAATTTGTTCTCTATAAAACTGAATCCCCAGTGGAACTCTCAAATAAGTTGTTTCTCTTTACTCATCAAATCATTCACAATAAAAATTTGGTTTCTTATTCCTTCTGTCACACTATTGAGACACTGAGCCAAACATGTAATATGAGCGACGTTAGTATAAAAAATTTTTGAATTGTTACCGGCTTTTAACATATATGACGCGGCGCCGTTTGAAATAAACAACAGTGCTTTATTAACTGGAACTGTCTGAAGCAAAAAAAATGATACGCTCAGGAAACTGAGAAAAACAGGTGGAACATAAGTATTATTTTATATGATTCAAAAGAATAAGGGGAAAAATCCTGAAGAAGAACCCTGTCTCGTTCGCCGTAAATACATCAGCAAAAGGAAGTCTGTGAGTGAGATATATAAAAAAGTGTAATCAGTAGAGACCGGATTCAATGCAGCTGAAAATATGAAAATATGCACATAAATACGCAAAGTGTTATCGAAAATATGCAAGTTTTATTTCAACTAGAGTAAATTAATAATGAAATTATAAGAACACAATAAGAATAGACAAACATGAAATGAAAAATAATATATTTAATACATATCTCATTATAGATTATCTTAAATTTTATATCATATTTCTACTCATACTCAATTTCTCATTCTTCAGATGAAAGAAATATTGAATATTTCCAATCAGAAAATTAGTTCTTTTATATGGATACATGTTTTCATACATTTACAAGTTTCTTTCTATATCCACTGATGTTACTGACGCTTTTCAAATTTGTAATTAATTCTATATTCGAGAAATTTTCCTCTACGATTTCACCCCTCAAAAGTCAAGCAACTTCATTTACAACTCAAAAGATTTTTTAGTATTGATTCTAGTTTCAATTAATCATTCGACCGATTTGACCACTAACATTCAAGCACGAGGTTTCAAATTTTTCGACAATTTAGACAAACGTAACTAAATCTAAAGTTATATTTTGTAAACTTTCGATAACTGGAGCGATAAAACCATAGTTACAATTCAAGAAACATTAATGTTGAGGAAGCTCTTTGATGCTGAAGAATTTTGACAATCCAGTACGCACACTGAATTATTATTTCTTTGGAATATCTTGTCTTTTATGTGAAAAATTGTCCGTATAGAATATTGCCGCTTTTAACCAGGTTCCCCATGTAGTTATTAAGGGTTGCGGGGTTGTGGCGTGGGTGGAATTTGTTCTCTATAAAACTGAATCCCCAGTGGAACTCTCAAAATAAGTTGTTTCTCTTCACTCATCAAATCATTCATAATAAAAATTTGATTTCTTATTCTTTCTGCCACACTATTGAGACACTAAGCCAAACATGTAATATGAGCGACGTTAGTATAAAAATTTTGAATTGTTACCGGCTTTTAACATATATGACGCGGCGCCGTTTGAAATAAACAACAGTGCTTTATTAACTGGAACTGTCTGAAGCAAAAAATTATACGCTCAGGAAACTGAGAAAACAGGTGGAAAATAAGTAATATTTCATACGATTCAGAAGAATAAGAATACGAAAAATTCTGAAGAAGAACCCTGTCTCGTTCGTCGTAAATAAATCAGCAGAAGGAAGTCTGTGAATGAGATATATAAAAAGTGTAATCAGTAGAGACCGGATTCAATGCAGCTGAGAATTTGAAAATATGAACATAAGTACGCAAAGTGTTATCGAAAATATGCAAGTTTTATTTCAACTAAAGTAAATTAATAATGAAATTATAGGAACACAGGAAGAATTGACAAACATGAAATGAAAAAATAATACATATAATACAAATCTCATTATAGATTATCTTAAATTTGATATCATATTTCTACTCATACTCAATTTTTCATTCTTCAGATGAAAGAAATATTGAATATTTCCAATAAAGAAATAAGTTCTTTTATATGAATATATGTTTTATACATTGACAAGATCTTTCTACATCCATTGATGGTAATGAGGCTTCTTTTAAATTTGTAATCAATTCTATATTCGAGAAATTTTCTTCTACGATTTCACCTCCTAAAAGTCGAGAAACTTCATTTGAAACTATCAAGCTTTTTTGGAGTACGGATGCTAGTTTCGTTTTAATCATTTGACCGATTTGACCACTAACAGTCAAACACGAAGTTGTAAGCTTTCGATAGCTGGAGCGATAAAACTTTTTGCGAATCCAGTAGGCACTGCTATTTATTTTGAATATCGCTTCTTTTATTTAGGAAGAATTGTACGCATAAAGTATTGCCGCTTTCAAGCAGGTTCCCCATCCAGTTATTAGGGATTGCTAAGGGAAGGTAGAACCTCTCTTAGCCGCGACGAAGTAGGAAAACTCCCCACATGAAGGGTCGCAATAGACTTGTTATTTAATGTTGTTTGGATGTAGCTACAAATGATTTGTTTAGTTTTTTTTTCTATGAGGTTCAATGCAGATGCAGTAACACGTTATTTATGACTTATTCAACATCAAGGAAGGCCGTCAACGATATTCCCTGATTATTGGTCTTGTCGTTCTGTTTTATGCAATGCAAGAACTGCGGATTCGACATCCTAGTAGCGTTGTCTGTTTCAATATCAAAAGTAAGGGCAGCAGGTACTAGAGAGCCTGCTCGAATAGCAAAGAGCTAGTTTCAAAAGCGCATATGTAGATCCCTTAAGGGCTAGACTTTTTCATTTAATTTGTATAAGAATTTTTATGATATTCAGTTCATCCACGCGACAAACGACGCCTTCCACAATTTAATATTCCTCGTTCCGCAATTCGCGATTCGGCTTCTGCTCCGCTCCGAGCTGGAAAGTTCCACAGGCATTATTAAACGTGCCCTCGGTTACGCTTGCAATTTTTAAGTTTGAATAGAGAATGGGTTCGTATGCTGGCAAGCTATTTCATCTCTTGATGATGTCAGCGCGACTAGAAACGGGAAAAACACTTTTTACGGTTGGATCCTCTTCTTGAATGGGTGTAAATTGGCCAGATTTCCGCCCTCGACTTTGTGCCCTAGAAATTATCGTTATTGTTGATGTTTTGAAGGAATAAACAGGTCTAGAATGAAGTGGGTCGAAACCTGAATCTCATTTCTGTCGTGATATCGTGAAAAGTAATGAAGTTCTTGGGGAAACTCAAACCATCTTTGTTTGGGACGGAATAATGATTAAATGCGACGAGTTCGGAAATACTATTCTTTGTCTGGGGTTTTTATATGAATTTTGAGCTGCTTTCCTCTCTTCGTAATTTCACTTTTACAAGGAGAGAGAGAGAGAGAGAAAACTCCTTGTGTTTCACGTTGTGTAAAGCACTCGTATTTGTGGTTCCTAGAAGGAATTTATTGTACTCTTATTAAGGCAAATTACCAGGTGATTCAATAAAAGTGAACTATTTAAGCTTCAGATTAAAAATATTACAATGTTTAGAATTGAGTGAGGGTTGTGAGATGAGTATTATTCTGAATAGACAGGGAATTTCGATTTATATGGACGATTATACAATTTTCTGGATAATTTCATATACGTAGTGTCATTTAATCCGTGATCTGTCCATAACTTCGCTCGTGCTGATTACATTGAAGGTAATGTGCTGAATATCTCAATATTTTTCAAATAAATAGGGTGATCCATGACTGATATTTATATATGTTTTTAAAATGGGATGATCTAAACTTCATTGTTGAACGTGTTAACATGTTAGCATAAAAAGAAAGGAATTTTTCAGACTATCGTATATCGTACTCGAATTAATCGACATTGTCTCCTATACCTACAGAAATCGTCTCAGAATACCAATATTGATACTAAAATATTTTCATAAACCTATATATATATATATATATATATATATATATATATATATATATATATATATATATATATATATATATATATATATATATATATATATACACTTGAGACAAGAAGAACTATCCAAAAATCCGTAGATCAATGAATAAGCCCCCAAGAGTCACAATAGTGCAACTAAGCAGAATTCCGAGAAACGAAGCGGCAGACTGCAGTTTCGCCCTTATTAGAAGCTCATCAGTGTCGCATATCGCTTATCACTATCCTATCAAGCTACATCGGGGTACCCTATCGGTTCCAGAAAGGACGCACCTTGTACATACGTATGAGTGTCGCCCTCTATGGACCGACACGCCGAACCCGCTACCCGACAAAGATACGAACAATAACAAACATATCTGGAAACGTTAAAAGTTCCAAACATTTGGGAGACAACTTTCGCTGTTCCGTGAATCACATCAACGCGAAATAATCCCGCTGGAATAGTGCTCTTAGCCTCTGTTTCCGAGATAAAACCTCCCGTCGGTAAATATTTGATGGAAGTCTACATATGTAAACTTGAGACAAGAAGAACTATTCAAAAATCCGTAGATCAATGGATAATCCTTCCTGACAAAAGCTAGTTCCAAAATCTGCAACTCAAGAACGGCTGTACAGATATGACATAGGACTCCTGCTCATTCAGCATTGAAATTACCGTTAAATCTCTAAACTATTGAAGAACCAACGTGTAATATTGCAAAACACTCAGCAATAGCCGAAGTTCTATCGGCATCGAAAATCATCATCTGGGAAGAATGCACTATGGCGCATAAACGTGCATTAGAAGTACTTAACAGAATATTGAAAGATTTACGCAATGACTCGAGATATTTTGCAGGAGCAATGATTGTAATGTCTGGCGATTTCCGCCAAACACTGCCAGTAATTCCAAGATCTACGGCTGCCGACGAATTAAACGCTTGCCTCAAATCGTCGAATCTATGGCGCTATGCGAAGAAACTGCAGCTGACAACAAATATGACAGCTACATTGCTTAATGATACATCTGCTGAAGATTTCTGGGAGCAATTGCTGACTATCGGTAATGGTCAAGTATCTATATATATAAATAATGAATGGTTGAGTGACCCAGCAATTTTAGCTGCTAAGAATAAAGATGTAGATGACCTGAACTACATAATTCATAATGGGATCATTGGAACAATGCATTCATTCTAATCTTTTGACTGCGTCACGAATGAAGATGAAACCACCAACTGTCCAATTGAATTTTAAACTCCTTGGTAGTGCCTGGCTTACCACCACACAATTTACGCCTTAAGGTTGGCTCCGTAGTAATCATGCTTCGAAACATGAACCAAACAAAACTGTGCAACGGTACGCATTTGGCGGTTAGAAAATTGATGAACAATTTAATTAACGCGACGATACTAAAAGAAAAATTCAAAGATGAGGAAATTCTCATTTCGAGGATTCTGATGATCCCAACCAAAATGCCAATCCTCAAAAGTTTGTGGGTCAAATCTAAAACATGTTTTTCCAATGGTCAATTATATGTGGCATGTTCACGTTCACGTCATCTGCGTTGTTTGTTTTTGCAATTGATAATAAAACAAAAAATGCCGTGTATCACAAGGTACTTAAGTGAAGAGCAACCTATGTACTGAGATACAGAAATAATAATGAATGCTTAATGTAGGGTACTTAATTTTTTTTGTGTTTTCTTCTAATGAAAAAAATTAATAAATTTCAAAATCTACTTATTTATTGCCTTTAAGGCGGAACAGAGTTCGCCGGGTCAGATAGTTATCCATAAACAATAAGTGATTATTGATACAGGCATTCAGGGTTTTCTGTAATGGATGTCAAATTTTGTTTGGGTTCAGAACTCATTGTTTTTCAATTTAAAATTAAATATCGTTTACTTGATGACGAAAAATGAAAAGTGTCTACAACTGATTCGGACTTAAAAAACGATTCTGTATTTTATGCTAAATATTTTACATAATCCATTGAAATTTGCACTGACCTTTTCAAGCATGTTCTAACTTTTTTTGTTATTCTTACTTCTTTGGAGGAGTTGGTGTCTTTCATATCACAGGCGCAGCAGTCCAAGATGTTTTAATGTGTGTGTTTACTCGCTTCTTAGAGAGGGCCAAATTGTAAGTTATAGGAAAGATGTTTGATAGACGCTAGTTTCATAGTACACTAGCTCTGTAAACAAAAGAAATTTCATATCTTGTTGGACTGTCCGCTGATGATAGTTTTTCAAGAGTCTAATTTTTCAGAATTGGATTCTTTCTGGAATTTTTCCTTCAGTTCTCCAGAGCATTCACCATGAAAGTACCTGTAGGAAAGAGAAAGATCCGCAACGTCGATGAGGAGCATTGCTCTCATTTCAGTAACGAGAAGATATTTTGAATGAAATGAATGTAGGTATTCAACTCTATTGTCATTGACAAGCATTGAAAATATGAATATTGGTAACCGAAGCAAAATAATGTCAAAATTTCTGATTTAACACTTCAATACAATGACTTTCTTTTCTATCCAACAGATCATTGAAATATCTCCAAATGAAAATAAAACTACAGCGGCGACAAATCTGGAGAACGGGCTGGTATAGTAAATCATCAGCAGCCATAACTTGATGAGAAAAAGTCTCGTCATATGGAAAATAATTATTTCATCTTTCAGCTTTCAGATCCAATTCTTGGAAATATCCATCGATTTTAATCAAAAGTGACTACGCTGATACGCGGTTATCTTTCAAAGCCTTTACGTTGAATATTAATACAGCGAGGTAGCTTTACGTCCTACCGTTCATTTTGAAGATTGAATCTCATCCCATCACTACTGATAAAAACTTTGTAATCCTAAAGAATTTTTCGAAAAATTGGCGGATTTTCTTCAGATTTCTGCGGAAACCAGTTGCAAAAATCGAGTCAACGTTGGAATTCCTCTGGCTGCAAAAACTGGGATATTCTTTATGTCTAAGGATTATATCTATTTTTCTGGCACTCGAATTTTAGATACCCTTGTTTCCATTTAAACCTACTTGAAATCGATGAGTTGGCAATTACATTACCTGCTACATTAAATTTAAATGTTGAATGTTTCCATCAACTATTCATGAGGTTTTTTCTCAATTCATCGAATATTCTTTTATGAGGTTGTCGCCTCTCAGGAAAACGATCCAAAGTGGCAGCTTTTGTAGTATCACCATCATAATTATTCTTGATATAACCTATGATCATAATGAATTTTTCAAAATTTTTGTACAGCATAGTCGCTTCGTTATTACTAACTATACTATATTCACACAATAGTCGTGACTTGGTAACAAAACATTTAATAATTAGTGTGAGTTGTCACTACAAGCATTAATTTTCCAACTGTCATCAGAGTAAATTCTGTGAATGGATATAACTACACTCGGAGGCAAAATTAGCGGAACACTCGAAAATTTAACCAAATTCGAAGTTCGATATTTTTCCTGATTCTCAACCGATTTAGATGATTTGTTCGGCAAGTTATAGATCAACTCTTCTGCTTCGTAGAATTTATAAGAGAAAACAAAAAAACTTTTATACGGGGGCAAAATTAAAAGTGTTTTTTTTTGTCAAAAATTCGTAACACCCTGTGGAATTTCGTGGTCCGAGTTGAAACGTACAATATCATGGTCTGTCAAGACACTTCTTCCTACAGTAACGCCCTTCTTGTTTCATGCGTTTATCTCTATTTATGCAAAATATATTTAATTTCAAGTGGAAAATCACCATTTTGGAGAAATTCCATTGAATCAAGAAATTGTCATTAGAATTCGTCTATCAATTTGGGATTTTCTTATTATCACTCAGGCGTGTCGAAATTGTCGTTTGCGATTTTTATGTTCGAATTGCATTAGTTATGGATGACAATTTGGTTAATTTGGTGAAAATTAGGAATTCATAGGAGATAACAGTCGGTAGGTATTAAAATACACAACCGAATTCTGGGACCATTGATAAAACTTTTCATTTACACATGTGCACACCTTTTTTTATCAAATATGAAATACAACACACGTTTTTTTGTATATGACCACATTTGCACTTGTTTAAAGAATGAGAGTTTTCCATTCTTTGATTTGATACAAATTCGATCGGTTGCGGTGTTTTGTGATTCTTTTACTGTTTACGATTCGAAACGGTATTTTTCATTCAGTAGCAAGGGCAGTTACATTGATCGAGGAAGGGCGCACCTACCGCTCAGACGGTACCATGTTGGGTGTCTCGACGTCGGTTATCCATCGAATCTACCGACGTTACAGGGAAACTGGATTGTACGTGAGGAGGCGAGGACAAGGAAGAAATCGGGCAACCCGCGCTATACATGACCGTTTCATCGTCAATCAAACCATAAGAAATCCTCGTCTTACTGCTGTTCAGGCACGTAACCTTTTACAAGCGGTGAATAACATTAACATCAGTGTGAGGACAGTCAGAAGACGATTAAATGAAGTTCGTCTGAGATCATACGCGCAAGCAAGAGCACCAAGACTCGATAGAGCCCATCGGGTAGCAAGATTGGCGTTTGCTAGGGAGCATGTAGCATGGACAATCATTCAGTGGAGACGAGTTTTATTTAGTGATGAGAGCGGATATTGTGTGAATTTCGTGGATGGTAGAGATAGAATATGGAGGCATCGAGGGGAACGGTACAATCAAGCGAACTTCGCAGGAACTGAGCAATACGGTGGAGGGTCAGTTATGATATGGGGTGGCATATGCTTGGGAGTACGAACAGAATTGGAGATTATTGGCAATGGATCACTTAATGCCCATCGGTATATAACAGAAATCTTGGAGCCCCATGTTGTGCCTTTTGCTCCTTACATAAGGGAAAATTTCTTTTTTATGCACGATAACGCGCGCCCTCATACTGCGCGCATAGTGATAGAATATCTCAATGAAGTTGGGATCACACGAACGGACTGGCCGTCGCGGTCACCGTATTTAAACCTGATCGAACACGTTTGGGACATTCTTGGAAGAAGGGTTCGACAACGGAATCCAGGCAACGTTGAAGAGCTGACATTGGCTTTGGTGGAAGAGTGGGACAACATACCTCAACAGATGATAGACAACATCATTGGGAGTATTCGAAATCGTATGCGCGCTGTAATAAGAGCTCGGGGGGGTCATACTCGCTACTAAAATCAAATGTTTTTTTTTGTGGGTCATCATGAACATTTTTCTCAACATGTTCATTTCATTTCACGAGTGTATCGCCAGGATACACAACTGCTCTCAATTTTGGACAGGAATGATAATTATTATAGAGTGTCACACAAAAAAATTCAAAAATAAATGAGCAAAATTAACGATTTTTCCAGTGTACTTCGAGTTCTCCCGGAGCGTGAAATTGGCCAGTGAATTTCAAAAATTTTCATTTCGTTAGATTTCCGCTTCTCTAATTATGATTTATTTTTTGGCTAACCTCCGATGTTATGCATCTACGCAAGATTAAAAATAAATTCTTGAAATTGGTGACTTTTCGCTTCAAATTGGATATATCTTGTAAAAATAGAGATAAATGCATAAAACAAGAAGGGGTTACTGTAGGAAGATGTGTCTTGATAGATCATGATATTGTACGTTTCAACTCAGACCACGAAATTCCACAGGGTGTTACGAATTTTTGACAAAAAAAAACACTTAGTTTTGCCCCCATATAAAATTTTTTTCAAATTTTTCAAATTTTCGAGTGTTCCGCTAATTTTGCCTCCCAGTGTAGATGAAATCAGGAAAGCTATACAATGATACAATAACCTATGTGTTATATTTTTGAGTAGAAGAAAAACTTTTTTTCAGCGATACCAGAGTTAACTCTGGTTCATATTTGAAAATATGCTAGTTTACATCATAACTCAAAAACCGTTGAACAACATAAAAAGAAAAACGCTTTTCCAACTAATTCATTTGATTATAGCTTTTAAAATTGGAATTTTAGGGGAAGTTGAAGATCAAAAATGTTTGAATTGAATTTTGTCGAAGATAGAAATGGTTAAACTTTTAAAAATTATAAACAAAGCTACAAAATAGCAACAATATCGAAAAAGAGCAAGAAATATGGTTTTATTATCTGTTCGATAGTTTTATAACAATAAAAAATAATAATAATTTTCAAATTGTTGCACACAAAAATGGATATTTTTTGATCATTTGAAAATTTGCTCACATGTAAGAGACCACTCAATATTGCAACTGCTTTTTGGAAAATTAAAATCGGTTGATTAAAACGGCCACGACAACAATTAAAAGTTGTGTGTCTTTTCGTTTAAAACAAACACAATTTGAACAAACAATTGCATTCAATTTGATTTGTAGAATCTATACATTTAAAGTACTCGGCGAGAACCTTATTTTTGAGATATAAGCGTTCAAAGTCTAACTGCACGTATTTCTATTCTACTTAAAAAATTGCTTGTTAGGCTTCAAGAGAAAAATTGGTAGTAGATAATACCGAGTGACATTTCTATTGGAAAACAAAACTGAAAAAACCAGTCTCATTACTTAATTCTCAAACCTCCTATATACATTGTATTGCTAATAGTCACGATTTTGTACAATTGACGTTGTCTGATATCATTCCACACAACTTCATTTCTGAGTCATTCCCCAGAATATTTCATCATAAAACTTCTCTATTCAGATGCAACTTCGTCACGAAAGATACCAATTGCATGGACCACCCCCTTGTTGGCATGAAACTTTTATGAATGTTTCCTTGAATGTACACAGAACAATGAACATCATCCTCCCCTTCTGCTTTCCATTATCTACAATCTTCACGATCCGGGTTTATTCCACCGGTCCGACATTTTCCCCATTTTCATTTTATTTACAAACAAATCGGGCAAATCGACCTGTTTTCTGATGGTTATGTTTTCAAATGAATTCATTAGTAACTACGAGATTTGGACGAATGTCCCTGTCGCTTCTTCTCGGATTGGGGAAGCAAATTGCGTCTGATAAAGCTTCATCGTCAGCCTCGAATTTGTTCTTGTAAATTAGATTGCCGATGAATTGGCCCATGCTGTACCCCATTCGGAGATCTTTAATGGGATTATTATTCATCAAATGGACCGTGAAAATCCCTTTATCTGATCTTTGAGTGAGTCATCAGGTTTTTCGATTCAAGAAATCAATATTTGATTTTGTGCGAGTGATTTGATAGAAGTAACATTATAATTGATACAGTTTTTCACTGCTCCAAACTGAAATTTAAAAGGAAATCCTTCAGTATCACTTCGTTGTTCGTCTGTCTGTCAAGACCCTTTCTTTCGAGAAAAAGAGAAACATAATGAGTTAGTGAAGGTGGAAGGCATTAATCTGAAATTACAATGTGCCAAGAAGTTAACGCACATTTTCAATATTTTAAATTTCTTTTTTGATAGGTAACTGATTATTAACACATGTTTCTTTAGGATAGGTTCGGACATATGCCAACAAAATTCGATGTTTCTTCTTGGCACAAATGAAGGAAAAGAATTGAAGTTCAACAAAAAACCACCACATACTGATAATAGCAGTTAATGATCAATTTTTGCGGGAGCGTTTGCTCTTATTAAAATTTAATTTTTGGTAATAACTCAACGCGAATCTCGAAATTAATTTGACCTTGGCAGAATGGACAAAAGCAGAGGTGTTAGATAACCTAGACTGGATTTATACAAGAATGGACCAAAGGATTGGGGTGCCCCAGTCAACTATTTCCAGAATGATCTGCTAGTACGGGGAGACTGTTCGTCATGAAAGGAGATCTGGGCAAGGAAGATCTCGAACAACGAGGGCGACCCATGACCGTTATTTAAGAATTTTCTTGTCCAGACAACGGTTTGCTTCTGCTTCGCACCGTGAAATGAAGCTTCGACTAAACATTGGAGTGCATATTCGAACAGCTCGAGGTCCAATTCTAACCGCATAACTTCGAAGAGCCCGATTGAATTTCGCCAGGGGACATGTTTAAAAGCACCCTTTCATTTTTTTTATGCGCGCTTCTCAGGAATAGGCGAAATTTGTGTTAGACCACATGAGTGGGCGCCTGGGAAGATTGAGGTGTCTGTTTAGTCGCTTCTTGAAGAGGGCCAAATTGTAGGATGTTGGTAAGATGTTGAAAAGAAGCGAGATCCACAGCTCACCGGCCCTGTAAACGACGGAATCCTTATGGAGAGAGTTTCGTGGGGTCGTTAAATGTACCGCCATATGATGAGAACTTCTTGCTAGCCTAGTGTTGTGGCAACACATGAGTTGTTCGGGAACAAGGTGCTAGCGGTTGGAGATCGTGGGTGATCTCAGGATGTTCGATGAGGGGCACTGCCCGTTTTTGCACACTATCCAACATCTGCAACGAATGTATGGGCACCGATCCCCATACATGGAAACAATATTCCAAAGCAGGTCGAATCAGCGCCTTATATAGAAGCAACAGCTGAGATGACGTGAAGTATCGCTTGGCTATGAAAAGAAAACTAAGTTTAGCTGATGCCGACTTAGCTATTGCTGATACATGTTCATGCCAGCAAAACTTGGAGTCAACCGTTATTCCGAAAAGGTGCATCGAATCTTTGGATGAAATTTGTTGGCCTTGCATGATTAGTTCTCCCGCAAGGACCTTTCTAGAAAACGTAGTTGCTTGCTTGCGGATGTGTTTCGGAATCCACTATAAACCGTAGGTCCAGCTGTGTAAGTTCCCGAAAACATTGTTAAAAGATGCATGCAAGCAAGTGAGATTATCATAAATATTTTGGAGAGTTATCTCAGAACAGATGTGTCCTTTATCATCAAGATAATCATTATACCTGAATTTCTTTACGAAAACGAAACATTACTCATGATACGAAACGGAACTGGAACGTAAACACGTGTTAATGTTAATCATTCGTTGATTTGAGGCGTAATATCATTGAAATACTAGACTTGAAGCAAAGAAAATTCAGTAATAAAAATTTGGCAAACAACGATGTTGAAATTTCGGGTTGCATCAATTTTTCCTCAGTTTTGTGCAAAATAGTGACTTTTCAATTAACTGAAAATTTAAACTTTGTGTGCCCGCTACAAGTACTTTAAATTTCTGATGATCGATAAGTGTGTTACAAAATCAAAGACCTTCGTCTGGTGATACTCCGTGAATCATAAGGTAAGATAGTATATGAAAAAAAAATATCTTTAGTATCAGTTAGTTCTTTTGGTTACTGAAAATTCAGGTTTCTAAGTTCATCAAATACAAGGGGGATCAGAAACATCGCGAATTGCTTGTCTCTGATTCATATAATTTTTCTCTGTCACAATTAAAATTTAAGTTTTCACTATGATAACCACCAAAACAGTATAAGTGTAAGTTACGACAATGATGTGATTTGAAATTATTTTAGCTAGAGATGTTAAGTTATGTCTTGTGTATCATACTAGGTGTTCCATCTCAATCGAACCATCCTTTATATTTCTATTCAATTGTGATTGGAAAATTTTGACAAAACACGTCCAACGATGTTGTTGAGAATACATTTTTGATATATGTTTGAGGCTTTTACGAGCAGCCTGCGAAGGGAGTGCTTCAACCTCCCAAAATCAAACAGGATAAATGGGTCAATCAGTACCTGTTCGTGAAAGATCGTTTCTTATCTCAAACGAGCCAAGGTGATTAGTTTTCGAAATTATCGAAATAAAAAAAATTGTTTTGAAGGGTACTCAGCGTCTGCGTGCATTAACCTATGCATTCACTTACCTTGAGATCTCAGATAAAAGAAGTAGGGTTCTTTGTAACATTTTTTGAAAGCCATTTCTTCAAAATAATCTTTGAGTGATTTTAATCTTGCATTAGGTTTACAACGAAAAATGATATCCAATGATTTTAAACAGATGTTCGAATTGTCCTCATTTCATTTTTCTATACGATAATACAATCTTGTCTGTAAAGCGTCTGTAACTTGGTTCTGCATATTTGCAATTATTTGGCGACTCTAATCTTCAGTTTGTTGGCGAACATCGTCCGAATTCTCAGGGTGCCATCTTGATTTTTCAATGTATCTACAAGAAAAATTGTATAGGGTTCAGCTCAGATGATCAGGTAAGCCACTCAATAGAACCTTTTCCTCCAATTCAATTACCAGGATACTTCAACTGCTCGATCCTCACGAATAAGTTGCTAATAGAGCGCACTTAGGATTATTCTCCTGTCCTTACTTGCACAGGTTTTATGTGAACTTGCCATGCCCCGTCACTGTCTGTGCCAGGAGCTGTGCATTCTCCGCTGCCTTCAAGTGCCAACCTTGTCCAGGTTTTACTCGATGATGTACTCAGCATTGCCTTGGAATGGCGATAACCTCAAATATTCAACCAGGTGTCCCTATGTTGTTCTACTCAGCCTTGCCTCAACAATACGGGTTGAGATCCCGATCGCGGGCTCTGGTCTTATTACAGTATTCTTAACCCCTTAACAGGTCAGACTATGCTCAATCCCATTAGCTCTGATCCCGGTCTCACCAGAAGAGATGGATATGGTTGTTTACCGCCCATTGTTTCAGTGCCTGAACGCACTACGAGACCACCTTAAAATCAGCCCCACTGTCGAAGCAGCTCGTGATTCACTCATTAGTTAAACCCAGTTCTACCAGCATTTGATCACAACCAAGATCGGCATGACCTCAGACTGCATGTTCACCTAATGTGATGTAGAAACCCATTCCATTTATCTGGCAGTTAACTCCGCTACCCGATCCTTATTTGATTTCGAGCTATCCATGTATCCTCCACCTGAAAAGGAATCCTTCCTTTTCTCCCACTCATGTCTTAATGAGTTTTTCACAACGGTACCATGTTCGAACTGTTTCCTTGACATGGTTCTATCCGAATTCATCCAGAGGAAAAGTGTTATCCTCAAGAAACTCTTGAACCAGTCTCTCAAGACCTTTGCTATTTAATGACGTTAAGCTGATAGCCCTAAAGTCGCTCACCGGAGTATTGTTTGATACCCCTGTTCTAGGTGCTAGGTTATAGCACACAGGAATTTATCTTAGAGCAATACTGGCTTTGTATGTATTCACTAGAACCTCTCTGAAGAAGTGCTTGGTAAATACCATTCAGTCCCGGTTATTTTTATAGTTTAAAGGTACTAACAGCCCACCCTGGTCGATGAGACTCCATGGGCGGCCAGATTTTCCAGTAGGCTCTAACTGATCTGGATCTCATGGTCAACAATTCTTCCACTCGATCTTTCTCAAAATACAGGAGGAGACTCAGGCAACCTACCTCGGTCTAAACGTACTCCTTCTGAGTCCTGAATTGTGTGCAGCCAGTTCTTAAGGTTTTTTCAATATCCGATGCAGGCTGACTGCTTCCAAATATTTCTCAATGCCTTCACAGAATTTTCTTCAGCTCTACTTTTCCTCATTATTGATCTGGTTACTGCACTGCCTTTGCAACTATTTGTGCAGCTACCAGTCTCGGCCAGTATTTCTGGTCCTGTTAATGGCCCTCCGCATATATCCTTTCACATTTCCTGGTGTTCTCTTCTGAACCACTGAAGTTTTGCCTACCAGTGTTTCTTGAATCAAGACGATTTTCCTTGAAAGCATCATTGATCACGTTGCCAAGTGAATTCGCGGCTTGGTCTAGTTTAGTCCTTGTCCTGAACCGCTACCTATTATACTGAAGTTGTATCTTCAATGCCCCTTCATATGTTTTTCATTTTGTTTTTCTTGGATCTCAAAATGAGCTATTGTTGATTCCCTCTGCCACTGTGACTTCAAAGTTGATGATTATATGATCCGAAGATGATGGCTTTTCAGAGACCATCCATTGCCTCACCGGTTTCTCTATTAATTCTGTCACCACAGTTAAGTCTATGACCTCCTTTCAGGCTGCGGTCACCAAACTGAGTTCTTGCTCTCTGGTGGGGATATTAATGTCCGCTGTAGCCAGCCACTGGAAGAAAGTGTCTCCTCCCTTCTTCCTCTATATATATATATATATATATATATATATATATATATATATATATATATATATATATATATATATATATATATATATATATATATATATATATATATATATATATATATATATATATATATATATATATATATATATGGTCTCCACGATCCCAGTCCATTAGACTTCTTTCTATGGGACCACCTCAAAAGTATAATCTATAAACTGAACCTGCTGGTTTGAACGACCTGAGAGTGTAACCAAATCACACCTGAAATTTTACAGAATGTCCATGAACGTTTCATCCAAAATTTGTTTATGTGCATGGTTGGTGGCCAACAATTCGAACATTTACGTTGAGTTTTAGTGACTTCGGTTCCGTTCATTTTATCGGGTAATAAAGTACAACTTCTACTCGTTAATTTTCTCCTTTCGTTTATTCCTCTCTTCATTTTCAGCCATTGTATTATTTTTTTTGACTATTACATTCGAAACTGGATGTCTCGAACGAATAACTGTCTCTCAAAAGGTGTTTATTCAGTGAAAAATCAACCCCTGTTTGGTACTGGTCGAAGATAGAAGGTATACCATGCATTGCATCTTCAGTCACTTTTCCATCTTGCATCATCTAACTCCTATGGAACTCAATGAGAATAGAATTATTGCGAGCAGTCATGAAGGCAATCAAAATGCTTCACTTGAAAGGTATCACTGGATCGAAATATTATCCCTGCTCTAGGGGTTGAAATTCGAGATGAGGGTGATTTCGGAAGATGACAGCTTTTGATCTTGAATGAATCCATTCCAGTTTTTCGCACTAATACTCCAATAGTCTTGTGTCTATTGTCTTCTCTATTCTTAAGTGGCTCACTCTGTATCTTCTACAGTTCTCAATCAAAAATGATAATTCTTTCACGGGAATGCAGACAAAGATAATGCTTTTCTTTCGAGTTATCACTCGACCATTATACCCTCTTCCAAATTTTCAAGGGTTGTCACCCCTGCTCCAGGGGTTGATATTCGAGATGAGGATGGTACTTGATGATGACTGCCATTGATCAGCATGGAGCTGTTTTATTTACTTCACTGAAACTTGAATAGTCTCAGGGAAATAGTCTTCCCTTTCTTTCAATTGCTCACCCTGTATCTTTTACATTTTTCAATTAAAAATGGAAATTCGTTCAAGGCAATGTAGAAAAAGATAACATCTTTCATTTGAGTCGTCACTCGACCCATCTTCTTTATTCAAAATGTTTAAGGATTGTAACTTCCGCTTAGGGGGTTGATATCTCAGGCAAGTATTGTACCCCAAAAGATGTCCCCCATGAAACAAAAATTGACATGTTTTGGCGTTATACCCGGAATAAGCTGGATATACCGAATAAGCAGAATGCCAATAGAAATCAGTTAATACCAAGGAAGTTGGAGATATAGGGCCTGACTCTAGTTTTTTTATTTGAGCGAAGTCCACCATAGTGTTCTATCACCAGCATAGATAAGATCGTTTTCTACTTAAAACCCTTCTTTCAACTGACATATTAACATCACGGAATTGTTTTTAATGGATGCATTTTTTGATCCTAAATTGACCTTTTTTTGGTACATATACCTAATATCTAGTCTACTTCTTAGAATATTTATCAAAGCAATCACCTGCTTGTTGTGTGTCGTATGTAGAATATTGTTTGTAGAGTAGAAATATTCCCACACCTTCTACCCATGAGCTTAGCTGGTCACACATTCAACTTCTTTAGAGGCTCGTAGTTGATTTCAATTAATTCATTTTATTTACTTTACGTTTGTTGAATTAGCTGCCAGGGGTAACCTTATTATATGTTTTACTATAAAAGACTGTTTCCTGTTAATGAACTTTTTCTGTGAAAGTGCCAATTTCATCATTCATATGTTTTCAGCCTGAGCAAGACCAAATATATGGTCGCAGAAAAAATCAAAGTAGTCACAAGTAATAACTAGTGACGAATAACACTCTGTAAAGTATCCAATTTTCATGAGAATTATTATTTCCTGAAGTGTAAGAAAAAACATTTTTCAAGAAGTATCGAAAATTTTACGATCTTCACTGTTGAGATGTATACATTTCTCAACGACTATGGATTTTCACGAAAATTCGTCTCTTTGATTGCTATGAATAATGGGACAACATCCCCCTCTCGCCATAAATCTCCATCCTACTATTAATCTCGCTTGTCGTATTTCTGAATTTTCCATATATCTTCAGTTTTACGTAAGTTACTGGAGATGAGTGTGATCTTGGAATCTATCTAACATTAATTTTACTTTTCATCAGACCGCGGATTGTTGAAAAGGTACTGAAGAAGACTATCGATGGAAAGCTATTATAGAATAAAATTCTATCACGGCAAATTTCGTTACAATTCATGAATTTTCAAATGATACTCAATGAGGCGCTAATTTTTGGATCTGTCAAACAAGATTATGAGGGGGTATATTGACAGTGGCCCTTGAATTTGTCACAATTCGCGAATTATCAAATGATACTCGAAGAAGAGCTTCTTGGATCTATCAAACAATATTATGATGAATATAGTGACAGTAGCCTATGAATTAATGAAAGGAATGATATATTGCAGTTTCGTCCTCATTATGCATTTCTGAATTTTTAAGGCTTTCAGCTCTTTCCAAATGAGAAAATATAGGTTTCTATCATCCATACTACCAAAAACTATAAAATTAACATTGTTACTGCAGTTGCATCTTCAGACAGATATAAATGACTTATACTGGCTGTTCCATATTAAACGAATATCCCTATATATATATATATCTTGTTGTGATTGGAGAAATTTGCTAGAACACATCCGATGATTAGGTTTGGATGAATATTTTGAAGTATATTTGAGACTTTAACGAGTAACTCAAAAAAATAGGGCACTCCAATACCTCAAAATTGAATAGGGTTTAGAAATTGAGGGTGATACCTGATTTGAAATCCCTTACAACAATGTAAAATAAATTAAGTTTTTTGACGAGTCTTTTTCGCCACCCTGAATATTTTGGCTATTTTCGAGATTATTGTAGAAAGGGATAACAAGTTTGATTTTGAAGCGTAATCTTTCGAAGGTAGTTCGTCCATTAACCAACTCATTCATCTTGAGGTTTTATATAAGGAAAGTTGGTTTGGTTGTAATGTCTTTTGGAAGCCCTTCATATAACAAAAACATTGTCACATAGATTTTATTGTTTTATTATATTTAGAATAGAAAAATTGAATCCAATGATTTCAAAGAAATGTTCAAATTGTCCTTCATTAATTTTTCCATACAATGATACAATCTTGACTGGAAACCGCTCTTCTTTGACGACACTGATCTACAATTCACTGGCGCAGATCCTCCAAATTCTCAAGCTGAGTCACAAAAATTTCGGACTTAAAATGTCTTCACTGAAAAAGGTCTAAAGGATCCGGACCGGAGATCGGGCATGCCACTCAATTGAACCTCTTATTCCAATTCAACGATCAGAATGTTGCAAATTGAGGTATTGGCAAACTGATGCGACGTAGTGAGGATGAGCTCCGTCTTGTTGGAAATGAAATTATTTTTCGAGTAGTTCGTGGGATGTCTTTTATGTTTTGCATGTTGGGACATAGATGACAGCATTAAACAATTGTCAGTATAGAAAATGAACCTCTATGATTTGTTAATATAAATCCAAACTTCCAGTTGGATGCGTGCTGTGTTAGCGCCACAAGAAATGTCAGAGTTGACTAGTTAGTCTGAAAAATAACCTTGAGCATTTGCTCGCAATAAATTTATTATCAAGGAAAATTATCTTAACAAGAATGTCTCGACGAGTTGGTTTCTGTTTTTGGCTTTGAAAACTACATCAGTCAACAGTTTCCCGTTTGTATGGAGAAGTTAAACGAAAACAAAAGTTTATCTGCGATTCAAGAGCTGGTGCATCAGAAATAGTTACTCAAGAAAATGTGGATGTGAATTGCAAAGTAATCTTGACAAAAAAAACTGCACGAAGAATTTCTTGCATATTAGTTTAATACCGCCTCTGTTGACAGAAGAACAGAAAGCTGCAAGGATGAATTAGTCTCAAAAAACTATCGACCGTTTCAACTTTGAAAGGTCTAAGAGCGTTTACAACATTGTCAGTCGTGAAGAATTTTGTATTTATTTATACGAACCAGTAGGCACCAATCTTCTGTTTGGGTTTTCGAAGGGGAAGAGAAACCGACAAAAGGCATCTGTGGCCGAAGTGTGTCCAAAAAGATGGTTGCAACGTTTGTTTCAGAAACAGGTCGTGTAGTAAAAATTCCTTCACAAGATCAAGGAACAGTTACTGCCGATTTGTACACAACCGTTCATTTATCATAAGTTGTTAGTAAGCTTCGAGAAACCAATCCCGAACGGTGAATCATCTTTCAACAAGATAATCCAAGTTCGCACACAATCCGGAAAAAAATGATTATCTAACGCGATAAAACATCGAATTGTAACATTATCCTGCGTACAGTCCTGCGTTCCAAACATTCTTTTACTTTTGCCAAAATCAAGAACACATTGCATGGTCAAAGGTTTCAGTCTTTAGAAGAACCTGTTGATGTTTTACAAAGGGCCATTTTGAATGCAGCTGCAAATGATTGGAATAATTATTTCCAGAATATGTTCGAACGATTGCAGAAGTGCATGAATCTCCGTGGAGAATACTTCGAAAAATGATAAAGTCTTCGAAAGTTCTTAATTGTTTCATTCTAGCTCTACACTCTGTCGAAAAAGTGTCGGGAATTGGTTATTCAAAAAATCTACTTGAAACGATTGTCAAAATTTTTGTAGTTGCTAATTTGGCATAACTGTTTACTATACTGACGCGGAGTTTGAACGCAGTTTGTTCACTGTTCTCGATTTTATGAGTTCTCACAAAAGGTTTTGCGATTTTCACAATGGTTAAAAACATCGAACAAAGAATTTGTCTCAAATTTTGTATTGCAAATAGAATTCGTGTGGCGAATCGCTGAAAATGGTACAGCAGGTTCACTGAATCGTGGTGGAAGATTTCCTTCGCTTTGGTCAGCCATCAACATCTTTAACTGAAAATAACATCGATAAACTGAAGGAAATGGTTATTGAAAATCATCATTTAAGTTCGAAAGAGATAGAAAATGAACTTTCTGTGCCTGACGAGTCCATTCGTATGACTTTAAACGGTTGTTTGGGTATGAAACTCGTTGCCGCTCGACTATTTCCAAAAAACCTGAATTTTCCTTCAAAATCGAATTGCGTAAAGGTTACTGAAGTCATGCTATACTCCACATTAAACACGCATTGTAAATGGTGACGAGACATAAGTTTATGAGTTTGACATGCAAACGGTCAACAAGTTGAGGAATGGAGCCTTACAACTGAACCGAAACCGAAAAAACCACGTCAAAGTTGATCAAAACAAGGTGATGTTGTCTGTTTTCTTTGATTATCGTGGTTTTGTGCACTCGAAATTCTTGTCAGAAGGTTAGGCGGTAAATAAAAAATATTGCATGAGCGTTATGCGGAGTTTGAGAGAGCAAGTAAGAAAAGTAATGGATTTTGCGCCACTATAATGGACCTTCTCACAAGGCTATCATTGTGAATGAATTTCTGAACAAAAACTCAACAAATACCAACGAGCAACCACCGTATTCTCCTGATATTGCCCCAGCCGACTTTTTTTGAATCGATAGAAAATATTAAAAGAGAATACGCGGCGAGAACTGATTTCGATTCCGTTCGCGTAAATGTATCATTTCGAAAAGGACCTACTTTGAAGGCGATACAATAAATTTGAATGAAAAATAAATATTTTGTGTTTCATTGACCAATTTCTGGTAATTTTTTGACAGAATTTATACACAAAACGTTAAAAACATACCTCGTAGAGGATCGTTTCTGGTTTTCCTGTTACCAATGGATCAATCGCATGCTTTAGCATATCGAAATTAATTCCGCCCTTTATATCAACAGGAATAACCAGTGGTCCAAATAGGTGGTCTGCCAAATTCCTCATCCTAACATTTAGCTTTTCCGGATATTGTGTGTTGGTTTCCCGAAATTCATGAGGATTTGTATCGCTCCAAAATCTATAGTTATGCCGGTTCATGAAGTGTGAAAGTGTATTCGTCACAAAAGCAAATGTTGTGCAAGAAATGCGGGTTATTGTCAATTCGCGCAGCTATAAATTCACGAAATCTTTGGCTATGATCAAAATTATCATAATTTAATTCTTGAATTAATTGGCCTCCGGTCGGATGGAATTTTATGTAAAGTTCTAAAAGCGTTGAATGGACCGGAAGCTGCAGATATTTATCGTACACATTGCGTGTTTGGCATTAATTGGACACGTTCCAATACCGCTACAGCTGCTACTTCATCATTCATAATTCCAATGATCGTCCTCTATTTATGCATGATTGAACCCATCTCAATAAATGTTGATATGAATTCCATTACGTACTGATGCTCAAGACGATTTTGGTTGAATATCCTTGCAGCCACTCGGACCTATTTTGTTTTGATTTTGGTAATAAAGGCTTACTAGCTCAACGCGTTTTTCCAATGTGCACACCGTAATTATTTTTAGAATTTTAATGATCAGAGAAACATCTAATCAGATTAACGCCCTACTTACAAAACAAAAATAAAGTTTAATTATCATGATTATTATTATTATAAAATATAATGGAGGGCTGAGGAGCAAGTCCTATAAAAGCCCAAATACAAAACAAATTCTGAAAGCTATAGCAACTACGCTGAGCGAAAAAAAACAAAACATAAAGATTAAATACATTTTAGGCCCAAAAATTAATTCTAAGTACAATAGTATGCTTATAAAGTAAAATAACACTAATACTAAAGTAGGTAGCGGAGAGTTCACGAGAAAACAGCCCGATCCAGACCATTTTTAAAAATATTGGTCTACGACGCGTCAACCATCTCATCCCTCAAACTATACCAGACATCGAATACCCTATTACTAAAGAAATATTAGCGTTGCGTTGTTCTGAAGAGCTCTTTTTTCAATTTCATTTGATGGCCTCGCAGACGGGTATGAGATCTGAGTGTGAACTAGCCTTCTAAGTGCGCGTAGTTAAATTTAATTATTCAAAATGTAAGGATCTGATCCCCCTAATCCTGCGCTGATTGAACGTCAAGAGATCGGTGGCACTCAGAAGTTCCTGGTACATCGGTCTTGTACGCCTGTACGACAAACGTGTTGCTCGGCGTTGCACACCCTCCAACAAATCCCGATCGTGCAATAAAACTGGACACCAAGCTCGACCGGCGTATTCCATCAATGGTCGCACGTACGTTTTATAAACTTTGATGGACGCACTAAACGAAATCTCCGCGAAAGACCGACGAATAGGATAGAGCAGCGAGTTAGCTCTTTTACACACCGCACTTATGTGGTCCGACCAACACAGATCACCATTAATGATCACCCCCAAATTGACATGCGATAAAACTCCTTGTAATGTTGAGCCGCATAGGTTGTAGGATAGCTTCGGATTGTTTTTCCCCATATATAATACTACACATTTCTCGATGTTCAAAGGAAGCAGCCAATCAATACACCACCTGCCAATGGAGTTCAAGTTGTTCTGAAGGATGCCATGTTGATTGAACGGATTCTCATAAAGCTTAGTATCGGCGGCATAGAAGGCTTTTTTGCTCTAGATATGAAAAATTAGATCACTCACATCCAAAACAAAGGGAAGGGGCCGAGCACAGAGCCCTGAGGTACACCACTAGTAATGGACCTTGGAGCAGAATATGAACTCCCAACTCTAACCACGAATCGCCTATCGGTCAGATAGCTCTCAATCCAAAGCAACAGTCTCTCTCTCACACCACAGTGATCAATCTTGTTGGTGTGCGAACAAAAGCTCTTGCAAAGTTGAAGTAGATCACATCATTGGGCATTTAAGAGTCGAGTGATTTGGACCAGTTATTCATACAAGACAGTAGGTTAGTCGTAGTGGACTTTCTCTTAACGAACCCGTGCTGTTCTTCGGGTATGACATTATGACGATTCAGAAATGTAGTAATTTCGTCCGCAATGATTGATTCCATTATCTTTGAAGGTATAGAAAGTAGGCTGATAGGGCGATAGTTGCAAGGGTTTAGTTTATCGTCCTTTTTGTAAATAGCAGTGATGGAAGCAACCTTAGACGAAGAAGGCAAACAGGAGTGTTTGAAAGAATAAGTCATATTCTGAGACAGTGGGTAGCAAAGGATGTCAGCATTGTTTTTAAGTAGATCAGCAAGTAATTCCATATAGTCCTGAAGAAGAGGAACCTTTAAGTTTAGAAATATACTTTTTCACCTTTTCGGCTGTAAACGATATATTTGATATTGTGTCCTCGACTCGAGGTAACAGCAGCTGGGGAAGGGATCTATCAGTAGGTTTATCAGTGAAAGCCTCAGCAAAAGATTCAGCGAGAACCTCCGCAGACTCAGCATCCGTCGAGCAGAGGCTCTCATTAGAACGAAGTAAAAGGGGGGTCCCCACTTTACTTTGAAAACCAGCTCTAATATATTTATATAGGCGTTATTGGCTTTCAGAAGTTCGCTATTGAGGTCTCGTATGGAAGAGCGAAGTGAGATAATTCGAGAAATTGCGATGTGTTGCATAATCAGTAGCACTCTTCGTTCTTTAATATTTCTTCCAGAGGTTTCTCTTATGACGGAGCTTCTGCATGAGTTCTTCATTGAGTCAAGGTTTTAAGGGATTAGTGAGAAGAACCTTTTTTTATCGAATTCCTATCGATGCTTGAGGTGACAGCTACAAGAAAATTCTGCCACACCTCCCTGGGGTCATTTTTGGGTTCAAGAATAGTGGGAAAGTCAACTTCAGACAGCTCTCCTCTTACTGCATGGAAGTTAGTAACTATGAACATCGATTTAGAAATAGAGTATGAGGGAAGTGAAAGGATTTGAATTTCAGACGTAATAACCACATGATCAGAGATACCTATCGGCGAGTGAATATCCGGATTACTCAAAAGTTGTTCTGGTGAAGATAAGATCATGGATAGAAGGCTCTTTGCTAGTTCGAAATCGATTAGGCTAGGTTAGAAAAGATTCAAATCAGCAAAGAAACGAGTAAAGATTGAGGTAGCGCTGTTGGAATTACAGTCAGGAATTTGCGGAATCGGACAGGTGATTCCAAGAAGGTTGAATCACCAACAACAACAAGGTTTTCTCTGGTGGAGATGAAATTTAGATACTGGACCAGTTCAGAGTCTGCCTATCGGGTAATAACAGGTGGCCTGTATATACAGGTGAAATTGAAGGGCACCCTTCGATGAACAAATTGATAAAACATCGATGCCGGGATTTTTTTCGGTATGAATTTGGACGCTTGTGGTACATACTTTAAGAATTGTTTTACTTAATTACAAAAAAATGCGATTCAAATGAAACAAAATCCTTTCAAGATTATTGAAGTTTGTAAAAAGGACTTTTGAAAGAGATTACAGCAAAACCTACTTTAATCATCATCCAAAACCTCAAGATGAGTATATTCATTGGTTAATGTACGCAGGCGCTAACTGCTCGAGAAAAATAAACTTAGGTCCTCAAATAAATGTTAAAAGATGTCCCTCCAACAAATTCATTCAACGATTTTCCATTCATCACGAGATGAGAAATATACAGGTGAGCTCGTTTGAGAGTATACTTTCTAATTTCAGAGTATGATGTAACAAAATTTCAAATTTTCTTGGTTAAGCCCATAGAAAAATGAGCGATGAGACTCTAATTCAATAATTGTCACTGAAATCTTATGAGAAAACTCAAGGAAATTTAGCTCAGATATTTAATTCAATAAATTATGGTACAGAATGTCACAAAATACTGCTGCATATGGGGAAAACCTCTATTTCAGCTTCGGATTCATGTGGGTTTCTGGACTCCAGATAGAAGTTATATCATCTCAACCTCTGAGCTCCACCTACGACTCTCTACCTAGGAATCTCTGTCTACGAGTCTCCACCTAGGAATTTCCACTTAGGAATCTCCACCTAGGACTGAATTTCACAAATTAGACATATATCACCAATATATTATATGCTCTAACTTAACAGCCAGCTTCACCAGGGAATTTAGAATAACATTTTAATGTGAGTCTAACATTATTTGGAGATAAAAATTAACAGGAAAAGTTACAGAAATTCTAAAAAGTAAACTTATGCTGGCTGTTCAGGTAATTCATAGAATTAAAAGATAAAATACATAAGAAGCATGGAGGCATCTACAAAAAACTATTTACAATTGAAGGAGAAGCTACATGAAAAGCGAGGAAGCATCTACAAAAACTATTCTCAGAAAATTACATATGTTAGGCAACCATTTTGAAAATTTGAAAGAATTTCATGATTTACATAATACTTTCACGAAAATTACTTGAGAATGAAGGAAATAATGATCGAATATTGGAGTTTGAGTTACTTTTGCCGTTTTCTACTCAGGAAAATTATTTTGATCGAGTTGATTAATAAGAAATCTATCAAGGTTATTATAAAAATTGTAGAAATTTAAGGAATCCGATTATGAAATCCATCATGAGAAAAGACAAATTCTGTAGAGCAGAATTTGAATTTTAATAGCTACTTTAAGGCATTCAAGCAGTTAATAGGAAAAATGCTGTAAGGAAAAATTAAAATCAGATTTTCAAGGTTAAGTGCGGCATTTTGCTAGATAAACTTTCAACTTATCCTATATTTTTGATATAGGTCACTACATAGTGTTCAAGATAAAGATATATATCTAATTTCCATAATTTTGATATAATTCAATTATTTCAACTACAATTAAAGAGGATTTTCAAGAACGACTAATTAGTTAGCAAAGAAAAGAAAGCCAAAATGAAGAATCTGAATGATATGTTCGACTGATTGTCTCACGTTACAGTTGTTACATTGGGGCTGTGGCTCTCTACTCATTAAATAACTGTGGGTGAAGATCGGGTGTCCAAGTCAAAGTTTTTTCATTTATTAATTTTTATTTGTGATTTTCGATCAAGTGGTAATCTCGACCATGGTTTGAGGAATGGTTTCACTGACCGGAGTTTTGAGGTCGTGTTGAGCCACTTAAATTGCCATGCAGAGTTCGCTTTTGATTTAATATATTTCTTCACGTCACTAGTCACTAAGTCTCTCACCCGAACTGCGTTTGAGTCACTGATGGATTTACGATCGTATTCGTCATCTTCTTCGTTGCCTGGAGTTCCTATGTGTAATGGCACCCAGATGAAAATGAGTTTTTTCGTTCGGGACTTTGCTAGTTCTTGTTTTATTTTATTTGCGATGGTGTTATTGGAGAATATTTTCTTGAGTGTCTGAATGGAGCTGAGTGAATCGCTTAGGATGAAGAATTTTTCTTCTTGAGAGTAGTGTATTAAGGCTTGAAGTATAGCGAACAGTTGAGCAGTGTACACGCTGCTTTGTAACGGTAAAGTAAATTTAGAGGATGTCACAACCGCTGCTCCTACGCCAGCCTCGGATCTGGATGCATCTGTATATACTTCGGTATAACCGAATTCATTATGCTTTGCAGATTCTGTATAATAATGTCATTATTTGTTGAATATTTGTCAAATTGTGTCAGGGTGGTAATTATATTTGGCTGTTTTATACTCCAAGGAGGAGAGATTTCACGCCTTAAAGGGAGACAGGTAGGAAGAGTGATGTTAAGTGTTGAGAGATCGGACCGCAGTTGATGATAAAAAGGTTTAGGTGTTCTTGGTTTGTTGGAAAATAAGTTTATGAATTTGTCATAGTCTTTATATTTGTATGTTATATTTTTCGGATCTGATTGACTTTCCATTTCGTATGTGATTCTAAGGTACGTTCTTCTATCATGGAGAGATGGTTCACCTGCTTCGCAGTATAAGCTCTCTATAGGGGTTGTTCTGAAAGCTCCTAGTATTAACCTTAATGCGTTGTTGTGTATTGTGTTTAGAATTCTGAGTGTTGCGCTGTTAGCGGAAGAATTTGCTATTCAAGCCTCAGTCCTTGTTCGATATTGCAGTCAACACATTCAGTGTGCCATTGCATTCTACAGCCAGCCAATTTATATGCTCTTTCCAAGTAAGTTTTTCATTGAGAATCATCCCTAAAAACTTAATGCTGTGTTTGTCTGACAGGTTTTGATTATATAGCGAGAGTTGGGGTGTGTCGATACTTCTTTTAGAGAAAACTATGTAATGATTTTTTTCTGTGGATAACTTGACAGTTGTTTCCTTCGACCAATTTTGTTCTATTTAGATGGTGCTGCATCATCTGCAAATAATCGTCCTTTGAGTGGTGTTTTGAGATTATTTAAAACATCATTGATGGCTGACAGAAATAGGATCGGGCTAAGTACAGCGCCTTGTGGTATTCCATGCTCCAGGTTCTTTGATGCTTATAGGATTCCGTTAATTCTCACTTGAAATTTTCGATTTCTAAGAAAATTTGGTATGAAAGTAAGACAATCTTATGATCAGATATTTCCAAACTGTATCATATGGTGTTTTTATATAAAAAAATATTGCTACACATATTTGTTTGATGCTAGAGCTTCGTGTATTTCAGTTTGCAACGCTATTATATTATCCATTGTTGATCTATTTGATCGAAATCCGCTTTGTTTAAAAATGTCAGTTATTTGAATAATGTCGCATGGTTGCCACTCGCACAGTTCGGTTAGACGGCACCATAATAATAATACGCGATGTGAGCGTCACTGGGGTACGGAAGGAGAATCAATATAGTTTACAGGGAAGCTCTGACTCAATGAAATAATTTGCAGGAGCAGAGAAAGTGAAGTATATAATAGAGTCCTTTTCACAAACATTAAAAATTAAATATGAACGAAACAAAAAGAAATACAGAACAAATAAAACAAAAAAGAATAATGAGAAGAAAAAAATAATACAGAAAAAAAAAAAAAAATAAATCAAATCAATATTATTTCATATTCGCGTTTTCTTCATTTTAGTCTTTTCTAATAACTCCACGCACATACGAGAAAGTGTGTAGGGTAGAGTGTGTGTGTGTGTTTTTATTTATAAAGTTCCCGTTACACAAACTCAGAAAAATACTAGGTTTAATCGTTTAATTTTGAAAAGCGTCCTTACAATCCCAACGAAGAAATATGGGAGACAAACAGAGAGAAATAAGCCCTACTTTAAACCTTGAGATTATCCATGCTTGTAATTAATCCGTATTTTATGACGTGTAATTTACCCGCATTTTTGCCATTCACTGAACTCTCCTGGGAGGAATTATCAGAAAATACTACGGATCGTTCTCGTACAGGAAAAGGATGCTGTATAATTTATAAAAACGTTCCTGGATATGATATTTCGATGAATTAAGTATTCATTAGAAGCAACCATCTTGTAATTTTAATCGTTGTGAAAGGGTAATTGAGGAATACATTGCGAATTCTGACATCGTTGGAATTATTTTCATCAACAGTGATATTATGCAATGAAAATGCTATGTACCGGGTATTCCAAACCAGACTCCCTCTAATTCAGAAGAAGGCAGTGTCAGCGGAAAATAGGTCTATTTTTGTTTTAGGGGACCATTGTTTATGTTATCTTGCAGTTTGTCAGATCAACCCCTCTCCGATATGGATCAAGTAGCACATGGTTATAAATGTCTTTCAGATAATAAATCGATAACTTTTTCGATTTATATTTTTGATACAGTGTTCCAACTACAAAAAAATATTATCATCAAATATTTGAACTACCCTTCGAACTCGATGAATTTTGAATGAGTGATATTACAGATCGAAATCAGTATTGAAGAAGACGTTTCAGCATGTTAATTTCAAAGTGTGTGATGAACGTCCTGCCCTCGGTATCCCCAAAGTGGAGAATTTCAATCGCAAAGAGTTTCATGTGACCCCTCATTGGAATGGTATTTAGATGCTTTAAACCAGGGTTTCCCAAACTTTTTTGTACCACGCCCCCCTCAGGTTATTTGGAGACCCCCACGCCCTCCTTTGAACGTATGAGTATTACATAAAAAACGATTATAATTACTGATAGAAATTTTAACATTGTAACTCAGATACATTTTGAATTCAAGGCAGGTAAAGCAATAAGCCTACCTACTTACGAAAACAAAACATAAAATGTAATTTAGTGAGATGGGTGCGCTTACATGTTCTGGATAAGTTGACAGATCCTGGGATGAGCCTCAGACAAAGCACAGCGAAGGTCACTTTCGACATCAAGTTTGTTGCGGTACTTAGTTTTGATCGCCACAAGAGTTGAAAACGCTTCTTCGCATATGTATGTTGTTGAAAAAGGCAAGTACATCTGAACAGCTTTCTCTGAAACACTGTGATAAACTTTTAAGTCCTTTAACCAAAATGAGGGCTTGTCCATTTTTTCGAAATCGTATATTGCTGCAGAGTCATTTTTTATTTCTATTCTCTCATCCTGCAACTCTTCTGGCAGCAACTGTATGTCCATGTTGAACGGGTTGATTGATAGTTTGTAAAACTCTTCTGACAAGTTAGGAAAGTATCTGCTGAACTCCTCCTTGAGGTTCTCCAAATGGACAATTATCACATTTTTCAAAAGCGGTCCTTCAAAAACGTCATCAAAACATTCTTCTTCTGAGACTAACACTACTTTGTTGAAACTTGAATAGTTGCTGGGGTTCATTGACACTTTACATATCGAAACTTGTAGTTTCTCAACATACATCTTGATGGCATCCCGATGTGTTACTATATTTGAGGTCTGCACCATGAAGCCTGTATGAAAAAGAAGCGTTTTGTGGTCACTTCCTAAATCTTCACAAAGACTTTTAAACAGTCGAGTATTTAATGCACTGTTCCTTACGGAGTTGGCTACTGTAATACTTAGCTTTTAAACAGCATTGAGTTCGTTTGTAAGCGTTTTTGCTGCCAAGGCTTGGCGGTGAATAAAACAATGAATCCCAACCACGTCAGCATTCTTCTGGTTGACCAACTGCGCAAAGCCTGAGCGGGAACCGAGGATTGAAGGAGCACCATCTGCGCATACACCAATAAGTTTGTGTCAAGAAAGTTCGTGTTTCTCAAGAAAGTCTGATACTGCTTTCACACATATACATCTTCATTAGTAGTCAGCAGCTCAGTAGAAAACATCAGTTCATTCTTCATTCTTTCATATTCAATGTAACGAACATATACAATCAATGGAGAACATTGTGCTACGTCTATACTCTCGTCAAGCTGAATAGCAAAAACGAGCATTTTTTTATTGCATCAACCACATGGTTTTTCAATGTCCTCGGCCATATCATCAATTCGGCGTTATACGGTGTTATCTGAAAGTGATATTTGTGATAGCTTTTGCCTACTATCAGATGCAAGGACAACATCTTCTGCTTTTAAAAGGTACGGTTTAACAAGCGTTTCACCAATAGCGTGACTTTTATTTTCCTTAGCAATAAAAAGAGATAATTCATAGGAAGCTTCAAGCACTTTTAGAGATGACAGAGCAGCAGATCCAGTGCTATCTTACTTCATGCGCTTTAAATTCTGAGATTTTGCAGCGAAAACACTCGCACTCACACCAAGGCCAAACGGAGGTATCGGTACACACGGCCGTTGCCGTCGAGGGGAATAGTTTTGAGAACCTTTAACTCTTTTGTGCTTTGTAGATTCAAAAACTTTAGCCTTCTTTGATAAAGTTCACAACTTTATTAAAACTTCACAAAAATAATTATGAAAACTTAGAAAGACTTTATTTCAAAGATTTAAGGAAATTATTGTTGTAATTTTTTCATTTATTTCATTTGGGTGTCACGCCCGCCCCCTGTTCAAACCTAGGAATTCATTGCGTCCGCTAACTGGGTACATATGGTCGATTAAATCAAATTCGAGCATTGTATTCGATGTAATCAGAATTTGAAAAACTCGGGATCAACAGAAAACATGATGAAAATTGTTAAACCTCATTTTCAAAATACCAGGCCTGCCAAAAGAATCGCAAGAAAATTTACAAAAAATCAGTCAGAGAAATACGTGATTCTACAATATGTTGATCTTCTGTGTGTAGTGGGACTGAGCAATTGTGGTAAAAGTAACAAAATAAACTATTCAAATCGACCCTATCTCACATCAAAACAATGGTACACATGTTTCCCAAATTTCCTTCTTACGTTCTCAAAGACATGAAGTGTCAATAGTCGGCATTCTGTCACAATTCTCCTCCACAGTTCGTCGATAGTCTCTGGCTGAATAGCGCATATTCTCGATTCCAAAAGACCCCATAAAAAATAGATTCAAGTCAGGTCTGGCTCTCACCCCGCTCAGCACTCTTTTGAACGGCAATAAGAACAACTATACGATTAACAAGAACACATATACCACAATAAGTCACCAATTGTATGTGGATGATCTGAAGCTTTACACAACAAATTCAGATGAAATTGAGAGACAATTGTAAGCGGTGTCGACCTTCAGTGATTCCATCAAGATACAGTTGGGGCGAAGAAATGCGTGGGTAAAATTGGCACAGAACCAGGCAGGTGTTGAACTCATGAATAATTCATGAACTATTCCCGCAATACAGTCTGAACAAGGTACAAATACCTGGGTATGCGACAGGCCCTGGAAATAATTATGAAAATGAAAAATGCTTACAAGCAAAGGAGAATCAAGAAGCTGCTCCGGGCAAGGTTACACTCCAAATCACTATTTCTGTCAATATGTTTCTGTACCAATCATATTCTTTCGGTTTCCTCAGGTGGTCCCAGACGAGCTTCATGCTATGGATTCGAAAATAAGAACTGTACTCACTCGGTTAGGAGTCCACCACCCCCATTCCTCAGTAAATCGATTGTATCTTCAGAGACATGAGGGTGCTAGGGGTTTATCCAGCCTCTAGTCAGTTCCCGCCAAGCAAGTTGAGAACCTTTGGCACTATTTCTTAGTAGGTACACCTCATTCCACCGAACCCTGCGAGCAGCCGATGAGGTTCACTCGGCCTTTTGTCTGTACCTACTACCCGCTCGACATCCGAGATGTTGGAAGACTAGCAATCCAAGGCACTACATGGCAGGTACGCAAACCACCTAAAAAGTAACAATATAGATTGGAAAAACTTCCACATTCACCTTCGAGCCGGATACCTCTTCCCGGAGAATGAAGAAAGGATAATAGCCATTCAGGAGCAAGTAGTTCCGACCAGAGCGTATCAGAAAAATATAACCATGAAGAACGTACCATCAGATAGGTGATAGTGAAATCGATTCAACATATCACTTCTGGCAGCTCAATTCTAGCACCTAAGGAATACTTAGAGCGATATAACGCTATGGCGAGAATTTACCACCAGGAAATAGCTGTTAGTAGCGGATGACGTCAAGGGAAAATAAAGCAACATCTGTACCACATGGATGATATTTTGGAAAATCAGAAGTCGAAGCTCTACTGACGCACTAATAATGAACAGACCAATATCCCATAATAGACATCGCGTTATTTAGTGAAGAAGAGAAAACAGCATTCCTTATTGATGTCACGCGTACTGGCAGACGATAATGTCATTCGAGCGTATACATGGAGACTAATAAAGTATCATGATTTGGCTTTCCAACTGAAAGAGATATATAACCTCAAGTCAGTTACTATAGTCTGTTCATGTTAAGTTTAAAGTGACGTCATGAACTAGTTTTCTCGGATGTTGCCAATGTTTCCCGAAATTCCTATTCAGTGCGACTGTAAAGTATGGAATAAGCTTCATAATTACTTCATTTTCGATTTTCGAGCAAAACACTCAGACAGGTCTATTTTATAGTCAACTAAAACGAAATCATTTGGAAGAAAAAAAAATTTTTAACTTTTGTAATTCGCAAGATATGATGCCATCGACCATTTAAAAAAAATTAAAACCCTGATTTTTTCATCATTATTCTTCACAGATTATTTTCTGAGTGTTTTGATACCCATAATAGGGGTGTGAGATGCGAATTTTCTGAAATACAGGCTGTTTCATTCAAGAGGTAGTGGTATGAATTTTTCTCAGAATAAATTCGATTGTCACTTCGACTTTTTTCTTGAGAAAAC
This sequence comes from Cryptolaemus montrouzieri, assembly GCA_013387265.2. Classification (NCBI taxonomy): domain Eukaryota; kingdom Metazoa; phylum Arthropoda; class Insecta; order Coleoptera; family Coccinellidae; genus Cryptolaemus; species Cryptolaemus montrouzieri. Next base: position 31,184,874 of record JABFTP020000185.1, on the reverse strand, counting down.
TTTGTCTAATGTCAATTTGAGGCATTTGAGGCGAAAATAAAATTTGTCAATAATCATTTATATCAATACCTCTTGAATGGAGCATCCTGTATATCGAAAACAATGCATCTCAGACCCCTAGTGTGGGGTATCAAAACATTCAGAGAAATAATCCCTGTACCTTTCAAGGAACGTAAGAAAAAAAAACTTTTTTCGGCCAAAAAGTTTTGAGTTGAAAATAAAAATCGACCTGATGATCTTGATGGATCTTCAGAATACTAGTACTTACCTGTAAATGCAACACATGAGGCCTTATTAAATTAAATTGTGTTCACCTTTCTTTGATATAAAAACAGGAAAAAGAAGAAATTTTCATTATGCACTTTGTTTTGCGCATTGGCCATCTCATTGAATTTGGAATACAATGAAAATGAATAAGGTTTTAGAGGAAACCAGGTTTTTGAATATGTCCCAAATTCAAATCAAAACGTTACTTTTTGACTGATGAAAAATTATTTTTACTAGGCCATGAAATAATTATTATTTTCGAAATACTTCAATTTTTCAACAGAATTTAGTCTACTTGGCACTTGCAAATTCAAATAAGGAGTACAGGTAAAACTATCTAAAACAGAAATCAACAAAATCATTTATTCAATGATAATTTTACAAAGGAAAGATTGAAAAGTTGAAATTGATTGAAAAAATAAATCTTTCATTCTATTCTGAAAATTCGTCTAAAAATGTTTCACTGTTACTGTCATTCTCGTCCATTTTTATTATCAAAGGGCAAACATCTTCAAGATCAAAAAGAAGTTCGCGTTCCCACCAATATTGAATTTTTTTTCTGTATGCTCAATAGTTTTACTCCATACCTCTGGAGCTTCTTTCCATACAGAAAGAGATTGTTCAGCGGAAATCTCTTACTTCCCTACATGGTCGCGATAATAGTTTTTGGTTATACCCCATATATTTTTAATTGGGTTAAAAATGCAGTGGTAGGGAGGAAGACGTAATACTGCGTGTCCATATTCTTCAGCTAGATTATCAATCTCATATATATTGGTTTTGGCTTATTCCTGTGAAACATATTCAAGTTGAAAACGCTCCTACTATTCGAAATACAATCCTATTTGAATTCAGTACTTACATTTTAACTAGACTCAATAATTGTGGTTTCAAATCACTTTCTTTATAAGCAATATTATTGTTTCTTAACCATTCTTGAATCTCAACCTTTTTAGTTGCTGTTGTTGGGGCTTTGTTCAAAAATAGTCGTATGATCAAGTACAATTGTTGAAGGCATTTCCAAATTCAATAATAGTCGGTGTACGAACCAATGATTGAAGTTTTATTCATTATTTCCCCTGTGGTAATCACTGTCCAAAGTTTTTGAGGAAAAAACTAGTACTGCACCAGGAATGAAACAATGCCTGTTGCCTGCATGGAGTACAATGAATTTGAAACGAGTATCAAATTAAGAATATCTTGAAATAGTACAAACAATAGTTGATAGCCGACTTTTGTTTTATTAGCACCACGAACGACCGATAGTACCATCCTTGAAAATCCATATTTCGTCAAGGAGGAAAAATTCACGTAATCATTAATTTTTTATACGAATATATGATTGCAGAAAATGGATAAGCTTCAATGGAAGATGAGGTAGTTCCATCCAACCTCTTCTTGGATTATCTTTGGCATACTTAAATCCACTCTTTTGAACAATTTTCCACAGAGATGTCTTACACCCATTGAAAATATCTCTTTCTTGAACCTTCTCTTTCAATGCTGACAACGTAAAATGTTCCTCTACAAAGAATATAATATTAAACTTGATTTAGACAAAGATTTTAATGACTACTTACTGTTCTGGAACTTGTCATAGATAGTATTTCTTATGGCAGTTTGATCAAAATCGTCAATATGTACTACAGGTTTCTCACGATTCGTTTTCTTTCTTGGATTTCTCAGTGGATCACCACTCTTTGTCTTTGCCATAATATTGTTAATGGATGAAATGCTTACTTGTAAAGCACTCGTTACCCTCTGTAAGCAAAACAGTTCATAGTATGTAGATGTGTAGACAATTTGGAAACCAGCAAATGAACAAGTTAGGTTGTATCATAATATTTCTTTTTCGAGGGTGGAACGCCCCTTCTGTTATTAATTATAGTGGTACTTACATCTCTTACAGCTGTAAGGGGGAGAAGAGGCCCCCATTATCTCGTTCTTGTTGGAAATTATTGCATAATGATGCAATCATGTTTTGGACTTTCCTCGAGAAAGCTCTTGGCATTTTCACTATTTATATAGAATAAATATTCGAAACGCTGAGTTCTGAAAAGAACTGATTTCAAAATAATGATTCAAATATTATCAACACTTCGAGGAAAACACTACAATCCAATCTCAATCAGCACAAGAAAGCGAACTAAAATAAACAATAGAAATACGTCAACGCCGCATTTCAATGCCAACTGTCATAACCAAATGTCACCATATGTCACTAGTAGTTCCTTTGCGCGAGACTAGTTATTTTGTTCTTGTCCCTTGTAATCTTTTCCAATGAGACATTTCAAGAACAAATCCGATATATTAAAGCTCGACAACAATGTCTGGAGTACCTAGAAGGAGATCATGCTGGACAACACCAGAATAGTTAGAAAAGTTCTGGTGGGTGCTTGAATGCATCGCGAACTCACATCGGCTAGAAGCCTGCATTACATGCACAGCATTGGAGTGATATACCCACCAGAACTTTCCTTACTATTGTGGTGGTGTCCAGGATGATCTCCTGCTAGGTACTCGAGATTACACTGTTGTCGAGCTTTAATCAACTGCAAGATATAATCTGTTCACGTTAAGTTTACAGAGACGTCATAGCTAGGAATGTCTCGTTGGAAAAGATTGCAATTGACAAGAACAAAATAACTAGTCTCGCGCAAAGGAACTACTAGTGACATATGGTGACATTTGGTTATGACAATTGGCATTGAAATACGGCGTTGACGTATTTCAATTGTTTATTTTAGTTCGCTTTCTTGTGCTGATTGAGATTGGATTGCAGTCTTTTCCTCGAAGTTTTGATAATATTTGAATCATTATTTTGAAATCAGTTCTTTTCAGAACCCAGCGTTTCGAATATTCATTCTATATAAATAGTGAAAATGCGAAGAGCTTTCTCGAGCAAAGCCTAAAACATAATTGCATCATTATGCAATAATTTCCAACAAGAACGAGATAATGGGGCCTCTTCTCCCCCTTTCAGCTGAAAGAGATGTAAGTACCACTAAAATTAATAACAGAAGGGGCGTTCCACCCTCAAAAAAGAAATATTATGATACAAGCTAACTTGTACATTTCTCTTCATCTATTTCATCTCAATCTCAATGACTACCATTTTAATTTTGATTGTTCGATTATCTGAACTTCTTCTCTCTCGCCAACAACAAATAATTTGAAACATCTTTCAGTATGACAACTTTAGAGAGCCTTATGCAAACTTTTGAAGTCACCCTCGTACTGCGTCATTGATGCCATTTTCTATTTGATATATAATTATGAAGCTTATTTCTTCACTATTAGGTCTGAAAGTTTTTTTTAGTTTAAGAGAATCTGATTCATACTAAAATTATTTAATCGATAAGATGTGAATCAATTATTTATAAATGGAACAGAATTAAGGGAATGAAATAGTTCTCTCGTATACTCATTTCTAATTCTTTGTAGAATAATATATGCATTGATTAAAAATTTACGAGCTACGCTGTGCGGAACAATACCATTTTACTTTAGAAAAACAAACCAATTACGGATCGATTTTCGATTATTTCGTTGTTTTTCACAAATTTGACCGTTTACTGATTCAAATCATCAATCAACTTTTTGTTAAAGTTAACGCACGAATATCTCATCGTACAAAGAGATAAAGCTACGTTTCGTGATTGGAAGATTGATGGTGCATGTGATGAATTTTTGTGGCCAATATGTGGTGTTTCCATGAAAAATGCACGGATTCGTGCTGACGTCGAAAGTGAATATGTCAAATACGGAGAGCACGAAGCTTAAGTAATGCCGTTCCAATTGAAAAGTTATTTGTTGAATGTAAACAACGCTCAAACGTCATTTGTTTAATTTATTTGATAATTTAGTCAATTTATGCATGGAAAATTCTACATCGAAACATCATTTAAAGAGAATTGGAATCTACTGATCCGAACAAACCCGGCCAACCTAATGATTCTTCAAAGCTTCAATTTTTTTCTTTTCGAATGATTCCGATGACTATTTCTGTGAAACATCGGTTATCTTTTCGATTTTATAATCCTTTTTTCGAAAATTGCACACACTCTATAAACAGAGGGCAGCAAATGATAATAATAATAATGGTACTTTACTTCATCTCACATTAATATTAGCGGAAACAAAAATACAATAAACAAAATTAATAATGAAGCATCCTTCATATTGATAGAACTACTTTTACTCAATACTATATAAACTTTTAGGTTGGTCATTCAAGAGTCGCTTGGTGATTTTCAGAAGTATGAAATAAGAAGTTATCACTCAAAAAAGATGAGTTTATGACGGCAAATATCAACAATTTTGGAGTTAATGAAAAATTAAGAAATTCTACTATCTTCAAACATTCGCGAAGAGACCAATCAACTAGCATCGAATAGTTACTAACCATTTTCAAAATCGAGTGCTTCCTCCCTGGGCCCTAATTACTGCCAGTATACGTCTCGGAAGCCCCTCAAACAAATTTTGGATGTACTCTCGAGTCACTGAGTTTCAAATTTCAGGGAGCAGATTTTCTAGTTGTTGGAGTATTCTACAAGGTATCCTACGTTGCTGAATTTGCCACCCCATGTTGTCCTAAACATGTTCTATGGGATTAACGTCGGGACTTCTGGCTGGCAATCTTAAAATATCAATTTCTGCATTTGGAAAAAATTCTGTAACGACTCTAGCAGCATGAGGCCGAGTAGTATCATGCATATAAATGAAGTTTTCGCCAATCAATCGGCCAAAGGGTACAACATAGGGTTCTAGGATATCTGCGATGTAGCTGGCCGCTGTCATTCTTCCATTATTCACTAGGATATTGCATAGCCGATACCGTTCCTCTGATCGTCTGTATACAGGCATGCGTCTATCATTTGATACTAGACAGAACCTGGACTCGTCGGAAAAGAGAACATTCGACCATTCTGGATTACCCCAATTTACATGTTCCCTCGCAAACTTAATTCTTGAAACTTGATGCTCTCTGGTGAGACGCGGGACGGTAGAAGCCATCCTTGGTCTGATATCGTCTTCTCTGAGTCTGTTCCTAACAGTTTGCAATGAAATATGCACATTTCTGGAAAGTGCAAGTTCATTTTGTAGCCTTATAGACATACAGTGCCGAACTCTTAGTGCAGTTAAACAAAGCGAACGATCATCAACTGGTGTTGTTATCCGATTTCTTCCCTGTCCGGCCCTTCTTCCATATTTCCCTGTTTCGTGGTACCGATTAATTTTTCTTGAAATAGTGGTTTGGTTAACATTCAACAAGTTAGCCACGTGACGTTGGCTTCGCCCCTCCTCTCGAAGTGTTACAATTCTTAGCACTTCAAGATCACTCAAATAGCGTGCAGGACGCTTAGCAGCCATTACAATAAATTCAAAGATTCAAAAATCAACAAGAAACTCAGCAAACTTGCATTAATTTAGCGTGAAAACTGAAGAGAAATTGAATGAATACTAATAGTCAAGTAATCAATCTCATTCTTGTTTCAGACAGGTTTGAGATTATATGAAAACAAATGTTATTACATAGATAAGATTTTTTCCCCTCATCTGTCCAAATACATATGTTGACAAAGAAACTGCGATCGAGCTGCTTTGTCGATTGTGAAACTCAGAATACCAGGTGATGCGACAATTTATGTGGTAAGTGTAATTTAAATATAAAATCGAATGGCATAAAATGATACATTGTGCACTTTCTGGAATAGCTATCAATACCGAAAGGAAAGATCAAGTGAAATTATTAAAGAAATGATTTCTTTCTTCTAGATTGCTCATCTAATAATTTGCTTATCAGTTTTTGTGGAAGTTTTCTCAGAGGCAAAAAGATCGAAATAGCGATTTACACCCACCATTACAAGAGTAACCGAACTTTTTGTAAATAGAAAAACCACTATTAATTTTGATAATATGTATGGAATTCTCACTTAACACTTGGTGAAATATAATGAATAAATGATTGGTTTCTCACTTGGCAAAAGTTTCACTAATACTTAATAAAATACTCGACATATGTTTCGGGTTGTTAGCCCATTATCAAGAATTAGGCAATATTAAATTCAAAATGAGTGATTTCACTTATATATAACGGCATTCACAACAGGAGGTATATTGAAGTCTAGTTGGTTTTTGTAAATTGGCTGGTTTTTACTATGAGCGGACGTAATTTCAATGATCTCTAAGATGTTCATCCTTTTTCCTTTATTACTCATAACTTTCGTTTCATGCAGGTTCATCTCGAGTCCATAGGTCAAGGCAGCCTCATATAGTTCTTCCAGCATCGTGCAAAGATCTTTGGCATCATCACTTATAAGAACTATGTCGTCCGCAAATCGAAGATGGTTCAGACGTACACCATCTATATTTATGCCTCTCGTTTCCCACTTCAAACCCTTGAACGCGGGTATTTCTTTTGATGTTATTTGTTCGTCTATCGTTATTTAGATTGTGGCGTTTTCGTATATGTATTTGATGAGATTTGAATATCTACTGTCCACTCTTGCGTTATCTAGAGCTCTTAGTGTTGCCCATGTTTTAATCAAGTCAAACGCTTTCTTGAAATCCATAAATGCCATGTGCAATATCACATTGTACTGTGAGGTTTTTTCGCTGAGAGTCCGTATCACTTGCAAATGGTCTACTTTACTGAAGCCTTTCCGAAAGCCGGCTTGGTCTATGGATTGATAAGTGTCCATTTTGTTGGTTAATCTATTTGTCATTATTTTCGTTAGTAATTTGTACAATTGCGATAAAAGGCTTATTGGGCGGTAATTTTCTATGTTATTTCTGTCTCCCTTCTTATACAGAAGAATGACTTGAGCATTATTCCATACCATTGGTATTCTTCCTTCATTTAGGCATTTGTTGAGAAGGATCCGTACCTTATCCAACAGATATTCTCCTCCCATATTCAACGTCTCGATGGTGATATTATCTTCACCGGGGAATTTTTGGTTCTTCATCTGATTGAGCGCAATTTTCAGTTCATTTCAGGAATGTCTTCAGAACCGATATTAAGAATATGTCTTTCAATATATTTCTGTTCTTGATTTTCAGAACTATAAAGTTTTTTGTAAAATTCTTCAATGACAAGTTACCTTCAGAGTTCTTTATTTTCGTAGTTTTAGTTCTTCCATTTGATAGTTTCGATCTGAGGACTTTCATGTATTCATTGTTTTCAATAGTTTCTTTAACTAGCTGTGTCTTCCAATCTCTCAGGTCTTTCTGAATACTTCTGTTTATTTCCCTATTCAATGTTTTATAGCTGTCATCCTCCCGACTTGTTTTCCTCCTTTTTTCAATTAGATGTCTGGTGTTTTGACTGATTTTCCCTGTGTTTTTCTGAGTACTGCACGTCTTCTTTGTTGCCACTTGTAAACAACTTGTTATCTTCTGAGTAAGATCACCAATTTCTCCATCTCCCAAATAGTCTGAGTGTTGTAGTTTCGTCGTGACAGCTTCTTCGAACTTTTCTCTATATCTAGTGAGAACCTCTAAAGTGGGATACTTCTGTTTCTTCAGTATCATTTTGGTTCGTTCAAATTTGGTGTCGAGATGGATTGTAGCTCTAACGAGCCGATGGTCGCTATTTGTGTCGAATTTATTCAGGACCGAAACGTTGTAACATATTTCTCTCTTGTTTATTATGATGAAATCGATTTCATTTTTTACTTTTTCATCAGGACTTTTCCAAGTCCATCTCCGCGTTTCAAGTTTTTGAAAGAAAGAGTCCATACAATAGACATCCTTAGTCTTGCAGAAATTGATGAGCTTTTCTCACCAGAACCGAACCTGTCAATGTACCGGGTTTTGGTGTCATTGTTTTTACCAATTTTGGTATTAAAATCTCCCATCACCACGACATACTTAGCGTTTTTGCCAGTTTTTGCACGAGTCATATCCTCATAAAGCTGTTCGACTGTTTCGTCATCAGATGAAGTGAGCTACCGGTTACTGAATCTGATATTTCGAAAATTATTGATTTTTCGAAGACGAAGTCATCAACAGGGTTCGATAACATACAGATTCGACTATTGAAAATGTAAGAATGAATTGTCTCCTATCTTATCTGCTGCCATTAATAAATCTATTTATGCAGGCGAATTCCCAAATATTTTAGAAATATCTATTATACTTTCAATTTTCAAGAAAGGAGATCACAATGACTCAGAAAATTACAGACCTATGTCTCTATTGGCTGCTGTTTTGAAGGTATTTGAGAAGGTAATGTCTGACCAACTGATGAATTTTTGTACTGCAATTAATTTATTGCCCTAAGACAATACGGTTTTCGACCTAAACTTTCTACGGAGCACGGTATTGTTGATTTCGTAGAGTTCATGAACGTTAAATTGGATGGCGGAGAATATGTCGTGTTTCTTTCGACCTAATTCGTGCATTCGATTGTTTAAGCAGCGAATTCACGTCTGGAAAGCTGGAAAGTCTCGAAATTCGTGGATTCATGAAAAAGAGATCATATCTTTCTGAGTAACCGTCAGTTTCGAGTCAAAGTCGACAATATTTTGTCTGATGTATTCGACCAGTTGCTTAGAACTCCGCAGGGAAGTGTCTTGGGGCCGTTACTGTTCCTCCTTTTTACAAACGACCTTCCGGAGTTCATAAAGGATGGTTAGATTTTTATGTGTGCAGACGATGCGTGTGTTGTGATTTATGACCGCTGTAAAATACAGTTGAGAAGGAAAATCTACTCAGTCATTAACAAGTTTAAACTTTGGTATAGACGAAACAATCTTCTCCTGAATATGAAACACACTGTTATGCTTGATGTAAGTAGAGTAAAAACAAACATTTCAATAGACATGGATGACAACACTTTAAGTTCGGCGAAGGAGACAACGTTTTTGGGGCTGAATTTGGATGATTCCCTCTGCTGGAAGCGTCATACAGGTTTAACGAGCATGAAACTAAATAAGGCTTGTTACGCCATGAATAGTTTGAAAAATTCTTTTCAATAAGAAACCTTAATCGAAATCTATTATGGATACGTATATTCAGTAATTAATTATGCAATTCCTGCATGGGGTCAAGATAAGCGTGCTTTCAGAATTATATACCGGATGTAACTGGAAAGAGGCTCGCCCCTAAAACTTTTTCCTATCCGATATTTTTCGATGAAATTTTTGAAATTGATTAAAAATTTACTTCAAGTTGAATGGCACTGACAATTTATCTGATACGCTTTGGGTTTCACCGGAAATGAGCCAAAGTTTCAATTTTTAAATGGCTCACCCTGTATATTTTTAGGAAATCGAATGAAACTCTCTTTGTCTATACATTCAGTATATTTAAAGATGTATTTGCTGAATTTTTAAATCATTCTTGATAAATTTGTTCGTCAGTTTCGAGTCAAAGTCGACAATATTTTGTCTGATGTATTCGACCAGTTCATTAGAACTCCGCAGGGAAGTGTCTTGGGGCCGTTACTGTTCCTCCTTTTTACAAACGACCTTCCGGAGTTCATAAAGGATGGTTAGATTTTTGTGTGCAGACGATGCGTGTGTTGTGATTTATGACCGCTGTAAAATACAGTTGAGAAGGAAAATCTACTCAGTCATTAACAAGTTTAAACTTTGGTATAGATGAAACAATCTTCTCCTGAATATGAAACACACTGTTATGCTTAATGTAAGTAGAGTAAAAACAAACATTTCAATAGACATGGATGACAACACTTTAAGTTCGGCGAAGGAGACAACGTTTTGGGGCTGAATTTGGATGATTCCTCTGCTGGAAGCGTCATACAGGTTTAACGAGCATGAAACTAAATAAGGCTTGTTACGCCATGAATAGTTTGAAAAATTCTTTTCAATAAGAAACCTTAATCGAAATCTATTATGGATACGTATATTCAGTAATTAATTATGCAATTCCTGCATGGGGTCAAGATAAGCGTGCTTTCAGAATTATATACCGGATGTAAGTGGAAAGAGGCTCGCCCTAAAACTTTTTCCTATCCGATATTTTTCGATGAAATTTTTGAAATTGATTAAAATTTACTTCAAGTTGAATGGCACTGACAATTTATCTGATACGCTTTGGGTTTCACCGGAAATGAGCCAAAGTTTCAATTTTTAAATGGCTCACCCTGTATATTTTTTAGGAAATCGAATGAAACTCTCTTTGTCTATACATTCAGTATATTTAAAGATGTATTTGCTGAATTTTTAAATCATTCTTGATAAATTTGTTCGTCAGTTTCGAGTCAAAGTCGACAATATTTTGTCTGATGTATTCGACCAGTTGCTTAGAACTCCGCAGGGAAGTGTCTTGGGGCCGTTACTGTTCCTCCTTTTTACAAACGACCTTCCAGAGTTCATAAAAGATGGTGAGATTTTTATGTGTGCAGACGATGCGTGTGTTGTGATTTATGACCGCTGTAAAATACAGTTGAGAAGGAAAATCTACTCAGTCATTAACCAGTTTAAACTTTGGTATAGACGAAACAATCTTCTCCTGAATATGAAACACACTGTTATGCTTGATGTAAGTAGAGTGAAAACAAACATTTCAATAGACATGGATGACAACACTTTAAGTTCGGCGAAGGAGACAACGTTTATGGGGCTGAATTTGGATGATTTCCTCTGCTGGAAGAGTCATACAGGTTTAACGAGCATGAAACTAAATAAGGCTTGTTACGCCATGAATAGCTTGAAAAATTCTTTTCAACAAGAAACTTTAATCGAAATCTATTATGGATACGTATATTCAGTAATTAATTATGCAATTCCTGCATGGGGTCAAGATAAGCGTGGAATTATATACCGGATGTAACTAGAAAGAGGCTCGCCCTAAAACTTTTTCCTATCAATATTTTTCGATGAAATTTTTGAAATTGATTAAAATTTACTTCAAGTTGAATGGCACTGACAATTTATCTGATACGCTTTGGGTTTCACCGGAAATGAGCCAAAGTTTCAATTTTTAAATGGCTCACCCTGTATATTTTTTGGGAAATCGAATGAAACTCTCTTTGTCTATACATTCAGTATATTTAAAGATGTATTTGCCGAATTTTTAAATCATTCTTGATAAATTTGTTCTCAAGTCTAGGTGGCTAGACGACTCAGCTGGTTCTAAAATTGTAATGCACACAAAGCATAAACGCAAAACCGTAGCTTTATTTTGGCATGGCGCATATACTCATTATCGTACATTCCAGATGAATGAAAATTTAACAAAACACATAAATAACGCAAAATACACTAATGGACCATAAATGGAATGCCATCTAATCAATTGAGCATAACTTCACAACAGGTTCTCGAAGAGACCCCCATTCTGTGCCTGACACAGCCTATTACGGCGAATTGTAGCCCGTACTATATTATCCATTTGATTTGGAAAAATTTCATTTATTGCTCCCCGAACTCTATTCTCTAAATCCTCTCGATTTTCTGAAGCAGTTCTATAAACACGATTTTTCACATAGGCCCACAAAAAAAATCTAATGAGGACAAGTCGGGCGATCGAGCTGGCCATCTTGTCGGGCCGTTGGTGCCTATCCACCTTTCATTTAAATTATTATTTAGGTATTGAACAGCTTCCCTGCAGTTGTGCGCTGGTGCTCCATCTTGTTGGAAAATTAAGTTATTAGCAACAGCCAGTCGTAAACCATCAATCAGATCGCTTATTTCGTTTTGTAAAAATCCTAAATATCTTTGCCCTGTTAATGGTCCATCAAGAATGATTGGACCTATGAGATGTCGCCATTCATTTCACCCAAATCGCTCATGGAAATTACCCTCACGTACTAAATGCTCGTTTTCGTGGGCCCAATAGCGCATATTGTTTCTATTGAACATTCCGTTGTTAGTAAATCGTGATTCATCTGAATATAAAATTTTATAAGGATACCTTGGATCCATTTCCATCTTTTGAAGAAACTGGTTGCAATATTCTGATCTTCGGCCATTATCATTTTCATACAGGTGTTAATGAAGATTGTATTTGAACGAGCAAAATTTATGCTTCTTAAGAATTCTCCAAACACTCTGATGACTTACCCTTATTTCTTGGGTGATTACTCTGGTAGATGCCGTACAATTCAAATTAATGTACTCTAATACATCAATTTCAGAATTTTCGCTTACTATGAAATTTTGATTATCTGCAACAACCGGTTGCTGACGAAACCAGTTTTGGAAAATAGTGCCTTGAAGGATGTTGCCGTTCTGGATAGCGTTCAGCGTATAAAATTGCTGATGCTTTAAAGTTTTTTCGGCATTCGCCATAAATGAGTAGCATATCTACTCTTTAATTCTGTGTGTACAGCATTTCGTCTGTTTTTCTGCCGTGAAAATTCAAAAACTCTGAACAATTTATACCAACTCACCGATTTAGATGCAACACAATCTTATCTTATGACATTCAAAATTGAATACAAAAATTGTATGATCTGTGATCTATCTGTGATAGGATTTCAATGCATTTCCAAAGCACTTCAGATAATGAGTTGAAAAACGAATATTATACTATGTCCAGGATTACGAATGGAAATTTTCAACGAAAAATTATCAATTTGGCATCAAAATATTCGTAAAAATATTCTGCGCATTATAGTGCTAATGAGCCTCTATGATACCTTGCGGAAATAAGATTTTGTTTAAAGAAACAATGTTTGGAATGTTACGAAGCCAATAACAGAAGGAATTCTACAGTTTCGGTAATGAATCCAAATGAACTCGATTTCGGTCGATAAATCACGCAGTTTTTTTGTCGTCATAGCCACCTTGTCTTGAAAACAAATTTATCAAAAAAAATTAAAACTTCGTCAAATTCGTCTTAAAATATGCTGAATGTATAGACAAAGAGAGTTTGATTCGATTTCTCAAAAAATTTACAGGGTGAGCCATTTGAAAATTGAAACTTTGGCTAATTTCCTTTGAAACCGGAGACGTTTTAGATAAACTGTCAGTGCCATTCAAGTTGAAATAAATTTTTAATTAAGTTTAGAAAATTTCATTGAAAAATATTGGACAGGAAAAAAGTTATAGGGGCGAGCCTGTTTCCAGTTACACCCGGTATAACATCCCATATAGACATTCCTGTCGAGAGATTTTTAGACGTTATCAATTCTCACTGTTGTGTGTACTTACATCTGTAGGCTAGTGAGTCATTTACACCCTCATAAGTCTCAGTATATGACACAAGCCGATAACGATAGCTATGAGACTCGACAGAGGCATAATTTAGTTCTACCAACACCCAAACATGAATTTTTTAAGAAATCTCCTATGTATTCTGCTAAGTACTTGTATAACATATTACCATCTTATTTGAGTAATATTGAGCTACATAAAGTTATGTAATTTTACACTCTAAAAGAGTTCTACGAATGTTGTTCGGAGAAGTAATTGTTTATAAATGTTTAATGTATGTTTCTGCAAAGTATTTATTCAACCAGAAATTTCTATCTATTATCCTGAATATTTTGGTCTGTGATTATACTGTATATCATTTGAATTTGGGAGGCTTTTACTTGGTAAAATTCTATTATCAATAATAAAAACAAGTACTGTGTTTTAAGAAATTTTACTTAATTAAGTAAAATTCCTTAAAACACAGTACTTGTTTTTTAATACTGTATATCACCTATTTATGCTGTAGGTATTATAAATTTCAACCTTCTCAATGTGTGATGATGCATTGTTTTGACTTGTCAATACTATTCTGTTAGTTTTGACTAAACAAATTCTATTCTATTCTATTCTATTCTAGATGAATTATGTACCAACAAGTTCGTACAAAACCCTTATTTGTTCAATCTTTCACTATTTTCATGTACCACTTGAAACAATATTCATTTCTTTCTTTATATTATATTTATTCTTCTTCTTGGTGTGCCTTCTCCCCAATGGAGGTTAGCGACCATCATCTACAATTCTTCTCTATCACGAGCCTTATATATAAGTGTGCCGGCGTGTTTGATATTGAGCCAGTCGCGCAAGTTTTTAAGCCACGAGAATCTTTTTCGGCTAGTACCTTGCTTGCCCTCTATTTTTCCCTCAATGATTAATTGCAACAAGTTGTATTTGCTGTTTCTTAAAATGTGGCCGAAGTATGCTGCTTTTCTTTTCTTTATCGTGGTTATATCTATTAACCAGACGAATAAGTGTAGAATATTCCGTACAAAAATGCAGAAGAAACGTGCCTCTTTAGAAATGTTAACTTCCTAGTTGCAATTTTACAATGTAATCAAAAATATATAAAACCGATTAAAACCCTAACGGTATGAGGAATGAGGATTTTTACTCCCATACCAGAAGAATATAATGTTCTCGTTATTGCAGGTTAAACTGCGGCAGTTACGACCAAATTCGCGTGAAAGAATTGGAGATAGTGAAAAAGTAATAAAATTTTCTCTATTTTACTTTGTCGAGTTATACTGGATAAATTCGTTTATTCGAGAAATAGTGGAATGCTTTCTCTAGATCAAAAAGACAGTTTTCTCATAAAGGATAAATGAGAGAATGTTTCCACAGAACATGAAATATTAATGATTTGTTATTTTTGTATGTAAGCAATAAAACAGTAAGGTTTGTATGATTCAGGTATATCTGCAAGTCTTCTTCTCTGAAACTTTCAATGTTTCGAAAAAACACTAGGCATTATGTGATTTCCAATCCCTTGACTCGTTTGATGGGTCTCAAATTTTCGGATAATTATTTTCACAGTTTTGACAGTTATACTGGGTGATGTTCAGTTGAATTTGGTATTATTCGATTAAGATGTTTGCAGAGTTTTGAGCCGGGTTCATTAGTATATGACGCCTCAAATGAGATTAGAAACGATTCTTTCAGAAGAACTAAATTGAATCTAGTTGGAACTAGGTGTTCTTCTAATGGGTTCTCTTTATTTTCCTCTTTTCAATGAAATCTTCATGTAAATCTTGATAATAAACATTCCTCTTCATGTAATATTTTAATCAATAACGTGTTACATAATAGTATGTCACAACTTGAAGTGGTTAATCTACGTGCAATTTCAAGAAAACAAGTTAATATAAACATAGGTCCGCAAAACCTTCGTCACGCAGCTACAGTGTAATTGGTTTTTTCTTCAAAACTCCTGTAGTTTTTGAGATACTCAGCCCAAATTTGAAATGCAAGCTATTTTTTACAGCCTCCATCATTACACGTTCTAGATTTCAGCTGAAATTCACAAGGTGTTTTCTTTTCCGAGCCAATGTCTCCTTTTGCCCTTTCAAACTTTTTTCTGCAGTACGCCACTGATCAGTAAAATTCATTTTCGTCATCTTCGTTCAATTTAGAAACTTTTTTGACACTTGTAATTTTTCGTGTCTCCAACCGTTTTCTAGTGAAAAATTATTGAATTTGAATTATATGTTATTCGCTGAATGAAAAAAACAATATTCGATATGTATGCCCAAAATTTGCTTTTATTTTGACAGCTTGTCATCTGAGACTCAACCTATACTTATTCAATATCAAACTGAAAAAGAAGAACAATTGAAAACTAAATAGGAGTTTGTCTTTTTTCGCATATTATCAGGCACTCTTTGAAATATTCCTGGGGTATTTCTTATCGTGTCACAAAAGGTTATTATTCGATTTCTCAATTCTTCCACAGTGTTGACTGAAGTGGTATAAAATAAACTTTTGAGATATTCTCATAAAAAGAGTCTAAAATATTTAAATCTAGGGACATAGGAGGCCATGGTTCTGGCCGACCTCGACCTATCCATCGGTTGTTGAATGTATTATTCAAGAATTCCCTAGCTTCCCACTTAAATGTGCTGGTGCCCCGTCATGCTTGAACCACATTATGTTTCTCACCAAAAGTGGCACATCCTCAATCAATAAAGATAACTCCTCCTCAATAAATTGCCGATAAGCGGAACCGTTCGGTTTGACAAAAAAAAAATAGCCCAATCAAATAATTTCCAATTATTCCGACCCAGACATTTAGTGAGAATTGTTCTTGATGATGAGATTCTTCATCCAAATGGGTATTTTCTTAAGCCCAATAATGATTATTGTGAAAATTTGTGATAGCAGTTCTCGAAAAGTGAGCTTCGTCTGTGAACATTATTTCACTATCAAAATGAGCATTTTCTCTAATTTTATCTAAAAGCCATCGGCAGAAATTTAGTCTTGATGGAAAATCTCGAGGAAATATACTTTGGATGCGTTGAAAATGTTCTCCTGTCTAGTGTTACTCGATTTGGAAAGCGCACCTCATATAACCGCCTAGCTTCTGTTGTGTTCGGCGTTAGTGAAATTAGCCATTTTTTCTTACAGCAATAACTTCAAAAGTCTTAAAACTAATCGCTAATTTAATAAACACTTCTAGCAGACACAGGTTCAACTTTAGTCATGTCAAAATAAATAAATAAATCGAAGCCTACTAGTCATTTTTTCCAATAGAAGTGCTTTAAATTCATCGAATGCATACAATCGTTTAATAATTTTTCGCTCGAGAACAGTCGGAGGTTCGGAAAAATTACAAGTGTCGAAAAAGTTTCTAAATTGAACGCAGATGACGAAAATTGCTTGTACGCTGATAAGTGGCGTACTGCAAAAAAAGTTTAAAAGGGAATAGAAGACATTGCTCTGGAAAAGAAAACACCTTGTAGATTCTAGTTGAAATTTAGGAAGTGTAATAATAGAGGCTGTGAAAAATAGCTTGTGTTACAAATTTGGGCTGAATATCTCAAAAACTGCAGGAGTTTTGAAGAAAAAAATAATTTTTTCCGGAAATTTCAACACCCTGTAGCTCCGTGAAGAAGCTTTTGCGGACCTCTGTGTATATGAACTTTTTTTCTTTAAATTGGACGTAGATTTCCCCCTCAAGTTATGGCATGCTATTATGTAACGCCCTGTATTTTGTATTTGAACAGGTACAGATAGACAATCAAATCTCCTTCTGAAATATTCTTGAATTCATGCTGCGATACGATCCAATTCACTATGGAGATTGAAAATATGCATACAACAAATAATTTTTTAGATATTTAAATTATAGGAACAGATAACACAGGTCTGCAACAAAAATGCTGTCTGGATATTTTCAACCGATTTCTATGTATTTAGGTGCTCTGAAAACTAAAAACATACTCAAAAAAATTCCAGAAGGTAAGGTTATTTTACAAAACGCAAAATTTTATTACAAAAAACGGATTTTTTGGGCTAAAAAGGGATTAACTTGTAGTATAAATGATAGGTATAATTTTATTTTGATTACTGTTTTAAAATGTTTACAGGACATAACTATCATTAATTTTTAAATAGGGAACACCCTGTTTGACCTTCATTAACAAGTATAAACATGTTGTAATCTGAACATGCGCGCTCCGATAGTGTAGAAGTGGTGCGGGACAATTACGTGTTAACTCATCATTGTTTAATAGATCTTGGTTCAATACAGTGCAATGTCGTCTGTGAACTCTTCGGATAGTTTCTGTTACATTTGTGGAGAATATATGACATTATAGCAACAGGTCAATATTACGCACTTTGTAAAAAAAGTATACTTCGCGTATTTTGGCTTCAAACTTGGAGATCAGGATGAAGTATGGGCACCTCATAAGGTCTGCAAACGATGTGTTGAAGACCTACGAAATTGGTTTAAGGGCAAGAAAAAAGCTTTCCGATTTGCTATTCCTATGGTATGGCGCGAGCTAAAGAACCATAGTGATGATTGTTACTTTTGTTCGTGTAATGTGAAAGGGTATAATTCGAAACGGAAGCAGCCACTTTCATACCTCAATCTGCAATCAGCTATACGTCCCATCCCTCATGGGACCGAAATACCAGTGCCCAAGGTCTCTGCTAACTTGGAAGAGGTTCTAAGTTCTGACGAAGATGGTGTTGTACCTATACCCGATGACCAGTCAACTTTTGAATTTGAAGATGACAGAAGTCCAAAATTGTTTTCCCAAGGCGAGCTTAATGATTTGGTAAGAGACTTGAATCTTCTCAAAAACGCTGCTGAGTTGCTTGGATCAAGCCTCAAAAGCAGGAACTTACTTATGTCAGGAGTGTCTTCCTCCTGGTTCAGTTATCGTGAAAAGCAGTGTACTTCCTACTTTGCCTTAGAGGACCAGTTGGTTTATTGCACCAATATTGAAGGTTTGATGAATACATTTAAGATCTCATACGACCCAGAAGAGTGGCGTATTTTTATAGATTCTTCAAAAGAAGCCTGAATGCAGTTCTGCTTCACAACGACTGTTTGTTGTTTCTATTCCTGTCGGCTATTCCGTACACCTCAAAGAAACCTACAAGAACTTGGAATTGATTCTTTGTAAATTAAAATATAAAGACCACACTTGAAAAGCGTGCGGTGATTTCAAAATCTTGGGCATGGCACTCGGACAGCAATCTGGGTTTTCCAAGTTCCTTGCTTTTTGTGTCTTTGGGATAGTAGAGACCGAACAAATCACTGGACCAAAAGTGTTGGCCTGCGAGGTAGCTTAACGTTGGCGAAAAGAATGTCCTGCATGAAACTTTGGTGCCTCCACATAAAGTTTTTTACCACCGCTTCACATAAAGCTGGGATCGATGAAGTAATTTGTAAAGTCACTTCCAAGAGATGGAAATTGCTTCAAATACTTAATATCAAAGTTTCCTGGCCTCTTGAAGGCAAAGTTGAAGACAGATGTTTTCGTTGGACCAGATATTAGACGGCTTATGGCTGATCCACTATTCGTCACAACCATGACGGATCCTCAAAAGAAGGGTGGATTGCCTTTATGGAAGTTATAACAAAATTTTTAGGCAATAAAAAGACCCTAACTGCAAACAAATCTCCTAAAGAATGTTAAAAGCATTTCAAGCGTTATGTTGCTTAATGAGTTTAAAAGTTCATTTTCTTCATTCCCACCTCGACTAATGTCCAGAAAATTCAGGAGACGTGAGTGAAGAGTAGGGTGAACGATTTCACCAAGATATTAAGAAGATGGAAAAAAGATACCAGGGAAGATGGAGCGTCTCAATGATGGCAGACTTCTGTTGGACGCTTGAAAGAGACCTTCCAGATGCTTCCCACAAGCGAAAATGTACCAAAAGGAGTCTCACTGGGAAGAAGAATTGTGTTTAGTGCTCACTAATTAATGTATTCTAGATAAGAAAATAAGTTTTGATACGCAATTATAAATTACTTTATTGAAAAAAAGCATAGACACTTACATTGTCAGAAAACGTAACGTGCTAGGACAAAATAAAAGTCATTTTCGAATTCAGCACACCCAAAAACATAAGAATTACACAAAAAAACCAAAACAGCGCTCAACTTTTTTTTGCAGACTTGTGTAATCATCTTGAAATGGAATTTAAATGCTCATAAAATCTAAATATCAGCGTTTCATACATTTGTGAAAAGATTTATGAAATATGACATAGAATTTTGAGAACATAAGCGTCAAATAACCGACAACAACATCATAGACAAATCAATAGCTGAAAAAACAACACAAATAATTATACTCGATTTACTACACCATTCGGGTTCACGAACAATTAAATATCACACTAATATTAATTCTGGTCTATTCACAAATTGAATGATGCTAAATTAAATTTATTTCACAAATGAGAAATCTTGAGAGCATAATCAACCATATCTCTTCTAGGAGATAAGTTATTAGGCTGAAAATACAAACTTCAAAGCAAAAATTGATGATAATGGGGTGTGGAATATCTTCAAAAATTCATTTCTTATATATTCACCTTTCATTTTCCCCCCCAAATCTTAGCATAGTGAAAAATTAATGAGGTGAAGGCTTTCGTCAGGATATCAAACATGTAGAAGATGGCTATAAAGGAAGATGGAATGCCAAAATGTTAGCGGATTACAGTTGGTTTATAATTCAGGAGGATTTTATGTTCCACAGGAGAAAAAAATTATTTTCATCAGACCCTTCATAAAACTTGGCTCTTTTGTTATTCAGGAGTTGTAACAGCGCTAATTCATATTATGATATTCAGCTTTTTCGAAAAATTTTCAATAATAATTTTTATATAGCATTTTGTGTTTCAATATCATGAGAAATGATACAACAAAATTTAGTTGTCATACAATTTCAAACTTTGCTATCAAACTATCGATGAAAAAAATTTAGATTAGCATGGTCATCAATTACTTATTCATTAAACACTTTAAGGGTATTATTACTTCAAAATTTTGGGAATAACGATTTTGAGTTTTTATATATTTGTGTTCCTTTATTCCTGTAGAATATCACTTTCAAATTTCAGGTCAAAATTCAAACTGGTTTTCGAGTAATATATATATATATATATATATATATATATATATATATATATATATATATATATATATATATATATATATATATATATATATATATATATATATATATATATATATATATATATATATATAATGTTATGAGAATATATCAATCTACCAGAATATATACATACTATAACATCATCAGACAATGATATCAATGTACCAACGAGTTGTGTCAGAGGCTTTCTCCCCGGAAAAATCCAGTGTACGGACCTTAGTCAAGTAACACTGACTGTTACTCATTAATAGTTTCCTTTGTGTGAAGTTGTGAACGATTGAATAGAATACTGCTCCGAATATAAATATGACAAAATTGTCAGTTAATTATATTACATTTATATAAACAAATAAATAAAATATATATATATATATATATATATATATATATATATATATATATATATATATATTTATATACAGTGTGTTCAACGAAAATTTGACCCCCCCTATAACTCCGAAATGAGTAACATTAGCGAAAAACATCAAGACACGTCGATTTTTGTTTCGAGGGGGAGCATTTTTCGAAATAATTCGAAACTTGTCAGATCAACCCCCTACCCCCAGCAACCCTAATTTCAGAAACTCATCATAGGGAATAAGGGTCGAGTGGCACCTTACTGTAAAGGTCTGTCAATTCTCCATTCTGATTTGTCATTTTAGAATTTTAAATTAACATACAGGGTGTCCCAACCGAGGGTAAAGTTGAATTCCTGCAAATCCCAAATACTAAATGAAATCGATTTATTTTGGCATAATGCAAGCGCAGGTTTATGCTCGGTCTAGAAAAACGACCTACACTTGTGAATTTGGAGTTGGTGCAATCAACCCCTATTTCCAGCATCCCCAACTCAAAAATCATTCGATCGAAAATAGGTCAAGTGGCACCTCGTTGGAAAGGTATTTCAATTTTCTCTTCGAATTTGGTATTTTCGAAATTCAGAATCAGCATACAGGGTGTCCCGGAGCAGGAACACTGAAAACCCAAATAACTTTTTGAAACTGGTTCATTTCGGTATAATACGAGAACATGTTTATGTTTGATTCGAGAATAAGACTCTCTTGCGTGAATATGGAATTTTGCAATCAATCTCTTCCATTCAGCATCCCCAACTCAAAAATCATACAAGTGATTACAGGTTGAGTGGCAAAGTTCCAGAAAGATTTTTCTATTTTCTGAATCACTGAGGCATTGGTTTCAGTTTGGCAATCGAGGTTTTCTGGCGTGAGGATCAGGATGAGGGATGATGGAGAAACTGATTGGATGCTCATCTAAACAGGAAAACGAGATTTATTGAACTTGTATTCAATTGAAAACAAAAACTAACTTGATTATTACAACAATTGTTCAAAATGATCTCCGCCCACCTCCATACAGTTATACAGACGATTTTCGAACTCTCTTCTCACATTAGCGAAAACTTCAGGAGTCAAAAGTCGGCATTCTGTGATAATCCTCATTCGCAGCTCCTCCAGGTTTTCTGGTCTTGTGGCATAAACTTTAGATTTTAGATGGCCCCAAAAAAAAAATCTAGGGATTTAAATCTGGTGACCTGGCTGGCCACTCAACAGGTCCTCTTCTACCAATCCACCTTCCTGGGAAATTTTCGTCTAAATATTGGCGCACCCGAGCATCATAATGCGGAGGAGCACCGTCTTGTTGAAAACGCATTTCGTCCTCAGAAAGAGTTGGATCGTTCTGTAAAATTTCTGTCAATCTAGGATGTATGTGTTTCTCTAACAACTGTAGGTAGCCATTTCCATTCAGATTACCCTCAATAAAGAAAGGCCCAACTAGATGATTGCCAAAAATTCCTGCCCAAACGTTCAACTTCTGAGGCCTTTGCGTGTGGGCCTCTCTAAACCAATGAGGATTCTGTGTGTCCATCCAGATGTTATTCAGAAAATTTGGATTAGCGTTTAGGTTTTCACTTAGATTTTCACAAAACTGTAAACGACGATCTGGATCATCTTCGTTTATTTCATGCACTAATTTTACCTTGTAGGGTGAAATTTGTGATGTTTCACGATTCTATGGACAGTTGTAGCTGATACACCAGTCAGACGAGATAGTTTTCTGATCGAAGTAGTATTCTCCATTTGTAGATGACCCACTACTGCCACTTCCGTTGCCTCATTTCTGACAGGACATGCCACTTCATGTTTTTGTATGCCACCGAACCCGTAGCTAGGAATTTGTCAACCAAATATTTAACGTACTGGTGACTGACTCCTTTCTCTTTCAGGATGGTTCCTATCGAATATCCTTGCCGTTTCTTTGGCACAACTGTTATTTCGAAAATACGTCGATACTATTTCGACCCTTTCCTCAGTGGAATAAACCATTTTCAGATTAATTTCAACTGACGAACAACAACAATAATGAGGAACTGATCTGAATAATAATAATATTTCATTGCAAAAATGAGAAATAACAGATGACTGCACGCCAGATGGAAATGAAAAAAATGTGAACATTTTCAATGCAGAAATCAGCTTTATTTCTTCGTAATTGATGCTCAACACATCGTACCCCAATACTTCTAACAGTTTCGAATTAATTTTAGTTGATAATTTCAAATGACGATATTGAATTTTTCGAAAGCGACATCCTGTATGGAGAGCCGAACTGAATGAAATGCTTTAATCATTCTGGAATTCAAAAAACCTTTCTGAAGATATGCCACTTGAATTATTTGTATGATTTTCAAGTTGGGGATGCTGAATGGAAGGGGTTGATTACAAAAATTCTATAACCACACAAGAAAGTCCTATTCTCGGATCAAACATGTTCTCGTATACCGAAATGAACCAGTTTCAAAAAGTTATTTGGATTTTCAATGTTCCTGCTTCAGGACACCCTGTATGATGATTCTGAATTTCGAAAATACCAAATTCGAAGAAAAATTGCAGTACCTTTCCAACGAGGTGCCACTTGACCTATTATCGATCGAATGATTTTTGAGTTGGGGATGCTGGAAATAGGAGGTTGATTGCACCAACTCCAAATTCACAAGTGTAGGTCGTTTTCTAGACCGAGCATAAACCTGCGCTTGCATTATGCCAAAATAAATCTATTTCATTTAGTATTTGGGATTTCCAGGAATTCAACTTCACCCTTGGTTGGGACACCCTGTATGTTAATTTAAAATTCTAAAATGACAAATCAAGGTGGAGAATTGACAGACCTTTTCAGTAAGGTGCCACTCGACCCTTATTCCTATGATGAATTTCAAAGTTAGGGTTGCTGGGGTAGGGGGTTGATCTGAGAAGTTTCGAATTATTTCGAAAATGCTCCCCTCGAAACAAAATCGACGTGTCTTGGTGTTTTTCGCTAATGTTACTCATTTCGGAGTTATAGGGGGTCAAATTTTCGTTGGAACACACTATATATATATATATATATATATATATATATATATATATATATATATATATATATATATATATATATATATATATATATATATATATATATATATATATATATATATATATATATATATATAGGTTTTACCCCGACGAGTTGCCCATATATCTGTTCATGCAATCAAACTGATTTCATGAAAAATATAAATCCACCACCCGGTAATTAATACCATTGCCAGGCAATGATTATAATTAAAACATATCCTGGAGTAATCATATATTAGGATAACGTTAAATGTTATGAGAATATATTATATATATATATATATATATATATATATATATATATATATATATATATATATATATATATTTATATATTTATTTATATATTTATATATATTCAACTGGGCCACGCCGGCGCTTTATAATACGCAGCGATGGCAGATGTTTTTTTTATCCCTTCTATTGTTTCGTTTTCATGCTGGGACTTGAATTTCGACAAAAATATATAGTCATTAGTACGGTTTTGAGTTTTGTACTTGTCAGCTGTATAAAATTTTTTTGAAAATGCCACCGAATTAGGACAAAATTTATCATCCAACTCAAAAAGGATCTTGAACGGTACTCGTACGTAAATTTTCTCATAAAAAAAGTAAATTTAAAGGTAACCAACATTCTGGAAATTCAAAATTGGAAAAAAAATTCGTGAGTGCATGAGCTAAAAAACTGGCGGGGTCCAGTGCCTCTGATGGAGATTTAGATGTCGGATTTGATAGCAAATTCGGCCATGTGATCCTAGCTTTCAGTTTAGTATTTTCTCCCTTGGAAAATATTTTAGTGTGAAAAATGTGATGGTAATATTGAGTTTTTACGAAAAAATGCTATTTGCTTCGGTTTCAAACTTGAAATTCAGTGTTCTTGACAGCATCCAAGGTCAACGAAAAGAACGTTGAGCACGGATTCTCAAAAGGCGAATTGACTGTGTCCGGCGATGGTACCTGGGCCAAGAGAGGTTTTCCTTCTCTCATCGGAATTTGTACTTTAATTGGAAAATACACAGGCAAAGTTTTGGATCGTTTCGTCTCGTCAAAAACGTGTAAGAATGTGAAGTAAACAAAAAACTGATGGACCCAACCGCATTTTTAATTTGGAAAGACACGGAGCACGTCGATGAATGTTCCAAAAATTATAACGGAAGCTCTGGGGAATGGAAGTCCAAGGGGTGTTAGAGGTGTTTTGTCGTTCGGAAAATTTACATACCTTTCTCAGAAATTAATCAATTCGAAGATTCAACCTCCTTTTAAGGGGTTGAAACGCATAAAAAAGTGCCATTTTCAACTTTTTTTTTCTCAAAAATGAAATTTCTTTATTTTCCGAGGTAGGTTATATAGCTGCATAGACGTTTTTCAAAATTTTGTTTGAAATTTGATTTCAGATATCGCGTTCGATCTGTATCACTGCAACCGCAAAACCAATCATTTTTGAAGCGTCTTCATCAGCGCCACATTCTACGAAGAACTTACATGCGGCGCCAAAAAATTTTTTTGTATACCTTTTTTATGTTTAACAACATGTGAAAAGTTTTTTTTTGATACATAATAAAGGTTTCTTCAGAAAAAATTCTAAACAAACCTTCCATTTTGTCATTCTGAAGTGATAATACCCCTTAATATTTGACGATCAAGTGTTCTGTACATTCAACATTTGTCCTTTCAATTGGAACAGACGAATATTTCACCTACATCTCTTTCCGAGATCATACTCGGTCATGCAAGAACAATCCATCTGAAAAATCTGGGTTTTATCCTCGAAATAAAAGGTACAAAAGGAATCTAGACATTATCATTTTAAACGTATACATCAGTTTTATTTAATGACCATCGTTCTTTGTCCCACGGAATCCAGGCGATTCCATTCTTTATTCACTTTTTATGACAGAGAGATCGACGAATAATGTAATCGGAGTGAAGTTTGCGAATTGGTGTGCCAAGCTTTGCAGATTTTCATCCGCAGAAATGATCGCTAAAAAGTTTTACGGTTTTAAAATCAAGATGTGGGTTTTGGATAACAGAAATAATGGTCGTATTCAAGTTTTTAAATTCCGCCCTGTTCGGAATTTAAGATGAATTGAAACTAATAAATCCGTTATAGAGGTTGCATAAAACACGTCGTTAAGTTCGTGTAACTGGTAAGGGATGTAGCTGACTGATAAACTTACACTATAATATTTGGTATTATGGTAAACGGTAAGGAAATTCAGGATAACGTATTGATTTTTCAACACAAAGCTGTAACGTTTACTCAAAACTATTGAGAAAAAAAAGTTAAAAATAGAGTAACACAAAAGAGCTTCACCTTCAAAAGAAATCTTGGGTGTGTGTGTGTGTCTGAAGGGCGATTTCCCACTCCTTGAAATTTTTCTAAAGTAGTTTCAATTCATGAATCTGGTCCATAATCTAAGATTTCCAATTATCGACCAATACCTATCAATCGTTTTTCCCAATAGCTGAGCATCATCTAAACCTAGAAAATGTGGCAAGGACATCTTCTTTCTTGTAGATCCTTTTTTCATATCCTATTTACCTTCAAGGTAATAAACTCTTATATATTGTTTTTTTGTTTTTCCTTTAACGTGCTCTATTTCTGCCTTTCGGCTAATGACACGCCGGAGAATTCTGTCACCTCACTAACCCGGGAATTTTGGCGAACCATTCTCGTGTCGAGGGAAGGGATCTTTAATGTCCAACACATCTCTGTTAGACAGGACCGACAGCTTTACATCTCCTCCAAAAGATGGACACTCAAGCGATTCCCAGAATCCGAAAAATCGCACCGACTTTGTGGGGATTGAACCCAGGTAACTCTTCGTAGGAGACGAGCATCATATCCCATACGCCACCGAGCCGGCTAACTCTTACATATATTGCCCAGACATTTTACAACTTTTTTCTCTTCGCATCCCACCTGTTGACTTCCATCACACAAACTGGGGTCGTCAATCACCTGTCTCAAGAATTTGTGGTCGGGTGAATCTTTTCACAAATTTTGATCTCTTTAGAGGCAACATATCAACTTTTAGAACCACCTTAAAAAAATCAGTTCCAATTGTAGAGTGTAAATTGATAATTATAATATATTCTTGGTTTTGTCATTCATACACTTTCATATGATGTTTCTTATTGTAGAGTTTGTGCTGAATTATCCGCTTTAATAAGTTTAGTTTATTTAACATGATGAAATATAATTACATACATGATTAAACGGGAAACCCCCACTGTAGCAAAAAGTAAGAAAAAATAAAATTAAATCTTAAACCTATTATCATTTAACATACAAAACCATTGACATCCAGATAACCTAATATAATTACTCGTACATCTGAATCAATCGCGAATTATCTCGACCAGACCACACAAAAGGCATGCATTTTGAATGTAGTAAACGACAAGTAACAAAAATCCAAACCCACCTCTATATTTGCGAGTTTGATGGTGCGATACAGAAAAAAGTTGTAGGCGTAATTGTTCCTATGCATTCTAACCCTAAGCATTGGTGTGTGTCTAGTACATCTTGCAAGTATGTTCAATTTTCTATACTCAACAAATCACGACCTTCAACATTACCATTCAGCAACCTTTACAGAAAGCACAAATCGAATACCTGACGTCTGTGCGCTAAGAAATAATAATTGAACATGTTTCTTACCAGATCGAGATCAAGGTTCGGAGACCAAATGAGAGATCTGAATGCCAAGTGACGAAGAAGCCTCCTCTTAATCTTTTCTAAAAAATCGATGTCTCCCAGGTAGAAGGGGGACCAAATTACTGAGCCGTACTCCAATATATATAACAGTAGAGCAACCTCAAGGTGCCTGGAGAGAACTCTCTGGAGTGACGTAGGATAAAACCCAGCTGTTTCAGAGCTTTTGAAGATGCTGACAAGATCTGATACCCAAATCTTGAACATAGGCTACCCGCTTGATATTATTGCTCCCAAGTTTGTAGTTGAAATAGTTTGGCGTTTTAGATTTGTGAAATGTTATTAGCTTGCACTTATCGATATTTAACTTAAGAACATTAATTTCCACTCACAAAAGGAAACTATCAATTTGAGACTGCAAGTTCATTGAATCACGGAAATGCTTCAGAACTGAGTACAACATGATATCCTCGGCAAGAGAAAGGAATCAAGTGATAAAGATATTAAATAAGAGAAGGCCGAGATGTGATCCCTGAGGTACTCCAGACGTTACATGTATTTCTCTGTAATAGAAGTTTTTATATTTTACAGTTTGTACCCTACCATACAAGGAGCCACCCAGTCATGAGGGTAAATGACCAGTTATGACTATGGCCTCTAGTTTACTCATCAATATACTAAGGTTCACCGTATCGAAGGCTTTTGAAAAGTCAGTATATATGCAGTCCAGCTGGAATCCAGATTCAAAGCAATCAATTAAGTCTTTTGTGTATAGCGCTAGGTTAGTAATGGTTGAGCGACCTTTTCGAAACCCGTATTGCTCGTTCATAATGATGGAACTACACTTCCATGAGAGATAACTGCAAACCAAACAGTCCAAAATTTTAGGTATGGCAGACAGCAAAGAAATGCCTCTGTAATTCGAATTGAGCGGTCTTGAGCCACTTATGAACAACGAGATCACGAAACTACACTTCCAGAAAACGGGAAACACACCCTGACTCAATGAAAGATTGTACAAATTACTGGGAGGAGAAGTTAGTACAAGGGCACACCGCTTCAGAACAAAGGATGGTATACCATCACACCCAGTCGAGAATCCCGGTTTCAAGTTGTCGATAATCTCCAAAATTTCACGTTGTGAAACTTGGCAGCCATCACTATTAACGGAAAAATCATAATCAGTCTTATTGGGTACCACTACATCTTCGCTGTAGACTTCTGAGAAGAAATCCGTGAATAAGTCGACTTCCACTTCTCCATCTTTACTGGTTATTCCATTGTACTCCATAACACTCGGAAGCTCCATTGAATTCTTTTTGGAATTTACAAATCTCTAGAATTATTGAGGGTTAGAGTGGATCCTGTGCTCCATATTATTGAGGTAATCCGAGTAAAGCTACCTCGAGAGTAATTTACAGCTAGAGCGCAGCATGGTAAGTAATGGTAGTCGTCATCCCTACCAGACTTTCTGAATCTACGGTGAGCTACCATACCAAGTGGTATGGTTCCTCTTGCTCCTAAAAACTCTAGTTATAAAGAGATCAAATCCTTCATAAAGAATATCATTAAATCTGGCAACGGCAATCATCAGAATCGACAGACCAATCACGAGCAGACAAATACTCATTGAGGCCAACGTAATTGCCCTTAGCAAAATCGAAACTTACATCGCTGAACGTTAAAGTCTGTTCAAGAGATATTGGAATGGTTAGATCAAACTCCAGAGCTGCATGATTAATGCAATTGACTGGCTGGACGTACCTGAATAGCGCTATTGTGCGCGAAAACTAGATCTAAATATACGCCATGGCTATTGCTAATCTTACAAATTTGAGAACAAGTTGACAAAGTGTGCACACTAATCTAAGAGTAGATGCCGAACGCCCCTCATCGCACAAAACGAACTCACCATCACGCCACTTCTCGGAGCATTGTAGTCGCCACAAACACACATTTCCAAATGGGGATATGCCAGGGAAACTTCTTCTACAGCATACCCGTGTGAAGAGTATACGTCCTCAGCAGACCCAGGGGGTATGTAAACACCCCCAACCACAAATTCACAGGTATTGTAGGTAACTAGAAGGAATAACTGTTTCACGTTTCTAATTGAGCGATCAATCACATTAGCCTCCAGAGACGAGTTCACAAGAATAGCGACACCACCCCCACCGAGTTTGTCACTAGTCTTCCCGCATCTGTCGAGTCGAAAGACGTTGTTTTTGGGAGAACACAACTTCGAATCGAGAATGTCTCAAATCAAGTCTCAGTCAGAACAACAATATCATATGAGCATTGTTCGAGCCACAAGTATAAATCCCTGCGTTTGCTCTTCATACCTCCCATATTCTGGTAGCAAACCAGGATATCTAGAGAGGAAGTAACTAGTTTTTTTGTAGTTTTTTAGTAGTCGAATCTGTTATATTATTTTCAGACGCTGTGTTCTGATCATTGATCTTGACAATGGTGGGGTTGCCCTTCAGGAATTTAATAATGATGTCACTCTCACCATACTGCTTTCGCTGTTCCAGTTCATACTGCACTGCTGATCTGTTCTGTCATCTTGTATAGAAACTTTGCTCCTAGAATTATTCAACATTTGTGACTTATTCCTTCAAGTATTTCCAACAAGCCTCTGGTTCGAAAACACTACGTTAATAGGTCGTGCCTTTGCACCTCTTTTGCTAATGCCTAT
Organism: Cryptolaemus montrouzieri; assembly: GCA_013387265.2. Classification (NCBI taxonomy): domain Eukaryota; kingdom Metazoa; phylum Arthropoda; class Insecta; order Coleoptera; family Coccinellidae; genus Cryptolaemus; species Cryptolaemus montrouzieri. The sequence goes on along the minus strand of JABFTP020000185.1, from coordinate 31,154,534 downwards.
CACCCTCTCGATATCATCTTCACGAATATTTGCGAGCTCATCAAGTTTGAAGATAACATTCATATTCAAAGATTTCCCTGAACTAATTATATAAATTATTATTACAATTGTTATCAACAGCTGCGGTAACAGGTCTAAGCTATTTTGTTAAAGGAAATTAATTGTTCAGGTGCTGTGGGGGAACAATGTTCTAGAAGAAAACATTTTTGAAGTGGTTAGTGAGAAGCCTTCCAGCAGGAGGTTATCAACTCAACTGAATTCATAACAAGTGCGGTTCACAAAATTATGAGGAAATAATTACTTCCCCTTTAGCGTGTATTTTCTTCAGAAAAATTCAGAATATTTCCACTTAAAATACCGATTTTTTTTAAGGTGATTCATAAGTTAAGACATTTTCTTATACCATCGTACAATTTCTAGTTTGAGAATTTTCCAATAAAGGATGCTTCTTGCTTGTGCTTCCTTTTGGTAATTGCATATTTCCAGTTGGGCCCATTTGTCAATTTCCTTTCTTCTGGGAAAATGTTGTGCTCATCCACTATTGTGGGCTAAAGCCTTCTGAAGGAATGAATCGTTGGGTCAATCAAAACTCTCAGAGTTTGATTTCAGAATATGTGAGTATCAATGGAAAATTGGATCTTATAGATTCAAAAGATTAGTTTAAATTATTTTTTTATTGAGAATAAAGTAGGAAACATTCAACACTCTCGTCCTCTAGGAAGAAGAATATGTCGATTTTTTCTGGCTCCAAAACCTTGTATTTAATTTTGATTTTTAAAATTGTGAAATGTGCTCCATTAGATCAAATTATTATATTTCGAAATCAATATTTTGTCTTTTCATATTACTTAAGCAATGGCTTAAGTTCAATTGACGCTCAGCATCACCAGTTTACTTTTGATGGACAGGATGATGTTCCTAAGTAGTGAATTTATTTTTTTTCAAATTCTGTGCACATCTGTTTTTGGAACTCAAACATTGAACACAGATCCTTCGTTCTTTTTGTGTCAGACTTAGGATCGAGGTTTGCCAAAAGATCTGTATTGGCGAAGAGTGGCTTTAATTTTTCGGAATATTTTGATGTCTCACCGTTTGGAATATCTCCGAGAAAATAAGAAAAATAATGAATTCTGCATACTATGTATATTGAAAAATTTACCTATTCAGATGGAGGTTTGCTGCCTGATTGGCGTTTTTGTTGAACAATATGAAGCAGACATTTGTTTGATATATCTTAAAATATTCGAATCTTTGGTTCTGACTCATTTTGAAAATCAAAATAACAAAACAAGAATCGATAACTAAATATTAAACAAATTTTCAATATCAACACTAATAATGATAGTTGCGGTAATTTTCTGTCTATGCTCTTCCGGGTCACCATGGCGACTCACGTCCATTAAGAAAAAGTAGAGTAATGCATATTGTTGAGTTATTTAAGAAGAGAAATATAGCTTGTGTTTCATTTTCGAGAAACTCTCGTTCTGTAGAAAAAATGAAAACGAGAAGTACAAGATGTTCCTTTTCGAAATAGCCAAGTTATGTCAAAATCTCAGAAACTTTAATTCGTATAAAAAATTTGGTAAGTCTACGACTATACCGTTTTAACATTTTCAGTCTATTCTACTATAATCAGTGTCTGAAAGGGCAAATTTTGAAAGAATAGTTTTGTATCACAGAAACTATAACATAGATAGACACACTCTGTTTGTGGCATCTTAGGTTTATTTTAAGAGTAGCAGGGTGTTGTAACTGTATCGCTTCATTTCTAGTCATACCTCAACTTATGACTTTGAACTCAGATTTAAAGAGTCAGTCCATTCTGATCAATTTTGAAGTAAGCTAGACTTTTTCCAAGAAGTCTTTTCTTTCAGGTAGAGACGTAGAGCCTCACAGGCTTCGAGACAAGTTCTATTTGTTAGTTTCACACATAACAGTTCCACTTTCCTCCTTAAATAGTTTCAGATTTAGTATCTAAACGGTCATTGAAGGGGTCACGCCTTTGGTTACCATATATGTATGTTATATATTGGGCTCTGTCAGGCTCCATGCCCATTGTTGCTAAAGAACATATTTGGATTTGAGTGCGAGAGTATTTACTAAAGATGTTCGTGTAAGACTTTTAGGAAATAGTACTCCGAGTTGTTCTTATTAAAAACGAACATGACAAAGTTAGCTCACAAGAGCTATTTTCAAAAACAATATAACGTTGAACCGATGCATTATTCGAAGACGAGTTGGTAGGTTCACATGAGTCAGATGATGAAATATTGGACAGTACTTGGTATCCGAATTGAACCTTATAAGCCAGTATAAAAGTATAGATGGTGAAGAGACAGTTCGGATAATTTCATCTTCCGAGTTACTATACTTCTCTTATTATGGAAAAACTCGCTCTATATCGTCAAAGACGCCTCTGACTGCTATATATTATAAGATCGCTATAAGGGCGCTGTACCCCTTTTATCTGGAATTAATTATTATAAAATGATTCCTGAAACTCTAACCTTAGCAAATGCTAGAATAGTACGTTATAGAGACAAGTATGCACGTATCGATAAACCTGAAAAGGGAATATCCAGATATACTTGATCTGAAAGCTTTTTGGGTCTATTGTGTTCTACTCAGTAGTATTGAAGTCCCGGAAGCATATAATACTCATTTTCTCTGGATGGTTTAGGCTGCAAAATAATTAGATGGTGTGTATAAATCCAGATTTCTCTTAGTGCTGTTATTCCTTCGATTTGTTAATCTAAATGACCATGAAGAAAGTGTATCAAAGTTCCCACAAAATTTGTGAAACATTTTGAATTAAAAGTATATAAGTATTTAATTTTGTCATCCGAAAATGATGCGCACATACCAACTTAAAGGCGAAGTTCAGATGAAGAGAGGATCAAGATCGGTATATCTGTTTAAAGGTGTTATTTATTAGAAAAGTAGCCGAAAAATATGGTGTCAATCCTGCAACTCTGCAACATCGTGTTGAAAAATATAAACTGCGTTTGGGGATGACCAATCGTCATATTCTAATTTCTATGGATAAAATTATACTGTTGCTTAAGTATTCGCTACCCAGCGAGAGAAAACTTTCAAAACCTGCCTTTTTGGAGTGTTTTACAGCGAAAAATATTACGAGGGGCTTTGCAAGGCCAGGCATTTGGCCATTTGCATTCGGGGATAATGATTTTCCATCTATAGAAATTTTTCGTGAGAGTTCCCAAGAGGTACACAACAAAAATTATCAAAACGTAGAGAGACAGAAAGTTGATTTTGTTGAGCCGACAGGAAATCAAAATTAAGAAATTAAGTAGCAACAGAGGTGAAACATTAACCGACCGTTCAAATAACCGATCGGAATTCAACACACCTGCGAATATCGTTTGAACTCTGAACGTTTCACCGCTTTCAAAAGATGAACCAAGCTTTCAGACTAATAATAATCCATATAGCAATATGACCATATCCAAAAATGCTTCAAATGAAAAGACATATAAGGAACGTAGAAAAAAATGAAAATCAAGGATTTGTACTGACGCACCAGAAAACTATGGGTTACAAATATTACTTGAAGGAAAACAAATCTGTCTGATCTATATAAAAAGCATGACATTGCAATATAATTCATATACACCGCTTTTTTTAAGTCGATCTTTGATATTGCCAATATTTGATTGTTTCGTGAACCTGAAGGGCGAGGTTAGTTACATATTAAAACAGAATGAAACCAACACAACACATACGAATAAGAGAAATCTACGTTCACTCTTGTTCATTACAAGGATCGACTTGATTCAGGTGCGAAAAGTAGTGTCCATAAATTACAGTTCCCACAAAAATTGTCGCATCACCCTGCTTTTACGGCTATATAAACTTTCAGGTTGGTCATTCAAGAGTCGCTTGGTAACTTTCAGAAGTGTAAAATAATAAGATATCATTCAAAAAAAATGAGTTTATGATGGAAAATATCAACAATTTTCGGGTAAATGAAAAATTAAAATATTCTACCATCTTCAAACATTCGCGAGAGACCAATCAACAAGTATCGAGTGGTTAATAATCGTTTTCAAAATCGATTGTTTCCTCCCTGGGCCCTAATTACTGCCAGTATACGTCTTGAACAAATTTTGGATGCACTCTTGATTCACTGAGTTTCAAATTTCAGGAAGCAGATTTTCTAGTTGTTGGAGTGTTCTACAAGGCATCCTACGTTGCTGAATTTGCCACCCCTTGTTGTCCCAAACATGTTCTATGGGATTCAAGTCGGGACTTCTGGCTGGCCATCTGAAAATATCAATTTCGGCATCATGCAGAAATTCTGTAACTACTCCAGCTGCATGATGCTGAGCATTATCATGCATATAAATGAAGTTTTCGCCAATCAATGGGCCAAAGGGTACAACATGAGCTCAAGGATATCTGCGATGTATCTCGCTGCTGTTATTCTTCCATTAGGACTAACTCAGTTCGACCATGGAAAGAAATGCCTCTCTACATCATTACTGACTGAGCCCTCTCCGAAGTTTTCGGTTTGCCGGATGATGCATTGATGATACCGTTCCCCAGGTCGCCTCTATACAGGCATGCGTCTATCATTTGATACTAGATAGAACCTGGACTTGTCGGAAAAGAGAACATTCGACCATTCTGGAATATCCCAATTTGCATGTTCCCGCAAACTGAAGTCTTGCTACTCGATGCTATCTGGTGAGACGCGGGCCGGTAGAAGCCACCCTTGGTCTCATATCGTCTTCTCTGAGCCTGTTCCTAACAGTTTGCAATGAAATATGCACATTTTTGTTCATTTTGTAGCATTCAAGCCGTACATTGCCGAACTCTTAGTGCAGTTAAACCAAGCCAACGTTCATCAACTGGTGTAGTTATCCGATTTATTCCCTGTCCGGCCCTTCTTCCATATTCCCCTGTTTCGTGGTACCGATTAATTGCTCTTGAAATAGTGCTTTGGTTAACATTCAACAAGTTAGCCACGTAACGTTGGCTTCGTCCCTCCTCTAGAAGTGTTCTATTCTTTCCACTTCGTGATCACTCAAATAGCGTCTAGGGCGTTCAGCAACCATTACAATAAATTCAATGATTCAAAAATCAACAAGAAACACAGAAAACTTGCATTAATTTAGCATGAAAACTGAAGAGAAATTGAATGAATACTGATAGTCAAATAAACTCATTCTTGTTTCAGACGTGTTAGAGATCATATGAAAGCAACTGTTACTACATAGATAAGATTTTTTTCCCCTCATATGTCCAAAAACATATGCTGACAAAGAAACTGCGACCGAGCTGCTTAATCGATTGTGGAATTCAGAATACCAGGTGATGGGCAATTTTTGTAGTGTGTGTATTTTGGGATGACTGTCCTGTTTTTATATAGGTTAGAAAACTAGGTTAGGTAAGATTTATTATATGTTATGATAAAAATTATTTTGTGATGATTGTCCTGTTTTTATGTAGGTTAGAAAACTAGGTCGATCAATTAAAAGCGATAATACTAAATTTATTAACAACATGTTTTTCAGAACATTTAATCATTTCTTAGATCTCACGAAAACTCTAATTTCACATTCAAGAAAGAAGTCAAGTGAACAGATTTATTAGAATTCAAAATACTTTCATTTACTCACAAACACAATCCAATAATTGATAACCAGCTTGATTCAGTTCGTCCCCAATTCTCTCACCTGTTTCTAACGTTCTAACATTGTATAATATTAAGTCCTCTTAGTTTTCGGAATCGAGATAAAACCGAAAACATATGTTAAACATATTTTTCTCCATTATATTTTCTGAAACCTAATCCTGCTGTTTCTTCTTGATTTGGTTAATTATTAAGTGGAAATGTTTTACCAAGTGATTAGCGAGACTTCTATCTCTAGGTACATTCAGGAAAACTATGATGGTGTAGGATTGTCAGAATAAGAACAGAAATTACCGAGTGAATTTTAACTATGAAAGAAAGAAAACGCGAGAAGAACAGTGTCCACCATTTGGGTTTACGAAGCTTAAAGTCCTATGTTATCACGTTCCAACAATGAATAAAGTTGATGCTCTTTAATGAAGAGGATGATGAAGTTTCTAAAAAATGTCCAGAAAGTAGCAGTGCATCTTACCAAATATCTATGATCATATGCTCCGAAACAGATTGCTCTAGGAAGACAAATTTCAGATATTTCTTCAACAGAAAGATGTTCCAAAGAAGTATATCCAATTTTCAAATAAATACTGGTGTTTGGAATCTTCTTCAATCATTTTAATGACGGTCAAACTGCATGTATTTCTTTCGTAAATTATTTCAGTTTCCCAGCTGAGTGTCGTATGTTTTCCGAGCAACCTATAATATCATTCTTCAATAGGATAAACATCTTCAAACATTCTGAGACATCATTCAGCAGTGCTCTAGGTTCTGTTTTTTCCTGAGTATAGCAAATAAAAATATATTAGCTCTATACGAAAAAAATTCTGAAAGGTGAAACGCCGACTCTCCTCTCGGTTATTCACAAGTTTATAGAATTTCTGGTAGGCTGCTTCGAAAGATTCTGAAAGAAAAAATCCAATCGGCCAACAATATGCTCAGTAAAGCATAAAACAGCTACGTTTGCATCAGGAGTTGTATTCAACTATGCTAGGCCCAAACATCTGACTGGCATTGAAAAACTTTTCATGTCTAGTTGACCGAATCTTGAAATGTTGAAAATCAGTTTTCTGCATATGCTGCCAAATAAAATTCGCACGTGAATATTGTAACAGTGGCGTATCTAGCAGAATGGAGCTTCCTCCTAAATGGGGATATTGTTGCAATGCTGAAAGTGTTTCAATATCGTTCAACTATATATCACGGTCACCTTTTTTCTTAAAGCTCAGATGAGACTAGCTATACATTGTTTCCTCGTGATCATTATAGAAGTTTTCTAATTTAGAGTGAAACCCTTAGTCCCATCCTGAAATGGGTCGAATTATTGCAAAAAATAATAATTTTTCGAATTAGTGTATACAAAATACAAGTTTTGTTTAACATAAAGCATAATAACTCCTGCCCACAAATGCAAACATTTATATACAGTAGCTTATATCAATACATTGTTTTATAATCCAGTTCATTCTCTTATACAGGGTATCCCAAGTTGAGTGGCCTATAAGACATTTATGGAGAACTAATAATGTTATCATTCTGAAAATTTGGTAGTTGATTCCACTGGTCCGAAACTCTATTTCTAAGATAATTCACCTCAATGGTGGTTATACCGAAAGTGCATACGAACTCTGTTATTTAATATAAAACACCCAGTGTATTGATGACTGGTTCGATAAAACTTGTTATTGCAGTTACAAAAACATTTGAATTGTGGAGGCCGTTACTTGATGTAGATCCATGATATAAATGAGATAAAAACACAAGGTTTAACTTTAATCTACACTTTATTTGAAAAAATTCGACGACGTTTCGCTGACACAGCAGCTTTATCAAGAATGACAAACAGATCATCGATCAAACAAAATAAGTTTTGCGTTAGGTGGTAGGTTAACGTTTTTTATGTTATTTATCAATTCGAAAGAATTTCTTATAGAAAATTTTGATTTGAATGAACAATAATTTTTAATGATATCTATAAGGTAGTGCGACAATTTCACGGCTGGGGCTGTAACGTAAGATACGACTGCTCTAACGGGGTTATTTACTTTATGCAATTTAATGAGTGAATACAGTTGAGGTGGTTGAGGGTTTGGTAAAATTAATTTGTATTTATCTATTGCTTTAATTAAAGATTTTGCGTCATCAATTGCAATTTTAATATTTTCTGGAATTTCATAGTTGGATCTTTGTTTAAAATTGTATAGTTTCCGGACGTTTAGTTGAGATTTTTGTTTGATGGCCTTTAAAATATTTTGTTCTTTACTCGGTTTAAAGTCAGCTAATGATTCATTTTTTATAATGTTAGATGCTAAATATTTAAGGTGAGTGTTATTAGGAATATTTTTCAGAGAAATTTCAGTATCTATGCCAAGTTCCTCTAAATCAGATTTTATCTTGTTTGATTTAATATTGTGTTTGAAAGAATGACAAACAGATTGAAGAGTATGGTATTATAAACAAATCGTAGAACAAGTTGGATGAATAACAGGAAAATCAGATCAGAATCATATCAGAAAGCAATAAATGAAGTATATCCTATTCATAAAGACTATAAAATATTCAACAGTTTGACATTCTGTGGTTCTGCAAGTACAAATATTAAATCCTTTCTCGTCAAACAAAATCTTAATATAACTTTCAAAACTTCTAATAACTTAGGTAAACATATTAAAATAATAAATCTCGTGTTGAAAACTCAAGTAAATCAGGAATCTATAAACTCAATTGCGGTTCTTGTGATAAAATTTATATCGGTAGGACCTATAGGAGTTTTGGCATAAGAACATCTGAACATAAACGTAGCTTCGATAAAAATAAATCTGATTCAAATTATTCAAACCACTTAATAAATACATATAAAATCAAAAAGTTTAAAATTAGATCTCCTAGAAGCATTAGAAATAAATAGATACAAACATTCGGACAAGCTTTTGAATGAGCAGGTAGATGTAAATTATTCACCCCTACTTAACTTGTTTAATTAGTTTTATTACCTTCCATACTAACTGTACAATGGCTCGGTGTGGATTTTAAAATTATTGTTCATTCAAATCAAAATTTTCTATAAAAATTCATTCGAATTGATAAATAACATAAAAACGTTAACCTACCACCTAACAAAACTTATTTCGTTTGATGTTGAAATTTATACCCAAGTGTTCCTCCTGATGTCAGAATATTAATCGAAAACATGTTGAATTCGAATCATGTTAACCACATAATCAAATCAGAAATATTGAATCTGTTGGACGTTTGCATTGAACAAAATTATTTTTCTTTCAACAACATCTATTACAGTAGTGAAAATGGTTTGATCATGGGAGATCCTTTGAGTCCACTTTTAGCAGAGATTTTTATGAATAATATTGAACAGAAAATTCATACATCTCGACTCATTTCCAAATTTCTTTATTGGTATAGATATGTTGACGACATCTTAGTATGTTTCATTGGAACTACTCGTCAATTAGACTTATTTGTTAATTTCATTAATTCCATCCATTTGAACATTAAATTCACGATAGAAATTGAACAGAACGATTCCATAAATTTTTTGGACTTAAAAATCACAAAACAAAATAATAATCATGTTTTTTCGGTCTTTCGTAAACCAACACATACTGATACAATTATACATAACTACTCATTACATCCCATTCAACACAAAGTTGCAGCTTTGAACAGCATGGTACATCGGTTACTCAATTTACCTTTATCAGTAGAAGATTATAATAAAGAGTTAAACATCATCAAACAGATAGCCATTAATAATTCATATAATCCGGATATGATAGACCTAATCATTCGTAAAAACTCTATCAAAAGCAATAAATGAAGTATATCCTATTCTTAAAGACTATAAAATATTCAACAGTTTAACATTCTGCGGTTCTGCAAGTACAAATATTAAATCCTTTCGTCAAACAAAATCTTAATATAGCTTTCAAAACTTCTAATAACTTAGGTAAACATATTAAAAATAATAAATCTCGAAAAATCAAGTATAAATCTATAAACTCAATTGCGGTTCTTGTGATAAAATTTACATCAGTAGGACCTATTTTTGGCATAAGAACATCTGAACATAAACGGAGCTTCGACAAAAATAAATCTGATTCAAATTATTCAAACCACCTAATAAAAGAAAACCATTCATTCAATAAAAACTTTGACATATTACATATAAAATCAAAAAGTTCAAATTAGATCTCCTTTAGAAATAAATAGATACTTCGGACAAGCTTTTGAATGAACAATTTGAATTACTCACCCCTACTTAACTTGTTCAATTAGTTTTATTACCTTTCAACTAACTGTACAATGGCTTGTGGATTTTCCTGTTATTCATCCAACTTGTTCTACGATTTGTTTATAATACCATACTCTTCATTCTATTTTCATTCTTGGTAAACATATTAAAAATAATAAATCTCGTGTTGAAAACTCAAGTAAATCAGGAATCTATAAACTCAATTGCGGTTCTTGTGATAAAATTTATATCGGTAGGACCTATAGGAGTTTTGGCATAAGAACATCTGAACATAAACGTAGCTTCGATAAAAATAAATCTGATTCAAATTATTCAAACCACTTAATAAAAAAAACCATTCATTCAATAAAAACTTTGACATATTACATATAAAATCAAAAAGTTTAAAATTAGATCTCCTAGAAGCATTAGAAATAAATAGATACAAACATTCGGACAAGCTTTTGAATGAGCAGGTAGATGTAAATTATTCACCCCTACTTAACTTGTTTAATTAGTTTTTATTACCTTCCATACTAACTGTACAATGGCTCGGTGTGGATTTTCCTGTTATTCATCCAACTTGTTCTACGATTTGTTTATAATACCATACTCTTCAAACTGTTTGTCATTCTTGATAAAGCTGCTGTGTCAGCAAAACGTCGTCGAATTTTTTCGAATAAAGTGTAGATTAAAGTTAAACCTTGTGTTTTTTATCTCAATGACAAAAACACCTAACACATAAGTCTAGCTTGTTTTTTTCATGTAATATCCCAGCTTTACTTGAAAATTATCGATTATTTGCTTATTGAAAAAATTGATATATCTCGAGAACGGCGTGAGCTACCAAAATAATGGAAGGTGTTTTGAAAACAAGAAACCATGCGGGACATAACTCATATCCGACCCAATCTCAGTTAGTATACATATTAAAATTCGATAATTTTCATTTGTACGATTAGCTGGCGCTCCATCGAGTTGGTACTAACAACGCCTTGGTTCAGCTACTGATAATGTGTGAACGAAGTCACTTACTACCGTCCTTAAAATCTCCATATAAAGTTCACCATTTAGGTTTTCATCATACGCACAATACGGAAATCAGTTGTTCTTCAAAAGTGCAAACACATTAAAACCAAATTTATTTTGAGTATTTCTTTCCCTCGTAATATGAGGATTTTGGTTGGCTCCCTCAGTAGAAATTTGGCCTCATCCGTCCAGATAATCCTTTTGAGGAAATTGGAATCCTGTTGTGTTTTGAGAAGAAGGATCACACACAGTTCAATTTGAAGCTGAAAATTTATAAGGGTGCAGTTTATGATTTTTTTTTAATTCTACTATGAGGTATATTCAGATCAAGCTATGCTGTTGCCAATGATCCACGTGGATTAACATCAAAATAAGCTAGAAAGGCAATTTCATTGTCTTCATTGTTGACTACATGCGATGAAAATGATACCTTATTCTGGACCTTTAAGTCAAAAGGAAATTCGTATCTCCTGAATTTTTTAGCTGTCATAGGCGAGATATTTGGATTTGATTCGTTAAATCTCCTATAAGTTCTACTCACATTCCGTCTCTCATCTCCATGAATGAAAAATAAATAAAAAAATAAAAGTACTTGCTCATTAGTGTAGCTAGCCATACTGTTAGAATTAATTCGTCTGGCAGTTAGTACAATAAAAGTTTGTTATCTATACTCAGGAACCTATCTATGCTCTGGAATATGTCTATCCACGTGCAGAAATCTAAGCCTCCTTTGCCAACTTCAGGTAGGTACATAAAATTCGCTTTCTCGTCATAACTTGAAAACTTGAACGAATTTTGAATCTAAGCTACCTTTTTGAAATGAATATTCAACATAAAATAAGTACGAAACTGTATTTCTATCGCTTCTAAGTGATCTACAATAATTTTTGAAATAGAATTTTCACAATAATTCTTCTCGATTATGTCGACACTAGAGAACAGTTCAAAAGAATTTCTTTCTACCCTACTTTTTTAAATACTGATATTAATAAGCTCTTAATTTCATCATTAAAAGTATATACTTGAATTGCGTGTACAGAGTTATACCACAGATCCTTCAGCTCCAAATAAGTCGATTTTGGCCAACTTACCTATATGAGAAGTTTCTTCTCTGGGCCGCTAGGGGTCGCCAAATCCAAAGATTTTTCTTATCTTTCAAATAATTCGAGAACGACTCGATCGATAGAAATCATATTTGGTATGCGCAATCGGGTGCGTTATTCACGTTTTTAAGTGATCTACTCAGTGACCTTGACGTGTTACAGGTGTCCCTAAAAACTACAACGTATTTTTTTCAACCATAATTCTTAAACTGTCTGCGTGTGAGCAAAACTGTTTCAGACATTGAGTAGCTAGGCTAATTATCAAACTTTTTGTCTATCGAGAAATTTTGATATGATGAGCGGTTCAATTACAAAAAATAGTTTTTCAATTTCATGATTTCATTTCTTCAACCACCTAGCTAGTCAAAAATATCACATTTGACCATGTTGGCTTTAGATTTATTTCTGTGGTCTAGCAGATTGTCATTTTATTAGGCTTAGCAACCAATTGTTGACACAACAGTGTTCCTTAAGTTCTTAACTAGGTATTTTGGTGATTTTTGTATCACTACTAGGCACGGAGATGCACACTTACTCTGAAATGGTTGATATGTTTATGGTGTACTGATTTTGTCAAGGCAATGGACCAAAAGATTTCCAGATCGCATAGTGCCGAACCACCAAACGTTTGGAAATCTGGAGAGGCACCTCCGCGAGAATGGTTACTTCAAGCCCATGATTCATGATGTCTTGAAGGAACAATTATTTCATTCTTATAACATTAGGAAGGTTCGGGAATTACTTTCCAACGATCCTGAGAATCGCTTTACTTTCTGCCTAATGATCTAAGACAAGAGAACTCAGGATCTTCACTTCAGTAGCAAATTTCAATTCACTGACGAATGCACTTTTACTAGGTTGGCATCACTATCCTTCACAATGATCCACGCGGATTAACATCAAAATAAGCTAGAACGGCAATTTCATTGTCTTCATTGTGTCGAAAATCCACATACTCTTACAAGTACACATCATCAGAATCAATTCAAAATTAACGTATGCATTTCAGTAATTGACAATTTCATTATTGGTCCGGTAGCGATTCCAGATCGATTCAACAGAGAGGAATATTGGAATTTTTTAAGAAACTTTTATGGATTTATTTGACGATAGTCCAGTATAACTGCGTGCAGAAATGTGGCTTATGACGGTGCATCTCCTCACTTCACTTTAGCGGTTCGCGAGTTCTTACATGCACAGTATGTTACATTGGATCGAAAGGGGAGCTGATGCTCCTGCAAGTTGGCCAGCACGATCTCCCGACTTAACACCGCTCGAATTCTTTTTTTGGGGTACTTTAAAATCTAGAGTTTACTCTTCTCCAAATGAGAATTTTAAATGCAGCCAACTCCTTTAAAAATGACCCTGAAGTAATGCCTAGGTTCCAATTTAATTTCTTAAAGATGATTAACTCCTGTTTTCAGCAAAATGGTGGAATTTACTATAGTTGAATGAAATTTTGGGTGTAAACTAATTAATCGTTATTCTGAAGGTATTTGTTTTTTCTTATTCAGTTTCCAACTGGCCAACTAGCTTTCATATTTTTAAATGGTTATTTTGAAAAACTTATTAGCAACGATTAAGCAACCTAGAAAACATAATGTTGTCAACAAGTGGTAGTCAAGCATAATAGACTGTAGAAACAAATCCAAAACCAACACGGTCGATATGTGATATTTTTGACTTGCTAAGTGGTTGAAGAAATGAAATCATGATTTGAAAAACTGTTTTTTGTGATTGAACCGCTCATCATATCAAAATTTCACGAGAGACAGAAAAAAAAAGTTTGATAATTAGTCTAGCTACTCAAAGTCAACAGTTTTACTTAAAGGCAGACAGTTGAAAAACTATGGTTAATCAAAACTACCTTCTAGTTTTTAGGGACAGTTGTGAAACGTGAAGGTCATTGAGTAGATCACTAAAAAACGTTAAAAACGCACCCGATTACGCATACTAAATATGGATTATATCGATTATGTTGTTCTCGAATTATTTGAAATATAAGAAAGAAAATTTTTGTATTTGGAGACCTCTACGGCAAAACGAAGAAGCTTTTCATATTGGTAAGTGGCCTACATCGACTTATTTCGAGCTGAAAAATCTATGGTATAACGTTGTACACGCAATTAACGGACAGCCTGTATATATCGCCACTTTTTCCTCGAAGAGACAAATTGAGATCGTTTAATTTCTCAAAGACATCTGATCAATAACACAGCTTGGATACCCAATAGTCATTTTGAATGAAAGCAGCAAATTTACATTTTCGTTGGGTTAAAATGTTTCGATTTCATCCTTTACTAAAAATAATCATACTAAACTTTGACCTCTTGATAACCATCTACTTCTGCATGTAATAATGAAGTTGTGCAGTTGGAATCCGTATCCTTACAAAAATTTGAAAATGAACTGCTGTTAAGGGCACAGCTCTTAGTAAAATTTATGATCTCAACAGCATCCAGAAGCACATAGTTCAATTCTGGTGCATATTTTTCTGCAAGGAACTCCCGGTGAAGTGAGTGAGAGTTATATGATCATAAGAACTGCTTGAAGAAATCATATGAAACCAATATTTTGCCTGTCACCGCTCTTGCATCATCTGTGCATATTCCAGAGCAATTTTGTATTCTAAATCTTCAGTTTTGAAAATTCGCCAACTTATCTAACATATACTAACAATAGTGCCAATTTAGTAATATCAGTTGTTTCGTCCAACTGAATTGAAAATTTTGAGCTTTCTTTAATTATTGTTGCACTAATTGGTCCTTGTAGATATCTGAAATTCTATTCGAGACAGTGTCGTTTGACGAAGGAATTTGTCGAAGATAATCGTCATATTCAGTTCCATGTAGTATGTCTACCATTTTAATAGCAGCAGGTATTACTTGATCACCTCGAATGGTGAACGGCTTTTTATTTTTAGCAATACAGTATGAAACGTTCATATGACGCTAATGAATATTTTTCATTAATGGCCATAAATATTTCAAAACATTTTTTCTTTATTAATATATTTAAACAGTCGTTCAAAATATTCCATTCGTTCATTAATATACGAAACATGCTTTGATTCAAGATATCTTTTTAATTTTGATGATTTCATACTCTGCGGAGCCAGTAAAGCATTGCAGATAAAATAAAGAGGTTGTTCATTCCCTTACAATTTTGAAATGTAACGGAAAATTGAAGAAATGACTCGTCATATTTTCTATTTTGTACATCAGATGATTAGTTACTCTGTACGTCGTTCTGCTTGAGAAGAGTAGTATAATATTTTTTATTTAAGATCCTTTGGGATACTGACGGGTTGCCCCATAATTGGTATCCACATTACAATATTATGAAATGATAGTGAAAATATATAACAATTATAATCACTTAAAACATACTAAAAAACAAACTGTATAAGCAGATCAAACGGTAACTTAAAAATATTAATCATTAATACATAGAACAAAGAACAGAATCTATGTCTGTTCGAGAAAATGTGCCTTCAACCTGCCCTTGACTTGGGCTTTCGACATAAAACAGACATCCACGATGTTAGAAATCTCATTAGCATTTCTGTTTATTCTTGTTTATGGGGAATTCTGCGAGCACGAAGTTCTTTTGATAGGAATAGTAAACAGATCAGACTCTCTGTCGCCTAGATGGAACGTTTATACCAATCGCTGCGAGCAATTCCTCACTCTGAACAGAATTCTGAAACAACCCGCATAGAAATACTAAGTCTGGTACTTTGCGTCTATTTTCAAGGCTTATGAGGTTAAAGTGTCTTCTGGCTAGTGAGTGGTTACCCGCAAAACTCAAACCAAACCTAGAACAAAGTTGGTGAAGAAATCTATTTTGAATAGATTCAATTCGAGACCTAAAAATCCCATAGTGGGTCACCAAACCACACTAGCGAAACTCAGCCTACTAAACACTTATGCATAGTACAAAACAACAACTGTCTGAGCGTTTTTAAAGTATTTAGTTCTCCTCGATATGAATCACTTTTGATGCTGCTGTTGAAATATAATCAATATGGACGTCATGTATCAATTTGGAATCCAAAAAAATACCCAAATCCTCACGCTCAACGAGCTGAAGATTAACGCCACCAAGGGAATAGGTGAATTCGATATTTGATTTCTTTCGAGTGAACGTAATAGAGAAGCACTCAGTTGTATTTAAAAATAAACCGTTTTGTTGACAGAACTGGAAAAAACGATCCAGATCAGATTCAAGGTTCCCACAATCGGTAAGAGAATTCGTCCGTAGGAAGACTTTTAGGTCATCTGCGAACATTAAAAACCTCGTAAACTTAAAATATTCTTTAATCGGGTTTATATCATATATATATATATATATATATATATATATATATATATATATATATATATATATATATATATTTGGATATATATATATCAAAAATCATTCGATCGAAAATAGGTCGAGTGGCACCTCGTTGGAAAGGTATTTCAATTTTCTCTTCGAATTTGGTATTTTCGAAATTCAGAATCAGCATACAGGGTGTCCCGGAGCAGGAACACTGAAAACCCAAATAACTTTTTGAAACTGGTTCATTTCGGTATAATACGAGAACATGTTTATGTTTGATTCGAGAATAAGACTCTCTTGCGTGAATATGGAATTTTGCAATCAATCTCTTCCATTCAGCATCCCCAACTCAAAAATCATACAAGTGATTACAGGTTGAGTGGCAAAGTTCCAGAAAGATTTTTCTATTTTCTGAATAACTGAGGCATTGGTTTCAGTTTGGCAATCGAGGTTTTCTGGCGTGAGGACACGATTCTATGGAAGTTGTAGCTTCACGATAGAAATTGAACAGAACGATTCCATTAATTTTTGGACTTAAAATCACTAAACAAAATAATAATCATGTTTTTCGGTCTTTCGTAAACCAACACATACTGATACATATACATATTATACATAACCACTCATTACATCCAATTCAACACAAAGTTGCAGCTTTAAACAGCATGGTACATCGGTTACTCAATTTACCTTTATCAGTAGAAGATTATAATAAAGAGTTAAACATCATCAAACAGATAGCCATTAATAATTCATATATTCCGGATATGATAGATCTAATCATTCATAAAAAACTGTATCAGAAAGCAATAAATGAAGTATATCCTATTCATAAAGACTATAAAATATTCAACAGTTTAACATTTTGCGGTTCTGCAGGTACAAATATTAAATCCTTTCTCGTCAAACAAAATCTTAATATAACTTTCAAAACTTCTAATAACTTAGGTAAACATATTAAAAATAATAAATCTCGTGTTGAAAAATCAAGTAAATCAGGAATCTATAAACTCAATTGCGGTTCTTGTGATAAAATTTATATGGGTAGGACCTATAGGAGTTTTGGCATAAGAACATCTGAACATAAACGTAGCTTTGATAAAAATAAATCTGATTCAAATTATTCAAACCACTTAATAAAAGAAAACCATTCATTCAATAAAAACTTTGACATATTACATATAAAATCAAAAGTTTAAAATTAGATCTCCTAGAAGCATTAGAAATAAATAGATACAAACATTCGGACAAGCTTTTGAATGAACAGGTAGATGTGAATTATTCACCCTACTTAACTTGTTTAATTAGTTTTATTACCTTTCATACTAACTGTACAATGGCTCGGTGTGGATTTTCCTGTTATTCATCCAACTTGTTCTACGATTTGTTTATAATACCATACTCTCCATTCTGTTTGTCATTATTGATAAAGCTGCTGTGTCAGCGAAACGTCGTCGAATTTTTTCAAATAAAGTGTAGATTAAAGTTAAACCTTGTGTTTTTTATCTCATTTATATCATGGATCTACATCAAGTAACAGCCTCCACAATTCAAATGAATATTATGGCTTGTTTTATCAAATGTTTTGCATAGATCAGAGTAAACAGCATACGTCAGCGCCTAATTGTGGAAACCATCGTGTAGGTACTCACTATAGATAGACATGTTCGTTTCAACAGACTTCCCTTTCAAGAAATCATGTTGTTCAGGTATGATGAGATGTTTTACAAATGGAAATAAATAATTGTATATCAATTTTTCAAACAATTTGGGAATTAATGATAATTTGGATATTGGTCGGTACGTCTAACTTTGAACCTTTAAAGATCGCAACAACAGTTGCGATCTTCAAATATTAGGAAACTCGCCACTCGCCAAGGACTGTTTGAATAATAATCTGCGTCATCACGCAGTTCAGCCATGGCCAAAAATTATTTTGATTGTAAAATCGAACAAATATATAAAAATAACATATTGCATGTAATAACTGTTCAATTAATTACTGAGTTAATAAGAAAACTGAAATCTCGTTACGCTGATACACTGACGATTGACTACACTAGAAGTGCGTCAATACTTCACTATTATAATATAACAGGGTCTTTGAATCCTTGTCTCGTTGCACGAGTGGGCTCGCGTTTTCCAACCTTTGTTTCTTTGCAGGTGTGTGACTGTTTTCTCTACTACCCCAAATGTGGTCACGACCCATAATCTAAGAAGGCCCAACATATACGAATGAGAATCGTGGTAGAATTCTTATCATTATTTCGATATATCTCATTTCACTATTAAACATATTTCTTCATATCTACCATAGAAACTACAACCAAATTAAATTTTCGATATGTTTCGACTCGAGGAAATATATTGTTTATCAGAATTAAACGCAATATGAAGAGATGGATAATCAATCAATGAATTTTACATATTCATCATCATTAATTCTGGATTGTACTTAATAGAATAACCGCATGAATATGCTGACTCTGACTGATGAACTACTGAATAATAGAAGGTATCTCTTGAATTAAAATATAACAAATATTTGTGATATATTCATGTTCAAATTCAAGCTGAGGAATTATTTAGGTGAATAATTTTCGAGAAAATTGATCAAGAAATTGTTAGCTGCAAGTTTTCAATAGTTTTATTTACGACAAGCTGACACGACAGATGGTGTTCTGTCGAAATTTCAATGAATTAGCAAATTTTGTTTTAGATCTTTTCTTTATGAAATATTGAAGTACGCGCCGATGGTGGTACACGACGGACCATTCCAAGAACCGGCATGTACCACCGGTAGTACACGCTTTGATGCTTATTTCGAAGCTATTTAAAAACGCGACGGCTGCAGGAGAGCTTGGAAATCGAATTACGGTTGTTCTAAAAGTATTTCGCAATCGAAGTTGAATAGGAATAATCAATAATTGATTATTGAGTAATGAAATGAATAGGACCTTTATTCGAATAACATAATGCATAATACTACTCAATAAGTATAAAAACGATGAACTCGAACGTAACTGTCTGCAAAAAAAAATAAATTGAACTGAAAATTTTTTTTAAACAAAATTGAAATCTTCAAAATGAACAAAATTTAGATTATAAATATAAATGTAGTGTTCCTGAAAGAGTAAAACTCACTTCAAACTGAAAAAATAAATGCACACACCACAAAAATTGTCGCATCACCTGGTATTCTGAATTCCACAATCGATTAAGCAGCTCGATCGCAACTTCTTCGTCAACATATGTTTTTGGATATATGAGAGGAAAAAAATCTTATCTATGTAGTAACATTTGTTTCCATGTGATCTCAAACATGTCTGAAACAAGATAAGTTTATTTGACTATCAGTATTCATTCAATTCCTCTTCAGTTTTCACGCTAAATTAATGCTAGATCTCTGTGTTTCTTGTTGATTTTCGAATCTTTCAATTTATTGTAATGGCTTCTGAATGTTCTGGGCGCTATATGAGTGATCATGAAGTGGTAAGAGTTGTAACACTTCTAGAGGAGACGCGTAGCCAACGTTACGTGGCTAACTTGTTGAATGTTAACCAAAACACTATTTCAAAAGTAATTAATCGGTACCACGAAACAGGAGAATATGGAAGAAGGGCCAGACAGAGAAGAAATCGTATAAAAACACTAGTTGATGATCGTTGGCTACAAACTTAACTCTCACGTTCCAGAAATGTGCATATTTTATTGCAAACTGTTAGGTTAGATTAGGAACAGGCTCAGAGAAGACAATATCAGATCAAGGGTGCCTTCTACCGGCCCGCGTCTCTCCAGAGAGCATCGAGTTGCAAGACTTCCGACAAGTCCAGGTTCTGTCTAGTATCAAATATTAGACGCATGCCTGTATACAGACGACCTGGGGAACGGTATCAGCAATGCAATATCCGGAAACCGAAAACTTCGGAGGGGGCCCAGTAATGGTGTGGGAAGGCATTTCTTTCCATGGTCAAACTGAGTTAGTCCTAGTAAATAATGGAAGAATGATAGTGGCCAGATACATCGCAGATATCCTTGAACCCTTTGGCCCATTGATTGGCGAAAACTTCATTTATATGCATGATAATGCTTGGCCTCATACAGCTAGAGCAGTTACAGAATTTCTGCAAAATGCCGAAATTGATATTTCAAGATGACCAGCCAGAAATTCCGACTTGAATCCCATAGAACATGTTAGAGACAACATGGGGTGGCAAATTCAGCAACGAAAGTGCCTTGTAGAACACTCCAACAACTAGAAAATCTGGTTCCTGAAATTTGGAACTCTGTGACTCAAGAGTACCTCCAAAATTTGTTTGAGGGGCTTCCGAGATGTATACTGGGAGTATTAAAGGCCCAGAGAGGAAACACTCGATTTTGAAAATGATTGGTAATCATTCGATGCTAGTTGATTGGTATCTTTGAGAGTGTTTAAAGATGGTAGAATTTTTTCATTTTTCATAAACTCGAAAATTGTTGATATTTTCCATCATCCCTTTTGAATGATATCTTCTTATTTTAAACTTCTGAAAGTTACCAAGCGACTCTTAGATGACCAACCTAAAAGTTCATATAGTATTGTAGTGAAAGTAGGGTGATGCGACAATTTTTGTGGGGAGTGTATTATTCCCAACATATTGTCGAACAAATAGAGTTTTTCTCACAATGCATGTCTTACATTGAAACATGGCTGGTTCACCATCGCAGTCTACGCAATGTGTCATCCTCCTCCTTGTCTTTGTTCTTGCCTCTTTCGCGGATTTTTCATCTTTAATTTTTTTATAGCAAGAAAGACACCTTTTGTCTTGTATTTGTGGGAAAGATTGTGTTTTCTCCTAGAAGTTGGAACGTCCTGCCCGTCCTCTGTTGTCGCATTTTCATCATCTCAATCAGAGTCTTACAACAATTGTTGGAAGGTCAATAAATCTATTATTTTATTCTTATTTATCTGGTAGTTCATCCATAAATTTGCAACGCTTGTATCTTAAATTATTTCAATAACAGCCTTTCTATACAATTTTATCGTTTATCTCAGGCATCCATGGTAGAAAGACATTTCTTCAGAAATATCAACCCCTTTTATTGCATTGTTATGGTAGACAATTCTTCCCATGAATATCAACTCATTCATATGTACTGGTAATGAACTCAGCAATATAACTGATCTTTTGTTTACCTATTTAAAAATGCGGACTCTATTTTCATTTTCTTTCGCAATAAATTTCTCCTTTTTTCAATCTTTTCCAGCAGACGTATTTTGAATTTCCCCTCCGATCTCAAAGTCCCCCAAAGGTATGTCATTTTCAGTAAAATTGAGAAACAATTGGGGTGTAAAGTTCGTCACTTCAAAGCACGTTGGAAATGTGTCGAATGTAATGTCATACATAACTGACTAATAGCAAAAGTAGAGATGTCTTGCGAAACATTATAAAAACATAATTTGTGTTTTACTGAATTTATTCCATTTAAATTTCGCTCTCTTTAGAGCTTGCTAATGTTTTTAATGTCATTCCAACAGAGGAGGATGTTTAAATTTCATGTTGTAAGTTACGCTAATTAATACAGATGAATTTGGAATTTTTCATGAAAATCATAGTGTACGCCACTGTAGCGTATATGCCACACAAGCGACAGTAGCAGGTGCCCCATGTCGAACGAATGCATTGACCGAGGAAAATTCATGTGACAAAAAAGAAACGACTGCAGTAGAAATGCTGGGAAAATCGCCAGAAAATATGGCACTGCAACGTGAGATTTTTTGATTTTTCTTGTTTGGGAGTTGCACATCTGTTGGGAATTTAGGGTTTTATTTATACATCAATATCTAAGAGGCAACTACGTTGTTATTTTATTTTAACCTGCTGATAGGAATTGGGGATATTTATTTTCTGAAGTAAAGCTTTGAATTGGTTTGAGATAAACTTTATACATTGCGTTCCAATGAAAACGAACCACCATGAATAACTCGGCTGCTTTGATTTTTCTCTGAATTTCCTGGAACAGATTGATTATTGATCGGAGGGGGGACATTTTTAAACACACCTTCTATGAATCCACTACTCTTGACAGTTTCTACCCCAAAAATTTGAATAGGGAAGGGGTTTGAATTTGGGAGGCTTTTACTTGGTAAAATTCCATTATCAATAATAAAAAACAAGTACTGTGTTTTAAGGAATTTTACTCAATAATTGCGATTCGTAACGCGTTTCACTACACCGTAGCTTCTTCAGACGAATGAATAAACAGAAAAAATATAAATGAGAATATAACTATAAATGTTCTTGAGTAATTAATAGCTTATTAGGTTGCTTCTTCTCAAGTGGTTATTTATGACAGGTATATCCAATAAAATTAAGGAATAGATTGCTCCCCGAAGAGATTCAATAGAGGTGAAGGGCTTAAATCGACTTGTTCATTGATGAGTCTACCTGAGTGTTTGTATTTATTGATTTCTAAAGTTTCCCAAAGATCTACCTTCCAATAATTATTATCTGTATGCTAAATTTCAAACTGTGGGTCGAAAGAAGGATTATTTTCTAAGAGATGATTCGCGTAATTTGAATCTGATTTTTATTTGAAATACTGCGTTTATGTTCCAATATTCTAATATTAAAATTTCTATGTGTTCTACCAATGTAGAAATTATCACAGTCATTGCAATTCAATCTATAAACACCTGATTTATTGTTTTTACCTGATTTGGTTTTATTATTTTTTATATATTTTCCTAAATTATTATTAGTTTGGAATGCTATGTTGAAATTATTGCTACTTAAGAATGATTTCAGTTTCTCACTTGTAATGCCAACGTAGGTTAAGGTGTTGAATTTTGTTTCAATTTATGGACAGGGTAAACTTCATTCAATGCGATTCTACTTTGTTTTTATTTAAAATATTAATTTATTAGTTTGGGATTGTAACCATTATTTTTGGCTATTTGTTTGATCAAATTTAGTTCTTTGTTGAAATTTTCTGGTGATAACGGGATGTTAATCAATCTATGAATAAAACTATTGAATGCTGACATTTTATGTTTATATGGATGACACGACGAGTTATGTATTATAATATCTGTATGTGACGGCTTATGGTAAATTGCGAAAACATGTTTTCCATTTTCATTCGAAATTGTTACGTCTAAGAAATTTATCGAATTATTGCTTTGTATTTCGGTTGTGAATGGAATTTTGGATGTAATGAATTTATATGATTTTCGAAAATTTTCAACTGTCTATGTGTTCCTGTGAAGCAAATAATGATATCGTCTACATAGCGATACAAGTATAAACAATATTTACTGAGTGGAAGATTATGAATTAATTTTCTCTAAGTTATTCATGAATATTTCTTAACAAAGGATTAACCCATAATCGCTATGTAGACGATATCATTATTTGCTTCACAGGAACAGATAGACAGTTGAAAATTTTCGAAAATCATATAAATTCATTACATCCAAAAATTGCATTCACAGCCGAAATAGAAAGCAATAATTCGATGAATTTCTTAGTCGTATCAATTTCGAATGAAAATGGAAAACATGTTTTCGCAATTTACCATAAGCCATCACATACAGATATTATAATACATAACTCGTCGTGTCATCCATATGAACATAAAATGTCAGCATTCAATAAGTTTTATTCATAGATTGATTAACATCCCGTTATCACCAGAAAATTTCAACAAAGAAGTAAATTTGATTAAACAAATAGCCAAAATAATGGTTATAATCCCAAACTAATAATTATTTTTAAATAAAAAACAAAGTAGAATCGCATTGAATGAAGTTTACCCTGTCGATAAATTGAAACAAAAATTCAACACCTTAACCTACGTTGGCATTACAAGTGAGAAACTGAAATCATTCTTAAGTAGCAATAATTTCAACATAGCTTTCCAAACTAATAATAATTTAGGCAAATATATAAAAATAATAAAACCAAACCAGGTAAAAACAATAAATCAGGTGTTTATAGATTGAATTGCAATGAATGTGATAATTTCTACATTACATAGGAAACACATAGAAATTTTAATATTAGAATATCGGAACATAAACGCAGTTTTTCAAATAAAAATCAGATTCAAATTACGCGAATCATCTCTTAGAAAATAATCATTCTTTCGACCCACAGTTTGAAATTTAGCATACAGATAACAAATATTGGAAGGTAGATCTTTGGGAAACTTTAGAAATCAATAAATACAAACACTCAGATAGACTCATCAATGAACAAGTCGATTAAAGCCCTTCACCTATATTGAATCTCTTCAGGGAGCAATCTATTCCTTAATTTTATTGGATATACCTGTCATAATTTCAATAAGCTTTTCATTCTCATTTATAGTTATTTTCATTCATATTTTTTCTGTATATTCATTCGTCTGAAGAAGCTACGGTGTAGTGAAACGCGTTACGAATCGCAATTATCAAGTAAAATTCCTTAAAACACAGTACTTGTTTTTATTAGGAAAAGGTTCATATGATACCTTATTGAGAAGGTGATTCCATTCACTATACAAATACGTAATTATTCACTTTGTATAATAACATCTAATGAAATAAATTCGAGGATTGTTTGAAAGATTTTCCATTAATCAGTTTGATCTCCGTTTGAGGAGAAAATTTGTTGAAAATCGATTTCGTTTGCATAACCACTCCCTATATCTTTCCATTCTTTCCAGCAAAGTAACAACTCAAAGTGTCCAAAAAGAGATTAGTATGGCCAGCGCTTCTAGAAATGTTGCTAAAGTTCAAGAAAGTGATCAAAGAAAATTACATATAGATTCTCTGAACGCCAATGAAGGGTTTGTCCCCGTCGAAGGCAGAAAAAGCCATACCCAGGAAATTGAAAATCGAGATTAACCCTATGGAAAAACACAAACCCAATAATAAATCTATAGTAATAGGAAAAGCATCATCAGGTACAGAAGGCTTTGAAGGAGCAAAAAAAATGGCATGGCTGTTCGTGTGAAGAATCGATCGAATAAATTGTTTGATGTCACAGAAATACAGAAACACGAAAAAAACACCAGCCGAAACAAGGCATATGAAATCGGTTCCGATCTCAACATTCTTCAAGACGTCCTGGATCCTGAAATGTGGCCAGAAAACATAATAGTCAAGAAGTTTCAGTTTTTTCGAAGCAGAGGAGGAGAAGAAACCCACAAAAATCAAAATGAAACCGAACTCGCCACATTTAGGACGAATGAACCACCGCAAGGAAGAAAAAGTGCCTTAATATTCCATCAAAATATACAATCATTAAAACACAAAACATCTGAAATAGAAAGTACTCTGAAAGCGCTAAATGAAGCACCGAAAATCCTCTGCTTCACAGAAGACTGGTGCACTCAGTATGAAAGACCATTTGTGAAAATAGAGGGATATAAAAAAATCGCTTCTTATTCGCGTACAGCCAGATCGTTCAGGTTAATATGGACATGGTGAAATATCAGGAACTTAGACAATATTGCGAAGATATAAATGTGGAATGTGCTTGTGCGGTAAGCATTCTAAATAAACTTCTCATTTTATGTATATTTCGATCGACCCTGGGTGATCTTGATATATTTTATGAAAACCTAAGTCAAATAATAATAATTTTGTGATTCCACAAATTTCCTAAACATAATTCACGAAGGTAATCTGGTCCAAACAATCTTTACGCCAACAATTGTAAAGAAAAATTCACAAACCTTAATAGACAATATATTCGTAAATGAAATAGATCAACCTAAAGGTAAAGTAATTGTAACCGCTCTTTCGGATCATCATGGCCAGCTTTTGGGAGTGGATATGGGGGCTGAGTCATCGGAGTACGTTCCCTCCTACAGGAAGTGTTATACAGAATCCAAAATGATTCATCTTTCACAGCACCTTGCTTCTGAAACTTGGGAAAATGTTTATAATCAGAATGATCCTGATGCTGCATATGACTTTTTTATACAAAAGATCAAGGATTTGGATAGGATGATTTTCATCCCTAAATTGTGCAATAAACATCCTAGTAAAAAAAACATGGATCACTTCTGGAATTCGAAAATCTTGTGAAACAAAGCGAAAACTCTTTAGAGACTTCCACAGAGGGAATATGTCAAGATCACAGTACAATATTTATTGCTGGTTTCTAAAAAAGTTGTACAACAGGCTAAAAGAATGACGAATGAGTATTTCATAAGAAATGCAACCAAAGGCAGAGCAACCTGGCAGGTCATAAATAAATACACAAATTAATCCACGAAAAATGAGTGTGTTCTCGATAAACTGAGAAATGGAACTGACAACGCATGTGAGGTTTTGAATAAAGTTAACCGGCATTTCATTGACATATGCCAACGGATAACCAATGGGACACACTTCAAACCGATAGACAAAAACATGCATGGTGCTGCAATATACCTTAATCCTGCAACACCTTTAGAGATGTATAACACCATAAAATCTTCAAAGAATACAGCTTCATTGGGCTTCGATAAATTCCCAGTGAGACTGATCAAACACATTGCCATCATAACATCGGACCCGCTATGAAATATTGTAAATCTAAGCATCCAGAACGGAATGTTTCCAAAAAAACTAAAATTTGCCAAAAAAGCTCCAATTTACAAGACCGGAGACAATACTAACATCAACAACTATAGACCAATTTCAATCCAAAATAATCTTAGTAAAATAATAGAAAAAATAATTTATAATAGATTGCTTCATTTTTTGAGGAAAAATGTTTCTCTCAGACTCATAAAACGTCTTTAGGAAGGTTAAAACACAATCCGAGCTATATATATATATATATATATATATATATATATATATATATATATATATATATATATATATATATATATATATATATATATATATATATTTGAATTGTGGAGGCCGTTACTTGATGTAGATCCATGATATAAATGAGATAAAAACACAAGGTTTAACTTTAATCTACACTTTATTTGAAAAAATTCGACGACGACACAGCAGCTTTATCAAGAATGAAAAACAGAATGAAGAGTATGGTATTATAAACAAATCGTAAAACAAGTTGGATGAATAACAGGAAAATCCACACCGAGCCATTGTACAGTTAGTATGAAAGGTAATAAAAACTAATAAAACAAGTTAAGTAGGGGTGAATAATTCACATCTACCTGTTCATTCAAAAGCTTGTCCGAATGTTTGTATCTATTTATTTCTAATGCTTCTAGGAGATCTAATTTTGAACTTTTTGATTTTATATGTAATATGTCAAAGTTTTTATTGAATGAATGGTTTTCTTTTATTAGGTGGTTTGAATAATTTGAATCAGATTTATTTTTATCGAAGCTACGTTTATGTTCAGATGCCAAAACTCCTATAGGTCCTACCGATATAAATTTTATCACAAGAACCGCAATTGAGTTTATAGATTCCTGATTTACTTGATTTTTCAACACGAGATTTATTATTTTTAATATGTTCACCCAAGTTATTAGAAGTTTTGAAAGTTATATTAAGATTTTGTTTGACGAGAAAGGATTTAATATTTGTACTTGCAGAACCGCAGAATGTTAAACTGTTGAATATTTTATAGTCTTTATGAATAGGATATACTTCATTTATTGCTTTCTGATACAGTTTTTACGAATGATTAGATCTATCATATCCGGATTATATGAATTATTAATGGCTATCTGTTTGATGATGTTTAACTCTTTATTATAATCTTCTACTGATAAAGGTAAATTGAGTAACCGATGTACCATGCTGTTTAAAGCTGCAACTTTGTGTTGAATTGGATGTAATGAGTAGTTATGTATAATTGTATCAGTATGTGTTGGTTTACGAAAGACCGAAAAACATGATTATTATTTTGTTTAGTGATTTTTAAGTCCAAAAATTAATGGAATCGTTCTGTTCAATTTCTATCGTGAATTTAATGTTCAAATGGATGGAATTAATGAAATTAAGAAATAAGTCTAATTGACGAGTAGTTCCAATGAAACATACTAAGATGTAGTCAACATATCTATACCAATAAAGGAATTTGGAAATGAGTGGATGTGTATGAATTTTCTGTTCAATATTATTTATAAAAATTTTTGCTAAAAGTGGACTCAAAGGATTACCCATGATCCAACCATTTTCACTACTGTAATAGATGTTGTTGAAAGAAAAATAATTTTGTTCAATGCAAACGTCCAACAGATTCAATATTTCTGATTTAATTATGTGGTTAACATGATTCGAATTCAACATGTTTTCGATTAATATTTTGACATCACCTGGAGGAACACTTGGGTATAAATTCTCAACATCAAACGAAATAAGTTTTGCGTTAGGTGGTAGGTTAACGTTTTTTATGTTATTTATCAATTCGAAAGAATTTTTTATAGAAAATTTTGATTTGAATGAACAATAATTTTTAATGATATCTATAAGGTAGTGCGACAATTTCACGGCTGGGGCTGTAACGTAAGATACGACTGGTCTAACGGGGTTATTTACTTTATGCAATTTAATGAGTGAATACAGTTGAGGTGGTTGAGGGTTTGGTAAAATTAATTTGTATTTATCTATTGCTTTAATTAAAGATTTTGCGTCATTTATTGCAATTTTAATATTTTTCTGGAATTTAATAGTTGGATCTTTGTTTAAAATTGTATAGTTTCCGGACGAAATGAAATTTAGAGTTTTAAATAGGTAGTCATTTTTATTTAACGCAATAACAGTATTACCCTTATCTGCTTTTGTAAAAATAACTTCATTTAGTTCACATTTTTGTTTGATGGCCTTTAAAATATTTTGTTCTTTACTCGGTTTAAAGTCAGCTAATGATTCATTTTTATAATGTTAGATGCTAAATATTTAAGGTGAGTGTTATAATGAATATTTTTCAGAGAAATTTCAGTATCTATGCCAAGTTCCTCTATATCAGATTTTATCTTGTTTGATTTAATATTGTGTTTGAAACCTCTCTCCAAGAGATTTGTTTCATCAGTTGTGAAGTTAGTATCAGAAAGGTTAACGAATCTATCAAAAAATTGATGGTCAGAAAATTTAGTTTTACGTGGAGTAGGTTTCGGTTTTCGTGACACGAGAAACTTTAATTTGCGGTATTGGATGGTATATTTATTATGTATTATTGATCTAATTTTGAATCTATTATTGTAATCTAATGAATCGAATTCAAGTGGATGAAGTCTGTACAATAACTCGGTATGAATTACCTTGAGATAAATATTGTAGATGTCTCGTTTGTGGAACAAAATCTTGCATTCTGACTCAAGACCAACAACAACAGTTATGCAGCTCGAAGAGCAGTTATCTCTGGACAGAAGATATGGATCAAATCAGAATGCAAGATTTTGTTCCACAAACGAGACATCTAAAATATTTATCTCAAGGTAATTCATACTGAGTTATTAGACTTCATCCACTTGAATTCGATTCAAGTGGATGAAGTCTGTCTCATTATATATATATATATATATATATATATATATATATATATATATATATATATATATATATATATATATATATATATATATATATGGCAATATGTACAATTTTGGAGTCCCTAAATGAAAACAAGCCTGTCATAGCAATGGCTCTAGACCTAAGTAAGGCTTTTGACAGCGTGCAAAAAGGTATTCTTTTAAAAAAGCTCGAGTGATGTGGAATACGTGGAGTAGGATTGAAACTGTTGGACAGCTACCTATCAGATAGGGTTCAATATGTTACAATGGCAGATAATGATGGAAACATTCAAACCTCCGAAATGTTGAGAACACGAAGGGGAGTTCCTCAAGGATCGATTCTTGGACCCCTACTTTATATTCTTTACACCAATGATCTGTCTGGCATCGTCGAAGAAAAACAACTAAAACACAGAGTTTCGAATAATCTAATAACTTTGGAAAAATACTTTAACATAAATAACCTGAAATTAAATACTAAGAAAACACAGCTCTTACATTTTTCGTTCAACAAAAACTGTGAAAAATTCTCAGTAGCCCACAACGGTGAAGTTATTGAGTCTGTTGGGAAGATGTGATTCCTGGGTGTGACCATCGATTCTGGGCTTGATTGGTCCAGCCATGTACAACGCCTGGCGAATGCATTGGCGGGCTATCCTTATGGCCTGAGAATGATTACATCACATGTTAATCTCCGAACTACCATCGTAATTTATCGAGCTAATGTGAAGTCTCGGATCCGATACGGAATTGTCTTCTGGGGCAATTCTAGAGAGGCGACTTGTCTCTTCAAACTCCAAAAGAGATGCTTAAGATCGATGTTGAACTTGAGGTACACTGAAAGCTGTATGGACTATTTCATCAAAAATAACTTACTCACACTGCCCTCCTTATACATTTAGGAGGCAATCATGTTTGTCAGAAATGACTCTGATCTATTCCATAGAAATGAACACAATTATATGACCCGGAATAAGGAGAACTTGATATCTATGAAATTCAATCGTACTTACCTACAGAAAAATGCACATCATATGATAATAAAAATAAAGAACAAATTACCACTTAAAATACGCAATGAGCAATCAGCAATTCTGAAAAAACATGTACATAAACTTCTAGTAGAAACAGCTTCGTACAGCTTTCAAGATTTCCTGAATACCAAACTTGACTTAAATTAAAACACATACATACAATATTTAAATCGCTGTCCACGTTATTCTTGTTTATAGTCTTACCTTTGTACATCTATTCATTTTGTACCTGTAAATTGAGATTTTTCTGTTGATTGTAAGTAACTATATATAGTTTGATTGTACTTTTTATTTGACATGTTCTACGCCTTTGGCATAATTTGTTTACTTTTATATTTACAACTTTGAATGAATAAACAATCTATCTATCTCTATCTATCTACCTATCTATCACCTCCTCCCGAACATTTTCATATTGAGAAAAGGGTTATGCTTAACTTCATTAGAAAGGTTATTTGATCTTCAATATAAGTCTGCTTTTTGAAGTGGCATTAGTTCAATTCAACCTATCATTGCTTGAATCTCTATGACTTTAATGAAAACCGTTTATGAAATGAAACTTATAATTGAGTTTTCAGGTTTGTGATCGTACCACGATTAAATGTTCGAGGTGACTCACATTTGCTCCCATAGATGGGTACAATCGAGATTCGAATAATTGCATCACATTTCGCATTATTTATAATATTATCTGTTTACCTGCTTGGATAGTTCTTTCTCGTAGGTCTTTTCATGGATTCTTGTAGCGTAACATATACTTCAATTTCGAGATAGCCCCCCAAGAAGAAATCCAGAGGCGTTCGATCAGACGATCTAACCGGCCATTCTATGACTCCTAAAAATAAACAGGATGTTCTATAAAGAAAACTGCACTTTGTCTCTATATTTCTGCAATGATAAATACAGTATAGCTATATATCTCATGAAGGGGTAAGTAGTTCGAAAATTAACGTTACGTCAAAATTCCACCCAAATAAGAAAGAAGACAAAAGCTTGACTCTGGAAGAGAAACTAAGGATGTTATGAAGAATATAACATATTGGCATAGTTACAATTATTGTGGGCAGAGCTTTTGTTCTCTCAGAGTTAACAATCAGGACGATTGGTAAGAATCGTGAACAAATAAAACCTTCTGTTAAATGTTCATCGTTATTAAGTTAACGTTCAACGGTACTTTCTCCTTGAAGGTCTTCATCTCTGGAAAAATTAAGAAATTACTGTTAACCTAGATGGAGCATCTAAATAGGAAACCTTTCAGTTTGGATCTCATATTCACAAAAGTGAAATCTTTGTTTTCCTCTTTTCGATGAAATAATTACTTTTTTCTTTCTTACACTGTTGTAAAGAGGCTTTTGAAAGCTTTCAAATGAGTATCGTTTGATCACTATTTCCTATTAAATTTTAATGGGTTGGGATTGGTAGTTGAAGCCTCAAATATACTTGAAAGATGTCCCCCAACCAAAATCACTCGACGAGTTTCGGAAAATTTTACCAGCTAATACGGGATGAGGAATATATAGGCTGGTTCATTTGTGATGGAACACCCTGTATAATCCCATGCTTGAATGAATGAACATGTAGAAATCATAAAGAAAATATTTTATTCTAAAGGCTTGTTGTGAGAATTCTTTGAAATCTTTATTATATACAAGAATTCCAAGCTGGAAAGGATGGTTGTGATGAATAAGATATATATTTTATTGTTATTATATGAAAAGTTTTTTGCATTTCTAATTTGTGTTCGTAGATATTTTCGGAGTAAAAATATGATGCACTCGA
Organism: Cryptolaemus montrouzieri; assembly: GCA_013387265.2. Lineage (NCBI taxonomy): Eukaryota > Metazoa > Arthropoda > Insecta > Coleoptera > Coccinellidae > Cryptolaemus > Cryptolaemus montrouzieri. The sequence goes on along the minus strand of JABFTP020000185.1, from coordinate 31,121,903 downwards.
GAATCGATACAATCTACGGTTAAGGGGTTTTTTGAAGTTTAAAATTTTCCCCTCGCTTTTTCCAATCTTGTGGATGTTTGAAAATATTGTAGTGAATATTTTACGTATTGATTATGGCTGTTATGCCTAGTTTCTCGTAATTGCCTTCGAAAAAGGATCATATCATTATCGATAGAAAAGCAAAGGTTTTTTATTTCCGTGCTATCAAAAATTCGATTGAATGGTGAGCAAATATGCAGTGTTCTATAAGGAAAACTCTATTCTGTATTTATATTTTTGAATTCCTGAAATGATTTATACGGCATCTGCATTTTCTCATGAAGGCAAGGGAATCTTGCCGATGTTTGACAATTAACGACACGCCCAAATTCCACCTAAAGAGAAAAGAACGCAAAATGAGAATAATAATAACAATAATAAAAATAATTGCCTACGACCACGAGAGCCGGACTCCCTAGGAAACGCATGAAGTGGACCCCAGAGATGAATTCCTTCATTATGCGTTCCTATTACAAGATTACAAACTTGGAATCGGAAATGACAGCATACAGATACGCGTTACATCTTGCGTTCGTAGAAAAATATCCTGAATTACAGCACATATCCGAGCAGAGAATTTCGGATCAAAGAAGAACAATCGTTAAAACAGGCTACTTTCTTCAGAAACGCTGCAAAGCATACGAGAAGAAGTCATAATGGAACATAGAAGCGAAAATGATACTCATAACGGTATACCTGCTGGAGTCAATGAAAGTGTTACAGATAACATCGAAGCCAAGGAAACAAATATCAACATGGAACGCCCTCCTGAGTCGAATCACCAGGACGAATATAGGTATTTAGCAAGATCGGAACTCAACAGAGCAATAACTGAATTCAGTGGCAGTAACCCAACTAAAAGACCTAAACTGCCCAAACTTAAGACGAACAAGAACACCAATATTATCCTCGCAAGCGTGAATTCAGTGTTTGAAAAATATACCGACCAGAACACCTTGGAGAAGATTCACACTTTGATTTACTGTGGAGCAGTAGCGGATCTTCGACTTCACAAACAACAAATCTCCACAACTCTGATTCATGCTGAGCCAAAAAGTGTCCGAAAACCACCATGGCAAGAACGACTGGAGAGGGATATTGATAATATTAGAGCAGAAATCGGTCGCCTCACAGAATTCCTGAGAAACAGAAAACCCTCAAGGCGCTTGAAATCACATATACGCAAAATTTATAGGAAAATTGGTACGAACACAAAACACCCTGATCATAAACAACACATCGACGTGTATATGGACACTTTGAAACAGAAACTCCAAGCAAAAGCAAAGAGGCTTTCAAGATACGTCAAGTGTACTGAAAGGAAACACCAAAACCAAAGGTTCCTCCAAAACGCAGCCAATTTTCATAAGGGAAATAACAAAACTGCGACCAACAATAACAGAGAAGTACCTGACGCACAGTGCTTGACCGACTATTGGTCATCACTATGGTCGAACCCCAAAGAACACAATAGAGATGCGGAATGGATCACGAACGAAAAAGAACGCCTCGATATCAGACCAATGGACTTCGATGGAATAACGGAGGAAGAAATCACAACAGTAGTTCGAGCGACAAACAATTGGAAGGCCACAGGTATAGATAATATCCACAACTACTGGTACAAGAAGTTTGATAAGCTCCATGGAGCCCTAGCGAAACAGCTCACATATGTTCTTCAATATCCCAAGAAAACACCCACTTTCCTAACGCAAGGCTTAGCATATATGCTACCTAAGAGCGATAGAACACAGGATCCGTCTCAATATAGGCCAATCACTTGCCTGCCAACACTCTACAAAATACTCACCTCATGCATATCCAATCAAATATACCAACACCTTGACGACAACAATATATTAGCAGAGGAGCAGAAAGGATGCAGAAAGAAACACCACGGTTGCAAGGAACAACTCATCATCGATTCTGTGATAATGAAACAGGCACACGTAGGGCATCGGAATGTTCATTCAGCTTTTCTCGATTATCTGAAGGCATTCGATAGTACCGCCCATTCTTGGCTTGTTGAAGTATTGCAGATATACAAAATTCACCCAGCCGTGGTAGAGTTCTTGAAGACAACAATGACACACTGGCGCACGTCTCTGCAGGTCAACATGAACAATAAATCAATTAAAACCGGCGAGATACCCATACGTCGTGGAATTTTTCAAGGAGACTCTTTGAGTCCACTATGGTTCTGTTTGGCAATGAACCCATTGTCCTCAATGCTCAATAGAACAGGATACGGATTTAGGATAAAAGCAGAAAGGAATAATCATACAATCTCCCACCTGCTGTATATGGATAACATCAAATTATATGCTTCGAATAAGAAGCAATTGGATGATTTGCTGAAAACTGTCAGTGAGTTCTCGGCAGATGTTCATATGAAATTCGGGATTGAAAAATGTAAGACCCTGAACATTCAAAGAGGGAAAGTCATAGATGGTGAAACACAACTTCCAAACGGTGATATTATACAGTGCATGAGAGATGGCGAAACATACAAATATCTGGGATACCAACAAGCCAGATTGTTAGACCAAAACAATCAGAGGAGAAGATTCGTTCAGAATACAGTCAGCGTCTGAAGTCTGTGCTGAAATCGATGTTGAACTCGGGGAATTTAGTCAAGGCAATTAACACCTACGCCATTCCAGTGTTACTTTACTCATTTGGAATAATCAGATGGACTAAGGCAGAACTGGATGATATTCAAAGGCAGACCCGAACGATGCTAACAAAGTACAACAACTATCATCCAAAATCGTCTGTGATACGAACAACTTTGAAGCGGAAAGAAGGAGGACGCGGATTGATAGATGTAGTCAATTTACACACCGAACAGATAAAAAATCTCAGAGAATTCTTCTCAGCAAAAGCTCTTACTTCTGACCTACATAGAGTGGTATCGCTGATAAGGGATATACACCTCTAAATCTTGCTACCAGAGATGACCTGCTGAATCTACCATTCCTATCAGATACTGAAAAACAAGAACAATGGTCAAGAAAGGAATTGCATGGACGACATCACCATGAGATTAATCAACCACACATCGACAAAGAAGCCTCCAACAAATGGTTGATGAAAGGAGAATTATTCGCGGAAACAGAGGGATTCCTTATGGCCATCCAAGACCAAGTGATCGCCACAAACAACTACAAAAAATTTATTATGAAGGACGGAACATTACAAACAGACAGGTGCAGAAAATGCCATATAAGATCGGAGACTATACAGCATATTACATCCGGATGCGAACAACTGGCCAATACAGACTATCTTCACAGGCATAATCAAGTGTGCAACATTATGCATCAGGAACTTGCACACAACTACGGACTTCTGAATACATTCCAGCCATATTACAAGTATCAACCGGCGCCCGTATTGGAAAATGACTCTATCAGATTATACTACGATAGGCCTATTATCACTGACAGAATGGTGACGAATAATAGGCCGGACATAGTGGTGTATGATAAGAGAGCCAAAACAGCAATGCTGGTGGATGTCGCCATACCGAATAATAACAACGTGCTGAATAAGTTCCAGGAGAAAAAGTCCAAATACACAGACCTTGCTATTGAGATCAAGCAGATGTGGCACCTCGAGAAAATAGATATTGTTCCTGTCATCGTATCCTCCACTGGGTTTATACCCAAAACTTTGCATGATAGCCTTAAGAAATTAGAATTGCATAAGAATACCTATATAGAAATGCAGAAAGCTGTAATTCTTAATACATGTAGGATAGGTAGGAAATATATGTCAAGTATATTGTAATCGAGCCTATTCCCTTTGATTGCTAAATCTGGGAAAGGTAAATTATATCCAGCTACTAGCTGAGATAGTGCATAAGTCCACGATAATAAATAATGAGTCTATCAGATTATACTACGATAGGCTTGTTATCACTGACAAAATGGTGATGAATTATAGGCCGGACATAAGTTGTGTATGATAACAGAGCCAGAACAGCAATGCTGGTGGATGTCGCCATACCGAATAATAACAACGTGCTGAACAAGTTCCAGGAGAAAAAGTCCAAATACACAGACCTTGCTATTGAGATCAAGCAGATGTGGCACCTCGATAAAATATATATTGTTCCTGTCATCGTATCCTCGACTGGTTTAATACCCAAAACTTTGCATGATAGCCTTAAGAAATTAAAATTGCATAAGAATACCTATATAGAAATGCAAAAAGCTGTAATTCTTAATACATGTAGAATAGTTAGGAAATTTATGTCAAGTATATTGTAATCGAGCCTATTCCCTTTGATTGCTGAATCTGGGAAAGGTGAATTATATCCAGCTAACAGCTGAGATAGTGCATAAGTCCACGATAATTAATAATAATGATAATGATAATCATCTCTCACGAGACGTGGCGTGTCGAATTACCATAATATACACGTTTGGGCACACAAAATTCGACAAAAATATTGAAAAAAAACAAAGAAATTCTTTCATTTCTAATTTGAAATTTTCACCCGCAAATGCTGAGTCGTGCAGAAGAATCAAAATTGCTTTTCTCTCCCAAATAGATGAATGATTAGCGAATCAAAAACTGACTTTTTTTGTGGAGAAACAGAAGTGGTGTATCTATTTTTTTAACAAAAATATACTGTTACGTGTTAGTACGGCCCTCTCTGGTAAAATTGAAAATAATATTTTCATTTGAAACATACTTCCTTGTTACTACTCTAATCTAATCATAGATCGCTCTAGACCCCTTCGAATAAGCTAAGCACAGAACGTGCTCTGAGCCTACCTGGACCGAGGATTTAAATATCCGTGCATTTCTGAGACTCGGCTCTATTCCTTCACCGATCTTATCGAGTTCACATTGTCTCCGTAGATCGTCTGCAGCACGCGTTGTCACGAGACGATTCTACGGACCCAAACATCAGCCATATTGCCAAACCTCCGTTGTCTACCTGCGAACCTCGTATTTTATTTAATCTTAGATTTACCTTTACAACGAATCATTTTTCGAATATAGTTTATATAGCAAACTCATATCATTTTTTCGATTCTCTATTGGCCTCTGAATTTTCCGCAATAGAAACTGGAGCACTCTGTATAACTTCCACCGGCCTTCCCTTATTTAATGCAGCTGTCCGATTTTTCATGCGTAAAACAAAACTAGTAGTTGTGGAGTGATTCCTTGCGAAACCATCTTGTTGTTTGGCAATTATATTAATTCTTAAGACGAAAGCTGGAAGATTTTCTGCGATTATGAACTCCAACATTTTGCAGACTATGGATGTCAAACTGATAGGGCGGTAGTTCTCCGAATTTAATTTATTTTCAGAAGCTGTTTACCAAATGGCCGGTAGAATATTTGTACAAGAGGTGGACATAATTATCGTCAAGGTAGAGGCTAAACTTTTAGCACACTTGTTGAGTAATAGGGGAGAAATTAGATCGAAGCCAGGTTAAGAATTATTTTTAAGTTTCAGTAACTCATATCCAACATCTCAGACGAAAAAGATTTCATAGTACGGGAGAAATTATGCTGGTATCTTGGTTCGATGGAATACTATCCAATAACGATAGGACCCAATTTGAGCAATATGTCCATATATCGTTTCATTGTGACATTCAACCAAGTCGTATAAAATGTAGAACGTGTAGTTCCTCAAAAATTATTGTTCTATAATATACAAACAATTAATTATGTTTGCTTTTGCAAACTCACTAGTATGCGGGAAATCTGTACGCCTTTCTAAAATGCTTAAATTACTGACGTGTTTTCGCAACAATAAATAAACCAAACATATTGTAGGGAAAACAAGGAGCATGGTAAACAATCAAAAATTGTTTGGTCGTATAAAAAGCTACATTATATTCATTCTACCGTAAACAATAACAGAGCCCCTTATCAGAGAGAATATAATATAAAATGAGGAGCAATTATATCAGATGAGTATGTAGCGAAACAAATATGTGTGTAGAAAGTCAATGAGAACGAAAAGAAAAACTCATGAATGTTCGTGTAGTCGTTTATGTGACGCTATGATAACTGTAACCTTTGAAAAAAGCATCATATTCATTTCGGAATACTAATACATTCATTGAATATTCATCAATAAAATATGTTTTAGATAAATATTGTTTTCTGAGGAATAAATAGAATGTTTGGAATTGATGTGATGTGAACCCGTTTGCTGTTACTCGGAATAAAGCAATGTCACCAGATAACGCAAAAGTAGGTCGATTTTTGTTTCGAAGGGGACCATTAATTATGCCAACTTTGAGCATTTCCGAACAACCCTCTACCCCTGGGGTGCTCGAACTTGAACTGCTGGCGATCTACCTCAATACATTCAGACTACTTACGATTGACTCTGAGAGGCTGCAAGTATGTGTGATGCAGGGTTGTCGTACATACACGATACACCCTACCTACCTAGGCAGGGTGTACCGTAGCATATATAGATATTAGCTTTCCGCACAATATACATTATTTTAGTCAAGGTTTGGGTTAGGTTTAGTTAGGTTCTCCTCTATAATATCACTGAAAAAACTCATAGTTATTCGAAATTGCCAGTTTATTGGTTGTTACAAAACAAAAGAGTTACATATGGTGTTAAACTTTACTAAGGAGTGAATTTGGATGTGGAAGCGTGTCACAGCATGTCCTCGGCATACTTTTCATAAGATGGTACGTAACCACTGAGTGCTAATCGCTAGTATAATGACATATAATCGTCAGTTAGTCGATTGCGATATCATCTTCATTACAGAAAATGCAGACTCGCACAAGTAAGTTGATACAAACCAGAAATTTGTATCAGATGATGTAGCTTTGAGATGTATTTCTGATATAATCTGCACCTACTCATTTTCAACAGAACATTAGTTCATATTAAACTGATTTGCTATTTCAGTAGCTAATTTCTCAATGTTTTTACATGAAAAAAGATAACCCATAAATGATACTTTATTTGCCAATTCATTGCAATCATAAAAACGCATTTGGAATTGTCACAAAATGTTTGATAATTCAGCCTCATACGTATCATAATTCAACTGAGGAATCCTTGCTTTCGAAGACGGAAAATGTTTCACATCCTTTCTTTTCAGTTGGTCTATCATAAATTGCGATTTACTTTTGAATGCGTTTACTGCGCTAATCGTCTCAATAATAGTTTTTCCTGTACCTTGAAGCTCCAAGTTAATGGTGTTTAAGTGCATTGTGATGTCAGTCAAAAATGCTAAATAAGTCAGCCATTCTTTGTTTTTCAACATCTGAGTATCATCACCTCTTTCGTATAGAACAGCTGTTATTTCTGGCAATAATTCTTGAAAACTTTCTAGAAATTTTCCGCCATTCATTCACCTGACGTCCGTGTAAAGAACTGAATCAGTGTGTTCAGCTGACTGCCTATCTTCCAACTGCAACTTAAAGAACTACGTGCACGGATTGAATTCACAATTTTTGATCCAATGCCCAACAATACCCTCCGTGATTAAAGCTTTTGAACACAAAACTTTTTAATGTGTAATACAATGGAATCAGAAAAATGAAGGGAATTCTTCATTAGCTCGACACAATGCCACAAAACCGTTTCTGTTTCCAGTCATTGCTGGTGCTCCATCGGTTGTAATGCTCACTAAATTATTTATTGGTAGCTTGAGGTTTTTTACAAAATTGAAGAAAACGTCATAATATTTTTTCGCCACGGGTCTTCCCCTTCAGAGGAATGATTGTCAAAAAATATTTCTTAGTCAACATGTCATTGAATACCAGCCGAATATAAATACATAACTGGCCAGTGTCTGTCATATCGGTCGATTCGTCCAGCTGTAAAGAAAAGTATGTACATTTCATGATATCATGTTTCAGTTTATCTGCCATGTCCTGGCTCATGACTTCAATACGCCTTGTATTAGTCGGACGAGATAATTGAAGTTCTCTAATAGCAGACATGATTTCTGTTTCATTTTTAAAATCTCCAAATGAATTCTCACAAGCTTCAATAAATGCTTGCTTCACAACCGATCCTTCTTCGAATGGTTTCTTGTGTTTCGCCAATATATGAGATATTTTAAATGACACGATCGTAGCAGCTTTTGATTGTTTGGCTGGTCTTGTAAACATGGTTTGTTCTTTTTCAAACAAGATATCAAATCACGTACTTTCAGTTTTTTTAATTCACCGTGGCGGAAAATCTTTTTCATAGTTTTTATGAACCGTTTTATGATGCCTCTCTTAGTTACCACGCTTAGGTATTGCAACTGACGCACGACAAATGCATTCATACTTCACCATACAAAAGAAAAATTCTTCCTGCCAATCATTATTTAAATGATACGTTTTAGATTTCTTCGCTGCACTCATTTTGTACTACTTAGTAATAAACTTTTCATCGACGTAGTATAGCCTTCAATTTACAATTCAGAATGACTCCAATTCCTGCAGACGGAATATTTATACCGGCGTGAGCAAAAGGCTCGAATGTTCTCGTCAAACGCGCTGCCCGAAATTTCTAGGAAAGTGGCAAGAATAAAAATCGTTGCTTTTCTCTGTCAAGTACCGCGCGTTCCTTTGATAAAGCCGACTTTTTCTGCTAGCAGAGTGTTAGTTGATTACGTTATAAATTTTTGTAGTTCAGTTACCTACTAATTGAAAATTTTTTCTTATCGAGATATACTCAAAAAGCATTCCCGATCGACTGGTCGATCGTGATCGACCGTTTGAGCACCCTTGCTCTACCCCCACTATACTCACCTATAAAATAATCATACAGAATATGGGTCGAGAAGCACATCGTTAGAAAGATATTTTGAATATCTATATGAATCGATAAATTCTTTGAAATTAATTCTGGATACAGAAAGATATTAACATATAATAATTGAACAACTCTTTGAACCCAATGCATTTTGAACGAATGGTTACACAGCTTGATATCAGTTTTGAAAAAGTAGGTTAATTTGAAAGTGTAGAGAATAACCCTCTACACTCAGCATTCCCAAACATGAAAATTTCAATCGCAAAGAGTATCGTGTGATACCTCATTGGACAGGTGTCTCGCTGCTCTGAACCAATTTGGTCAACACTTTGTATTAAGGGTCTATGCGGGTTGTCCAAACCGTGTTCATTTCGTTAGCTAACTTGGTACATCAGGTCGATTAATTCAAATTCAAATTTTTTATTTGATGCAAAAATATCTCGAGAATGAGTAATCAACAGGAGATAACGTAGAAATTTTTTTCTCAAAATAACAGTTGTTCCAAAAAAACGACAAGAATATTCAACATAAACCATGTAAAGAAACCATAGAGTCTACTATATCTTGAACTTCTGCGTGCATTGGAATTTCATCGAAGCAATTGAGGTGAAAACGACTGAAGAAACTGTTCAAAATGAGCTCATCCTACCTCCGTTTAGAGGTATGTCTCCGTTTTTACGTTATTAAAGACATTAGATGTTGATAGTCGCCATTCTTTCATAATTCTCCTTCGCAGGTCGTGCAAGGTCTGCGAAGCATATATTTTCTATTTCAAATGACCCCAAGGAAATATCGAGAGGTTAAAATTCGGTGATCTTATTGACCATTCATTTGGTCGCCTCTTATCGATTCAGTTCCCTGGAAAATTATTATATAAATATTCTCGCACGGGTATATCAAAATGCGGGGGTGCACCATTTTGTTGGAAATGCAATTGATCTTCTGGGAAACTGGAATCGTTTTCTAAAATCTGGATAATTCTGGAATAAGTTATCTATCTCCATTGAGATTACTCTTGATAAGGACAGCTCACGATATTGTTCTCGCAGAACCCTTTCCAAACTTTCAATTTTTTGTGGGGTTTGTGATGGATTTTTCTGTTCAACTGTGGATTTTGGGTACCCCACTATCGAAAATTATGTCTGTTCATCTCTCCATTCAGTATGAACGTGCTCCTGTAGGGAAAATGATTGGAAGAACAAATTGATCGTATTATAGATGATGTGTAACTTGCTAATGTGCTGATTGCAATGATTTTCACAATTTTTTAAATAACATGTGGATCTTATTCGAATTGAAGTCTTGCTGTGTTTGGTAGATGAGAGTAAATGCACCGTTCGTTCGTTCGTTCGTTTTTTTTTTATTATTAATGGTGACTCATAAAACCAACTTGTTATAGCTTTGAAGAAGATTTTAAATAATCGAAACGTCGACGATTAACTGATCTGGTTTTAGTCTTTCGTCCTGATATCCACTCATTCAACTCATTCAAATAATTTTTTTTTGAATTTTGTGTTAAAAAATAAATACATACTCGTTTTCTGTTAAAATAGAATGAGCGATGTTGCATTCCTATCTATTGGCAGCTTTACCTTCCAATTACAAAGTGAATTGAAGTATACCGTCGATTAAATCGGAATCAATTATCCCGACATTTCTAGCTACCTAACGAATTGAATACCCCGATTGGAATACCCTGTGTAGACCTTCAACACGAAGTGTTGATCAAATTCGGAGCATTAAAAGACTTTTTATAATGAGGTAACACATAAGACTCTTCGCGATTGAAATTCTCAAGTTTGGGAGTTCTGAAGGTTGAGGGTTGATCCCGACACATTCAGATGAACACTTTGAAATATCTTTTTCATCTCTGTTATCAATCTCTACTACCATTTATTCAATATCGAGTTCATAGGATTGTTCAAATATTATATATATATATATATATATATATATATATATATATATATATATATATATATATATATATATATATATATATATATATATATATATATATATATATATATATATATATATATATATATATACTTCAGACAAGAAGAATTATTCCGTAGATCAATGAATAATCCTCCCGACAAGAGCTAGTTTCCAAATCTGCCTGCCATGCACGCAGCCCCCAAGCGCCACAATACTGCAACTAACTAACTAACTAGTGCCGAGAAACGAAGCAGACTGCAGTTTCGCCCTTATTAGGAGCTCATCAGTGTCGCATATCGCTTCTCAGCATCCTATCAAGCTACATCGGGGTACCCTATGAATTCCAGAAAGGACGCACCTCGTACATACGTATAGAGTCGCCCTCTATGGACCGACACGGCGAACCCGCTACCATTAGTTGCACTATTGTGGCGCTTGGGGGCTGCGTGCATGGGAACTAGCTCTTGTCAGGAGGGATTATTCATTGATCTACGGATTTTTGAATAATTCTTCTTGTCTCAAGTTTACATATGTAGACTCCTCGCGAAATTTATCGTGGAAGATATTTGTCCCACCAAATATTTACCGACGGGAGGTTTATCTCGGAAACAGAGGAAAAGAGCATATTCCAGCGAGATTATTTCGTTCGTTTTCTACCGTTGATGTGATTCACGGAACGGCGAAAGATGTCTCCCAAATGTTTGGAATTATTATTGTTTCCACATCTGTTTGTTATTGTTCGTATCTTTCTCGAAGTCCGGTAGCGGGTTCGCCGTGTCGGTCCATAGAGGACGACTCTTATACGTATGTACGAGGTGCGTCCCTTCTGGAATTGATAGGGTACCCCGATGTAGCTTGGTAGGATGCTGAGAAGCGATATGCGACACTGATGAGCTCCTAATAAGGGCGAAACTGCAGTCTGCCGCTTCGGTTCTCGGCATTCTGCTTAGTTGCACTATTTTGGCGCTTGGGGCTGCGTGCATGGCAGGCATATATATATATATATATATATATATATATATATATATATATATATATATATATATATATATATATATATATATATATATATATATATATATTATATATGCTGTTTGTCAATTGGTGGCTCCAGCAGTAAGTGCTGGTCGATTTTTACATATCAAGAACGGGTTGAACAAAGCTTAGACATATGGTAAACAAACCACTGTACACATTAGTGATTTTGTTTTTGTGTCTCATTCTTTTAGTTGTGAGAAAATGTCTGATTTTGTGCCAAATGATCGTAATTTGCAGGAAGCGTTGATTTTCTTCTTTCATTCGAAGGAAGCTCTAAAAAAATTATGGGGATGCTGCTCTAAGTGAAACAATGTGCCGGGATTGGTTCCGTCGCTTAAAAAACGGTGATTTCGACGTGGCGACCATTCCCGTGAAAGAAGGTCAAAAACCTTCGAAGACGCTGAATTGAAGGCTTTGCTCGATGAGAATCCATGCCAAACGCAAGAAGAGTTTGTTTCAGCCTTAGAAGTTACCCGCCAGGACATTTCCAAGCGATTGCATGCGTTGAGAATGATTCAGAAGCAAGGAACTTGGGTTCCGTATGACTTGAAGCCAAGAAACGTTGAGTGTCTTTTTTTCGCCTGTGAACAACTGCTCCAGCGGCAAAAAAGAAAGGATTTCCTTCATCGCATCGTAACGGGTGATGAAGAATGGATTCATTGCAGCAATCCAAAGTCTAAACCCCCTCCCTCATATTCCCCAGATATTGCACCATCCGATTATTACTTGTTCTGTTCGATGGCACATGGTCTGGCTGATCAGCAGTTCCGCTCATATGAAGAGCTCGTAAAATGGCTTGATTCGTGGATAGCCTCAAAGGACGAACACTTCTACCGTCACGGTACTCGAGCTCTGCCAGAAAGATGGGAAAAAGTTGTAGCTAGCAACGGTAAATATTTTGAATGATTCATTTGTAATCATTTTTCACAATAAAGTTGTATTTTCATAAAAAAAAAGCGAGAACTTACTTGCGGACCTAATATAATGTTTGTGTTCACTCGCTTCTTGTAGATGATGACAAACGTGAAGTTGAAATAAACGACAGTCCCAGTTGAAAATAAAATTGACCTGTTTCAGTATTTTCCTTGACACGCCTTGGTCTGAATCAGAAGAAGCGTAAAATTTTCGTTGGAACACCATATAACGTATAAATTCTAAGCATGTTCCTGGAATCATCATTGTTGATTCACCTCTTAAACGTGAACGTTATTAGAATGACTGAAATACAAAATAGCTAAAAAATACTCGTGATACGTTCTTTACTTATCTTTCAACAATGGATCATGACATTTTCTCAAAAATATTCTCAACCCATTCATGATGTGTTGGTATTAAGTCACCTTTTCCACATTTACAAGTAATATTTGTGTCTTTTCAAAATATCTCCTCCCTAGACATAATATTTTCTTCTCTGTCATGTAACGTGACTTTTCCTTTTATTATACTATCGATTCTTATCCATTCATCGAATATCAAATCGTTGCATAAAATAATTTATTTCGAAAAGTTGTTTATAGAAATTATCTATAGATATTTCTAAACAATTGGTTATTTTCTGATAGAGCAAACTTAACGTAGTCCTGAGAATCGAGAATCACCTACTTTTACCTAATATAAGGCGCTTCCTTATTTATGCATCTTACACTATATAATTTTTATTTTATACATGCATTCCGAATGTACGCATCTACCACCAAAATCTTCATCTACTCAATGGTTAGTATATGCAAGTGGCACGACACTTCCAGCTCGCGTAGTAGTAGCGATTGGAAAGACAACCATATAGAAACAAATACAAAATTAAACGTCATGCGAATATGATTGTGACCCATCAACCTGTAGGACTGTGTAAATATTAAAATCTTTGTTTCTTCAAATAGCGAGAATAATTGTATCTATATATTCATGTTGATTAGGAAGCACTGCATATCTATGTCTTTTATTTGTCAAATACATTTCTTGTTATAATCCTTAATTCTGATTCCCTACATGTCACTTTTCTCCATCTCTTTCATTTTATCTTTATGGATCAATAATCAACCTGGAATGATTAACTATAATACGTCCGAAGCGACATATTTCATATAGTTAATAAATCTTTATATCTCCCTCAGCAATCAGTTCAAAATTATATTTCTGTCATAACATAATATTTTATTTCTTCCAGTAACTCTATACAAAATATACCCTCGTTTGGTGGAAATATCATACATTCCGAGAATCCATTTCTATCAAACAATGTGTCCAACATGCAACATCCGCTTGCTTATTACGCATTTATTGATTTTCACTGTGTCTTTCGCCTCCTTGATATTAATGAAAACATTTATGAAACAAATGGTACCTAGAGTAATCTAATCCAACTAAAAAGAATCTTTCATTTTGCCCAATGTATTATTTTCAACCTTCATGCCAATACGAAGTGATAACATGGTTATTTAATACGAGGTATTCATATACCCCATATCTTCTTTGATTTTTACTCTACTTTGTCTTGAAATATAACAAAAATATTGGAAGAAAGGTATAGAAATACCAACAATCATTACAATATCGTATATTTCTCAGTTAGTATAAGTTATAAAGAGCATGCATGACATTTGTGAATAGTTTCTCTGAAAAATCACAGCACCTTCTGAGTTTTCCTTTTTGTTTTGGGTAAAACTGAGTTCATAGCCTTCCGTCTGGTCCTCGTTGCAATGTAGATGCTTCGATTCCATTTTTGTGTTGAAATTGTGATAAATTGTATTCCTCATATCTCTCCAGTATTCTCGGCATACGCAATTGTTTCTAAGTTCTTGTAATAATTTGCGGGGTTTCGCTTATTAGTTGTATCTTACCTTCATAAAAAGAAGAAACAGCTAAGGCCAAAATATCAAATAAATTGTAAGTCGTTGTGAGTGAGTCTACACTGCCCCTAGTGGTATTGTATTATTTTATAATATCTGGCTTATTTTCGATTTTGAATATTGCATTATCATTTTGCATAGTGGATAATAAAATAACCGCATGAAGTAAAAAATTGAAAATTGTTTGCTCACGGAGTAGGTAATTGTTCCTCGACCTCTATAGCTTGTATATTATCTCCCCTTGCCCTGTTACAAGTCTGAATCCGTCTTGGCATGCTTTGAATTAGGTTTTTGACCTACTATGGGGTGATATTCTGTCACTCTTCGGTGGCGGCTTGGATGAGCTGTTGTGGGGTTCTTGGATTATCCTGGCGCTATTTTCCTTTTGAGATTATCCCATAGATGTTCAAAAGGATTTAGGTCTGGAAAGGAAGCTGGCCAGTCAAAATAAATATATATATATATATATATATATATATATATATATATATATATATATATATATATATATATATATATATATATATATATATATATATATATATATATATATATATATATATTGCGCTCCATGATTTCCAGAAAAAAGGTGAAGGGTGAAGGGTTTGCGACAGGAATCTAAACAATGGAAAAAGAAAATCAGCAGAAAAATATTTCAACAATCAAACTTCTTATATGTCTGAACAAATCTAAGAAAAGATTGTACATAGCAATCTAGGTCATGAAAAGGACTAAAGAGATTTGAAAAATACATAACCTGCGATATTTCCTCAAATTCCCTCTCTGTTTGACTGAGAGAGCCCTGATGGCCAGGTTCAGTCTTCCAAGTGATGCCTATTAAGATCTATAAATGTTTTAGAATCATTATGGACCCAATAATCTGGGTTGACATCGCCCATATATTATTTCTTCGTGGAACTGTTTAATTTAAAGAAAAATTTGCGAAAAAATTTTGACAGTCGTTCGAAAAATATGAGAAATTATTATTTCAAGAGAATGTCGCGCGAGGTTGCTGGTATTCGGAGGAGCATTATTTGATTTTTTTCATTATATTTTACTTAACAGAAACCCTAACAGGTGATCCCACTCACAGAGGTTCTCTAACTAGAAGCAATAATAATAAAATTTTTAACGAGTTGTCCTCGAAAACATGTTACCACTATTCAAGCTCATAAATAAGAGGAAATTAAAATTCTCTACATGAAACACTACTAAGTTTATGAAATTCGGCACATAACATAACCTAATTGTAATTTCTCAAGTAAGTAAATAAAGTTTTTTTGAAATTGTAAAGGCTCACTGAAAACAAGTCTACATTATTCAGGTGGAAATTGGCAAAACGCATTATGCTCAGAAACACAGAGTTATAATAAAGGGCAGTTCGAGCTTTTGAAACATAGAAAAGTGAAATTCGACGGTTATTATACTGGGGAACGTTGAAAAGAAGAAAATTGATCAGAGGATGATTGAAATGACCGTTCATAGAACGGTACAAAAATATTCCATCGAAAAGCATCCTTCTATGCTCCAGACTCAAGATATTGAGGTGTTTTAAAGATACATTATAACCACTTGCCGGTCCACATCGATTCAATCTAAAGTTAAGGTTTTTGGCAAACTTTCTTTATACTTTCTCTATTGTATCTATATAAATATAAAAATGGGGAGACCAGGGTTGCATACTCCAAGTTGCTTCTTACTAGTGTGAAAAACAATTTTTTAAGTAAATTCTCGCTTCAGAAGTTCTTCGTTGTCCTCAACACGAAACCGAGCATTTTGAAAGCTTTTGATACCAAATAACCAACGTGAACAGAGAATGAGAGTATTTCATCAAGCATTACGCCAAGATCTTTGATGCAATTTGTTCTTGCTATATCTAAGCCTCCAAGAGTGATTATTTTTCGTATTCTGTTATTATTCTTGGTGACAGCGATATGCTGACATTTGTCAATATTAAGTTTGAAATATCTGGAGGTGCAGAACGTAAACAAGCGATATAAGTCACTTTGAAATGCGTCTATATCAGAAAAAGATTCCACACGTCTGTATATTTTGAAATTGTCGGCATATAACTCGTGATCGGTATTCAAAAGGCACTCAGAGATATCATTTATATAGACTAAAAAGAGCAGTGGTCCAAGGTGAGACCCCTGCGGTACTCCAGAAGTAACTTTGAAAACGATTGAGGAAATTCCATTCACTACGACTAATTGCAACCTGTTATTTTAATACGAATCCATCCATTTCGTGTGCGATTCAACGAAACCAAAGTCAGACAATATCTTTACTAATGTATCGTGATGCACCTCATCAAAAGCCTTCGCCATATCAGTGTATATTGCGTTCACTTGACCGCCATCATCAAAGCACTTTGATAAAAAATTGACATATGGGGCTAGGTTCGTCAAAGGTGATATTCCCCTAAAGAAGCCATGCTGATGTTTGGACAGTCTAGTACTACAGATATGAAAAAGTCGTTCTGTCAAAATTGATTTAAAAATTTCACCAAAATGGCGGAGAATGGTAATGGGTCTCTAATTACTTATTAAACATTTTTTACCATTTTTGAAAACAGGAACAATTTTTGCTAGTTTCCATTCATCTGGAAATATGCCTAGTTGCAGTGATTTGTTGAAAATAATTTGAAGAGGAGTTGACAGTGATTGTCTACATGATTTTATAAAGATTGGGGGAATTGTGTCAGGCTTTGCGCATTTGGATGGATTCAGTTTGGAGATTTCTTTCACAATATCAGTTACCTCCAACGATTCATTGAGATAGATGAGAAAGAATTGAGCTTCTTTTCATAAATTATTGTTTCTCTGGATCTTCGAAAACACTGGAGAAGTATTCCCCGAAAGCATTAGCAATTGAATAATTTCCTTCAAATTTGCTATCGCCCAAAAGCATAGCAGGGGGTATATTCTCACTCCTTCTACATACTTAAACGTATGACTGGAATAATTTAGGGTTATCTATAATGCTGTTTTCAACCGATGAAATATAATCACGATCCATTTGAATTGCGATTTTACACTCTTTTCGTAGTTGAACAAAATTTTTGTTGTCAAATTGATTTCGGAATTTCGTAAATCGTGAGTGAAATCTAGCTTTCTCTGAGATTAGCTTAATTGCTAACTTTTGGAAAACCAAGTAGGATATTTATTGCAACCAACATACATACATACTTATCGATTATACCATTCAATTTAGAGTAAAATTTTTCCACACAATCATTTACACAGTCGTTAGCTAAAGCTAATTCCCAATTAATATTATCGAGTTCATTTTTTATGGGTTCATAATCAGCTTTGAAAAATTTATAAATGGATCGTGACTTATTTTCGTTTTTCCTATCTAAATTTAACTTAATATAACATTCCAACAATGGGTGATGCGAGTCTTCAGAAACGAAAGGTAAGAAACATCGCTGAACATCAATGTAACAATCATTTGCAATGGTCAAATCTAGAATTTTGCCGTTTTATCAGGAATACCATTGAACTGAGACAAAGAGTTATATGAACAGAAGTCACCGAACCCGGTGTATACATCATTCTAAATGATATCATTCCGCCAAATACCGCGAATATCATTGTATGACCACGTGAATGATGTTAAATTGACATCGCCTACTACAATAAATGTATCATCAGGATGACTTTCCACCAAGGAAGTTATATGATCGAAATATTCTCTATTCGTATCAGATACATAGTAGCAAACACATAAATAAAGGAATTTACAACCAGTGATTCGAATTCTTAACCATACATCCTCCACCGTCGAAGTGTTAATCCAGTTGTTAAACATCTCTGCATGGAAATCTCTCGATACCGCCACAAGAAGACCACCACCGTCAGATTTCGAACTCTTTGTGCCGCACCTATCCCTTCTAAACACTGAGTATTTATAAGCACACACGATTTCTGAAGTATTACTATGGGGCCTCAGCCTGGACTCCGTAACACAAAGAATATCGTAATTACTATTCAGAGCAGAATTCAGAAATTCAGCAGTCTTCGTACGTAAACCTCTCCAATTTTGATAATATAAATTAACTAAATCGATTGCAGCCATTGATAGAACTTTTTAGTTATACTTATAATTTTCACTGAATCAAGTGTTAAGAACTTTTTCTGAAGAAACATGGACAATTTTTGAGTTATTATCTTTTCCGTCTTGAAACCAACAATATTCCATCTTTCATAAAAGTGAAATTCTCACCCTCGCCAGAGCCTCACTATGGGCTTCAGCACTAGGTCCAAGGAATTTCTAGCCGGTACACTTGCAGGAAACGAAATCAAATCTGTTTTGCCTCCCAGCATAATGCCACCCGAAAACATCACACTGGCCCCTTGGTATTTCGGAATTTGTCTTGATGCTCGGAATCTAGCTTGTCTTCCACCGACCCCTTAAAACCCAAATCCGGCGGTCATCTGATCGAACACCAATTCTCATCCGAAAAAACAACGTTTCGCCAATTCTCATTCTCTCAGAATTCCAATTTTGGTACTCGATATATCAATTAAATCTGCTAATTTTTTGTTGTCTGCTTAGTTCTGGAACTCTTAGGAGTCTTCTGCTGTATAAACCCCTTGAATGAAGTCTTTGACGCATCGTTTCGACTGATACACTGATGCCTGTTGCTCCAGAAATTGCCTTTGGAGTATGGCGTGCGACGCACTAGGGTTCCTTCTTACAATTTGGTACAAAAAGCGCTCTTGTTCTTCACAAGTGATCTTCCTACGACTACTTCTAGGCCTATTTTGCAGAGATTGTAGGACCACGCATCGGGCGTAGGTTTTTGAAATCACCTCCTGTTATACCCCATTGTGGCCGCTATATCCCTCTGTGTCACCACTTCTTCAACGACAGCAATTGGTCGACCCCTATGCACATCGGACAATCTAACTTAAAGCATTTTCAATTATGTTTATAGACTTTTTCAAATTTTGAAATTCACAGTTTCAAATCTCAGTGACGACTGAGTACAATATCCCGAACATGTGATAATTCAACATTTCTCATCGTTTCATCCAGTTTTTTTACAACAAAAACTTGGCCATGGTTAAAAATAATCAATTATGTGAAATACCGAGTCATTCCATATAAAGTTAGTTATGTGTATAATAACTCCTTTGCGGTTAGTTTATCGCATGTTTAAGTGACTTATTTCAGTGAAAAACATTGGGAAGATTGAAATGGACCACCTTGAGTTCGGATAATGTTGTCTTTTAGTTCGAACTGTTGGGTTTGGTTAAGCCTCAAGCCCAATGGATCAATATTCCGCGTTTTTTCTCCCTCTCAAATAATCTACCTGCTAACATATTGTCATCAACTGCTTTCGAAGGTATTTCCATCTCCACGTCATTTTCTTTACCTAAATATTCATCTTATCAAATTATCTATTTCATTTTTTAAATGAGAGAAAAAACACAAGGTTTAACTTTAATCTACACTTTATTTGAAAAAATTCGACGACGTTTCGCTGACACAGCAGCTTTATCAAGAATGAAAAACAGAATGAAGAGTATGGTATTATAAACAAATCGTAGAACAAGTTGGATGAATAACAGGAAAATCCACACCGAGCCATTGTACAGTTAGTATGAAAGGTAATAAAACTAATTGAACAAGTTAAGTAGGGGTGAGTAATTCACATCTACCTGTTCATTCAAAAGCTTGTCCGAATGTTTGTATCTATTTATTTCAAATGGATGGAATTCCATCCATTTGAACATTAAATTCACGATAGAAATTGAACAGAACGATTCCATTAATTTTTGGACTTAAAATCACTAAACAAAATAATAATCATGTTTTTCGGTCTTTCGTAAACCAACACATACTGATACAATTATACATAACTACTCATTACATCCAATTCAACACAAAGTTGCAGCTTTAAACAGCATGGTACATCGGTTACTCAATTTACCTTTATCAGTAGAAGATTATAATAAAGAATTAAACATCATCAAACAGATAGCCATTAATAATTCATATAATCCGGATATGATAGATCTAATCATTCGTAAAAACTGTATCAGAAAGCAATAAATGAAGTATATCCTATTCATAAAGACTATAAAATATTCAACAGTTTAACATTCTGCGGTTCTGCAAGTACAAATATTAAATCCTTTCTCGTCAAACAAAATCTTAATATAACTTCCAAAACTTCTAATAACTTAGGTAAACATATTAAAAATAATAAATCTCGTGTTGAAAAATCAAGTAAATCAGGAATCTATAAACTCAATTGCGGTTCTTGTGATAAAATTTATATCGGTAGGACCTATAGGAGTTTTGGCATAAGAACATCTGAACATAAACGTAGCTTCGATAAAAATAAATCTGATTCAAATTATTCAAACCACCTAAAAAAGAAAACCATTCATTCAATAAAAACTTTGACATATTACATATAAAATCAAAAGTTCAAAATTAGATCTCCTAGAAGCATTAGAAATAAATAGATACAAACATTCGGACAAGCTTTTGAATGAACAGGTAGATGTGAATTACTCACCCTACTTAACTTGTTCAATTAGTTTTATTACCTTTCATACTAACTGTACAATGGCACGGTGTGGATATTCCTGTTATTCATCCAACTTGTTCTACGATTTGTTTATAATACCATACTCTTCATTCTGTTTTTCATTCTTGATAAAGCTGCTGTGTCAGCGAAACGTCGTCGAATTTTTTCAAATAAAGTGTAGATTAAAGTTAAACCTTGTGTTTTTTATCTCATTTATATCATGGATCTACATCAAGTAACGGCCTCCACAATTCAAATATTTCATTTTTGCCAATTATAGTATTTTCTTTAATGCCTTCTATATCTGAATATTCATTTTCTATTACGTTATTGGGCATACAATCATTGTTATAATTGCTTTTATTATTTACTTCTTCATTATTACTACTTTTGTTCAAATATTGCAAATATTGGTGCACCAAAGTTAAATACAGAATGCAGAAAAACGGCACATTATGTTACTCTTCCAGTGTCAGCATGCAAGTTCACATTTCAGTGGTACACATAAGTACCTTTCGAGTCAACGGTTCGATACTAATTACTAGAAAATTATGCAATTTTTTCTTTTGTTTATTGAGCTAAAACATTGTATTATCACTTTTTTATGAGGTTAGGTTTGGTAAGAATGACAGATCATCTTCAGATATTAGAACAGTAGCTTTTATTCCTGTGTTGACCCGAAGGTTAAACTAACCTATCGAAAATAGAACCCAAGAAGGAAAGGAATTTTATAGAACCCCAACTGATATAACCAAATCTTTTCATCCATATACATCCTTCCTATCAATCTTCTCTTCGCCTAGATTTATTAAACTTACCTCACGTATTGATTATGTAGATGAATTTCAACTAGGATATAACCACCGGCGTCACGAGTCGTCAAGATTCTAACGCTCATAGTATCTACCTACGGTTTGTAAGATTGATCATTTTTGCTTCGCTATGTTGTAAATAGACAAAGCAAAATGCAGCGAAAAGTACGTTGTCCTCTGAAATAACACTTCTCTCGTCAAATTAAAATAAATTATAAAATTACTCAAATCTGCATCAATTTTTTGGGCAACTAAGGTACTATTCACAAAATTTTAGTGGTTAATTTTAGAAAGGATGAATCTGAACAAAAGCTGCTTGAAAAACGATGTTCTTTGATGAAAATATTAAAAATATCTTGTCATTTGAAACAGCGTTATTGTAGTCCTACATATTTCTTCTGAGATCAGAACTACAAACATACAAAGTAGGATCTTCTGTGAGAAACTTACGAAGAACGCATTCACTTTTCTCAACTTCTAACATATCACACAAAGTAATGATTGAACAGAAAACCAAACGAATAGATGGGAATCCGGGAACTTAATCTCAAAAGAAATAGATTCCGAGATGCTCATATAACTAAAAAGGTAAGGGAAGAGAGTGATACTTGTCTCTACTTTTTTCATTGCTGGTTGCCTGCGGATATGTGGAAGAATTATATTGTAGAGGATATGATGCCAGGGAATTGAGGTTAGACCAATTGTATAATTTATAATTCTAATGGCATAATCCAATTCTTTGCACGTGGGCATTGTTCAGCTGCAAGAAGAGCATTTCATAAAGTGTGAACATCGAAAGGGGAAGGGGGGCAGTTTTAATCAGAGGCAGTTTTGAATTATTGGATTTATGAACGCATCATTTGTCTTTCCTAACTTCCAATACCTTTTTAATACTGGTAACACCGAACTACACGTCTGTCAGTTGCCAATTTACATCAATGTCAGTGTCAAACAGAATAAAATTTAGCGGTTACTTTACGGAGACGAAACCAACCATTTTATATTTTATTGTAAGCGGATTACTGAAAACGTAAGTATTGTTTTCCAGTTTTGACTATTTCATGGTGTTGTGTATATTGTAGCAAGTGTATTACCAATATAAGTTTATTGGTCGTCTAGATAATTTTGTTTCTTAAGGATGGTATTGCGGCAGATTCGACAAAAAACAGTGGGGCAGTTATGAATAAAATGTTCAAAAGTGCCCTCAGCTATTCGAACAAATGATGCTTATTTATTTATTTATAAATAAGTTCATTTTATATTTTCACAATTATGAATCACAATGGTAAGAAATTACAAAAAGAAAAAGGAAAATGATGTTAACGAAGAAGACGCCGAGGGAGCCGTATTGTGTGTTGTGGATGATAGCATGAAACTAAGGACCGCTGCTGGTATATATAATATAAAACCAACGATTTTGTACTATACTACCATAGAGTAAAGACATACAAGGAGAATGTAAAGCCAAAAAATATAAACTGTAGCAGCAAAAACACTGTTCATCAAGTTTTCACTAATGATGAGGAGCGTATGCTGAATAAGTACTTTTTTCCAAGGTCCAAAATTGGCATATCAATGTGCAGCAGCGTTAGATAAGTGTCCTGAAAAATGGTTAGATAACAAGATTGCGGGCATTAAATGGATGAAAAACTTCATGGAAAGGCACCCAGTATTATCTTTGCGCAATCTTGAAAACACCAGCCTTCCAGATCAACCATCTTCAATAAGCATAATGTCATGATATTTTTTGATAATTATGAAAAGTGTTACAACGTGGAAATTATACTCCAGACTGCATCTATAACTTAGACGAAACAAGTAGCATGATCGTTGTTTAAGCACCCAATGTTATTGCTAGAACAGGTCGAAAGCAAGATTCACAAAGTGTTTCGGCGGAAAGAGGTCGATTGATCACTATATGTGGTATTGCAAATGCTCTTGAAAATACCATTCCTCCGGTTTTTATTGTTTCACGAAACTATACTTTTTGGGGCTTCAGTTGGAAGTGTCGGGTTCGCCAATAGTCTTACTAGCGGTTGGATGACTGGATCTATATTTCTGAAAGTTTAAACCACATTTAAAAAAAAGACTAAATGCACCAAAGAAAATAAAATTCTTGTACTCCTTGACAATCATGAGAGTCATTGCACCATTGATGCTATTAATTTTGCAAGAGAAAACGGCATAACACTGTTGATATTTTCTCCTCAGAGTACACATGATTGGTTGCTTAATCATCCGGGCAAAACAATAACTATTCACGATCTCGCAAGTACTGTTACCTCTGCATATAATGCTTCACATACTATTAATAACATCACATCGGGATTTTCTGCGCCAGGAATATATCCGTGTTTCAGGAACAAATTCACGGACGCTGACTTTGAATGTTCGGAAGTGCCTAATCGGGCTGATCCTTCGCAAGTTCCCTTGAAAGTTGCATCTGAAAATTTAGTTCCTGGTGGTGTAATAGCTGAAAATGTGGAGACTGATCAACCTCAACAGGTGTTATCGCAGTTTGATGCCTCTATACCTCATAATATCAACGGTAATGTCACTGTCACTGAAGCTGTGGAAATAAATGAACACACAATAGCAGTAGCTCACGACGCAACTGACAATGCTCAAATTAATGCCCCCGCACATTCTGCAATCAACAGTGACGCTGAAGATATAGAAGTAGATCAACCTGTAGTAGCATCAACTAGTGAGCCCATTATCATCGCCTATTATATCTAAATAGCCAATATACTAAACGCCTAATATACTGAACGCCTTTTCATATCCAACTGAAATACTGAATACCTTATTATATTCACTTCATTATTCATATTTTTACTTGATAGTTCTTTATGTTACATGGAAATCTCTCATATATTACCTCAGTCATCCTTAGGGTAATGAAGCTTCCAGTATTGTTTTATGGATACTGACTTATCAACCACACAAATTTCAACAATATTCACTACTATCCCAATTCAAAAGGAAACATTCAATTTGAAAATCTCAACATCCTCCAATTGAGCTAGAATAAGATGAAATTAAAAACATTTCAACATTGATTCCAACAAAGAAATCGTTCAATCACCCTTTAGGCATAGAAATTCAATTATCAACAACTCTAATATTGATTCACACTATTCCAAATTTTCAGTTCCAAAAGTATTGAATATATACTTCAGGAAATATATGCAGATCTATAGTTTCAAATTTTCAATTTCCAATAAGATTCATGAATTATAATGAACAACAAATATGAACTTGAAACAGCAACATGGAAGAATTACTTCTCAAGTATATTAATGAAATAGAAAATAAAAGTTTTTATCAAATTAAAATTTCTTGGGAGTATTCAAAAGACAAAATCGAGAAATTAGTAATCAAATAAAGGAACACTACTGAATACCTAGTAATTTCACCTTATGTGATTGAACTATACGTAACTATTTTGTATAAATTCAAATTGACCAAAATTTACACAATTTGCTTACCAGAAAGAATAAACATCTTCTGAATTGAAGGGCTCTTGTGGAAAGCAGAAATGAGATCCACAAATTTGTCAATTACATTAGGGACCCTCATATACAATACAATGATGTTAACTATATATCTGTTTCAGTGAAACTGTTTCTTGTAACAGTTAATTTCCTTAACTGTCGAGTTGGCAGTTGGTTTCGAGCAGTCAGCTTCTTATAAACTTGCTCTCTGATAATTGAAATTTCTATTCTTCAATTTTACTTCTCTTCAATTCATTTCTTGTGAAACTTTATAATATACTATCAAATGAAAATGAAAGGAAGAAACTGTATTAAAACAACTTCATATTTCCATATTACGTAAGGAACATACTCATTTTACACAATTATATAAAATACCTATTACAAAAATTGTCAAATTGCATAGCATTCTCCAAGTAGTAGTTGAATTTTGTCCAAAATATGATTCACATAATCAGCAGCATAAATGACTTTCATAAATATTGGATTGAAATTTGTGGTTGTACAAAATAAAACTTCATATGCAACTTCTATATATTTGAACATCATGTTTCCCACTATCAGCCACCTATAACAGAGAAACTTTCAACTTCCAATCAATGAGGAATTCCTGCCATTCATTCAACAACATTGATAATATTTCCTGAGAAACAGTAACTATGAGTTATGCATAGAAGGAACTCACAATATTTACCTTTTGTGCAAATTTGAGATCTTATTTTCTTTGGTTCAAACTTGAACATTGTCAAACGCATTAAATCCCATTAACTTTTGAATTTGGATAATTGTAGAATAGAAATATACTTCCTCTTGAATAAACTGAATCGAAAATTCAATTTGAAATGACACGGTCATATTGAAACCCAGCTTCAAATATTTTAATAAGATATAGCCTTTAGTGGATAGCTTTCAATATTCATATGATACATACTCTAAATGACCTAACGAAAACTTTATCGAGTTCATTCCAGAAAAAATATTATTATACAAAAGAGCTCAATACCTATTAATAGCAACTCAAAGATCCTCCAATTGATTCGTTAAAAATCCTAGTAATTCCAGAACATTTTTCAAAGCATAGAAGTTAAAATAACCATGAAAGAAAAATGAAATATGTATATTCTGAGTACATTTCTTGAGCATGCCTAAAAAATACAAATTAAAATACATGAATAAACCTCAAATTGCATTCACTTACCTTTCAAACATTATAGTAAGTCTCCTTAACTCTTTTTTATTATAACAAGCCGTTTGAGTCATATTGATTAGGTCAGAATAACCAAAAATGTTAAATTTATGAATTTTGATAGTATGTCGTTCCTTCCTCTAACAAAATATACATTAACATGGATAAAATAAACATCAAACTACGATCATTAACCACTAAAGGTTTAGTTTAAGTTCCGTCAAACTTTTCATTCAAATAAAATTCGGAACTACTTATTCCGACAGATCGAATATAAGACTAATTAAAAAAAAAAAGATTCGATTGTCACTCAGAAGATAGAGGGCACTATATTCTAGATGTTGTTAGTACCGAAACTATGTTGGTGAAAATTAAAGTAACTAACTATTTCAATCTCACTATTTTGCGTTCAGAAGAGAGAGAGCATTAAATTTTACACGTTGGTAACGCTCACTTCTGACATAGAATAGCGATATAAGGGGCAGAAGGAGCGGTGACTGGCTCCGCCCCCGTGTTTCCGGTCTTTTTCTCGAAAATATAGGTCTCAAAAATCGTCCCGAATTGGAAAATTGAGTCTTACAGTAACGATTTATCTTCGCGGACCCGATCTTGAGATATGTAGGAATCGTTCGAATGTCGAATCCTTTCTCCCGGTGACCCCGTTTAAGTAGGATGGTTAAAACAAAAACCCCTATTTTGACAGCTCAAGGTTTGCTAATTTCGCGAATTTCTGGCCGTCGGAGATTTTCGAAATAAGGAAAATAAAGCTAAAATTTGCGAAAGTCGGCCGATAGCTCTTCGTTCCATGGAAGATTTTTCCGTTTTCCCGTGGTTTTCTGAGAATCTAACTATTGCGGCGCGAAATGCGAAACTCGGGGCTTTTTCGTCCTCTAGATTTCGTAACGATCGAAGGCGATAGAAATCTTTTTATAGCTACAAAAGTCCATAGAAAATATCCCCCCCATCCCCGAGATTTCGGAGACGTATTTTATTTTCGCTTTTTAGGAACATTTTCCCGGAGTTTTCGCTCGATCGACTTCTCCGATCGCCCTCCGAAAGATCCAAGTTATCGATTCCGAAGAAATCTAGCCGTTTTGACATTTCGTTCGTCCGGGGCGACGTTTCGGCGAAATTTTTCGAAATATCGCGCCTCCGTCGTTCGAGCTAGGGACTCCGAATTTCGCGCGGATCTTTCTCCGACGTTTTTCTATCGGAAAAAGAATTATTCGAGGGGGCCTATGGCCCCCGCTTTCCCGCACCGTCTCCTTCTTCCCATCCAGTTCAAACTCCAACCGTCCCCTCCACTTTCCTCGAAATAAACCTTACTGCTTTAATATTATATGGACTAAATCTATTGACAAAAGTAATAAACCCACTATAACCCTTACATCTCATCTTCCCCCTGAACTTAATAATGAAACCGATAAATCTGCAGAAACACACACTAAGAATACTGATAAAGGTCACGTGCAAACTCCTTCACGTTCACCATCTGCAATTGAAAGTGCCGCCAATATTGATAATTTGACAAAAATGACTAGGAACGCTGAAAATATAAGGGAAAAAGTAACAGTTACTCCTGAAGCAATAAGCCCGTTTCCTGAAGCGACTCCTCGTACCGGAAGAAAAAGAAGAAAGAAAGGCTCGTCACGAATCTTAACAGATACTCCCGACAAATACGCAGTAGAAGCTGCTTATCTAGATCGGATGAAACGCAAGCCACCAATTCTGCCTCTATCAAAATGAGGAAAATGTATGCCTAAGAACAATACGTATAAAAAGAAGAAACCATTGCCAAAATATCAGTCAAACTCAGAATCTGATATATCTTCTCATGTTGATTCTGATATGGACTAAACAGATGGTCAAAGTAATTCTGAGTCTGATAATCTAGTTGATGAAAGGGAATCTATTCAATCCTTCACAAGAATTTAAATGAAAATGACTATAAATTGGTAAAATGTCACTGCCAAAAAAGAATCACAAATGTATTTCGTAGCTTTTATTAAACATGAAGACATAAATATTCACATAGAAGAGGAAGAGGTTCGAGAGGTTCTCTTATCCCTTGACGTGTCGAAGGGTTCAGGTCCAGACAGCATTCCACCAATTTTTCTCAAAAATTGCGCTCACAAATTAAGTAAACCACTGAATCAGTCTCTGATTAATGCTGTATTTCCAAAAAAGTGGAAGGAGTCCGCCGTTGTCCCAATTTTCAAAAGTGGAGATAAAAATGATATTTCTAATTATAGATATATTAACAAGCTTTCGATCATTGCTAAAGTATTTGAACGTATAATTTATAAGTATCTTTTCTCTCATGTGAAAAATTTCATTATCCCACAACAGCACGGATTTTTTAAGGGTAGGACTCTGGAAACTAATTTGATCGTTTATAGTGAGTACCTGCAGAGTGCAATGGATTCTCAAATTCAGACTGATGCTACTTACACAGATTTTTCTAAAGCCTTCGACAAAATAAGTTTCGATATTCTCATTTTTAGACTAGCCGAAGCAGGTGTAAGTGGTGGGTTGCTTGAGTGGATCCAATCGTATCTACTGAATAGGTCACATTTCGTTAGTTTAAATGGTTCTAAATCTGAATCTTTCATTAGTACTTCTGGGGTACCGCAGGGAACCCATCTCGGTCCTCTTCTTTTCTTAATTTATATAAATGACATAGATAAATGTTTCCGGCATTCCAGATTCTTGCTCTATGCAGACGATCTGAAAGTTTTTAGATCTTTCAGATGCTTAAGGGACTGCCTTGATCTTCAACTAGATTTGAATAATTTGGTTGAGTACTGTAGAGAAAACCAATTATTTTTGAATTTAAATAAATGTTTCACGATAACTTTTATTAGAAACCATTCCCCTATCACTTTTCAGTACTCAATTGGAAATTCATTGTTGCGACGTGTGTCCACGGCTTTTGATCTGGGTGTCACTTTCGATTCGAAGTTGCTCTTCGATGCACACATAGATCGCATAGCAAATAGTTCAAGTCGAATGATGGGTTATATTTTCAGGAAAAGTAAGGAATTTAAATATGTAAAATCACTTATCACTTCATATTATGCTTACATCTACAGTAAATTAAATTTTGCCTCATGTATTTGGAACCCTTGTTATGATTGTTATTCCAACCGACTTGAACCCATTTAGAATAGATTCATACGGTTCATATGCTTCAAAACTAACTTTGTTATCCTGAACCACGACTACGCTCCTGCCCGTAAATATTTCAATTTATTGTCACTTGAAAATCGTAGAACTATATCTGATATTTTGGTTTTGTTTAAAATATTGAACTGCGTACTTCAGGTACCTGAGATCTTGCACATGGTTACTTTAAATGTTCCTATGAAATCATTGAGGCACCACGACCTCTTCTCTGTAACTTTTAGAAAAACTAATAGTGCACAAAACTCCCCTATCGATAGGATGCTACGTGTCTGCAACACGCATAGGAGTATCAATTTGTTTGGGGTCACATTGGCCTCTTTGAAGAGAACATTACGCTTGCTCTTTACTGACTAACATCAAATTCATTCAATCGTTCGTTTTTGTAATATTCATTTTGCATTTCTTTTTTCATTCTTTCTGTGGATACAATTCACTATTAATGTCTTATATAATACTTTTTTTTAGAATACTACATTCTATGTAACTCATGTTCATCTAGTGAATGTCATTTTGGCTTCGGCTGTGGACATTCCTTATATTGTACTTAAATAAATAAATAAATAAATAAAAAGACCGAAATATGTTTTAAATAAGAAATTCGGTTTTAAATAATTGTTCCCTGGCAAAAAAAAACAATTCTGCATACCTCTCACTGATATTGTAAGGAAACTTCCGAAGCCATGCTCTGCTCCAGGAACTTCTCGTATAGCTGCTCTATCAACTTTCATATTTGACTTTAATTAATTTAAACGAAGTTAGGTACTATTACCAAAGTTTTGAAGTTGTTCAATTTTTTTGAATATTTACTTCTAGTTTGGCCCATAAGGCGATACGAGTTGTTTTTTTCATGTTTGATATTCCAAACTTACATAGTTTAACTATTTGATTCTTTTTTAAACGCGTTCCTGAGACCATTTCAAATTATATCTTTTCAAGATAATGTTAAGATTATAAAGATAATATAAAGATTTTAATTGCAATATGTAACTAACTAGTATTCGAATTGTGGAGGCGTTACTTGATGTAGATCCATGATATAAATGAGTTAAAAAACACAAGGTTTAACTTTAATCTACACTTTATTTGAAAAAATTCGACGACGTTTCGCTGACACAGCAGCTTTATCAAGAATGACAAACAGAATGGAGAGTATGGTATTATAAACAAATCGTAGAACAAGTTGGATGAATAACAGGAAAATCCACACCGAGCCATTGTACAGTTAGTATGAAAGGTAATAAAAACTAATTAAACAAGTTAAGTAGGGGTGAATAATTCACATCTACCTGCTCATTCAGAAGCTTGTCCGAATGTTTGTATCTATTTATTTCTAATGCTTCTAGGAGATCTAATTTTAAACTTTTTGATTTTATATGTAATATGTCAAAGTTTTATTGAATGAATGTTTTTCTTTTATTAAGTGGTTTGAATAATTTGAATCAGATTTATTTTTATCGAAGCTACGTTTATGTTCAGATGTTCTTATGCCAAAACTCCTATAGGTCCTACCGATATAAATTTTATCACAAGAACCGCAATTGAGTTTATAGATTCTGATTTACTTGATTTTTCAACAAGAGATTTATTATTTTAATATGTTTACCTAAGTTATTAGAAGTTTTGAAAGTTATTATTATATTAAGATTTGTTTGACGAGAAAGAATTTAATATTTGTACTTGCAGAACCGCAGAATGTTAAACTGTTGAATATTTTATAGTCTTTATGAATAGGATATACTTCATTTATTGCTTTCTGATACAGTTTTTACGAATGATTAGATCTATCATATCCGGATTATATGAATTATTAATGGCTATCTGTTTGATGATGTTTAACTCTTTATTATAATCTTCTACTGATAAAAGTAAATTGAGTAACCGATGTACCATGCTGTTTAAAGCTGCAACTTTGTGTTGAATTGGATGTAATGAGTAGTTATGTATAATTGTATCAGTATGTGTTGGTTTACGAGACCGAAAAAACATGATTATTATTTCGTTTAGTGATTTACAAGTCCAAAAATTAATGGAATCGTTCTGTTCAATTTCTATCGTGAATTTAATGTTCAAATGAAACATACTAAGATGTCAACATATCTATACCAATAAATTGGTATTGGTATAGATATGTTGACGACATCTTAGTATGTTTCATTGAACTACTCGTCAATTAGACTTTTCTTTATTTCATTAATTCCATCCATTTGAACATTAAATTCACGATAGAAATTGAACAGAACGATTCCATTAATTTTTGGACTTGAAAATCACTAAACGAAATAATAATCATGTTTTTTCGGTCTTTCGTAAACCAACACATACTGATACAATTATACTACTCATTACATCCAATTCAACACAAAGTTGCAGCTTTAAACAGCATGGTACATCGGTTATTCAATTTACCTTTATCAGTAGAAGATTATAATATAGAGTTATACATCATCAAACAGATAGCCATTAATAATTCATATAATCCGGATATGATAAATCTAATCATTCGTAAAAACTGTATCAGAAAGCAATAAGTGAAGTATATCCTATTCATAAAGACTATAAAATATTCAACAGTTTAACATTCTGCGGTTCTGCAAGTACAAATATTAAATCCTTTCTTGTCAAACAAAATCTTAATATAACTTTCAAAACTTCTAATAACTTAGATAAACATATTAAAATAATAAATCTCGTGTTGAAAAATCAAGTAAATCAGGAATCTATAAACTCAATTGCGGTTCTTGTGATAAAATTTAGATCGGTAGGACCTATAGGAGTTTTGGCATAAGATCATCTGAACATAAACGTAGCTTCGATAAAATAAATCTGATTCAAATTATTCAAACCACTAATAAAAGAAAACCATTCATTCAATAAAAACTTTGACATATTACATATAGATCAAAAGTTTAAAATTAGATCTCCTAGAAGCATTAGAAATAAATAGATACAAACATTCGGACAAGCTTTTGAATGAGCAGGTAGATGTGAATTATTCACCCCTACTTAACTTGTTTAATTAGTTTTTATTACCTTTCATACTAACTGTACAATGGCTCGGTGTGGATTTTCCTGTTATTCATCCAACTTGTTCTACGATTTGTTTATAATACCATACTCTCCATTCTGTTTGTCATTCTTGATAAAGCTGCTGTGTCAGCGAAACGTCGTCGAATTTTTTCAAATAAAGTGTAGATTGAAGTTAAACCTTGTGTTTTTTATCTCATTTATTGAACTAGTAAGTTACTCACACTTGTTCAAGACTGTTAATAGTTTTATAAAGTTTATTTAGGCAATAGTGAATGTACGAAATTAGTGGAAATACACAATTATAATATAAGATCTGTATGTCTTAAATGAAGTGTTGATTATATTCTAAGTTACATTGTTTTCTTGTTATCATGGTATTTCAAAACTGCCCTGGCTAGGGGCGTCACAGAAATTCGGTTCACTATATTAAAATTGCCTTCGAATTATCATACCTTATTTTTCCAGAGTTGAAAATAAATGAATACTGAAAGCAAAACACCAATCATTCCACCTTTTTGTATTAATCATGCCGTTTATTCAATGGAATCACACGCAAAACGTCGTAATAACATCTTGTGTGTGTTCCATTCAATTATTTGGATGCAGCTAAGCCCTCATGAATTCCCGCAACCGTTCATTTGAAAGCACGATGGCAAATTGAAAAGAATGGTCGATAGTACGGTTTCCACCCCGCATCATCTATTCATTTCTATCACGTTTCCATGAGAAACGATGGTCGCGTGCTAAAAAGAAGTGAATCACAGAAATTGAAGCAACGTTTTCCTTTATCGGACCGAAAAATTCCCGATCGTTCCTCCTGTTGAATTGCACCCGCAGACTTAATCTGCGCCATTTATCTTATCTGGTTTATTGAATATCCACCTGCACGCTTCTTGCTTGGAGTGGGATGGTGTGAACATTTGAAAATATATTTTAATGGAATGGTAGAACACGGATCAGGTTACATCGCTCTCGGTTCACATATATTCTCAAGAAACTGGATCATATTACATAGCGAAGTTTTAAGTCTTTTTATTCGTCCAGCCGAGTGTGAATTGATATTGAAAATGATGAAGAAATGAAGCTTTTGATTAAAAATTATATTTAATATACAGAGTGCATACTTTGAATAGGATAAATTCGGATAAACTTCAGGCCATATTTTATCATGAAATTCCTCAATTTTTATTGTTACTGCCTTATGTTTCTGCAATACAAGGGTGAAATCAATCCCCAACATTTTCTTTCAAATGGGATAATATGTCATATGGAATTATACTGAATATTTGCGATTCGTAATGCGATTCGCTAGACCGTACCTTTTCAGACGAATAAATATACAGGTAGCTACGTTGTAGCGTTACAATTCGCTAATATTTAGTAACATTCCTAAGAAAACATTACTTGTTTTATTATTAATAATGGAATTCTACCAAGTTGAAGCCTCCCAAATTCAAATCTTGCTGGAAAAATTTATTCTAGAAAAACGATTTTTTTATTTTTAACATCATTATATGGCTCCAAGTTCCACAAAACTTAAATTTTCGATATAAATGAAAACTAAGCTTTGAGACATCTTAGCAGTCTACTATCGTCTTATGAGTTTGAAGGAGTCTTTTTCATTACTTTCATCAATATGTGAGGCCATTTTGTTTAGTACTGAATATCTCGATAGCATAGTATCGTTCATTTTGATCGTATTGAATAAACAATGATGGGCAAATTTCCACTATGTTAACAAACTTATGACGGGATTCACCACATATGACATCTCAAAATACCTGAGTATTTAACTGATTCAACTAGATGAGCAATTGAGAAATAAGCCCAAAATGTCGTTACCAAGAATAATATCCAAATTCTTGATACCAGTTTTTTGATAGGTTCAGTAATCTTTCTGATATTTAATTATCTAGATACCAGCGCACTTCTTTAAAAGGGTTTCAACCATAGTTTAGAGTCAAAGAATCCAATATTATCTTGACCAGCTTGGAAGTAAAGCTGGAACGGTTTTGAATTAATTATCGTAATCCAAAGAGTCGAAACATTTTGCGTCATTCATACTGAAATAAGAGTTTAATCAAAAAAATTTGATGAATTAACATCGAAATCCAGAAATCAGACAATATTGCTTTTACCTAGAAAAATAAGGATATACTGTTATAACTTTAAGTAAGGCAGATTTTTTACTTAACCCTTGGGGTGCCTGGTGGGTCTGACAGACTCATCGGTTCAAGGAATCGACAATATTTCAGAAAATTCATAACTCCCGCCACTTTGCGCCTGAGTAGCTTCGTGATATAGACTGGTGGTTAGATTATTGAAATCTAACCTAACCTAACCTAACCTAACCTAGAAAGATAAGGACATACTGTTATAACTTTAAGTAAGGCAGATTATTTACTTAACCCTTGCGGTGCCTGGTGGGTCTGACAGACCTATCGGTTCAAGGAATCGACAATATTTCAGAAAATTCATAACTCCCGCCACTTTGCGCCTGAGTAGCTTCGTGATATAGACTGGTGGTTAGATTATTGAAATCTAACCTAACTTAACCTAACCTAGAAAGATAAGGACATACTGTTATAACTTTAAGTAAGGCAGATTTTTTACTTAACCCTTGCGGTGCCTGGTGGGTCTGACAGACCTATCGGTTCAAGGAATCGACAATATTTCAGAAAATTCATAACTCCCGCCACTTTGCGCCTGAGTAGCTTCGTGATATAGACTGGTGGTTAGATTATTGAAATCTAACCTAACTTAACCTAACCTAGAAAGATAAGGACATACTGTTATAACTTTAAGTAAGGCAGATTTTTACTTAACCCTTGCGGTGCCTGGTGGGTCTGACAGACCATCGGTTCAAGGAATCGACAATATTTCAGAAAATTCATAACTCCCGCCACTGTGCGCCTGAGTAGCTTCGTGATATAGACTGGTGGCTAGATTATTGAAATCTAACCTAACCTAACCTAACCTAGAAAGATAAGGACATACTGTTATAACTTTAAGTAAGGCAGATTTTTTACTTAACCCTTGCGGTGCCTGGTGGGTCTGACAGACTCATCGGTTCAAGGAATCGACAATATTTCAGAAAATTCATAACTCCCGCCACTTTGCGCCTGAGTAGCTTCGTGATATAGACTGGTGGTTAGATTATTGAAATCTAACCTAACTTAACCTAACCTAGAAAGATAAGGACATACTGTTATAACTTTAAGTAAGGCAGATTTTTTACTTAACCCTTGCGGTGCCTGGTGGGTCTGACAGACCTATCGGTTCAAGGAATCGACAATATTTCAGAAAATTCATAACTCCCGCCACTTTGCGCCTGAGTAGCTTCGTGATATAGACTGGTGGTTAGATTATTGAAATCTAACCTAACTTAACCTAACCTAGAAAGATAAGGACATACTGTTATAACTTTAAGTAAGGCAGATTTTTTACTTAACCCTTGCGGTGCCTGGTGGGTCTGACAGACTCATCGGTTCAAGGAATCGACAATATTTCAGAAAATTCATAACTCCCGCCACTTTGCGCCTGAGTAGCTTCGTGATATAGACTGGTGGTTAGATTATTGAAATCTAACCTAACTTAACCTAACCTAGAAAGATAAGGACATACTGTTATAACTTTAAGTAAGGCAGATTTTTTACTTAACCCTTGCGTTGCCTGGTGGGTCTGACAGACCTATCGGTTCAAGAAATCGACAATATTTCAGAAAATTCATAACTCCCGCCACTGTGCGCCTGAGTAGCTTCGTGATATAGACTGGCGGCTAGATTATTGCCCTTCCGCCGTCCCCAACGCGCACGCGTTCGAGTAACACGTGTTATATTTGCGCTCGGGCCTGAGAAACCCGACCAGGCACGCGGCGTAACTTCTAACTGGTAAGTAATCATTTTTATTTTCCATTATTTATTTGGAATTGTGTGGTCAATTATTTATGATAATAATATTTTTGCAGTTAAATATGGCTAGGCGATTAACTAAAACCGAAATAAGCCAAATTTTGGATGAAGTTAGCAATGAAATTGAGGATGACAGGGTTTCTGATAAAAGTGGAGCCGAATCCGATCACGTGAGTGTTCAACATGATTCAGATGATACTGAGGAACAAACAAAAGTTCATAATGAACCCAGTAGTGACATTGATGATGAGATGTCTAAGCCTTTGAGCAACTTTGCTCACAGATCAAAATATAAAGGAAAAAATAATACAATATGGTTCCGTGATCCTCCGAGTGTTCGCGTTCGTACTAGAGCAGAAAACATTTTTACTGGAACACCTGGAGTGAAACCTCATGCAAGACATGCGCAGCAAGAATTTGATTGCTTTCATCTATTAGTAACCAAAGACATGTTGAATGTAATTATGGAACATACGAATAGGAAGATCCGCAATACGAGGCAGGATAGCAATACATCAAATGAATATGCCTATTCAGAGATCACAATGAACGAACTAAAAGCAGTTATTGGATTAGACTTCTTAGCCGGATTATTCAAATCTGGAAGACAACATCTGAAAGATTTATGGGCAAGTGACGGAACCGGCATAGATATATTTCAAATAACAAGTTTGAGACGATTTGTGTTTGTTGTAATTGTATGAGATTCGATAACTTGGACATGCGTGAAAAAAGAGCAGCAACTGATAAATCCGACATATTTTGGAAGACTTTGTAAAAAACTGTCAATCCTTCTATGTTCCACATGAAAATTTAACCATTGATGAAGAATTGGTAGCATTTCGTGATAGATTTGGTTTCCGCCAGTACTTATCCAGCAAACCAGCAAAGTATGGGATAAAGATTATAGCCCTAGTTGATGCCCATACTTATTATTCTTTGAATATAGAGATATACAGAGAAAAACAGCCAGAAGGTCCATATAAGGTGAGTAATAAGCCGCATGATGTAGTAGATCGTATAATACAACCCATCTCTCAAACAGGAAGAAATGTCACCATGGACAATTGGTTTACGAGCTTTCTCACGTACGAACATCTACTGAAAAATCATAAATTGACTGCTGTCGGGACAATGAAAAGCAACAAAGCCTGTATACCACCGAGTTTTTTGAAAATACGTGACGTGAACACCACAGTTTTCGGATTCCAAAATGATGTGACAATTCTTTCTTATATTCCAAAACGAAGAAAAGAATGTTTTCATGTTGTCGTCACTTCACCACGATTTTGAAATAGATACTGAAATAAGTGATCAACAAAAACTGGCAGTTATAACCTTCTATAACCAGACAAAAAGTGGTGTGGATAACGTAGACAAATTGATTCGTACATATGATGTGTCTCGAAATTCAAAAAGATGGCCCTTGACAATTTTTTTCTGGATTCTCAATACCGCTGGTATAAATGCCAAAATTATTCACATGTTGAACAATACCGGTGCTACCAATGTAACTAGAAGAGATTTTATAAAAAAAATGGGCATGGCATTGATGGCCCCATAGCAAGCTGAACGTCCTAACAATTTGCGTCTTTCTATTAACCTAAGAATTAGCGCTCATATAGGGGAACCCTCAGAGCCATTAGCTAAAAGACAAGATACTACTATAAAGAGACGTTCTTATATATGCCATGCTAAGAAGAATCGTAAGTCTAAGTACACTTGTACTTTTTGCACGAGTCACATTTGCTTGGAACACGCAAATTTTATATGTAAAAATTGTCGGACAAATACCGAGTAGTTATTGATCGATATTCTTATATAAGTAATCAAAACAAGACATCAGAGATGTCCAACAAATCAATAACTTAAGCTCTGTCTTTCAAATGATATCAGAGTCGGTTCAGTTCATTCGGGTGAGCTTCAACTCTAGCAAGACGCAATCAACTACGTTTTCTTAAAGGTACCCGCTGAAGAACCTCCTCTAATGATGCAAGGCCAACAAATTGAATCCAAAGATTCGATGAACTTTCTCAGAATAATTGTCTCTGAGTTTTGCTGGTACGAACATGTATCAGTAATAGCTAAGTTTAGTTTTCTATTCAGAGTCAAGCGAAACTTCATATGTCATATCAGCTGTTGCCTCTATATAAGGCGCAGATTCGACATGCTTTGAAATATTGTTCCAATGTATGGGGATCTGTGCCCAAAAATTCGTTGCAGATGTTGGATAGTGTGCAAAAACGGGCTGTGTGCCTCATCGACCACCTGGAGGTCACCCGCGATCTCCAACCGCTGGCTCTCAGAAGACAGGTTGCTGTCTTTTCTCTGTTTTCCATATTCTTTCACGGAAGATGCTGCAATGAGCTGAAAGACCTTGTTTCGGGAAAACTCATGTTTTACCACAGCACTAGGCCGGCAGGGAGTTTTCATCATAGCGTGGTATATTTAGCCTTGAACCTCTCTCTATAAGAATTCCTTTGTTCACAGGGCCGGTGAGCTGAGGAACTCGCTTCCGTCCAACATCTTACAATTTGTCCATCTTCAGGAAGCGAGTAAACAGACACCACAGTTCTTCCCAGGCGCCCACTCATGTGGTGTAACACGTTCGCCTATGCCTTGAAAGTTCGCATAGAGAAAAAATCGACTATAATATCAAATGAAGAATATTTCTGACTCTTTTGATTCAAAGAACGACATTCACATGGCATATTACGCTTGTGATCGGACAGTCCATTTCTGAATATGAGGAATCCTGCGCCTCACATTTGTTGCTAATGGCTCCAAATTTAGCACCGACCTTCCTTAGACCCGGAAAAAAATACTTGCGGGGGCCGAAGTCTGCGCTGCGTTGCTTCTTCTCCGCTCGATTCAAAGTACCGTCACACCCTCGGATTATCCCCGAAATAGGCCTTACGACTTTAATATTATTATATTAATAACCTGTAAGTTGATTTATCTGTGCATTGTAATAATGTGAAGTCTGATTTTGATCTCAATTAAAAAGAGTTTAATATTGTTGATTTAAAGATAAGTGATAATTATTATTAGCTAAGTATGAAAGGGTTTTGAATTGCTCAATAAAACTTTATAAAATAACTTGTCTCATTTTTTCCCTTTTTCAGTTAGAAATAATGTTAAATATAAATTAAAACTTGTTATTATGGTTTATAAAACATCAAAATGAATAAAAATAACCAAAATATGTTTACGGGTCTATCAGACCCACCAGGCTCCCCAAGGGTTAAAACAAAAACTTAATTGAATCTGGAAATAATAGAAAAATCGAAATTAAAGAAAAATACCTCTAATGAACAATTTAATTTTAAACACATCTAGAATAATCCGAAATCTTTAATACTGAACAATAGAAACTTTCAGTTGACAATCCGCAATCACCGAATTTTTTTTCTATCGTTAAACTCCATAAAAGAGGTTATCTCTTCCGATCAGTTATCTCATACGTTACATCCCCAGCAACTTTCAAGTTATATTATGGAAATCATTGAACTTTCACGTAATTTCCAAATATTCAATTAAGAACTCTTCAGACACAATAGAAAACATTCAACATACTGTGCAACCATATATAGATAAACTAATGTCATGGAATGTTGTTAATCTCTACCTAAGCGTTCCACCTCACGATATATTAAAATTGTATAACAAAGCTCTACATAATAATACTATGAAACCTATTATACAATCAAAACTTATGCATCTTTCAGAAATATGTTTAGAACAAAATTATTTTGACTGATTATTTGATTAACATGAATAACAACGGCTTAATAGTGGATAATCCTCTCTATCCTTTTCTTTAATCCTCTTTGTCATTTACACCTCACTAACCCTGGAACTTTGCCGAACCCCTCTCGTATCGTGGGAAGGGATCTTTTGTGTCCTTTACTAGCTGAATTTTTTATGGATAACATCGAGAAAAGTATTCATTATCATCAGCTCCCGAAACTCTGTATTTGAGCGTTCAAATATGTGAACGATATCCCTTTTTTGATCCTTTAACGTGCTCTATTTCTGCTCTTCTGGTAAGGATACATCGAGGAATTATGTCACCTCACTAACCCGGGAATTTTGCCGAACCCTTCTTGTATCGTGGGAAGGGATCTTTAGTGTCCAACACATCTCTGTAAGACAGGACCGACGGCTATACATCTCCTTCGAAAGAGCGATTGACAGAATCCTAAAAGTCGCACCGACTTTGTAGGGATTGAACCCAGATAACTCTGCACAGGAGACGAGAATCATATCCTCTACACCAGCTATCAGGCTAATGAACGATATAATATGTTGCTTCACTACAACAAACAGGCAATTAAATTTCTTTCGTACCTTCATAAATTCAATCCAGCTTCTAATATAAAGTTCGCTTTCGAGATGGAAACTGTGAATTCCATCAACTTTTTAGATTGAACTATTACTCTAATTTACTATAGACGTGATTTTTCATTTTCAATAAACTATCTCATACAGATATCGCATAGAATAACAGCTACAACAGTATGATACAGACTCACCACGATACCAATGTCAGAAAATAATTTCTTGAAGTGCTCTATATTATGATACATGTCGCAATCAATAAAGGTTATAATTATATTATAAAATTTAGTATGTTTTCTCGTAAACATTTTAAAAATGCAATTCGTGAAGTTTTGTATTACTAAAGAAACCAACCAAAAATATATATTAACTCACATTCATAAACACAGTTTTAGTTTGAAGTCATTCTTCTCATCTCATTCTCCTGGCAGAGATATTGAAAACTTTGAATATTAAATTCATAAAGGCATCTAATCAGGTGTTTATAAACTTTTTGAAGACGTTAGAGTGAAATTTATATCGGTAGAACTTTTAGAAATTTCCAAATCAATTTATTTGACATCAAACACAGTTTTGACAAACAAATATAAGATTCACATTGTAAATAATGTACTAGAAGAAAAACATACTTTGGTTGAATAGATTTTAGTGTTATATTATCAAACTTATCAGGTTTGAAGCGGTTGAACTCTTGTTTGTAATGCTGATATATGCTTTAAGTTTCTGGATTGTGATGAATAATTTATAGCTATTTCAGTTTGAAGTTCAGCTGGTCAAGATGATATTGAGAAATAGGAAGCAGAGCAGGTGTTTATTAACTCTCTTGTAGAAGTTTTGATGAATTTTATGTTGGTAGCACTTTTAGTAAATTCAATATTAGATTTCACAGAGCACAAACGCAGTTTCGACCAACATAAATCGCTATGTATATCATCTACTAAAAGAAAACCGTACTGTTAGAATTAACTTTGATATTTCACACAATGAAAATAATAAATTGAACTGAACCTATCAGATGTTATGTAAACCAATAAACAGAAAAATTCCTGTAATTTACTTAAAAGTAAATTAGAATTTAACATTGTCACCATCACTGAATCATTTTCTTGGATTTTGCTCCCATTGAGCAAGTACCTGCTTTAACCAATATAATATATAAGGCTACTTAGCTGAAAAAGCCACAGCGTGGTGAAACGCGTGAAAAGTTTGTCAATAAAGCAAAAATTTGAAAATCATGTTTTTATTTAATTGAAAAAGGATTATTTCCTGCATACATGACCGGGATTGCGAAACATTCAGTATTTTATCGACTTTAATGATGCTCTCATTTATGTAAAATAAAAAACGACAAAATAATGGTCTGTTCAAGAATCGAGCAGTTTACGACCTAATGATTATTTCATAAAAATTAATTTTCTAGATAACATAATAAGGATCAGATTTCAATGTAAGAAATATTCTCATCCAATAGAAACCACGAAAACTAATTCAAGATGGTAAAAAATCTCGATCTTTTCGTCTATTGCCATCGTGCTGACCACAAAACCATCAAAACTCCTTCGATTACAATAATACAAGAAGTATTTTCTGCTTGAAGTACAACAAAATAAATCAAATCTTAAACTTTTCACTTTAGAATGACTGTTTTTTCGTTTGCATTATAAAAGTATCAGATTGAATAGTTTGTCCTTCATGAAAACTAAAAAAAATTATATCAGACAAATTGCAAACTTTTCAAAAATCTATATTCATCTAGAAAAACCAATAATCAATGTGAATATATTCCTATAGAAATGAAATAATTAAAAGAATTGGGAAAAATCAACAGGAATTTGATTGGTCAATGAATTCCACTGTGGATGAAATCTTTTATATATCACTCATTCATAATGAATTTATTTATATTTGAAATTATAACAAAATTGTGACAGTTAAGTTACATCTTTTTCATATTAGGAATATCGGAAAAAGTTTGAAATACATCTGATCATTTTCTTTGTAGTTTTTATAAAAGACAAACTGTTTCAGCATTACAATGATTTTAAGATTATTTCAAGCAGTCAAATAATCATTCTGCCTTAGAAAGTATGTAGTTTCTAATTAGATCATTTTATTTTACCCCAATCAGATAAAAACTGCTTTCATCATCGAAATCTTTGGGATTTTAGATGTATGGTGTTTGAATACTGAGAGAATAGTCCTCTCTGAGTAAGAAATTGAGTTTCGAGATGTTATTTATTTTAAACCCTCTCCGTATATAAAAATCACATACATAGTTGTAGATATCCTTCAATACAACTCTGACAACCTTCTCCTGAACTAAGTCCTATCGAATATGAAAGATTTTGTTTAGCGAGTTTTATGTGATCGTCTAGAAACAAAAA
The DNA here is from genome assembly GCA_013387265.2 of Cryptolaemus montrouzieri. Classification (NCBI taxonomy): domain Eukaryota; kingdom Metazoa; phylum Arthropoda; class Insecta; order Coleoptera; family Coccinellidae; genus Cryptolaemus; species Cryptolaemus montrouzieri. The sequence continues at coordinate 31,078,390 of JABFTP020000185.1, read as the reverse complement.
TCGCTGAACAGTTAACAGACGTGCTTCCATCACTAAGGATTCGAATTCCGTAGGAGAGCATACACACCCTTATTCACAATATGCCATAACCAATTACTGTGAAGGAATAATTAGAAATGGCTAGAATTTTCTTAACATGAAATTTAATTTTGAAATTAGATCACTTTCACCTTGATCTTGATATTTTATTTTTATTTTATTTTGATGTTTCCTATTAGAGATCTTTAATTTGTAACTTCATGTATTTTCTTCATATAAGTGTATCATAATTGCTATTATTTCTCAACATCTAATTTGTGTTAATTTTTTCCAGGTACGTTAACTCTTCTCAAAAGAATGTCAGACAAGGTGAGTTCAGAATTTCAGAAATAAGGTATGTGATCTAAAAATGTTAGCTGCGATCTTTATTCGTTTACAAGATGTGAGATTAAGCAAGTGGAAAATATCAATTAATGAATTGAATTCATTAATTAGGTAGCTGTGTTCCTATCAACTTTTTCCTGTTTTTTTGAAATACTTATATTTTTCTTTAAATTTTAGAAACTGTAGGACCGAGCACCAGAGAGGCAATATTATAATATTATATTATAATAATGTTCCTCTTATTGGTTTTCAATTTCATTTCAAATTGTCTCGAATTTTTTCCTCTGAAAATATTTTCATTACACTTAACGAAAATAGCAACGAAAATTTCACCTATTATGTTATTCCCATTATTGATTATCCTTAGAGAATTCGATTTCAGCTCTTCTTGATTATTCTGGGATTTAATTTTCGTAATCAGAGTGTCTCGGGATCTCGAAAATAAATCTGCGAATGATAGGTCAAGAGAAGTCATAGTACCAAGCAGAAATTCGCCAACTGCAAGTTCGAATTTTGCACTAGGGATTCCGAAAAAGCTCAAAGATTCTTTCTCGTTTTTTATGAGTATATTTTGAGTTTTTTTTCTGAAAATTAGTCCCCAAGACGTATATTCACATTATACAGGGTGCTTCAGCGAAAACTAAACAGAGGCTATATCTACCAAGATATTCATTTCTGATCAAAACGCAAAAACAAGTCAATTTTTGTTTCAAGGGGGACATCTTTTGGGGTACAGAACTTGCCTGAAATATCAACCCCCTAAGCGGGGATATCAATCCTTGAACATTTTGAATATGGAAGAAGGATCGAGTGATAACTCAGAAGAAAAGTGGTATCTTTGTCTACATTGGCTCGAATGGATTTCCATTTTTAATTGAACACTGTAAAAGATACAGGGTGAGAAACTGAAAGATAGGGAAGACTATTTTCCTGAGACTATTCAAGTTTCAGTGAAGTAAAATGGAACAGATCCATATTGATCAATGGCAGTCATCATCAAGTACCATCTTCATCTCGAATTTCAACCCCTAGAGCAGGGGTGACACCCTTGAAAATTTGGGAGAGGGTAGATGGGTCGAGTGATACCTTGAAAGAAAGGTATTATCGTTGTTTGCATCCACGTGAACGAATTTTAATTTTTGATTGAAAACTGTAGAAGATACAGAGTGAGCTACTGAAAAATAGAGGAGACTGTCTATCAACCGGAGCTATTCAAGTATTAGTGCAAAAAAATGGAACAGATTCATTCCAGATCAAAGGCTGTCATCTTTAATCTAAATGAATCTATTCCAGTTTTTCGCACTAATACTCCAATAGTCTTGGGGCGATAGTCTTCTCTATTTTTCAGTGGCTCACTCTGTATCTACTACAGTTTTCAATCAAAAATGAAAATTCTTGCACAGGAATGCAGATAAAGATAATACCTTTCTTTCGAGTTATCACTCGACCAAATTTTCAAGGGTTGTCACCCCTGCTCCAGGGGTTGAAATTCGAGATGAGGATGGTACTTGATAATGACTGCCATTGATCAGCATGGATCTGTTCCATTTTACCTCACTGAAACTTTAAAAGTCTCAGGGAAATAGTCTTCCCTATCTTTCAGTTGCTCATCCTGTATCTTTTACAGTTTTCAATTAAAAATGGAAATTCGTTCAAGGTGATGTAGACAAAGATACCACCTTTCTTTTGAGTCATCAGTCGACCCTTCTTTTTATTAAAAATGTTCAAGGATTGAAATCCCCGCTTAGGGGGTTAATCTTTAAGGAAAGTATTGTACCCCAAAAGCTGTCTCCCTTGAAACAAAAATTGACATGTTTTTGCGTTTGGATCAGAAATGAATATCTTGGTAGATATAGCCTCTGTTAAGTTTTCGTTGAAGCACCCTGTATATTTATTCAATACAAATTTTATCTAAATTGGAATTTGAAAAAAAAAATTTTATTACTTGGGTATTCATCGTATACACCACTTATTGATAAGTAGGCGTCAAAATGCATACTAAAGAAATAAATAAATTTTATAACGTCAAGCTTGAAGCTCTCCATTGAAATCTGTTAACTCAAATATCTCTGATTTCCGTAATTCCCGAACTAATTTAGGTAAGCTTGCAGTTCATTATCGTTTTGAAATATTTATTTGAAACAAAAACTTTATTGTTCATCTATGAAGGTGTTTTGAAATGAGACCAAGAAAAGTATTTTCTGAATAAGCTGTCGCAAAAAATTCTATCCTTAGCCTAAAATTCCAAATAACACTAGGTATATTTTTATGAATGTTTTAACGATTTTCAATATTGTATTCATTACTTTCTTTGATTGATATTCGGATAAAAATTAGATGAGAAAATTAACAGTTCATATTTCCAACAAGTTAGCCTGGACGCGAAAAACCAAATATTTTCGACACTTGCAACGAAAAAAAAAAATAAGAATTCTAACTGAGTTTAGATTCAGGTTTCAATGACTCTGATAATGTTGTTAAAATGCAAAGTTTGTTCATGGCAGGAGAATATGTTAACATGTATATTGTTTACGGCAAACGCTTAAGATATCAATGAAGAGTTAGAGACTTCTTTGTCCCCATCGCTAAATCAAAACACATTTGTGAACCTGAAATGCATCTAACGGCAAGGTCATTTCCTGACTGAAAATCGCGATAATTCCAGGAGAACAGTACGTACTGAACATGAGTTAAGTCGATTCAGCCCTTTTAAACTAAAATAATGGTCTTACTGATGTTAACCTTCATATCTGTAGGTACTATTTCGCAAACTAATAACAATATGAATAGTCATTCTGTTGTGCTGAGCGGTCCCAATGCTCAGGTGCCGAGACGGCGTGGTTCTGATTTACTACATGCTACCACCGTACGCTAAACTTATGTCATGGGATGTAGTAAACCTCTTCCCTAGTGTTCCACCTAGTGATACAGTGAAACAAATCAACAACGCCCTTCAAATTAATAAAGTCAATCCGGTAATTCAATCAGAAATCTTACACCTATTAAAATTTGTTTGGAACAAAATTATTTCAACTTCAATGGAGTATTATATGAAAATAAAAAGGTTTTATCATGGGTAATCCTCTGAACCCTCTACTCGCTGAAATTTTCATGGATAATATCGAAAAAACTATACAAGAACATCCGTTATTCAAATACTTTATTTATTGGTTTAGATATGTCGACGATGTCATTTGTTGTTTCACTGGCACAAATAGACAATTAGAGTCATTCAAAACATTCATTTACAAAATTCAGGATGATATCAAATTCACGTTAGAGATAGAAACAGAAAACTCTATTAACTTTCTGGATTTAACTGCAAACATGACTTTTCGGTTTTCATAAGCCATCGCATACGTATATTACTATTCACAGCTCATCTACACATCCTTATCCATATAAATTAGCTGCTTACAATAGTATGGTACATAGACTCATTAATATGCCAATGTCAAAATAATTTCATAAAAGATCAAAATATAATTAAACAAATAGCAGTCAATTACGGTTACAGTCCTAGTATGGTTGGGAATATGATTTCACGCAAAAATTTCAAAAACAATTCAGGAAATATTTCCAAGTATGAAAAGTACTAACAGAAAATACAACAGCTTAACTTATATTGGTAATCCTAGTCTAAAATTAAAATCATTCCTCTCGCATGATAATTTCAATAAAGCATTCCGAACTGATAATTCTTTAGGCCGACTTATCAAATACAAATCAAAAATGGATAAAGGTAATAAATCCGGTACTTATAAACTGTCTTGTGGGGATTGTAATGAAAATTTATATTGATAGAATTTTCAGAAATTAGATTATCCGAGCAAAAATGTAGTTTTAATTATTATATATATATATATATATATATATATATATATATATATATATATATATATATATATATATATTATATGGTTTTTTCGATATATATATATATATATATATATATATATATATATATATATATATATATATATATATATATATATATAATATATATCAGATTTCCATTATTCTAATCACTTATTCGAAGAAAACCATAGTTGTAATGATAATTTCAAAATTTTACACAATGAAAATAATAGACAAAACTCAATCTATGGGAAATTTTAGATATTAATAAAGAAAAGAATTCAGGTAGGTTACTTAATAGTCAATAATATCTAAATCCATCTCCTTCACTCAATCTTTTTAATTCATAAAGTAAGCAACTCCGATGGGTTTTCCAACTTGTACTTTTACCTATTGTAATATTAAGTAGAAAATAAGAATAATATATGAGGAATAACTCTATTCATTAGTTTGTATCCATCTGATGAAGCCACAGTGTGGTGAAACCGGTTATAGTTTTGTTAATATAGTGAAAATCTAAATACCTTAGTTTCATTTCATTGAAAATATGTATATCGATTTTCATAAAGTAACGACCTTCTCAATCAAATTAATGAATTTATTATAGCAGATATTAACTGATTCGTGTGTTGGACGTACTGGGGTTGTTTGGATTTTTTATTTAGTTCTCTCCAAACATAAAAGTCTAGTGGATTAAGATCTGGTGATCTGGGAGGCCGACCGACTAACTGCCATTAATCACGTCATAGCACATATCATTTCTCTCTATTCCAAAAATCCAACATTACGGATAATTAGTATATAACCATTCCCTCTCAGCTACTCCAATGTGCGGGGGGTGCCATCCATTTGTATCCAACTTTCACATCTTAAATCAATAGGTAAATCTACTATGTATTCTTGAATATTATTCGTGAAAAACTCATGAAATAATTCTGAGACTAATCTTGGGGTAGAAAATGTAGACAACAAATATTGTTGTCGAAAGTTCCTAACCAACCATTTACCGACAATTCATTTTAAAATGATCTTAGTCAAATCTTCGTGTGCCCAAATATGGATATTATGGTAATTTGTTACTCTACGTCAAGTGAAAGAGGATTCGTGAGTCCTAATTTCACGCAAAAAGTAAGGATTATCTTCTGTCGATTTTAAAAGCTACTGGCAAAATCTCATTATTCTGTTAGCATCTCCAGAGTGTAAATCCCATGTGATATACGTGCACGTGATCGTCCCATAATATTGGTAATATTTGAGAATTAGGTATTTGTAATTGCTGACCTGTCTTACGAGAGCTGAGCCTTGGAATAAGATCAAAAATACCGAGTATGCGATTGCGATCAACGAACTCCCGCTTCCGCATTTCCATCAGAAAATCCATGACAAAATCAATATCTGCTTATTCGTTATAACTAAAACGCATTTTCAGAATGATACCAACAATAACGATAACAATAGCAATAATTCATAACAGTAAAACAAATCAGATTATGAGAGACTTTGAAAACTAATTTTACTCAGTTCCTGTCCATGTTGACATATAGATTTGTTCAATTATTTTCCAAAGATCACTATTTTAATTTTTCACTTATTTCTATTGAGTAAAAACGAATATGCAGCAATTCATTTTGTTATGAATTTTCTTACGGAAATCCGATAGTTCGTGAATATAGAAGACGCTATCCAATTAGAAGAATCAAGGATTAATTAAAGATATACACCTAAGGATGATGAGAACACAATGTGATTTTTGCAAGTAAACTGAACGGAAAAAATCTAATTTTTCGAACAAATTCTTTGTATAGATGAATCCTCTTTCACTAGACGTATGGAATAACTAATTACCCGATTACACAAAATCACATAAAAATCTTGAAGAAATTCGATCTAAAATTTAAAAATAAGCATAAGAATTCTCCCAATGCTAATTTTAATTTATCACTCGCAGATGCTGAGTCTTACAGATAAATTGTTTTTTTTCAACATTGAATGGAGATTCGAAAACTGATTTGCACTCTGTGATAAATTATACGAATTTCCCATTCAAAATAATCAATAACGTGCTAGTATGAACACCACTGCTAAAAATAAAAATATTATCTTCATTCAAAAACATAATCCATTGACTGCAGTCGTTTGGCAACATCAATAAATTTGATTTTTTATCAAACTTGAACACCCTGTATTTCTTTAACCAAGCATTCATTCGAAAATATTGTTCTTCATTCGTCTGAAGAAGCTATATATATCAGTTCAAGTTGACGACCATAAACTATATTATTTGATTATTGATGGTTTGAAGGTCCAATTGAAAAAAACTAGTTTGATTAAAAGGACAACAGTTTCGATTTACATTTTAAATCTTTTTTGAGCTCTAAACGAATGGAAAAAATATATATATACATACATTTATATCAAGATACATATTATACAAATATTTTGAAATTTGTGAAATTATTTTCAAAAAAGTTCAGCTAAAATCAATAAGAACTTAGTGCAATAAAGCCACAGACACAAAACTAATGTATAGATACAATATAATAAGTTAAAAATAGAACTATTTAAGGACTGACAGAACAGAAATGGCACATGTAACCATTAATGTATAAAAATAGATGAAAATTTTGAAAGGTTCAAATTGAACAGTACAGTATCTATTGGTTGAATAAAAGAATTTCAGAGTTGTGAGTTACTCACATAATCGTTTAGTTTTTCGTGTCACCATTACAAATAAATATTTGAACGAAGGAACGATACATTTCACTGCTACAGAACGGGACGAGTGCATGATATCAACTGAATATTCGGCAGCAAGAACGACAACAAAAACACATATTTTCTCTGAAGGATAGCAATTGATTTAAAAACATAACACTCTATGCGTTTTCATTTTGATTTTACTAATAAGATTGAAAAATGAAGTATTTAGATTTCTATATCGGATCTAAGTAAATTCTTTTCTTTAACACATTTTGTCTACCCAGTATTTCAACCTCATTGAAATTGAAAGTATGTAGATTTTTAAATGCATGTTCTGCTAGGGCTGTATTATTGGATTTTCGTTTCGATGGATTATGAATATTAATCATATCCCTCTGATGTTCGGAGATCCTGGTACTTAAGTAACGACCTGTTTGGCCTATATAAACACCATGAGAGTCAACACGCGGAATTTTATAAACGATATCACTCATAAGGCATTTAAGAGATTTAGATTTGAGTTTAGAAAAGAAGCATTTATATGTGTTTTCAGGTTTTGAGGTTACAACAATATTCTCATTACCATCTTGTAAGATTCTTTTTACTATAGCGGAAAGATTATTATTAAACAGATTAATAGTAAACAGTTATTAAAATTAGAATTAAGGAAACAGTGAAGTGATAATTTTGAAGCTCGGAATTTAAAATTCTCAATAATATTTAACTTTTGTGATAGAGCATGTTGTGAATGAAAGTTCAGAAATGTTTCTGATAATGTCGGTTTATGATACCAATTTGTTCTTATTTTTTTCTGATTCTCTTTGTTCTTTTTTATTCTGAGCAGTACATCTAAAAACCGTTCATTTCCATCTCCACAGTGAATTGCAGTCTAGGATGAAAACTATTAAAAACATGAAGTATTTTGTTCACCCTGTGTTTAGGAACATGAAACGACAATTTATTTAGACTGATATTGTAATGTCCGAGTTACAGGATGTATGTCTAAATAAATTGTCGTTTCATGTTCCTTTTTATTGAAGATTTGTCGACGATATAAGTACCGCAGTTCCTAAAGACAGAGTGAACGAAATGCTTCATGTTTTTAATAGTTTTCATCCTAGACTGCAATTCACTGTGGAGATGGAAATGATCGGTAAGCTACCGTTGTTAGATGTATTGCTCATAAGAGAGAATAGAAAAATATAAACAAATTGGTATCATAAACCGACATTCTCAGAAACATTTCTGAACTTTCATTCTCAACATCCACTATCACAAAAGTTAAATATTATTGAGAATTTGAAATTTCGAGCTTCAAAATTATCACATCACCGTTTTCTGAATTCTAACTTTCATAAAATTCGAGAGATCCTTATAAGAAAGAATTATCCTTCTACACTAATTGACCGAATTTTATGTGTTAAAGAAAAGAATTCACTCAATAAGGGATCCGATACAGAACATGAAAATACTTCATTTTTCAATCTCATTAGTAAAATCAAAATAGAAACGCTTAGAGTGTTTTAAGTTTTCAAATCAATTGTTATCCTTCAGAGAAAATATGTGTTTTTGTTGTCGTTTTTGATGCCTAATATTCAGTTGATATCATGCACTCGTCCCGTCCTGTAGCAGTGAAATGTATCATTCCTTCGTTTAAATATTTATTCGTAATGGTGACACGAAAAACTAAACGATTATGTAAGTAACTCACAACTCTGAAATTCTTTTATTCAACCCATAGATACTGTACTTTTCAATTTGATCCTTTGAAAATTTTCAAATATTCTTATTCATACATTGATGGTTTACATGTGTCATTTCTGTTCTGTCAGTCATTATATAGTTCTATTTTTAACTTATAATATTTTATCCATACATTAGTTTTGTGTCTGTGGCTTTATTGCACTATATTCTCTTTGTTTTCGGCTGAACTTTTTTAAAAATAATTTCACATATTTCAAAATATCTGTATAATATGTATCTTGATTGAAATGTATATATATATATTTTTTCCGTTCTTTCAGAGCCCTGATGAAGATTGAAAATGTAAATCGAAACTGTTGTCCTTTTAATCAAACTAGTTTTTTTTCCATTGGACTTTCAAACCATTAATAATTAAATAATATAATTTATGATCGTCAACTGAATCTATAAACTATATTCGACAAATGAAGAAATGAAGAAATACAGGGTGTTCAAGTTTCGTGGAAAAAAACAAATTCGTTGAATGTTGCCAAACGACTGCAGTCCACGGAATATGTTTTTGAATGATGATAATATTTTCATTTTTAGCAGTGATATTCGTGAAAATCAGTTTTCGAAGCTCCATTCAATTTGGAAGGAAAAACAATTTATCTGTAAGACTCAGCCACTGCGAGTAAGAAATTGAAATTAGAATTGAGAGAATTTTTCTGTTTATGTTGTGAATGAAAGTTCAGAAATGTTTCTGATAATGTCGGTTTATGATACCAATCTGTTCTTATTTTTTTATTCTCTCTTATGAGCAGTAAATCTAAAAACCGTTCATTTCCATCTCCACAGTGAATTGCAGTCTAGGATGAAAACTATTAAAAACATGAAGTATTTCGTTCACCCTGTGTTTAGGAACATGAAACGACAATTTATTTAGACTGATATTGTAATGTCTGAGTTACAGGATGTATGTCTAAATAAATTGTCGTTTCATGTTCCTTTTTATTGAAGATTTGTCGACGATATAAGTACCGCAGTTCCTAAAGACAGAGTGAACGAAATGCTTCATGTTTTTAATAGTTTTCATCCTAGACTGCAATTCACTGTGGAGATGGAAATGATCGGTAAGCTACCGTTGTTAGATGTATTGCTCATAAGAGAGAATAGAAAAATATAAACAAATTGGTATCATAAACCGACATTCTCAGAAACATTTCTGAATTTTCATTCTCAACATCCACTATCACAAAAGTTAAATATTATTGAGAATTTGAAATTTCGAGCTTCAAAATTATCACATCACCGTTTTCTGAATTCTAACTTTCATAAAATTCGAGAGATCCTTATAAGAAAGGATTATCCTTCTACACTAATTGACCGAATTTTATGTGTTAAAGAAAAGAATTCACTCAATAAGGGATCCGATATAGAACATGAAAATACTTCATTTTTCAATCTTATTAGTAAAATCAAAATGAAAACGCATAGAGTGTTATAAGTTTTCAAATCAATTGCTATCCTTCAGAGAAAATATGTGTTTTTGTTGTCGTTTTTGATGCCTAATATTCAGTTGATATCATGCACACGTCTCGTCCTGTAGCAGTGAAATGTATCGTTCCTTCGTTCAAATATTTATTCGTAATGGTGACACGAAAAACTAAACGATTATGTAAGTAATTCAAAACTCTGAAATTCTTTTATTCAACCCATAGATACTGCACTTTTCAATTTGAACCTTTGAAAATTTTCAAATTTTCTTATTCATACATTGATGGTTACATGTGTCAGTCATTAAATAGATCTATGTTTAACTTATAATATTTTATCTATACATTAGTTTTGTGTCTGTGGCTTTATTGCACTATGTTCTTATTGTTTTCAGCTGAACTTTTTTAAAAATAATTTCACAAGTTTCAAAGTATCTGTATAATATGTATCTTGTTTTAAATGTATGTATATTTTTTTTTTCGTTCTTTCAGAGCCCTGAAGAAGATTTAAAATGTAAATCGAAACTGTTGTACTTTGAATCAAACTAGTTTTTTTTCCATTGGACTTTCAAACCATTAATAATTAAATAATATAATTTATGATCGTCAACTGAATCTATAAACTATATTCGACAAATGAAGAAATGAAGAAATACAAGGTGTTCAAGTTTCGTGGAAAAAACAAATTCGTTGATTGTTGCCAAACGACTGCAGTCCACGGAATATGTTTTTGAATGATGATAATATTTTCATTTTTAGCAGTGGTATTCGTGAAAATCAGTTTTCGAAGCTCCATTCAATTTGGAAGGAAAAACAATTTATCTGTAAGACTCAGCCACTGCGAGTAAGAAATTGAAATTAGAATTGAGAGAATTTTTCTGTTTATGTTGTGAATGAAAGTTCAGAAATGTTTCTGATAATGTCGATTTATGATACCAATTTGTTCTTATTTTTTCATTCTCTTTTATGAGCAGTACATCTAAAAACCGTTCATTTCCATCTCCACAGTGATTTGCAGTCTAGGATGAAAACTATTAAAAACATGAAGTATTTCGTTCACCCTGTGTTTAGGAACATGAAACGACAATTTATTTAGACTGATATTGTAATGTCCGAGTTACAGGATGTATGTCTAAATAAATTGTCGTTTCATGTTCCTTTTTATTGAAGATTTGTCGACGATATAAGTACCGCAGTTCCTAAAGACAGAGTGAACGAAATGCTTCATGTTTTAATAGTTTTCATCCTAGACTGCAATTCACTGTGGAGATGGAAATGATCGGTAAGCTACCGTTGTTAGATGTATTGCTCATAAGAGAGAATAGAAAATATAAACAAATTGGTATCATAAACCGACATTCTCAGAAACATTTCTGAACTTTCATTCTCAACATCCACTATCACAAAAGTTAAATATTATTGAGAATTTGAAATTTCGAGCTTCAAAATTATCACATCACCGTTTTCTGAATTCTAACTTTCATAAAATTCGAGAGATCCTTATAAGAAAGGATTATCCTTCTACACTAATTGACCGAATTTTATGTGTTAAAGAAAAGAATTCACTCAATAAGGGATCCGATATAGAACATGAAAATACTTCATTTTTCAATCTTATTAGTAAAATCAAAATGAAAACGCATAGAGTGTTATAAGTTTTCAAATCAATTGCTATCCTTCAGAGAAAATATGTGTTTTTGTTGTCGTTTTTGATGCCTAATATTCAGTTGATATCATGCACTCGTCTCGTCCTGTAGCAGTGAAATGTATCGTTCCTTCGTTCAAATATTTATTCGTAATGGTGACACGAAAAACTAAACGATTATGTAAGTAATTCAAAACTCTGAAATTCTTTTATTCAACCCATAGATACTGCACTTTTCAATTTGAACCTTTGAAAATTTTCAAATATTCTTATTCATACATTGATGGTTACATGTGTCAGTCATTAAATAGTTCTATTTTTAACTTATAATATTTTATCTATACATTAGTTTTGTGTCTGTGGCTTTATTGCACTATGTTCTTATTGTTTTCAGCTGAACTTTTTTAAAAATAATTTCACAAATTTCAAAGTATCTGTATAATATGTATCTTGTTTTAAATGTATGTATATATATTTTTCCGTTCTTTCAGAGCCCTGAAGAAGATTTAAAATGTAAATCGAAACTGTTGTACTTTTAATCAAACTAGTTTTTTTTTCAATTGGACTTTCAAACCATCAATAATTAAATAATATAATTTATGATCGTCAACTGAATATATAAACTATATTCGACAAATGAAGAAACAACAATTTATCTGTAAGACCCAGCCACTGCGACTAAGAAATTGAAATTATTTGAATTTGGGAGGCTTTTACTTGGTAAAATTCCATTATCAATAATATAAAACAAGTACTGTGTTTTAAGAATTTTACTTAATAATTGTGATTCGTAACGCGTTTCACTACACCGTAGCTTCTTCAGACGAATGATTATGCAGAAAAATATAAATGAGAATATAACTATAAATGTTCTTGAGTAAATAAAAGCTTATTGGTTGATTCTTCTTAAGTGGTTATTTATGACAGATATATCCAATAAAATTAAGGAATAGATTTCTCCCGAAAAGATTCAATAGAGGTGAAGGGCTTAAATCGACTTGTTCATTGATGAGTCTACCTGAGTGTTTGTGTTTATTTATTTCTTAAGTTTCCCAAAGATCTACCTTCCAATATTTATTATCTGTATGCAAAATTTCAAACTGTGGGTCGAAAGAATGATTATTTTCTAAGAGATGATTCGCGTAATTTGAATCTGATTTTTATTTGAAAAACTGCATTTATGTTCCAAAATTCTAATATTAAAATTTCTATGTGTTCTACCAATGTAGAAATTATCACAGTCATTGCAATTCAATCTATAAACACCTGATTTATTGTTTTTACCTGGTTTGGTTTTATTATTTTTATATATTTGCCTAAATTATTATTAGTTTGGAAAGCTATGTTGAAATTATTGCTACTTGAGAATCATTTCAGTTTCTCACTTGTAATGCCAACGTAGGTTAACGTATTGAATTTTTGTTTCAATTTATCGACAGGGTAAACTTCATTCAATGCGATTCTACTCTGTTTTTTATTTAAAATATTATTTATTAGTTTGGGATTGTAACCATTATTTTGGCTATTTGTTTAATCAAATTTAGTTCTTTGTTGAAATTTTCTGGTGATAGCGGGATGTTAATCAATCTATGAATAAAACTATTGAATGCTGACATTTTATGTAGATATGGATGACACGACGAGTTATGTATTATAATATCTGTATGTGACGGCTTATGGTAAATTGCGAAAACATGTTTTCCATTTTCATTCGAAATTGTTACGTCTGAGAAATTTATCGAATTATTGCTTTCTATTTCGGTTGTGAATGCAATTTTGGATGTAATGAATTTATATGATTTTCGAAAATTTTCAACTGTCTATCTGTTCCTGTGAAGCAAATAATGATATCGTCTACATAGCGATACCAGTATAAACAATATTCACTGAGTGGATGATTATGAATTAATTTCTCTAAGTTATTCATGAAGATTTCTGCTAACAAAGGACTTAACGGATTGTCCATAATCAGGCCGTCTTCAATAGTATAATATTTGTAATTGAAATGGAAATAATTTTGATCTAAACAAATTTTCAATAATGAAAGAATATCTGATTTAATGATAGTATTGACATGATTCCTTTCTAATAATTCTTCAACTAAGTAATACGTATCTTTTGGAGGAATGTTGGGAAATAGATTCTTAACATCGAAAGAAATAAGTTTATACTATTGAAGACGGCTTGATTATGGGCAATCCGTTAAGTCCTTTGTTAGCAGAAATTTTCATGAATAACTTAGAGAAATTAATTCATAATCATCCACTCAGTAAATATTGTTTATACTGGTATCGCTATGTAGACGATATCATTATTTGCTTCACAGGAACAGATAGACAGTTGAAAATTTTCGAAAATCATATAAATTCATTACATCCAAAAATTGCATTCACAACCGAAATAGAAAGCAATAATTCGATAAATTTCTTAGACGTAACAATTTCGAATGAAAATGGAAAACATGTTTTCGCAATTTACCATAAGCCGTCACATACAGATATTATAATACATAACTCGTCGTGTCATCCATATCAACATAAAATGTCAGCATTCAATAGTTTTATTCATAGATTGATTAACATCCCGCTATCACCAGAAAATTTCAACAAAGAACTAAATTTGATTAAACAAATAGCCAAAAATAATGGTTACAATCCCAAACTGATGAATAATATTTTGAATAAAAACAAAGTAGAATCGCATTGAATGAAGTTTACCCTGTCGATAAATTGAAACAAAAATTCAACACGTTAACCTACGTTGGCATTACAAGTGAGAAACTGAAATCATTCTTAAGTAGCAATAATTTCAACATAGCTTTCCAAACTAATAATAATTTAGGCAAATATGTAAAAATAATAAAACCAAACCAGGTAAAAACAATAAATCAGGTGTTTATAGATTGAATTGCAATGACTGTGATAATTTCTACATTGGTAGAACACATAGAAATTTTAATATTAGAATATCCGAACATAAACGCAGTTTTCAAATAAAAATCAGATTCAAATTACGCGAATCATCTCTTAGAAAATAATCATTCTTTCGACCCACAGTTTGAAATTTCGCATACAGATAATAAATATTGAAGGTAGATCTTTGGAAACTTTAGAAATAAATAAATACAAACACTCAGGTAGACTCATCAATGAACAAGTCGATTTAAGCCCTTCACCTCTATTGAATCTTTCGGGGAGCAATCTATTCCTTAATTTTATTGGATATACCTGTCATAAATAACCACTTAAGAAGAATCAACCAATAAGCTTTTAATTACTCAAGAACATTTATAGTTATATTCTCATTTATATTTTCTGCATAATCATTCGTCTGAAGAAGCTACGGTGTAGTGAAACGCGTTACGAATCGCAATTATTAAGTAAAATTCCTTAAAACACAGTACTTGTTTTTTAAAATTGAAATTAGAATTGAGAGAATTTTTCTGTTTATTTTAAAATTTTTAGTCGATTTTCTAATCGATTTTTGGGTGCTCGGACATGGATATTAGGGTAATTAGTTATCCCACATCTAGTGAAATAGAATTCATCTGTACAAAGAATTTTGTTGGAAAAACTAGATTTTTTACGTTCAGTTTACTTGCAAAAATCACATTGTCTTTTCATCATCCTTAGGGTGTAAATCTTTAATTAATCCTTGATTCTTCTAATTGAATTCCTCTTGAAAATAATTCCACAAATTTCGAAAGATCTGTATGATATATCTTAATATATATGTATGTATATATATTTTTTCCGTTCTTCTGGAGCCCTGAAGAAGGTTTAAAATATAAATCGAAACTGTTGGCCTTTTAATCGAACTAATTTTTTATTAAACGGTTTTATTTAGCTCACCCCGTTTGTTTTATTTATTCTTGGGTCAAATTTAGTGATTCAAATTTCACCCTCTTCCTGTCAACCGATTAATCTGAAATTTTGTATACACTTTGGATTTTGGTGACAATACAATTATATTTATTCATTATCATTATAAATACAAGATGGCCGCCGCTACAAAATGGCGGATAATTTATGTTTTATAAATCCCATCAATATGGGTATCAACTGAAAGGGCTCAACAAGCAGAATACAATATACTATAAAAAATTGAAATCCAGGATGGCGGCCGCTACAAAATGGCGGATAATTTATGTTTTATTAATCCCATCAATATGGGTATCAAATGAAAGGGCTCAACAAGCAGAATACAATATACTATAAAAAATTGAAATCCAGGATGGCGGCCGCTACAAAATGGCGGATAACATAGCTTTTATCAATCCCATCAATATGGGTATCAAATGAAAGGGCTCAACAATCAGAATACAATATACTATAGAAAATTGAAATCCAAGATGGCGGCCGCTACAAAATGGCGGATAACGTAGGTTTTATCAATCCTATCAATATGGGTATCAAATGAAAGTGCTCAACCAGTAGAATACAATGTATCCAGCCTGAATTCACCACCCAAGTCAAGATTTTGTATCGTGTTGAGGACTGTGTGGCGTTAGGGTGGCTAAAAATGATACGTCGTTAGCGGTACACCACCCAAGTTAAGGTGAAAGGTTAAAACGCGCCGAGAACTGTATGGGATTAGGGTGGATAAAAATAAAAACTAAAAACTAGAAAATAAAAGTAGGTAAAAAAACTTTTTAAGTTAAACGGTTTTATGTTAAACATACATTGCACTGTTTAAGATAAATGTACTAAAAACCAAAAAATAATAAAATAGATACAGTCGTGGGAATTATAAACATATGCATAGACTAGAATATAAAATAAAACCGTGGGGCACGTCAATTGTCTACAATCGTTGATTAAAATGTTTGTTTTGTAATGTTACACTATAATTATTAGGCAGTTGTGCAACCGACAACGATGGACGTGTGATAAGTAGGGCTAGAATGTGGAAACAAGCTAGCAAGCTCGATTATAAGCGAGTTTTAGGGTTTCATAGTGGTGAGCGAGTAGTACTTTTGTCATATGTTTTGTCGATTAAAGACAAACAACAAGCAGTGAAACGATTTCTCGCCAGCCAGCAGTGTGAATGTCCAACGATAAACTAGTTAAAACATCTCTTTTATTTACATGGAGTGTATAACTATTAGAATTTCCATGAGCAAGAAAATAGTAAATAATTTCCTCACCGTCTGCGGGCCAACTGCCTAACGACGAATTGAACGATTCTTCTATCGCACATTAAGTCGATAATTTGTAGACAATTGACGTGCCCCACGGTTTTATTTTAGTCTAGTCTATGCATATGTTTATAATTCCCACGACTGTATCTATTTTATTATTTTTTGGTTTTTAGTACATTTATCTTAAACAGTGCAATGTATGTTTAACATAAAACCGTTTAACTTAAAAAGTTTTTTACCTATTTTGGGACCTTCAAACTATCAATAATTAAATAATAGTTTATATAGAAAAGTCATGTTATTTTTGATTCTCTATTTCTTTCAGAATTTTCCGCAATAGAAAACGGAGCACCCTGTACAATAAATAGTATTTGACTTATTAAATGTGGCATGAGGATTCATTCTTCTGCTCTTTAGCAATTGTTTTGAGAAAAGATTGTCATCTTCAGCTTAATTCTTCTAATTGAAAATGTATATCAATTTTGAATCTCAAAATGTTCACTTCAACCTAGATGTATCAAGTTAATTTGTATTTTCTTCTTTCCTTTATGCGTAAACATTATGAGATCATCCCAGCCAATTTAAATTTCGAACTCTATTTAAACGAAAAGCTAACCAACTTAACTGAAAGGGCATTATGAATCAAGTAGCAGTGAAGTTTATTCGGTGGTACGTAACACAATTTGAAGAGTTGCTCCCCCAACATGATAGAGGTGAGAATATTCGTCGTCCTTCAGGCAAACGTTCCCACTACATCAAATGAAAGGCAAATTCGATTTTCTAGGCAGCTATACGCGAGAAACAAAGCATTTTATTTCAATTTTATGGGATACACGAATATAAAAGATTCAAGTCAGGAATCGATGTTGACTCTTCTCCCCCGGAGACGGGATATTCTGGGAATATCCCATTTTAGTGGCGTGATGAAGTCTGGTTACCGCCTTGCCCCAGGCGGGAAAAACGAGACCTAGTATAGATTTCAGACACAGTGGAATTGCGGAACGCACAGAGGGTTGGACTGGACCGTTTCGAGGAAAAGCTGGATCACGTTCTGAATTACAATGCTGATAAGTGCGGTTCTTAAAGCTTTCTCGAATGGCGTAATAAAAATCAGTTCATACGGTGCTCTGATGTGTGTTGCACGTGGGTGTTGTAAAATTTTTCGTTTATTACTGGCGACAAAACGTTTTTCATGAATGGTAATCGGGCGACACGCCATTAATTACTTTTAAACATGAAGCTCACGTATTGATGCAATCATTATGAGTGGAGGAATTGAGAAGATTCAGAGTAAAATAATCTTTCGAGTTCCCTAATAGGGATACACACTTCGGAAAATCTGAAAGTCAAGAATATATACCGGAGTAGTCCAGTTAGATGGCCTATCAAAAGTTTTTGGAGAGAGGGTTAAGATGTTTTCATGAAATTTTCACAGTTAGATTAAGTTTGACAAACTGCATTTCGAAATATTTTCAACTTTTTCCTATTTTCGTTGATACTGTAAATTAAAAAGTTGATACAAAGTTTATTATTCTGTACAAAATCACCCTGTATTTTTTCCACAATTGAATTTTGGGAGAATATTCCTCTTAATACTTCGAGAGCTGAAGATCAAAATCGGATTATAATTTGTCTACTGCGTACTGCAAAAATCCGACGTACCATTTCATAGGAATGAATTGTACGATTCTGAAAATATTTCACTTTTCGTGAAAAAATTGATCTTGATATGTCACAGAAAAATATGTTAACTCGAAATAACATGAGATAATGAAAAAGATCATTTTCAGAGAAAAATATAGGCATTATAAATGCATTCGCGAAAAAAATCTCGAAAATATACTGGATGCACTAAAATCAATCGAGAAATTCTAACTGAAAAATGTGCAAAACCTCAAAGTACAACGTTTATTATTGTTTGTCGATTCGTTTCGAAAAATAAAAAGAAACCAAAAACATTGTCTTTACCCAAATTTCAATCCAGTCGGAGTTATAACGTGAAAACTGAAAAAAAAAACAGAAAATTTCTGATACGTTCGGTAATGAGGGCCGTGGTTTTCTTCGGTGGAAGGAAGAAGAACAGAAAAGACTGTCTTACAATCAACTGAAAAAAAAGAAATAACAATATTTGTTCTCCAACTTCTCTTCGATATTCACAGTTTCAGAGTTTTTTGAATCTGAAAATATTGATTTTGAAACACTATATCTGTTGACCATAAATTAAAATCTAGTAGAAACAAGTCGAGGGACCCTGAAGTCCAACTCTAAGGTCCGTTTCTGCGAAACCATCTGTCTTCAAATATCCTAGTCTATTCTGCTGCGATCCCTTTGTGTTATTCATTTTTGATGGGTTAAAGCGCCCGATAATGTCTCGAATATATGTTGAAAAATATGATCTGATGTATAGACGAGCAAAATGAAAATGTACTCAGAGAAATTGAAATTGAACTAATAATGAAAAAACCAAACCTTTTGAAAAAAATCAAAAACTCGAAAACCTGCTATAATCGAATATTTCCACCTCTGGCGATAATTACTGCTAACTTCTCAAGCTTCTATTGAGAATGTCCCAGTTATGTTTGATGGCATTGAGATCTGGACTCCCTGTAGACCTGCAGACACATCTGTAAACAAAACCCTCTCCAAATCAGCTTCTAACCAATTGACATGTTCCCTGGTGTAATTCAATCGGGCTCTTCGATGTGACACGGTTAGAGCTACAACATGAGGCCTCAAACCAAATTCCCTGAGACGTTTTCGTATCTACTTCTAGTTTGGACACTGTTCTATCGAAGCTACATTTGAGGGTAACTTAATTAAACCGAACCGTTATCTCAACGAGAAAATTTTTAAATAACAGTCATGGATCGCCGTTGTTGCTCGAGGTTACCTTTGCCCAGGTCCCCTTTCATGACTTCCCGTCTCACTTTATTTGCGAAATCAGTTGAATGGGATACCCCAAGTATCTTGTATAAGACCAACCTAGGTCCTCTAATACCTCTGCTACAGCACATTCTGCCCGGGACAAATTTCCATATTATATTCCATATTAAAGTTGCATTTTCGAAGAAAATTTAAATTTTCAGGAATAGCAAACGTTATTCGCAAAAAATGATCAACAATACCACAATATGTGGTGGTTTCTTGCTAAATCTCAATTCATCTAAGAAAATAAGGACCATGTGTTGATAATTAGATGAATACTAGAATTGAAATTTGAAATAATGAAACATTGAAATTATGTGTTGATTTCTTGTTGCAATGTAGAAAGAAAAGAGTTATTTTTCATTAAGATAGTAGTTAAAATTAAAAAAAATTATCAAACCATCATTGACGTCTTCTCAAAAAATGGCTCATTAGATTCACGTCAAAGAAGGTCATCACCCAAACAGCTTCTTCCTATTTTTATGACCTTCCACAATTCCACTTTTTAGAAGTTGGAGAAAGGTTTGGAAAAACGCAATAGCGCTTGAAGGAGATTATGTTGGCAGAACATAATCCATCCAAGCTTATTTGTTTCAGTATATCTTCTTGGGGACTCACTCCGGGGTAATACCTTTTCAACTGAAATTACTTTCATTTGAAAGGGATTCAGGAATTCCGCAGACGAAATACTAACTATCCTAGCGTTGTTCAGAACAGCCATTTAATTATTTTGGATAACGCCGTGAGCAAATACCGATTCAAACGTTTCCAAGTTGCGAATTTCATGAAAATTCCTACTATTTCTCGATCTGGGTGAGGACAAAACTGGAAGTGGTAAAGGGTATTACGATGTGGTTTTACCTGCCTTCCTCCAAGCGTACAAAGCTTGTTCCAAAATTCCCTTTCCAGTTTCACAACTATTTCACTATAGGGAGAAATGGAAGGATAGCATCGTTCCCAATATTGTTGAACGGGAAATTCTAATTCGCATGCTTTGTTTGCATTTAATATAAAGGTCACTATAATTTATTTCATTAACCGTGATTTCGAAAATTATTCGAATATTTTAGCATTCCATGAATATCCAAAAACAAATTTTGGCAAGTTCTGATGAATTCAGTTTGTGTAGAGAAAACTTAGGTAAACATCTGTAGTATATAATAATAATAATAATAATAAGAAACCGATACGACATCGTGAACTGAAACAAACACGGTTCTTAAAACTATACTATTATATATACAGAACAACAAAAAATACGTTTCAAATAACTGTGGAGTGAACCTTGCCACCTCGAAGATACTGCTGTCTAGTGGTAACAGCAGCTGTGAGGGGTTTTAAAACAGCGAATTTAATATTTTCTCTAAAATTAGGTGATCAAAACTTCAATATGAACCTCATCTTTATACAAACAAGAAACTACAAATAGAAGGAATACTATGTATGGATATACGAGTTATTTATGTCAATCTGTAACCACGCCCAAAGTTTCTGTCGAAATATTCTAATCGCCAGACAAGGCTTAGACGAATCAAGACTATCATACACTTTAGACGTTCGGTACGCTAACGCTTTTCTATTATTTCCGGAAGGTTTGACAAAAAGGAAATCGGTCTGTAATTAGTTATTTTTCATTATCACCTGATTTGAAAAGTGAAATAACAAGGGCTATCTTTGACGAATCCGGAAACGCATCAGACTCTATGGACATATTTACCTAGATATAATTGAGTGCACAATTGTGTTCAAAGTGTTTTTAAAAATGTCACGATCTGTATCATCTAAGACACCGGATTTTTCACGTCTCATGCCCTGAATGAACCCTGCAACTTCCTCCTTTGTTACTGGTTCCAAGAATATCGAAAACGGGTTGCAGATTGTATTTTACTTAGTTTTTTGTTTTTGTTTTTGATACTAGCTGCCAATTTCTCACCTGCCTCAGAAAAGAAGCTATTGAAAGATTCAGCAATTTCAGACACTGTTATGACCACTTCTTCCAAATCTAGTCTCAGAACGTTTACCTCAGTTTTGATTTCATTTTACTATTAATAATTTGCCATAGTTTCCTTGAATCATCCACAAAAGAGTCTATTTGTCTTTTATAAAAATTGCTTTTGGCTATTTTAATCAGTGAATCAAACCTGCTTTTATATCTTCTATATTTTTCACAGAGTAGTACGTTAGCTGGATTCTTTAGAAGTTAATGGTAAATCTCATTCTAATAATTTACTGAAGTGACTATTCCTTAGTTATCCACACTTTCCTCTTTTTTGAGCTCTTTTAATCTTCACAATTTTGTATTAGATTTTATCAACCCTGACAAAATATAATAATAAATAATAAATAAATATGTTTATTCTCACAATGCTAAAAAATTACATCGAGAAAATGTAGCATATCGAAATTGACATACAAGATAGTTCTCAAGACATTAGAATATAAATTAGTGAACAAAATAAATGCGAAAAATAAACTCTACCACCTCGATGGTAATATAAATATAAAAAGAAATATTATCTTGTATGAGGGAAGGTTTTGAAAAAAACATAATTTAATTGAATTTTTAAATTCTTCCTAAATGAATAAAATGATAAAATTATACCTGATTTTTTGATCTTCTATAATTAAGACCGTTACGAATGATTATAGGTGGGAACGTAGGTGTTTTTTATGTCCATAGCCTGATTGATCAATGCTTGTGTTTTACTTAAAAGCCAATCGTCAATCAACTTCGAAAATTTTTATTGAGTTTTGGTGTCCTTAATGGAAAATGCTAAATTATTGTATATTTTCGGCGCCAGGAAGTTGAAAAATCATTGACCCACCGTCTTATTTGCAACAAGCACCCTCAGAAGTTTACCTCTCATTCGTGTACCATATGAATGTAAATTCGTTGTAGCCTGCTGAATGTTTTTCTGCTGATACATAGCTAGAGACTGGAAAAATAACTGGCTAAAATCCAGCAATTTTTGCATCCCGATATAGGGTCTCAAGGATATCGATAAGGTTTCCCTAGTATAATTTTTAATATCCATTTCTGATTAACTTCTATTTTCTTCAATAGAAAGTTTGTAACACCACAACAACATAAAAGTTCATAAGTCGAATGCGGAAGAGCAAGCGAATAATACGCCTTTCTCAAAATGAGTGCATCACAGAATGTTTTCAATTCTCGAAACATTGTTGCTACGAATCTCAATTTTTTAGTAACGTGTTATACATAAGCGTCTCATCTCAAGTGACAGTCAATGTAAACCCCCAAGTATTTTATTTCTGACGCGCAACCAACTTTCAATTGGTTGCCCACCGTAATGAACTGGTATGATGCAAGATTTGTCCTACCAATATCAAAAGGAAACATTTGGTTTTGTTAATGTTAATGGTCAGTAGCATGACATCAAAGTGATCTTCCAATGCCGAGAAGTTTGCTTCTACATCTTTTTTTTGAGTTCAGTCCAGGAGTCACCCGAGTAGAAGAGGGCCATGTCATCAGTAAAGCTAATGAGATCCCTTTTTGTTCTCAGAGAAAAATAGAATTTATATAAATTACCAACAGCAGGGGTCGCAGAACAGTCCCCTGCGGAACTCTATAACTCACAGGCATACTTGGGCTGACACAGTTCCCCACCCTAACACATTGCCGTCTTTCAACGAGATGACCATTATCCATAAATAATAATAATAATTTGGGGAACATTGTGTCGAATAAGGAAAACTTGATATTCCCTATATATATATATATAAAATATAAGTACTGTGTTTTAAGGAATTTTACTACTGTGTTTTAATAATTGCGATTCGTAACGCGTTTCACTACACCGTAGCTTCTTCAGACGAATGAATATGCAGAAAAATATAAATGAGAATATAACTATAAATGTTCCTGAGTAATTAAAAGCTTATTGAGTTGCTTCTTCTTAAGTGGTTATTTATGACAGGTATATCCAATAAAATTAAGGAATAGATTGCTCCTCGAAGAGATTCAATAGAGGTGAAGGGCTTAAATCGACTTGTTCATTGATGAGTCTATCTGAATGTTTGTATTTATTGATTTCTAAAGTTTCCCAAAGATCTACCTTCCAATATTTATTATCTGTATGCAAAATTTCAAACTGTGGGTCGAAAGAATGATTATTTTCTAAGAGATGATTCGCGTAATTTGAATCTGATTTTTTATTTGAAAAACTGCGTTTATGTTCCGATATTCTAATAATTTCTATGTGTTCTACCAATGTAGAAATTATCACAGTCATTGCAATTCAATCGATAAACACCTGATTTATTGTTTTTACCTGGTTTGGTTTTATTATTTTTATATATTTGCCTAAATTATTATTAGTTTGGAAAACTATGTTGAAATTATTGCTACTTAAGAATGATTTCAGTTTCTCACTTGTAATGCCAACGTAGGTTAAGGTGTTGAATTTTTGTTTCAATTTATCGACAGGGTAAACTTCATTGAATGCGATTCTACTTTGTTTATTTATTTAAAATAATTATTTATTAGTTTGGTTCTTTGATTGTAACCATTATTATTGGCTATTTGTTGATATGGATCACGACGAGTTTGTAGTATGTGACTTTGTTGAAATTTTCTGAAATTTATCGGCTTTCTATTTCGGTTGTGACATTTTATGTTGATATGGATGACACGACGAGTTATGTATTATAATATCTGTATGTGACGGCTTATGGTAAATTGCGAAAACATGTTTTCCATTTTCATATGATTTTCGAAAATTTTCAACTATCTATCTGTTCCATGTGAAGCAAATAACAATATCGTCTACATAGCGATACCAGTATAAACAATATTTACTGAGTGGATGATTATGAATTAATTTCTCTAAGTTATTCATGAATATTTCTGCTAACCAAGGACTTAACGGATTGCCCATAATCAAGCCGTCTTCAAAAGTATAATATTTGTTATTGAAATGGAAATAATTTTGATCTAAACAAATTTGTATAATATCAAAGATACCACTATACCACCTAATTACAAACTCATTTCTTTCGATGTTAAGAATCTATTTTCGATTATTCCTCCGAAAGATACGTATTACTTAGTTGAAGAATTATTAGAAAAGAATCATGTCAATACTATCATTAAATCAGATATTCTTTCATTATTACAAATTTGTTTAGATCAAAATTATTTCCATTTCAATAACAAATATTATACTATTGAAGACGGCTTGATTATGGGCAATCCGTTAAGTCCTTTGTTAGCAGAAATATTCATGAATAACTTAGAGAAATTAATTCATAATCATCCACTCAGTAAATATTGTTTACACTGGTATCGCTATGTAGACGATAACATTATTTGCTTCACAGGAACAGATAGATAGTTGAAAATTTTCGAAAATCATATAAATTCATTACATCCAAAAATTGTATTCACAACCGAAATAGAAAGCAATAATTCGATAAATTTCTTAGACGTAACAATGTCGAATGAAAATGGAAAACATGTTTTCGCAATTTACCATAAGTTGTCACATACAGATATTATAATACATAACTCGTCGTTTCATCCATATCAACATAAAATGTCAGCGTTCAATAGTTTTATTCATAGATTGATTAACATCCCGTTATCACCAGAAAATTTCAACGAAGAACTAAATTTGATTAAACAAATAGCCAAAAATAATGGTTACAATCCCAAACTAATAAATATTATTTTAAATAGAAAACAAAGTATAATCGCATTGAATGAAGTTTACCCTGTCGATAAATGGAAACAAAAATTCAACACCTTAACCTACGTTGGCATCACAAGTGAGAAACTGAAATCATTCTTAAGTAGCAATAATTTCAACATAGCTTTCCAAACTAATAATAATTTAGGCAAATATATAAGAAATAATAAAACTAAACCAGGTAAAAACAATAAATCAGGTGTTTATCGATTGAATTGCAATGACTGTGATAATTTCTACATTGGTAGAACACATAGAAATTTTAATATTAGAATATCGGAACATAAACGCAGTTTTTCAAATAAAAAATCAGATTCAAATTACGCGAATCATCTCTTAGAAAATAATCATTCTTTCGACCCACAGTTTGAAATTTTGCATACAGATAATAAATATTGGAAGGTAGATCTTTGGGAAACTTGAGAAATCAATAAATACAAACACTCAGGTAGATGACAATGAACAAGTCGATTTAAGCCCTTCACCTCTATTGAATCTTTTCGGGGAGCAATCTATTCCTTAATTTTATTGGATATACCTGTCATAAATAACCACTTAAGAAGAAGCAACTCAATAAGCTTTTAATTACTCAGGAACATTTAAGTTATATTCTCATTTATATTTTTCTGCATATTCGTTCGTCTGAAGAAGCTACGGTGTAGTGAAACGCGTTACGAATCGCAATTATTAAGTAAAATTCCTTAAAACACAGTACTTGTTTTTTATTATTGATAATGGAATTTTACCAAGTAAAAGCCTCCCAAATTCAAACCCTTATATATAAGCTTTTCACCAGGGCGACAAATTGAAAAACTTACGTTCTAGTCTGAAATATCATCAATTTTCCCGCGAAATTTTGATGGAATGGGTGACAAAACTATTCCACAAATCAGAAACGAGGCAAGATGTGTTCCTGAATCGAAATTTATAATTCTCGAAAACATTTTAAATTCAAAACTCCATTCTGCTGCAAAGAAATCTGCATCCCAATGAATAGTTTTCCGAAGATTCGACGATATCGAAAGAAACGTTAATCAGTTTTAGAAAGAATGCTATTACCCGATAATAGTAGTAATAATAATAATAGTCTTCATCAATAAATACAGTTATCGGACAGATACTTACTCAAGCTATTGTAACACCCTGTAATGAGCACCGACCTTATAATATTCCCGACGCACCACGATCAATCTATTTAAATTCATTTGATGGGCGATTGAAAATTCTCATGCACTGGTAGGGTCATAGTTACAAGTGGCATGCTTAGAAATTGATAAAATTATCACTTTATACATAATCTTACGAATTTTGCTTCATTCTTCTTCACATACATAAGACATCTACATATAAATATAGATACATGGCAAAGTGTATTCCTTGACTGATGAAAGTGGTTGTACCAGAGACATGAAGTTCTTATTTGAAAATTAGTCATAAAATGCGCGTTTGCAAAACGACTGATCTTTGCCAATCAGATGAGTTACCTCATAAGTTAACATTGTAACTCATATCATCATAAACAGGGGTATAGTATACATAAACCAAAAATATTATAGGCAGAGGGGCCTTCATTTGCGTGCAGCTGCGCAATGGACGAGGAACCTGAACTCAAAGATTTTAGTCAGAATAATCTCATTGAGATCTCAGCAGGAGTAAGTAGAAAGCTCAAAGCAATTGCTGTTAGCATATATAGACCACCTTCTGGTAATGAGGAGATCTTCCTGGACACCATAGATCGACTTCTTCGTAAGTTAGACAAATACAGGGGATACAGGGTTGCATTGTGTGGTGATTTCAATGTTCACTTTGACAGAGATTATGCTTTTCGGAACAAATTTATTGATGTCTTGAACTCATATGACCTGACACAGACAATATTTGAGCCCACATATAGCGTGGGGGATCAGAGCTATTAGATTGATAATATCTTCGTAAATTATTCTGAAGTCTGCCTTAGATTAGTTGTCCATTGTGATTTATCTCGATATGATGCTCAAACTGTTATAGTGCCGGTGAAGTCCTCGGCAAGCTTGAAGGATCTTGATCCCAAAAGGATTAGAATTCATTCTCAGGCGAAACTGATTGGCCTAAAAGCAAAATTGGAAAAAGAGGATTGGTCCAGAATTACTGCCGAATGTAATCATAGTGGATTCTTTGGAATTTTTCATTTAGCCAGTTAACGCATTTTTACGCAGGAGACAATCAATTCGACCAACAAACGTAAACAGTGGATAACATTTGGTATTCGCACCTCCGCTAAACTCACGACGCATCTTTACCAAATGAAGACGCAAGGGCTGATTTCTGATGAATACTATAGAAGATACGATATAATTCTCAAACAGGTGGTGCGTTGAGGAAAATTATTCACAACGAGAGCTATATAGTTAACTCAAAATCCAAAGTTCTGCAACTTGGAACATAATTAAATCATACACGAAGAATCACAAAAAAGTGGTCTCTATGGTGGATAACATACAGGTTCGACTATCAGAAAACGGTGGATAATATGACTGAAATGTTTACTGGACCTCCCCCATCATCGGTTTCTGTTACTGATGATGACAATGAACCTGAGATAAGAAATTGTGGTATGCATAATCTTTGTAATAGTCTGGTGCTAAGACAAGTTGAGGCAGATGAAATTGTTATTGTCATTGGGACTTTGAAGAATACAAAAGCAGTCGGCATGGATAATGTCTCTATAGGAGCTTTGAAGTTTGTTGCTGGGGAATTTGCTACATGGCACACATTGTAATCTCGTATTTGACATTGCGGTCTATCTTGAGGCGCTCCAGATAGCCAAAATAATACCCATATTCAATGAAGGGAGGGAAAACTTATTCGAGAACTATAGACCCACAGCTGTGTTAAGTAATATCGATAAGATACTTGAAAAGATTATCTATATTACAGTTATTGATTTTTTTGAAACTCATAGGGTGCTTGCTCAAACCAAAACTGGATTAAAAAAGGAAAATCCACACTTTATATCAAGCGATAACCCATATACTAGACAATTTGAATAATGGTAAAGTGACTGCACTCATGTGCCTGGATATCAGTAAGGCTTTCAGTAGTACTGGTCATGAGCTGCTGGAAAAATTATATTGGCTGGGAGTCAGAGGTACTTCTTTAAATTCAATGAAATATTTTCTGACTTGACGTACTCAGTGTATTGTAGAGTACCATTCCCAAATTGCCGCCTTGCGTTCAAACGCGGCAGATTGCTGATCTTCCTCTCTTCTGCTGGTACTTGCATGGTAGATACTCTGAAGAACTGAAAGGCTTGATTCCAGGAAGAATTTTGTCCAATAGAAAAACCAACTCTCATCAGCGGACGGTCCTATCAGCTACGTTACTTACCTTTCTCAGATACAAATGCTTTCGTTTACGGGCGAGTGTGCTGTGGAACTCACTTCCATCGAAGAAATTTCCGATAACTTACAATTTGATCCTCTTCAAGAAGCGAATGACATCAAATCATTTTGGCATCCACACCTGTGCTATTAAAGGTTCAGAATAAAAAGAAAAAATAAACCCTCATTCAAACATCCTGGAAGAAGTGGCATTAATCTTCTGAAAATACTCGGGATCGAGCAATATGAAAACACTACGGAAATCCTTAACGATCAAGTGGTTTTTAATTGTTTACTAAACCTTTTCCTCAAGATTAGATGCGCAATGAACGTATGTCTTTCAGCTAACTGAGTTTTTTTTGAACTTATTAAAGGCACTATTTACCCAAAACGAGTCGTGCTCTAAGTGAATATCCAGCAAAAGTCTCAGTGTCTGAGGTTTATTTAGTGAAAATGGTTTTCTGTCAATTAAAACTCTCATCAATGAAAATATGATGAAATTCACAAGTACCATATGACCCAACTTCTCTACCCAAAATTTGAGGGTCTCCCTAATTTTGGGTGGACCAGTAGGTACAATTTTCGAAAGATTTTTCAATAAATAAATACTTTGCTACCGGGATGGGCTAACACACGAAGAAAACGTCGATGGTTAACACAAACACTAGTTGTAAACGTAAATGTAAGATTAAATAAAACACTAGGTTCGCTGTTAGACAACGGCGATACGGCAATATGGTCGGTGGCTTGGGTCCGTAAAGTCGGCTCGTGGCAACGCGTACTGCAGCCGATTTACGGAGACAGTGTGAACTCGATGAGTTTGGCGAAAAGGAAGAGAGCGAGTCTCAGAAATCCACGGATATTTAAACCCTAGGTCCAGGTAGGCCCAGAGTACGTTCTGTGGTTAGCTTGGTCGGAGAAGCCTACCTGGCGATCTGTGATTGAGAAATCTAAGATTTGTACAATAACAAAACCTGTGAGGGGGTCGTAGTGAAACGCAACTACTTTGTATCTTCATTTATCAGTTACATAAGATTTAGATGATGAAAGTGCCTGAAAAAGAGAAAAAATACTGGAAAAAGAAAACAATTCACTAACCTCAGACAAAAGGACACATGATGAGTTTATCATGCGTTGGACAGCTTCCACCTCGGGTAGGTTCTAGGTTCAGTAGCGCACTGATCGTCTTTAGACACTACACTCACACACTCGTCGTTGGGTACCACTTGATGTTGTCTTCGGTACAAGAACCGGATACTTCCTTGACGGCTGCTGCGGTGGTGGATAAATTCTGTAGTTGGCGAATTAGCCAGATATTATCCCCGTGCGTCACTTCTATTGTAGGCTTCGGTCCTACCACGTTCGTCGGCTTCACCTCCTGTGCGGAAGTAGCGCACTTCTTCACTCATCATGGTTTTTTTTTCTCAGCGGAGAATTATGCCCTAACGCACACGTTGGGCTCCACTTGCTACCGTGATAGGGTCACACACACACGAAGAAAACGACGATGGTGAACACAAACACTCGTAAACGTAAATGTAAGATCGAATAAAACACGTGGTGGACAAGAGTGGTTTGGCAATATGACCGGTGGCGTGGGTCCGTAAAGCCGGCTCGTGGCAACGCGTGCTGCAGCCGATTTACGGAGACAGTGTGAACTTCATGAGATCGGTGAAGAGAAAGAGAGTGAGTCTCAGAAATGCATTGATATTTAAACCCTCGGTCCAGGTAGGCCCAGAGTACATTCTGTGCGTAGCTTGATCTACTAGGCGATCTGTGAGTTTAAACGGTAACACGCTTGGTCGGAGAGGCCTAAAGCGTTCTATGGTTGGATAGCATAGTGAACACGGTAACAACTTACTTAAATTTCTGAATCGATTTGAAGCCATTGAGTCGTTTTTCGGTGATGCAACTTGTATCCTCATCAGATTGAAGTTGATTTCAGAAAAATTTCGTGTGGTAATTCAAAGCAAACGTTTCAGATAAGATATTGCTCGACCTGTTTTTCTTATTTGACAAAAAAGAGATGACCATCCCTGTTATGGGATGTTGATGTTATACAGGGCGTTACAAAATAGTATGTCACAACTTGAGGGGATAATTCTACGTGCAATTTGAAGTAAAAAGTTTATACAAACAAAGGTCTGCAAAAGCTTTGTTACGGAGCTACACAGTTTTCCGGAAAAAATTTTTTGAGATATTCAGTCCAAATTTAGAATGTCAGCTATTTTTTACAGCCTTCATCGTTACACTCCTAGATTTTACCTGAAGTTCAAAAGGTGTTTTCTTTTCCGAGGCCATGTCTCTTCTGCCCTTCCAAACTTTTTTGCAGTACGCCACTGATCAGCGTACAATCAATTTTCGTCATTTTCGTTCAATTTAGAAACTTTTTGGACACTTGTATTTTTTTCGTATCTCCAACCGTTTCCAAAAAAATTATTGAATTTGATTCCATTGAATTTGTATGTTATTTGCTAAATAAAAAACAAATAATAGAAATACTCGATAGGTATGCCCAATATTTGCTTTTATTCTGATAGCTCGTCTTCTGAGACTTAACTCATACTTACTCAATAACATACTAAAAAAGGGGACAATAAAAAACGAAATAAATTGCTGGAGGTGTCGTCCACATGCAAGAATACAGGCCTTTGTCCTTCTTCGCATATTATCACGCACTCTTTGAGATATTCCTGGGGTATTTCTGATCGTATCACAAGAGATTATTATTCGATTTCTCAATTCTTCTACAAAGTTCACTGGAGTGGTATAAACTAAACTTTTGAAATATCCCCCTAAGAAAAAGTCCAAACTATTTACGTCTGGGGACCTAGGAGGCCATGGTTCTGGCCCACCCCGACCTATCCATCGATTGTTGCATGTATTATTCAAGAATTCCATAGCTTCTCCACTGAAATGTGTTGGTGCCCCGTCATGCCTGAACCATATTATGTTTCTCAACAAGAGTGGTACATCCTCGAGCAATAAAGGTAACTTCTCCTCAAAAAATTGCCAATGAGCGGGATTGTTTAGTATGTTAGGCAAAAAAAATGCCTAATCGAATAATTTTCAATTATTTCGATCCAGACATTTAGTGAGAATTATTCTTGATGATGAGATACTTCAACCAAATAGGGGTTTTCCTCAGCCCAATAATGATTATTGTGAAAATTTGTGATAGCAGTTCTCGAAAAGTTAACTTCATCTGTGAACATCATTTCACTATCAAAATGAGCATTTTCTCTAATTTTATCTAAGAACCATCGGCAGAAATTCAGTCCTGAAGGAAAATCTCTATAGGAAGTAGAGTTTGGACGCGTTGAATATGTAACGGGTACAATAAAATGTCGTGGAGAATCCTCCAAACTAAAACATGTGAAATATTCAACTGATTTCCAATTTTTCTTGTACTCACATGAGGATTCAAATCAATACAATTTGAAATTGCTTCCTCAATATCTGGAGTTCTTGAGATTTTTTGCAGTAAAAGTACCAGTTTCCCTCAACCTTCCGTGGATATTTGAAAATGCTTGCCTGTCTGGTGTTACTTGATTTGGGAAGCGCACCTGATATAATCGCCTAGCTTCTTTTGTGTTTCCGTCAGCCAGACCGTACATGTAATGGATAACAGCCAATTCGGCGTTAGTGAAATTAGCCATTTTTTCTTACAGCAATAATTTCAAAAGTCTTAAAACTAATCGTTAAGTTAATGACCAATTCGAGCAGACACTGACTGAACGTTAGAAATTGTAAAGATAAATAAATAAATGAAAAAAATCAAAGCCTACTAGTCACTTTTTCAATTAGGAGTGCTTTCAATTCAGCGAATGCATACAATCGTTTAATGATATTTTGCTCGAGAACGGTTTGAGATACGAAAAAATTAAAGGTGTCAAAAAAGTTTCTAAATTGAACTAAGACGACGAAAATTCATTGTACGCTGATCAGTGGCGTACTGCAAAAAAGTTTGAAAGGGCAAAATAGACATGGCTCCGGAAAAGAAAACCCTTTCAGATTCTAGTTGAAATTGAAGACGTGTAATGGTGGAGGCTGTAGAAAATAGCTTGCATTCCAAATTTGGATTGAATATCTCAGAAACTGCAGGAGATTTTAAGAAAAAACAATTATGTTATACAGTAATGACATACTATTATGTAACACCCTGTAGATAAAAACTTTATGTTGGAAGACGTCCTGTTTTTGCCTTTCGTTTGCTGCCACACCGTATATAATCTCCACACATTTAGAAAAATGAAACTTCAAATGTAAAAAAAAAAACAACTCATTCATGAAGTACTGTCCTGATAGCTTGAGGCAAAACGTATCATCCCTAGGGGGTTGCCACTTTGTCACTATTTCATTCATTTGAAATCAAAGAGGAATTCTCTTCTCTGTCTCGATTTTCTCTCAAATGCTGTTCCATTTATCCCGAGTTTCATTGTATCCCACACCTATCTCGACGATCTCTCATACCGTTATTTATTTATAATTCCATCTCAGATTAAAACTTTCTTCACCACGACTTTCATCATTTAATAGCCTGGGGCAACTCTTTCGCGGAATAATTTTTTATTCTACCAACTTTTTCCAAATTAAAAAACTTTCAGGACTCGCTGAGCTGTAAGCTATTTTAAACTACCAAGTTCGTATTCGTACTTTTCTCATTACATTCAGTTTCGAACTAATGATTAGAACATTTTCATAATTTATATTCAACCATTCAATGGTTTCGTATATTTTACATAATTTTTATTCTTGGATGCTTCAATCGAATTCGGATTACCTACGTATATTTTTTATGTGATGAGATGGAACTTACTCAATTTTAACTATTATTTTTTTCGAATGATTCCTGAAGGCCTACGGAGAAGTAATTTTTTCTCTATGATCTATGGCTATGTGGTCATGAGAACTAGTAAAATGAAAAGGAATTAATTAATGTATTCTTCCGAGAAAATGAACTAGATTAATGTTTTTCTTACAGTAAAAGCTCCTTATTCGCGTTTTTATTATTCGCGGATCAAAAATATGCGACCCAATTAGGGGGCACTGTAGTGAGTGCGAATCAAACACTGCCGTACCATTTCGCCGCATTTTCAGGTCCCTATTTGAGAACCTCTAGATAAGACCAGAACGTCATCCAGTCAGCTAAAATCTCATACAAGTCTGTAGGTCATTTAGTTCCGAAGTTAAGCGAAAGCAAAGCATTTATGACACTCACTCACTCATGATCATCAGAATAGAACTATTACTTCCTATAAACTCAGAGAGCTGAAATTCGGTACAGAGTTCGGATTTAATGGCAACATGAAGGGAAAACTATAAAAACTAGGATAATCTAAGATCTGGAGTACCTCGTGCGCCTGATTAGAAAACACAAGTGCCCCACCAAACTATTACAGATCGACTTACCGCCTTTACAAAAAATATTCAACTTGGTGGACCGCTTCATTTGGTGTCAAAAATCAAAAGTTTGAAGGAGCTGATGAAGAACCCTCAGCTGGTCTCAGCTGAAAGAATCCACTATCATTTCGAAAATCCAGCGTTCTGGGACAAATCTTCCAATTTAATCTAGCCTTTACCGCCCCACAGTCACTGTTGGGCGAATGTCCCCCTCCTGCTTTCTATACGCATTTAAATAACATTAGAGGAAAACTGTGGATGAAACTAGACTGGCTTTTATACTCATACTTACAAGTTTATGAGAAGAAACAGCCAATGGGCAATACAAAAAGCTGTTGCTGATGTACAAGAATCAGAACCGGAAAAAAGGAAAAGAAAGATTTGTAATAATGAAAAATTAATCCTTAAAAGAGAGAAAAATTGTCAGATAGGAAAATCTAATAATATAAATCAACATCCCCATGTTTCTACAAAAAGTGAAATCCCACCAAAAATATTCTGTAAAAAACTAGATGTCTCGATGTAGTTGCTTGTTTATCTCTAAAAAGTAATGAAATCTAGACAAAGTCGTGCCAAGTCTAAGAATACTTACTGCAATTTCCTCATTATTATAGTTAATGTTGTGTGACTTGGTCGTTGGAAGGTACACAAGGGTACAAAACCAGGTGCTCCATAACACCATTGCATCAAACTGTCCTCAGAACCGCTACCTATTGATGATGGAAAATTGCCACTTGGAAAACGTTGATTGAATAACCAGTCAATTGCAGGCTTGAAAAAACTGCGTATTTCAATATTACTCATGTATAGGTGAGCCTGAAACAACTTTCAACGCTAATGCATTGATAGAACTAAAATAACACACTTGCTTTTGATTACACAGCTCTACAAAGAAATTTTTTATTGTTGCCCTGGATTCGGTGGCCGATTTGACGCTCCAAAAGAAGAGAGCAGAAGTCAGCATTGTCAACGCTGAATGCATCTGTGGCACAATTATTAGCAGCCTAAAATAACACACTTGCCTGTAAGTCCTGTGTTGAGTCTTTACGGTTGTGGAAAACAGGTGAACGTTCTGGATTAGACTTTGGTATTCCTATGATCTGGATGGAGCCTACGAATCATTTAGATGATTGTTACTTTTGCGTAGTAGATGTTAAAGGTTTTAATCGAAATCAAACGTGGAGATACCCAGACTTACAGTCTACGAAATGTCCGGTTCTACACAGTGAAAATCTCCCTCTGCCCATATACATTTCAAAAGTAATTCGCATGCCCTCAGAAACAATGATGTTACCAAATTTACAGAAATCGGGACCATCTACCAGTGGAAGTGAATGGGAAAGTGAACATCCACGCCAAAGTTATTTTCTCAGAATGAACTCAGTGATTTAATACGTGATCTCAATTTATCAAAACAAGGATCAGAACTGTTAGCCTCAAGATTGAAAGAAAAAATTTCTTGGCACCAACAGTAACAATTACAACATACAGAACGCGAGAAAAAGAGTTATTACAATTTTTAGTGAAATGAAGGATTAGTGTATTGTAATGATATCGCGAAGCTGCTTATAGACATGGGTTTAAAAGAGTACAAATCTACTGAATGGCGCCTTTTTAATTGTTAGTTGCAAAAGAAGCTTAAAATGCGTCTTATTGCACAATGGAAATAAATTTGCATCAATTCAATTGCCCATTCAACGAAACTCAAAGAAGAATATGAAAATGTAAAATTAGTTTTAGAGAAAATTAAATACTCTGAGCATCAATGGCCGATCTGTGTGGATTTAAAATGGTTAATTTTTACTTGGCCAACAAAGTGGATATACAAAATACCCTTGCTTTATTTGTATGTGGGATAGTAGAGCAAAGCAACTTCATTGGGAACAAGATGTTTGGCCTGTAAGAAATTCTTTAACTGTCGGTATAGCCAACGTAATAAGGAGCCGCTGGTGAGCAGAGACAAAATCATACTTCCCCATTACATATTAAGTTAGGTATGATTAAGCAATTTGTAAAAGCGTTGAACAAAGACGGAAATTGTTTTAATTACATTTGCAGAAAATTTCCGAAGCTTAGTATGGAAAAATTGAAAGGTGGAATATTTGATGCTCCTCAAATACGGCAATTGATGAAAGACTCAGATTTTATCAAAGTTATGACTGTTCCGGAAAGCAAAGCATGGAAAAGTTTTGTGTTGGTTGTCGAAAATTTCTAGGTAACCATAGAGCAGCAAATTATGAAGAAATTGTGCAAAATATGCTGACAAACTTTCAGACTTTAGGAGCAAATATGAGTATTAAGTTACACTATCTCCGCAATCATCTAGATAAATTTCCGGATAATTTAGGAAATTATAGTGAGGAACAGGAGAGCGGTTTCATCAAGATCTAAAAGTGATGGAAGAACGGTATCAAGGTCGATGGGATTGTCACATGATATCAGATTACTGCTGGTCTTTGAAAAGAGATTGTCCCTGAAAATTATAGAAGAAATGCTCATAAAGGCGTTTTATGGAAATATGAAATATATTTTCGACATTTTCCTCTTTATTTACTTCGATGTATCCGCATTTGTCAAAACATAACTGACATTATAAATATATCTGTTATTTTGTTTCTTGTTTTACGATTTTTGTTATGTAAAACGAAAATAAAGATTTAAAAAGAAATCAGAGCAAATCCTACAAAATCATTGATAGTTTCACGAGTTGTGTGCATAAATAGACCCAAAATCATTTTCATATCTAGGGCAACAAAACCATTGTAGACCAGTGTTATTAATACCAGTATGGGCTATCATCTCGCTTAACAAACTTAGGTTGTTGCAACAGATATAACATTACGTGAAAACAGAATTGACTGGTACCTACCCACTAACGTATAAAAAATGCTCAACGGCCAAGTCACACAACATAAACTATAATAAAAAAGAAATCGCAGTGAGGAACCTTAGACTTGGCACGACTCTGTCTAGATTTCATTACTTTTTAGAGATAAACAAGCAGGTCCATCGAGACTTGGCTAGTTTTTTACAGAATATTTTTGGTGGGATTCCTATATTCCTGAAGTTTTCTTTATTCGCTGATCTAATCACTACAGCGGATGATTGTGAATTATCTCCTCAGTGCTATTCATTAAAATTTCGGCTAGGTTAGATAGTAAATTTTATCATTGAAGAATAATTCTGTTCTAAGTAATGAAAGCGCTTTTCTGAAATGAGAATAACTCAGCTGTTTTTCAATGTAGAACACTTTTAATTAGGTAAAATGAAATCTTAAATGTTACCATTCAGTGTTGAAAAAGTGAAAAGAATCATATTCTGAAAATGACATCAGGCAGTTGACGTCCGTGTTCCGCAATGCCATACTGTAGTCGATATTCAGAGTTCTGCATCACCCACTCTAACAAATCGGTGTCGATTGGCCTAGCTTCCCTTGTGATGGCTTCTTTCAACTTCTGCAGATTTCGAAGTTTATCGACGTAGACCTTAGCCCTCAGGTTTTCCCACACAAAATAATCATAAGCAGTTAGATCCGGGGAACGAGGGGACCACGGCACATCACCAAATCGAGAGATTACATGACCAGGAAAAATGCGACGTACAACTTCTATTGAGACTCAGGCTGTATGTGTCGTAGCACCAACCTGTTGGAACCAAACACATCTTCTGTTCATTCTTCGTTGTCGCAATTCTGGTATAAATAAACTCTTCAGCATGAAAACATCGCTGAGAGTTTGATTGATGCAGTTCGCGGGGGTTTTCTGTTGCCCAATATCGGCAGTTATGTTTCTTAACCAAACCGCTCAAATGAAAATGAGTCTCAGCACTCATCATTATCACTGGTTTATTTTCTTCAGCGATGATCATTTGCATTATCTCGAACAACTGCTGGCGTTGTGCAAAATCTCCTTAATTCAGGTGCAGGACAACCATGAGCTTATAGGGGTGAAAGCGGAGGTCTTGGTGTAAATAAAATTCTGGGAACAGTTCGACTACTCATTTGGAGTGGTACAGCTCGTTTTCGGATTGCCCTGGGCTTTGAATTACAGCTTGTCTCACTCTTTCTATGGAAGCTGGTGTCCTTACACTTCGGGAATGAGCTTGAGTTTTCGGATTCATTACTGCTGCCGTCGTTCTGAAATTTTGTACCGATCGGTTGATTGTGTCACGTTTCGGAAATGAAGCATTACGACCAATGTTGAAACGCTGGCGAAAGCGCCGCTGCAAAACAATGACAGATTTCAAATAGTCTTCAACTATAAACGAACGGTGCTCTCTTGTCCAGATTACCATAGTGAACAAAATGTTATTTCCTCCTGAGTCGAATGACCTCAGCCGCTCCCCTCTAGTCACTCACCGTTACGTGTACTTCCCGTTCCAAAAACGCCCGTCCATTACGCCCCATCCTGTACTTCTAAAAGATTCATATAGTCTGATTATACTCCATAACCCGTAATTTGAAGATGGCAGCGCTTCTGTTTTCATAATCTTTTATAAAATCTGGGAGAATAGCCTTTTTTAATAACGTTCACCTCATTGTGAATTCAAATATACAGAGTTATTCAGTGGAAATTAAAACATTTGGTTAAAACTTAGATTATTTGAGCACATTCTTATTTTAGCCCTAAAACACTCGGGTAAAACTTGGAGTATTTTGAGCGTATTTATAAGTAATTACATATAACTATGACGAAATGGAAGAAAGCTGATGGATGATGATAATCTTGGTTTAACCTTCACGTCAATACGAGGGTACCCGGGTATCTTTTTTAAGTTTAAGTTAATAAAACCTAATGTTCCTACAAATGAAAACAATCTGTAATTTTAGTACCTATTGATAAAGCATTGAATGTTGCAGTTGAAGAACAAGAAAAATATTTGGTTAATTTGAAAAAAATTATTTTTGATTGCCAATACATTATTATATGCGAGAAATACCGTGATACCTATATGTATTTCACCAACAACGCGTTTTCTACAGGCTTAAAAATGCAGCGCTGGAGGTTTCCGTGAGAGTAAGGAATAATTCATCACCCATTTTAAATCTGTTTCCATGTGAACGTTTGGCTATATCTTCAACCGTCTCAGAAATAACCTAAATGAATGAATTTTAATTTTCAAATACTGTTATAATTGAAACCTTTGCAGCACAATTGGATAATCGATTCGTGGACAAAAATTAGAAGCGAATTTCTAAGAACATGTCACGTTACATGACAGAGAAGAAAATGTGACGTACAAAAATCTAGATAGCAGCCTCCGAAATGGAACAAAACAGCAGTATTAAATACACAAAGATAGAAAGTAATAGAATATTGAGTTATGGAAGTGTATTCAAACTATTGAAATTCAATCGTTAACATTGTTTCTAACTTTACACTGAGTCAAAAAAGTATCAGAACTAGCCCTTGGCGAAAAAAATTGGAGCAGCCGATTTGTGTTAAATTTTGTTTCGAGAAGAATTGTGCAAAAACTAAGTAATGAAGTATTTTGGAACGAGTATATATATATATATATATATTCTTTTAAAAAGAGAGGATTTATAAAAATTCGGATAATTGTATATACAATGAATGCTTATATCTATAATTTTGGTGTGTGTCAGAAAAACACAATCGTAAAAAAAACAAGCGAATAAATAGAATACCAGCGGAAAAAATAGACCATGCCTGTTCCTTAATCTGGCATCTAAGCTCGCATCATGCCTCCTACGATTGACCGTAAAGTGTCAGCACAGGAAATATAACAGGGGAACCACACTATCTTGCGTATGATTCAGTAAACGACTGAAAAAACCTGTGGAAAAAACTCGTTTCCCTGTCACTATTGCACTAGCAATAGCTTGTCTGTTTATGTTGTGTTAGTGTCGTGTGTACGAAAAGAGTACCAAAAATATTTCTGCTTAGCAGCTTCATTCTCTCAATGTCATCTTGCACTCCATGATTTGCAGGACTTCTTCACGAAGGCAAGGGTGAAAAGGAAGGGGGATTGGGACTGGAAGAATTTGTAACAATGGAAAAAGAAAAACAGCAGAAAAATATTTCATCAAACATACCTAACTTTTATATGTCCAAACTCACTTGAATCTAAATAAATGGAACTTATCTGAAAAGTGGAAATAGCAGTCCAAATATTGACAGCGACCCACGCTTACATGGTAGTTGTGGCACTATGAATGAATATTCGATTAACTGTGAGAGTGAAAGATTTGTGATATTGGAATATCGAAAATTGGTCCATATATTTTATATAATTTAATTAGATATATATACACATAACGAAATTTATATTGAATCTCTCGGTATTTCACATTTTCGAGCACATATGATGAGAAATGTTGAATTATCTTCTGTTTGGGATATTGTACTCAGTCGTCAATGAAATTGGAAACTGTTAATTTTAAAATTTAACAAAGCCTATATTCATCATTGAAAATGCCTTACGTTGGATTATCCTATGTGACAGGGTTGAATAATTACTCTCGTTGAAGAAGGGGTGACACAGAGGAATATGGCGGCCACAATGGAGGTATCACAAGGGGTGATTTAAAAAACCTACGCCCGATACATGGAGCTACAGTCTCTGCAAAATTGGCCTAGAAAACGTCGTAGGAAGATCACTTCTGAAGAACAAGACCGCTTTTTGTGCCAAATTGCAAGAAGAGACCCTAGTGCGTCGCACCCCATACTTCAAAGGTAATTTTTGGAAGCAACAGGCATCAGTGACACTTGGTTCAAGGGTTTGTACAGCAGAAGGCCCTTAAGAGTTCCAGAGCTAACCAGACAACAAAATATTAACAGACTTAATTGGTGTATCGAGCACCAAAATTGGAATATTGAGAATTGGCGAAATTTTCATTTTTCAGATGAGACCAGAAATGGTGTTCGATCAGATGACCGCTGAATTCGGATTTTAAGAGGTCGTCGAAGACAAGCTAAACCCCGAGCAGCAAGACAAATTCCGAAATACCAAGGGGGCAGTCTGATGTTTTGGGGTGGCATTATGCTGGGAGGCAAAACAGATTCGATGTCGTTTCCTGCGAGTGTGACGGCTAGAAATTACGTGGACCTAGTGCAGAAGGCCGTAGTGAGACTATGACGATGTGCTCACGGTGAAAATTTCCTTTTTATGCAAGATAATGCTACTCCGCATACCAGCAACCTCGCGCGACATTTTCTTGAAACAGTTTGAATTGCTATTTTGGACTGGCCAGCTTCCTCTCCAGACCTAAACTCTATTGAATATTTATGGAATAATCTCAAAAGGAGAATTAGATCGCGCCATGATAATCCAAGAATCCCACAACAGCTCATCCAAGCCGCCACAGAAGAGTGGCAGAAAATCACCCAAATAGAGGTCGAAAACCAAATACAAAGCATGCCTAGATGAATTCAGGCTTGTATCAGGGCAAAAGGAGGAGAAACAAGCTACTGAGGTCGAGAAAAAACACCTACTCTGTGAGGAAACAATTTTCATATTTTTAACTACATGCTTTCACTCGTTTTCGCTTATTTGTTTCTTTCTTAAAATGAACCGTAATTTATTCCTCTTTGCAATTGAAATATCTCAAACAAGATCAATTTTAACAATCCTTAGAAATTTCCAAAATCACTGAGGTAATATTCTAAATGTCGGGTAATTCTATATAAATTTGGTTGTGTGTATGTTGGGAAACCAACAATAAGGAAGTCGAATGTTGTATCTCCTTTACACAAGTCGAGAAGTAAGGTGGATGTACGCAATTATAGGCCAATCAGCATTTTGAGTGCTTTTCCAAAGATCTTTGAGCGTATCATTCTTGATAAAATTCCTATTAAGCTGAAGCAAATCCTTATTGACCATCATCATGGAGCAGATCGAGAGTTACAAATTTGGTTCTATTTCTTCAGTTCTTGCTTGATGAGTTTAGTGAGGGGCATCAGGTTGATGCTGCCTTTACTGATCTTATCAAGGCTTTTGATCGAACTAGTCATGCCGTTTTAGACATCAAAGTGGAGTCGGTTGGTTTTGAGGTACAACTCTTGAATTAGGTTGAAAGTTATTATAGGCATATGACGCAAGTTGTCAAAATAAGAAGCTCTAAATATTCAATTATTTCTGTAACTTCTAGTGTTCCACAGGGCAGCCATTTGGGCTCACTTTTCATTAACGATATTGGTTCTGTCATTGAGCATTCTGACTTCTCGCTCTATGCTGATGGCCTTAAAATTTTCAAATATATCAATGGTAGCACTGATGCATTGTCCCTTCAGGCAGATTTGGATGCTGTATCTGACTGGTTTATCAGAAATCAATTGGAGGTCAGTTTGTATAAATGCCAAGTTAAATAGTGCAATTAATTTTGATTACACTATCAATAGTACCAAACTCAGAAGGGTTAATGTTGTCAGAGGGTGTTCATCGAATCACGAGTTACTTTCTAGTTTCATCTCGACACAATTGTAAACCGAACCTTCAAAACCTTCGGCTTTTTTAGGCGTAACACAGCTATGTGAAATTCTTATTCAATTGTTATTGCAGGCCTCTTCTTGAGTACGCCTCGACTGTCTGGTCACCTTTCTATTTGGAGCATTCGAATGAGATTGATGGGGTCCAGAACAAATTTCTTCTTTATATATCGTATAAAATGTCTATCCCTAGGACACAGTTTTCTGAAACATTTGTCAGGGCTGAAGTGAACATAAGAAAGCTATCCGAAAGAAGAATTGTGCTGGATCTTCTCTTTCTCTGTAGATGTTTTGATGGTGAGGTGGATTGTCCCGATTTGTTGTATTAAATTGATCTTCATGTTCCTGAGAGGATTACTTGGGTTGGGCCTCTCTTCAATGAACGTATTCATCAAACAAATTGTTATGCCAACTCACCTGTTTCTCGTTTGCTTACCTTAATGTAGACTGGTGTTTCAGCCTTTCGCCTGCTGAATTGAAATCGAAGATTCATTCAATTATTTTTCCTACTGAGTAAGGGTATTTGACTGATTTCAATTCATGCATATTGTTTTGTTCCTTTTTTCTTATATTGTAATTTCAAGGTTCATACCGTTGATAAATAAATAAATAAATAAAAAATAAAACACAACAGTATAAATGTGAAGTCATTTCTTCTCATCTCATAATTTGAATATAGATTTCAGGACAAATTATTCTCGAGGTAGAAATATTATGAACTGTGATTCTGAAATGCATAA
This sequence comes from Cryptolaemus montrouzieri, assembly GCA_013387265.2. Classification (NCBI taxonomy): domain Eukaryota; kingdom Metazoa; phylum Arthropoda; class Insecta; order Coleoptera; family Coccinellidae; genus Cryptolaemus; species Cryptolaemus montrouzieri. Next base: position 31,034,923 of record JABFTP020000185.1, on the reverse strand, counting down.
AAGAAACGAATCAGGTGTTTATAAACTCTCTTGTTCGAAAATTATGTCGGTAGAACATTTAGGAATTGCGATATTAGGTTAACAGAGCACAAACATCAGATTCTCACTATGCAAATCATCTTCTTGAAGAAAACCATATTTTTAATAGTAATTTTGATATTTCACCTAATGAGAGTAATAGATTGAAACTTAACATATGGAAAGCAATATACACAAAAGTTCCGGAAATTTACTTGATAGTCAACCTAAATCAGACAAATTCGTCACCATTACTGATTCTTTTCAGTTCATGAAAGAAGCAACCCTCTAAGGAATTAGCTCCTAAGTACTTATTTTTGCCAATGTAATATACAGGGTGTTTCAGGTATCATTCATTTCTACAGGATAATCCTCATTAACACATATGAAAAATAAATACCGATGAACATATATCGAAATGTCCTGCGTTCTCGAGTTACAGGGTGTTGTTCAGATGTTTCTCACTTTTCCTTGATAACTCTTATTGTTTTCAACAGATTCAGCACCTAGTTGCAGAAAAGAAATTTTTCTACTCACCAATTCATTAGATCTGACCAGCAGTTGCTAAAATATACAAGGTAATATTTTCACAAGTTCATGCTACTGTAGGCCTTATCAAGATCATAGTGTAGTACGCCACTGGTCTTTTCGAAAATATTTATTGAAAATGATTTTTCATTTCAAATTTTAACGTTCCTCAATTTTTTTCCAAATAGCAACCGTTTCCGAGTGACAAAAATGAATTACCTAAGTAGGCATGCATGTTTTGAATCATCTGAAGTGAGGATTGATCATCCGTGATTCAAAGATGGGAGCGAAACTCTTTCTACTTTTGAAGTAGTTTTCACCTCATTTCGAGTCTGAATATACAGAGTGTTCATTTTATTCAGAGGACATTGAAACGCTCGCGTAAAAGTTAGAATATTTAACCCCGTTCTTATTTTAGACAAGACTTTGTTCTGAGAAATTACATAAGACTATGACAAAATGGAGAAAAGCACCTTCTTTCTTGAACTAATAAATTGAAGTAAGTATTCGAAATTACTACCATTTATTTCATTATGGACTTCATCCAAAAAAATTACAACGCTTTGTTTCAACCTTGCTTATCGGGTGTGATCTACAGGGTGATACATAAAAGTATGTCACAACTTGAAGGGGTAAATCTACGTGCAATTTTAAGAAAAAAGTTTATATAAACATAGGTCCGCAAAAGCTTCGTTTAGGGAGTTACAGGGTGTTGAAATTTTTTGGAAGAAATTGGTTTTTTCTTCGAAACTCCTGCAGTTTTTGAGATATGCAGACCAAATCTGCAATGCAAGCTATTTTTCACATCCTCTATCTATACACGTTCTAGATTTCAACTGAAATTCTCGAGGTGTTTTCTTCTCCGCCATATCTCTTTTTTCCCTCTCAAACTTTACGCCACTGATCAGCGTACAACCAATTTTCATCATCTTCGTTCAATTTAGAAACTTTTTCGACACTTGTAATTTTTTCGTATCTACAACCGTTTTCGAGTGAAACATTATTGAATTTGAATTATTTGAATTGTATGTTATTCGCTCAATAAAAAATAATAATAGAAATACTCGATAGGTATGCTCAAAATTTGCTTTTATTTTGATAGCTCGTCTTCTGGGACTCAACTTATACACTTATTCGATATCAAACTAAAAGAAAGAACAATGAAAACTAAATTAATTGCTGGAAGTTTCCTCCACCTGCAAGAATACAGGCCTCTGTCCTTCTTCGCATATTATCACGCTTTGAAATATTCCTGGGGTATTTCTTATCGTGTCACCAGAGGTTATTATTCGATTTTTCAATTCTTCTACAGTTTTCACTGGAGTGTTATAAAATAAACTTTTGAGATATTTTCATAAGAAAATGTCTAGACTGTTTAAGTCTGGGGACCTAGCAGGCCATGGTTCTGACCCACCACGACCTATCCATCGGTTGTTGAATGTATTATTCAAGAATTCCCTAGCTTCTCCACTAAAATGTGCTGGTGCCTCGTCATGCATGATCCACATTATGTTTCTCATCGAAAGTGGCACATCTCAAGCAATAAAGGTAACTCCTCCCCATTTCCAATTATTCCGACCCAGAAATTCAGTGAGAATTGTTCTTGATGATGAGATTCTTGAATCAAATGGGGGTTACCCTCAGCCCAATAATGATTATTGTGAAAATTTCTGATAGCAGTTCTCGAAAGTTAGCTTCGTCCGTGAACATTATTTCACTATCAAAATGAGCATTTTCTCTAATTTTATCTAAGAACCATCGGCAGAAATTCAGTCTTGAAGGAAAATCTCCAGGAAGTAGACCTTGGACACGTTGAATATGAAACGGGTACAATAAAAAGTTGTGGAGAATCCTCCAAACTAGAACATGTAAAATATCCAACTGATTCCCAATTTTTCATGTACTCACATAAGGATTCAAGTCAATATAATTAAAACTGCTTCCTCAATATTTGGAGTTGTCATAGTTTGAGTTGCACCTTTTAAATGATTATTTGCAGTAAAAGTACTAGTTTTCCTCAACCTTTTGTGGATATTTGAAAATGTTCATCTGTCTTGTGTTACTCGATTTGGCAAGCGCACCTGATATAATCGCCTAGCTTCTGTTTTGTTTCAGTTAGTCAGACCCTACATGTAATGGATATCAGACAATAACTTCAAGTCTTCAAACTAATCGTAAATTTAATAAAAAGCAGTTACTGGTTCAACTTTAGCAACATTCAAAATAAATGAATAAATAAAAGAATCAAAGCCTACTAGTCATTTTTTTAATGAGAGGTGCTTTCAGTTCATTGAATGCATACAATTGTTCGATAATTTTTTGCTCGAGAACGGTTGGAGATACGAAAAGTTACAAGTGTCAAAAAAGTTTCTAAATTGAACGAGGATGACGATAATTGATTGCACGCTGATCAGTGGCGTACTGCAAAAAAGTTTGAAAGGTCAAAAGAAGACATGGTAGATTATAGTTTGAATTTAGGACATGCTATGATGGAGGCAGTGAGATATAGCTTGCATTCCAAATTTGGGCTGACTATCTCAAAAACTGCAGGAGTTCAAAAGAAAAACAAATTTTTTTCGGAAATTTCAACACCTTGTAGTTACGTTACGAAGCTTTCGCGGACCTATGTTTATATGAACTCTTTTTCTTAAAATTGCACGAAGATTTACCCCCTCAAGTTGTGACATATTCTTATGTAACATCCTGTATACCATTCCTGCCATCAGCTACCTGCTCCAATGGATACTCAGAGCAACCGCTGAATACAATGCCACAGTTTCAAGCATCAATAAGGGGCAAAGTGAGAGAGGTTGGTCGTTCAGTGCCACTTTAAATTGATTAATAACATACAGTCCCTTCTACGACCTATAAATGATCTATTGAATGCACAGTATCCGTAATATTATGGCCCAAAAAATTACAGATCGTTTTAATTTCTATTCATTGAAATGAAAATTGTAATATTCAGACCCCAAATGACATAAACTACTAAAAAGGCTATTTTTACTTTTTTTTTTTGAAAAACCATGAAAACAGTTCCGATCCCTCATTCGTATTACAGATTATCTACCCTCACTTGCATCAAAGCATCATTCAGAAAACGCCTGCTTTCTTATCAAATTAGTTTTTCTCACTCGAAAACGGTTGTGATTTCAAACAAAATTTCAAGAAACAACAAAATGGAAGTTCTTGTGAATTTTTATATCTGAAAAGACCAGAGCGCACTATACCATAATTTTGATGGGATAAAGGTAGTATGACCCTAAAAAAATATCACCCTATATATCTTCGCAAACACTGGACATATGGAATTGATGAGTAAAAAATTCCTACAAATTAGAGCTTGTTCTCTCGAATAGTATAAGAGTTGATGACAGAAACGTGAAAACAAATTTGAACGTCAACACTCTGTATCTCGAGAACGGAGATATGCTTATGTGCATATTTTTCATGTTTTGTGATGTGGAATTTCGCGAAGTAATCAGTGACCGCATATCCGAAACATCTGTATAATGGGATTCACATTATGATTTTGCAGAGGTTGGTTGATCAATTTCAATGGATTGTGAGGTGGAACACTAGGGTGGAGATTAACTACATCCCAATACATAAGTTTAGCATTATATAGAAATACAGTTTATTCATATTTTTTTCCTGTTATTTCATCCGTTATAGTCCTAGCAGCCAAACTTTCACCTATACACATCATTGAACATTCTTGTGATTTCACTCCGAAATTTTCAATCAAGAATTCCGCAGTTCTAATGAAAAAAATTTCAAGATACTGCACTAGCAAATAATGTTCAACTTGTCCTAGGATGTAGTTAATATATTCCCTAGTTTTCCACCTCAGAATCTATTGAAATTGATGAACCAAGTTCTGCAGAATGATAACGTGAAACCCGTTATAGAATCCGAACTTATGCATCAGTTGAAAGTATGTGCAGAAGAGAATCACTTCAATAACTTTCAACAATGAAGAAATTCACATGAGTTGCTACGAATTAGTAATGGGAAATCTTCCCAGTCCTTTAATAGCCAAAATTCGCATGTATAATATTGAGAAAATAATTCATAATCATCCGCTGACTGCGATTTTCTGTTTAGATATGTAGATGACAATCTGCTGTTTTACATGCATAAGTATGCAATTAAATTTCCTGCACTTTCGTGAATTTCATTCACTCTGATGAACAGTTCACAGTGGAAAAGGAAACTGATATTTATATTACCTTTTCAGATTCGATTATAACCAAGATAGATCTCAGATAACATTTTTTCCGTTTTCAATAAAGCATCCCGTACAGATTATAGCATTCATAATCCTTCCGCACATCCACATCAACATAAAATAGCTGCTTAGTATGACACATAAACTCACCACGATACTTATGTCAGAAAATAAGTTCTTAAATCACCTCAATATCATAAAACACATAGTGGTCAATTATTGATGATTCTAATATGATTAACTGTATGCTTGTAAACAATTTCAACAACGATCCATGAGGTTTTTCTAGTATTGAAGGGACAAATCAAAATGTAATATATTAACGTAAATTGGTACACCCACTCTAGATTTAACGTTATTCTTCTTATCTCATATTTTGAATATAGCTTACAAAACGGATTTCTTTCTAGGTAGATATATTGAAAACTGTAAATCTGAAAGGAATTAAATCAGGTACTATAAACTCTCTTATGGAAGTTGTGATAAAATTAATGTCGGTAGTACATTTGAAAATTTCAATATTAGCTTATCAGAGCACAAACACAGTTCTGACAAACAAAAGTCAGATTTTCATTATGAAAATCATCCATACAGGAAACCGTACTTTCAATAATAGTTTTCATATTGGTTGGCTCGGTGGCGTAGAGGATATGATGCTCGTCTCCTGCGCAGAGTTATTTGGGTTCAATCCCCACAAACTCGGTGCGATTTTTCGGATTTTGGGAATCGCTGAAGTGTCCATCATTTGGAGGATATGTAAAGCTGTCGGTCCTGTCTAATAGAGATATGTTGGACAATAATGATCCCTTCCCTCGACACGAGAGGGGTTCGGCAAAATTCCAGGGTTAAGGAAGTGACAGAATTTCCCGGTGTGTCATTAGCCGAAAGGCAGAAATAGAGCACATTAAAGGAAAAACAAAGAAACAAGTTTTCATATTTAACATAACGAAAATAATAGATTGAGACTGAACTTGCGGCAAGTATCAGAAATCAATAAACAAAAAAATTCCTGCAATTTACTGAATAGTTAATTAGACCGAAATTCGTCACCATCAATAAATCTTTTCAGTTTCCAAAAGAAGCAATCCTGTTTGGATCGCCCTCCTAACGAGCTACGTGCTTTCTTTCACCGGTGTAATATAAGGCATACCATCCTCATAAATAAACTACTTATTAGATAAGGAGACAGAGTGGTGAGATGCGTCATAGGTTTTTAAATGAAGTAGAAATTTAAACATGATTGTTGGAAGATGAGGAGTCGTCAATCTGGATATATCATCCACCTTAGATTTTCAACTATTACATGAATTTTTGAATTCACCATGTTCTTGATATTATTTGTGAGAAATTTTTTAAATGCTGAATTGCGAATTCGGTATTCGGTCTGTATGAATTTGATAGAAAATTTTATGTATCTCGCCAGTAAATCTCCGACGATTTTCATAACCGACCATCATCAAATTGTCAATACAGTCTCTTCACTAAGCGATATTTGATGTTTATTCAGATGAAATTTTAATAACTTTGAACTCAATCACTCGTCAAAGCTCATATTGATTTGTATTTTTTGTAGGTTTTTCTTTCAGCCCAGTTTCTATATAGTATAGTAAAGTCATTGCAATGTTTTTCATATTCGCAACACATGCATTACCAACGCATCATTCTGATTCCATAAAGTAGGATTCTAAATCATTTGATTCGTGTTTTATTTGACATATTATCCTATAGAGTAACAGCCATTCGAATCCGAATTGAACAGGGTGTCCGCACTAAGGATACTAAAGTATCTGGGGAACGGGCTTATTGATCAATTTTTAATTTCACATTATAGTAAATGGATACTGATCTATTACACAGCTCTACAAAAAAAATTTTTTTATTGTTGCCCTGGATATCATCGCAAATTTTTATGTTTTCAAGTGCCCAGATTACGAATATATTCATGAAAGTTCTCAATGTGCTCGTATTTTCATGATTTTTGCATTTCTTATATTTTGAACAATTATAAGCTTGTTAGAAATAAAATTTAATTTTCCAGTCATGATTAGGCTTATGCGCAACTTTTTCGCGCATACAAACATCACCTGATCCCCACTCTCAGACCCCTTGCTCCACAGAACAGCTGAGATCTCAGTTATTTGACAATATTGAAGTACATATACACATAAATCTGGATAGTGTCATGGATTAATATTTTGTTTCAATTACTGAATGTCCATTCTTATATATTTGTCTTCAAGTCTAAAATATGAGTTCGTCACGAAGAAAGTGTAAATATTGTAGTGATTTATTTTGTCATATTTGCGGTGTTTATATACCAAAAAAACAAAAAAGAAATATCACAGACTTTGTCAAGGAGACTTATGTTGAATATTTTGGTTTCAAAATGGACAAATTAGGTAAACCATGGGTTCCTAATAATGTTTGTAAGTCCTGTGTTGAGTCTTTACGGTTGTGGAAAAAAGATGAACGTTCTGGATTAGACTTTGGTATTCCTATGCTCTGGATGGACCCTACGAATCATTTAGATGATTGTTACTTTTGCGTAGTAGATGTTAAACGTTTTAATCGAAATCAAACGTGGAGATACCCAGACTTACAGTCTACGAAATGTCCGGTTCTACACAGTGAAAATCTCCCTCGGCCCATATACATTTCAAAAGCAATTCGCATGCCCTCAGAAACAATAATGTTACCAAATTCACAGAAATCGGGACCATCTACTAGTGAAAGTGAATGGGAAGGTGAAACATCTACGCCAAAGTTATTTTCTCATAATGAACTCAGTGATTTAATACGTGATCTCAATTTATCAAAACAAGGATCAGAACTGTTAGCCTCAAGATTGAAAGAAAAAAATTTATTGGCACCAATAGTAACAATTACAACATACAGAACGCGAAAAAAGAGTTATTACAATTTTTAGTGAAAATGAAAGATTAGTGTATTGTAATGATATCGCGAAGCTGCTTATAGACATGGGTTTAAAAGAGTACAAATCTACTGAATGGCGCCTTTTTATTGATAGTTGCAAAAGAAGTTTAAAATGCGTCTTATTGCACAATGGAAATAAATTTGCATCAATTCCAATTGCCCATTCAACGAAACTCAAAGAAGAATATGAAAATGTAAAATTAGTTTTAGAGAAAATTAAATACTCTGAGCATCAATGGCCGATCTGTGTGGATTTAAAAATGGTTAATTTTTTACTTGGCCAACAAAGTGGACATACAAAATACCCTTGCTTTATTTGTATGTGGGATAGTAGAGCAAAGCAACTTCATTGGGAACAAGATGTTTGGCCTGTAAGAAATTCTTTAACTGTCGGTAAAGCCAACGTAATAAGGGAGCCGCTGGTGAGCAGAGACAAAATCATACTTCCACCATTACATATTAAGTTAGGTATGATTAAGCAATTTGTGAAAGCGTTGAACAAAGACGGAAATTGTTTTGATTACATTTGCAGAAAATTTCCGAAGCTTAGTATGGAAAAATTGAAAGGTGGAATATTTGATGGTCCTCAAATACGGCTATTGATGAAAGACTCAGATTTTATCTAAGTTATGACTGTTCCGGAAAGTAAAGCTTGGAAAAGTTTTGTGTTGGTTGTCGAAAATTTCCTAGGTAACCATAAAGCAGCAAATTATGAAGAAATTGTGCAAAATATGCTGACAAACTTTCAGACTTTAAGAGCAAATATGATCAATCATCTAGATAAATTTCCGGATAATTTAGGAAATTATAGTGAGGAACAGAGAGAGCGGTTTCATCAAGATCTAAAAGTAATGGAAGAAAGGTATCAAGGTCGATGGGATTGTCACATGATGGCAGATTACTGCTGGTCTTTGAAAAGAGATTGTCCCCTGAAAAATTATAGAAGAAAAGCTCATAAAAGGCGTTTTATGGAAATATGGAATATATTTTCGACATTTTCCTCTTTATTTACTTCGATGTATCCGAATTTCTCAAAACATAACTGACGTTATGAATATATCTGTTATTTTGTTTCTTGTTTTACGATTTTTGTTATGTAAAATGAAAATAAAGATTTAAAAAGAAATCAGAGCAAATCCTACAAAATCATTGATAGTTTCACGAATTGTTTGCATAAATAGACCCAAAATCATTTTCATATTTAGGGCAACAAAACCATTGTAGACCAGTGTTGTTTCCAGAGTGGTACCACTTTCTGTTATTACAAACATGGACTACAACTTTGTTATTTCAAACGGCGTGGTGTACTTTTTAATTTTTATATTAAAGGTTTACAATTGAACAGGGTGGACGGAATAGAGTACCTTTGGTGAGGAAAATAAATTACGATATTTTAAGGACTCATTTCTCTGAGATTCATTGAAATTTATTTTATAAAATAACAGATGTGGAAAGTCTTACGAATTGTCTAGTAAAAACTATTCAGGAACAGATAGAAAAGAGTCAATATATAGTGAAAAAACAGGCAAAAAAAAAACCTTGGATCTCAAATGCGTTATTGGCATCCATTCATAAGCGTAATATGCTCTATAAAGATTGGGAAAATGATGAAAATGATATCACCTGGAATCAGTTCAAAATGTATAGAAATAAACTAAACTACCTTATAAAATATGTAAAACGAGAGTATTATATGGGAAGGTTACGCACTAGTGGAAAAAGTAATGAGCAGATTTGGAAAAGGTGTCTGAGCTTTGCCCTAAGAAAGAAACCGAACATATTTTACAAAAGCTAGAAACAGCGGCTGGTGTGGTGGATAACCCTAAAGATATTGCGGAGGCATTGAATAGCTACTCTACGACTATTGGCGAAAAACTATCTCAGAAATTCGATAGGAAAATTACGCGAATGAATCATTTTTTCGTGGGGACCGGACACTGGATGATCAGCTGCTAATATCTGTAGAGATATTAAAAGCCGGTATGCCTTCTGTGGTAGCGCGGGTTATACATATGGTCAATATGATACTGAAAAAAGGTGTTTTCCCACCGCATTCAAAACTGCAGTTGTTGTACCCATATAAAGGAGGTGACAGAAAAAATTGTTCTAGTTTTAGAATGATCTCGTTAATACCCGTTTTGGCAAAGGTTGTCGAAAAGGTTATAAAATAGGCTGCTTTTGAATAAATTCAAGTTGTTTTCAGATCTTCAATTAGGGTTCAGAGAAAAAAATCCACTCAGGATGCCATAGGAGCACTAACTGAAAAATTGTATAGAGCTTTCAATAATGGGAAGGTTGCATTGTGTATATTGGTTGACTTGATGAAGGCATTCGATACAGTGGAGCATAGCACACTGCTAGTTATACTGAGGGATCTGGGTGTTGGGGGGGGCTGCTCTTGGATTGATGCGTAGTTACCTATCTGGTAGACGACAACTGGTACGGGTGAATGACTGGGTTAAAAAGGGAATGCGTGATATTAATAATGGGGTACCCAAGGTACGGTATTAGGTCCCATTTTATTCACGATATATTTGAATAATTCATTACTTCTTTCAACCCAAGTTTTGCTGATGATACTGCCATTTTTTACTCCGGGGAAAATCGGTGAGACCTCAAAAGATTGTTGGAATTGGATTTTATTTCTATAGAAGAATGGATGGATTAGCACCTACTCACAATAAATTTCGCCAAAACTAAATACATTCCTATTGTCATTGATATATGCTCTTTACCGCAGAATTCTTCACTGGTCATGCGGGATGAAAACACCAAGTTCAAGATACCATGCACTTTTGAGTGCAAATATCAGATATCTCACAAATATATTAGATAAAAGTCATATGAAAATAATATATCATGCAATCTCTCAGTTGCGCTACGGGATTATCGCTTGGGGTGGAGCTTATAACAATGTATTGAACACGATTGTAACACAACAGAAATGGATTCTGCGTATCATCCACAAGAAAAATATCACCTTCTCTTCGGATTCACTTTACAAACTTTCTGAGGTTTAAGACGTAAGACAGTTGTATGGTTCCTCTGTATTAGTGCATTTGAAGAAAAATATCCATGAACAAATATTCATTGAGCATAATAACAGTACAAGGTACAGTCACTATTCCCTTGATGTACCAAGCGTAAAGAAGGCAATTTGCCAGAGGAGTCATTATTATTTGGACCCTAAAATCTTCAACAAACTTCCAATTAAGATAAAAATATTAGCTAATGAAAAAAGTTCAAGCAAAAATTCAAGGATTGGCTTTACAGTTCAGATAGGACTTATATAAATAACATGATCGATATAATAAATAACTCATATATTTAGCATTGTTCTGTGTTGGTTCTAGACTCTTTTGTACCATTGGCATTCTTTCATTTCACGGTTTGGTTGAGTTATGTGTTGTGTATTCATGTTTAATGCTCATCACAGGTCATTGACCTTTGTGAGCAATTTACTCTGAATCTTTATGTGTGTAAAAATTGTTGTGCAATGTACGTGTACCGCGATTATTGCTTTTGTTATTTATTTTGTTTTATGAAAAATACTCTTGGTATACATATCAATAAAGATTATTATTATTATTAAAAAAAAAGGCATCCCTTTCCTAGCATCTTTTAATAGGATTTGTCCTATATAAAAATAACCACTATTGAGCTATAATTTTTTATCGAAATCTTCAGAGTTATGTGTCTATGTTTTGACCAAAAAAGTTGACTTAGATTTGAGTAAGATAAGAAATTTTTCATTCAGTTTGATTAGGAAAGTGTTATTTTTTAGGCGGCCGTAATTTTCGAAGCTATTTTATACACAGGGTACTCACAAATAATAAGTCGATCTTGCAGATTATTTGACGAAAAGTATCCGAAAATACGACCAATTTACAGAAAACAATTAAATGTTCCTTGTGAAATACAGAAAACTGAAATGAGTACGATAAACTATATAGATGTCATTTTAGCGGCATGAATCATAAAACAAAATCATTAATGTTCATAAAAATTAAAATTTTACAAGTACCGTTAGAATAAACAACGTTGTTAGAATGAAATCAAATTAAATTTCGAAATCGTCTACGTTCTTCCCAATCTTTTCTCAATCCGTGCACTTCTTCAAAAGTTGCTTTTTGCACTTCATTGGAATGATTCTGTCGTCGAAAGCACCTCTCACTTTTGATTCAAGATCCTCTCATGAATCTGTCGGTATATATATATATATATATATATATATATATATATATATATATATATATATATATATATATATATATATATATATATATATATATATATATATATATATATATATATATATATATATATATATATACTGTTTTTTAGGTACACCCATAGATAAGAATCTAAAGAGGTGAGAGCCGGATATCTTGCAGGCCAAATCCATGAACCCAGTGTCTTTATACATCTGTCGTTAGAGAGAGGCCGGAGCATCATATAATTCTTATCAACTTGAAACCCGTGCATTTAACGGCAGACTGTTCAGGAATTCCGAAACAAATCTAGTTGAAATCCCCTAATATTTTTCAACCATTTAAATTTCATCTATAAAATAAATCTTTACTTTTGTACATTAAAGCTGAAGCGATGTTGAAAATTTCGCTCCCGTGTTCAATGTGGATTACCGACGACTCAATTATGAAAATTATACAGACTATCAATAACTCCTCTTGAAAATTCGGACTGATCGGTCCATATAATGGACCGATGCGTTTTCTTGAATGTGAACCATCAACATGTCCCAGAATTTAAACCTAACGGACGTGTCTCCCGGATTCGTCGATGATATTGATGGGAATTTGTCTATGTGGACATAATTTCTGTCCAAAATTTTATTAATTGACGAATGTGCTATCCCAAAATCAGCAACAGCAGCATGTACATACGTATACGGATTGGCATAAAAATATATCAAGGCGGTAGCGGCAAAGTCTTCATAGTTGGTAATGAAACTAAGTCAAACCCTTTCCGCCGTCTGTTTTCCTTAACTGACAAAATTTGATTGTACTTCTCTAAATTTTGTTCTGCAAATTGATTGTAAATTTAGGTCCTTTTCGTTAAATTTTCTGCAAAAACGACTCTTTATTGGTGGATATTGATCATGAATGTTGAATAAATTCATAATGTCTACGTTTGAGTATATATTTTACGTTCATTCAACAAGAAAAATTAACACAAACAAAATTAGTGTTTGCTTTTTTCAAATAATTTCCAAGCGTCAAATTGATGTCGAAATTCCTAGTACTGAACATTGGACATTTCGAAACATAGAAACTGGTATCGGAATAAAATCCACTCTGTCTGTTTCTAGGTTTCACAGCTGAGTGATTTAATGTTCCGGACGAATTGCAGGTTTTTTATTGAATCGCGAATAAAATGAAAACGAGCCATGTTAAGTAGAGGGAAACCTAATACGACTCAATACTTATTTAAAGTACGGTTCTAATAAAATGAAAAAATAGATACTCGTATTTGAAGAAAACAATTTATTTCTATTGAGTAGACAAGTGATGCTCGAGCCCCTGTGGACAAAATAGAGTCGGGAATTACGTTGCTTTAAAGTGAATCACTGTCCTTGTTAAACTAGAAAAAAGATATAATCGTACTCGAATCCAAGTGAATATTCTTGGCAAGGAAGATGGCACAATTATTTAGAAATTTTGTGGAAAAAAATCATAACTCAATAGCGGTTAACCTCAGATAAGAATACTTAAAATGCACATCATGCCCTTTGTAATAGCAATGTTGTAGTCGATGTCTGCTGTAACGGTAAGTGGTACCGCTCTGAAAACAATTAAAATTGTATATTACAGTCCTCGAGCTCTAAAAAGAGCCCTCAAGGTCATCCGAGGTGTAAATACGACATTCGGAACAGCCCATAAGGCTGTGCTTACTGCCAGCTGAAAGTTATCAGTAGCGTAGCATCTCATTTTCATTGTGAACATAGAACTCGTCAAATTATTTAGTTGTGAAAGATCTATTGTGAATATAGTGTTTGATAGTAAATGTAAAAATCATTTTTGATTTAATAACATTTATGGAAAATGAAGCTTGTAATGGTTTGAGCTTTTCATTAAACCCAGTTACAAATCGTGTGTGTGCAGCTGTGAATATATCTTCAAATACGGCAAAACAAATGAAAAAGGAGAGACTTGATGTATTAAGTGGTGCAGCATCGGACTTTTCAAACCCCCTAAAGAGACGGCGAAGTTTTCCTAAAACTGAAATAGATATGGAAAGATATGACTTCATTAGAAATCATATTTACAATTACCACACAATTCGTGAAGAATCGCCCACCGTGAGAAGGCCTTTGTGTATTTTAAAGGAAGATAATTTGATTCCACGGGAATCAAGTGATTACTCTCCTAGAAAGATGTTGAAAAAAATAGGATTCAGGTTCAAGATAATGAAAATACACATATGAACTTATATTATAAATGAAGATTTTTCTAAATTCGGGTGAGAGAATACAAATTATATTATATTTTCTCATTATTAGTTAATATTCTCAATTTTAATTGTTTGAATTTGCGTTAGAAATTCCAAGGTACAAAGAAATTCAAAAATCCGGACGTATAGAAAAAGAAATAGTATCAGTATTACAAATCAGATTTTAATGAAATGATAAGGTATAATTTTTTTCTTTCTTCTCTTCTTTTCAGCCTTCATTCATCCAATGTTGGATATAGGCGTCTTCTAATTTCTTCCATGCATTTCTGTCTCTAGCAGTTGTCATCCATTGCTTTCCTACTATGAATTTCACATCGTCTAGCCACCTTTTTTTGGGGTCTTCTTACACATCTCGTCGTTGTTCTTGGTCCCCAGAGTGTTGTTTTATTTGTCCATTTATCTGCGCCCTGTCTAGCGACATGTCCAACCCACTGCCACTTAAGGCTCGCTACCCGTTCCTTGATATCTGTTATTTTGGTTCTGTTTCTTATGTCATAGTTTTGCACTTTATTCCGTAATGATATCCCTAACATGGCTCTCTCCATAGCTCTCTGCGTGACTCTAAGTTGGTCCGCCACTTTTCTTATTATGGGCATGGTATCCAGCCCATACCTAGCCACAGAAACTATGCAGCTATTATATGCTCTTCCTTCAAGTGAAATTGGTATATTTCGGTACTTCAAAATAATACTTAATTTCCCAAAAGCGGCCCATGCTAGGTGGATTCGGCATTTTATTTCGGCAGTTTGATTTTCCTTACCGATTTTTATTGTGTGGCCTAAATAGTTATAACGGTCCACTGTTTCCAAGATGATGTCGTCGATATCGATTCTGATGTTGCTATTACTCATAATTTTCGTTTTGTTCAAATTCATGTTGAGTCCTGCTCTTTTGGAATGATTGTTGAGCTCGGTCAGCATTGATTTCAATTCTTCTTCGCTAAAGCTAATCAAGACAATTTCATCAGCGAATTCCAAGTGGCTCAGGTACACTCCGTCGATATTCAGCCCCTTTTTCTCCAAATTCAGCTCTTTAAAGATATTTTCAGTGCTAGTGTAGAGAGTTTGGGAGAAATGGTATCGCCCTGCTGAACACCTTTTTCTAGAGGTATTTTATCTGTTCTTAAGTCATCGTCTATCTTAACATGAAGAGTGGCGTTTCTATAGATATTTTTGATCAGTTTAGAGTATCTCGAATTTATTCTTGCATCGTCCAAAGTACCGAGAAATGCCCATGTCAATTCTAACAAATGCTGTCGATGAGCGCAAGATGTATAGGGATATTATACTCGGTAGTTCTTTCTATTAATGTTCTAACAGTTTGAAGGTGATCTATGGTTCCGTAGCCCTTTCTGAACCCCGCCTGTTCAACTGGTTGATATGAGTCCATCTTCTCGGTTAATCTGTTAGTTACAATCTTAGTCAAGAGCTTATAAATATGGAAAAGCAGACTTATGGGTCGTTGGTTTCAATATTCGTGCTGTCGCCTTTTTTGTACAACAGAATTACCTCAGCATCTTTCCATGATTCTGGTATTTTTCCCTCAACTAGGCATCTATTCAGAAGTAATTTTAAGACTGGTTCAAGGGCTTTTCCTCCTATTTGTTTCAACTGTTACGATCCTTAGATCCCTGGAGGATCTGTTTCATCTATTTGAGTGCATGTCTGATCTCTGAAAAAGTTATTTCAGGCAAGTCTTCAGATCCTACGTTCAAAATGTTCTTGTGTATGCTGTCAGGACATGGCATGGTCGAAGTATAAAGTTTTCTATGGAATTTGTGTATTTCTTCTGCAACTCCTTCTTTATCTGATATAAAAATTCCATTTTAGTTCTTGATTTTTGATATTTTTTGTTTGCCTCGGCTCATCCTGGATTTCAGTACTTTAATGTTTTTATTGTTTTCGATGGTTTCTTATATTTGTTTTACTTTAAACTGTCTCAAGTTTGCTCGTATTTCCTTCTTCACCATTCTGTTTATGTTGTTGTATTCTGCACCTTCTCTTGGTGTATTTTGTCTTTTATTTATCAATTCGATTGTTTGCGATTTTATTTTTTTATCATAATTAATTTTAAGCTTTAGGTATAACCAATTTTTGTTCATTGATTACAGATGGAATAAAGGTCAGGATAACAGAAATATTTTAGTTGAATCACTGAATATTAGGACAAAACGACTAGATTATTTGAAAAATATCAGGATATATAGAAGATAATGGAACATTAATCAATTTGAACCACACTCCTTCTCATCAGTGGTTAGACAATTCTGTTCATAGATTACTTAAAAAAACTGGAAAAGGTGCTCGGTTGATTATAACCCACGTTCCAGATTCACTT
The DNA here is from genome assembly GCA_013387265.2 of Cryptolaemus montrouzieri. Classification (NCBI taxonomy): domain Eukaryota; kingdom Metazoa; phylum Arthropoda; class Insecta; order Coleoptera; family Coccinellidae; genus Cryptolaemus; species Cryptolaemus montrouzieri. Next base: position 31,018,404 of record JABFTP020000185.1, on the reverse strand, counting down.
ATTCAAATCTGGAGCAAAATCAGGAGACTATCATGATGATATGAACCATGAAAGTTTCAAAAAGTGGATAGAAGATAATTTAATTTCAAATTCAACATCCAATTCTGTGGTTGTAATGGATAACGCTTCGTACCACAATGTAGCTACAGAAAAAAATATTATGTTCTCGAACCAAAAAACTTAAATGCAGCAATGGTTGCATCAAAAAGGTATATTTTTTGAACAAGAAGCCACCAAACTAAAATTATGTCAAATAATTCAGGAGCATTAATGACGATTTAAGACATATGTTATCGATTCCCTACTGGATGCTCATGGGCATTCGTTTCTCCGCTTACCCCCGTATCATCCTGAATTAAACCCAATACGAATAATGTGGACATATGTCAAAAACTGGATTGCTTCAAAAATGTCACTTTCAAGTTAGAAGATGTTAAGAATTCAATTCATAAATTTGCTGATTGATGATAACATGGATCCTATAATTTTTAAATTAGGTGAAGATAGCTGTTACTAATAATATATAAGAAACCTTAAAGATTTTTAATTATTTTCAATCACCAAAATTGACAAATATCTATCAGTGTTATATGTTTAGTTTCATAATTGAATAAATTACCTGCTTTTATTATTTTGAGGTGATTCATCTTAATGATTCAATAATTATTTGCATGCAGGTAGGCAGGTCTTAAAATCTATAAACTTTCTTTAATAATAAATAGGATTGGAAATTGGAATTTAGGTATTGTTAAATTGATAGCATTTTAATGATCTTCAACTAAGTACCTAGCTATCAAGGTAGACCAAATAATTGGGGGATAAACAAATTTATAAAACCTTTTTTTTTCAACTAATTTTACCGCCGTCTATGGTATCACCTTTTCTACCTGGCAGTTTGGAATAAAAAAGTTCAGTTCTTAAATAGATATATAATATCTTTTCTATTATTGAACTGAGTTGTTTCGCAAAATATAACACGCCCGAAATTCGAGGATTGCTGGAAAGCAATGGAATTTTGTTTTCTACATTACTAGTGCTTGAATACTGATAATCGATATTGAACATTAAGATGATTGATATGGCTCATTTTAGACCTAGCGGACCCTAGAATCCTTTTACTCTTACGCCAAAATTTGAAATTGTTTGATAAATCCGTTCTAATGGGCCCTTTTGCGCGGAACGCTTGTATGAATTAATACGTTTTTGAAAATTATTCTTTTATCGGACAATTCGTTTTATTTGATTTCTATATAAAATGGGTAGAGTCAAAGTAAATGTAATTCGTTGAAGACATTTCTTTTTGAGATACAGGGCTTCAAAATTATTTTTTTACCTCTATCTATGTTCTGACAACATTTTTGGATTTTGTTTCTTCCGAACCCTTCCATGTGGTTTCATAGAATTATAAACGGTTTCTTTCAGCGTTAGGTGTCGGAACATTTGTTGCGGACGAATTTCCATATACAGTAGAACTCCAGAACCTTGGTTTTATTTAATATTTCTGATTTTCTATGAAATTTCTATTTTCCTTTCACGAAAGTGCTGAATTATTGAATTAAACAGTCAGAATTTGCTCGAATTTTTGCATAAGTATTGAAGCGAAAATGGAATAGATTAATGCAATAAATTTGAAAGAAAAAACATTCAAACAAAATTATATGTTGTTCGATAAAAATTTCGAGCGTTATATAAATTTCTTCTTATACAGGGTGTTATATAATAGTATGTCAAAACTTGAAGGGGTAAATCTACGTGCAATTTTAAGAAACGAAGTTTATATAAACATAGATTCGCAAAAGCTTCGTTACGGAGCTACGAGGTGTTGAAATTTCCGGAAAAAATTGTTTTTTTTTCAAAACTCCTGCAGTTTCTGAGATATTCAGCATTTGCATTCGGAATGCAAGCTTTTTTTTACAGCCTCCATCATTACACGTCCTAGATATCAGCTGAAATTCACAAGGTGTTTTCTTTTTCGAGGCCATGTCTCCTTTTGCCCTTTCAATGTTTTTTACAGTACGCCACTGATCAGCGTACAATCAATTTTCATCTTATTCGTTCAATTTGAAAGCTTTTTTGACACTTGTAATTTTTTCGTATCTCCAACTGTTTTCGATTGAAAAATTATTGAATTTAAATTATTTGAATTGTATGTTAGTCGCTAAATAAAGAAAAATTATAGAAATACTCGATAGGTATGCCAAAACTTTGCTTTTATTTTGATAGCTCGTCTTCTGAGACTCAACTTATAGTTATTCAATCTCAAACTAAAAAAAAGAACATTCAGAAACTAAATACTTTGCTGGAAGTGTCCTCCACCTGCAAGAACACAGGCCTCTGGGTCATTCTCCCCATATCATCACGCACTCTTTGAAATATTCCTGAGGTATTTCTTATCGTGTCACAAGAGGTTATTATTCGATTTCTCAATTCTTCTACAAAGTTCACTGGAGTGGTATAAACTAAACTTTTGAGATATCCCCATGAGAATAAGTGTAAGTTATTTAAGTCTGGGGACCTACGAGGCCATGGTTCTGGCCCAGTCCGACCTATCAATCGGTTGTTGAATGTATTATTCAAGAATTTCCTAGCTTCTCCACTGAAATGTGCTGGTGCCCCGTCTCGCATGAACCACATTATGTTTCTCACAAAAGTGGCTCATCCTCGAGCAATAAAAGTAACTCCTCCTCAAATATTGCCGATAAGCGGGACCGTTCAGTCTGTGAGGCAAAAAAAATTGCCCAATTAAACAATTTCCAATTATTCCGACCCAGACATTAAGTGAGAATTGTTCTTGATGATGAGATTGTTTAATCAAATGAGGGATTCCCTTAGCCCAATAATGATTATTGTGAAAATTTGTGATAGCAGTTCTCGAAAAGTAGGCTTCGTCTGTGAACATTATTTCACTATCAAAATGAGCATTTTCTCTAATTTTATCTAGGAACCGTCGGCAGAAATTCAGTCTTGAAGAAGAATCTCGAGGAAGTAGAGTTTGGACGCAATGAATATGAAACGGGGACAATAAAAAGTCGTGGAGAATCCTCCAAACTAGAACATGTGGAATAATCAACTGATTTCCAATTTTTCTTGTACTCACATAAGAATTCAAATCAATACAATTCGAAACTGCTTCCTCAATATCTGAAGTTCTCAGAGTTTGAGTTTCACCTTTCAAATGATTATTTGCAGTAAAAGTACCAGTTTCCCTCAACCTTCTGTGGATATTTGAAAATGTTCGCCTGTCTGGTGTTACTCGATTTGGAAAGCGCTCTTGATATAATCGCCTAGCTTCTGCTGTATTTCCGTCGGTCAGACCGTACATGTAATGGATATCAGCCAATTCGTCGTTAGTAAATTTTTTTCTCACAGCAATAACTTCAAAAGTCTTAAAACTAATCGTTAGTTTAATAAACAATTCGAGCAAACACTGGTTCAACCTTAGCAACTGTCTAAATAAATGAATATGTGAAATACTAAAAGCCTAATAGTCATTTTATTAATTAGAAGTGCTTTCAATTCAGCGAATGCATATAATCGTTTGATAAATTTTTGCTCGAGAACGGTTGGAGTGTGTCAAAAAAGTTTCTAAATTGGACGAAGATGACGAAAATTGATTGTACGCTGATCACTGGCGTACTGCAAAAAAGTTTGAAAGGGCAAAAGACATGGCTCCGGAAAAAAAAAGACCTTGTAGATTCTAGTTGAAATTTAGAACGTGTAATGATAGATGCTGTTAAAAATAGTTTGCATTCCAAATTTGGGCTGAATATTTCAAAACCTATTGCTCCGTAACGAAGCTTTTGTGGACATAAGTTTGGTGAACTTTTTTCTTAAAATTGCACGTAGATTTACCCCCTCAAGCTGTGACATACTATTATGTAACACCCTGTATAATCAACGTCCAATGTAGTAATCGAAGAAGCTATATGATCTTGGAAAACTTTTCGAATTACTTTGGCTGTTTTTTCGGTTTAATCGTCAGATTTTCTCCTACAAACTGAAGATTTGGAGCCATACCTATGTTCTGAGATATGTTTGGTCGCCGTTATATTGTTATCTAACCTTCTGAATATAAAAACAAATCTCTTACGTTTTTCATCCACACAGGTCCACCGTTATTCGCAGGTTGTTTTTCGAGATATTTTAAAAAGAATCTTTATAGTTATTGACAAACACCAATTTGTTTCCCTTCACTTACTATTTACAATTTTAACGTCTCATACAACCTAATCCGTAGGACATCTATAACTACATTTCTAGAGCATACCACATAATTTCATTGAAGTCCATTCGACATGCATCATTTCTTCATAAAGATAATCAGGTTAGGTTAGGTTCGTTCAGGTAGCTGAAAAGCTCGGAAGGAAATGACGATGGTTGAAATTCGATATAAATCTTTCTGGCTTCTGCCTGATGCAACCGAATATACCACCGCCCATCTTCAAGAGTAGTCCTTATCCAGAAACGAAAATCTACAACATATCAAAATTACAGAAAATTTGATTTAAAGTCATTTTCTTTGCGTTGTTCGGCGCCTTTTCTTTGTAAATTTCTCAATCCCACTAAACACATTACTCGGTAGAGAATTAATTAAATCAAGGAGTATATTGCGTGCACATTGTAATTATTATTGGGTTGTTACTAATTTGAATCTGAGGAGAATCTGCCAGTTGAAAGCATATTCTAGAGGAGAACCTGCACGAAGTAGTGAATAACGTAGTGTCACTTACAAATGTTGGGAATTATTCCCATTCAAAACAGCGGTGTTTCATTTCACAGTAGAGAAATGCAAGTGTATGTCATCACCCAGTTATCCTAGTGCTCCCCAAAGCAAATAGCGGTTGACATGCCTCGAATGCCTTCGAAAGAATACATTCTTTGTGCGAACGAGATGACAAAAATCTCTCATATTCAATCCCTCGAGGGAACGCCAACATCAACACTAGAGGAAATTAGTAGGAAAAAATATCATACATGATAGAGTTCCTTCCATTGTGTATTCATATGACATCAGAGTCTGTTCAGACGAACAGATTACAGGATATTCAGTTTACGACATTTGAATAAATAACAACTGGGATAGGGAATTGAATTTCCCTTAGCACTGAAATCTTGAGAAACTAGAAATTATAAGGAATATTTAATAGCTTTCTATTCCAGAATGAGAAGAGAGGAAGTTACGAGGGTGAATTAAGATATATCGTAAACTTTTGTGAGATTGCGCCACAACTCATTCGATCGAAATTAATTCTGCTCTAAATTTGTTAAACATTTTGGTTGAATCATAACTCATTATCGGATAACATATATAATATATGACATTTGTCATAATTTTAGAACGACTGTCAAAATTTTTTCGCAGATTTTTCTTTAAATTAAACAGTATCCACGAAGAAATATTATATGGGCGATGTCAACCCAAATTATTGGGTCCATAATGATTATGAAACATCTATAGATCATAATCGGCATCACTTGGAAGACTGTACCTGGCCATCGGGGCTCTCTCGGTCAAACAGAGAGGGAATTGTTTTTGTTGAGTTTGAATATTGAAGGATTTTTGCGATTATACTTCAAATTTGGCAAGCAAGAACAATGAAGTGATTATGTTTCAGGAGACTCACACTGCGACAGAAGAACATCTCCACGAAAGAGGAAATATCGCAGATTATGTACTTTTTGATTATCTCCTTTTTATTGCTTTGCTTGCTATGTAAAATCTTTCTTCTTAGATTTGTTCAGACATATAAGAGGTATGATTGTTGGAATATTTTTCTGCTGGTTTTTTTTTCCCATTGTTAAAGATTCCTGCCCCAAACCCCCTTCCTTTCACCCTTGTTTTGGATATCATGAAATGCAAGAGAGAATGAAGCGGCTAAGCAGAAAAATCTTTGGTGCTCTTTATATACACACGACACTAACACAACATAAACAGACAAGCTATTGCTAGTGCAATAGCGACAGGAAAACGAGTTCTTTCCTCAGGTTTTTTCACTCATTTATTGAATCATATGCACGATAGTATGGTTCCCTGTAACATTTCCTGAGCTCACACTTTTTCTGACACACACCAAAATTATAGATATAAGCATTTATTGTAAACACAATTATTCGAAATTTTGTAGATCCTCTCTTTTCAAAGATATATATATATATATATATATATATATATATATATATATATATATATATATATATATATATATATATATATATATATATATATATATATATATGGTTTGTTGAAGAATATCTTTGAGCTTGGTCAATTCTTTGGTTGTATTGTTTGGAGAGCAAATACTTTTTGATCGGTGAACGAGTGTCTTGATTACTGAGTTCAGTTGGGCGGGATGGCGATGTGAGTTTCCATTCAAGTATCGGTTGGTATGTGTTGGTTTTCTGTACACATCAAAGTTCAATCTGCCATTAGTTGTTTTCTATATCAGGACGTCCAGGAATGATAGTTGACCGTTGGATTCCAGTTCGAGGGTGAATTTGAATTTCTTGTGGCGTTTGTTCATTTGTTGTACGAAACTCTCTAGTTTCTCTTCTCCGTGTTGCCAGATTATGAAAATGTCGTCTACATATCTCAGCCAAATCTTCGGTTAATGTTCTGCTTGTTTCAGTGCTTCCGTTTCAAACTTTGTCATGAATCCATTTATAAGAGGAAGAACTGACAAGATTGGTAGGATCTTACAAAACACAACATAAAAACGATCTACAAACCACACTATACGATACGCAAAAACGTAAGAACACCAAAAGATCGGATACCACTTGAAAACCAAGGAGTCTACAAAATTCCGTGTATAGGCTGTGAGCTCGTCTACATTGGGGAAACAAATAGAAGAATGGAGGTTCAGATACAAGAACATAAGAACTCAGAAGACCAACAAACCAGTACCTCTACTGTGTTTCAACACTCGCACAAAACAGGCCACAAACTCGATTACGACAACACTACACAGGTAGCCAACATAGAACAACTCCGAAAAAGAAAATTACGAGGAGCCATTGAAACAGAAAAACACACGACAATGAACAGGAGAAATGACGCCGTAAACATACCAACAATATGGAAATCTATGTTGAAACCTGTAAAAGCAAGAACAAGAGAACCCAACGCAGACACAAGTAGGGACACACCGAGGACAGAGCCAATCATGCAACGGGTTAAGCCACCGACCAATAGGAACGCGCCACCGCCACCGCACCACAACCTGTGACCGCGGAGGAATATAAATTCAGCATACAGTGGCACATAGAGCAATAAACCAATATACTTCGACATGAAGATGGCTGGTGCGATCCAACGGAAACGTCGTCTACAATAACCAACGAATGGCCATTACCAGGATCAACGGACGGGAAACCGGAAGAACGAAGAAACCACATTGAAATACGTCTGTGAAAACCTACGAGTTAACATATTTATACAGTGTGTTCCAACGAAAATTTGACCCCCTCTAACTCCGAAATGAGTAACATTAGCGAAAACACCAAGACACGTCGATTTTTGTTTCGAGGGGAGCATTTTCGAAATAATTGAAACTTCTCAGATCAACCCCTACCCCAGCAACCCTAACTTTGAAATTCATCATTGGGAATAAGGGTCGAGTGGCACCTTACTGAAAAGGTCTGTCAATTCTCCACCTTGATTTGTCATTTTTAGAATTTTAAATTAACATACAGGGTGTCCCAACCAAGGGTGAAGTTGAATTCTGGAAATCCCAAATACTAAATGAAATAGATTTATTTTGGCATAATGCAAGCGCAGGTTTATGCTCGGTCTAGAAAAACGACCTACACTTGTGAATTTGGAGTTGGTGCAATCAACCCCTATTTCCAGCATCCCCAACTCAAAAATCATTCGATCGATAATAGGTCAAGTGGCACCTCGTTGGAAAGGTACTGCAATTTTCTCTTCGAATTTGGTATTTTCGAAATTCAGAATCATCATACAGGGTGTCCCGAAGCAGGAACATTGAAAATCCAAATAACTTTTGAAACTGGTTCATTTCGGTATACGAGAACATGTTTGATCCGAGAATAGGACTTTCTTGTGTGGTTATAGATTTTTGTAATCAACCCCTTCCATTCAGCATCCCAACTTGAAAATCATACAAATAATTCAAGTGGCATATCTTCAGAAAGGTTTTTGAATTCCAGAATGATTAAAGCATTTCATTCAGTTCGGCTCTCCATACAGGATGTCGCTTTCGAAAAATTCAATATCGTCATTTGAAATTATCAACTAAAATTAATTCGAAACTGTTAAAAGTATTGGGGTACGATGTGTTGAGCATCAATTACGAAGAAATAAAGCTGATTTCTGCATTGAAAATGTTCACATTTTTTCATTTCCATCTGGCGTGCAGTCATCTGTTATTTCTCATTTTGCAATGAAATATTATTATTATTCAGATCAGTTCCTCATTATTGTTGTTGTTCGTCAGTTGAAATTAATCTGAAAATGGTTTATTCCACTGAGGAAAGGGTCGAAATTGTATCGACGTATTTTCGAAATAACAGTTGTGCCAAAAACGGCAAGGATATGCGATAGGAACCATCCTGAAAGAGAAAGGGAGTCAGTCACCAGTACGTTAAATATTTGGTTGACAAATTCCTAGCTATGGGTTCGGTGGCAAACAAAAAACATGAAGTGGCATGTCCTGTCAGAAATGAGGCAACGCAAGTGGCAGTAGTGGGTCATCTACAAATGGAGAATACTACTTCGATCAGAAAACTATCTCGTCTGACTGGTGTATCAGCTACAACTGTCCATAGAATCGTGAACATCACAAATTTCACCCCTACAAGGTAAAATTAGTGCATGAAATAAACGAAGATGATCCAGATCGTCGTTTACAGTTTTGTGAAAATCTAAATGAAAACCTAAACGCTAATCCAAATTTTCTGAATAACATCTGTTTTTCTGATGAAAGCACCTTTATGCTCAGTGGTGAAGTGAATAGACATAATTGTCGATATTGGGACACAGAATCCTCATTGGTTTAGAGAGGCCCACACGCAAAGGCCTCAGAAGTTGAACGTTTGGGCAGGAATTTTGGCAATCATCTAGTTGGGCCTTTCTTTATTGAGGGTAATCTGAATGGAAATGGCTACCTACAGTTGTTAGAGGAACACATACATCCTAGATTGACAGAAATTTTACAGAACGATCCAACTCTTTCTGAGGACGAAATGCGTTTTCAACAAGACGGTGCTCCTCCGCATTATGATGCTCGGGTGCGCCAATATTTAGACGAAAATTTCCCAGGAAGGTGGATTGGTAGAAGAGGACCTGTTGAGTGGCCAGCCAGGTCACCAGATTTAAATCCCCTAGATTTTTTTTTTTGTGGGGCCATCTAAAATCTAAAGTTTATGCCACAAGACCAGAAAACCTGGAGGAGCTGCGGATGAGGATTATCACAGAATGCCGACTTTTGACTCCTGAAGTTTTCGCCAATGTGAGAAGAGAGTTCGAAAATCGTCTGTATAACTGTATGGAGGTGGGCGGAGGTCATTTTGAACAATTGTTGTAATAATCAAGTTAGTTTTTTGTTTTCAATTGAATACAAGTTCAATAAATCTCGTTTTCCTGTTTAGATGAGCATCCAATCAGTTTCTCCATCATCCCTCATCCTGATCCTCACGCCAGAAAACCTCGATTGCCAAACTGAAACCAATGCCTCAGTGATTCAGAAAATAGAAAAATCTTTCTGAACTTTGCCACTCAACCTGTAATCACTTGTATGATTTTTGAGTTGGGGATGCTGAATGGAAGAGATTGATTGCAAAAATTCCATATTCACGCAAGAGAGTCTTATTCTCGAATCAAACATAAACATGTTCTCGTATTATACCGAAATGAACCAGTTTCAAAAGTTATTTGGGTTTTCAGTGTTCCTGCTCCGGGACACCCTGTATGCTGATTCTGAATTTCGAAAATACCAAATTCGAAGAGAAAATTGAAATACCTTTCCAACGAGGTGCCACTTGACCTATTTTCGATCGAATGATTTTGAGTTGGGGATGCTGGAAATAGGGGTTGATTGCACCAACTCCAAATTCACAAGTGTAGGTCGTTTTTCTAGACCGAGCATAAACCTGCGCTTGCATTATGCCAAAATAAATCGATTTCATTTAGTATTTGGGATTTGCATGGAGAATTGACAGATCTTTACAGTAAGGTGCCACTCGACCCTTATTCCCTATGATGAATTTCGAAATTAGGGTTGCTAGTAGGGTTGATCTGACAAGTTTCGAATTATTTCGAAAAATGCTCCCTCGAAACAAAAAATCGACGTGTCTTGGTGTTTTCGCTAATGTTACTCATTTCGGAGTTATAGAGGGGTCAAATTTTCGTTGGAACACTGTATATATATATATATATATATATATATATATATATATATATATATATATATATATATATATATATATATATATATATATATATATATATATATATATAATTTGAACCACTGCGCCCAGTAGGCACAGTTTGTAGCTTTGCGGTGTATAGTTAAACTAGTTAGGCTCCTTTAAGTTCTCTTCGTGTGATCTTTGTCTGCATAGTGGCCGTGTTAGTTTTCTGTATCGATTCGTTTGGGGCGCAACGTGAATGTGTATTAATATTCATTAAATTAATACGTTTCAACATATAGGTACAAGTAGGTGGAGGTCTGTTTTGATGTTGCGAATGGGTATGCAACGCTGACGAGTTCAAATGTGAACGAAACTGCAGTATATTATTCATATTCTTGATATCCGACTAAATTGTACTACTTTTATTGTGGCTCTGATTGACGAGGATTATGAAGAGTGGATCGGATTTTCAGTTCCTTCAGTGCGGGTTACGTAACAGTCTATGAAAGTTTGAATATTGCTAACTGAATAAAAGTATTCAATGTTTTCCGTTAAATATTCGTCAATGAAATTTGGGAGCTGGAAGCAATTTTTCAGATTATACTTCGTTTAGTTTTAAATAAGTTAAATATACTAACCTAAATTACCGGGACTGTTCATTAGATTCTCCCGGAAAGAGAAGATGTTTGACCATTGAATGAAAGGGCGAATGTGATGACTTTCAAATTAGCAAACACCAATGTGGCGGGGGTTTTGTCTCATCCGTAATATCTCTGAATGATTAAACTGGGAGGTTAATGCTATTGACTGTCTTGATTCTCATGAGGTCTTTAAAATTTTTCATCAAAATTTCGTTGATTCCTTTACGAATATCTTCTCGCGGAAAGAGAGGCACCTGCAATAATGGTTGATTAAACAATGGTGTGAGAAATTGGAGAACTCAGTTGTGTCTTGCTTGCTAATTACAGGGTTTGGCAAAAGTACCCGAACGGCTAATTATCTTAGTTATTTACCGAGTGATTCTTTGAAAATTGGTATTTTTATATTGGGATGCATAAGTAAGTCAGTGTTAATATTTTGTGCTCAATAGTGTTTCTGGTGTAGCTGGAAATTACCACAACATGAGAATTTCAAATATAACACCCTATATATTTGTTTATTTTTTAGATTCAGAGAAATAAACTTCCTCAGAAACAATCAAGAAAAATGCTTTTCCTCCTATGTCATGTTCATAAAATAATCGAAGTGACAATAATTATTATCACCTAAATCAAATTACTCTCGAATTCATAATCAACGTCACAGATTGACAATTATGGTCAAGTATTTGTTGTAGTGTTGATTTTTGCACGAACGAGAAAATTTTTTCTTTTGAAACTATAGCAAGTGTTGAAAATGAGTTTCATGTACCTTTTGACAATAACCTAATCGATCACTGAAACTTCTGAAAGAATTTTCCAGAGATTGTGGGTGAATCAAATTGATTTCTTCTGTTATGCGACGCCTTAACTCATCTAGATTGGCAGGCCGTTCTCTGTGAACTGGGCATTTCAAGTGGCTCCATAAAAAGAAGTCCAGAGGCGATAGATCAGGTGACCGCGGAGGTCAGTCGATGCAACCTCTTCTATCGATTCATCTTTCTGGAATAACTTCATCCAGATAATTTCGAACATCTATCGCAAAGTGTGGGGGAGTTCCATCTTGTTGGAACCTTGAAGTATCAGCTGGGGTTAAGGGATTATTTAAATTTGGAAATAAAGCTGTTATGGCTGGCACAATTTCATTTCTTAATATTTCCAAATATCTCTCTTCATTTAAATTCCCTTCTATAAAAAATGGAACAATTATGTGGTCACCGATAATAAGGCCCAAACATTCAATTTTAGTGGATGTTGATTGTGAACCTCTCTAATCCAATGAGGGTTGTCTCTCGATCAAATACGGCAATTATGCCTATTTACTGTACCGTTGAGGCAGAACGTAGTTTCATCCGAGAATACGATTCCATTAAAAGAATTGGGATTCGCCATAATCATTTCTATGATGGTCTCTGAAAATTGTACTCTACGGTCAGGGTCATCTTCAGTAAGCTCATGGACGAAATGGATTTTATATGGTTTCATTTTTTCTGTATCCTACAAACTGATCTCTAAGAAATATCATGATTCAATGCTAGTTTATTTGTAGAAACCTGAGGATTTTCTTCAATTGCCAGTAAAATGTCCAACTTTGATTCTTCGTCAGTGGCAGACCTATGGCGTCTTGCTCTGAGAATATTTTCACTTGTCGACTTGCTTCATATCGCTGAGTAGTGCTGTAGATTTACTAATTTGATGATCAGGGTGAACAGTATTGAACAGACTGCGAACTTCTTGGTCAGATCGTTGTCTGTCATGATCTTGACATTGAAACGAAATGTTTTTTTCTTGATTGTTTCTCAAAAACATAATGGGTTATACAGTTGAAAGTCACACTTTTGTTCCTTTCCGGCTACACCGGAAACACTAGTGAGCACAAAATATCTACACTGAATTCTTTTGTTTAGCAATCCTAATTTTCAAAACAGTCGCTCGGTAACTAACTGAGATAATTAACCGTTCGAGTACTTTTGCCTAACCCTGTATAATACATTAAGAACAAATTATTTAAGAGTGGCACGTGATACATAATATAGGTTGCTTAACAAGGCAACGATCGCCTTGTTGCACTTATTAATGATTCTTCTAATAAAGGAAGAACAATGTCGTTTACTGCGTATACCCTATTAGTGTTATTTTATGTCCATGTATATTTACATTCATTGTGATTATTCTTTCGTTGACTGCTTCTTATAAGCAGAAAAGAAATATATTGAGCTTGGATACTTAACCTAGGGTCGAGTCCATAACCATTGAAGACCAGATAACGTCTTGAAGCTGGGGACTACCCTGAATGTCTATAAAGTTGTTCCTATCTTTGAAAAGGGTGTTAGTGAAGATGTTTCAAATGAACGACCTGTATTCGTGGTTCACCATATCCGCGCATCATCAAAACCTCGATCCGTTCTGCTTCAGTGAGCATGAATACCATTTTAGGAATTGAAGTGCAAAACTCCAAACTTCAGAAAATACTTGAGATTATTTGTCAACCTGTCCCGTTGATTATCAATGCAAAAGTAATTTGACTTAAGTGATATAATTTTAATTATTTTAATTTTTCATGATTCTGACATTGAAACGAAATGTTTTTTCTTGATTATTTCTAAAAACATAATGGGTAATACAGTTGAAATTCACACTTTTTGGTCCTTCCGGCTACACCGGAAACACTAGTGAGCACAAAATATCAACACTGAATTCTTTTTGTTTAGCAATGTAGGAATGCCAATTTTCAAAAACGTCGCTCGGTAACTAACTGAGATAATTAACCGTTCCAGTACTTTTGCCTGACCCTGTATAATACATTAAGAACAAATTATTTAAGAGTGGCACGTGATACATAATATAGGTTGCTTAACAAGGCAACGATCGCCTTGTTGAACTTATTAATGATTCTTCTAATAAAGGAAGAACTATGTAGGACATCGTTAATAATAAAAGAAATAAGAATGTTGTTAGTCGCCATAATACTATAGCTTGCCAGGAATTCAATGACTTTTTGTATTCATGTACAGTCTGACGAAAAATACCGGGAATTGATCAATGAAACATAAAATATTCAATGATAAAAAACAAGTACTGTGTTCTAAGGAATTTTACTTAATAATTGCGATTCGTAACGCGTTTCACTACACCGTAGCTTCTTCAGACGAATGAATATACAGAAAAATATTATTTTACCAAGTAAAAGCCTTCCAAATTCAAATGATAAAATATTTATTTTTCATCCATATTTTCATCGTTTTCCTTTCGTAGGCCCCTTTCAAATTAATATATATACGCCAATTAAAAATTCAATTATCAAAACAATTCTCAAATGCTCTTCTAGGAATCGACTTCAGTTCTCTCTGCGAATTCTCTTTCATGTCCCATTGTCGATTCAAAACGGGCACCTCGAAGTTGTTATTTGTGTTTTCGAGAAAGAAAAAAGTCGACCGGACCCATATCAGGTGAACACGGTGGTTGTTCGATGGTATTTGTTGAGTTTTTGGTCCAAAATTCATTCACAACGATAACTTTGTGATATGGTGCATTATCGTAGTGCAAAATGCATGAGTTTTCTTTCCACAAATCTGGCCGTTTTCTACGAATTTGCTTTCTCAAACGCCGCGTAACGCTCAGGTAATGTTCTTTATTTGCCGTCGGTCTTTATGGAAGGAATAATGAGTGCACAATACCGCGATAATCAAAGTAAACAGTCAACATTACCTTGATTTTTGCTTGATTTTTTACATGTCAAACTCCTAAACCCATGTCTCATTTCTAGCTACAGTTCGTTCTATGATTGTAGGCTCGGGATTGACTCGTTCTAGTATTCAGGTCTTTTGAAACTAGTCGAGCGGCAGCGCGTTTCATGCCCAAACAATCGTTGAAAATGGTACGAATTGATTCGTGAGACACAGAAAGTTCACTCCCTATCTCTTCCGAACTTGAGTAATGATTTTGACTTACCCATTTATCATTTTTGATGGAATCGATTCACCGCAAGCCGTTTTCAATATTTTCAGCGATTCGGCACACAAAATTTCATTTGAAATACAAATTTTGACAAAATTCTCATTTGCAATACAAATTTTGACAAAAATTCTCTGTTCGATATTTCTATCCATAGTAAAAATCGCAAAACACACTTGTGATTACTAAAAAATCGAGCACTTTAAACAAACTAAATGACAGATGGCGTGGTTGGTGACAGACAACACCCATGTTTCAGACCTTTGCCTATGTCGAAGCCCTTGCTAATTGATCTGCCTATTTTTATCTTGGTATTAGATTCTCTGTACAGCTCTTTGATCTGCCTATTTTTACCTTGGTATTAGATCTGTACAGCTCTTTGACAGCTGCTATAGGGTTTGCGTTGACGTTAGTTTCCTGCATGGCTTTCCATAATTTTTTCTGCGGAATACAATCATATGCTTTTTTCAGGTCTACATTTAGGTGTTATTCCTGGTCAACTGCTATCTTCTTTTGTATCATCTGTTAATGCAGACAGTCGTCTGCTGTCGATTTGCCAGCTCGAAAGCCAGCCTGTCCTTCGGCTTCCATGTCTTCGTATTCTTTCTCTATTCCAATTATTTATAGCCTTCCGTATTTTCTACTTATAGTACTGGTGACTGCTATACCTCTTTGATTATCGCAAGTGCTTCTGCTATTTTTTTTGTAGATCGGGGATATGAAGAATGTTTTGAATTCTTTGGGGATTTCTGCTCCGTTTATGCAGCTTTGAAACAATTTCCTCAAATGTTCATACAGTTCATCTGTCCCGTATTTTATAAGTTCCGCTGGTACGTTACCTGGCCCAGCTGCCATTCCGTTTTTTAGGGATGTGCATATATCTTTAACCTCTTTGTGAGTAATTCTTATTAGAGATCGGATTATATTTATGTTGTCAGTGTTTTCGTTCTCGTTGAATTCCTATCTGTTTTCTGTTAATAATTTGCCAAAATGCTCATCCCACCCTTTCAATGTAATAGCTGATATCAGTTTCCTCTTTCTTTCTGTTTGTAACGCTCTCATAGTTCTCCAACTTTCTGTCCTTTTTCTTTCTCCAATGTGGGCATTGAGCAATTGACATATGTGCTGCCATGACATTCTTCTAACTTTTCGTTGTTGTTCTTGGTAACCATTCCATTTGTTGTATCTTTGGGACTTCAAGTACTCATGGTGAAGTTCTTTCTTAGTCTCGATTTTCTTATCTATTTCCTCATCCTCCCAATATGGTTTGTGGTTCTTACTTTTTTCCTGAACTCCTAAATCTTCTTTTGCTGCAGCATGAAGGCTTTCATTGATATACGTATAATTGTTTTCGTTGTTATTGAACTGTTTATCTTCCAGTTTCTCATTCAGCCTTCTTCTGTACAGATCTTTCACGCTCTCTTGATCCCAGCTCGTTTAGTTATATCTTTCATCCTCTGATGTGTCTCTTTGCTCCTTTACCTCAGTTTTTACTGCTTCCCGAGTTCCAGGATAACAGTTTTAGCTTTGACGAGAAGATGGTCACTGCCAGAAGTGGCGCCTCTGTATGCTCTCACATCATGGATCACTATCCATGACATACTATCAGGTAGTCTATTATGGATTGAAGGTCTCTTGTATTTTGTCTCCGAGTATATTTATGTATATCCTTGTGTTGAAAATATCCATTTAAAAGCTGTAGATGATTTTGCTCGCAGAGCGAAATGAGTCTATCTCCATTGTCATCCGCAACAATCTCTCTATATGGTCCTACCACTTTGTCCTGTTGTCTGGCACCAGTTCTCGTATTCATCTTTCCCAACATGATAATTTCTCTTGAATCTTCAGAATCTCATCATTCAGCTGTTCATAGAATTCCACCTTATCATTGATTAACGCATCCTCGTTTACTGCATATACCTCTATTAGTGGTATTTTATGTCCATGTATATTTACATTCATTGTGATTATTCTTCCGTTGACGGCTTCTCATAAGCAGAAAAAGAAATATATTGAGCTTGGGACTTAACCTAGGGTCGAGTCCATAACCATTGAAGACCAGATAACTTGTTGTCCTGAGAGGTGGCAGTTGTCATTGCATGGCCTAAGAGAATGGTTCCAGGTCAAAGAGTAAGTCGACAGAAAAAGAAATGTTTACTGTGGTTATAATGAATGTGATATCAAACTTGAAAACTAGCAAGTCAACCGATTACCATGGGTTATCAGCTGTTCTACTCAAACGAATCTTCAAGGCCATAATTCATCCACCTTACTTAAATTATTATTATTAGTAGACGTCTTGAAGCTGGGGACTACCCTGAATGTCTATAAAGTTGTTCCTATCTTTGGAAAGGGTGTTAGTGAAGATGTTTCAAATTAACGACCTGTATTCGTGGTTTCAGGTTTTCCTAAGAATATATAAAAATTAATCAAGTTATTCTCTGGTAATCAGTTTGGTTTTGAGGGGAGAAGCAGCTGTTAGATTTCATTGGTGCTGCTGTGAAGTATCTGGAGCTCGTCTTGCACACAGTTATATTTTTATGGACCTGACCAGGGCATTTAATTGTGTTTCTCAAGGGCATTTGATTGTGTTTCCCATGATAAGGTGTTGTGGAAACAAGAGACCTATGGCTTCAATCACACGAGTAGAAATATTATCCACTCGTTTTATCAAGTAGGCAACAAATTGTGTTTGCAGCTGGAGATTCCTACAGGAAGCAAATGGAATGGGTTTCCCTCAGGGATCAATAATGAGACCACTTATATTATTGATTTGAATAAATGATTTTCTAAAGTACAACACTGATGATACTGCTGTCTCAGTTAGCAGCAAAGATTTGTCTGAATTGAGGAAATTGTCGGGAGGAGCGCAGTTGTCCGCTCTGGAATGGTTCAGTGTGAATAAATTATGTATGAATGAGGAAAAACACGAAGTTTATTCATGAGACTGAGACTCGGACCACAAACTAACCGTAGCTGGGCAGATGAGATATATTTTTCGGTAGTTCATCCCGATTCCGATCTCAAATGGAACAGCCATGTCAGATATTTGTCATTCAGAATTGGTAGTGACACTTTTGGAGAATCTCTCATACTCAAGAAATGACAAATTCATTTTGCAGTCATTTAAAACAATCTCAAACACTGTATTCTGATCTGGGGTGCTTGTGCGGGCCATCAATCACTGTTTAGATTACAGCGTAGAGGAATCAGAATTCTAGGCGACCTAACGTACAATGACTGCTGTAGTCACATATTTGAGCAGTTTGGAATTTTAATTTGGCCATTACCATATATTTTCTAATGTCTTATTCATGTAAGTTAGAATTTTGGAATTATTGAGGTTCCAGGAGGACTCCATATAAATTACACCAGACATAGGTTAGGCATAAAAAAAGACTTTTACAGACTTAGTAAGTCGCACAGAAATTCTAGCTATCAGGCGATAGGTTTCTGTAATGCCTTACATCCTAACATTAGAGCTCCCATATTTAAGGATTTCAATAGTAGTATCAAAATGATTTCACTAATATTTCTCTTTATTCTTGCGGTGAGTTTTTCGCAATAGATATTTTCCCTTGTTTCAGTTTATTCGTTTTTAATTTGAGAAAAACCGCTCAGCATATCCTTTCATACCAAATGAATCTGATCAAAAGAAGAACTTTAACATATCGTGCAAGACCATACAAAAGACTTAAAAGATAATCAAATGATACCTAACTAACCTAACGATATTTCCCCTCACAAGGAGCTGATCTTCAGTCGAAGTAGGCGTTTCTGGTGAAATAACATAATCACTTTAGTCCTTGAAATACCTTTCAGTAGCAATTCCAGAAACATGAAATCTTCTCTCCTCAAACGGAAGAGCCTTGAGGTCCATGAAGTATAGGTCCGGTCTTCCAAGAGATGGTTATTATGTTTGTCTGCAGGTATTGAACATTAAGGCTCAGAATAGAGTTTAACTTGGTCACAATGGTTTAGAAATCATGTGTCGATTATGAGGGACAGACATTAAGTGGACGTAACTTGCAAAATAACATTCTGCACAGCAAAAAATATGATAATAAATTCCTATCATTAAGAAACGTTGTCGGGACATGAGAGGGTTCATGTTGTCATACCAAGTCCAACTGAGAATTCTTGACTTTATCACATGTCACAAGTCATGCATGAAATGTCAAGAACAATAACTTGAGTTTCATTTTAGTATCAGAAGCTCATGGATGCCTATATTACTCGCACAATCACTGAATGCAGTAATTTATAAGTGATAGGTCCTCGCCTTAACAAATATCCTCCAATCCGTATTAAAACTCTAAAGTGCTCAATCCTTCACCAGAACAAATCTATTCCACTCCAATTTGTGAAAGATTCATCCCCATTATCCCTACTTCCCCCAACAACTTATGCAACCATCGAGCAGGAATAAGTGAAAGATACATTAAGATGTTCAAATTCAATGGGAAGTCGAACGGAAAATGCATTTTTCAAGCGTGACTGTCACTTCTGTGCGAAGTTAACACGTCCGTCGCTCAGTTTCGTATCCGGGGATGTTAAGCCTGCATAAGGCTGAAAGCTTTGCAAAAGGGGAACAAAGACAAGATAAAAAGCGTCACGGATATTTGCATGTTCTTGTTTCCTTGTCTATTCGAGTAGACAGAAATTAAATTGTTTTGCAATTACATTACAAACCTAATATAATATTCTGATCCAATCTTGAGCTTATGATTTTATTGTAGTTCTTTGAGGATTTAACTAATCTGATCTCACAGAAAAAGTAATCCTTATTCCTGCATTATTATGAACAAATAATGAATTGTTAGAGTAATTGTTTTTTCACAAATACAAGTAAACGATGATTATTAAATGCTCGATGCGTTTCGATACACAGTATCTTTATCAAAAGCGAATGAATACTACAAATATATCTTTCTAACAAATTTTTATATATACTAAAGAGGCAATCCACTCAGAGCTATCCGTTTTGAACTAATGTTTAGGAAATAAATTTAATAAGGGTGAGTTATTTATGTCTACCAGATCATTTAAAATTTCCGGTGAATACCTAAATCTGTTAATTTCAAGTACTTCCAGAAAAATGAGTTTTATACCTCTATTCTCAGAATGTACGATTTTAAATTCTGAATTGAAAGAATGTCCATTTTCCTAAGATGATTTGAATAATTTGAATCGGTTTTTCCATTGATGAAACTGCGTTTATGCGCAAAGATTCTAACATTAAAATTTCTTCCTTTTTACCTAGAAAAAAACAATTGCAATCTGCACAATCCAATCTATAAACACCTGATTTATTTTCTTTATTATTTGGAGAATTATAATTCCTGATAAATGAACCTAAATTTGCTGATGTTTTGAACGCTATATTCAAATTTGAATTTTAAGAAGGATTTCACATTATTGCTAATATTGCCTATATATGTTAAACTATTGAATTTCTTGTTTTGTGTTCACCGATTGGATATATATGTTGTAAGGCTAATTTTTGTTTTTTCTTATGTAATATGATGCTAACTAGATTTCCATCATAACCATTATTTATTGCGATCTGTTTTATCAAATTCAATTCTTTGAAATAATTATCATTAGACATTGGTGTGTTCAAGACTCTATGTATATAGCTGTTAAATGCTGCAACTTTATGTTGGTAAGGATGTGCCGATGTGTAATGACTTGTGATATCTGTATGAGAAGGTTTATGATAAATTGAAAACTGGTGTTTATTATTTGATCTTGTTATTGTTAGGTCTAGAAAATTGATCTAATTGTTCTGTTCTATTCCAGAAGTGAATTTTATTTTTGGGTGCAGGTTGTTTATGAAGTTTCCGAATATAGTGAACTGTGTGTTTGTTCCTGTGAAACACACAATAACGTCATCGACATATCGATACCAATATAGGAAATGTTTACCAAGCGGGTGTTTATGAATAGTATTTTCTATGTTATCCATGAAGATTTCTGCTAAAAGAGGGGTTTTCCATTATAATTGTTTTTCTGCTGCAGCTCTAATTGTGTCTATAGGTAAGTAGGTAATGTACATTTCGCCATACGTTATTTTAACTCATCAGATCTTATGATGAGTTAATGAAATGGATGACATATTTATTTTATGAATATCCATTTCAAAATATGACGAAAAAAATACATTGTCAGTTTATTTGTTAATACGACAGGTCATTTTCAAATGCTGAATACTACCTTAGGTAACAATGTTGTAACAAGATATATTTATTCTTGAATGTTAAGTATGGGGCAATTATTTTCAAGTTGGCTGTTAAAAGTAGTATAAGGAGAGGTTTCCCTGAGTTCATTAGTATTCA
Source organism: Cryptolaemus montrouzieri (assembly GCA_013387265.2). Lineage (NCBI taxonomy): Eukaryota > Metazoa > Arthropoda > Insecta > Coleoptera > Coccinellidae > Cryptolaemus > Cryptolaemus montrouzieri. Next base: position 30,997,103 of record JABFTP020000185.1, on the reverse strand, counting down.
AACTTTTTAACAGATTCCACTTCCTTCAATGCATTTATGAAGGACTTTGGGATTGTCTAAAACTATTGTGTGGTTTGTTGATTGAATGTGCTCATAGATTGGGGATTTTTATTTGAAGATATGAGTTCTTTGAACCTGCATTCACACTTGAGAATTAAGTGGTAATTTTGAAAAATAGTGTGTTATTTCACGAGAGAGTGGGCTGACAAAATTGAAACTACTATATCATCTTTCGGGCTTTTCTTGAATGCAATATAATAATGGTGATGTTCGTTTTTGTTCTTTGCGTCTTATGGTTTCATTTATGAATAAGGCTGGTATATTGTTGATGGAGGCTAGCTATTCTTTTTATCTTTTTATTTCCGTTTTGAAATCTTGAATTCAGACGGGTATAGTAAAAGCTCTATGGACCATATACAGGGTGTTACATAATAATTAGTATGTCACAACTTGAGGCGGTAAATCTACGTGAAATTTTTAGAAAAATAGTTTATATAAACATAGACCCACAGAAGCTTCGTGAAGGAAAAAAATGGTTTTTTTCTTCAAAACTCCTGCAGTTTTTGAGATATTCAGCACAAATTTGGAATGCAAGCTATTTTTCACAGCCACTATCATTACACGTCCTAGATTTCAACCGAAATTCACAAGGTGTTTTCTTTTCCGAGGCCATCTTCCTTTTGCCCTTTCAAACTTTTTTGCACTAAGCCGCTGATCAGCATACAATCAATTTTCGTTATATTCGTTCAATGAGACTCAACTTATACTTGTTCAATATCAATTAAAAAAAAAGAACCATTAAGAACGAAATGAATTGTCCTCCACCTGCAAGATTACAGGCTGCTGTCTCTCTTCGCATATTATCACGCACTGTTTGAAATATTCCTGAGGTATTTCTTATCGTGTTCACTGGAGTGGTATAAACTTAATTTTTAAGATATTTCCTAAGAAAAAGTCTAAACTATTTAAGTCTGGGGACCTAAGAGGTCATGGTTCGGGCCCATCCATCCATCGGTTATTGAATGTATTATTCAAGAATTACCTAGCTTCTCCACTAAAAGATGCAGGTGCCCCCTCCTGCTTGAACCACATTATGTTTCTCACCAAAAGTGGCACATCCTCGAACTATAGAGGTAACTCCCTCTCAAGAAATAGCCGATAATCGGGACTGTTTAGTCTGCTAGGCAAAAATATCGAATGATTTCCAATTATTACGACCCAGACATTTAGTGAGAATTGTTCTTGAGGATGAAATTCCTCAATCAAATGGGGGTTTTCCTCAGCCCAATAATGATTATTGTGAAAATTTGTGATAGTAGTTCTCGAAAAGCTAGCTTCGTCTGTCAACATTATTTCACTGCCAAAATGAGCATTTTCTCTAATTTTATCTAAGAACTATCGGCAGAAATTCAGTCTTGAAGAAAAATCTCGAGGAAGTAGAGTTTGGACGCATTAAATATGAAACGGGTACATTAAAAAGTCGTGGAAAATCCTCCAAATTAGAACATGTGAAATATTCCACTGATTTCTAATTTTGCTTGTACTCCCATGAGGATTCAAATCAATACAATTCAAAAGTGCTTCCTCAATATCTTGAGTTCTCATAGTTTGAGTTGCACTCTGTAAATGATTATTTGCAGTAAAAGTACCAGTTTCCCTCAACCTTCTGTGGATATTTGAAAATGTTTGCCTGTCTGGTGTTACTCGATTTGGAATGCATATCTAAGTGTCTATTTGAACCATGAAAACCAATAAACTATTGTAATGTTCATTCAATTTATTGTTAGTCTTTTAGAGCTAGTTAGTAAAAAAACATTATGAGATGGTATAGCTTCGGGCTGAGTTACAGTTTTAAAAGTGGCTAAATTGGGTAATTCTTCAATTCGACTTTAAGCATTGGTGGATGAAATAAGAACTTCTTACTGTAGTAATGGTTCAGTAGCTAAGTTCTCTTAATTAGGTAATTTACCTCGCCGCGATACTGAAGGATTAGTTATGTTAATAGCTATAATTTTTCCACATCTTGGTTGTATGTCGATGATATCGTTTGATTGTTTTATCGAAGGTTCTGAACTTGACTTTGGATTTGAAGTGTTTGTTGATTTAGGATTGAGATAAGTGTTTGATTTGGAAGTAGATTTTGAAATTTCTTAGTAAGTGTACTCTACGATATGGAATGGTGGATTTTTTTATAATTATTCAAAATAATAATATCAATTTTAATTGCAAAAGATTTGAGAAAATCGTTCCAATGGGATAGGAAAGTTATTCCTTACTGCGTGAATGATATAAAACTTTGATTCGAAAGAATTGGAAGTTGAAAATATGAATAGCATATAGTTTTAGTAGGATTTTCCAAATTATTGTCGATGCCGTTCAATGTGACTTGTGAATCTTCGTAACATGGAATGTCTCCCTCGAGATTTTCTAGTTTCATTGAAGTAATGGATGCACCTGTATCTAACAAAAATCGGCATTCAGATTTAAGTTGTGGTATATCCAGATGTATGTATGATGTTACATTTTTACCATTGACTGCGGAAATTCGGCTTTTATTGGCAGTGTACTTAGCTCGATTTGAAATATTACACTGAACACGATTGTGATTCAAAGAAGATAGGGAGATACCCTAATCAACACAAAGACCTATTCCTCATTCATGTTTCAATACCAGCTTTTCACTATGTAGTGCAGCAATTGCAGGAGAATAAAGCTGAAATGTAATCTTCTTCGTGAGCTGATGATGACTTTGAATACTCCAGAAAAATTTCAAATTCTAAGCCATTTTGGCAGCATAAGCTTGAAGTCCTCATCATTCTAAGGAACGTGCGAGGTTACTTCCGTCAAGATTAAAAAAAATTGCCTTTCCTCAGACATTAGAGTATCTACATATCGCACGAAGCTTTTTCTTTCTTCTTTCATGTGCTGTGTCTGGTCTCCCTGACATTAGCAATCACTTCTGCAAAGGCATTCCGATCTTCCGCTTTTCCGAAGAGTTGTTCTGCCCGTCGTATTCCTGTCCAATCTCGGATGTTCTTAAGCCAGGATATCTGTTTTTTGCCGACTTCTCTACGTCCCTCTATCTTTCCTTTCATTATCAGCTGTAGTAGTTTTTATTTAGATCCACGTAATATGTGTCCAAGATCTTCCTATATTTGATATTTGTTAACAGCTCACGATCACATCCTGCTCTTCTAAGGACTTCTGTTTTAGTTTTTCTAGCTGTCCACAATATTCTGAGCACTCTTCTATGAGCCCACATTTCAAAAGACTCCAATTTATTCATTGTGTTGACCTTTAGAGTCCAAGCTTCTACTTCATATAGCAGAACCGCCAGACATAGCATCTAAGCATTCGTTGTCATAGTTTAAAATTAAAATTGTCGTTGCAGAACAAAATTCCCATTTCGATAAAGTTGGTACGAGCTGTCTCAATTTTGCACTTCATTTCTATGTCTGCATTTACCTCTTCTCTTATATAAACTCCCAGATATTTAAATCATCTCACGCGCTCAATCCGTTTGCCGTTTAATTAATTAAGTTGTAATTCTGCTTCATTATGACTTTGTCTGCTGCAGACCATAGCTTTGGTCTTGTTAACATTTATATTTATACCCATTTTCTGGATGATACTGTTGATGTTCAGTAGTTATTGGAGGTCTTTTTAGCTAGTAAAACCATATTGTCTGCAGATTTTATGGTGTTGATTGGTGTTCCGTTTACTTTTACTCATATTTCAGTTTCTTCTATGGCTTCCTTGAAAATCTGGTCTGCATATAGATTGAAAAGTAAGGGTGAGAGTACATACCCCTGGCGAACTCTTCTGTTAATGTTCATATTCCTCGAAAGTCCATCTCCTATTCAAATATTGGCTTTTTGGTTCCAATATAAATTTATTTTTATTCTGATGTCCAACGTAGTTATTATTATTAGCGAAAAAGATAGAAAATACTGCTTCCGAACTGAAAACTGGTGTTTATTATTTTGAATTTTCGAATGAATATGTATATGTATGTATCGATATGTCATCGACATATCGATACCAATATATATTGGTATCGATATGTCGATGACATTATTGTGTGTTTCACAGGAACAAATAGACAGTTCACTGTATTCGAAAATTTCATAAGCAACCTGCACCGAAAAACAAAATTCACTTCTGGAATAGAACAGAACAACTCGATCAATTTCCTAGACCTAACAATAACAAGGTCAAATAATAAACACCAGTTTTCAATTTATCATAAGCCTTCTCATATCACAATTCATTATACATCGGCACATCCTTACCAACATAAAGTTGCAGCATTTAACAGCTATATACATAGACTCTTGAACACACCGATGTCTAATGATAATTATTTCAAAGAATTGAATTTGATAAAACAGATCGCAATAAATAATGGTTATGATGCAAATTTAGTTAGCAGCATACTACATAAGAAAAAACAAAAATTAGCCTTACAACATATATATCTAATCGGGGAACACCAAAACAAGAAATTCAATAGTTTAACATATATGGGCAATGTTAGCAATAATGTGAAATCCTTCTTAAAATTTAAATTCAAATATAGCGTTGAAAACATCAACAAATTTAGGTGCATTTATCAGGAATTATAAAACTCCAATTAATAAAGAAAATAAATCAGGTGTTTCTAGATTTGATTTTGCAAATTGCAATTGTGACGTGAGTGGTATAAGAAAAAGATAAAAAATACTGCTTCCGAATTGAAAACTGGTGTTTATTATTTTCGAATTTTCGAATGAATATGTATATGTATGTGTATCGATATGTCATCGACATATCGATACCAATACATATTGGTATCGATATGTCGATGACATTATTGTGTGTTTCACAGGAACAAACAGACAGTTCACTGTATTCGAAAATTTCATAAACAACCTGCACCGAAAAATAAAATTCACTTCTGGAATAGAACGGAACAACTCGATCAATTTCCTAGACCTAACAATAACAAGGTCAAATAATAAACAACAGTTTTCAATTTATCATAAGCCTTCTCATATCACAATTCATTATACATCGGCACATCCTTACCAACATAAAGTTGCAGCATTTAGCAGCTATATACATAGACTCTTGAACACACCGATGTATAATGATAATTATTTCAAAGAATTGAATTTGATAAAACAGATCGCAATAAATAATGGTTATGATGCAAATTTAGTTAGCAGCATACTACATCTGAAAAAACAAAAATTAGATCTACAACATATATATCCAATAGGTAAACACCAAGACAAGAAATTCAATAGTTTAACATATATAGGCAATATTAGCAATAATGTGAAATCCTTCTTAAAATTCAAATTCAAATATAGCGTTGAAAACATCAACAAATTTAGGTTCATTCATCAGGAATTATAAATCTCCTATTAATAAAGAAAATAAATCAGGTGTTTATAGATTTGATTGTGCAAATTGCAATTGTTTTTATATAAGTATAACAGGAAGAAATTTTAATGTCAGAATCTCTGAACATAAACGCAGTTTCATCAATGGAAAAACCGATTCAATTTATTCAAATCAAGGAAAATGACTTTTCAATTCAGAATTCAAAATCCTAAATTCTGAGATGAGAGGTATCAAACTCATCATTCTAAGCACTTGAAATTATTAGATTTAGGAATTCACCGGAAATTCTTAATGATCAGGTAGACATGGATAACTCACCCTTATTAAATTATAATTCCATATACATATATATATATATATATATATATAGCTATATATATATATATATATATTTCAGTATATATAAAATTTGTTAGTAAGATATATTTGTTGTATTCATTCGCTCTTGATAAAGATACTGTGTATCGAAACGCATCGAGCATTCAATAATATATTTAGAAATCATCGTTTACTTGTATTTGTGATAACTTATATTTCATTGTCATTGGAGTTTCATTTATTAAATTCTTTTCCTTCTTTGTAATCTTTTCTCGCCTTCAAATTTAACATATGCATAATTTTTTATGTACTTTTAGGTATGACAATAAAAACGTCATATTTGTTTCCTCATTTTGTGTTCTATTGGAAAAATCTGTACAAGTGAAAGAGTTACACTGAAATTAATAAAATTGAGAGAAATTACGAAAATAACTTCTTTGTACTCACTCTATCAAAACTTACGATGGCATGTTTGTTAAACTTCATTACTCAATTGAAAAAATTTGATGATCTAACGAAAAACCTTGGAATTTTTTCAAACTTGAACGAATAACGTTCTCTCCGGTCAGCTATTTATGAATATATATTTCATGCGGAAGGTTCTCAATAACACAATTTGAAAAAGCGAAACAACCTGGCCTCCGTATTTCTCTCTACAATTTAATTTGCAATCAACTTCATACTTCGTCTGTTTTAATATGCATGCTTCCAACATACAAACTAAATATTTAGTTGTATAATACAAATCATTTTCAATTATTTCAAGTTCCATCCCTTCTGTCAAAAAATATGGGAAGTTCTAATTCAATCGATCAAATAAAATTACCACAGTTATAATAATCGATGTCGCTTTTATAACAATGTTTTCCGTATTTGCCCTCGAAAATTGGCTTCATTTGGATTGTGGCATCTATAAATGATGTATCCTCACGATGCAAGGATAGGTTTGAATACTTTATGGTTTTGAATTATTGTTGCTTCTTTCGTCACTTTCTTTTTATTCGTTTACGATTCAATCAGTGAACTGAATAACAAACCTGGAACGCTTACGCTATTATCCCCACCCAAGAAACCAAGCGAGAAAGAGTGAGAGATACATCGCAGTATATATCGAAGAAAATTATTTTTCAAGGGACATTTCAAGGGACAATATTCAGCCTTCCGTAGAATGTTAAATATCCTCCCTTGAAGGAGCTGGTTTTCCGATCTACTCTTCATAATCACCGTTAACCGGGGCCACCGGGAAGAGGTACAGCACGGTCAGATGTCACGAATAGGAAAAATGGACTGCAGTTTCGGTCTCGTTTGACCTCTTCAGCATTATCTACCCACTCTTAACAAAATGCCATGCCGTTATCTACTCATCTCAATTCGTTGGAGCGAACGCAATAATATAAACTATTGACAGTAATTATGAAGAGTAGATCGGAAAACTAGCTCCTTCAAGGGAGGATATTTAACATTCTACGGAAGGTTGAATATTGTTCCTTGAAAAATAATTTTCTCCGATATTTAGTAATTTTTTGTTTTGAGATGTTTGTGTATGCCTGGTTGTAAACCACATAGAAATAAGGAGCGTCAGTCCTTCGACAGCTGCTTCTATCTGATTCGTGAGTGTCGCATGGCGGTATATTATCGAACTAGTGTGACCACTTAACGTTTTCTTGTTTCATCTGCTCCTTGGTTTCACCGTATCGCGGGGCGTTGGTGAGGTAGCCTCTGTTTCCGTTCGTTAGGGGGCGCAGTAATATTTATATTATTGCATTCGCTCCAACGAATTAAGATGAGTAGGTAACGGCATGGCCTTTTGTCACGAGTGGGTATATAATGCTGACGAGGTCAAACGAGACCGAAACTGCAGTCCTTCATTCCTATTTGACATCTGACCGTGCTGTACCACTTACCGGTGGCCCCGGTTGACGGTGATTATGAAGAGTAGATCGGAAAACTAGCTCCTTCAAGGAAGGATACTTAACATTCTACGGAAGGCTGCATTTTGTCCCCTGGAAAATAATTTTCTTAGATATGTATACACATTGCGTCATCTCGCATTTAGTAACTTTTTTTTTTGAGGTGATCGCAGTATATCCTTCTTCGTCTAACACGTTGAAATAAAGGTGTTTGAATCGAATTTTTTGAAAAAATACTATGATAATGATGGTGAAGCGAAAATCTCGTAAATTGCTAATAATATTTTGAATTACATCATTTGTTTATCCGTATAAGTACAACTGCACTGAAGTCATGAAATAAATATCGTATTTCAAATAACACTTTTCTGGATGTCGATCGACCGTTTGAGCACCCCTGTTCTAGCTGATAACCAAGTCACACTTGAACTGCAGCAGCAACTGAGGTTGGAGGAAGACAAGTTAATTGTACTTGTTTTTTACGTTTGATATCTCAAACGAAACATACATATCTATACTTATCTAAGCTGGTAGTGCTTTTAGGGGCTCCGTACATAGAAAGACAATTTCTTGTCGAGTTGGATTACTATATTCAAATACTTTAGCACATTGAACTAAATTTTGTTCTTCAAACACTACCGACTGCTGTAAAAAACTAACGTCATAGGACTCTAGCCACGTACATAATTGAACAGGGGACAGATGTTGTCTCAAGGTAAAAATGTCGTCTAAATTAAGGGACTGGGTTCCATTTTACCTTATATTCTTATAGTTATAATTTATGTATATTTTATATTATAAGTGTGAGTTACAATGAACAATAGAAACATATTTTAACATATATTACAACTAAAGAGATGTATATAGCTGGCGTTCTCATGAATATTATAGCGATTACATCTTTTACAACTTTTGAATCGTTATATATCTAAAATGGTGGTTCGTAGGAAAAAAGTATTGTTACATTTTCTGTAGATAATTTTATGATATATAGCGTTTCGCTAAAAGTCGCGAAAAACTTATTTTTGTTTTCCTTTTACCTTGAATGAAGTTTTTTCGATGAAGGGGAAAGATTTTAATTATATTTCAAGCAATTTTACTGATTTTCAGCTTGCTGGCAACTTATGTAATTTCGAATGCCTAAATTAACCGGACTACCTGTATATTACTAGTGTGATGGCTTAATGATCATATGATCACGTGATTATAGCCCAACGGTGGCATTTTTTTACCACTATAGACTGAATGATATCTACAAAATGGCATATAACACAATGATAAGATTTTCGAGACATTCAATGAAGATCACCACCATTTATTTTTATCAAATAAACCAATGTATTGATGTCCCGGCGTTTTCGCATAGATTTTCGAAAAGCTAAATATGTCAAATACACTGCGCCGAGAAATTAGCGCACAATTTTAATACCTCAAATTTCTTTTTGGTTGGCAATTAATTTTCAAAGCGTATGTCAGGATTTGTCCGAAATAAAATGAAAGAAATAAATTTGTTTTGCAACAATATTGATAACAGTAGCTATTGGTCAACTTTTGCGAGTAACGTTTGTTCTTGAAAATTTAAATTTTCGGTAATAATGGAACGAAATTTTGCCCTGGCAGAAAGTGCTGAAGTGGTGTTAGATGGCATAGGTTGGACTTACACATGAATAGGCCAAAGGAATGAACCGCAGGTACAGGGAAACTGGTTGACAAGAAGAAACCTGGGCAAGGAGAGCCTCGTGGAACAACAGCGATCCATGACCATTGTTTGCGAATTTCCTCGTTGAGACAATGCTTCGATACTGCTAGACACCTTGAACTACAGCTTTGAGAGAACAGACGAGTGCAAATTAAGGCTGAAACGATACGAAAACAACTCAGGAAATTTGGTTGAGGATTTGTGTCGCAGCTCGATGCCAATTGAATTTGTATTGGCTCTCCAAGATTGGGCAAGATTGTTCACGGCATCTTTCAAATTATACTGCTTCAAAATGGAAGTTATCTCTTCACCTTCATGCGAAATGATATGATAAAGAAGGCATTTTCTATACGACATTTTAGTGTTTTGAATTAAATTCTGATCCTTAAGTTGGAGAACGGCAAAGCAGTTGAGTGGCAAAAACAGAAATCTGAAGTTTGGATCAGTATTAACCTCTTCTTCAGGTGGGTGCGATGGTGCATTGTCTACCAACAACAGAGCTTCGTAGGGCTTGTTAATCTTAGTTGAAAAATTCTTCACCTCGAGGATAAAAGATGTTTTAAACCATTCATTAAATAATGATCTGGTCATCCACCCTTCGGTAGATGCTTTGTAGACGACTGGTACTAAACTTTCGTTTCTGAATGCTCGTGGATTTGCCGCTTTTCCCAAGACTGGTAAAGGTAATTGGTGAGTTCCAGCCACGTTGAAGCATGGCATGAATGTTAGGTGGTCTTTTGACACTTTTCGACCTGGTGCTGATTTTTTCCCTTGATTAACCCAAGTTGTGTCTGGTAAACACTCCAAAAAAGGCCGATTCATCAACATTATACACCTGTTCTTTGCTTAATTCCATCTGATCAACTACTGATAGAAAATTTTTCCTTGAATTGTATCACAGCGGAAACATCACTGGAAAGTTTTTCATCACAAACCTTCAAGAAACGAATTCCATGTCTAAGATGGAATTTATCTAACCATCCCGAACTTGCCAGAAAACCTTTTTTTCTGTGATTTGTTCATAAAACTGTTTGGCTTTTGCTCTCAATATGTCTGATGAAAGTGGTACGTGTGCGTTGTTGAAGAAACCAGTTATACAATGCGATTTCAACATCAGGATTCCCAGCTTCTCTAATAATATTTCTTTTTCCTACAAAAATACCTTGGATAGAATAAATTCGAGAAAAGGTTAAAATATTATTCCTACTAGGGATGCACCGAGGGCCCGGTTGGGCTAGCCGAGCTATCGGCCGTGATACTCGGCATACAGTAATTGTGTTTGGTACTCGGCTTTTTCTGAAAACCCTTGCTCGGTGCATCCCTAATTCCTACTTGTTCCTTGATATGATTTGGATATAAATCTCTTATTTTGTCCTTGTTCATTTTTATGTCAAACACTATTGATTTTGGAATAGTGAACTTTGCTGCTATTCGACGAGTACTCATTCCATCATCAATGAAATCTATTATTTCTGATTTCTTTGCCAGTGAGAGCGTTTTATGATTTTTCTTAGTTGGAGCCATTATGCATACAACCGGCGAGATTGAAATGGAAAATGCAACTGTAGAACGATACTCGTTCGCCACTCTTAGATAGTACAAGTACATACATACATGTACAGACAGGATAACTATTATTATTTGTATATCAGCCGGCGTCGACGTGCCCAGATTATAGAGGTAAAATTCTCAAAGTGTCCGAATGAGTCGCGTGCCCGAGTTACTGGAGTGCCCAATATAGTGAGTGTCCTAACTTGTGAAGTTGTACAGAAATAAAATTCGGAGTACCACAAGGAACCGGGTTAGGGCCTTCACTTTTCATTATTTATATGAATAGTTTTCTCAAACTCAAAAGTAAAGGGAAGATTATCAGCTTCGCCGATGATACCGTAGTTATGTATGAGGACAGCTCTTGGCAAGATTTGGAAGATGCAGTTGAAAATGATTTCTGTAGAATAAAAAAATTGTTTCAATTCAATCAACTCACCTTAAATATCAGTAAAACAAAATACTTACCCTTTTCCTCCTACGACACCTACTGCCTAATATGGGTGACCTTCATGTTGAAGATATCAAGATGAAACTGAGAATATACTGGGGATTATATTGGATCGTAATTTAAAATGGGATAAACAAGTCGACTGGTTGGTAAAAAAATTACGGGGACTCACTTATAAATTTTAATATTTGAAAAACTACCTCAGTATCAAAGACTTGAAGACGTTATATTTTTCACTGGTGCAATCACAGCTTGCTCGTATATGGAATAATAGGGTGGGGTGGCGTGTACATCAGAAAAGTTGAAAGGATGCAGAAATATATACTTAAGATAATTTACGGCAAACCACACACCTACTCAAGTGATAAACTGAGGGTAATATTTTGGATGTCCGACAATTATTTGCAAAGCAAATAGTTATTTCAGTTTACAGATGAAAAATAAACTTAAGCAGACCGTCCCTACTCCACTAGGAATAGAAAGCACATCAGACCGAAGGCAATTAAAACAATCAGAAAAAGAGTGTGCACCTTTCTGGTATAAACGACCTATTATCGACAGGAGCAAAAGAATCGAAGAACATAAATCAGTTTAAAAGACAGTCAAACGTCTAGATTAGGTATTGCGGACGAAAAAAATTAATAAAATCATAAACTAGTTTTACTAAAAGACAATGAAATTGCGATTCAAGTGAAACCTAAAAGTGACAATTTGTTTGAAACCCAAAAGTGACAAACTAATACCTGGAAGTGACAAGTAACCCTGAAAGAGACAACTTTACCCTGATGAGACAAAATAACCCTAATAATGACAAATGAACCTAATTGCGACATATTAACCATGACATAAAGAGTGTGTGATAATGAGAAAAAACTGTACTAAAAAAACAAAACTTCAACAGGTTGTGATCGCGTACAGAAGGTTTATATCCATCTCTGCGATTTCCTATCGTTTATTCGGGAAACCTATCAATATGTAATAATAAACCGATCTAAGAATGTAAAGCTATGTACCTACTTACCTTCTTGAATAAACTATGTTATTATTATTATTATTATCGCGGACTTATGCACTATCTCAGCTGTTAGCTGGATATAATTTACTTTTCCCAGATTCAGCAATCAAAGGGAATAGGCTCGATTACAATATACTTGACATAAATTTCCTAACTATCCTACATGTATTAAGAATTACAGCTTTTTGCATTTCTATATAGGTATTCTTATGCACTTCTAATTTCTTAAGGCTATCATGCAAAGTTTTGGGTATTAACCCAGTCGAGGAAACGATGACAGGAACAATATCTATTTTCTCGAGGTGCCACATCTGCTTGATCTCAATTGCCAGGTCTGTGTATTTGGACTTTTTCTCCTGGAACTTGTTCAGCACGTTGTTATTATTCGGTATGACGACATCCACCAGCATTGCTGTTCTGGCTCTCTTATCATACACCACTATGTCCGGCCTATTATTCGTCACCATTCTGTCAGTGATAACAGGCCTATCGTAGTATAATCTGATAGAGTCATTTTCCAATACGGGCGCCGGTTGATACTTGTAATATGGCTGGAAGGTATTCAGAAGTCCGTATTTGTGTGCAAGTTTCTGATGGATAATGTTGCACACTTGATTATGTTGATGTTATGTTGATTATGATATTGGCCAGTTGTTCGCATCCGGACGTAATATGTTGTATGGTCTCCGATCTTATATGGCATTTTCTGCACTTATCTGTTTGTAATGTTCCGTCCTTCATAATAAATGTTTTGTAGTTGTTTGTAGCTATCACTTGGTCTGGGATGGCCATAAGAAATCCTTCTGTTTCCGCGAATAATTCTCCTTTCATCAACCATTTGTTGGAGGCTTCTTTGTCGATGTGTGGTTGATTAATCTCATGGTGATGTCGTCCATGCAATTCCTTTCTTGACCATTGCTTTGGTTCTTCAGTATCTGATAGGAATGGTAGATTCAGATATCATTATTATTATTATTAGTTTTATATCAAAATTCTATGAGTATCATTTTCATTTGGATTCACCTCAGGCGTTCGTTTTGACTGGTGGATTACTGGATAAATAATTCCTCAACATACCTCTCTTTCTTGTGAACAAATTTGGATTTTCGATTTTGTGCGTTAATTTCGTGAAGTATTTCCATCCGTCGAGATGAAAGTGATTTCTCGTTGATGAAAATCGATGAATGTCCAGCACCTTTCAATGAAAACATTCGATTTAAAATGTTCAGGACGAAATCAATTGCACCGACACACTGGGTTGGAAACTAAGTCGGTTGTTTCCACTGTTCTAACGAGACGAGAGAGGCCATGGCGTTCATCAATCTCTACATAAGTTCGAGAAATCCTTTCTCTTGATAAGAAATTAACTTACATTGGTAATCGATCTTCCAATTTCCTAGGGGTCTTTCGAACACTGATTCGTGGAAGGAATGATTCTTCGAGGCCGAAACAACAAGGCATTTCGTTTTCGGTTAATACCTGTAAATAACCAGAAAAGAAATAAGTAATTCCTTCATAATATTCTGAAAGGAAAAATGTTGAATAGTTTCAAAACTATCACGTTTTTTGAAATATGATGCTGGTAGCAGATTTTCATATCAAAACTTGGTCTCTGATTTTAATCTTATATCATCTGACGTAGATTATTCAGGTCCCTGGCGTTTAGTCATCCATTGAATTGATTCGATGATGATTGTTTGATTTGATAGTATCTGGAATTATAGTTGTTCGATCATAGTTTATCCTAAGGTTGTCGTTGGCTCTGGTTAATTGTGCGAATCTATGTAGCCCAGTTATATTAGGGGTTTCACCTCGGAACGAAAGAGAATGAGCTACATTGGTATAAACCTTTGTTTTGTCGTTCCGAATGTTGTATAAAAAGTTACAAATATTATCATGTCCGCGTCTCAAGATATTGAAGGTTAAAGGTCATAAAAATCGGTTTTTCGCGAATATCTCGCTTTCTAGTGCTTAAATGAGATTAGCACCTATTATAAAAGTTGTAGGGTATAAAAGTGTCTACAACTTTTGTTTGTTATAATTTTTCAGCAAATAATTAACTTTATGCAACCCACTGATAACCGTAACTCACACTTGACCTTGTATTAGTCCATATATGACTGTACGTGGCGCACTCTTTGCGGTCTACCACGAAAACCGTTGAACGTATGAAAAAAAAAGTTACGACAAAAGTTATAGAGAATTTCATACCTAACAACTTTTATAATAGGTGCAAATCTCATTCAAGCAATAGAAAGCAAGATACCATATTCACGAAAACCTGAGGTTTACGACCCTTGACCTTAAATATTTTAAGACGCGGACAAGATAGCACTTGTGACTTTCGAGACAACATTTATAACGACAACACAAAGATTTATATCAATATTCAACTCATTATCTTTCATTCCGAGGTTGACCCCTTTTTTTACCTTATACAGGGTGTTCCATAATAGTATATCACAACTAGAAGGGGTATATCTACGTGCAATTTCAAGAAAAAAAGTTCATATAAACATAGATCCGCAAAAGCTTCGTTACGCAGCTACAGAGTGTTGGAATTTCCGGCAAAAATTGATTTTTCTTCAAAACTCCTGCAGTTTTTAAGAAATTTAGCCCAAATTTGGAGGGCCAGCTATTTTTCACAGCCTCCATCATTTCACGTCCTAAATTTCAACTAGAATCTACAAGGTGTTTTCTTCTCCGAAGCCATGCCTTCTACCCTTTCAAACTTTTTTGCAGTACGCCACTCATTAGCTTTCAATCAATTTTCGTAATCTTCGGTCAATTTAGAAACTTTTTAGACAAGTGCAATTTTTTCTCTCCAACCGTTCTCGAGCAAAAAATTATTAAACGATTGTATGCATTCGCTGAATTGAAAGCACTTCTGATTGAAAAAAATGACTAGTTGGCTTTGATTTTTTTATTTATTTATTTATTCAACAGTTGCTAAAGTTGAACCAGTGTCTGCTTGAATGGTTTATTAAATTGACGATTAGTTTTAAGACTTTTGAAGTTATTGCTGTAAGAAAAAATTTGGCTAATTTTACTAACGCCGAATTGGCTGATATTCATTACATTGTATGGTCTAGCTGACGGAAACACAACAGAAGCTAGGCGATTGAATCAGGTGCGCTTTTCAAATCAAGTAACACCAGACAGCCGAACATTTCCAAATATCCACAGAAGGTTGAGGAAAACTGGTACTTTTACTGCAAATAATCATTTAAAAGGTGCAACTCAAACTCCAGATGTTGAGGAAGCAGTTTTGAATTGCATTGATTTGAATCCTCATGCGAGTACAAGAAACATTGGAAATCAGTTGAATATTTCACATGTTCTAGTTTGGAGGATTCTCCATGACTTTTTATTGTACCCGTTTCATATTCAACGCGTTCCAACATGCTCATTGTGCTAGTGAAATAATGTTCATAGACGAAGCTAACTGTTGGAGAACTGCTATCACAAATTTTCGCAATAATCATTATTGGGCTGAGGAAAACCCCCATTTGATTGAAGAATCTCCACATCAAGAACAATTCTCACTAAATGTCTGGGTCGGAATAATTGGAAATTATTTGATTGGGCCATTTTTCTGCCTAACAGACTAAACAGTTCTGCTCATTAGCAATTTCTTTAGGGGGAGTTTCCTTTATTGCTCTAGGAAGTGCCACATTTGGTGAGAAACATAATGTGGTTCTTGCATGACGATGCACCTGCACATTTTGGTGGAGAATTCTTGAATAAAACATTCAACAACCGATGGATAGGTCGGGGAGGGTCAGAACCATGGCCTCCTAGGTCCCCAGACTTAAATAGTTCAGGCTTTTACCTATGGGGATATCTCAAAATTTTAGTTTATACCACTCCAGTGAACACTGTAGAAGAATTGAGAAATCGAATAATAACCTCTTTCGACACGATAAAAATACCCCAGGAATATTTCAAAGAGTGCGTGATAATGTACGAAGAAGGACAGATAACTAAATAAAAGCAAATTTTGGGCATACCTATCGAGTATTTGCTATTATTATTTTTCTATTAGGCGAATAACTTACAATTCAAATAATTCAAATTCAATAATTTTTCACTCGATAACTATTGTAGATACGAAAAAATTACAGATTTCAGAAAGGTTTCTAAATTGAACGAAGATGACGAAAATTGATTGAACGCTCATCAGTGGCGTACTGCAAAAAAGTTCGAAAGGACAAAAGGAGATATGGCCTCGGAAAAGAAAACACCTTGTGAATTTCATTTAAAATCTAGGACATGTGATGATAGAGCTGAATATCTCAAATACTAAAGGAGTTTCAAAGAAAAAAAACATTTTTTCCGGAAATTTCAATACCCTGTAGCTCCGTAAAGAAGCTTTTGCGGACCTATGTTTATATAAACTTTTTTCTTGGAATTGCACATAGATTTACCCCCTCAAGTTGTGACACCCTGTATTTATGACTGTGCTAATGGGGCAACGGTTGCAAAAAGTTATCTTCGAAGTTTAATGTTCGACTAAGCATATATATATATATATATATATATATATATATATATATATATATATATATATATATATATATATATATATATATATATATATATATATATATATATATATATATATATATATATATATATATATATATATATAGTGTGTTCCAACGAAAATTTGACCCCTATAACCAAGACACGTCGATTTTTGTTTCGAGGGAGCATTTTTCGAAATAATTCGAAACTTCTCAGATCAACCCCTACCCTAGCAACCCTAACTTTGAAATTCATCATAGGGAATAAGGGTCGAGTGGCACCTTACTGAAAAGGTCTGTCAATTCTCCACCTTGATTTGTCATTTTAGAATTTTAAATTAACATACAGGGTGTCCCAACCAAGGGTGAAGTTGAATTCCTGGAAATCCCAAATACTAAATGAAATAGATTTATTTTGGCATAATGCAAGCGCAGGTTTATGCTCGGTCTAGAAAAACGACCTACACTTGTGAATTTGGAGTTGGTGCAATCAACCCCTATTTCCAGCATCCCCAACTCAAAAATCATTCGATCGATAATAGGTCAAGTGGCACCTCGTTGGAAAGGTACTGCAATTTTCTCTTCGAATTTGGTATTTTCGAAATTCAGAATCATCATACAGGGTGTCCCGAAGCAGGAACATTGAAAATCCAAATAACTTTTTGAAACTGGTTCATTTCGGTATACGAGAACATGTTTGATCCGAGAATAGGACTTTCTTGTGTGGTTATAGAATTTTTGCAATCAACCCCTTCCATTCAGCATCCCCAACTTGAAAATCATACAAATAATTCAAGTGGCATATCTTCAGAAAGGTTTTTTGAATTCTAGAATGATTAAAGCATTTCATTCAGTTCGGCTCTCCATACAGGATGTCGCTTTCGAAAAATTCAATATCGTCATTTGAAATTATCAACTAAAATTAATTCGAAACTGTTAAAAGTATTGGGGTACGATGTGTTGAGCATCAATTACGAAGAAATAAAGCTGATTTCTGCATTGAAAATGTTCACATTTTTTTTCATTTCCATCTGGCGTGCAGTCATCTGTTATTTCTCATTTTTGCAATGAAATATTATTATTATTCAGATCAGTTCCTCATTATTGTTGTTGTTCGTCAGTTGAAATTAATCTGAAAGTGGTTTATTCCACTGAGGAAAGGGTCGAAATTGTATCGACGTATTTTCGAAATAACAGTTGTGCCAAAGAAACGGCAAGGATATTCGATAGGAACCATCCTGAAAGAGAAAGGAGTCAGTCTCCAGTACGTTAAATATTTGGTTGACAAATTCTTAGCTACGGGTTCGGTGGCAAACAAAAACATGAAGTCGCATGTCCTGTCAGAAATGAGGCAACGGAAGTGGCAGTAGTGGGTCATCTACAAATGGAGAATACTACTTCGATCAGAAAACTATCTCGTCTGACTGGTGTATCAGCTACAACTGTCCATAGAATCGTGAAACATCACAAATTTCACCCCTACAAGGTAAAATTAGTGCATGAAATAAACGAAGATGATCCAGATCGTCATTTACAGTTTTGTGAAAATCTAAGTGAAAACCTAAACACTAATCCAAATTTTCTGAATAACATCTGTTTTTCTGATGAAAGCACCTTTATGCTCAGTGGTGAAGTGAATAGACATAATTGTCGATATTGGGACACAGAATCCTCATTGGTTTAGAGAGGCCCACACGCAAAGGCCTCAGAAGTTGAACGTTTGGGCAGGAATTTTGGCAATCATCTAGTTGGGCCTTTCTTTATTGAGGGTAATCTGAATGGAAATGGCTACCTACAGTTGTTGGAGGAACACATACATCCTAGATTGACAGAAATTTTACAGAACGATCCAACTCTTTCTGAGGACGAAATGCGTTTTCAACAAGACGGTGCTCCTCCGCATTATGATGCTCGGGTGCGCCAATATTTAGACGAAAATTTCCCAGGAAGGTGGATTGGTAAAGAGGACCTGTTGAGTGGCCAGCCAGGTCACCAGATTTAAATCCCTAGATTTTTTTTGTGGGGCCATCTAAAATCTAAAGTTTATGCCACAAGACCAGAAAACCTGGAGGAGCTGCGGATGAGGATTATCACAGAATGCCGACTTTTGACTCCTGAAGTTTTCGCTAATGTGAGAAGAGAGTTCGAAAATCGTCTGTATAACTGTATGGAGGTGGGCGGAGGTCATTTTGAACAATTGTTGTAATAATCAAGTTAGTTTTTGTTTTCAATTGAATACAAGTTCAATAAATCTCGTTTTCCTGTTTAGATGAGCATCCAATCAGTTTCTCCATCATCCCCTCATCCTGATCCTCACGCCAGAAAACCTCGATTGCCAAACTGAAACCAATGCCTCAGTGATTCAGAAAATAGAAAAATCTTTGCCACTCAACCTGTAATCACTTGTATGATTTTTTGAGTTGGGGATGCTGAATGGAAGAGATTGATTGCAAAAATTCCATATTCACACAAGAGAGTCTTATTCTCGAATCAAACATAAACATGTTCTCGTATTATACCGAAATGAACCAGTTTCAAAAAGTTATTTGGGTTTTCAGTGTTCCTGCTCCGGGACACCCTGTATGCTGATTCTGAATTTCGAAAATACCAAATTCGAAGAGAAAATTGAAATACCTTTCCAACGAGGTGCCACTTGACCTATTTTCGATCGAATGATTTTTGAGTTGGGGATGCTGGAAATAGGGGTTGATTGCACCAACTCAATCGATTTCATTTAGTATTTGGGTTTTGCAGGAATTCAACTTTACCCTCGGTTGGGACAGCCTGTATGTTAATTTAAAATTCTAAAATGACAAATCAGAATGGAGAATTGACAGACCTTTACAGTAAGGTGCCACTCGACCCTTATTCCTATGATGAATTTCGAAATTAGGGTTGCTATTGATCTGAGAAGTTTCGAATTATTTCGAAAATGCTTCCCCTCGAAACAAAATCGATGTCTTGGTGTTTTTCGCTAATGTTACTCATTTCGGAGTTATAGGGGGTCAAATATATATATATATATATATATATTTGAAAATAGAGGATTTACAAAATTGGAATAATTGTATTTAAAATAAATTCTTATATCTATAATTTTTGTGTGTGTCAGAAAAACACAATCGTAAAAAAACGAACGAATAAATAGAATACCAGCGGAAAAAAACAGACCATGCCCGTTCCTTAATCTGGCATCCAAACTCGCATCATGCCTCTTACGATTGCCCCTAAAGTGTGAGCTCAGGAAATGTAACAGGGGAACCATACTATTTTGCGTATGATTCAATAGACGTGTGAAAAAAACCTGTGGAAAAAAACTCGTTCTCTTGTCGCTATTGCACTAGCACAGCTTGTCTGTTGTTTGTGTTGTGTTAGTGACGTGTGTATATAAAGACTACCAAAAATTTTTCTGCTTAGCAGCTTCATTCTTTCATTCTTCAGGGGGTTTGGGACAAGAAGAATCTGCAACAATGGAAAAGAAAACCAGTAGAAAAATATTTCATCAAAGATACCTAACTCTCATATGTCTAAACTCACTTGAATCTAAGAACTTAACTAATGCTCCTCTATTTTTCAACAGGGAACATCTTATATAGCATGGGAAAAAAGCCCTAAGGGGTGCAGGCCTTGCCTTATCTAGAACTTAACTAATGCCAACAGGGAACATCTTATATAGCATGGGAAAAAAGCCCTAAGGGGTGCAGGCCTTGCCTTATCCAAGAACATAAACTTATGCTCTGTTGAAAACATCAACTTCCTGCCATTCAGTTTTCCGAAGATCAACAGCCTTCACCCGTGTACGAAAAAAGTCAATTGACCAAATAGGTTTCCTAGATTTCAGTCTCAGGTTAGGTGGATTTTGAAAATCGTTTATTATCGGAAAAACTTCTAGAAATGAGTGATACTTATCCCAAGATGATTTAAGAAAATTTCCTGCGAATATGGGAAGGAACTATATTGCAAATAACCTGAAGCCATTGGGCAGCAGTTGAACTGATATATCCACTTATAACTCTCATAGAACAGTTCAACTGAGAATCAATCTTTTTGACAAGAGCACTATTCAACCACACCTGACAGCAATAAAAAAGAAACATTCGCAGCGAGAACTGAGGTCGATTTCGGAAAAAGCGTTTGAAAAATGTTTCGATGATAGGATCATTCGTTAGCTGAAAAAATTTTTCGTAAGGCGCCTACTTGACGGCGATACAATAATTTGGATCGAGAATAAATATTTCGTGTGTCATTTACAAATTCCTGGTACTTTTTGACAGAATGTATTGTCAATCGGTGGCTTCTTGAAAATTATCCCCAAAATGCAACTCTTAAATCTTTTTGAAAAGCAAAAAGATCTAATGGAATATCTCTGTAAAGTTTCCTCAACTTTATGCGGTACCATGTAGAAATTTTTTCAATGTGAGATAATATTTCAGCAAGTGACAAGGTGGGCCATCAAGAAAATAAGAAAAACTTGAGACATTCTCAGAAGCTTTTAGGTAAATTTCGTAAGAATCGCTACATATTGTAGCCGTTTTCAAAGTGTGAAAAACATGTACTACTTTTACACGCAACTACTGGCTGTGATACGGCATCTGCCATCTTCGAGACGATAAAACAACAGTTTTTATAATAATAAAAACAAGTAATGTGTTTTTAGGAATTTTACTAAATAATTATGATTCGTAACGCGTTTCACTACACCGTAGCTTCTTCAGAAATGACAACTATATATAAATAAGAATGAGAATATAAATGCAAATGTTCTAAAGTAATTAAAAGCTTATTGGGTTGTTCCTTCCTAAGTGGTTATTGATGACAGGTATATCCAATAAAATTAAGGAACAGATTGTTCCTTGAAGAGAGGCAAAGGGCTCAAATCGACTTGTTCATTGATTAGTCTACCTGAGTGTTTGTGTTTGTTGATTTCTGAAGTTTCCCAAAGATCTACCTTCAAATATTTATTATCAATATGCAAAATATCAAACTGTGGGTCGAGTGACTATTTTCTAGGAGATGATTCGCGTAGGTTGAATCTGATTTTTTATTAGAAAAACTGCGTTTATTAGATTTCCATGTGTAACACCAATGTAAGAATTATTATAGTCATTGCAATTCGATCTATAAACACCTGATTTATTATTTTTATCTGATTTGGATTTATTATTTTTTATATATTTGCGTAACCTATTATTAGTTTGAAAAGCTTTGTTAAAATTATTGCTACTCAAGAATGATTTTAGTTTCTCACTTGTAATGCCAACGTAGGTTAAGGTGTTGATTTCTTGTTTCAATTTATCGACAGGGTAAACTTCATTCAATGCGATTCTACTTTGTTTTCATTTAAAATATTATTTATTAGTTTGGGATTGTAACCATTATTTTTAGCGATTTGTTGAATCAAATTCAATTCTTTGTTGAAATTTTCTGGTCATAACAGGATGTTAATCAATCTATGAATGTTGAACTGTTGAATGCTGACATTTTATGTTGATACGAATGACATGACGAATTATGTATTATAATATCTGTATTTGACGGAATATGGTAGATTGCTTATGTTGCATGTTTTCCATTTTCATTCGAAATTGTTACGTCTAAGAAATTTATCGAATTATTGCTTTCTATTTCGGTTGTGAATGCAATTTTGGATGTAATGAATTTATATGATTTTCGAAAATTTTCAACTGTCTATCTGTTCCTGTGAAGCAAATAATGATATCGTCTACATAGCGATACCAGTATAAACAATATTTACTGAGTGGATGATTATGAATTAATTTCTCTAATAAGTAATAATGAAAGAATGTCTGATTTAATGATCGTATTGACATGATTCTTTTCTAATAATTCTTCACTTGAGTAGTATCTTTCGGAGGAATGTTCGGAAATAGATTTTTAAAGTCGAAAGAAATGAGTTTGGAATTAGGTGGTTAGATTTGGTATCTTTAATATTGGCACTTAGTTCGTATGAATTTTTGACAGAAAATTCAGATTTAAAATTGCAATGTTTTATTAGTCGTTAAGGAAAGTTGAAAATTTGAAAGAAGGTGCCGTTACATAAGAAACAACCGGTCTAATAGGGTAATTAGGTTTATGAAGTTTTATCAACGAATATAATTCGGGGGATTGTGGATTGGAGTTAATGAATTTATATTTTTCGCGGTCTGTAATTACTGATTTCGCTGTCGAAATGAACAAAACAAGATTCAGTTCAATGTGCTGAAACTTTAAAAATGGGTAATATACTTACAACTCCACAAGAAGTTATTACCAGAGGAATTCGTTTTTTTTATCTATGTACGGAGCTCCTAAAAATCTACATGCTTAGATAAGCTTCCATATCCGTATTTTATTAGAAATAGTGGAAATAAAAACTAGGGTATACATCAGGCAGTCCAGTAGAGAAGACATCAAGTATATACAGGCGTTCAGTATATAAAAAGGAGTTTTATTTCGATGAGTTGTCCATTTGCTCATATCATCAAATGAATCTATGAAAAAAAATCTAAATATACCAACTTACACTAACAGCCAATGACATCAACGTAGGCACGAATAGTGCGTGAAGCACTAGAAATGAAGCCGTTCAGTAAGAATGGTGTCTACTTATATAATGCCTAAGAAGAGTCTATTTCATAATCAATTTATAGTAGCTTATTCCAGAAGAACTCCAAATTTGTTGGAGATAAGTGAATTGCTCAAGCAGCGTATTGCTACCCTACGCTCCGCCAAAAATATTCAATCTAGATCCAATGAATATTGTATATTTTAATTATCCTCCACCTGATGGCTGGTATCACAGCCGTTACCTCGTACTTGAAAAATTTCCCTTCGAAGCTGCGAAAAGCGATTATCATAATGGTACACGCACGCACGAAATTTGGCAGTTAATTATCGGAAGAGAGAGAAGGCAAGCGGGCAGCTCCATTGATTATTTATTATTCGACACATGAGGGAAAATTGAAGGAAAATTGTACGATATCGTGCCGAGCTAATAGCAGTTTTATTGATTTGTATGCAAAAATATTCTTCGCCTCATCAAGTCGTTTTGGATGGAGAATACGTTTGTTTTTTACACCTTCAGATTAAGAATCGTTGAATATTTTATAAGTGTGGTTTAGGTAAAATGGAACATGAAAATAGCTGCTGAATTTGAACTTTAAGTGATCTGGATGAGAAAACTTCTCGTCATTGTGTCTAAATTATCAAGAATATTCGGTTTGGAAAATAACATACCCATTTTTCTCTAGATCCTATTCATCGAAAGGGTCCAACATAGTCTGTTCAATCAGTTCTAGTTAATTTTTTACATATGAAAGCGAAAATTACTTTCGTCAGTTTTACACGTTCATTGGTTAATACACGACCGATCTCGACCCTTCAGTCATTTTCAGGTGCTAAATACTCAAATTCCTTCATAGCATTTGTGATTTTCTGAAACTTTTGTGTGGTTTGTTAATTAAATGTGCTAAATTATTGGGGATTCCTTGTCTGATGATATACGTCCTTCAAATCTACATTCATAATTTCTACCTGTTCGGCCTATACCTGGTGTAACTGAAACTACAGCCACCTCTGTAACTTTTTTTCAATTTGAGATATTTTAATCAAATTCGGGAATCGGATAGAAGACATAATTTTGCCCGGTTGTGCCGGAAACGATACCAACTTTCGATTTTTAAATGGGACACCCCTATTTTAATTGTTCATCTCATCCTACTAGCTTTTGACATATTTTTGAAAGAAAAACAAAACACAATCTTTTCTTTTTTGCAATTTTCATCTTTCGTTCTAGAAGGCCATGAACAGTGACAATTGGCTTAGCTCAACACCTCCTATCACGAAAATACAAGATTGTATCTAAAAATTCAATTGCACATTTTTGACGGGGTGTCAAAGTTATAAATTTCCGGTTTTCCTCAAGAAGTAGATTTTCTTCTGAGACAACCATATCAGGCCACCCGGTATTACAGAAGCAGTATACCTAGGCAATTTTTGCAGAGTTTCCCAATTCGTTAATAACAAATACGTACCTTGGCGATGCAACATTTTTGTTTATACATATTATATTCTGTGATCATAAAAATATCTGTGTTACATGTCAAGATTATATTGTTGTTAATTATCGACATTGCGAATTAGTGAATTCAGTTTTGAGTATGAATCGATACACCCAAAGTGGAAAAGTCGATATGCTCGTTAATTATGGAGATTGCAGGCAAAATAGCGTTCATGCTGAACAATTATACAGAGAGCGCTATCCGGAAAGACTTAATTCGAATAGAACCTATTTCTCTAAAGTTGAATGAAAATTTGGTGAGGTGCAACCTGCTGGAGAGGAGGATTTCGTTATCAACGAACATACCGAGATAGACATTTGTTGATATTAATCCAACCACAACAAAAGGGAACCACACATTGGAGCAGAAAGGGAATTGTTATTAATATTTTCAATGAAATAAAACTATAGTATTTAGATTTTCACTATATTAACAAAACCATGACCGGTTTCACCACACTGTGGCTTCATCAGATAGATACAAACTAATGAACAGAGTTTTTCCTTATATATTAGTCTTATTTCCTACTTAATATTACAATAGGTACAAGTTAAAGAGGTATGTTGGAAAACCTAGAGTAAAGGAGAAGGATTTGGATCTAATTGACTATTAAGTAATCTACTTGAATTCTTTTCTTTGTTAATCTCTAGAATATCCCATAGATTGAGCTTTTGTCTATTATTTTCATTGTGTAAAATTTTGATATTATCATTAAAGTTATGGTTTTCTTCCAGTAAGTAATTAGAATATTGGGAATCTCATTTATGATAATCAAAACTACGTTTGTACTCGGATAATCTTACTTTGAAATTTCTGAAAGTTCTCCCAATATAAATTTTCTCAATCATACTTGGACTGTAACCGTTACTGGCTGCTATTTGTTTTTTGTTGTGGCTCTCCCGGTCAAACAGAGAGAAAATTGTTTTGTAGAGTTTGAATATTGAAGAGATTTTGCGATTTTACTTCAAAATTGGCAAGCAAGAACAAGGAAGTGATTATGTTTCAGGAGACTCACACTGCGACGGAAGAACATCTCCGCGAAAGAGGAAACATCGCAGGTTATGTACTTTTTGATTATCTTCTTAGTCGTTTTAGGGCCTTGCTTGCTATGTATATTCTTTTCTTAAATTCGATTGTGTTTAGTCATATAAGAGTCAGGTTTGATTGTTGAAATATTTTTCTGCTATTTTTCTTTTTCCATTGTTACAGATTCCTGTCCCAAACTCCCTTCCTTTTACCCTTGTCTTCGTCTGGAAATCATGGAGTGCAATATGAGAATTGAAGCTGCTAAGCAGAAAAATCTTTGGTGCTCTATATGTACACACGACACTTACACAACATAAACAGACAAGCTATTGCTAGTGCAATAGCGACAGAGAAACGAGTTTTTTCCTCAGATTTTTTCACTCGTTAATTAAATCATACACAAGATAGTATGGTTCCCCTGTTACATTTTCCTGAGCTCACACTTATGTTTTTCTGTCAAACCAAAATTAAAAATATGAGCAGTTATTGTGAATACAATTTTTCGAATTTTTTTGAATCCTCTCTTTTTCAAAAGAATTCATTCGTTCAATTATATTTTGCTCTTATATATCATAGTTGGACTGTAACCGTTATTGACTGCTTTTTGTTTAATTATATTTAGCTCTTTTATGAAATTATGTTGTGACATTGGCATATTATTGAGTCTATATACCATACTATTGTAAGCAGATAATTTATGTGGATAAGGATATGTAGATGAGCTGTGAATAGTAATATTTGTATGCGATGGCTTATGAAAAATAGAAAAATCATGTTTGCCGTTAATATTAGTAATAGTTAAATCCAGAAAGATAATGTAGCTTTCTGTTTCTATCTCTAACGTGAATTTAATATTATCGTGAATTTTGTTAATGAATGTTTTGAATGACTCTAATTGTCTGTTTGTGTCAGTGAAACAACAAATGATATCGTCGACATATCTAAGCCAATAAATAAAGTGTTTGAATAACGGATGATCTTGGATAGTTTTTTCAACATTATCCATGAAAATTTCAGCGAGTAGAGGACTCAGTGGATTACCCATGATTAAACCTTTTTTACTTTTATATAATATTCCATTGAAGTTAAAATAATTTTGTTCTAAACAAATTTCTAAAAGGTGTAAGATTTCTGATTGACTTACCGGATTGACTTTAATAATTTGAAGGGCGTTGTTGTTTCACTGTATCACTAGGTGGAACACTAGGGAAGAGATTTACTATATCCCATGACATAAGTTTATCGTTCGGTGGTAGTATCGTGTGCTGAATATTATTTATTAGGACTTATTTGTACATACTACATATAATCAATCTGACTGTTATAATTGAAAGCAGCACATATCATTTAAGTCAACACAGCACGACGTATTCGTGATCGCCGTGCAAAATTCAGTACAGGGTCAACAGATCCATTTCATGCATTACGTTCACGATGCGATGCATTATCCTGTGCGCGTTCATCTGCAGTCTGTAGTAATGCCACATCATTTTCATAACGCGTTCGCAGACCTATATTTCCTTCATATGAAAAAGAATAAATCATCAATTTAAAAACAAATTGCTACATAAATAGTGTATCAGTATTTATACATGTGCGTATATGAGTGTATGGAAATATTTATGACTGCATACGTCTAAATATATAAAATGTCATCGAATAATTCATTTTTAGATCGACGTGTTTCCATCTGTTACAAAAGAACGAAACACCTGTATACACCGTATGTTTACGTACATGTAATTCAATTCAATTCAACAGTTCAAAACTTACCGTTTGTGTCAATGCGTTTGACAATTTAATTCAAATGAAGCCTATCAACGATATGAAACACCGAGGACTCGCTAAAACACTGTGAAAAGTACACACCCATATAAACATAGTACATTTGAACAATTCAAGACTTACCGTTCGTTTGTATGCACTCAACAATATGTTGAAAATATAGACACAAACCAATAATTATCGTTGGCAATAAGCTTTAATCCAAGCACGTCCAAAATAAAATAACCGAATGAATAACATAACAAAATGCTTGTACTGTCAACACTGAAAAAAGTTTCAATTTGACAGCATAATCACTATCGGAAAAACGTTTCAATTTGATAGCACAATCCTTGTCTGAAAAACGTTCTAACAGCAATCTAACCCAATCAACAAATTGATCTGTCATTCATTGTATTCATTTCTTACAAAAAATGTGACAAACGAAGAACCGCTCTACCGATTTTTTGCAAACTTCACATAAACCATCTACTAAACAGTACAAACAAAGCCTGAACATTTGGTTTGGATTGGTGAACCTGTTCATGAGTTTTACAAAGAAAAGTGGTATTGATTTCTATATATATATATATATATATATATATATATATATATATATATATATATATATATATATATATATATAAATGAGATAAAAACACAAGGTTTAACTTTAATCTACACTTTATTTGAAAAATTCGACGACGTTTCGCTGGCACAGCAGCTTTATCAAGAATGAAAAATAGAATGAAGAGTATGGTATTATAAACAAATCGTAGAACAAGTTGGATGTAAAACAGGAAAATCCACACCGAGCCATTGTACAGTTAGTATGAAAGGTAATAAAACTAATTAAACAAGTTAAGTAGGGTGAGTAATTCAAATCTACCTGTTCATTCAAAAGCTTGTCCGAATGTTTGTATCTATTTATTTCTAATGCTTCTAGGAGATCTAATTTTGAACTTTTGATTTTACATGTAATATGTCAAAGTTTTTATTGAATGAATGGTTTTCTTTTATTAGGTGGTTTGAATAATTTGAATCAGATTTATTTTTATCGAAGCTACGTTTATGTTCAGATGTTCTTATGCCAAAACTCCTATAGGTCCTACCGATATAAATTTTATCACAAGAACCGCAATTGAGTTTATAGATTCCTGATTTACTTGATTTCTCAACACGAGATTTATTATTTTTAATATGTTTACCTAAGTTATAAGAAGTTTTGAAAGCTATATTAAGATTTTGTTTGACGAGAAAGGATTTAATATTTGTACTTGCAGAACCGCAGAATGTTAAACTGTTGAATATTTTATAGTCTTTATGAATAGGATATACTTCATTTATTGCTTTCTGATAGAGTTTTTACGAATGATTAGATCTATCATATCCGGATTATATGAATTATTAATGGCTATCTGTTTGATGATGTTTAACTCTTTATTATAATCTTCTACTGATAAAGGTAAATTGAGTAACCGATGTATCATGCTGTTTAAAGCTGCAACTTTGTGTTGAATTGGATGTAATGAGTAGTTATGTATAATTGTATCAGTATGTATTGGTTTACGAAAGACCGAAAAAACATGATTATTATTTTGTTTAGTGATTTTAAGTCCAAAAATTTATGGAATCGTTCTGTTCAATTTCTATCGTGAATTTAATGTTCAAATGGATGGAATTAATGAAATTAACAAATAAGTCTAATTGACGAGTAGTTCAATGACACATACTAAGATGTCGTCAACATATCTATACCAATAAAGAAATTTGGAAATGAGTGGATGTGTATGAATTTTCTGTTCAATATTATTCATAAAATCTCTGCTAAAGTGGACTCAAAGGATTTCCCATGATCAAACCATTTTCACTACTGTAATAGATGTTGTTGAAAGAAAAATAATTTTGTTCAATGCAAACGTCCAACAGATTCAATATTTCTGATTTGATTATGTGGTTAACATGATTCGAATTCAACATGTTTTCGATTAATATTTTGACATCACCTGGAGGAACACTTGGGTATAAATTCTCAACATCAAACGAAATAAGTTTTGCGTTAGGTGGTAGGTTTGCATTGAACAAAATTAGTTTTCTTTCAAAACATCTATTACAGTAGTGAAAATGGTTTGATCATGGGAAATCCTTTAAGTCCACTTTTAGCAGAGATTTTTATGAATAATATTGAACAGAAAATTCATACACATCCACTCATTTCCAAATTTCTTTATTGGTATAGATATGTTGACGACATCTTAGTATGTTTCATTGGATCTACTCGTCAATTAGACTTATTTGTTAATTTCATTAATTCCATCCATTTGAACATTAAATTCAGGATAGAAATTGAACAGAACGATTCCATAAATTTTTGGACTTAAAAATCACTAAACAAAATAATAATCATGTTTTTTTCGGTCTTTCGTAAACCAACACATACTGATACAATTATACATAACTACTCATTACATCCAATTCAACACAAAGTTGCAGCTTTAAACAGCATGATACATCGGTTACTCAGTTTACCTTTATCAGTAGAAGATTATAATAAAGAGTTAAACATCATCAAACAGATAGCCATTAATAATTCATATAATCCGGATATGATAGATCTAATCATTCGTAAAAACTCTATCAGAAAGCAATAAATGAAGTATATCCTATTCATAAAGACTATAAAATATTCAACAGTTTAACATTCTGCGGTTCTGCAAGTACAAATATTAAATCCTTTCTCGTCAAACAAAATCTTAATATAGCTTTCAAAACTTCTAATAACTTAGGTAAACATATTAAAAATAATAAATCTCGTGTTGAAAAATCAAGTAAATCAGGAATCTATAAACTCAATTGCGGTTCTTGTGATAAAATTTATATCGGTAGGACCTATAGGAGTTTTGGCATAAGAACATCTGAACATAAACGTAGCTTCGATAAAAATAAATCTGATTCAAATTATTCAAACCACCTAATAAAAGAAAACCATTCATTCAATATAAACTTTGACATATTACATATAAAATCAAAAATTCAAAATTAGATCTCCTAGAAGCATTAGAAATAAATAGATACAAACATTCGGACAAGCTTTTGAATGAACAGGTAGATTTGAATTACTCACCCTACTTAACTTGTTTAATTAGTTTTTATTACCTTTCATACTAACTGTACAATGGCTCGGTGTGGATTTTCCTGTTATTTATCCAACTTGTTCTACGATTTGTTTATAATACCATACTCTTCATTCTATTTTTCATTCTTGATAAAGCTGCTCTGTCAGCGAAACGTCGTCGAATTTTTTTCAAATAAAGTGTAGATTAAAGTTAAACCTTGTGTTTTTTATCTCATTTTCACTCCTTTAAGTTCTCTTCGTGTGATCTTTGTCTGCATAGTGGCCCTGTTAGTTTTCTGTACCGATTCGTTTGGGGTCGCAACGTGAATGTGTATTAATATTCATAAAATTAATACGTTTCAACATATTGATACAAGTAGGTGGGGGTCTGTTTTGATGTTGCGAATGGGTATGCAACGCTGACGAGTTCAAATGTAAACGAAACTGCAGTATATTATTCAAATTCTGGATATCCGACTAAATTGTACTACTTTTATTGTGGCTCTGATTGACGAGGATCATGAAGAGTGGATCGGATTATCAGTTCCTTCAGTGCGGGTTACGTAACAGTCTATGAAAGTTTAAATATTGCTAACTGAATAAATTCAATGTTTTCCGTTAAATATTCGTCAATGAAATTTGGAAGCTGGAATATTGCTATAGTTCAGGGTGAATTTAGGACCTTTGTTTAGGAGATTGAATTGTTCGCCATCGAATGGACATTTGACAGGTTAACACATCTAGGATAGAAAGTTATGTAGCTCTAAATTAATGAACGGATTTGGTGGTTGTTGAGATAACTGGTGTTCGGGTTTCATTTCTTCAGTTGTTGTGACTTCTCTATAGAGGCGTTCGTATTTATCTTCTGACATTTTGTTTATTTGCATTTGAATTTTGTTCACTCGGCAGTCCATTTAAATGTTGTGTACTATGTGTACAACTTCATTTCATCTAGACTTGATGTACTGTTTCAAATTATCACGTATTTACCTTATAACACTTTTGATTTATTTTGTAAACACATAATCTTTGGTTTGATTATAGATGTTATATTATCATTTCACCACAACATAACATTTTAAATCCCAACGACCTTATACGAAACTTACTTACTTGAACTCAGTCATAATAACTTTAAACTCGTTTTCTTTGATGTAAAAAACATGTACCGAAACATTCCAACAGATGAACCTTTAGTATCAGATATTTTCACAAAAAGTAACACATTTCCACATATCTCCTCTGGATTTTGCATTAATAACACTATCGATCAAAATTATTTTTAGTTTCAAAATAAATTCTTTGAAAAAAAATTAGGACTTCCTATAGGATCGCCACTTAGCCAGCCCCATATTGTCAGATATTTTCTTGAACAACTTAAAAAATACATCAATTCTGAACGAAGCGACCTAGCCATAAATCATATCATGTTCTGATAACGGTGCGTCCATAATATTTCGTTTGGTTTTCATGACTCAAATCTATATATATATATATATATATATATATATATATATATATATATATATATAAAAGGAAGTCGTGTTAGTTACACTATGTATAACTCAAGACCGGCTGTACAGATATGGCTGAAAATTGGTAGGTAGGTAGTTTAGAGCTAGGATACTGTTTATTCCGTACGACAGCGTTCACGTGTGACTTGGAGGTATGGATGACAATTTGATTTTTGTAAGAAAAATCAATATAAAAAAAGTAAAGTGAACTATAAAACGAAGAAAAAAAGTTTATGATACTTTAATGAAGGTAATCGATGATGAAAATGGTGGTTTATATTTCCTAGATACCCCTGGTGGAACTGGTAAGACATTCCTCATGTCAGTAGTTTTAGCCACTGTTCGTGCGAGATCCAACATAGCGGTTGCAGTTGCTTCTTCTGGAATAGCAGCCACATTGTTAGTTGTGTTAGAAGGGTACCGTACTCCTCATTCAGCATTAAAATTACCGTTAAATCTTCAAACTATTGAAGAACCAACGTGTAATATTGCTGAACACTCGGCAATGGCCAAAGTTTTATCAGTAATTCCAAGATCTACGGCTGCTGACGAATCAAACGCTTGCCTCAAATCGTCAAATCTATGGCGCTATGTGAAGAAACTGCAGCTGACAATAAACATGAGAGTTTCATTGCTTAATGATACATCTGCTGAAGCTTTCTCGGAGCAATTGCTGACTATCCGTAAAGATCAAGTACCTGTCGATGAATCGAGCGGATTGATATCATTTCCAATTAATTTCTGTAATTTTGTCCCATCAAATGATGAACTTATCAACAATGTATTTCCAAACATTATTTCTAACTACGAAAATAATGAGTGGGCGAGCAATTTTAACGGCTAAGAATAAAGATGTAGATGACCTAAACTACATAATTCAAAATAAGATCATTGGACAATGCATTCATTCAAATCTATTGACTGCATCACAAATGAAGATGAAGCCACCAACTATCCAATTGAATTTTTAAATTTCTTGGATGTGCTTAGCTCACCACCGCACAATTTACGCCTTAAGGTTGGCTCCGTAGTAATCGTGCTTCGAAACATAAACCAACCAAAACTATGCAACGGTACGCGTTTGGTATTTAGAAAATTGAATTGAACAAAGTTTACGCGACGATATTGCAAGGAAAATTTAAAGGTGAGGAAGTTCTCATTCCGAGGATCCCGATGATCCCAATCATATATCCGTTTGAATTAAAAAGACTTCAATGTCCGATCCGTTTTGCATTCGTAATGATCATCAACAAATCACAGGGCCAATCCTTGAAAGTTTGTGGTTTGAATCTAGAACATCCATGTTTTTCTCATGGTCAGTTATAAGTGGCATGTTTACTGGTCGGAAGACCATCTGCGTTGTTTGTTTTTGCGCCTGATAATAAAACAAAAAATGTCGTGTATCACAAGGTACTTAAGTGAAGAGCAACCTATGTACTAAAATACAGAAATTATAATGAATGATTAATGTAGGTACTCAACTTTTTTTTGTATTTTTTCTCATAAAAAATAAAATAATAAATTCCAAAATCTGCTTTTTATTGCCTTTAAGGCAGAACATAGTTCGCCGGGTCAGCTAGTAGATAATGAAATACACTCTTGAACTTTTTCAATAAAACTCAGGATCATTTGAAATTCTCAATTCATTTTCTAACATTGTCGAAAATTTTAACGTTATAAAGTTCATTTTTGAGACAAGCCCCTAAAACACCAATGACAAGGGTGACCCAAGAATATGAACAAAATTTGATTTGACTTGTTATTTAAATTGAATTTTTTTACCTAATTATATTCCATCCGGAGCACGATCCGAACATTGTTTAATATTTTCTTCTGTGAAAATTTTCGATTTCTTAGCTATATAATTTTCAGAAGAATGTCTCAACAAAAGATTTCAGTTTTCAAAATTTTGAAATATACTGAAGATTTTTCCAGATTTATGCAGAAACCTATTGCAGAAATCTAGTCGACGTTGAAAATATTCTGGCTGCAATAACTAGGATATTCTCATTTTATCATACACACACCACAAAAATTATCGCATCACCTGGTATTCTGAATTCCACAATCGTTTAAGCAGCTCGATCACAGTTTTTTGTCAACATACGAGGAGAAGAAATCTTATCTATGTAGTAACATTTGTTTCCATATGATCTCAAACACGTCTAAAACAAGAATGAGTTTATTTAACTATAAGTATTCATTCAATTTCTCTTCAGTTTTCACGCAGAATTAATGCAAGTTTTCTGTGTTGCTTGTTGATATTCGAATCTTTAAATTTATTGTGATGGCTGCTGAACATCTTGAACACTATTTGAGTGATCATGAAGTGGTAAAAATTGTAACACTTCTAGAGGAGAGGGCGAAGCCAACGTTAAGTGGCTAACACTAGTTGATGATCGTTGGCTTCGTTTAACTGCACTAAGAATTCGGCACTGTACGGCTAGAATGCTGCAAAATGAACTAGCACCTTCCAGAAATGTGCATATTTCATTGCAAACTGTTAGGAACAGGCTTAGAGAATACGATATCAGACCAAGGGTCGCCGGCCCGCGTCTCACCATAGAGCATCGAGTTGTAAGACTTCAGTTTGCGAGGAAACATGCAAATTGGGGTATTCCAGAATGGTCGAATGTTCTCTTTTGCGACGAGTCCAGGTTCTGTCTAGAATCAAATGATAGACGCATGCCTGTATACAGATGACCTGGGGAACGGTATTAGCAATACAATATCTGGCGAACCGAAAACTTTGGAGGGGACTCAGTAATGGTGTGGGTAGGCATTTCTTTTCATGGTCGAACTGAGTTAGTCCTAGTGAATAATGGAAGAATGACAGCGGCCAGATACATCGCAGATATCCTTGAGCCCCATGTTGTACCCTTTGGCCCATTGATTGGGCGAAAACTTCATTTGTATGCATAATAATGCTCGGCCTCATGCAGCTAGAGTAGTTACAGAATTTTTTCAAAATACCGAAATTGATATTCTAAGATGGCCAGCCAGAAGTCCCGTAGAACATGTTTGAGGTGATATGGGGTGGCAAATTCAGCATCGAAGGATGCCTTGTAGAAGACTCCAACAACTAGGAAATCTGCTTCCTGAAATTTGGAACTCAGTGACTCGAGAGAACATCCAAAATTTTATTGAAGGGCTTTCGAGACGTATAGTGGCAGTAATTAGGGCCCGGGGAGGCAAGACTCAATTTTGAAAATGATTAGTAACCATTCGATGTTAGTTGATTGGTCTCTTCGCGAATGTTTGAAGATGGTAGAATTTTTCATCAACTCGAAAATTGTTGATATTTTCCATCATAAACTCATCTCTTTTGAATGATATCTTCTTATTTTACACTTCTAAAAATTACCAATCAACTCTCGAATGACCAACCTAAAATTTATAATCAAGTATTCAATAGTATAATATTTGTTATTGAAATCGACAATTTTTGATCTAAACAAATTTGTAATAATGAAGTTTGGAATTATATACCACCTAATACCAAACTCATTTCTTTCGATGTTAAGAATCTATTTCCAACATTCCTCCGAAAGATACGTATTACTTAGTTAAAGAATTATTAGAAGAGAATCATGTCAATACTATCATTAAATCAGATATTCTTTCATTATTACAAATTTGTTTAGATCAAAATTATTTCCATTTCAATAACAAATATTATACTATTGAAGACGGCTTGATTATGGGCAATCCGTTAAGTCCTTTGTTAGCAGAAATATTCATGAATAACTTAGAGAAATTAATTCATAATCATCCACTCAGTAAATATTGTTTATACTGGTATCGCTATGTAGACGATATCATTATTTGCTTCACAGGAACAGATAGGCAGTTGAAAATTTTCGAAAATCATATAAATTCATTACATCCAAAAATTGCATTCACAACCGAAATAGAAAGCAATAATTCGATAAATTTCTTAGACGTAACAATTTCGAATGAAAATGGAAAACATGTTTTCGCAATTTACCATAAGCCGTCACATACAGATATTATAATATATAACTCGTCGTGTCATCCATATCAACATAAAATGTCAGCATTCAACAGTTTTATTCATAGATTGATTAACATCCCGTTATCACCAGAAAATTTCAACAAAGAACTAAATTTGAATAAACAAATAGCCAAAAATAATGGTTACAATCCCAAACTAATAAATAATATTTTAAATGAAAACAAAGTAGAATCGCATTGAATGAAGTTTACCCTGTCGATAAATTGAAACAAAAATTCAACACCTTAACCTACGTTGGCATTACAAGTGAGAAACTAAAATCATTCTTAAGTAGTAATAATTTCAACATAGCTTTCCAAACTAATAATAATTTAGGCAAATATATAAAAATAATAAAACCAAACCAGGTAAAAACAATAAATCAGGTGTTTATCGATTGAATTGCAATGACTGTGATAATTTCTACATTGGTAGAACACATAGAAATTTTAATATTAGAATATCGGAACATAAACGCAGTTTTCAAATAAAAATCAGATTCAAAACACGCGAATCATCTCTTGAAAATAATCATTCTTTCGACCCACTGTTTGAAATTTTGCATACAGATAATAAATATTGGAAGGTAGATCTTTGGGAAAATTTAGAAATCAATACAAACACTCAGGTAGACTCATCAATGAACAAGTCGATTTAAGCCCTTCACCTCTATTGAATCTTTTCGGGGAGCAATCTATTCCTTAATTTTATTGGATATACCTGTCATAAATAACCAATTAAAAGCTTATTGGGTTGCTTCTTCTTACTCAAGAACATTTATAGTTATATTCTCATTTATATTTTTCTGTAAATTCATTCGTCTGAAGAAGCTACGGTGTAGTGAAACGCGTTACGAATCGCAATTATTAAGTAAAATTCCTTAAAACACAGTACTTGTTCTTTATTATCGAAATCAATGAGTTAACACTTACACTATCTATTACATCAATTGTTGCATGATATCCATCAACTTCTTCATATTCTTATTTCCTTAGGATATTGAATGTACCATGGTTCATGAGGCTATCCCCGAATTTGTCGTTTATACTTTTATGTGGTTGTGACCTCTCAGAACGATCCAAATAAGCAGCTTCTACAGCATCAGCTATTATCATTTTTTATATGACATTCGATCATATCAAATTTTTCAAAATTTTTTTACGGCATGATCGCTTCGTTATTACAAACGATATTATATTCACACAACAGTGACCACTTTATGCAATTTTCAATATTTCTCTAAAGCTCGTCCTGGGTGAGAAAAGTGAGGTTTAGAGAAATCTCAAAAATTCCAAATAACTCGAAAACAACGCTACCTTGATTATGTTTTCAGCAATGAATTCCTCATGCAAAAAGAATACGGGGAAGGGTGGCCGTTTTTATTTATTCCCAATATTTCATGGCTACAATACTAAAACGTCGAGCTCTGTGCATCATGTACAGTCGATATCATTTTATACTTGTGGAGTCAATATTTTATATCATATAAACACTGTGACAAAAATATTTCGAAAGGATTCTAGTTTAGGAGGTAAAGATCGATTCTTATAATGCTGTCTAAAACATACGTTAGAGTTCACTTTTGAAAATCAACATTATTCACTAGACTTCAGTTCTTTAACGAGCAGTTATATTTCCATCGAAAAATGATCGAAACTATTTCAAAATGAGCGAATGAAATTTCAACGGAATGAAATATTCGAGGCACTCTTTTTAACGATTGTGTGGCATTAGACACGAAACAGGATACTAAAAATACCATCAGTTGGAATTGGCGGTTGTGCCATCCTTATGAAATATTCATGTTTCAATCGTAATTAAGGATAATTAGCCCCAGACTGTCCTGTTTGATTGAAGAGTCAGGTCGGCCGCATTCGTAAAATATTTTATGCCTTTGTGGCTGTGTCCATATTAAATACTGCCGAAGTAAAGATGGACCTCTGATTAATTAATCTAATATATAATTTGAATGCAGCAATGAGTAAATTCTTACATTTTGTCTTGTTCTTGAGCTAATTGATTGTTATCGATATCCTGAAGTATTAGATAGATTTATGTAGAAGGTTTTCGATAGCTGTTATCATCATGGATATAATACATAGAGGAATTCGATTTTCGCAATACTTCATAACTTCTCGTGATATTGTCAATGAAATAAAACTATGCTATTTAGTGTTTTCACTATATTAACAAAACTATGACCGGTTTCACCACACTGTGGCTTCATTAGATAGATACAAACTTATGAACAGAGTTATTCCTTATATATTAGTCATATT
The DNA here is from genome assembly GCA_013387265.2 of Cryptolaemus montrouzieri. Lineage (NCBI taxonomy): Eukaryota > Metazoa > Arthropoda > Insecta > Coleoptera > Coccinellidae > Cryptolaemus > Cryptolaemus montrouzieri. The sequence goes on along the minus strand of JABFTP020000185.1, from coordinate 30,958,475 downwards.
TCCTATTAGTATTACAATAGGTCTAATCGACTATTAAGGAACCTTCCTGAATTCTTTTCTATGTTGATCTCTAAATTTTCCAATAGATTGAGTTTTGTGTAGTAATTTGATTGTGTAAAATTTTGAAACTATCATAAAAGTTATGCTTTTTTTCGAGTAAGTGATTAGAATACTGGAAATCTGATTTATGATAATTAAAACTACGTTTGTGCTCCGATAATCTAACTTTGAAGTTTCTGAAAGTTCTACCAGTATAGATGTCATTACAATCCCCGCAAGACAGTTTATAAACACCGGATTTATGACCTTTTTTTTTAGATTTGCAGTTTTTGATATGTCGGCCTGAAGAATTATCAGTTCGGAATGATATATTAAAATTATAATGCGAGAGGAATGATTTTACTTTTAGACTAGGATTACCAATATAAGTTGAGCTCTTGTATTTTGTGTGTATTTTTATATTTGGAAATACTTCCTGGAGTGCTTTTGAAATTTCTTTGCTTAAAATCATGTTCTCAATCATAGTTGGACTGTAACCGTTACCTTGACTGCTATTTGTTTAATTATATTTTGCTCTTTCTTAAAATTATGTTGTGACTTTGGGATATAAATGAGTCTATGTACCATACTATTGTAAGCAGCTAAGTTATGTGGATAAGGATGTGTAGATGAGCTGTGAATAGTAATATTTGTTTGCGATGGTTTATGAAAGATAGAAAAATCATGTTTGCCGTTAATTTTAATAATAGTTCAATCCAGAAAGTTAATGGAGTTTTCTGTTTCTATTTCTAACGTGAATTTAATATAATCGTGAATTTTGTTAATGAATGTTTTGAATGACTCTAAGTGTCCTGTTGTGCCAGTGAAACAACAAATGATATCGTCGACATATCAACAGCAATAAATGAAGTGTTTCAATAACAGATGTTCTTGGATAGTTTTTCAATATTATCCATGAAAATTTCAGCGAACTTAAGGCTCAGAGGATTACCCATGATTAAACCCTTTCTACTATTATATAATACTCCATTGAAGTTAAAATAATTTTGTTCAAACAAATTTCTAAAGGGTGTAAGATTTCTGATTGAATTATCGAATTGCCTTTATTAATTTGAAAGGCGTTGTTGATGAGTTTCATTGTATCACTAGGTGGAATACTAGGAAGAGATATACTACATCCCATGACATAACATTAGCGTTCGGTGGTATTTATTAGGATTGAAGTAATTTTATTGAGAATTAAGATGCGGACTCAGATTTAATGAACTTTAAAGTCCGCATCTGAAAATATCATATTCACCAAAGCAGACAAAGGTCATACAGTCACAGCCTTAAATAAAGCAGATCATTCATTGAAAACCCAAAATTTCATTGAATCAGGTTGTTATGAAGAAATTGATAAAGATCCAACTAATAAATTTCAATCCATAGTAAAGAACGCTTTAGAGTATGCCAACTCTTTATATAGATAGATATTTTCGAAACGATATGGAAGCACTTATATTTTTCAGTACCCAGAAGGTCCACCTCTGTTATTGATGACACTTTGGCGTCGTCGCGGCATGCTCAATATTAAATTGTCTATTACATTTTGGCCTAAGTCATTCCAAGCCCCCTGAACTGCTAATCGAAGCTCCTGTTCATGATGGAAGACGTTTTGACGCAGGAGATTTCTTTTTAGGGTGTCCCACATATGCTCGATGGGATTCAGACCTGGGGAGCAGAGTGGCCACGGTAGAAGATCGATATCATTCTCTTCAAGAACGTTCAAGACAACTCTTGCACGATGAAGAGGGGCATTATCTTGTTGGAAGAGTGGATTTTGACCCCATGTTTGGGGATACGGTACCACCCCAGGTAAAACTATCTCATTTGCGTAAGAATTTCCCGTGAGGTTGTTCTGTATGAAAACGAATTCAGTTCTTCCACCAAGGCGTATACCTCTCCAAAACATCACTGATCCGCCTCCCTGTCTAACAACTTCTCGATCATGCTAGAGAAGGTTTTGCTTTCCAGGTTCCCTCCATATTCGAATTCTTCCCGAATCGGGATAATAAGTAAATCTAGATTCTTCACTGAAGAGACTTGTGGCCCACCTCTCTTGATCCCAGTTTACGTGTTCTTGGCACCAAGCTAAACGAGCACCGCGATTTCCATGGGTCAATTGTGGCACTCTTAAAGGACGTCTGGAGTGGAGTTGACCTTCGTGCAGTCGATATCTCACAGTTTGGTCGGCAATTTGTACATTATGAACTCGTGATAGCTCTTGAGCTGATTGAGATGCTGTGGTAGTACAATCTCTTCTGGCTTATAAAACCAAAAATCGGTCTTTGGCGACTGCAGTAATCCTGAAACGACCTGTATGGCGTTCTTTTACGCTACCTGTTTCATTGAAACGCGACCATAAAAGGTTTATGACACTTGGGCTACTTCCCAGAACCCTTGATACTTCCCGTTGTGAGCTCCTAGCTTGGATCATTCCAACGGCTCGTAACATCTCTTCTCTAGTCAAATGTCGTCTTTCCATGGTCGAATCACAAAACTTGAATCATTTATTTGTGCTTACAACAGAAACAAAGTACCAACTAACTGATTTCAAACACTGAATACATGAAATGATTATAAAGCAGCGTCGCATTTGCTGCATTTTTAGTTTTTCATAAAAAAAACTGAAATCTGTTGTGGTACTCTACATGATTTGGTGAGAAATTGATGCAGGTGTTCATTTCTTAAAAAAATCTTCCATATTGATCGTTCTGGATACGATATATCGATATTCAGAAGTGTTCCCTAGACTTTTGTGAGGTGTTTAAGTGAATAAATCATTTCCTCCGGAAATATGCGTTTTTACCCTCACCTGTATATTCACAAATACTTGTGAATTCTTCCATCGAAATTTCAATGATTCAGTTTATAGTTTACATCCTAATATTATTGTATTCCTTGAAAAACTGAGAGAAAATCAAGAAGATACTTACATCAAGATTAATAGTGTCCATTTAACAAACAAGAATCATCATAAAATGTAAAGACTCACTGAAAATTAATTTTCAGAATAGATTGATATTAGCCAATTAGTCGTTTCCATAAAATTTAATGTTCATGAGTATTCGTATTCCATTGAAATTTTGGAATTTCGAATTTATTCGTGATTGTCATCCCATTTTAATTGTATTATTTTTTTCAGGTGAGAAACAATCCTTCCCCAATCCCACTGAGATGACCTAGGTGAGTAGGAAACATAAATTCGTGAAGATACCGACAAAAATTTGTAGATTATCAACAGACAGTTGATGATAAAAATAGAATCCGTTGAATTTAGTTTGATTCAATGATTTTCAAGCAATAAAAAATATTAGAGAAAAATTTGTCCCAAGCAAAAACTTTGCAGTCAGGGACTTCCAACGGTAACGAAGTTGCATTCGCTATCATCTCAATTTTTAATGTAATTCTATGTAAAATCTGTATTTTTGTTTCTTCTTCAATGCAAATATTTTAAGTTACGAACTGAAATTTAAAAAAAAAAACAATAAACCTGGCAACAATTAGGTGGGGTCTCTCAGACCAAACGTTAGTGATAAATGCCACTGTTGCCTTATTTACACGTTTGCGCAGCTAAGCTTTTTAGTAGCTGCTGATAAGACATCCCTCCTGGGCCATGTAATTTAGTTGTTATGGTAATTTTGGCGAGTCCACATCACTTTAATTATCTGGGGTTCAACTAACTGAACCCGGCTATTTATGTAACTTTATTTTCTACACTTTTCAGGTAAGTAAATTTTGGGTGTACAGAGTATTTTATATTTATATTTGAGCTTGAGAAAATTCTCAAGCCAGAAGGTTTTATCGAGAGCAAAATTGATTTCGAACAGACAAATCAATGATAAGTAGCTAGGAAGAACAGGATGAAATAAGTGCAGCTAACATGAACTCAGTTCGCTTCAGCGAATATATTTCAATAGAAAGGATGGCACAAAATGGTTGGAATACACACAACCTGATTTATATGGAATAACTCGATATTTTGAATATCACCTCAGGGATTTTGGAAATTTCGAAGGACTGTTAGAATTGATCCTTTTTGAGATATTTCGATTGAAAAAAGAAATAAATTGAGGTTAATTTTGAGGAAGAAACAAATAAAAGAAAATGAGAGACTCTTTCCGCATGTAGTAAAAAAGTTGAAATTGTTTTCTCATGGAGTGGGTTTTTTCTCGACCTCAATAGCTTGTTTTACTTCCTTTTGCCCTGATACAAGTCTGAATCCGTCTAGGCATGCTTTGGATTAGGTTTTGGATCTCTTTTGGGGTTATATTCTGCCAGTCGTCTGTGGCGGATTTGATGAGCTGTTATGGGGTTCTTGGATTATTTTGGCGCGATCTAATTTTCTTTTTGAGAGTATGGCATAAATGTTCAATAGGATTTACGTCGGGAGAGCAAGTTGGCCAGTCCATAATAGCGATTCCCTCTGTTTCAAGATAATGTCATGCGAGGTTGTTGGTATGCGGAGGACCGCATCTTGCATAAAAGTGAAATTCTCACCGTGGGCACCTCGCTAGAGTCTCCGTATGGGCTCCAGAACTAGGTCCACATAATTTTTAGCAGTTACACGCGCAGGAAACGAAATCAAATCTGTTTTGCCTCCCAGCATAATGCCACCCCAAAACATCACACTGCCCCCTTGGTATTTCGGAATATGTCTTGCTGCTCGGAGTCTAGCTGGTCTTTGACGACACCTTAAAACCCGAATCCGGCGGTTATCTGATCGAACACCAATTCTGGTCTCATCCGAAAAAAGAACATTTCTTCAATTCTCAATATTCCAATTTTGGTGCTCGATACACTAATTAAGTCTGTTAAGTTTTTATTGTCTGGTTAGCTCTGGAACTTTTAAGGACCTTCTGCTGTATGAATCCTTGAACGAAATCTTTGACGTATCGTTTCGACTGATACACTGATGCCTGTTACTTCCAGAAATTGCCTTTGGAGTATGGGATGCGACGCACTAGGGTTTCTTTTTGCAATTTAGCACAAAAAGCGGTGTTATTCTTCAAAATTTATCTTCCTACGACTTCTCCTAGGTCTACTTTGCAGAGATTGTAGCTCCACGTATAGGGCGTAGGTTTTTGAAATCACTCCCTGTCAAACCCCCATTGTGGTCGCCATATCCCTCTGTGTCAATCCACCTTCAACGAGAGCAATAATTCGACCCCTCTGCACATCGGCCAATCCAACGTAACGCATTTTCAATTATGATAATAGGCTTTTTATATTTCGAAATTCACAGTAATAATTCAAAACTTCATTCTTCACAAGTAGTCAAAGATCCATGGTTATAAACAATCAATATTGTAAATACCGAGTGATTCAATATAAATTTAGTTGTGTATTACAAAATATTTGAGACCCTCATTCGTAAATGTATAATTTCAAATTTTAATGTGAGTCAAAACACATTGGAGATGGCACAGTATGTAGAATATATAAACATCCAAAATAAACCAAGCCCTAATTAATAATTTTGTTGATGTATATTTATTATGGAAATGGATGTTAGTTATATATATATATATATATATATATATATATATATATATATATATATATATATATATATATATATATATATATATATATATATATATATATATATATATATATATATATATATATATATATATATATATATATATATATGCGATTCTATAATGGTATAATGGTATAACGGTATATAGTTATCGAGAAATTTGTTTTTGTTCTTTGCGTTCAATAATCCTTTTTATATGGGAGACTGAAATATTACTTCATGCAATTTTCCTCTTATGGAGCGGGAATGAAAAGGCACTATAAATCATTGAATTATAAGCGGCTAATTTATGTGTAATGTGGTTAAAAAATCCAATACAATTGTTACGTTTGTAAATGTTTCTTTTCCATATAAGTTGTAGATGAGATTGTTATTATGTTTAATGAAAGTTATGTCTTGGAAATTCATAGAATTGTATCATTCAATTTCAGCTATGAAGCTTATTTTTTATGCATTTTATTTACAGTATGAAAAAACTAGTCTATTTTTCCGTTAGAGTCTTGAAAAACCCACAAGAATATCATCAAGTTTTGTTTGTTTGTTATTCCTTTAAGGTGTTCTATTTCGTCCTTTCGGCCAATGATACGCCGGAGAATGCTGTCACCTCACTAACCCGGGAAGTTTGCCGAAATCCTCAATGTCAAACGAATCTCTGTTAGATAGGACCGACATCTTTACATCTCCTCCGAAAGATGGACACTCAAGCGATTCCCAGAATCCAAAAAGTCGTACCGACTTTGTGGGGATTGAACCCACAGTTCAAGTAACTCTGCGCAGGGAACGAGCATCATATGCTCTACGCCAACGTTTCTGTATTGGAGTGAAACGTATTTTGCTAACTCCTTATTGGTTATAGATTCTTCGAGATTGTTCAAGAATGAAGCTTGGAGATGTGAAAAGTGTTATGCTGTTTTGTTTTTACGATTGTGCAGGAATTATCCACTAGGAGTTTGTTCCACGCAGCCAGACAGTCAGAGGAGACCTGGATTTGAGCGTCGTAAAGCGATTGCTGACAAGAATTCTTTGTATTCGGCCAGAATATCGAGAAAACGACAGTTGGACTCTTTGGCGCGATAATGTCTCATCACATCGTTCGACAGTTGTAACGGAATTTTTCACATTACTGCCTTGCAATATCCGCCCTATTCACCAGATCAGATTCCATGCGACTATTATCTGTTCCCTGAGCTGCATTTGACGGTGAATGGAATACAGGGTGTAATAAGCACATTCTTGCTCAGAATTGTTAGCTCTAGACACTTGAAAATAGCGGAACTGTCGAAATCGGTGCATTGAAATTAAACATTGTGGAAATCAGACAAAACTATTTCGTTTAATTCATATTAAAATGAATTTCCATAAAATAAATCCATCAACAATATCATTAATGTGAAATGATTTCTAATCTGTTTGTAGTAGTATCAAACCTTTACTTACCAATTGCTCTTTGTCCAGAGCAAATTTGTCTCTGTGATAACTAAATATTCCTCGTCATTTAGCCTTTGTAAAAAGTCGCCAGTTCTCTCCAATAAATAATGAAGGTTTACACTTGAACTCCAGTAAAAACGAATTGTAACATTTCTAATCAAGTCAGATAACTACTCTGCTACGAAAATGGCTGAAATCTAGTAGGCCCCGATGTAATACAACTGCACCCCAAAGTTTCTGAAGCTTTAGCCTCACATCTCTTTGATTGAATCGTTACTGGAAAATTATTACACCTCCCGAAAGCGACCTCTCAGCAAGGGATCAGTTCATACGAAACACGGCCGTCGACGATTTGGCTAGTAATTATATCCCTTTTCTCGCCGCCTCCCACCAAGATTAATTAAATTCGATCTGTCGCTCAGACAAACAAAATTAATCTAATCTCAGCTTACCCAGTTAAATGTAAATCGCTTTTCGTAAGCCAACACTTCAGGAGGAATATTGTAGTTCGAAATTGAGTTCATTAACTTTCGCAGGTGTCTTAAAAATGTTCGGTTCAATTAATCACGCCATAAATTGCTTCAGAGGATGCCTAGTACAACATGGATGAACGAAACCAACACAACAAAATCATCGTTCGGTGAATAAATCCTCAAATGTTAGCAATGTAGAGCTGGGAAATCAAAATTACTTCAATAGAAATGGAGTAAATCTCAGCAGTAAGGGGGTCAAGGAGTCATGCCTCACTAGATGAATACACAAATCCTTGCTCAAACTACCAATCAATGGAGTTGAAATGATAAGTAATGAAGATATTCACTCATTCATTTTGCGAATCAATAGGTCAGTATCTGTCAATGCTGTGAACGCCTTCTTTAGCCAAGCTTGCCCGATTGTATATCGCGTCTATGAAACAAATTATTTTCATTAAATGGGCCATCCTGTTACAGACAATATTGCCGAAATATATATTGCCGAGCCACGTACTGCATTTTAATGGTGCCATGATGGCTGGGCTATGATTCTCAATATTGTAGCCACATATTGCAGTAGAAATAATGCTCGTTTAAAAGCACCTCGGTTATATTCAAACCTCAATATTTAGCAAAGTGAAACAGAAATTCTCTACAGGCGCTAGTCCCAGTCATCACATAGTCCGATAGAATTTTCATTTTCGGTGAGTAAATATTGTTCACGGATATAAATCACAAGTGATCGGCGGTTCAGAGAGATCAGAGAACAACAGAAATATGTTGTTTGACATGAAGGTTTGAATCTACAATTCAGCAAGCGAGTTCATTGTTTATTGTTTATTGTTTATTATTCCGAGAATACAAACAGGTTCAAACCCATAAAACAGTATTCACTAAGTACAATTGAAAAAAAATTAGGTATTAAGTAAATAGAAATTGAAAATATGAATAATTGGAAAAAAAGTACAACAGAAGAAACTACATCAAGAACAAGTCTTTTAGAAGTGTTTTTAGATCTTATGATGTCATTTGAAAAAATGTCAACAGACTGATTAATTGCATTCCCCATGCGTAGCATTCTCGTTTAGGGCGCGTGCTTGGAATAGTAAGTTCTTTTGAAAGAAATCGAGAACAACTCATGTTGCCCTTAGTAGAGGTGAAGAATATATTTTCCAGAATAGTTGGTGCATTAACCTCACCTGCTAACACCTTCTGAAGAGTTAGGATGTCATTCATCTTCCTTCTCTCCTCAAGTGAAACCAAGTGAAATTGTTTTCTTGCTTCCGCATAGAAGTCTACCCCCTCCGCCACCATGAAATTACACAAATAAGCCAGATATTTTTAAAGTTTATTCTGAATTTTTTCAATTCGCGAGATGTAAACTTTATACTGAGGAGTCCATATACCGGAGGCAAAGTTGAGTTTACCGAATACATAGGCATAGTAAACACTGAGAACAGAACTAGAATTTTTGAATATACGACACTGGCGGAGAGTGTACCCCAACATTCTACTTGAAGAGCTGACTATGCAATCAATGTGTTGAACGAAAACCAACTTTGAATCCAGGATGACTCCAAAATCTCGAATTTATGACACTTTCATTAAAGAATTGTTATCTAGTTGATAAAAAAAATTGAAGGATTTCGAATTTCGAATTTCGAGTGAACGTGATAGTTTGATATTTTTTCAAATTCAGGAAAAGGCTATTGGTTTTGCAATACTCTAAAAAAAGCGAGAGCTCCTCCTGTACAACAAGACAGTCAGACAAGCTCCTGATAGTATAGTAGATTTTGAGATCGTCAGCGTATAGTAAAAAGTTACATGTTTTAAAAATATATCTTATATTATTTACATATATTAGAAACAGGAGGGAACCAAGGAGGGATCCTTGGGGGACCCCAGATGTACAGCAACATGTCTCCGATCTATGCTCACCACCAATAGCAACGTACTATTGTCGATTTCTCACATAAGAGTCGACCCATCGCAAAAATGAACCCCCCACACCAATCTACTCGACACGACAACCAAGAATATTATGACACTCAAAATATGCTCGACAAATGTCAATAAATTAGTTTCGATTGACCTGTTTTTGAAGAGTCCATGCAGTTTAAGCATAATTTGAAATTTGAGGACAGGAAAAATATATTTGTGGATCAATGATTCAAACAGTTTGGCGAAGATACATAACTTGCTAATTGGCCTGTAATTTTCGACATTGCTTTTGTCTCCACCTTTGAAAATAGGTGTCATACTCGTGCATTTCCAACGATCAGGAAAAAAATGATGCATTGAATAAAAGAGAAAGAGGTGTACAGAAATTTACAGAAAGAGAAGGTATTTCATCAGGTCCAGCTCCTTTTTTTTTTGATCGAGAGCTCTTATTGATTTTTCAATCTCTTTTGGAGTTAACGAAATGAATGAAAGATATGCAAGGGGGTTCTGAACCTGAATCAACGCGAGGAGTTGCTGCTACTGTTGGCGGCACAAATACCGAGCGAAAGAAACTAGCGAACAATTCACAGATTTCCGTGGCTCCATTGTTATAGTGCATTGACGACGCCAAGCTACTACCGAGTCGCTTAGAAGAAGAGATACTGAATATTCTTTCTGGATTCGTTTCGACATCTTTTTCGGTATTTGAAATGAAGTTATTATAATCTGCCAAAATCTGAGCTTTACTTTCCCTTCCCAAATGTTTGAAACTTAGGAAGTCATCGTAGTTTTGATAAATCTTCCATTACTTGTGAATTTTTATAGTGTTTCTGGAGAAGTAACTCGGAAATGTTGATAATAAATCAATAATCGCGGTTTTCACAAAAATTTACGAAATTCCCATTCTCGGAGAGTAAATGCTGTTTATATGTAAATTTCAGAGAGTAACAAAGCTATGAAGTTAGACTCTACAACTCAACAAGCTGGTGCTTACAAACTCAAATTGCAAGATATTTTAGTTGACCCTTTTTATGATGTCGTTGACATTTAAATAACTACAAATAAGATATACTGAGACTGGAGCATATTTTTCAGGCATGCTTGATATAAGATACAAAGGTTTAGGGGATTAAATGTACTAGGTATGTAAATAAAAACCGAAATTTGCCCAAAGATGGCCCTAGCTGTCGAGGTGGTTACCACAGACCACTTTATGTGCGCCATTTTACTGTTTTGACATCAGGCAAAAATTTTCAACTCATATAACTACACGTTCCATATAACAGCATAGTGTGGAATAGCGTTAAACATGTCGAATTTTGTGCCTGGAAACACAACGAGGGAAATTATAGAAAAAGTTTGTAGACAACGAATTGCAAACATTGTTGGATGAAGATGATGCTCAAACTCAAAAATAACTCGCGAATCAATTAAATGTGACCCTAGTAGCCGTCTCCATACGTTTGAAAGCAATGGAAAAGATCTATAAGAAGGTAAAATGGGTTCCACATGAACTGAATGAAAGACGGCAGGAAAATCGGAAAACCATTTTCGAAATTCTGCTTGCCAGGTACAAAAGAAAGTCATTTCTCATATGAATTGTGACTGGCGATAAAAAGTGGATATATTTCGAGAATCCCAAACCTAAATCATCATGGGTAACTCCAGGCGAACTAGCAACATCGACTGCAACACCTAATCACAATGGACGGAAGACATTGCTCTGTGTTTCGTGTGATCAGAAGGGTGTGATCTATTACAAGCTGCTAAAACCTTGCAAAACCGTTAATACTGAACGCTACCAACAACAAATGATCAACACAAAGTGTTTTCACTTCATGACTTGCACCATCACTTACAGCAGAACCGTTCAAGGAAACAATTGAGACGTTTGGTTGGGAAATACATCTGCATGCGGCTTACTCTTCAGACTTGACACCGTCCGATTATCACTTAATTGCATCTATGAGACACGCACTTGTTGAACAACGCTTCGATTCTTACGAAAATTTACGGAAAAGGCCTATTGACTGGTTGGCTTTGAAAGAGCAACAGTTTTTCTGGCGTGGTATCTTCCATATTTCTCAACCTTGGTCAAAAGTATGAGGTACACAACACATATCGCTTACAAAAAACATGAGAAACCAAAAATTGCTACAGCTGAAGACAACCAGTTATCAGTTTTGTTGACAGTGACAGATGCCCAAATAAAAGCAAACGAGAGATTTCTCAGATTCCAGAGAATCTTGAACGTGAATAAATTTCATGCATATAATGTACAGCTGCACCAGGAACTGAACAATCAAGACTATGAAAATCGAATCAATTTTTGCAATTGGGCAAGTGACAAAGTAGCGGGAAATCCAAATATTTTTAGATGAGTTATTCTCTCGGACGAGGCAACTTTCTACAAGAATGGGTTCGTTAACAGGCACAACTTTCATTATTACTCCACGGAAAATCCACACATCATGAGATAAATAGATCATCAGAATCGTTGGTCCTTGAATATATAGATCGCTAAAGTAGATGTATATCTAATTGGGCCGCACTTTTTCGACGGGCACCTCAATAGTGAAATGTATTTGGATTTTCTGTAGAATCATCTACTAATGGTACTTGCCGATGTACAAGAGCATATAAGACAAGATTTGTGGTTTCAACAGGATGGAGCACCGGCACATTACTCATATAAGGTTAGGGAGTATTTGAATCATGTATTTCCAAACAAATGGATATGACGTAGTGGTCCTGTTAGATGGCAGCTAGGTCTACGGACCTCATAAGTCTATATATTTTCTTGTGGGGTTATATTAAGGGCATCGTTTACTAAATTCCATCTACAACACAGTTGAATATGAGACAGAGAATAGTCGACGCCTTTCAGTCAGTTAACCCGCAAATGTTGTCGAGAGTTCAACGGTCTTTCCTCAGAAGGATTGAGTTGTGTCTACAAAGAAACGGGCAACATTTCGAACACTTATTGAAATAGTTCAACACCTTCTAGATCATCTCTCCAAAAACGAATCTATTACTTATTTCATACACGATTACCTTAAAATATCTCCATTTGTCTGATCAAGGATGTTCTAATAAACTCTTGTTTCACAACCTCTGATTTTATTATTTTAGTTTATTTTTTTATTTCGAGAATGGTCGTAGATGAAAAGGTTACTTCTGCAAAAATATAGCACAATATTGTATGCGTTGCCATGAATAATGAAATACAGGGTGTTTCATTTGAAAAAATCAAGATATGATATTTTTAAAATTACAATATTCAATAATTCATTTGAGTCACTCCTGTATAAAATGAGGATAATCTATTTCAATTCATCAATAAAGCTATTCTTGGGCAATAAGAAAACGAAAGGAAAAAGCATTCATCCTCTCTGACTTAAGGAGCATGCGGTGATGTGAGAGCCTGTTTTCATGAATTTTCGAGGAAAAAAAAAAATTGTGACGAAACTACTCACCAGAAAAACTAATTACTTAAAGACGTAATAGCAGAGTTTAGGACGCTCTTAAATCTTCAACAAGAAAGTGGTCTTCCAAACTGAAAAAACCTCCCAAGATTTTTTTATAGAAAATTGGGACACCCTGTTTACTTCAAAATAAATTGCTGAAGCCACCAAGACTTATTCTTGAAGTTCTAGAATTACAAAAGAAGAATATACAGCCAAATAATTCAATCCAGAGCAAATACTGATTGCAGAATAGAGATTTTCTCAGAATCAAAACTATGTACATATCCCTGAGTTCGAAATACTTATAAAACCAGAAAACAGTTGATTTTTCGAGTTCAGAATTCAGATTGTCTGTAAGTCTGCCTGCAACATTGATGAAACGAAATCGTCGTTACCAGGCGTTCCTCAGTCGAACTTCTAACTTCAAATCCTACAATCAGCAACCGCTACCCGGAAAATTCACACAACTAACCTGAGCCAACGATAACCTTAAGATGATTTGATTTGATGCTTTGGACCTACAGTTTATAGTGGACTCCAAACCACTCATCTAGACCATGCAATGATTACTGCCATCTCTCAGGATCAAAAGCTATCTGGCCTTCAGTGGTCAAGAGCTCTGCTACTCAGGCAATTTGCCATTACAATTTGGGAAGCTTTGGTCAAATATCACTTTTTTGTTGAAGAACGACATCCATAACTTGAACCGGGATTCTAACTAGGCACTTCGGCAGTTCCAATATGCTTGCGCACTAACCGTGCTGCTACTGAGGCGTTTAACCTTAAGATGAACTATAATGGACCAACTATAACTTCAGGTCTTATCGAATCAACCAAGGAACCATACACCAGTGCGATAAGGTGTTTTTCTAACCACATCGTTCATATGAGTGAACTACTCTCATGATCAAAAAATCACTTCAATGAAGTGGCCCGCATGAAATCCTGACAGTAATTCCATCGTTATCGTGAATGAGGTTCGAATCAGACTGATGATCGTAGATGTGATGCAGTAATTCTGTCCAGGGGTGGAAAAATATGGTATTGATTTCTATGAGTGACATTTTCATTTTGATTGTTCTCAAGCATTCCGTTGTACTGATGGATTACTAGAAATATAATTCTCTAACATATCTAAAATTCTTTTAAATAAATTCGAATTTTTAATTTTGTGCTCTTATTTCTAGACGCACAGTTTAGGTCAAATTCTGTGAAGCTGTAACCTACGTTAATGAATAGTATCCTCTAGAAGTCCAGAGGCATTGATTAAGCAATATATCTGATTCTGACTAACATTATCGTTATTTTTTGGCAATATCCTTAGAGGCAGCATATTCTAATTTTAGACTAACAGCCAAAATAGCGTGTTTTTCTGTTTGATGAGGCTATTTTTCGCTAACGAGCATTTCGAATACAATCCTTCAAAGAAATTTCTTTTCCTTTGACTCCCCGACTGAATGACGAACTCACTACTCATTTCGTGTCTGTCGTAATGAGGTGGGGATGAGATAACGTTAAGCAAGTGAAGCAGAGGTACATTTTCCCCTTCGAAAGCAAGAAAGACGAAAATTACAAAGAAGACAGAAATGAGATTGTTAACAAATCAGCCTTAATATTTCTTTTCAATGGCAAGTGCGTAACGAACTGAAATGAAACCTGAGGAATACTCCTTTTAATTTTTTTACTTTCTTCAGAAGTGGGATTATATCTCGACTTCATTAGGCATCGTTTCTTGCTGTAATAATAGCGACGAAATGAACAATTGATGTTGATCACAGAGAGGACAGAGAAAAATTAATAACGACCACATCGGTCATTGTGCAGGGGAAAGATAAGAAGTTCATTGAGCGAATTCACTAGTCACACTGACTCGGCCACAGGAGGATGTGATCGAGTGTGTTCTGTGTTGTTAGGTTTGTCGGATACCGCCAGCTGCCCTTTCGCCAGGGAAGGACTAGCAGATTTCGACATATATAAAATAATTAATATGATTTATAATTTACTAGTTCAGTTCATAATTTCACGTTTGTTTTGACTCGTGATCAAGTGCCCAAAATTATGAACCATAGCTTAACACATCGTTTCCTAACCAGGGGGACGCGTTTGTTATCGACGGGGGTCGCAGAATAACAATCAGTAGATCCGTCGCAGTGAGATCTCGAAACATACAAAGTATATAAATTCGTTTAGTGAAGGAATAAATTTTAGTGCAGTGTTATAAAATGAAATATGTGACCTAGACTAAGCAAAGGACCTCACGTCAGAAAACAACTTTTCTAGAAAACAGCTGCCAAAGATTTCGTGACGTTTTGGCGCTGGTCGCCCGCATGTTCGTACTCTCCGGCTCGGTGGCGTACGCAGAGTTACCTGGGTTCAATCCCCACAAAGTCGGTGCGATCTTTCGGATTATGGGAATCGCTTGAGTGTCCATCTTTCGGAGGAGATGTAAAGCTGTCGGTCCTGTCTAACATAGATGTGTTGGACATTAAAGATCTCTCCCCTCGACACGAGAGGGGTTCGGCAAAATTCCCGCGTTAGTGAGGTGACAGAATTCCCCGGCGTGTCATTAGCCGAAAAGCAGAAATAGAGCACGTTAGAGGAAAAACAAACAAACAAACTTCACTCATACATATTTTTATAGTATATTCAAGTAGATTCCCCCAAATAGGTTATTTTGTCAGCCTTAAAAAATTGAACTGATAGCGCTTAATTTTTTATCACATTCATTTCGATATTGCGATCGCATTTCTTTTCGTGGATTCTTTTATAGCTAATTAATAATTCAGTTCGTGTGAAAGTGTTAAAATGAATTTAAAAGACGAATTCGAAGAAGTGGACCGGCAATATTTCTCTGAATATTATTATAACGAATTAGAAGACGATGGCATCAGAATCGTATTTCTCCAGGATATTTACAGAAAAAAAGCGGTATCAGAAGAATTCTTGTTGTACCTAGAAATGTAATAAGCATATGTCCAAAGATATGGTCGTAGAATCACAGAACAATTTGATAGACTTGAAAAATCAACAGGACGTCGTAATAAATGAAAATATCAAGGGATCGCATTCAAAAAGAGAAATAATTTCTCTAGATGCTACAATGATGAATCGATACTTCGTGACCATCGGATCGGCGCTCAATGATGGTGTAGATCGTACGAGTGATGCACAGGGGGGATTCGGTCGTCGTACAAATTCAATGTTTCTCCGCGCAACTACTCCAGAAGAGGTAATTAATATGACCGCAAGTATGAAAAATAAGTTCACATGCTATGTTTATGAAATAAACGTAAACCCCCTCAAAAAGATAGTACATATGCTAGCTAAACCTCTCAGTGGCCCCATACATTTATGTTTGACTCAAAGTGTTTTTCCACATTGCTTGAAAGTGGCAAAGGCTATTCCCATCCACAAGAAAGGAAATAAAGAAGACTTCGAAAAAGCTGGCCCATATCTATTTCACCCGTCTTTTCTAAGATTTTTGAAACACTACTGAAAAACAAAATGATAGAATTTATGGAAAAAAGCGAAGTAGTAAACGACTCTCAACACGGTTTTAGAAAGAAAAGATCCACTACTACAGCATTAATAGATGTAATTGACTTTCTGATGGAGGTTTTGGAGGCAAAGAGGAAACGAGCGTTAAATGCTGTGGTCTGGGCAAGTTATTTGACTGCATGAATCGCAATATTCATCCTCTCAAAATCGAGAAATATTGGTTCAGAGGTGTTGTCGGTGCTATTCTCAGATCGTATCTAGAGGAAAGGTTTCAATCTGTCGAGATAGGAAACTGCTTAAGCCGTCGGGAAGAGGTCAGTACTGAAGTGCCCCTGGGTTCGATTCTGGGACCCATTCTGTTTCTTTTATACATGAATGATTTATATTTAAATGTAAACTCCGAAAAACTGTGTATATTCGCAGACGATACAAGCCTGATAGACAAAGATCTAGATAGAAAACACCTCAATGAAAAATCTGAAATTTCGATGAAAAAAGCTCACAAAAGGTTCGAAGCAAATGAATTATGTCTGAACATAGAAAAGACACAGGAACTGATTGTCACAAATAGAAGATTTGACAAAGTGAACGAACTGAATAAACTTCTCGGATTTCATCTTGACGGTACACTGTCGTGGGCCTGTCATATTGCAAATTTGAATAGGTAGTTGTCGTCTGCGGTGTATGCTATACGGAAAATGAATCAAATAGTGGGGGAAAAGCGCAATACTCACCTACGATGCTAAATTTCATAGTGTAGCCACCTATGGCCTTCTTCTTAGAGGTGCTGCGACCGATGCTCCGGAAATTTTCCTGAAGCAAAGAAAGCCATTAGAACCATAGCCGACGTTAGTGAACAGCACAGCTGTCGGGATCTTTTTCTAAAATATAACGTACTTACAATCCCATCCTGCTTCATCCTGGCATGCCTGTGTTTTGTTCATGATCGCGGGAATTCTTACACGGCACATAAGAACGTCCACTACTACAATACGCGTCGAAAAGATGACATAGTAATACCCTACCATAGACTTACTCTCACCTAGAAAACTACCAGTACATCGGCAGAAAACTGTGTAATGCGATGCCACCATCGATCCGCGAGTCAAATCAAAAAAAAATTCAAGCAGACCGTTGAACGTTTCTTATTGGCGTATGTTTGTTATTCGATCTGTGATAAATTGTGATATAACTTTTTATGTTGTATGTTGTTTTTGTGAGTTATATCAATGAGTTGTGAAGTCTCATGTATGCTTGATGAGAAACAAAATTATTATTATTATTATCTTGAGTAAAATTGAAATAGGTAGAGCAAGTGATGAGTTGGATGACGCTTATGAAGTTATACTGTATCAAAAAAATATACGAAAAACATGAGAAACTGCCTGGAAATAAGGACAATATTTCGAAGAATTTGGAATAAGTATGTCTAATTCATCACTACAATGAAACCTGCGGAGATTTTGCACAACACCCGCAGTTTGCTGAGAGAATGTAAAGGATTATCGCTGATGAAAACGAACCAGTGGTAGTGGTTAGTGATGAGGCTCAATTTCATTTCGGTTAATGAACAGAACTGCCAATATTGGGCACCAGAAATCTCCTGCCAACTGCATAAATCCCCACTTCACAATGAGAAAGTCACCGTTTGGAGCGCTATGAGGCATCTTGGGGTGATTGGACCTTATTTTTTCGAGGATGACAGAAGGGCAATTGTAACTGTAAACACTGAGCGATATGTTTTTATGCTGAAAAATTTCTTTATCCCAGAATTGCGACGACGAAGAATGAACAGAAGAAATGTTTGGTTTCAATAGGATGGTGCCACGGCACATGCAGCCTGAGCCTCAGTTAAAGTTGTGAGTCGCATTTTTCCTGGTCATGTCATGCTTGTGATTATTTTTTGTGGGAAAATCTAAAGGTCTACGTCGGTAAACCTCGAAATCTGCAAGAGTTGAAAGAAGCTATTACAAGAGATAGGGCAATCGACACCGATTTGTTAGAGCGGGTGATGCAGAACTTTGAGAATCGACTACAGCAATGCATTACGGAACACGAACGTCATCTGCCTAATATCATTCTCAGAACTTGATTCCTTCCGCTTTTTCTACAATAAATGGTAACATTTAAGCTTTCATTACTCCATACTCTGTATAAATCTTTGCGTAGCATAGCGTAGCACCTACTGTGTAACTGTGTATTATCCTGTTAGTCCTCAACAGCCAGGAAGCTCGTATTTTTAGGCTGAAAAAAAGGGATCGGTTATCAGCGTAACAAACAAAAAAGAAAAAGCTCAGGTAATAGTCATAAATATTATCAGAAATCTTGTACGACCACTTTTCACGATTTTTCATCATTTTCGGATGAATTATTTAGCAGACGAAAACATTGATATAGGAAAAGGGCCAAATTGTGTCATATATTCTCTGCATCATTATCTTCAAAATCACAGTTCGATCAATCTTCTTCTCAGCTATCTCTTGTGGTGAATTGAACACTTCTATATCGCTAAACTTTCTCCTTACTGGGCGTACCAAGTTCTCGCCAGACAGATTCTTTGGAATATACAAATCGAAATACGCCCGAAGCAACATCGACAATCACGAAGATCTAATCAACTGTGTGGTCGCTTCATCCCACTCAGGTCACAATAGTTTCGGTTAATGATAATATTTGGTACGATTTGAGCAATTACTTGAAACAATTGTATAAACCCTTGATAGGTATCACTTCAAATCAACACTTCAGAATTTCTAGCGACCGTGATGAAGCAAGTTCAGTTGCTGTTTCAGAAGATTGTGTAGAATTCAAGTTACAATTAACTCCAGGGAATGATGAAATGCCGAAAGAGGTAATTCCCGAGGGATCATCAATTGAAAGACAATGGCAAATTTGTAATAATTTTATTGAGGAGGTTGTTACTTGATTTAAATCGATATACATATTTTCAATGAAATAAAACTATGGTATTTAAATTTTCACTATATCAACAAAACTATGACCGGTTTCACCACACTGTGGCTTCATTGATAGATACAAACTAATGAACAGAAATATTCCTTATATGTTAGTCTTATTTCCTACTTAATATTACAACAGGTACAAGTACAAGAGGTATGTTGGAAAACCCGTCGGGGTTGCTTACTTTATGAATTAAAACGATAGAGTAAAGGAGAAGGATTTAGATCTAATTGACAATTAGGTAACCGACCTGTTAATCTCTAAAATTTCCAATAGATTGTGTTTTTGTCTATTATTTCATTGTGTAAAATTTTGAAATTATCATTAAAGTTATGGTTTTCTTCGAGTAAGTGATTATAATAATGGAATCTGATTTATGATAAGTAAAACTACGTATGTGATCATATAATCTAACTTTGAAATTTCTGAAAGTTCTAACAATATAAATTTTATGACAATCCCTGCAAGACAACGGATTTATTACCTTTGTCAATTTTGATTGATTGCTTTTTGAAATTTTTGCGCGAAAATATGTTCTCAATCATACTAGGACTGTAACCGTTATTGACTGCTATTTGTTTAATTATATTTTACTCTTTCATAAAATTATTTTGTGACTTTGGGATATTAATGAGTCTATGTTCCATACTATTGTAAGTAACTAAGTTATGTGGATAAGGATGTGTAGATGAGCTGTGAATAGTAATATTTCTATGCGATGGTTTATGAAAGATAGAGAAATGTTTGCCGTTAATTTTAGTAATAGTTAAATCTAGAAAGTTAGTGAACTTAATATTGTCGGAGTCTTCATAGAATTTGACATCTTAGATTCCGTAATAAGATTCAAAGTTCATTCATTAATTCACAAAAGTATAAAAGTCAAATTAAATAAATTATACAGTAGTTATCCTGAAACTTCAAAAATCAAGTCCAAATTTTCGGATCACCAAATTTATGATAGGTTCAGTAATCTTTCAGATGCTAATTTTTCCGAAGATGAAGTTTCACTTTTAGAAAAGGGTTTTAAACACAATTTAGAGTCAAATAACGCTCGTCTCCATTTCGATCTACTAGGAATTGAAACCGAAATAGCCCTAAATTATTCATCACAAGCCAAACACCTAGAACACTTTTCAGTGTCACTACTTCCAAAAGAGTTCAATAGTTTTCAACCTAAGAAATTCGAAAGTACAACTTTTAAGTCCATTAAATCTAAGTCCGCATCTGAAAATATCATATTCACCAAAGCAGACGAAGGCCATACAGTCATAGCCTTAAATAGAGCAGATTATTTATTGAAAACCCAGAATTTCATTGAATCAGGTTGTTATGAAGAAATTGAAAAGATCCAACGAATAAATTTCAATCCATAGTAAAAAACGCTTTAGAGTATGCCAAGTCTATAATACCTACCAACCAAAAATATAAACTTTTCATTGACAACCCACAATCACCAAAACTTTACTCCCTCGTCAAACTCCATAAAACAGGGTATCCCATTAGACCAGTTGTTTCATATTTTCAAGCTCCAGCTGCAAAACTTTCACGCTTTCTCATAGTCATCATTCGACAGTACGCTCATTTTGAACCTAAAACCTACCACCGAAAGCTCTTCAGTCCGTTCAATACTACCACCGAATGCTAAACTTATGTCATGGAATGTAGTAAATCTCTTCCCTAGTGCTCCACCTGGTGATACAGTGAAACTCATCAAGAACGCCCTTCAAATTAATAAAGTCAATCCGATAATTCAATCAGAAATCTTACACCTTTCAGAAATTTGTTTAGAAAAAAATTAGTTTAACTTCAATGGAGTATTATATAATAGTAAAAAAGGTTTAATCATGGGTAATCCTCTGAGCTCTCTGCTCACTGAAATTTTCATGAATAATATTGAAAAAACTATTCAGGAACATCGGTTATTCAAACACTTTATTTATTGGTTTAGACATATCGACGATATCATTTGTTGTTTCACTGACAAAAAACAGACAATTACAGTCATTCAAAACATTCATTAACACAATTCACGATAATATTGAATTCACGTTTGAGATAGAAACAGAAAACTACATTAACTTTCTGGATTTAACTACTACTAAAATTGACGACAAACATTATTTTCTATTTTTCATAAGCCATCGCATACAGATATTACTATTCACAGCTCATCTACACATCCTTATCTACATAAATTAGCAGCTTACAATAGTATGGTACATAGACTCATTAATATCCCAATGACACAAAATAATGTCATAAAAGAGCTAAATATAATTAAACAAATAGCAGTCAATAACGGTTACAGTCCAGCTATGATTGAGCACATGATTTCGCGCAAAAAATTTCAAAAAGCAATCCAGGAAGTATTTCCAAGTATAAAAAGTTCTAACACAAAATACAACAGCTTAACTTATATTGGTAATCCTAGTCTAAAATTAACATCATTCCTCTCGCATTATAATTCCAATATAGCATTCCGAACTGATAATTCTTTAGGCCGACATATCGAAAACTGCAAATCTAAAATTGATAAAAGTGATAAATCCGGTGTTTATAACCTGTCTTGCGGGGATTGTAATAAAATTTATATTGGTAGAATTTTCAGAAATTTCAAAGTTAGATTATCCGAGCACAAACGTAGTTTTAATCATCATAAATCAGATTCCCATTATTCTAATCACTTACCCGAAGAAAACCATAATTTCAATGATAATTTCAGAATTTTACACAATGAAAATAACAGACAAAAACTCAATCTATTGGAAATTTTAGAGATCTACAAAGAAAAGAATTCAGGTAGGTTACTTAATAGTCAATTAGATCTAAATCCTTCTTCTTTACTCAATCTTTTCAATTCATAAAGTAAGTAACTCCGATGGGTTTTCCAACATACCTCTTGTACCTATTGTAATATTAAGTAGGAAATAAGACTAATATATAAGGAATAACTCTGTTCATTAGTTTGTATCTATCTGATGAAGCCACAGTGTGGTGAAACCGGTCATAGTTTTGTTAATATAGTAAAAATCAAAATACTTTTATTTCATTGAAAGTACTCAGCTAATAGTTAAATTAGATGCGGCAGTTTCTTAAATATGAAAAAAGAGCAGTAATGAAAAAGATAAACCTATGAAAACATATTCACATGTGTCAAAATTTGCTTCTCTCTCAGAGTGAAATTTGCATATCTCTTTCCTGCATTTATTTTCCCCTGAATTAAAAATATATATACAGAATAGAAAACTACAAACAACCGTTTCATCTTTTCTGCTTCCAATTTCCAATTTCCGTTGGATATTAGAATTTGAGGTTTCAAAACGACATATAAGTGACAGTGACAATGACATTCTGTAATTAAATATTAGTACCTACCTCACGTTGGTGAACGAAAAGTTACTGAAGTTCTACGTCAACACTTTGTTAACTTCATGTCAGCTGACAAGAAATATACAAAGCTTTATATTACCCAACATCAAAGTTAACTTGTTACTAGAGTTAATTCATTGTCAACTGACATAGAATTTAGCAACGCTTTATACAGCCAGGTCTTTATCTTGTAAAAATTCCAGAGATGAAAAAAAATTAATTATTTTTGCAATTCAAAAGAAAGCCCGCAAGAACTTTTCCATGCGCTTCAATATGGAAAAGCAGCGAATAGTTTCTGGCATCCATTTCTGCGCTGAGTGGGGAAAGCAATCTAGTATGCAACGATCGGCTTTCAAAACATCAACAATTTCAACAGCTTCTGATGAAACATTTTGTAAATTGTTCGAATTCTTTTTTGTGGCAATTACATGACTGTGAAGAAAAGCCATGCCTCCGTATGGGGTATAACATCTCTTAATTTTACCATCACACCACTCTTCCTTCCTGTTGTCACTATCGAGCCATCATCTATTCCAGTCAACGTTTTGGTTTTGTGCTGTTTCAATGAATGCAATAAAAAGTCCTTCGCCTGCTGCTGGACCAGGAATTGATCTGCAGAATGGCATATTCTTTTTAATGGACTTCTCATATTCATATCCAAAAAAACATAAAAATTGCGCCATGATCGATATTTGTTGACTTCCCGACCACCTTGGATCTCTTTTTGATTTCAGATCCAGATGATTTTTGAGTGAAGGTCTCAGCATCGCTAGGCAACTCAGACCACAAAATTATATATGCTACTGGAAATATTGTGCTGCCCCTAAAACAAAAACCTGGACCACCCAGATGCATTTGGCACTATAACCGTGCTAATTGAGCTGAGCTGCGTGAACTCTTTTCTTGCTTTCCATTCAGTGATGTTTGCCTTTCAGATCCTGAAATCAATGCGTGTGCTGAATCTGTTACAGAAACCATTCATGCAGGAATGGATCTCTACATCCCTCATTCCATGAAAAGAACAACAGCACAAAACCCTCTGCAGCCAAGAGCAGAGCTTGCAAATCATGGCAGATGAATCCAACAGAGGAAATAAGAAAAACTTCCGTACGAATACGGAACGTATGCAACTTGACAAGTGCAAGAGCAGAGGCCAATTTCAACGAAGGGGTAACTAATAAACTCCTTGAACAGGCAAGCGGGACTAGACCATTCTGGTCTATGGTGAAGACTGTCTGTGCCAATTTCTGCAAATCTGTGTTTCCGCTTCTTATTAGAGAAGACGGAAGTATAGCACCATCTTCGAAAGAGAAAGCCGATCTCTTTGTCTCTTGATCTCGAAGAATTCTGGACTGGATTCATCTTACGCTACCACCGAACATTCCACCTACAAATTCTTCCATGGCAGAAATCAAGTTCAGAGTCCGCACTGTGAGACGGGCTCTCGAGCAGCTGAACTACAAGAAGGCAGTTGGTCTAGACGAAATACTGCCAATCGTCTTGAGGAAGTGTGCTCCCGAACTGGAACCTATTCTTAACCATCTGTTTCAGATTTCTTATGAAAGCCAGACTTTTCCGAACAGCTGGAAAATAGGGGGAATTCAACCAATCCCAAGGAAATGAAAGAAGTCATTACCCCAAAACTACCACCCTGTAGCCCTTCTTCCCATTATGTCCAAAGTGATGGAGAGAGTCATAAATGATGAACTCATCAAACATCTTGAGTTGCAGGGAACTATCAACGACCGTCGGTATGGTTTTTTCTGGCAAAGATCGACAGGAGATCTGCTCGCCTACGTCACTCATGTTTGTACATAAACGATGAAAAACATGGGGAATCTAGAGCAATAGCCCTCGACACCTCTGAAGCCTTCGATAGGGTTGGGCTTCTCGAAAAATTGCTGGATTGGATAAGTAGATTTCTTTCAAATAGATCGATACAAGTTGTGGTCGACGGTATAACATCTGATTGTTTCCGGTTGCAAACAGGAATACCTCAGGGATCCATTCTTTCGCCAACCTTGTTTCTGTTGCAGATAAACGATCTTCTATCATCTACAGAGAACAAGATCTTCGGTTTGGCAGACGATTGTATCCTGGTTCCGTCTTTCAGTAGTCTGCGGCCGATTACTACTGCGGAAAATCATCGTCAGAGATGTCATTAAATTAATAACTGAAACTCTGACCTACAGAGGATATCTGAGTGGGGTCAGTTAAACCTGGTGAGCTTCATCGCGAGCAAGACACAAGCAACTATGTTGTCTAGAAATGTCCCTTCTGGAGAACCTCCTCTAATAATGCAAGGACGAGGAATTGTATACAAAGGTTTGATGCACCTTCTCGGAATAACGATGAACTCCAAGTTTTGCTGGCATGAACTCGTATCAGCAATAGCTAAGTCGGCATCAGCTAAACTTTTCAGAGCCAAGCGATACTTCACTTCATCTCAGCTTTTGCTTCTATATAAGGCATAGATTCGACCTGCTTTGGTATATTGTTCCCATATGTGGCGATCTGCTCCCAAACATTCATTGCGGATGTTGGATAGTGTGCAAAAACGGATTGTGCGCTTCATCGACCACCCGGATATCACCCGCGATCTCCAACCGCTGGCTCTCAGAAGACAAGTTGCTGACCTTTCTCTGTTTTACAGATACTTCCACGAAAGATGCTCCAAGGAGCTGAAAGACCTTCTTTCGGGAAAACTCACGTTCTGCCGCAACACTAGGCTGGCAAGGAGTTTTCATCATATGACGGTACATTTAACGACCCCTCAAACCTCTCACCCCTTCGTTCGCAGGGTCGGTGAGCAGTGGAACTCGCTTCCGTCCAACGTCTTTCTGAAATCCTACAATTTGGCCCTCTTCAAGAAGCGAGTAAACAGACACCTCAATTATTTCCAGGCGCCTACTCATGTGGTGTAATAGGTTTGGTTCCTGGAAAGCGCTCAAAAAAAACTTGTCAAACTGAATGCCAACAAATTCACTCAATTCAACTTTTGCAATAATTTGGTAGGTTAGACAGCCATTTCCTTTATATTGTTTCATTTGAAAGGGGTATAGTTCTCAATTTCTTAGTTTCTTCTGAACTTATGATATGTACCAAATCAATGGCAACAGGCAAAATGTCTCTTTCCTCTGTTGTATGTGGATTAGATTTCCTTGTGACTCGCAGTGCTACTTAGTTGGATGCATGAAGTGTTGCAGTCTTATGGTGGCTAGATCATTATAATTTGTTGATTTTTCAAAACAAGTGACTTACGCTCAAAGAATACTAACGGTTTGCTTTATAAGAGGGGTATCTTGTTTCCAAATGTCGGAATAATCCTGAAGGCTTTATGCTTTCAGCCGATAGGTCTTGAAAACAAATAACACATTGTGGCTTGTCATCCAATGTAATAATTTCATATTTCAAATATGTGGCGTATAACCTAGACTTTTTCTGCACCGTTCGACCAAACGTAGAAAGCACATTTCGGTCTTTCAAAAATTTGTCCATTTTAATTCAATTTTTCAACCGACTTTTTACAGTAATCCATTCATAAAAATTGAACAATGAGTGAGCAGATAAGATAGTTGTTTTATGTACTTGCTTCCTCAAGTTACTACCCTAAAAATTTAAATAACAATGAAGCTCTATCTCGCGTCCTTTTGTTTTTATAACTCAGGAAATTAACATGTCCTAGCGTATGTGCCACGGAATGCCCGAACGGCTTTATTGACGCGTTCATGAATATACACTGCAGGTTTCAACCTCGCCTAGGACAGTCATAGGTTTATAGACTCTCAAATAAGCAGATGCGATTTACACGCCCGAAAACTTTTATTACATTCAACTATTTATGATGCTGGGTTTTGCATTCGCCTTGAAAATCTACTATTTATTAAATTACTCATTTGAAATATTATATTTTCAGGGAACATTATTCTACCTTCCGTACAATATTTATTATGCTCCCCTGAAGGACCTGGTTTTCCGATCTACCTTCATAATCATCATTAATCGGGCAACGAAACAGTCCGGTCGTATGTCATGAATATCAATAGGTTGCAGTTTCGGTCTCATATGACCTCGTCTGTATTGCACATCCATTCACAACACCAGGCCAGGCTCATCTCAATGGAGCACATTAAGACATGTAAATGTAGCAGCGCCCACCAAAGAACTGACACAAAGGTAACTTACCATCCTCACCAGGAAACTATTTTTCAACTTTTTCAACGAAATGCCACTCAAGCCTTCCTTCCTATATTGATTTTTTTGTGATGTGGAACTATAACACTATCAACTAATAACATCAAAGTACCAACGAGTAGTATCTAATCTTTTCCCTGGAAAGATTCAGTGCAATAACATCGAATATAATTTTTCACTTGTTTTCATTTCAGAAAGTGCTAGATGATCTTAAGACTGCCAATATTACAGATCAAAAAATATACAGGGTGTTAGATAATAGTATGTAATAACTTGAGGGAATAAATCTACGTGCAATTTCAAGAAAAAAGTTTATATAAACATAGGTCCGCAAAAGCTTCGTTACGAAGCTACAGGGTGTTGAAATTACCAGAAAAAATTGGTTTTTCTTCGAAACTCCTGCAGTTTTTGAGATCTTGAGCCCAAATTTGTGATGCAAGCTATTTTTTATAGTCTCCATTATTATCCGTCCTAGATTTTAACTGAAAATCACAAGGTGTCTTCTTTTCCGAGGCCATGTCTCCTTTTACCCTTTCAAAATTTTTTGCAGTTCGCCACTGATCAGCGTACAATCAATTTTCATTATCTTCGTTCAATTTGGAAACTTTTTTGACACTTGCAATGTTTTCGTATCTCCAACCGTTTTCAAGTGAAAAATTATTGAATTTGTATTATTTGAATTCTATGTTTTTCGCTAAATAAAAAAAGAATAATAGAAACACTCGATAGGTATGCCAAAAATGAACAATTAAAAACTAGATAAATTGCTGTTAGTGTCCTCCAGCAGCAAGAATACTAGCCTCTGTCCTTTTTCGCATATTATACGCACTCTTTGAAATATTGATGAGGTATTTCTTATCGTGTCACAAGAGATTATCATTCGATTTCTCAATTCTTCTACAGTGTTCACTGCAGTGATATAAACTGAACTTTTGAGATATCTTCATAAGAAAAAGTTTTAACTATTTAAGTCTGGGAACCTAGGAGGCCATGGTTCTGGCCTACCTCGACCTATCCATGGGTTGTTGAATGTATTATTCAAGAATTCCCTAGCTTCTCCACTAAAATGTGCTGGTGCCCCGTCATGCATGAACCACATTATGTCTCCAAAAGTGCCGATAGCGTGATAGTTCAGTCTGTTAGGCAGAAAAATGGCCCAATAAAATAATTCTCAATTATTCCGATCCAGACATGCAGTGAAAATTCTTCTTGATGATGAGATTATTCAATCAAATGGGGGTTTTCCTCAGCCCGATAATGATTATCAGGAAAATTTTGGATAGCAGTTCTCGAAAAATCAGCTTCGTCTGTGAACATTATTTCACTATCAGAATGAGCATTTTTCCTAATTTTATCCAAGAACCATCGGCAGTCTTGAAGGAAAATCTCGAGGAAGTAGAGTTTGGACTCGTTGAATATGAAACGGGTACAATAAAAAGTCGTGGAGAATCCTCCAAACTAGAACATGTGAAATATTCAACTGATTTCCAATTATTCTTGTAAACACATGAGGATTCAAATCAATACAATTCAAAAGTGCTTACTCAATATCTGGAGTTCTTATAGTTTGAGTTGCACCTTTTAAATGATTTTTTGCATTAAAAGTACCAGTTTCCCTCAACCTTCTGTGAATATTTGAAAATGTTCGCCTAACTCGACTTGGAAAGCTCATCTGATATAATCGCCTAGCTTCTGTTGTGTTCCCGTCAGCCAAACCGTACATGTAATGTATCTCAGCTAATTCGGCGTTAGTAAAGTTAGCCATTTTTTCTTACAGCAATAACTTCGAAAATGTTAAAACTAATCGTTAATTTAATAAACAATTCAAGCAGAGACTGGTTCAACTTCAGCAACGGTTGAAATAAATAAATAAATGAAAAAAATCAAAGCCTACTAGTCATTTTTTCTATTGAAGGTGCTTTCGATTCAGCGAATGCTACAATCGTTCAATAATTTTTTGCTCAAGAACGGTCGGAGATACTAAAAAATTGTCAACAAAGTTTCTATATTGAACGAAGATGACGAAAATTGATTGCACGCTGACCAATGGCGTACTGCAAAAAAATTTGAAAGGGCAGAATAAGACATGGCTCCGGAAAAGAAAACATCTGGTAGATTCTAGTGAAAATTTAGGACGTGTAATGATGAAGGCTAAAAAAATTGCTTGCATTCCAAATTCGGGCTGAATATCTCATAAACTGCATTAGGTTTGAGGAAAAAACCAATTTTTTCCGGAAATTTCAACACCATGTAGCTGCGTAACGGAGTTTTAGCGGACCTATGTTTATATAAACTTTTTTTCTTTTTCTTAAAATATCACGTAGATTTACCCCCTCAAGTTTAGATATACTATTATGTAACATGCTGTATAGTATTTTGAAATAATTTGATATACTGCTTTCATCTGATTTCAGTTCGTTCAATATATGTGATAAGTCGTAATGAGGTACAAGCTGAAAACTTTTCTGTGTTAAACGAGCACTGTAAGCGAAATTTATTTTCTTCCTCTTATCGATGCTTTTCTTGAACTTATTCATTATATGAGAATATTGATGAAATAGTTTATTTGTTTTAACTGATGGTAATAATGTTCTTTAGACAAGTTCATATTGAAAAGGTAGCGAGATACAAAAATTACTGCAGGAAAGAGAATGTTATCTGCAGTTACTTAAACTAATAAAATATTCAAAAAGATAGTACTGCAGAAATGTTTCACAAAAACATTAATTAAGGCATCATCAGAATTGCCACTGAACCCAATAAATTTAAACTGATCAATACTAAACTAGCCATTTACAATATCATTGTCAAATTTAAACAATATCAAGTAAAACACTATTCATATATTTACGGATAGCCCTAAGTTTGACACCCTAAACGAAAACAAGCAACAATTTCAAGATGTTTAATGTTTTCTTTACCTCAGAAATTAATGGGAATCCTCCAAAATAATATTACATAATAGAAAACAGCTTGTATATCCTTGAGGAAAATTTTGAAATCTCAAATCAGATTTTATTCAAGCCTATACCATAATGACCTATGCAATTCTTCGACTTCTTGTCGAAAAGCTTTATCGCCAAATACTATTCCTTTCGTGATTGTTAAAGTATTCTGGAAGTATTGACGAGAATCATGTTTGTCCTAAGTATCCCGAAAACCAAACAAAATCTACTATTTTCTATAAAATTTATCTCAATAAGAATGAAATGAAGGTTTTCAAGAAAAGTATTCGTTTATTCTCTGAAAGAAACTGTTTTCTATATGCTGTTATCAAGATCGCTGTCGAAGCCAGAGATTATGTTCGATGATCATGTTTTACAAGATTAATGATGTCATATTTTAACTGATACTCTCTGGGATTCGACATATAGTTAAGGGTTGGGTTCAGTTGTTATCGGATGCTATATGTCAGTAACAAAAGAAACTGCAGTCTGTCATTGCATGCTGTGATATTTAATTGACTTCTATTGTTGTTTGTTAATTCTCTTTGATGTAATTGAAATTTCATATATTGAACTCTTACTAATATAAAATGATTCACAAATTACTGTTTTCTTTTTTGTATTTTGTATTGAAAAAATGTCACAAAGCAAGGAAACCTCGAACATCTACACACATTTATTTCGTCTTCAGCCGTGTTAAACTATATTATATATACCAGTTTTCCAAAGTGGCAGCAAAGGGGGACATATCATGTACAAGAGACATTTTATTAGAACAGTAGTGAATGAATCAACAAGAAGTGTTAACTTGTTTTTTTTCCAACTGCAACGTTAAATGTCATTTTGAATGATAGTTCTGACATCTCTGTGTTTATCTTTGGATTGCATTAACGTCTACAATATCAGCGGCAGTCGTAACAGCAATGTCAAGCTTATAAATCCTGCTTCACTGTCATCATTATTTTATCTTAGAGGAAACGTAATAATCCAGCGAAATCCGACTTGAGTATTACCAACGTTGAAACGAAAACAATCCGATTGAAAATAGGCTAATAAGGTTTGCTTGCTTGAATCAATGTTCTCTGATTTTATCTAAGTGCGATTTGTAACTATGCTGAACAAGAGGCTACGTTTTGTTGCAAATACACATACTACGAAAATTTTCGCATCACCTGGTATTCTGGATTCCACAATCTATTAAGCAGCTCGATCGCAGTTTCTTTGTCAACATATGTTTTTGGACATATGAGTAGATAAAATCTTATCTATGTAGTAACATTGGTTTCCATATGATCTCAAACACGTCTGAAACAAGAATGAGTTTATTTTTCTCTCAGTTCACTCATTCAATTTCTCATCAGTTTTCACGCTAAATTAATGCAAGTTTTCCGTGTTTCGATGATTTTCGAATTTTTGAATTTATTGTAATGGCTGCTGAACGTCCTGGGCGCTATTTGAGTGATCATGAAGTGGTAAGAATTGTAACACTCATAAAGGAGGGGCGGAGCCAACGTTACGTGGCTTACTTGTTGAATGTTAACCAAAGCACTATTTCAAGAGCAATTAACCGTACCACAAAACAGCGAAATATGGAAGGAGGGACAGGGAAGAAATCGGATAACAACACCAATTGATCGTCATTGGCTTCGTTTAACTGCACTAAGAGTTCGGTACTGTACGGCTAGAATGCTACAAAATGAACTAGCACTTTCCAGACATGTGCATATTTCATTGCAAACTGTAAGGAACAGGCTCAGAGAAGACGATATCAGACCATGGGTGGCTTCTACCGGCCCGCCTCTCACCAGAGAGCATCGATTTGCAAGACTTCAGTTTGCGAGGAAACATGCAAATTGGGGTATTCCAGAATGGTCGAATGTTCTCTTTTCCGACGAGTCCAGGTTCTGTCTAGTATCAAATGATAGACGCATGCCTGTATACAGACGACCTGGGAAACGGTATCAGCGATGCAATATCCGGCAAACCGAAAACTTCGGAGGGAGCTCAGTAATGGTGTGGGGAGGCATTTTTTTCCATGGTCGAACTGAGTCAGTTCTAGTGAATAATGGAAGAATGACAGCGGCCAGATACATGTCAGATATCCTTGAACCCCATGTTGTACCTTTTGTCCCATTGATTGGAGCAAACTTCATTTACATGCATGATAATGCTCGGCCTTATGCAGCTAGAGTAGTTATAGAATTTCTGCAAAATGCCGAAATTGATATTTTAAGAGGTCCAGCCAGAAGTCCTGACTTGAATCCCGTAGAACATGTTTGGGACAACATGGGATGGCAAATTCAGCAACGTAGGATGCCTGGTAGAACACTCCAATAACTAGAAAATCTGCTTCCTGAAATTTGGAACTCAGTGACTCAAGAGTACATCCAAAATTTGTTTGAGGGTCTTCCGAGACGTATACTGGCAGTAATTAGGGTCCAGGGAGGAAACACTCGATTTTGAAACTGATTTGTAACCATTCGATGATAGTTGATTGGTCTCTTCGCGAATGTTTGTAGATGGTGGAATTTTTTAATTTTTCAATAACTCGAAAATTGTTGATATTTTCCATCATAAACTCATCTCTTTTGAATGATATCTTCCTATTTTTACATTTCTGAAAGTTACCAAGCGAATTTTGAATGACCAACCTAAAAGTTGATATAGTATTGTCGTAAAGGTAGGGTGATGCGAAAATTTTTGTGGGGAGTTTATTTCATAAATGCTAGACTTTTCAATAATTTGGACTACATAATATAAACTCTTCACAAACAGTTCATTTTCTTGAAGAAAGTGAATTATTTATCAGCATACATGCCTAGAAGTCTTCATTGCACACCATTCTCCATTTGTTTTTGTAGGGTGTTGCCATCTTCTAATCCCCTATTCTGAATTGTTCTTCCCATTCATTTCCAAATGCTTTCTTAGCAGTACGGCGTTTGCCTGTTCCTCTTCTACCTAATACCCCTGATCTGCTTCTTTGTTGATCTCTCTTCATGTAGTCTCTGAATATAACCTAACCATCTCATTGTTTGAACATGGCTCCCCATACAGCTCCATAACTTCCTTTATGCTTCTCTTCACCAAGACTTTCGTACATGAAGCTGTCCCAATACTTTCTTCCTAGATAACTGAATAGTACACTTCTCCCTTTTCTCGGGTTTCTTAGCTCACGTCCATACAACAGTTCTGATGTTATTACTATCCCTTATTCGCCCTTTTTCTGAGTGCTTCCAAGATATTTTCAGATATTAACATTTCCCATACTTCCCTACGCATTTCATGCATTTTGTTATTCTTTCTCGATGTTTTACTTTTTCTTCCTTATCATTGATAGTTGCTACATTCTAGCAGGAGAAATTCTGGACCTGGACTGACTTATATCAGCTTTGCTCTATGTGATTTTCTCCCAAAGTATCTTAGTTTCTTTCCACACGCTAATTTGCTGCAGCTTCTTTCCCTTCTTTCTGCTTGGTTCAAGTATAAATAACGTTTTCTACCGAAGCAGTTATCTGAAGATGTTGCAAATAGTTAATTGATTCCGTTGTTACAACGTGATAGTTAATGTGATGATAATGCAAAATTAAACTATGTATTATACTATCACAAGAGATTTATTGAAAATCACGATGACAATCTCGGTTTTTCGACCATCGTCAGATGACAACATGTACTGAATTAAGTTTATAATACATACATAAAGAGGTCGATACAGAATTATTAAGGGTGCAAACAAGAGGTAATGAACTAATTATGATAAAAGCAGGATGGAATATTTAAATATATCAAGTATAGACGAATAAGCCGGGCTATACTGATCGTTCAGAAGATTGTCTCTATGAGGGATTTGTTAGAGTTTGAAAATTTCAATGGATTTCTGAGCAATTTAACTTTCGTCCTTTAAGTATTCTATACATAATGTGAAGTTTATCTGTGGGTGGAAAATGATGGCCATTTTCGTTACAATGTGATGCGGAAGTAGGTTCGTCGGTTCTCTGGTGGATACTTTTTGTATCTAGTTTTGAAAGAATGACCAGTCTTACCTATATAGACACCTTCACATTCCATACAAGACAACTTGTAAACTCCAGTACTGTCGAATCTATCAGTTTTATATTTGCTATTGAATATTTCTTGGGATAGTTCCGTGTGGGAAAGCTACTTTTTTATAATTTGAAATGACATTTGCAGTTTTTACGCTGAGAGGTGATCATTCGTTTCATTATATTCGAGAAATATTCATTGTTCTTACCTATTTCTTCAATAATTGACACTTCTCTGGACATATTCTCTTCGGATAATGACAGAAAGAAAGCCCTATGCATCACGAAATTAAACGATGAGCATTTATGAGATATCAATGTGTTATTTTTGTGAGTCAATGTTATGTCTAAAAAGCGAATCTGATTCTCTGGTTATTGTAATCTACCACTTTATATCTGGTTTTGAATGGGTGACCAGTCTGACTTAAATGGGCGCTTTCACAATCCATACTGGACAACTAGAAAACTACATTATTGTCGAAACTATCAGTTTGATCTTTACTATTGAAAAATTCTTGAGAGATTTCCATGTGGGTTTTGAAAGCTGCTTTTTTATACTGGTTTGAAATTATATTTGCAATATTTTCGCTGATAGGGCTAAAATATAGTAATGCAATGTATTTACCTGTAATAGTTGATTCCAAACGTGGGTAAATATTAGGATAAGCTATTTGTGTTTGTTTCTTTCAGATCATTCGGTTTATTATATTTGGGGAATAACCATTGTTCTTAGCTATTTATTTAACAGCTGACACTTTTCTGAACATATTATCGTCGGATAATGGCAGAAAAATGTGCCACAACAGAATTATTTCAAATTTAATTACAAATTTTATGTACAACCTCACGGTCTATCGATGGGATCACCATTGAGCCCTTAACTAGCTGACATTTTCATGGCGTATATTGAATATATCATATTCAATTCCACCAAATAAAAATAAGTACTTTTTGGTATAGATATGTTGGCGATATACTAGCATGTTTTTTTTTACTTACACCAATAGCATTTATCTCAAAATCAATTTCAAAATAGATAGATAAGTCGATAATCAGATTCACGCTTTAGACCTAACAATGACTCACAAAAATAATACATTGAGTTTTGATATACGGGGTGTTATATAATAGTATGTCACCTCTTGAGGGGGTAAATCTAAGTGCAATTTTACGTAATGCAATGATTGTGGTTCCAACTGGACGGAGCTCCTGCAAATTTCACTGCCAATTGATCGGCAGAGGTGCATTCGTAAATAGGCCTGCAAGATCGCCATTTGTTAATTTTGAACATCATGTGTAAAAAATGATATGAAAAGTCTATCTTCATTTTGCAAATATTTCGTTTTTAACATTAGATTTGAAGTATGGATTAATGTTATATTATGAACTCGAATATTTCGTCAATTTTCCTAATCAACAGTTGTTTGATGGATACGGTTCATGAAAATTGAACAGGAATGATTTCAGCCAATTCTGAGGCAACAATCGGGGCAGATGAAATTTGGAGTGAAAAATCGGAATATTTCTTGAAATTCAATGAAACTTAGCTGAACTTTCGAATATCTTCGAAACCATTGCAAATAGGTAGGGATAACCTTGAACCATTCGAAAGTTATTAAGATATACCACCTACTGGACCCATTAGATATACATTTGACAAAAAAATAGTGAAATGAGATTTGAATGAGATCTAACTTCGAAAGTCGTTTTCGAACACCCTGTGTAATATAGATCAATGAAATATGTCATATGTTCAAGCAACAACAACTGCTATCACAATAATTGTACATCTGAAGCTTTGAAACCAATATTGGAAGAGAAAATTTTCTTTTAAAGTCCTCAAACTTCAGAGAAAGCCAAACATTTTGGAAACTATTCAAGATACGCATAGGTTGTTTAGAACAAAACCACCTCCATTCTCCTGACAAAGTTAAAATGAACCAGAATATAGAATGTCCAATTTAAAAAAATCAGAACTTTGATTTGTAACTTTATTATGGAACACTCTGTATATTCTAAAATAATTTTAGTTTGTAGTCACTACAGTACTAAATAATACTGTGCAAAAAATTTCAAAAATGGCTGTGAAATGTTTAATATGTATTCCATTTGTTTTGAGAGCTTTTGGAACTATTTTGCTTCCTTCAGTTAATACTAAAATGAAAAAGAAAAATACACGAACCAACACTACGATTTTCTATCAGAATTAAAAGTTGAATGATAAAATTTAAAATAACCTTGTATATGTTCTTACAGTGTATGAGTTAGCTATGAGAGTTGTAAATATAAGAATTTGAAGATACAGCAAATTGAATCTCTCAAGATGTTAAATTAAAATAGTTACTAGAAAATCAAGGTTCAGAACGACATCCAAAACATCCGAACTGGCAATGGATTTATTCAATTGCCAATGAAAGGTTACGAACTCATTCGATGTCCACAATACTCCTCACTCACACAGTCAATCACTTCACTTAGTTGCTTGAGTATTTTTTTGTCCCTTTTGTGGGATACCATTCTGGATTTAAGATTTATTTCTATTTGTCCTATACATGGTGTTATATAATATGTCACAACTTGAGGGGGTAAATCTACGTGCAATTTTAAGAAAAAAAGTTCATATAAACATAGGTCAGCAAAAGCTTCGTTACGGAGCTACAGGGTGTTGAAATTTCCGGAAAAAATTTTTTTCTTCTCTAAAAATCCTGCAGTTTTTGAGATATTCAGCCCAAATTTGAAATGCAAGCTATTTTTTACAGTCTCCATCATTATACGTCCTAAATTTCAACTAGAATATACAATCCGTTTTCTTTTCCGGAGTCTTGTTCTCTTTGCCCTTTAAAACTTTCTTGCAATACGCCACTGATCAGCGTACAATCAATTTTTTTCATCTTCGTTCAATTTTGAAATTTTTTTGACACTTGTAGTTTTTTCGAATCTTCAACTGTTCTCGAGCAAAAAATCATTAAACGATTGTATGCATTCGCTGAATACATTCTTCATATTAAAAAAAATGACTGGTAGGCTTTGATTTTTTTCATTCATTT
Source organism: Cryptolaemus montrouzieri (assembly GCA_013387265.2). Classification (NCBI taxonomy): domain Eukaryota; kingdom Metazoa; phylum Arthropoda; class Insecta; order Coleoptera; family Coccinellidae; genus Cryptolaemus; species Cryptolaemus montrouzieri. Next base: position 30,921,522 of record JABFTP020000185.1, on the reverse strand, counting down.
ATTTATTTTGACAGTTGCTAAAGTTGAAACAGTTTCTGCTCGAGTTGTTTATTAAATTAACGATTAATTTCAAGAGTTTTGCAGTTATTGCAGTAAGAAAAAATGGCTAATTTAACTAACGCCGAATTGGCTGATATCCATTACATGTATGGTCTGGCTGACGGAAATACAACAGAAGCTTGACGATTATATCAAGTGCGCTTTACAAATCGAGTAATACCAGACAGGCGAACATTTTCAAATATCCATAGAAGGTTGGGGGAAACTGGTACTTTTACTGCAAATAATCATTTAAAAGGTGCAACTCAAACTATGAGAACTCCAGATATTGAGGAAGTAGTTTTGAATTGTATTGATTTGAATCCTCATGTGAGTACAAGAAAAATTGGAAATCAGTTGAATAATTCACATGTTTCAGTTTGGAGGATTCTCCACGATCTTTTAGTGTACCCGTTCCATATTCAACGCGTTCAAACTCTACTTCCTCGAGATTTTCCTTCAAGACTGAGTTTTTGCGAGAACTACTATCGCAAATTTTTACAATAATCATTATTGGGCTTAGGGTAACCCTCATTTGATTGAAAAATCTCATCATCAAGAACAATTCTCACTAAATGTCTGGGTCGAAATATCTGGAAATTATTTGATTTTGCTATTTTTTTGCCTAACAGACTAAACGGTCCCCCTTATCGGTAATTTATTGAGGAGGAGTTATCTTTTTGCTCGAGGATGGGTCACTTTTAGTGAGAAATATAATGTGGTTCATGCATGACGGGGCACCAGCACATTTTAGTGGAGAAGCTAGGGAATTCTTGAATAATACATTCAACAACCGATGGATAGGTCGGAGTGGGCCAGAACCATGGCCTCCTAGGTCCCCAGACTTTAAAAGTTCACACTTTTTCTTATGGGGATATCTCAAAAGTCTAGTTTATACCACTCCAGTGAACACTGTAGCAGAATTGAGAAATCGAATAATAAATCTTTGTGACACGATAAGAAATACCCCAGGAATATTTCAAAGAGTGCGTGATAATATGCGAAGAAGGACAGATACCTGTATTCTTGCATGTGGACACAGCAATTTATTTAGTTTTGAATTGTTATTTTTTTCAGTTTGATATTGAATAAGTATAAGTTGAGTCTCAGAAGACGAGCTATCAAAATAAAAGCGAATTTCGGGCATATCTATGGAGCATTTTTATTATTTCCTTTTATTTAGCGAATAACATACAATTCAAATTCAATAATTTTTCACTCGAAAACGGTTGTAGATACGAGAAAATTACAGATGTCAGAAAAGTTTTTAAATTGAACGACGATGACGAAAATTGATTGAACGCTGATCAGTGGCGTACTGCAAAAAATGGCAAAAGAAGACATGGCCTCGGAAAAGAAAACACCTATGAATTTCAGTTGAAATCTAGGACGTGTAACGATGGAAGCTGTCAACAATAGCTTGCATTCCAAATTTGGGCTGAATATCTCAAAAACTGCAGGAGGTTTGAAGAAAAAACCAATTTTTCCCTGAAATTTCAACAGCCTGTAGCTCCGTACCGAAGCTTTTGCGGTCCTATGTTCATATGAACTTTTTTTTCTTAAAATTGCACGTAGATTTACCCCCTCAAGTTGTGACATTCTATTATGTAACACCCTGTATATGAGAGGTTTCAATCACTGCAAAGATCCCGGTACACAACGTTGTTCTTGTCTTTCAATTCCATGGGGTTTTTTCTTCTTTTAGAATTCAGTGTAGAAGGAATGATAGTTCAGGTAACTTTTAATTTTTCGGTTTCTGATACCATTCAAGAATCACTTTATTTCATAAGTATGAATTAATGTGGTTTCCAAAAAAGGAATGTTATTATGGTTTTCTTTCTCTAGGGTGAATTCAATATTGTCTCTGTTGTAATTTCTAAAATTTTCAAGAATTTCATCATGTTTATCATATTGAATTGCTGAGACCATGTTAGGTGTATTTTAATATTTACAAAATTCTAAAACTTTTCCAATCTTGCTGGCACGTCCCTGGCCATGTCCCTACGGCGTGACGTCTCTTTTCGGCGCTTGTAATCTACCGCCACCAAGATGGATGGTTCTGTCGCCAGCTACTAATCCGCGCCTTCGTCTGTTTTGTTCTCGTTCCGAATTTCCAGAGATAACGAGCACGAAAATTACCAAACGTTAGGTCGGATCGGGTTCGCTAGTAGTGTCAATACTTCCGGTTTTATATTCCGTAAGCTTAAAGTCAACATTGAATAACAACAATCGAGAAGAATTGTTTTTCTGTTTGCCATTTTAGGGAGCTTTCCTGAAGGGTGGCCGCTCATTTTGGGCACCAAATGACCCTTGTGTCCCCAACGGGTCATTTGCTTCGACGTATAACTTGGGCAATAAATCTGAATTTTTTTGTTAAAGACAAAGGCAGGGATGAGTTTGAAGTGAGCTTACGGATGAAAATCTTAGACTTTCCTGCAACTAACGAGCATACTATCAAAATTTGAAGAAATGCCGAATCTTCCAGATTTCTTTTCCAATTCATGGTGTTAACTAAAACGAAAAAATCCAAGTTAGTATTGTTTCCCTGTTATATTTCCTGAGCTCACACTTGTGTTTTTTCTGACGCACACCAAAATTCTAGATATAAGCATTTATTGTAAATACAATTATTCAAATTTTTGTAAATTGTAAATATCGAGGATACGCACTAAAATAAAGACTTTATATTTCATTAGCACTCTGCAACTATATTTGTTAGTAATGTTTTGTTTTGAAAATGTTTCCAGAGTTACCAGAATCGTAACCGAGATGAGAAAAAATTAGACTAATCTTCTATTCTCTTCGTTAGTTTTCTCATTTTCTTGAGTTTTCACTTTATGGTCGAGTGTGAGGCTTAGGTTAGATTTCCCAAATTTCCGTTCTGTGATGTTTAATCTGCTCTTTCTTCTGTTGAAAAGTTTGTAACAACACAAAAAGTCTGTTCGAAAAAGTAGGGAAATGTTAGCGATAGTTTTTTCGTAATTTCGCACAACCTATGATATTTTTTGAGTATTTCTGCCCGCAGTAAAAATGTTTGATGACCTCCTTTCAGAATTTCATCTTCAGCTTCTTATCGCTGCCCTTATGTAACTCGTGCTGTATAATAACATTCGCCACTGAAATCAATATTTGAAGAAATTTGAGAAATTTTCATGTGAAAATTCTGCAACTGGTAGAGCTCTCGCCGAATAATACTTTGCTTCATAACACCTTTTTTTCAGGAAAAACAAAACTGAAATCACGACCCTTGTTTTTGTTGAACCTAGGATAGTTCCATGTAATACCAAGTCAATGACATTAATTGAACACCAGTGGCTATTACTTGATGCCAATCCCGAATGATAAAGGAGAATTTGGTTTACACTTATGTACTCACATATATATATATATATATATATATATATATATATATATATATATATATATATATATATATATATATATATATATATATATATATATATATATATATATGGCTTTAACCATGATGCAATCTAATTTCATGAAAAATATAAATCCACCAAATTGATACCATGACTATTATAATCAAAACATATCATGCAATCATTATATATTAGGATAACGTTAAATGTTATGAGGATATATCAATCTACCAGAATATATACAAACTATAGCATCATCACACAATGACATCAATGTACCAACGAGTAGTGTCAGAGGCTTTTTCCCCGAATGAACGTTCAAATAGAACAATGCTTTGATTATAAATATGATAAAATTGTCAGCTAATTATGTTACATTTATATATACAAATAAATTAAATATGAAATGAGATTCTGAGCAGTATAAACTAAAGAGAAAACATATGGCTCTACCTCCTTATTTTTTTCGGAAAGAAACCTACGAAGAATATTTCAAGATTCAATAACTGTTATCTTCTGTAACTGTTCAAATAAATTGTTCTTTAGACCTAAAATCTCAATATTTTTGTGAAGATTCCTAGGAATCACACCTGTTATAGAAATAATAATCGGTAGAATAAATATTATAATAAATATTTATTTTGTATATTATGTGTGTCGGGTATGGCAATATCAATTATATATGTTTTTTCGATTCTGTTTATCAGTAAGAATAATATCTGGTCCATTGTGTTTTACAGCTCTGTTGCATAGAATTGTTTTATCAAAATAAAGTTTGAATATCTCGTTTTCACAAATAATCTCAGGTTCATATTTGTAACATTTTTTTCTTTCGGGAATTAGGTCATGTTCAATTCCTAGATTAGAATGAATAATATTATCGACGGCATTATGTCTTTCTAAATAATCTGCTGAAGCAAGGACTGAGCAAGATGATAATATATAAAAAACTGTTTGTGAAGAACGAAAACATCTACGGCAAGGATTATCCATATTGTGCTTGATGATGTGTTTTCTATAATTCCTCGTGAAAACAACTTGATCCTGGATCGTAATTGCCAAGCCTTCTGTTTCAGCGAACAATTCTCCAGATACTAACCATCTATTTGATGCGATTTCATCAATATAATCATTCTTAAATTCTTTAGGGTGCTTTCCGTGTAATTACTTCTGCATCCAATTTTCCTTTTAGAATAATTATCAAATATATCAAAATCTACCTTTTGCATCGTCAAGTTCAGAGGTGTAAGATTATAATTTGAAGCAACAACAGTATCATGTAATTTAGACGTTCTCTGTTCATCATGAAAATGGAAACGTAGATAAAAAATCTGTTTACTATGAAGATTGTTCGAATCAGTCAATCTACTACCTCCAAGGTGTCTAGGTAGTGTAACTCTTTGAATAGCTGACTTTGGGTGGTGCTTATGATATTTACAAAGCATTTTCTTCGTTTGATATTGTAATTCATTCAGATCAGTTTTAGACCATTTAATAATTCCAAAAGAAGATGTAAGAATAGGAACTGCTTAGGGGTTGATAGCTCTGAAAAGGTTTTTACTAGTTAAATGACTCTTGATGATAATTCTAAGTCTGTTGTAACATAAACTCCTGATATTTTCTTCAATGCTGCTATGGTTAGATGTCTTCTCTCGAACAAATCCAAGATATTTATATAAGTGTGTTCCAACAAAATCGAAATCATTTGTGTTCCACGAAAATTTGACCCCTATAACTCCGAAATGAGTAACATTAGCGAAAAACACCAAGACACGTCGATTTTTGTTTCGAGGGGAGCATTTTTCGAAATAATTCGAAACTTGTCAGATCAACCCCTACCCCAGCAACCTTAATTTCGAAATTCATCATAGGGAATAAGGGTCGAGTGGCACCTTACTGTAAAGGTCTATCAATTCTCCATTCTGATTTGTCATTTTAGAATTTTAAATCAACATACAGGGTGTCCCAACCGAGGGTAAAGTTGAATTCCTGCAAATCCCAAATACTAAATGAAATCGATTTATTTTGGCATAATGCAAGCGCAGGTTTATGCTCGGTCTAGAAAACGACCTACACTTGTGAATTTGGAGTTGGTGCAATCAACCCCTATTTCCAGCATCCCCAACTCAAAAATCATTCGATCGAAAATAGGTCAAGTGGCACCTCGTTGGAAAGGTATCTCAATTTTGTCTTCGAATTTGGTATTTTCGAAATTCAGAATCAGCATACAGGGTGTCCCGGAGCAGGAACACTGAAAACCCAAATAACTTTTTGAAACTGGTTCATTTCGGTATAATACGAGAACATGTTTATGTTTGATTCGAGAATAAGACTCTCTTGCGTGAATATGGAATTTTTGCAATCAATCTCTTCCATTCAGCATCCCCAACTCAAAAAATCATACAAGTGATTACAGGTTGAGTGGCAAAGATTTTTCTATTTTCTGAATCACTGAGGCATTGGTTTCAGTTTGGCAATCGAGGTTTTCTGGCGTGAGGATCAGGATGAGGGATGATGGAGAAACTGATTGGATGCTCATCTAAACAGGAAAACGAGATTTATTGAACTTGTATTCAATTGAAAACAAAAACTAACTTGATTATTACAACAATTGTTCAAAATGACCTCCGCCCACCTCCATACAGTTATACAGACGATTTTCGAACTCTCTTCTCACATTAGCGAAAACAGGAGTCAAAAGTCGGCATTCTGTGATAATCCTCATCCGCAGCTCCTCCAGGTTTTCTGGTCTTGTGGCATAAACTTTAGATTTTAGATGGCCCCACAAAAAAAATCTAGGGATTTAAATCTGGTGACCTGGCTGGCCACTCAACAGGTCCTCTTTACCAATCCACCTTCCTGGGAAATTTTCGTCTAAATATTGGCGCACCTGAGCATCATAATGCGGAGGAGCACCGTCTTGTTGAAAACGCATTTCGTCCTCAGAAAGAGTTGGATCGTTCTGTAAAATTTCTGTCAATCTAGGATGTATGTGTTCCTCTAACAACTGTAGATAGCCATTTCCATTCAGATTACCCTCAATAAAGAAAGGCCCAACTAGATGATTGCCAAAATTCCTGCCCAAACGTTCAACTTCTGAGGCCTTTGCGTGTGGGCCTCTCTAAACCAATGAGGATTCTGTGTGTCCCAATATCGACAATTATGTCTATTCACTTCACCACTGAGCATAAAGGTGCTTTCATCAGAAAAACAGATGTTATTCAGAAAATTTGGATTAGCGTTTAGGTTTTCACTTAGATTTTCACAAAACTGTAAACGACGATCTGGATCATCTTCGTTTATTTCATGCACTAATTTTACCTTGTAGGGTGAAATTTGTGATGTTTCACGATTCTATGGACAGTTGTAGCTGATACACCAGTCAGACGAGATAGTTTTCTGATCGAAGTAGTATTCTCCATTTGTAGATGACCCACTACTGCCACTTCCGTTGCCTCATTTCTGACAGGACATGCCACTTCATGTTTTTTGTTTGCCACCGAACCCGTAGCTAGGAATTTGTCAACCAAATATTTAACGTACTGGTGACTGACTCCCTTTCTTTTCAGGATGGTTCCTATCGAATATCCTTGCCGTTTCTTTGGCACAACTGTTATTTCGAAAATACGTCGATACAATTTCGACCCTTTCCTCAGTGGAATAAACCATTTTCAGATTAATTTCAACTGACGAACAACAACAATAATGAGGAACTGATCTGAATAATAATAATATTTCATTGCAAAAATGAGAAATAACAGATGACTGCACGCCAGATGGAAATGAAAAAATGTGAACATTTTCAATGCTGAAATCAGCTTTATTTCTTCGTAATTGATGCTCACACATCGTACCCCAATACTTTTAACAGTTTCGAATTAATTTTAGTTGATAATTTCAAATGACGATATTGAATTTTTCGAAAGGGACATCCTGTATGGAGAGCCGAACTGAATGAAATGCTTTAATCATTCTGGAATTCAAAAAACCTTTCTGAAGATATGCCACTTGAATTATTTGTATGATTCTTAAGTTGGGGATGCTGAATGGAAGGGTTGATTGCAAAAATTCTATAACCACACAAGAAAGTCCTATTCTCGGATCAAACATGTTCTCGTATACCGAAATGAACCAGTTTCAAAAAGTTATTTGGATTTTCAATGTTCCTGCTTCAGGACACCCTGTATGATGATTCTGAATTTCGAAAATACCAAATTCGAAGAGAAAATTGCAGTACCTTTTCAACGAGGTGCCACTTGACCTATTATCGATCGAATGATTTTTGAGTTGGGGATGCTGGAAATAGGGGTTGATTGCACCAACTCCAAATTCACAAGTGTAGGTCGTTTTTCTAGACCGAGCATAAACCTGCGCTTGCATTATGCCAAAATAAATCTATTTCATTTAGTATTTGGGATTTCCAGGAATTCAACTTCACCCTTGGTTGGGACACCCTGTATGTTAATTTAAAATTCTAAAATGACAAATCAAGGTGGAGAATTGACAGACCTTTTCAGTTAGGTGCCACGCGACCCTTATTCCCTATGATGAATTTCAAAGTTAGGGTTGCTGGGGTAGGGGTTGATCTGAGAAGTTTCGAATTATTTCGAAAAATGCTCCCCCTCGAAACAAAAATCGACGTGTCTTGGTGTTTTTCGCTAATGTTACTCATTTCGGAGTTATAGGGGGGGTCAAATTTTCGTTGGAACACACTGTATGTATCTTCTTGATGCATTGGCTCGATTTTGATATTGAGAATCATATAATCAGGGGTGATCTGATAGAAGAATTTTTTTATTTTGGAAGCCCAAATTTCATATGAATATCATTGGAATAGTTGAAAGTAATCTCAAGTAGCAAGAAGACTTTTCAAATGAGATCTAGTTCCGGCATATAATTCAAAATCATCTAAATAAATTAAATGACTTAATTTGAATTCAGTTGATAGACTCGAAGCCGAAAGCAGTAGCGTTAAATTCATGAGATGATGGGTTAAGGCTAACACAAAACCAAAGAGCACTTGAAGAATCACCTTGAAAAATGCCTCTTTGGATAGGAATTATTTCGGATGTTGACGATTGTTTTGAAATATTTGAATGAAGATAGGTTATTCAATTTTTCATTTCAAATTCAAACAAGACACGAAGTGTCTTATCAATTTTATAAATTTCCAAAATTTCTTGAAGCTATGAATGAGGAGAACTATCAAAAGCCTTCTGGTAATCAATGAAGGCTGTATGAATATTTCTCTGCTTAGTTTGAGCTTCTAGACATGTTCGATGGGATTGAAATCTGGGCTTTGTGCAAGCTTCGACATGAGGCCTCAAATCAAGTTCCCTGAACCGTTGACGTATCGTTTGAGAGCTAAGGTTTACTCCACTGTTCTATCGAAGCTGCACTTGAAAGTGCCTAGCAGAATAGAACCGTCGTCTCAACGAGAAAATTCTTAAATTCCGGTCATGGATCGCCGTTGTTGCTTTAAATCTTCTTGTCCATCTCTCCACGTGTCTACCAGTCTCCCAGTAGTTGAGGATTATTCTGGAAACAGTTGAATGGGACATCTCAAACTTTTGGCTAATTCTTATATAAATCCAACCTACGTCATTTAGCACTATTGCTTCAGCCCATTCTGTCGGGATCAAATGTCGTGATTCAAAGAAAAAAGAAGTATCAAAAATTTTGGAATAAAATAATGGAAATAATTCAACAGGATAGAAAGAAAATACCTGTTCGCTGATTCGTCAGCAACAACTAGTCTGTGAGTGAGTTGTGAACGAAGATGTAATCAGATTTAGTGTTCTTACGCTTCATCCTTCATTCTTACCAGGACTCTTCAATTGGTTTTCTGGCAATAATCTAAAAATCCAAAGAGGAAAATATCAGAACACTAGGCGTGCAAAATGAATATCTTCCACTTACCGAATATGCCTTTAAGAAGAGTTCTTAGATTGAGAACATATATATGATTATGAAGGGTGGATCGGAAAACCAGCTCCTTCAGGGAGGGATATTTAACATTCTACGAAAGGTTGCACATTGTTCCTTGAATAAAAATTCTTTAGTGCGTCAACACATTGCGATAATCTTGCAAATAGTAATTTTTTGAGATTTTGGGTATGCTTGGTTGACGACCAGATAGGAATGAAGAGTGTTGGTCTTTCGACAGACCACTTCCTAGCTGACACGCCGTGTAGCGTTGCGGTGAATTGTCGAACTAGTGTGACTGCTTGAAGTTTTCCTCTTTTATCTACCCTTTGTTATCACGGTTTCCCAGTGGCAATAGTGAAGTGGCCTCTGTCTCGGTTCGTTGGAGGGCACAGTAATATTCACATATTTACTAGCGCTTCAACGAATTAAGAACGCTGTTCATGACATCTGACCGTGCTGTACGTACCACTTCTGTGGTAGACCTGGTTGACGGGATTATGAAGGGTGGATCGGAAAGCCAGCTGCTTTACGGAGGGATCTTTAACATCTTAAGGTTGAATATTGTTCTTTGAATGAAAATTCTTCAGTGTATACAGGGTGTCTACTATAAAAGGTGCCAAACTTCAGTAAGTGATAGTACAAGTCATTTGCAACAAAAAATGTCTCATAACATCTTTTCTAAAAGTTAATATTATTCGACACTTCTTGATTTCACGAAATTTTTTGCTTCTCTCTATAAAAACAAGAATATCTCTGTTACTCTTACAGCTACATCAAATCTGACCATACCATCGGAAAGAGCATTGAATTTGCTATGAGATAGGTATGTGCTAATGGTAAAAATTTCGTATACTGGATGTTGCAAAAGCCTAAATAAAAGAATTGTGAAATGAACAAAATTAGTGGTATTTTCTTGTTATCTGTACCACTGAAAACTGTTCGATAAGCCTGTGTTTTTTTTTTGATAAAACTTCTACATTTAACTGGCTTTCAAATGCCATTATTATATATCAACTTTTGAACGATTTTTCCTCCAGAAATACGGGTAAGAGTATAAGAATCATATTTTCACGAAAGAGATTTAAAAACTATAATAGGTATTCGAAATGTCTTCCTGTTTCTTGAATGCACTTAACACTATCAACTACTCTTTGAAGTTCAATGTGTTTTTAACTCATTTCGTTGCAACAGATTCGAAACCATTCAGTTAATTCTTCTCGAGTATTAAAGGGAATTCTATATACATTAGTTTTTAATGAGCCTCGCACAAGAAAATCAAGCGGCGTAAGGTCAGAATCGACTTGTCCATTTCTCTCCAAATCTCTCAATCATTCAGTTCTGGACCATTCTAGAATTATGAGCCGGGAAGCCATCCATTTGAAACCAAAGGTGATGCCGCCTAGCTATAGGCATTTCTTCCAGAACGTTCATTATTTCGTTATTTGATAGATTTAAAAATTCGTTTGAATTGAGACAATCGGGAAGTATAACTGGCCCGACAATCTGACCCCTACTTAACCCCAACCACACATTTACTGTTGTATCGTGCTGAAAGTGTGACACAATAGTGCCATGAGGATTTTCTGTAACCCATATATGAGAATTCCTCAAATTTATCGTACAAACTTTGGTAAAAGTTGCCTCATCCGTCCATAGAATTTTATCTGATCCCCAATCCTGTAATTTATTCATGTACCACCTACAAAATTGCAACTTCACCTCACTATCCACTGGCAATAGGTCTTCAACCTTACTCAAATGGTAAGGATGTAAATTTTTTTGCTTAAGAACTCTATGAACCGTGGAATGATGAAGTCTCAATGTAGCACCAATTCTTCGAGTACTTGTTGTAGGGTCCTCGCGAACAGCCTGCAATATTGCAGGTGCTTGTTTCCAAATCTCTCCATTGCTGAGCATGTTCTTCACCTTCTCTGATTTTTAAACCACTGAATGAACCAGTTTCAGCGGAGACACTTCAACAAATGTCTTTCTGCAAGATTGGTGTCTGTTTGGAAAGCGCAATGCATACTCCCGCACCGCTGCACGGGAATTTCCATTCGCGAAGCCATAAACAAATAACATATCTCGATATTCAATATTTGAGAAACTAGGCATGTTTTCTTTTTTTCAAAGAAGAAAATCGAACTGTAAAAAGGGAAAATATAAACTTCAATTCATTAATTCATTGAATGACAGTTCCTGTCAAATTCTAAATATTTTTATTGGTTTTAAAATCAAGTAGTACAAGCCTTCTGTGATTTATTCTTTTACGATTCGTTTTCTAATTTTCTTCTTCTAATCCGAAAAAATTAATTATTTCTAGTTTTTGAACATACAATATCCAGATATGTTATTTATTCATCGCTTATTATTATTGAAAAGTCATTTGTGGAATTGTTCAGACGATCCGGTGAAACTAGCTCATTTATGATCGAAGGATGGGAGAATTTAATGTTGTTACTCTTACTCTTACATATGATATTGCTGGTAAAAAAATAAAAAAATAGTAAGTTGATATACCGTTTAAAAGCCAGATGAAAGTAGTAGTTTTTTCCAACAAAAAAATAGCTACTCCCCTATCAGTTTTCAGTGGTACAGCTAACAAAAAAATACCACTAATTTTGTTAGTTTCACAATTTTTCAATTTAGCCTTTTATAACACTCAGTATACAAAATTTTTTAACCTTTAGTACTTACCTTAAGAACCACATCCTAAACCTATCCTACCCATCTTCCAACAAGTTTGGCCAGCGTGGAAGATCAAGGCCATTATACCCCTAAAATGGCGAATATTAAAACGTATGGAACTGTAACCCAGGTGGGTAGGGCACCTAGCCCACAATCCCACACCTCTCAGCAGGTCAGCCTCATGGATTCTGGGGGAGGCAAACATTCGCTTGAACAATCTACGAATACCAGTCGACCATCAAAAACTTCTCTCAATGTCGCCACATTTAACATCAGAACCTTAAAATCAGAAGATCGTTTAGTCGAGCTAGAAGAAGAACTTCAACACATCAAATGGGACATCCTGGGTCTATGTGAAACTCGTTTACCAGGTGAAAAGTGCACCACACTCAAGTCAGGACATCTAATGTACCAACGAAATACAGAAAACAACGCACATGTTGGAGGTGTTGCAATCCTAGTAAATAAACGGCTTACACGCAAAGTGATTAAAATGAGATCAATTTCTAACAGGGTAATATACATAACTATAAAGATATCACAACGTTACAAACTTCAAGTATTCCAAGTATATGCCCCTACTTCGACCGCAGAGGATGAGGAAATAGAGAGTTTTTATGAAGATATCTCAATGGCTCAGAAGGATGAAAAAGCCCACTTCACTCTATTAATAGGTGACTTTAATGCAAAAGTAGGCGATGCTGAAATAGATAACCTACCGAATAGAGGAAAACATGGATTGGGCACGATCAACGAACGAGGAGAAAGATTATTAGACTACAATCAAAGTCAAAACCTATACTGTATGAACACTTTCTTCCAGAAACAAAGACAGCGGCGATGGACATGGCAGAGCCCGGACGGAAATACTAGGAATGAGATCGATTATATACTAACGAATAAAAAACATATTGTAAAAGACGTAGCAGTTATCAATAAATTTAAAGTCGACAGTGACCATAAGTTATTAAGAGCAAAAATAGAAATCGTGGCCAAAAAAGAAAGAAACAAGCTACGTCCAAAACGCTTGCCAACAAATGAAGACCTAAAGCAGAATATTGTTCAATATCAATCAGAAATAAGCAAAAAACTAACACCTGAAGAAAACTTAACTCGACTAGACATTAACAGTCTTGAAAGAAAGATAACGGAAGACATACAAGTTGCAACAAAGACCATATGCTACAGGGCAAGAACAAAACCTAAAAAATTAAGCCAAGGCACGCTAAGGTAAATGGAAGAAAGGAAAGTAATGGATAGATTCAATCCAGAATACAGGGAACTGAACAGGGCTATAAGACGAAAGACTAGAGAAGACATACGAAATTACAACACAGACTATATACAACAAGTCATAGAAAACAACAGTAACATGAAAGTCTTAAAGAGAATTACTAACACCGGTAGACCCAGAATACATCAATTGAAAAACAACTAAGGTGAAATAAAATATGAAAAAACGGAGATAATACAGATTGTTCAAGGCTTCTATACTGACCTGTATTTGTCTAAGAAACCCAAACCTGAAACATCGAATCTTAGTAAAACTACAAATGTCGGTTCCATGGACATGCCTGAGGTTAACATTGATGAAATACAACTAGCCCTCAACCAGATGAAAAACGGCCGGGCACCAGGCGAAGATAACATTACAAGCGAAATGCTATAATTGGGAGGACAGGTCACTTTGGAAGCAATAAAAATATTACTAAATAAATGCCTAATAGAAGGTAGTGTTCCGGAAGGATAGAACAAGGCACGCGTTGTGTTGTTGTACAAAAAGGTGACAAATTTAAGATAGATAATTACCGACCTATTAGCCTTTTACAACACCCTTATAAATTGTTATCAAAAATTATCACAAACAGATTGACAAACAAATTTGACAACTATCAACCGGCAGAACAAGCAGGGTTTCGCAGAGGATATAGCACAACAGAACACCTACAAACTCTTCGTACACTTATTGAAAAATGTCACGAATACAAAGTGCCAATACACCTAGCCTTTGTAGACTATAACAAAGCCTTCGATTCTATAGAACTGTGGGCAGTATTTCAAGCCTTCCATTCTATAGAACTGTGGGCAGTATTTCAAGCCTTCGATTCTATAGAACAGTGGGCAGTATTTCAAGCCCTCGATAATGCTAGAATAGATTCGAGATATAAAAACATCCTACAGAATATATATGAACGAGCGACTATTCAGGTGAGACTAGACGATGACATGCAAACCAAAAAATCCCGATAAATAGGGCGTGAGACAAGGCGATGTGATATCGCCAAAATTGTTCACACTTGCAATGGAGGACGTGTTTAAGAAGTTGGAATGGGATAGAAAAGGTATAAATGTGGATGGAAAATTCCTGAATCATCTCCGGTTTGCAGATGATATAGTTCTAATAAGCGATAACCTAGAACAACTCCACGAAATGATGCTAGAACTCAAAAGAACATCGGAAGAAGTAGGATTGGAAATGAATCTGACAAAAACTAAAATAATGACAACGGAGGACGCAATATTGGAAGTCGACGGCAATGTTATAGAGAAAGTGAATGAATATCTATACCTTGGACATACTATAAAGATAGGTAAAGACAATCAAACTGCAGAATTGTCCAGAAGAATAAGAATGACTTGGGCTGCTGTTGGAAAACTAGGATTTGTCTTGAAAAACAAACAAATCCCCATTAACCTCAAAAGAAAAGTTTTTAATATGTGCGTTCTCCCAGTGTTAACGTATGGCATGGAAACCATGACTCTCACAATAAGATCTGCTAACAAACTTAGAACCACACAACGCGCAATTGAAAGAACTATGCTTGGAGTGAGCCTGCGGGATCACATACGTAATGAAGAAATAAGAAGGAGAACAGGCGTAGAGGACGTAATCACGAGAATAGCTGCATTGAAGTGGAGATGGGTTGGACATGTAGCAAGACAACAGGATGTAAAATGGACTAAGCGAATAACTCAATGGAGACCACGTTTATACAAAAGGGGAGGGGCGCCCCAGAGAAGGTGGCTGGATGACATAAAGGAAAAGTAGGAAGAGGATGGTATAATATAGCACAGGACAGAGAGAGATGGAAGCTAGAAGGGGAGGCCTATGTTCAGGAGGGGAAAGAGAAGGGCTGAAAAAGAAGAAGAAGAAGAAGTACTCATCTATTTTATAGCAAGTTGAATGCTTTATCCGATGGTATGGTCAGATTTGATGTAGCTCTACGAGTAACAGAGGTATTCTTGTTTTCATAGAGAGAAGCAAGAAATTTCGTAAAATCAAGAAGTGTTACATACCTCAATAATTATCAATTTTTCGAAAAAATGTTATGGAACATTTTTGTTGCAAATGACTTTTACTGTCACCTACTGAAGTTTGGCACTTTTATATATAATAATAATAATAATAATTAGTTCTTTATTTCCTACAGGTAGAACCCAGTTACAGGAAAAATTTAAATATTCATATAACAAATCAACAACTTAAGGCGTAATCATAAATAATGAGTTAATATTAGTAAAACCATGTAACTATTCGAAACTTACTCGGTACAGAAAATGACAAAAGTAAAATGAACAAATCAAGAAAAAAAATTGAAAAAAATGCTATGGCATAAAATAAAATAGAAAGAAAACACTCATGGCGTGAGTACAACTGAAAATTTGAAAAGCAGAGGAATGAAAAAGTATGCAATAATGCGCTTCAGAGAACATTGTCCAGATATACACTACTAATAGTGGTAAACGAATCGAAATTAATATCAGACAATCTCGAGATAGAATTGTAGTAGGCACCCTGTATACAGTACTTGGAAGATAATCAAATAATACATTACTATCGGAGTTCTCCTTAACACGGAGTTGACTTTTGGTCCCAGTTACTGATATCTCATTTTATCGAACTGAACAACACAATTTTCTCTCCTCTTGAGGTCAAAATGACCCTCAAATCGGTTCTTTCCGGTGATCGTGATTCTGTTTATCTGCAGATGCAAAAACATCATGCATACCAAAATGAGTGGTATAATATTTCATATTTAATGAAAAGATGCTTACTAAGCTTCTGATACTCAACTACCCGCGCACCTCACTCATTTTCGGCATAAAAGCATCATGATCGTATGTCTTTCTAGCTCACCCTGTACTCATCAAGTTGGAATCTGAGAAATTCGTTATTGAAATTCATGAATCCGATACAATGATACAAAATACCATCAACTCCATACAACATGATTGATAGAATTTCCTCCAAGGAATTCATGAATTTATTCAAATTCATTATATTCAAATGGAATTGAGTTTCAGTTTCAGAATAATGGCACACAATACATTTATCCTCAGAAAATCCTCCTGTAACTCTCTATCCTCCGAGTATATCGGATATATATTATCCCCGAAACTCGGTTGTGTCTCGAAATTGGACTGCGTATATACATCATGGGACTTCGACGATCACTCACAATTTTCGTGTGCCCAACTTTCAACATCAGAAATGGGAACTGAAACGCACCAAAATTAAATATAAAAAGTTGTCAAACTTGATACGGAGTTGTTGGAACATTTACTATAGGAACCAAATGTGAGTGAAGATAAATTACTTCTAACTTCCGTTTCCCACAGGAAAATCTTTCAGGACCTACTGTTAACGCGCCAGAATTGAGTTTGTCGAAAGTTGAGGAGAGACCGCAGGGCCTCTGTTGTTTTCCCTGCTATCGCTCATCTATGATCTCATTATAATGTTCCCTCCAGTTTATGGAAAGTGAAGTCAAAAATTGTTTGGAAATATTGGTGGGTGTTCTAAAACTCCGTTTATCAATTAGGATTTGCTTGTTGATAATTTCTGTACTTGGGTTTCCTATCAGAAATATTTGATGATTGAAATATATGCATGTAGGGGATATTTAAACTGATCAGAACCTAAACATTATACAGGGATATCCATCGGGACCGTCCGTTAAAAACTTCTTAAGTTCCAACTACAATATCAAGCTGAAATTTTATACGCGGCCATAAGTAGCCATTTTCCAATCGAAGTGAATGAAAAAAGTGATACCATTTCCGGTTATACCGGAAGTTGGTCATCACTTTGTTATTTCAAATAGCAATCTACCTTTTTTATTATACATCTAGAACCGACATTTGAGCAAGGCATAAAATACCCTAGTTGTTGGCACTTATCTGTCAAAACTTTTGACAGATTTAATTATTTTATTATGAACTCGAATTTTGAGGAACATTTAAAAAAATTGTGGCTCGTAGATCTTTTGCATACCGACACAATTTTTGCTTGGATGGATAAAAGAAAGATCAAGGAATTTTTTAAGTAATCTACACATGTCAAATGTTCATTGCGTTGTTTTGTATGATTTTTTCAATTTGGCCTTTTTCAAACAGCAATAACTCAATATTTTCAAATTGCACGTGTTTTATATCGCCATCAGATGAAGCGTCAATCATCGAAGATAATTACATTAATACGAATAAATTAATACGATAATGAACATCATAGGAGAAAACTAATTAACGATCTGAATAAATGTTCAATATGGGCCCCATTTTGCTCCATACACTTGACAGCTCGTATACGAACATGATGAGTTGCCCTCCTTGTTTCCTCAGGATCAATATTACGAAAAGCATTATGAATGCGCTCTAGTAACTCTTCTTCACTTCTTATAGGAATAAGATACATTTCACTCTTGATTTTGCCCCATAAATAAGTATCAAGGGGCGTCAAGTCCGGAGAACCCGGAGGCCATAAATTTGGTCCTTGATTACCCCACCAACTATCCTCGAACATTTCTGTTAGCTGCTGATCTACGGCTCGTGTTTTATGTGCTGGTGCACCATCCATTTGGTAATAGCAATCCCTCAGAACGTTAAGGGGTAATCCATCTAAAAAATTTGCTAATGTTCCTCTCAAAATTTCCAGGTATCTTTGTCCATTAAGATTTTCCTCAAAAATGTGATAAGCCAACAATTCATTCCTTAAAATTGCAAAAAACGTTCACGCTGAATTTATTTTGGAAATCAATAACCTCAATGAAATGTGGATTTTCTGTGGCCCAAAAATGTCGATTTCTCCTGTTGGTTATTCCACTTTCATTGAACTTGGCTTCATCAGAAATTTTCATTTGGAAATTGGTTATTCAATTGCCTGCAAGTTCTATCCACCACTTTTTGACATTTGCCATGAATTAAAAACAGATTAAACATATCCTCGTTTGAATAATCAGCCATTTTATTATCAATCTGGTGTTTTTCAAAAATTTTCACTTCAAAATACCAACAATTCTTGTTGAAATATCAAATTCGAATGAACGAAGCGACATGTACATCAATCTAATGCACCTGTCAGGTGAGCGTAGCCAGTTCAGCTACTTGATTCAAATATTTCAGAGCTTTCTCTGTTAGTTCTTGCAAAATCATCAAAATTCAATATATTCCCAAATTATTTCGGAACTATAAGAGATGGGTATAGTACATGCTGATACAATTCCATCTGAAATTTGACGCTTCATCTGATGGCGATATAAAAAATGGCACCTGCCATTTGAAAAAATGTGAGCTGTTTGAAAAAGGCCAAATTGAAAAAATAATACAAAACAACGCATTAAACATTTGACATGTGTATACTGCTTAAAAAATTCCTTGATCCTTCTTCTATCCGCCGAAGCAAAAATTGTGTCTATAGTGCAAAAGATCTACGAGCTAAAAATTTTTTGAAAGTTCCTCAATAATCGAGTTTACAACAGAAATAATTAAATCTGTCAAAAGTTTCGACAGATAAGTGCCAACAAATGTCGGTTCTAGATGTAAAATGAAAAAGGTAGATTGCCATTTGAAATAACAAAGTGATGAAATTCGAAATTATTTCACTTCAATTGGAAATCGCTAGTTATGGCCGCGTATAAAATTTCAGCTTGATATTGTAATTGGAACTCAAAAGTTTTAAACGGACGGTCCCGGTGGATCTCCCTGTAAAATTTCAAAAGATTTCGAGGTTTTTACCCCAGATTCTCAAGTTTGTCAGTTGAGTTGATATGGAAACAAAAAAATCAACTCAACATATCATTATCAGGCAAAAAAATATACCTGAACTGATACTGCCCCGAATGCACTCGGAGTAATGAACTGCTTAAATAATTTTTCTCATTTCTATATTTATCGCATCATTTGTACCTGAAAAGACAAATGTATACAAACGCAAAAATTAAGATTAGATTAGGTTCTAGTACTGTATTAAATATTGGGTGTATGGGACATGAATAAATTTCTGATATCTTTGATGCCTATTTCGCGGAATACACACGACCTCTTTGTCATGTACACAAAACCAAATTTATATGGAATGACTCGGTATTTCACATTATTGATTGTTTTTAACCATGGATCTTTGACTACTTGTGAAGAAAACGGTTTTTGTTGTAAAAAAAAAACTGGATAGTATTATAAAAATGTTATCACCTCATGTTCGGGATATTGTAATCAGTCGTCACTGAGATTTGAAACTGTGAATTTCAAAATTCAAAAAAGCCTATAATCATAATTAAAAATGCCTTATGTTGGATTTTTCGATGTACAGAGGGTTCGAATAATTGATCTCGTTGTAGAAGGGGTGACAAAGAGGGATATAGCAGCCACAATGGGGGTATCACAGGGGGTGATTTCAGAAACCTACGCCCGTTACCTGAAGCTACAATATCTGCAAAATATACCAAGAAGAAGTCGTAAGAAGATTACTTCTGAAGGACAAGACCTTTTGTGCCAAATTGCAAGAAGAGACCCTGGTGCGTCGCACCCAATACTCCAAAGGCAATTTCTGGAAGAAACAGGCATCAGTGTATCAGTCGGAGCGATATGTCAAAGACTTCGTTCAAGAGGTCTATAAAGCAGAAGACTCTTTAGAGTTATAGAACTAACCAGACAACAAAAATTAACAGACTTGATTGGTGTATTTAGCACCAAAATTGGAATATTGATAATTGGCGTAATGTTCTATTTTCGGATGAGACCAGAATTTGTGTTCGATCAGATGAGGACTAGCCAGCTTGCTCTCCAGACCTAAATCCTATTGAATATTTATGAGATAATCTCAAAAGGAAAATTAGATAACGCCCGGATAATCCAAGAACTCTACAACAGCTCATCCAAGCCGCCACAGAAGAGGGGCATAATATCACCCAGAGGAGATCGAAAACCTAATCCAAAGCATGTCTAGACGGATTCAGGTTTGTATCAGGGCAAGAGGAGGTAATACAAGATACTGAGGTCGGGAAAAAACACCTACTCCGTGAGAAAACAATTTTAAATTTTTTTACTCCATGCGGAGAGATTTTCTTATTTTCTTTCATTTGTTTCTTTCTCAAAATAAACGTTAAACATGTAATTTTGGTTGTATGTATTACGAATTCACATATTATTTTTAGCCGAATTCCTAATTGAACCAAACACTTCGATAGATTTAGCGTTATATATATACAAATTGTAATTTATGTAGATTCTTCCAATTCTATGGCTTTTCTTCTTCCCTGTCCCGAACTTTCAATTGATGAAAAATTTCCGAGACCTCAAAGAACAAATCGATGGAAATATTTCCTAAATATCCCGTTAGCATCGTCGGTTACGATAAAAAGTGGACAAAAGAACAATTACAAATTTTTTCTTATTTGTCTTGAATTACTATTCCTGAGATTTTCTAAAACCAAATCTACGAATACAGAAAAACAATGAAATATATCGTCACTTGTGATCGAGAATTCATAAAAGAATGTTTTCTAAGTTTTTCCGACTTGTTATTTTCATTGCCTACATTTAAATCTTGGAAACTCATTAGATCATAGCAGATAAGAGAAAATGAAACGAATAAATTGAAAATACTCAGATTCAAATTGTGTACAAGGATTAGATTTACGAGTTGTTTATTCTTGAACATTTTTCTTCCGCTATATGCACAAAATAAGGAGATATTCAAGCATTTTCATTAAATGAGTCTTGAGTTACTATCTTGAGCTCTTATAGGAAACCCATAAGCTTTTCCGGAATCTGAAACTTTTCAATTTTCTTTCTATAAAAATCTCATACAATTATGAACATATTTTAAAATAGGCAACTCGGTCCAACTCTTCATTGATTAATTAAACACTTGGCAAGATTCACAAGTGTGAGTGATTTTACTTAAATACACACAACCAAATTTATATGGAATCACCTGATATTTGAATATTACCTCAGGGATTTTGAAAATTTCGAAAGATTGTTGAAATTAGTCCTTTTTAAGATATTTCAATTGAAAAAAGAAATAAATTAAGGTTTATTTCAAGAAAGAAACAAATAAAAGATAATATGCGACTCTTTCCGCATGTAGTAAAAAAATTGAAGAATGTTTTTTCACGAAGTAGGTGTTTTTTCTCGACCTTAGTAGCTTATTTTATCTCCTCCTGCCCTGATATAAGCCTGAATCTGTCAAGACATGCTTTGGATTAGGTTTTCAACCTCTTCAGGGCTGATATTCTGTCACTCTTCTGTGGCGGCTTGGATGAGCTGTTGTGGGTTTCTTGGATTATCCTGGAGCAATCTAATTTTCGTTTGGAGATCATCCTATAAATTTTTAATGGGATTTCGGTCTGGAGAGCAAGCTGGCCAGTCCAAAATAGCGATTCCCTCTATTTCAAGATAATGTCGCGCGAAGATGCTGGTATGCGGAGGAGCATTATCTCACCGTGGGCACCTCGCCAGAGTCTCACTATGAGTTTCAGCACTAGGTCAACGTAATTTCTAGCCGTTACACTCGCAGGACACGAAATCAAATCTGTTCTGCCTTACAGCATAACGCCACCCCAAAACATCACACTGCCCCCTTGGTATTCCGGAATTTGTATTGCTGCTCGGAGTCTAGCTTGTCTTCCACAACCCCTTAAAACCTGAATTCGGTTGTCATATGATCGAACACCAATTCTGGTCTCTTCCAAAAAAGAACATTTTGCCAATTCTCAATGCAATTTAATTTTAGTTAATTTTTTGTTGTCTGGTTAGCTCTGGAACTCTTTAAGGCCTACTGCTGTATAAACCCCTTGAACGAAGTCTTTGACGTATCGTTTCGAATGATATACTGATGCCTGTTGATTCCAGAAATTGATTTAGGAGTATGGGGTGCGACGCACTAGGGTCTCTTCTTGGAATTTACGGCAAAAAGTGGTATTGTTCTTCCTACGACTTCTTCTAGGCCTATTTTGAAGAGATTGTAGCTCCACGTATCAGGTATAGGTTTTTGAAATCACCCCCTGTGATACCCCCATTGTGGCCGCTATATCACTCAGTGCCCCCACTTCTTCTACGAGATCAATTATTCGACCCCTCTGCACATCGGACAATCCAAGGTAAGGCATTTTCAATTATGATTATAGGCTTTTTTGAATTTTGAAATTCACAGTTTCAAATCTCAGTGACGAGGGTACAATATCCCGATATGTGGTGATAATTCAACATTTCTTATCATACTATCCAGTTTTTTACAACAAAACACTTCATTCTTCACAAGTGGTCACAGATCCATGGTTAAAAATAATCAATAATGTGAAATACCGAGTGATTCCATATAAATTCGGTTGTGTGTAGAAGGGCATTCACAAAAGGAGATAGATCGTTTATTCATTACGTTATAATTCATTACAATTATAACGAACAACCAGACTTCAATCTATTTCCTTTTGTAAATGCAGTTATATTTAAGTTAAATCAATTTGAAACATATATCAAGTATTTTAATATATAATATACTAATTTATAATTTATTCATTTCGTTGCACCATCTGTCAAGCGAGAATTCTATATAATTCCATATAATGTGTTCCTACTAAAATTTGCCACCCCCTCTATCTCAGGATGGACTAATTCTGGCGGAAAAATCTTAGACACGTCAATTTTTTATTGTAGTGGGACCAATTTCTGAGTTGATTCAGATCATGTGAAAATTATAGAGGTAATGATCAGATTATGAAACAGCACGTCTAAGGCATAGTGATGAACCAAACATATCTTAATCTGACGCGCTTGAGTATTTCGAAATTTTGCACATTCTAATAATGGCCGCGAGTTTGCGTCACATTCAAATCGTCAGATTATTATACAAGAGCCTTTTTTTAGGTTCTCTTTCAACCCTTACGTAAGACCACCCCCATCATGGAAACATTCAGATTAACAAACGTACATTTTCAAGAATACGGAGGACATAGATGGTATCGATATCTGATACGCTCGAGTATGTCAATGCAACATTTTTTCTATACATTTTTGAAAATCTCTAGACGTTCCTCCACCGATGAAAAGGTGCGCAACTAAATTCTCGCTGTTTGTCAATAGATGGCACAAGCAGTAAGTGTTGATCGATTTTTACATATCAAGAACGTCTTGTACAAAGCTTAGACATATGGTTAACAAACCACTTTGACACATTAGAGATTTTGTTTTTGCGTCATATACTTTTAGTTGTGAGAAAATGTCTGATTTTGTGCCAAATAATCGTTATTTGCGGGAAGTGTTGTTTTTCTTCTTTCAATCGAAGAAAACGGCGGCTGAAGCTCATAAAGAGCTACAAAAAAGTTTACTGAGATGCTGCTCTAAATGTAACAACGTTCCGGTATTGGTTCAAAAACGGTGATTTCGATGTGTACGAGCGTCTCCGTGAAGGAAGGCCAGAAATCTTCGAAGACGCTGAATTGCTCGATGGGGATCCGTGCCAAACGTAAGAAGAGTTCGCTTCAGCCTTAGGAGTTACCCGTCAGGCCATATCCAAGCGAGTGCATGCGTTGAGAATGATTCAAAAGCAAAGATATTGGGTTCCTTATGATTTGAAGCTAAGAGACGCTGAGCGTCGTTTTTTCGCCTGTGAACAACTGCTCCAGCCTCAAAAGAGAAGGAGTTTTCTTCATCGTAACGGGTGATCACAAATGGATTCATTACAGCAATCCAAAGAAAAGAAAATCTTGGGGACTGCCCCGTCATGCTTCTACGTCATCGCCTCAGCCGAATATTCACGCTGTGAACGTTATGCTTGGTGGGACCAAGTCGCTGTTATTTATTATGATCTGTTGAAACCGAACGAAACCATCACTGGGGAACGGTATCGAACTCAATGGATGCTATTGAGTAAAACACTGCGCGAAAAACTGCCACAATACGAGCAGAGACACGAAAAAGTAATTCTACAGCATGCTCAGCCTCACGTTCGCAAACCCGTTAAAACCTACTTGGAAACGCTCAAATGGAAAGTCCCACCCCAACTGCCATATTCCCCAGGTATTGCACCATTCGAATATTACTTGTTTCGTTCGATGGCACATGGTCTGGCTGATGAGCAGTTCTGCTCGAAAAATGGCTTGATTCGAGGATAGCCTCAAAAGATGAATACTTCTACCGTCACGGTATTCGAGCTTTGCCAGAAAAATGGGAAAAGGTAGTAGCTAGCGATGGACAATATTTTGAATGATTCATTTGTAATCATTTTTCACAATAAAGTTATATTTTAATGATAAAAAAATAGCGAGAGCTTACTTGCGGACCTAATATTTGGCAGCAGTCCAATAAGTCTTTATGACGCTCGAGTAAATACCGATTTAGCATCGTGGGCTTCTCTACTATAATATCAATCTGCGAAACCCCGATAAAGTAGATGGATCTATTTTCAGTTTAGATTATATAAAACTGTGGGTAATTTCTTTCAGCCTCTTCTCTGTTTCAAACTAGAGAGAGTCCTTATGAGAAATCTATTAGTTCAGTGGTTCCTATCTTCTTTGAACATTGGTGATTCATTGAGTGAAAAAGTCCTCCCCAATATATGTTCAATTTTAATCTTTACTGAACTGAAAATCAGATACTGGACTAATGAAAGAACGAATTATACAAATTTCTCAATTCTTGTTTCAAATCTATGAAGATAAAGCAGATGGTATAGTGAAGTTGACGATGAAAGAGCCGTGACGAGAGTGGAACACCTAATTAATATCCACGTAGCTATACTGATTTTTGTTGTACCTAAAAAGGTATTTGTAATTTTCGTTTAATATATTCCCATGCTTTTTTTGATTTAAGTATAATTTTATATCTCAACGACGATAACATGCGCAATTATCGCTATATGTGTAGACACATTAAGGAATTTTGTTCAAGGAACAATATTCAACCATCCGTAGAATGTTAAATATCCTTCCTTGAGGCCAGACCGCCACCTACTCATCTCAATTCGTTGGAGCGTAACAAAACATGTAAATGTTATTGCCCCTTCGATTGACGAGGTCGAATGAGACCGCAACTGCTAGGTGGCCCTAGTTAACGATAATTATGAAAGGTGGATCAGAAAACCAGCTTCTTCAGGAAACAATATTTAACATTCTTCAGAAGGTAAAATATTTTTCCTTGAATTCCTTCAATGTGTCTACACATATAGCGATAGTTTCGCATATTATCATTGTTGGGATGGTGTATACCTGGTTGACAGCCAGACAAGAATAGGGAGCGTTAGTCTGTCGACAGATCGCTTTCTTGCAGGCACAGTGTGTACCCGTGCGGTAAATAGTCGAACAAGTGTGACTTCTCAAGGTTTTGCTGTTTGATATCTACCCTTTGTTTCCATGATTTCCAGGTGGCGATGGTGAGTGGCCCCTGTGTTGGTTCCTTGGAGTTGGCGATTTCAACTATCGCGACCAACTAGATTCAGAAAAAATAATGAGCCTTCATCATTGGACCTGATATTCGCCAACGAAGAACATCTCATTACACAGCCAGAACATCACTGTCCAATTGGTATCTCCGATCATGAAGTTCTCACTTTCACCCTGCAGCTCAATGATATCAAACCTGAAAGATCCAATCATATTGTTTATAATGTAGTCAACTTTGAAACCTTGTTCCACGATCTCCAGAATACTGATTGGCGGTCACTTTTCAGTCCTACAGATGATGCTGGTATTATGTGGAAGAAATTTCACTCCACATTGATGTCGTTAATAGACAGACATTCCCAGAAGAAGACGTGCGAAACCTCTCAAACCATGAATTAACTCAGAGCTTTTGTCGCTGATAAAACACAAAAATCGCCTGTGGAAGAAATAAAAACGCACTAATAACCCTGAAGACTTTTTGAATCATAGAAATTTTTCCTGCTCTGCGTTCTGCACGCCGCCAGTACGAGGAATCTATTGCTGCTTCCGATAACAACAGAAAACTTTTCAAATTTATTCGTACCAATATGCAGTCGAAGGTAAGTGCTCCCCTGCTACGGACAAGTGATGTGAGTATATGTGAATCTGACACTGAATCGGCGGAGGTTTTGGCGGATACATTTTCTAGCTGCTTCACATCTGAGCCAGAGATGGCGGGTTCTACTACGACACCACTGGACAATAGCATAACACATGTAGAGTTCAATCCAGATATAGTGAAAAAGCACCTTCTCAAGCTCAAAAATCATTCGTTCCAAGGACTTGACGGCCTCAGTTCGTTCCTATTGAAGAAATTTGCCGATGTACTTTCACATACGTTGGCTAGTATTATGAAAACGTCCTTCGAGAGTTCCAGCGTTCCTCTAGATTGGAAGAAGTCAAGTGTCACTCCCATCTACAAAAATGGTGATAAACTGAACCGTATAATTTAAGACCAATAAGCCTTTTGTCTGCTGCATCGAAAATTATGAAATCAATAATAGTTGAAGCGACGACAGAGTTCATTACAAAAAACTCCATCATACCACCAGAGCAACATGACTTCGTTAGGGGAAAATCGACTACTACCAATCTGTTACCTTGCCTTAACGACTGGACAAACGCCTACGACCATAGAACACCTACCGATGTAATATATCTATATCTCGATTTCGCAAAGGCTTTCGACAGAGTCACAGCTAAGAGATTAGTGTATAAATTAAATATCGTAAGTATTCGGGGGAAGTTGCTCCTTTGGACTGCTAATTATTTGTGGTGGCGAACATTCGTAGTTGAAGTTAGTGGTGCTTACTCTTCGTAAAGAGTAAAAGTTAAGAGTGGGGTGCCACAAGGATACGTCCTCGGGGCACTGCTATTAATTATTTTCGAAAGTGACTTATGTCATCGTATTAAGTCTTGCAAATCGTTCTTCGCTAATGACACGAAGTTGTATCCAAACCCGCTAATCGGGAGGCAGCTTCTGCAGGACGACGTAGATGTAATAAATCGATGGTGCAAAGATGACTTTCGATGCCGTACGTCCATTATACGCTGACAGGTTACCTGCAGCTGGTCTAACGACTTTCGAGCAACGTCCACGTCGCGGAGATTTGATTTTAACATACAGAATGGTTAAACACAACTACGCCAACCTCAAGAGTTTGTTTACATTAAACGATGATACTCGCTTGCGTGGCCATTGTCTCAAGCTGAGAAAAAGAAAAGTTTTCGACAAGGCAGAGATAGCACATGTTGGTCAATAGAGTGTTCAATGATTGGAATGGGTTTCTAGGTGATGTGGTCTGCTCGGAATCGGTAAATGAATTAAAAAACAAATAGGACTCACTTCTTCTCGCGTAGTGGTGTGTCAATGCTCTAGTACAGTTTATTACGAGATTTTATGTATAAGCTGTGTATACAAATTTATGAATTATCTTCTGTTATTTTAGGCTTCATAGAACTATGTCCTCAGCCTTAAATTTTTTCTAATAAGAATAATAATAATACTTGGTCAAATGAGACCTATTCATGACATCCAACCGAGTTGGTAACGAAGATTATGAAGGGTGAATCAGAAAACATTCCCCGGAAGGTTCAATATTGTTCCTTGAATAAAATTCTTCAAAGTCTTACAAATGGCCTTTTTCACTTTACTTAGGTAAAAATTAAAAAAAATCACACAAACAGTTTTAACCATTTTTTTAGTGGACTCGACAGAAACGAGCAAATTCCCATCAAAAACATAAACAGAAAACTTATGTCAAGTCTCGAAATGTAGTCCTTTCACCGCTCAATGCTATGAAATGGAACCAAGTTAGTTATTTTAATAGATGTCTTACAAAGCATCTATTCAATAAATTTATCATAAATTGTTGTCTGAATTGTTACCTTGATAGTGATTTATATTTTCAGCCTCCCCAGAGTCGCATGTGTCACATTTTAATAAACACCCAAAGGATTCATTTAACATAATCAAAAATGATAATTCAACCTAACTTAACCTAAACTAATCCAAGATTATTTACATACCTCTATAATAAACTTTATAATATGCCGTCTGAATGAATTAAAAGCTAATTTATATTGCTGATCAAATTCAATACTCACAAAACATTAAATTATTCTTCTATATAATTATTATCACATTCATGAAAATATTTTGCCCCAGACTTGAATAATTGCTATACATTCGCTCCAGCTTCAAACTTGGAACAACAGCCATGAAAAACACATGGCACCCTTCCGCGTATCTTACTATCCCAAAGAAATCACGATTCTTGCAACAAATGATGCTACTATTATGACATCGAAACTTGTTCAATATCTTTTTCATTTTTATCTCAAATCACCTAATTTTATGGCTTTCCTAACGAGAAATCGACGTTATTCGATTCCAGCAGGTGCGTTTTATATCGATGAAATCTTGTCTCATATTAACACTATTTCAACTCAAGATGAGCGATAGTTTGAAGAACATCAACTGTGAAAATTTTTTCAAGAGAATGATCATATTATTGGGGTAGGAAGGGATTGTTTGGAATTATATTCCTTAAATCCTATGAATTCACTGGAATCATATCAATCATCATATATGAATACGACTATAGTCAGTTTTGCAGACGATTCCACTTTAATAGTTGAGGGTGATAGTTGGAATGAAACAAAGGAAAAGGTGGAAGAGGTTATGAGAGTTATAGAAAGATGGATGAATGCAAAGCTGCTTACAATCAATTTTGTTAAGACTAAATTCTTACCTTTTTCATGCTACAACCGCAATATGCCATCTTTCAGAACTTTAGATGTTTTTGAAAAAAGGAAAGTAGGCCAAGCTGTCACTTACAGGTGTTTGGGCATTGTTTTCGATAGCCATCTACGTTGTGACCATCATATTTGTACCGTAGTTGCAACTCTTCGCGGTGTGCTGTACAGATTCAAATACCTCAAAAATGTTCTCGATCAAAAAGCTTTGATAAAGATTTACTACGGACTTGTACACTCTATATTATGCTATGGTATTCTGAACTGGGGAGCTGCAAGGGCTGAGCATATAGCTTGTATCGAGGTTTTACAAAAAAAGTTTTCAAAAATCATCTTCAATAAGGAAAATACTTACCCTACTTCACGTCTGTATGATGAAGCTCAGATCTTGGATATTCGTCAAATGTTTGCATTCTCATGTATAATACATTTGTATCGGAATGCATACTTACTGGAGGACTTTCATACCTATAATAAATTGTATGTGACACCTTATGCAGATAAATCCATTGGCTAGTTAAATTTTTTTTTCTTGGGTTCTAGACTGTTTAATACTTTGGCATTGTCAATAAGAAATGTTACTGACATGAGGAAGTTTAAATTTGAACTGAAGAAGATTATCCTTTGTAATGGTAGGGATAAAATTCATGACATCATAGAGTTGAGAAATTAATATATTTTTGTTGAATCTGAGTTTTTTCTGTTTGAGTTTTGTTTTCACTCTTTATTTTGTTCAGCGGATCAGTTTCGGAGTGTTAGGTTTACTTAAGGAAAAAATTAGATTAGTACACTGCAGGCAGTCATATGACTTTGCAGTTTCATGTTTATTTTCTGAGTTTATTGTCAACAACTTGGTTTTTACAACTTATGTACACACAAAATTGTATAGGAAAATAAATATAAATATAAATATTATTATTATTATTATATCTACAAATTTATACACCACTCTTACTTGTAACTTACCATTTTGAACATGATTTCATCAGTAAGACGATTTTGTGTTATTATTCGTTCATCTATTTATTAACGAATAATGAAATAAAATTGTTTCCCTAATGAAACTAATCTCACTTACTGATCTATTTATCAACACATTGGAACACTTCAAGGAACAATACCCTGTAAAGTATTTACTATATACAAATGAATATATATACCCTACCTATAAAATTATTGAAAGTATATCGAGAAATAATACCATAAAAATTATTTAAACTACAAAAGAAAAACCTAAACATGGGAATATTTTTACCATTGCACAACCCAGACGTGTTCAACCTGACTCTGACGGACCCGCTCACAAACTGATACTTCGCGAACAAAAAACACCTCTTTGCTCAGTAATGTGCTGGGAGTATAGAGGCCCACCCTCCGCAGAACATCATCACACTACAAATTGTCGCCAAACATCTTATGCACCAACATTACATTACATTGCATTCATGGGGGTCGATTCGTTTTGCAAGCCTTTCCGAAGTGCGACCATATTGGACTTTTGTTCGTCCCTGTAGGTCTAAATCCCTCACAAAATTAAGAATGTCCCTGGAAGCTTTCCCTTTTACTTTGTGTGGCTCCAGTTTGTCGCTACCGAAGTGTATATGTAACTGACGGACAGTTGCGATGCAACTGCAAGGAATATGTTCGGCAGTTTCATCTTATGCACCAAAGGTATGTCGCTATTTTTTGTTGTGAAGGAAACATTTATTGAAACGGGTGAGACTTTATTTGGAAATATTAAAAATAAAACAGAAATAATGTCTGCTGTTAGAGAACTTCAGTTATCTCGTCCGACTGTCACAAGGCGTACTGAAGTCATGAGTCAGGACATGGCAGATAAACTAAAACATGACATCATGAAATGTACATTCTTTTCTTTACAGTTCGACGAATCCATCGATATGACAGACACTGCCCAGCTGTGTATTTTTATTCGAATGGTATTCAATGACATGTTGGCTAAGGAAGAATTTTCGACAATCATTCTTCTGAAGAGGAATATCCGTGGCGAAGATATATATAAGGTTTTCCTCAATTTTGTAAAAACTACAAGCTACCAGTATAGTGTGCACTACAACCGATGGAGCACCAGTAATAACTGGAAACTAAAACGGTTTTGTGGCATTGCGTCGAGTTATTGAAGATTTTCCTTCATGTTTTTCATTATATTGTATTATACATGAATAAGTTTTGTGTTCAAAATTTTTTAACACGGAGGAAATGGACATTGCAACAAAAATTGTGAATTCCATCCGTGCACGTAGCTTGCAACGGCGGCTCTTTAAGTTGCAGTTGGAAGATAGGGAGTCAGCTGAACACACTGATTTAGTTATTCACATGAACTTCATGTGGTTGAGTCTCGGAAAAATTCTAAAAAGGTTTCAAGAATTATTGCCTGAAATAACAGCTTCTCTAGACGAAAGAGGTGATGACACTCATGTTGAAGAACGAAAAATGGGTAATTGATGTGGCAATTTTGACTGACATCACAATGCACTTAAACACCATTAACTTGGAACTTCATGGTAAACGAAAAACTATTATTGATATGATTAGCGGAGGAAATTATGAGCATTGCAAAAAAAATTTTGAATTCCATCCATACACGTAGCTTGCAACGGCGGCTCTTTAAGTTGCAGCTGAAGATAGGGAGTCAGCTGAACACACTGATTTAGTTCTTCACGCGGACGTCAGAGGGTTCAGCCGTGGAAAATTCCCAGAAAGTTTTCAAGAATTATTGGCCGAAATAACAGCTTTTCTAGACGAAAGAGGTGATGACACTCAGATGTTGAAAAACGAAAAATGGCTGACTGATGTGGCATTGAGATGATCAGCGCAGTAAACGCATTCAAAAGTAAATTGCATTATATGATAGATCAACTGAAGGGAAAGGATCTGAAACATTTTCCGTCTTTGAAAGCAAGGATTCCTCAGTGGATTTATGATACGTATGAGGCTGAATTATCAAATATTTTGGAACAATTCGAAATGCGTTTTTATGATTTGCAATAAATTGGCAAATATAGCATCATTTATGAGTTATCCATTTTCATGTAAGAACATTGAGGAATTAGCTACTAAAATAGCAAGTCAGTTCAATATGAACTCCTGTTCTGTTGGAAATGAGTTGGTGCAGAATATATCAGATATACATCTCAAAGTGAAAGCATCTGATATAAATTTCTGGTGTTTTATATCTGAAGATAAATATCCGAATCTACTGCAAATCGCCCTTCAACTGACGGCAATGTTTGGGTCAACTTACTTGTGCGAGTCTGCATTTTCAGAAATGACGATAATTAAGTCAAAATATCGCTATCGACTAACCACGCTTCAACATCCAAAGTCACACCTTAGTAAAGTTTAACTCCATATGTAACTCTTTTGTTTTGCAACAACCAATAAACTGGCAATTACGAATAACTCTGAGTTTTTTCATTGATATTATATAAAAGAACCCAACTAAACCTAACCCAAACCTTGACTAAAATAATATATGTGCGGAAAGCTAATATCTATATATGCTACGGTACACCTTATCTAGGTAGGTAGGTAGGTAGGTAGGGTGTATCGTGTATGTACGACAACCCAACATTACACATACTTGCAGCCTCTCAAAGACGATCGTAAGTATTCTAAAAATATTGAGGTAGATCGTCACCAGTTCAAGTTAGAGCACCCTTGATCTACAAGACTGATTATAGGGACTATCTCCTTTATTATTAAATAGAACGAGATACTTTGTGAGCAGAAAATCTTGTTTCAATAAAAATATTCGACATCGAATACCTTGAAAAGGGAACAAAATTGGTCTTTTCTTTAATCTCTATGATTGAATGTGTAGGCATTCTCCATTATAAATCTTCTTTCAGAATGAATTTTCAGAAAAATATAGAAATAAAGGAAAGTAACTTAGGTACTTTCTTCGCCTTGTAAAATATCTTATATATGGAATTTTTTTCAAATACCAAATAGATTAAATACGTCTTAACATCATTTATCTGAAAGACATACGCACCGTCAGATATACGAAAGGGTTATTTCGTTTATTTCCTCAGTGTCGAATCATTGATTGAACGTCTTTATTCCATCGTAATCCTCTTAAGTCTTTACAGAAATATTGGACTTTCGAGAAGACGATTCAATTTACTAAGATGAAGATTAAAGAAAGATTAATCGATTTCTGTTCAACGTCCATATAGTGGGGCATGATAAAAATGTAACAAAGTTTGAACATAATTTCACGAAACATTAGTTAAGGTGTCGATCCATCTTCGGGACGACATGATTGATTGAATCACGCAATTCCCGAAATATACAAACATAATTCCGGCAAAGTGAATATCGAAATTTATGATTTCATTTATATACTACGATTTTTCAATTTGCGAACTGGATCGATATTGAGCTTCAAGTTATATCTAATGCTCAAGAAATTGACGTTTTCTTTCAGTATTTTTAGAATAAGAAATGTGTTGGCTGGGTTTGATGATCCCGAGTTTTAACTTTAAAAATTGTTTTCTCCAAAACACATTTAGTAGATTATAGCCTATGTGGAATACTACGAACGAGATTAATGTACGACGCCAAATGTTTGGAAAGAAATTTGCCCTAAAAGGAAGTTGTAAATCTGAGAAAAGGCTCTTTTTGCTTTCATAATTATGGAATACTCAACATTGTAAACTTTTGATTATGAAAATCTGAATTTCACGAGCTTTTACTTAATAAAATAGATGGCATTGAACTCCGTTTCCCCAAAATGGAAATGGAAAAATTGTTATTTGTTATGAAACGTTAAACAATCTGTTCAATTTTATTGATTTTTTCGCCAAGAAGAGATGACATATTCTGATTGATATCGATAGAGTTTTTTGGTTCATATTCATTTTTCCGTTATCCATATAGATGTAATTTTTTGGGTATTTCATTTTGTTTGATGCCAAGCAACTTCAGAACTAACTACAAAACTACAATAATATAACCCAAAATATCGAAATTTCGCATTTTAAACTCAATAATTGACGTGCGCACGAAAACTATCGATGGTTCATATACTTATGGTATAGTATTTATCACTATATATAATAAGGTCCGCAAGGTCATTTGTCCAACTACTATAGTTAAGCCACAAAAACCTATTAGATTATTAGAAGCGCCTAGAAGAAAATACAGACGCCGCGCTTTTTCTCTTGAGAGCATCGACGACACTTACACAAAGCGAAATGTGCATCATTGGAGTGCAGCCGAGGTGTCTTGATACCTATTTCTGCTGAAAATGTTCTCACCGAAATATGAGGATGAATGCCAACATACGCCACTACATTAATTTCTATAATTGAGACCAGATGATTAACAGGTTTTAATTTTGAAAAAAAATCACTCAATTTCTAATCCGCACGAGAAAAAGTCGTTTGTGAAAGTGTCAGTGTATTAGAGAACGGTTTTCAAAAATTGTGCATTGCTTCGCGACAAGTTTTCTGAAAGCGTAGTAGTTCTGGACTCAAAAATTGATACACATGAAAATGTCGCATTTTTATACTGATAAAGGCCCAAACTCCAAAATTTAAAATATCTTCTTATATTATTTGATTAATTCACCACCTGCAGTCTGCCTATAAATAAATAATCTTAACCAAATTTCATTTTGACTATTACCATCTTTGGCACTCGATCAGCATGTGTTCCATGTCACTAAATCACCTAGGCAGGAATGAAGGTTTTGTTTGTTAGTCCTCCCAATTCTCCTTCTGTTGGATTTCAAAGTTGGCATGATCATAAAAAATTTGCCTTTACTAGTAGTCGGTGTGCATATGACCACCACTCAACTTCTCTTCCATACTTGAGATGAGGAGTCGACTCCATACCGTTTTAGCACTGGGCGACTCAATCACCATTCTCTATACTTTCTTTTCGTTAGTCTTATCGGAGCTGTATATATATATATATATATATATATATATATATATATATATATATATATATATATATATATATATATATATATATATATATATATATATATATATATATATATATATATATATATATATATATATATATATATATATAGGAGGGAGGGTGATATTTGCGATTGAGGGCGGTTCGTTTAATTTTCGTTGCAGTAGTAAGGCTATTTTGTGTTGTGAATTCATTTGTGTTGTTCTTCAGTTTCTTTTGTATTGATACAAAATGGGAGATATCGAGTCTACTAAATAACGGTTTTATGAAGGAGTTGAAAAGTTGATTTGCATTTAATCAACTGTTTTCCAAAGATGCATATTATTCGCTTTTGGCTAATGTAAAGGCGTCCAAGGACAAGAGAACCTACAAGAAACCTGAAGATTATTGAATATATATATATATATATATATATATATATATATATATATATATATATATATATATATATATATATATATATATATATATATATATATATATATATATATATATATATATATATATATATATATATATATATATATATATATATATATATATATATATATATATATGATATATAATAAATATAAATAGCTTTCTAACCTCAAAAATCAAAAAACGTGTTTGAAAGAAAGTGCTACTAAAAACAAAGATAAAAATCGCCGAAAATGTGTTATGCTGCAAGAAAATCTCACCAAAGATGCATATTATTCGCTTTTGGCTAATGTAAAGGCGTCCAAGGACAAGAGAACCTACAAGAAACCTGAAGATTATCGAAGATTATTGAGGTATTATATATATATATATATATATATATATATATATATATATATATATATATATATATATATGATGATATATAATAAATATAAATAGCTTTCTAACCTCAAAAACGTGTTTGAAAGAAAGTGCTACTAAAAACAAAGATAAAAATCGCCGAAAAATGTGTTATGCTGCAAGAAAATCTCACCAACCGACTTTCTGAGCGAGTTTCTGGAATCTCTGAAGAAGATACTGTTGTCAGACTATAAATTCAAAATGGCGGATCCTAGTTGGTGGACAGTGTGACCTCAAAAAATCAATTTCTATTGATTGATTATCACAAAATACGAGATTTGGGGTTTTTCGATTTCGCTAATTTCGACTATCGATTTCGATGTTAAATTTTCCGATACTGTCTCACCGTTTCGTAAAAGCAATGGTTTTCTAACCTCAAAACGCGTGTTGAAAGAGTAGGTTGAAAAAAACTAATAAAAAGT
Source organism: Cryptolaemus montrouzieri (assembly GCA_013387265.2). Classification (NCBI taxonomy): domain Eukaryota; kingdom Metazoa; phylum Arthropoda; class Insecta; order Coleoptera; family Coccinellidae; genus Cryptolaemus; species Cryptolaemus montrouzieri. The sequence goes on along the minus strand of JABFTP020000185.1, from coordinate 30,885,327 downwards.
CGCTTAAAAAAAGTGGATGTTAGATGCTATAAAAATCAAGACCTTGACTCAAAGTACAGATACTCGTCTTTCTGGTTACAAAGATTGCATTTGAGAAATGCTTTGTCATAACCCAACTTCTGACTGCTGCATTAATAAATGTCCAGGAACTTGAGCAATTATATCGTTACTTCGTGAACAATTAGAAGATTCCTGTATTTCTGATATACGTTTTTCTTCGTGAACTGCGACTGATAGAGCAACATAAATCACTCAGCCTTTAAGTCTTGAAGATTTTTTTATCAGAACTGTGGCCCCGGTTAACAGTGATTATGAAGAGTAGATCGGAAAAGTAGCTCCTTCAAGGGAGGATATTTAACATTCTATGGAAGGTTGAATATAGTCCCTTGAAAAATAATTTTCTTCGATGTGTCTACACGTTGCGAAATCTCGCATATAGTAACTTTTTTTTGTGAGATGTTTGTGTATGTCTGGTTGTAAACCACATAGAAATGAGGAGCGTCGGTCCTTCGACGAACGGTTCTGTCTGATACATGAGTGTCGCATGGCGGTATGTTATCGAACTAGTGTGACTACTTAACGTTTTCTTGTTTCATCTGCTCTTTGGTTTCGCGAGACGTTGGTGAGGTAGCCTCTGTATTGGTTCGTTGGGGGGCGCAGTGATATTTACATTATTGCGTTCGTTCCAACTAATTGAGATGAGTAGGTAACGGCAAAGCCTTGTGTTACGAATGGGTAGACAATGCTGACGAGGTCAAACGGGACCGAAACTGCAGTCCATTGTTCCTATTCGTGACATCTGACCGTGCTGTACCACTTCCCGGTAGCCCAAGTTAATGGTGATTATGAGGAGTATATCGAAAAACTAGCTCCTTCAAAGGAGGATATTTAACATTCTACGGAAGGTTGAATATAGTCCCTTGAAAAATAATTTTCTTCGATGTGTCTACACGTTGCGAAATCTCGCATATAGTAACTTTTTATTGTGAGATGTTTGTGTATTGCTGGTTGTAAACCACATAGAAATGAGGAGCGTCGGTCCTTCGACAGCCGCTTCTGTCTGATATGAGTGTCGCATTGCGGTATGTTATCGAACTAGTGTGGCCACTTAACGTTTTCTTGTTTTATCTGCGCTTTGAAAAATAATTTTCTTTGAAGTACTAATAATGTTTGATTTCTCAGAAAATTATGCTTACGTGTGCCAGAATGCTTCCCACGCTTTCCATTTTAACAATGACCAATGCACGGTGGTACCTGTGATTGTCTATTATAAAGCAAATAATGAGCTCAATCACAAGAGTATGGTTTTTCTATCTGAAAGTCTGAAACATGGCACCGTTGCTGTGTATGCCATTCAAACGCTATTAATTTCAGAAATGAAAAAATTTGTTAAGGAAATTCAGAAAATTTAGTATGTCACTGATGGTGCAAAAAAACACTTAAAAAACAAATATCAAATTAGTAATTTAATGAGTCATTCTAAAGATTTTAATATTGAAGCAGAATGGCATTACACAGTAGATGCACATGGAAAAAGCATGTATGACGGAATTGGTGCTTCCCTCAAAAAAACAGCATACAAAGCAACCCGTACAGCAAAACCATCTGAAGCAATGTTAACCCCACAAGCATTATTCAATTCGGCAAAAAACATTTCAACAACATATCTTTTATCTACTTTGATAAAGTATTTCATGAAAAATTGAGACGAAAACTAAACCAAAGATCCTTAACTTGCCGAAAACCATGGTTTTGTAGTTCAAAAAGATGGTAGTTTTATAATCAAGAAATTTTCTAATGACATGAGAAAAAATGCAAACCACTGGTCACTAAAATAGAGTGAGAAATAATTTAATGAAAACTTGAAGATTCAAATTGTGAAAATGAATAGAATAGAATAGAATTGAATGAAAGTATAAGGGGTGTACAAAGCCTCCGGCACTTAGACTTCATTGTTCCTGCCTCGCTTACGGCATGCTACGGCAGGTCAGCTTCCTTCCAGAAAGCTAGCAGCCTGCTCGCAATTATGTCATTTATATGGCCTGGGGTTTGAAAACGTTCCCCCAGCCAGTTTAGACGCAACCAAGCCCTAGCGGGAGTCCGTACGGAGATGGAGAGGCATATCGTCATCCTCCCGACACCACCGGCACTTCCACTCATTTGGGAAGCCTATTTTGTGCATATGGTACCGCAGGTAAGCCAATAGTCTAATATCCTACCTATTGCTATTGCAAATGAAGTTGGTCCAGCCCCGGTTACCCTGGGAACCCAACACAAGCTTTGCCTGTCTGCGACCAGCTGTTAACATCCACCACATGGAGTGCTTTGCACGAAAAAGGTCAGTCAATATCGAAAAATTCAACAATGAAATCGCTAATCGTAATCAGTGACCTCAAAAACTCCAAATTTTCGTATTTTGTAGTAATCTATCAATACAAAAATGGACTTATTTATGTCACACTGTCCGCCATCTTGAATCCGCCATCTTGAATTTAAACACTAACATTCTTGTTCGGAGACCCCTAAACTCCCTTATGGAGGTCGGTTGATGAGATTCCTTCAATTATTCCACTTTTTACAGCATTTCCATGAGTCAGTTGTGGAACTCTTAAAGGACGTCTAGAGTGGAGTTGACCGTCGTGCAGTCGTTTTCTCACAGTTTGGTCGGAAATTTGTAAATTATTAACTCGTGATAGCTCTTGAGCTAATTGAGATGCTGTATGTAGTACGATCTCTTCTGGCTTGTAAAACCAAAAATCGGTCTTGGGCGACTTTAGTATTCCTGAAACGACCTGTATGGCGTTCTTTACGCTACTTGTTTCATTGAAACGCGACCATAAACGGTTTATGACACTTGGGTTACTTCCCAGAACCCTGGATACTTCCCCTTGTGAGCTCCCCGCTTGGAGCATGCCAACGGCTCGTAACATCTCTTCTTCAGTCAAATGTCGTCTTTCTCTGGTCGAATCACAAAACTTGAATCTTTTATTTGTGCTTACAACAGAAACAAAGTGCCTACTAACTGATTTCAAACACTGAATACATAAAATAATTATTAAGCAGCGTCGCTGCATTTTTAGTTTTTTTTAAAAAAAACTGAAATCTTGTGCGGCACTCTACATAATTTGGTGAGAAATTGATGCAGGTGTTCATTTCCTAAAAAAAATCATCCATATTGATCGTTCTGGATACGATATATCGATATTCAAAAATGTTCCCTAGACTTTTTTGAGGCGTTTAGTGTCAGTTCGTAAAGCAAAATCAAAAAAAATTGCACTCTCTCGATCCAGGCTGGATCTATACTCCATATAGTATGCAATTTCCCTTCCAATATTTGCTTTCGTAGTTAGATACCTACCTGGTACACGTGTATCGCAGAAACTATTACCCACAAAATCTATTTCCTGTCTTTCAAAATAAGAAAAATATATCCACTACTGGATTGTCGCAGAGTGTCTTTTTATTCGTTATGAGTAAATTCATGCATCCATCAAAACCGGAGCTTTCACTGCTTTCGCGAGAACATATTGGGAACGCCCGCACATTTTCATTGGGATAAATTACATTCGGGAAAATCTGGCACTCTCCCTACATCCTCTTCCACTCGACAAAAAATCGGAAGGAGAACAGCTGCGGTGAGATTCAAAATTTATGAGACACGCGAAATTGAATGGCTCAAATATAAATGGGCCAAAGTCTTTCAGAAACGTTCAGACGTATCTCTCACAGGCGTTGTAATGCAATAATAAATTCAGCCACATCATTTACTTTGTACGCACATATAGTGGAGGCCTGTTGGGGGAGCTCTGCTTTGAGCTCATCCAATAAGTCCAATAAGCTCAGGCTTTAGCCTTTAACAATGGAATAGAAAGTGCTCAGAATGTCAGTCCAGTTCTATAACTTTAAAGCGTTATTATTGCCTGCGAATTGATCAAATATAACTTGAATATGGTTATATTATATGTTCCAGGAAAAATGTAGGCCAACCTCTCAAAATGTCCTCATCCGACCGATTCAAGGATACGATTTTAATTCTCTGACATCATTCTCAAGTGACAATTCTTGCTCTAAATACTTCCGAAATTTTAATTCTCAAGGAAAAGTAATAGTCTGAGATATTGATAATTACACAGTGCGTGAAAATGACACTTCAAAATTCTAACACGCGGGAGGCATACCTAGTAAAACTATATCGGGTACGCTGAATCCAGTGTTAACCACCGTTTTTGAAAGTTGGCTCTTGTTTAGGAGATATTCGCCTTTGAAGTTAGCTGATTTCAGTCGGGTTCGTCGCTTATGACTTCAGTATATTATATGCTTGTAATTCCCAAACCGTTCGGAATAACTCTTTACTGTCTTCGGCAAACTTTTAGCTATTGTCATGGTCAACAACTTTTCTGTATATACCAACATAAAAAATCTCATTCAAACACCGGTTCTTAACAAAATGTCCAAAAAACTTCATTTCTTTGCCATTTTTTCGTTAATTTTCGTCTAAATAATGGAAAAATCAAGAGAATTTCGCTTTAAAATTTAAAAATAAGAAAAGAAAACACATTTCCTATAGTTAAGTCAGAAAATTTAAACGCACAATCATGTTTTAACTCAAATTTCTCACAGACGTCACTGTTGATACGTATTTATTAGTATTGTTACTGATGTTACTACGTATTTTGCTTTTTTACACAAGTTATATATTTGGTAAAAATATCAAAAATGAATTCGTGCAGTAAATTTAATAAATTTTGCTACATTTGTGGAAAGTTTACTCTAATGACATGCAAGCGTTCAATTTCTGAAGAAATAGCTGAATCGTACACACAATATTTCAACCAAACTGTAATCAAAAATGTGAACTGGGCACCAAAAATCGTTTGTACTGGTTGTGTCATAAGATTGAGTGGATGGAAAAGAGGTAAAATGAAATGATTTATCATTTATTTCAAAATTATATCAATTTAAGCTATTTTTATTACAGGTGAATTCCAATCTATGCCTTTTGGCATTCCAGTAATTTGGACAAATCCTCAAGGACATAATCCAGATGACTGTTTTGCTTGTGTTAATGAAATTGTCGGATTGAACAGAGCTAAAAAACGTAAAGTTGAACTCAGAGGAACTAGCTTTGTTCAGTTGCCGTTACCACATTCGGAATCCATTCCAATACCGAAAAGACCCAGTCCGACAGAAGAGTACATTCCATCTACTTTTGATACTATTGGCAAAACGTCTGCATTAGTTTATGTACCATCAAATGTATCTCCACAATGTATTCATGCCGAATTTTCTCAAAAAGATCTGGATAAAATTATTCTTCGATTGAAATTGTCGCAACGTCAGTCCATTATTTTGACTCAGGAATTGAAAAAAAAGAATGTCTTAGCACCTGATGTGAAAGTATTTGGAGCAATCGGCCGTCATAGACAGTTCACTGCTTTATTCAAATCCATCGAAGACAATTCATTCGCGTACTGCACTGATATCAAGGAATTTGTATTAAAAATGCATCATGAGTATAAACCAGAAGACTGGCGTCTTTTCATCGATTCGTTCAAAAGTAGTCTCAAGGCGGTTTTGCTTCATGTCACGAACTCCAAAAACAGTGTCCCGATTGCCATCAGCACAAAAACGACAGAAAATTACGAATCATTGAAAAAAATCCTTGATTTGGTGAAATATGAAGACCATCGTTGGGAGATTTGTGCAGATTTGAAGGTGATAACTCTTTTGAGAGAAATGCAGACGGGATATACGAAAAACATGTGTTTTATATGTTTATGGGATACTCGATATGCCGGCGACCAATATGCCAATAAAAGCTGGCCTATGAGACAAGGGTTCAGATAGCGTCGAGAAAACGTCGTTGAAATTCCACTTGTGCCAATCGAAAAAGTGTTGCTTCCACCTCTGCTTATCAAGCTTGGAATTGTTAAAAATTTCATCAAGGCCCTAGATCCTGAAGGCAATGCATTCAATGAGTTGAAGCGAATTTTCCCAAGATTGAGTGGAATGAAAATAAAAGAAGGTTTGTGTGAAACTATATACGTACCAATCAACCTAATTGATTCAATATTTAACACATATTTTTTCGAATTATTTTATTACTCAGTGCATACTCAATGGACCTGATATTCGACGCTTGATGAGAGACCAACAATTTAAGAACAGTTTGCCGAATTTGCAGCTCGTTGCTTGGGTTTGCGTCAAAAGAGTCATCGAAAATGTACTTGGAATTCATCGTGACGAAAACTGGCGCATACAAGTTGAAAATATGCTCGTTGCTTTCCGTAACATCGATGTAAAAATGTCTCTGAAAATTCATTCTTTACATTACCATGCAGACAAGTTTGCCGAACAATCACCATGTGAATCAGATGAGCATGGTCAACGGTTTCATCAGGTGACGGCTAGGCTTGAGGACTGGTATAGTGGAAAAAATCTTGATTCTTTATTAGGAGACATTTGCTGGAATTCACAGCAAGATGAAGATGGAGAAGAAGAAGAATGAACATGAATTTATATGTTTATTTGTTGGAAATTGTTGGAATTGGAATAAAAATTTGAGTTAAAATCATGATTGCGCGTTTAAATTTTTTGATTTAACTATAGGAAATGTGTTTTCTTTTCTGATTTTGAGATTTTAAAGCAAAATTCCTTTGATTTCTCTTTTATTTAGACGAAAATTAACAAAAAAATGGCAAAGAAATTGAGTTTTTGGACATTTTCTTAAGAAACGGTCTTTGAATGAGGTTTTCTATGTAGGTTTATTCAGAAAAGTTGTTGGCTATGACAATAGCTAGAACTTTGATCAAGACAGTAAAGCGATGTTCCGAACTGTTTGGGAATTACAAGCATATAATTTACTGAAGTCAAAAACGACGAAGCCTACTAAAATCAGCTAACTTCAAAGGCGAATATCTCCTAAACAAGAGCTAACTTTCAAAAACGGTGGTTACCACTGGATTCAGCGTACCCGGTATAGTTTTACTAGATATGTCTCCCGGGTGTTAGAATTTCGAACTAGCACAATGTTACCAATGTTTTGTAGGTAACCCACAATGGTTTTTATCACAACATTCTGGTAAAGATAATTCTGTTTCACATTTGTCTTTCATTTTCGCAATACTGTTAATCACAGTTGTCGTTTGTTGGACAAACGTTGAAAATGGTTCACTCGACTGATGGGGAATCTAGTCAAGGCAATTAACACCTATGCCATTCCAGTGTTGTTTTACTCATTTGGAATAATCAGATAGACTAAGACAGAACTGGATGATATTCAAAGGCAGACTCGAACGATGCTGACAAAGTACAATAATCATCATCCAAAATCGTCTGTGGTACGATCAACTTTGAAGCGGAAAGAAGGAGGACTCGGATTAATAGATGTTGTCAATTTACACACCGAACAGATAAGAAATCTCAGAGAATTCTTCTCTGCAAAAGCTCTCACTTCTGACCTTCATAGGGTGGTATCGTTGGCTGATGAGGGATATATACCTCTAAATCTTGCTACCAGAGATAACCTTCTGATTCTACCATTACTATCTGATACTGAAAAACAAGAGCAATGGTCAAGAAAAGAATTGCATGGACGACATCACCATGAGATTAATCAACCACACATCGACAAAGAAGCCTCCAACAAATGGTTTATTAAAGGAGAATTATTCGCGGAAACAGAAGGATTCCTTATGGCCATCCAAGACCAAGTGATCGCTACAAACAACTACAAAAAATTTATTATGAAGGACAGAACGTTACAAACAGATAAGTGCGGAAAATGCCATATAAGATCGGAGAATATACAGCATATTACGTCCGGATGCGGACCACTGGCCCATACGGACTATTTTCACAGGCATAATCAAGTGTGCAAAATTATCCATCAGAAACTTGCACACAAGTACGACCTTCTGAATACCTTCCAGCCATATTACAAGTATCAACCGGCTTCCGTATTGGAAAATGACTCTATCAGATTGTACTACGATAGGCCTGTTATCACTGACAGAATGGTGACGAATAATAGGCCGGACATAGTGGTGTATGATAAGAGAGCCAGAAAAGCAATGCTGGTGGATTTCGCCATACCGAATAATAACAACGTGCTGAACAAGTTCCAGGAGAAAAAATTCAAATACACACATCTTGCTATTGAGATCAAGCAGATGTGGTACCTCGAGAAAATAGATATTGTTCCTGTCATTGTATCCTCGACTGGGTTAATACCCAAAAATTTGCATGATAGCCTTAAGAAATTAGAATTGCATAAGAATACCTATATAGAAATGCAAAAAGCTCTAATTCTTAATACATGTAGAATAGTTAGGAAATTTATGTCAAGTATATTGTAATCGAGCCTATTCCCTTTGATTGCTGAATCTGGGAAAGGTAAATTATATCCAGCTAACAGCTGAGATAGTGCATAAGTCCACGATAATTGATAGTGGTACAAACAAAAGTTAGAATTGAAGAAATTAGAAAAAAATGGAATAATTGAAAACATTCTTCCCTCACGTTTTGAAGAAAAAATGTTGCTCATGTTCGATACAATTGCTTCAAAATTAAGACTTTTTGATGTAAGAGCGATTTGAATACAGTCTTTGGCGTTTAATCGATTTCTGTTCTTCGTTTTTATGTTTGTTAGAGTAGAAAAGCCTTGTTCGCACAAATATGTTGTTCCAAATGGCAAAAACTTTTTAACCGCCTCTTCATGTGCAATTTTGAAAGCCTTTGCAGCTTTTAAAATCCAAAAAGACGTCAGATTTGGTTTGTTCTCAAATTGAATACGTGCTTCAGTATTAGATCGAAGTTCAAGAATTGCTTCTGCAAAACCTGAAAGTTCTTCTGGTATCATAGCAATTTCACAATCCAACTGATTATACGTGTATCAAGATCTGGAAAGTAATCTGAAAACCACTCTCTGAGTTTGATAAGATGTCTTACAATTGTATTCTTGATGTCAGCAAAAGTAATATATTCGCAATCTTCCAAAAACAAATCTAATCTTGAAAAAAAGGCTATCCTCTTCTGTTCTATCTTCTGCCTCCAATATTGCAGCTTTAATCCAAACGCTGACACTATTTCTCTCGCTGAAAAGATATTAATAGTCTTTCCTTGCAATTCTCTGTTTAATATATTTATACTCTCAAAAATGTCCGCTAAATATGCGAGATATGCAACCCAGGAAGAGTTTTTAAACGAAGAACTAAATCAGTGTGTTCAGCTAACTACCTATCATCCAACTACAACTTAAAGAGCCGCCGTTGCAAGCTACGTGTACGGATGGAATTCACAATTTTTGTTTGCAATGTCCATAATTTCCTCCGTGTTCAATACTTCTGAACACAAAACTTGTTGGTGGAATGAATTGAAGGGAAATCTTCATTAGCTCGACACAATGCCACAAAACCGTTTTTGTTTCCAGTCATTGCTGGTGCTCCATCGGTTGTAATGCACACTAATTTATATATTGGTAGCTTGTAGTTTTTTACAAAATTGAAGAATACGTCATATATATAATCGCTACGGGTCTTCCCCTTCAGAGGAATGATTGTCAAAAGTTCTTCCTCAGCCAACATGTCATTGAATACCATCCGGATAAAAATACACAGTTAAGCAGTGTCTGTCATATCGGTGGATACGTCGAACTGTAAAGAAAAACATGTACATTTCATGATATCATGTTTTGTTTTATCTGCCATGTCCTGACTTATGACTTCAATACGCCTTGTGACAGACGAACGAGATAACTGATGTTCTCTTATAGCAGACATGATTTCTGTTTTATTTTTAAAATCTCCAAATAAAGTCTCACCTGCTTCAATAAATGCTTTCTTCACAATCGATCCATCTTCGAAATGTTTCTTGTGTTTCGCCAATATATGAGATATTTTAAATGACGTGATCGAAGCAGCTTTTGATTGTTTGGCTAGTCATGGTTCGTTCTATTTTCATACAAGATATCAAATCACGTACTTTTCGTTTTCTTAATTCGCTCTAAAATCTCACCTGTAAAAATACATAAGTCGTTGGATTTCGACGCTTGTGTCTCAAAAACAAATTGACAGAGTTAAATTTTTTTAAAGAGGCATCTCTCCGAGTACTTTAAGTCTATGAATTATAGAAATTAAATTGAATGGAGTTATTGTATTTGTTAATAATGAAAGAACTGAACTTTGAATTGTTGTTGAAGCCGTTTTAATCGGCTGATTTCAATTCTTCAAAAATCAAATTGAGTGGTTTTTCGAATGTGATCACATTTTCAAATGATTGAAACTTCGCCATTTTCGTTTGCAAATATAAGAATATAGCCTATTCTATTTTTCAATTTAGGATTGCAAAATTATTGTTCGAAAGCTAAAGTAACCAGTTTAAACAAATCTTCGTTATGTCCTCAGATCTTTTAAAGTATTCTTAAAAATGAAGATAAGAAGTTTTGGTCAGCTTTTTATAGATATTTTTGCTATTTCGAAGCAATGTTTTTAGTTTTTGAAGTTTTAACTTATACACTCCTCACAAAAATTGTCGCATCCCCTTACTTTTACGACAATGCTATGTAAACTTTCAGGTTGGTCATTCAAGAGTCGCTTGGTATATTTCTGAAGTGTAAAATAAGAAGACATCATTCAAAAGAGATGAGTTTATGATTGAAAATATCAACAATTTTCGAGTTAAAGAAAAGTGAAAAAAATTCTATCAAATTCCAAATTTCAGGAAGCAGATTTTCTATTTGTTGGAGTGTTCTACAAGGCATCCTACGTTGCTGCATTTGCGACCCCATGTTGTTTCAAACATGTTCTATGGGATTCAAGTCGGGACTTCTGGCTGGCCATCTTAAAATATGAATTTCGATATTTTGCAGAAATTCTGTAACAACTCTAGCTGCATAAGGCCGAGCATTATTATAAATGGAGCTTTCGCCAATCAATGGGCCAAATGGTACAACATGGGGTTCAACGATATCTGCGATGTATCTGGCCGCTGTCATCCTTCCATTATTCACTTGGACTAACTCAGTTCGACCATGGAAAGAAATGCTTCTCCACACCATTACTGAGCCCCCTCCGAAATTTTTGGTTTGCCGGATATTGCATTTCTGATACCGTTCCCTAGGTCGTCTGTATACAGGCATGCGTTTATCATTTGATATTAGACAGAACCTGGACTCATCGGAAAAGAGAACATTCGACTATTCTGGAATACCCCAATTTGCATGTTCCCTCGCAAAATGAAGTCTTGGAACTCCATGCTCTCTGGTGAGACGCGGGCCGATAGAACCCATCCTTGGTTCGATATTGTCTTCTCTGAGCCTGTTCCTAATAGTTTGCAATGAAATATGCACATTTCTGGAAAGTTCAAGTTCATTTTGTAGCATTCTAGCCGAACAGTGCCGAACTCTCAGTGAAGTTAAACGAAGCCAACGATCATCAACTGGAGTTGTTATCCGATTTCTTCCCTGTCCGGCCCTTATTTCATATTCCCCTGTTTCCTGGTACTGATTAATTGCTCTTGAAATAGTGCTTTGGTTAACATTCAACAATTAAGACACGTAACGTTGGCTTCGCCCCTCCTCTAGAAGTGTTACGATTCTAACCACTTCATGATCTTTCAAATAGCGTCCAGGACGTTCAGCAGCCATTACAACAAATTCAGAATCGAAAATCAACAAGAAATACAGAAAACTTTCATTAATTTAGCGTGAAAACTGAAGATAAATTGAATGAATACAAGTCATTCGTGTTTCAGACGTGTTTGAGATGATATGGAAACGAATGTTAGTGTATAGATAAGATTTTTTTCCCCTCATATGTCCAAAAACATATGTTGACAAAGGAACTGCGACCGAGCTGTTTAATCGATTGTGGAATTCAGAATACCAGGTGATCGACATATCGCGGAAAGAATAAATCTCACAATGTTCGTCTATAAGTCAATGGATACCGTGGTCTAATTGATCTTCCTAAATTTTTAGATTGAACTAACACTAATTAACCAGATCAGACATACACTCACACTAGAATATAAGCGGAATTTCATCCCTTTAAACGAAGGAGCGTGAACAGGATATTTGGAACGCTACACCAGGAAAATTCATCCTGTTCCTCAATCTGAGAATGATGAAGTTTGCATGTCAGCTGTCAAAAGTTGGGAATAAGAGGAGATTTTTCTTTGAAAAATGTGTTCTACTTCATTTTAACCAGACGATCAAACATTCCTGATATTGTTATTCACCATGATCTGTGGAATATGATCTTATTTTATAAAATGCATCGAATCCTTTATATAGGCTGGAAATTATAAATGTCAGCGCCTGCTGCGTCGAAAGCTACGGAAATCAACCGCTATGCATCTGCTTGCTTTATCCCAATTGTTTGAATCCATCACAAAGAATTTCCGTAACCTGTAATACGATTGAGAGGAGATATTCCTTTGATATTGAAATAAATTTTCTTCATGACTGGAAACATAGAGGACCTTTGATGTGTACCTATCGGAGAAGTAACTTCATTTCGGTATATGGGATGAGAGAAAAATATTTGTTTTCAGAGCGAATATTGCTTCTTTTTTGTATCCAATATTGAAATAAAGTGAGATACTGGTATCGGGATGAAATGAAACGGAAAAGAATAAATATTCCAAGCACTTTCATTTGTAGATTAAAGTATCCGCTTAGCATCACTTCAGTGGATATTAAAGGGAATTCATTATCTAATCAAAGCGGCGTTATTTCATGGCTATAGAAAGCTATGAATCAGTTCAGTAGGACGCGTTCATTTTGTGAAATATTTCTGGAAAGTATTCAAACTTTGATCAAAATATTTTGCAGCTGACAAATGGATCCACGCAGATTTAAATAAGTGCAAATATTCGGGAAATGTATGAAAACTAGTTTTGATTCCACTAAAGATATAACAAATAGCTTTCAACTTTTTAGCTGCTCTATATGTCTTCAGAGACATGTAGCTTAATATGAGGCACGAATTTTTCCCTTTATTCTCTGCAAAAAGAATATAACACTAATGCAAAAAACTACTATAAACTATCGCTGTTCACAAACCAAAGCATTCCGCCAGTCGTGAATGCCTTCAGGACGGTTGTGAAGACATGCGGGTTACGTCTGTGCCCCACAGAGGTCGCTCTGAAGTTCTGGCGCAGAGATAATAATAATAATTACTTTATTTCATTTCCATTTACAAACTTAAATTTTCTAACTATTAGAGAATTCTTATCTCATAGTATAAGTGCTATCATGAATTGAAGTAGGTGAGAACATTAATATATTAAGAAATAATTAATAAATACAACTAATAAAATTGTCTGCTACTAATGAACTGTGAAACAGGAAAGAATAATCCTTGTGCCTAATTTTAACAACAACAACAATACTTGATGAGTTATCCCTAATATAAAAAGAGGAAAATATAACAGTAACATAGATTTCGACAAAAAATCAAAAGACATAGTCCCACTGAAAAGCGAATCAAAAAACGTATAGAAGTAGCTTAATCAGAACGACCCTGTACACATATGTAAATTAAAATGCGTTTTTGAAATCCATTAAGTTGGTTAGAAAGGATCGGATGTTCGAGAGAATCCAACTCTTGGTGCTTTTTTTAAACAGTTTCAGGGCGGTCAAGCTTCTGATATCCTGTGGCAACATATTGAAAATTCGAGGTGCAAAGTATAAGAAACACCTTGACCTGCCGTGTTCCGCGTTCGAGGAATGAAGAAGGCATTTTTTAGCATATCTAGTCATGTGATCATGCGAAATTGGTTCGTTTGTATTTCCGCCCCTGAAGTGATGGCAAAGAATCTTCTCACAGAATAACTGTCTCAAATCCAAAATTCGGGTCTCGGCATTAAGTGCATCTGAAGGGAGAGTCTTATTTTTCGTATATATAATTTTCACGTGTCCGTGATCAGCTCTTGTTTGAGACAGCTTCTGAATTGAGTAGGGAGAGAGTGTCAATTGGACAAGAGACATTACGGAAGGAGAAGCTCAACTCCAACACGGCGCGTCCCCGGGCGGAGGATAGGGGAATGCTCTCCAGATATGAGGGTAGGTGCAGAATGCACCCGCGAACCAAATGGAGCATGGCATAGAGCAGCAGCTGTGCCATTACTGAATCGAGGCTATCGAGAAATGATCTCCCTAAAGGCTCGATATCAGAAACCCACAGGCTATTGTCTCATATTGACTCAACCGGCTATGATACTGCGATGGAGAAGGCCACGGGAAACCACTCCATTATTTTCCCTAGTACATTCATCATGGCAACGAAACATGAAATAGACATACGTACTGATCATGGTTGTCGGAAACCAAGATCCGGCAGGGGAGGGGAAACTACATACAACACAGGGCCTTCCAGGTCGTCAATCTGCGAAACTCCTGTGACGCAAATAAGAACAAACATACTGTGAAGCTAATAGGTTCATGGAACGTAAGAAGTATGTTTATGAGCGGCAAAGTTCACAATACCATCTATGAAATGGCTCGAAAAGACCGACAATATGGGACTTAGCGAGACACGCTGGCCAAGCTCTGACAACTGCCAGATACATGACCACACAGTATATTACTCAGGCAATGACAACCCAGATCACCGAAACGGGGTCGCTTTTGTTGTGTCCAAACAACTAAAACCGTTTGTGAAAAGTTTTGTTCCTTATTCAGCCAGAGTGGCAATGATCAAGGTTAGTACCAAACCCATAGATACCAACATAATTCAGGTTTATGCTCCCACCTCCGAAGCTGATGATCAGGAGATCGAACAATTTCACGCCCAAATGGAAGTTCTCTTAAAATCTATAAAAACATGTGAACCAACATTAATAATAGGAGACCTGAACGCAAAAGTAGGTATGGGCAAGTGGAGATAGCGTAGGATGCTTTGGTCTCGGTGAGAGGAATGAGAGGGGTGACCGACTTGTTCAGTTTTGCAAAGAGAATAATTTTTCACACATTTTTCAGGTTGCCACCACGTAGATTATACACCTGGAAAGCACCCAGTGATTCACCCGATAACATAATACGAAATCAAATTGACTTCATCATCATCAACAAAACGAAGACCTATCCTGGTGCAGAATTGCGTCAGACCACAACCCCGTTATTTCTCAATTTCAGATTAAACTCAAAAAGCTGAACAAAGCTCTGTCAAAGAACCGCATTGACATCAGAAGGTTAAGAGATGAAAATATCAGAGAACAAGTCAGGAATACAATTGGCACATGCTTGTGAAAACTAGAGGAAGAACAAGAAACAACTCCAGGAGACAAGTGGGAAAACCTAATCAAAACAATGGATTTAACATGCAAGCAGTACTTACAGAGGAACAACCGACCAGACAGGGATTGGATGACGGATGAGATTAAGAACATGATGGACAGAAGAAGAACTGTAAAGAATAGAGCCTCACAAGAATATAAAAATATCAACAAAGACATTAAAATCAAAATAAGACAAGCAAAGGAGGAATGGATGAACCGAAACTGCCGGGAAATAGAAGAACTGGAGCAAAAGTACGACTATGCTGGTGTACATAAAAAAGTAAAACAGATGGTGGGAAAAAGCAGATATAAAACAGCAACCTTAATGGACAACGACGGCAAGGTTATTATAGACGACGCTGATAAATTAGAAATATGGAAAGACTACATATTAAATCTCTTCGGAGACACTCGTTCTGAAATACGTGCATCACAAGCAACCACCGGACCATCAGTAACTCGTGATGAAGTACTACATGCTCTGTGAGCAATGAAAAGTGGGAAGGTGCCTGGCCCAGATAACATCTAAATAGAATTTCCTGACAATGCCATCCCAAAGAAGACGATATCTAGTAAATGTGACGACTACCGACTAATAAGCAATGAGTCATATAACTAAGCTCTTTCTGAAGGTTATCCACCGACGAATATACAGCAGATGCGAGGAACATCTCTCTGAGACGCAGTTTGGTTTTCGTGAGGGTCTTGGGACCAGAGAGGCCATATTGTCGTTGCAACTTCTAATCCAGAGATGCAAAGATATGAGCCAGGATGAGCACATTCGTTTCATTGACTTCTCCAAGGTGTTCTATAATGTCAGGCACGACAAACTCATCCAGATATTGAAAACATCTAATATCGACGAAAAGGATATAAGAGTTATCACCAATCTGTACTGGGAACAGCGTGCGACAGTAAAATTGGATAATGTGAACATCTCGGTGGAAATGGAAATATGTCGTGGAGTACGACAGGGATGTGTTCTCTCTCCAACACTGTTCTAACTGTACTCAGAGGGAATCTTTCGTGAAGCCCTAGAAGGTCAACAAGGTATAAAAGTTAATGGACTACCTATAAACAACATCTGCTTCGGCAGATGATACTGCTATCATAGCCAGTAGCTTAATAGATCTGCAACAACTAGTAGAAAGGGTTAAAGAACACTCAGAACGATACGGCCTGAATCTAAATATACCAAAAACAAAATATATGTTCGTAACCAAAAGAATAGGCATACAGGGATATATCACTGTCAATGGGGAGAGAGTACAGCAGGTCCAGACATTTAGCTATTTGGGAGCGACTGTGTATGATTCGTAGGATTACAAGGGAGAGGTATTGTGCCGAATTGAGAAGGCCAGAGTGACATTTTTAAGAATGATAAAGATGTTTATTGCCAGAGACCTAACACTTAATCTTAAGATCAGAATGCTCAGGTGTTATGTTTTCTCTGTTTTGTTGTATGGAGTAGAGTCGTGGACTGTCAATGAGACAATTATTAATAAACTGAACGCATTTGAGTTGTGGTGCTACAGACGTATTCTCAAAGTTTCATGGACGCAGCATGTTACTAACGAGGAGATCATAAATAGAATGGGCAAGAAGAGGGAAATTGTTCAAACGCTGAGGGAACGGAAGCTTCAATATCTTGGCCACAAAATGCGACACGACAAATATCGACTAGTAAATTAATCCTTCGGAGAAAACTTGAGGCGAAAAGAGGCCCTGGAAGAAGACGTCATCACTCGTAGATGAAGAACTTGCGCGATTGGTTCGGATGGACTGTTTCGAGCAGCAGTTAACAAAGTGAGAATTGATATGATGTTAGCCAATGTCCGGAACGGATAAGGCACCCCTAAAAAGAAGAAGATGATTTTCAAAAACATTTTCTGAATGATTTCTAACTTCTTCAAATATATACTTTCCACACCTCCCCATACTACGATTCCATAGCCGAGAACAGATTCAACCAGAGCAAAGTAAGGTATTCTAAGCTGCTGTACTTCACAAAACCCCTTACACAATCTGAAAAGCGAAAGGAGACTCCTCAATTTCTTGACCAAATACTCCATATGTCCATCCCAACGTAAGTGGGAATCAAGTATCACCCCAAGGTATCTCACATCATTTACTCTCTTTAATTTGATCAGTGCACTCTCCATCCGAATATTCAAGAACCTTCTACGAAGGTAGATCAGATACTTCTGACATAATCCCCGTATGTCTCCGTGAATCTGCATTGAGTCCATGATGCGACCTTTAATCGTTATAATGATAATAAATAGGAATTTTCTACTACGAAAACCAAACAGTTAAATTACAATACGTATTATATCAAGGGTTCTTCATGGATAGGGTTTCATCAAGTTATACAGATTGAAAATTTTTCGGAAAGCTTGACTTAGTTTCTGAAAAATTAAAGGTTTGACTTGACTTCATTTGGCAACCCAAAACCTTGACTTGACATCAAGCTTTTTCAAAGTGCTTGAAAGCTTTATACTTGTGAGAGCATACAGTCAAGTTCACTTGCTAAACGCTTGTTGCCGTACCCGAACAGATGCAATAGAAGTAATAATAATAATAAATTGGAATTTTCTACTACAAAAATCAAATGGACAATTTATGGTAGGGATTATATCAAGGCGTCTATCTGGATTGGATTTCATCAAGTCAAATAGCTTGAAAGTTTTTGAAAAAGCTTAATTTGACTTAAAATCCAAGCTTTTACAAACCCAGAGGTTTGACCTGATTCTGCAACCCAAAAGCATGACTTGACATCAAATTTTCAGGTAGCTTGAAAGATTGATACTTGTAAAATCATACAGTTGAGTTCACTTGCTCATCGCTTGTAGCCATGCCCGTAGGTGTGCAATAGATATAGGTAGTATCTCTAGTCATACAGAATTTTTTAATTGGTGTGACACACTGGGTTTTCAAAACTTAGTACGTTCGATATAGTCAATTCGTTTCGCAGCGCAACAAGTAGATACAAAAAGCTCCTCGAGGGAATTTGGTTAATTCAAAGGAAAATGGGAAGAAATAAAACAGCACTCATTTCAGAAGTATAAAGAATTTCGTTAAATGATGTCACCTACAACATACAATAGCTTTCTATATAAACACCTCAAAAAGTCTAGGGAACACTTCTGAATATCGATATATCGTATCCAGAGCGATCAATACGGATGATTTTTTAAAGAAATGAAACCTGCATCAATTTCACCAAATTATGTAGAGTGCCGCAACAGATTTCAGTTTTTTATGAAAACTAAGAATGCAGCAGATGCGACGCTGCTTTATAATCATTTCATGTATTCAGTGTTTGAAATCGCTTAGTTGGCACTTTGTTTCTGCACAAACAAATGATTCTTTTGTGATTCGACCATGGAAAGATGACATTTGACTAGAGAAGAGATGTTACGAGCCGTTGGCAAAGCTGAACAACGGGAAGTATCCAGGGTTCTGGGAAGTAGCCCAAGTGTCATAAACCGTTTATGGTCGCGTTTCAATGAAACAGATAGCGTAGAAGAACGCCATACAGATCGTTTTAGGATGACTGCAGTCGCCCAAGACCGATTTTTGGTTTTACAAGCCAGAAGAGATCGTACTACCACAGCATCTCAATTCGCTCAAGAGCTATCACGAGTTCATAATGTACAAATTTCCGACCAAACTGTGAGAAATCGACTGCACGAAGGTAAACTCCACTCCAGACGTCCTTTAAATGTTCCACAACTGACACATGGAATCGCGCTGCTCGTTTATCTTGGTGGTAAACTGGGATCAAGAGAGGTGGGCCACAGTTCTCTTCAGTGGTGAATCTAGATTTAGTTATTATCCCGATTCGGGAAGAATTCGAATATGGAGGGAACCTGGAAAGCAAAACCGTCTCCAGCATGCTCGAGAAGTTGTTAGACAGGGAGGCGAATCAGTGATGTTTTGGGGAGATATACGACTTGGTGGAAGAACTGACCTCGTTTTCATACAGAACAACCTCACGGAAAATTCTTACGCAAATGAGATAATTTTACCTGTAGTGGTACCGTATCTCCAAACAATGGGTCAAAATCCACTCTTCCAACAAGATAATGCCCCTCCTCATCGTGGAAGAGTTGTCTTGAACGTTCTTGAAGAGAATGATATCGATCTTCTACCGTGGCCATCCTGCTCCCCAGATCTGAATCCCATCGAGCATGTGTGGGACACCCTAAAAAGAAATCTCCTGCGTCAAAACGTCTTCCATCATGAACAGGAGCTTCGATTAGCAGTTCAGGGGGCTTGGAATGACTTAGGCCAAAATGTAATAGACAATTTAATATTGAGCATGCCGCGACGATGCCAAAGTGTCATTAATAACAGAGGTGGACCTTCTGGGTACTGAAAAATATAAGTGCTTCAATATCGTTTCGAAAATATTAGTTCAGGTTTTTTTTGTGTTTTACCAAATTTCGTCATTTTCAAATTTCAAATTTTTTTTATAATAGGTGCTTTGGAGAAGTCAAATATTATTTTGTTTTCTCGAGAATACATTATATACAATACATCCTAACAAAAACCGAAAGATTTCTATAAATTCGAATCATCAAATTCATATTTTAAAGATATTGGTAAGTGTTCCTAGACTTTTTGAGGTGTTTAATATACAATAGATTCAAATGAAATCATTCTTTCAGAGGTTTTTCGTACCATTCGTTAAGAACTCAATATTCTTTATAAAAATATATAAAACCTGAAGGAAACGTATGTAGTGCCGTAACCTAGCGGTCAGAAGAGTGAGTATAATAATCTATCGACTAAAGTTTACTTATTTCGACGATATTCCGCAGAACCCTTTTGGAGAATGACTGAATCCCCTAGAATCGAAATTGAACGGTAATTCCCTGAGATACGAGAGTCGGGAGAGTTCAGGGACTTCCCCGAAGCTTGTATATAAAAAACTGCTCTCCCTTTCTTATTCTATTTCTTGTGAATAAACTGTTACTGTTATACTATTATCTTTATACCAGTACCGCAGACCACTCTGAAAAAACTAAGAAGATTAAATACACGTTGAGTATTGAAAATGTTCGGCTTCTATTGAGAAGCAGTTCTCGAAAACTGATTTAACTATTACCAAGACTCGAAATAGATTGAATCATAAATCAATTGCGATGAGTTTAATTCAGTTATCTTTATTTCACAAAAGTTTACTTCAGTTGTTCCATAGAAAATTTATTTATGTTGTTTTTGAGATGTTAGAGCTGTGTTTTATTTGGAAACATATATTTCACTTTCACTTATGTTCTTGTCCTGTAATTGTGTGTCCTACAACAACTTTATGAATTCTTTTCGGATTATTACGTTGACTTTCATTTAAATATTTCGCGAACAAATGTTCAGTATTATTTGAACCTTTATTTTCGATTTTATTGCATATAAGAGCAAGTTCAATGTTCTCTTGCTGATTCAAGCTTTCAAGAAGCTTTTATCTTCAAGCTTTCAGGAAGAAAAAGCTTGACTTGAATTCGACTTGATTTCAAGTCAAGTCTAGTCAAGCAGCTTGATTTTCAAGTCAAACCGTGAATCCCTAGTCATGGATATTGGCACCTAGTCCTATGGCTCTTACTCCCTCTTTCCTTGTAAGTACATCCCTTGCTAAATTCTTACAGATAAATCTCTAATAGACCGAGGAGATCAGTAACTTCCAGCTTTTCTGCGCCCAGGCGGTTCCATGACGTTTATATAGTGATCAAATCTACACTTAAGATTACGCTCCAGTCCTATCTTGCAGAAGTGGTCTGGACTTGCCATGCCTCGTGACTATTTGTACCAGAAACCGTTAATTAGTTCGACTGCCTACAAAACTTGTCCAGGTGTTTGTAGGTGATGTACCCAGCATTTTCTTGGACTGGCGACAGCCTCGAGCATCCAACCAAGTATCCCTGAATTGTTCTGCTAGCCAGTCCCACAGCCTTAACAATATAGGATGAGATCCCAACCACGGGCTCTAGTCCTATTATAGTATCCTTAGCTCCTTTACTGGCCAACCTATCCGCAATCTCCTTTTCTCCGATCTGAGTGTGACCCTAATCCCAGAAAAAACTGATATGGAATAGATGGATAGAAGTTATCCAGTATTTTCCTTTGGCTCTCAGAGCAGTCCGACTGCAGAAGCATTAGTTGTACCCACTTCTGCCAGCCTTTGTGTAAAACAAAAATATCGTTGAAACTTATAATTCATTTTAATTTATTTAGAAAATTTAGAAAACAAATATCTTACGAACGAAAATAAAAGAATTTACATGACACAAGCAATCACTAAAGTAACATATGACATTCTGCCAGAGAAATCTATAACACGATATGAACATACATAGTTTTAAATTCAAGTCAAGAAAATTACAGAATAGCTTAAATTTGGTGTGCGTCAATAACCGCTTGGTTACCGTGAGAGTTGCGAATAATTCAGCACTCATTTTAAAACTGTTTCCGTGTGAACGTTTTTCTATATCTTCAACCGTCCCAGAAATAATCTAAATGAACGAATTTTAATTTTCGAAAACTGTTATAACTGAAACCTTTTCAGCACAATTCGATAATCGATCCGTGGACAAATATTGGAAGTGAATTTCAAAGGACATGTCACGTTACATGAGAGAGAAGAAAATGTGACGTACAGAAAACTAGAAAGCAGCCTCAGAAAAATACACAAAGATAGAAAGTAATAGAATATTGAGTTATGGAAGTGTATTCGAACTATTGAAATTCAATTATTAACATTGTTTCTAGGTTTATACTGGGTCAAAAAATTATCAAAAATAGCCCTTCGCGAAAGAATCGAAACAGCTGATTTGTATTAAATTTTGTTTCGGGAAGAATTGTGCAAAATCTAGCTAATGAAATATTTAGGAATGAGTGTATGAATAGAAGTTATCTAAAAACTGGTAATAACGGTCTAAATATGGCCGCAAATCCGTCGACAGCCACCCACGCTAACATCAAACTTGTGGGATATATATATATATATATATATATATATATATATATATATATATATATATATATATATATATATATATATATATATATATATTCCAGGATATGTTTTGATTATAATCATTGCCTGGCAATGGTATTAATAACCGGGTGGTGGGTTTATATTTTTCATGAAATCAAATTGATTGCATGAACACATATATAAGCAACTCGTCGGGGTAAAACCCTATATATATATATATATATATATATATATATATATATATATATATATATATATATACACTGTGAATCACCCATATATATATATATATATATATATATATATATATATATATATATATATATATTATATGGGTAACTCGACGTAAACCCTATATATATATATATATATATATATATATATATATATATATATATATATATATATATATATATATATATATATATATATATATATATATATATATATATATATATATATATATATATATATATATATATATATATATATATATATATATATATATATACTGGTGATTCACCAGTGGCGCGGTACTCTATAGCTCGTACACTCTTGAAGATTTCATTTTGTTCGAACGGTATTGTATTTCCCAATTTTCTATAAATATATCTTGGGAGGTTTTTTCAGATTGGAAGACCACTTTTTGTTGAAGATTCAAGAGCGTCCTAAACTTTGCTATAATTTCTTTAAGTAATGCTATGGTTAATTGTCACAATATCTTGACAAAATCCAAGATATTTATATGAATTGAAATAGATCATCCTCATTTTATACAGGGTGACTCAAAGAAATTATTGAATATTGTAATTTCAAAATATCACATTTTGCTTTTTCAAATGGAACATCCTGTATTTTATTATTCATGTCAACGCATAAAATATTGTGCCATATTTTTACGGAAGTAACTTCATCTTTATCTTCCACCATTTTCGAAATCAAAAAAATTAAAATAATAAAATCAGAGGTTGCGAAAGAAGAGTTTATTAGTACTATCATTATACTTGATCAGAGAAATGGAGATATTTTAAGGAAGTCGTGTATAAAATACGTAAAAGATTGGTTTTTGGTGAGATGAGATACAAGGTATTGAACTATTTCAATGAGTGTTCGAAAAGTTGGCCGTTTTTTTGTAGACACAACCTAATCTTTCTGAGGAAAGACCGTTGAAGGCGTCGACTATTCTCTGTCTCATATCCAACTGTGTTGTAAAAGGAATCTGGTAAACGACGCCCTTAATATAACCCCATAAGAAAAAATATAGACCTGTAAGGTCCGGAGACCTAACTGGCCATCTAACTGGACCACCACGTCTCATCCATTCGTTTAGAAATACATGATTCCAAATGCTCCCAAACCTGATGTGAGTTATGTCCTTGATGCATTGGCTCGATTTCGATATTGGAAATCTTTATATAATCAGATCAACGATGATCTTTCCTTTTTTCCGTGGCGTAATAATGAAAGTTAATAGAAAGATTTTTACATTTTAGATTTTCCGCTAAGCCCAAATTTCATATGAATATCATTGGAATAGTTGAAAGTAATCTCAAGTAAAGTTTGACTTTTTTAAATGAGAAATCTGGTTCCGGCATATAATTTAATATCATCTAAATAAATTAAGTGACTTAATTTGAATTCAGTTGATAGACTCTTGCAAAATAAATTGCTCACGTTCTAAATACAATACCGTTCGATTTTGAAGAGCTACAGAAACTAATCACACAGTATATATATATATATATATATATATATACAAGTATATATCTGATGATTTCATATAAAACGATAGGCGATATTATATCAAAACATATCCTGGAATCATATATATATATATATATATATATATATATATATATATATATATATATATATATATATATATATATATATATATATATATATATATTGAAATAAAGGAAAAAAGTGTTCTACATCATACAAAAGAGCGACGAGTTTTCTAATTTTTTCTCGAAACCTTCTAGCTGTACGATAATTTTTGCGAAAGTTACTGCGTCATGAAAAATTTAGATAAATTTGCCGAATATGAATTCGCCGAAAAAATTGATATATTTCGAGAACGGCGTGAGCTACCATAATAATGAAAGGTAATTTGCAAAAAAGAAACCATGCGGGATTCAACTCATTTTCGACTGAATCTCAGTCAGTATACAAAGTGTTCTTTTTTCCGCCTCACATTTCCAAACGAAGAAACATCGAAAACTACGTTTTTTCAAACTTTAAACCATATTTTTTGTAAATTCATTAGATTTGCCGTAAAAAACTAAATGAATTTCCCATATATACCCTGTACCTGAGATTTTAACTTTTTCAAGTTATGGCGAAAAAATGAGTTTCACGTACTTACCTGAAATTGGCGACTTAGATTCCTGCACGTGCATAGACAGTTCCCAGAGCATGAACAAATAACTGTCCTTATGTCATTGAATAATTAATAGATTTGAAGAAAAGAAAATGCGAAACTGCAGTTGTCAAATTTCCAGAGTCGAATTATAAAATATCAAAACGAATTGAACTATTATGCAAATCATATCTTGAGGTCACAAGTTCAGAAAAAATTTTATCTTCAGCGTTCCCCAGAGATAAAAATCCATAGGCGTTAGGTCAGTTGACCTTGAAGGCAACAAAAACGTTCGTTCCAATCCATATATTTTCAAACATATCAGTTAGAATTCGATAATTTTCATTTGTGCGATGAGCTGGCGCTCCATCGAGTTGGTGCCTACAACGCCTTGATTCAGCTACTGATAAAGTATCAACGAAGTCACTTACTATCGTCCTCAAAATCTCCATATAAAGTTCACTATTTGAGTTTTGATTATACACAAAATACGAAAATCTGTTGTCCTTCAAAAGTGTAACACATTAAAACTAAATTTAATCTGAGGATTTTTTCCCTAGTAATATGTGGATTTTGGTTGGCCCAAAAGTGTGAGTTATTCCGGTTAAAAATCCCTCATTAGAATATTTGGCCTCATTCGTCCAGATAATCCTTTTAAGAAAATTAGTATTATATTGTGTTTTGAGCAGAAGAATCTCACACAGTTCAATTCGAAGCTTGTAGAGTTTGGACCAATGAAAAGTTATAAGGGTGCAGTTTATGTTTTTTTACAATTCTATGAATACTACTATAAAGTAAATTCACATCATGCTCTGCTATTACCAATGATGCACGTGGATTAATATCAAAATGAACTAGAACGGCAATTTCATAGTCTTCATTGTTGACTACAGGCGATGACAATGATGTCTTGTTCTCGATCTTTTCAGTCGAAAGAAAATGTGTAACGTATCTCCTGAACTTTTCTAGCTGTCATAGACGGCATATTTGGATGTAATTCGTTAAATCTCCTACAATTTCTACTCACATTCCGTCTCTCATCTCCATGAATGAAAAATAAATTAAGAATTTGCTCATTTGTGTAACTAGCCATTCTGTTCGAATTAATTCGACTGACAGTTAAAACAATAATCCTGTATATGCTCTGAGATATCTATGCACATGTAGAAATCTAACCCTCTTGTGCCAACTTCAGGTGAGTACGCAAAATTCGTTTTTCGCCATAACTTGAAAACTTAAAATCTCAGGTACAGGGTATGTATGGGAAATTTATTTAGTTTTCAAGGCCAATCTAATGAAATTCGAAAAAACGTAGTTTTCGATGTTTCTTGGTTTCGGAATATGAAGCGGAAAAAAGAGCACTCTGTATACTGATTGAGATTCTGCCGGATATGAGTTATGTCCCGCATGATTAGATGTTTGCAAAACATCTTTCATTATTTTAGTAGCTCACGCCGTTCTTGAGATATATCAACTTTTTCAAAAAGCTAAAAATCGATAATTTTCAAGTCAAACTAGGATATTTTATGAACAAAACAAGCTAGACTGATGTGATAGGTGTTTTTGTAATTGAAAAACAAGTGTTGTCGAACCAGTCATCGATATACATGGTGTTCTATATTAAAAAACAAGGTTGATATGCACTTCCGGTATAACCGGTAATGCCATTGAAGTCAAAATATTTCGGTCCAGCTGAATCAACCATGAAAATTTCAGAAAGATAGTATTATTAGTTCTCTATAAATGTCTAATAGGCAACTCAACTTGGGATACCCCGTATGGTTGAACCACAACACTCGGCACTTGTAAAGAAAAAAGGAATAATTAATTTTCCTCGACTTCTGTGATGAACAAACAATGTACATATCAATTTGTATAAATTGCATGACCTTGTACCATGTCGATCGAATCTCGAGCAAACCTTCTCAGTGCAAGGCCATCTTCGATTCGTGGCTACTCGACATTACAGAAATAAACATTGATTTAATACGTCCCAAGTTTTATCGGCACTTCAGAATGAATTGTAAATTACCTGCAAAATTACGATAACAATGAATATGTAATTATGCTTACTGCAGATCAAGCTGTGGCAATAATAACAACCCTTCGTTGCAAAAACAGAAATTCTATATGATTGGTGTTCTGGTAAATGTATTATTATATCAGTAGCAATTTAATTAAGGATAAAGTGAAGGTTCCGTTTTAGATCTTATCATACCTCGTGCTTTAACGTGAAATAGTGGTAGACAATTCAGGAAAATGTGCATAACAAAATCGGGTATTATATTTTGATGTTGCAGCTATACATAAGGTGTCTCAAAACGAAGTTTACATTTGTTTAGTTGACTGCGTGAGCGCATTAAGTATTAGGGTGGAGCGATTTCATTTTTTATGTTTTATCGCTTTGGTATACCTGTAAAAAGTTGCTATTTCAGGCCAACATTAAGCACAAATAAAATCAGATGGCTTATGCTATGTTTCGAGATGCCCCCATCGTCATAAAGTTCTGAAAAATTTAGGCAAATTATGAGTTTTGCCAAAATTTTTCAAAACATCGCAAATATTTTATAAAACTCCTGAGCGACAGTTATGACCGGTAGAAACATGTGTGTTGAGATTCTAAGGTAGCGGGACGCGGGGGAAGGGTATTTCGGCGAAATACCCCTTCCCCGCGCCTTCATACCCAAACACCGATGGAGTGACATTTAGTAATTTCGCGCGCTTACAGCAGTTCATCTGTTTGCCGTTCATTTATTTGAGGCATCAAATTGTATTAGTTTATCTTTAACTGGGATTGTGACGTATATTGTAAGTAGTGATTTTCATATTTTATGCTTGTAGTTTAATTTCTGACTGTGATATTAGAGTATTTATTATTTGTATTGTTTGCAGAAATATGTCTCAAGTTAAAACACGAAAAACAACGAGCTGTCCTGTCTTTGGTTTGCCGCAAAAGTTGCCAGCATCGTAGTTACCATCTTATAATGATGTTATGAAGAATTATCTGCTCATAAAACATGAGTTGAAGCCTTATAAAACAATAAAAGAGCCAACAGTTCATGAAATATCTGAAAGATTGGCTCACGAAGTTATAAAAATATGGCGAAAATCGTATCTGCCTACTGTGAGTGTAAAAAGAGTTTTACAACTCATTCGTGCCTACCACGACAAATGTAGAAGCTTAATGAAACCATATCTTGGCCGTCAAACTAATGTTAAATACCAAGAAAAGATTAATACATTTATATCAGAGTCCCATAGACTGTTTGATATTAGCAGTTGCAAATGCAAAGTTAAATGTGATTGTAACTGTGTAAAATGTAGTCGTGTTCCCAAGGAGGAAGCAAGTTTCTTAATTGACCAAAGAACAGACAGAAAAATGATGATAGGCGGTATCGATGTGATTGCAACTGTGAAAAACAAGAAAGAAAAGAAAAAAGTTTATCGCGGAACAGAGAGGTAAACTATTTTGATAAACCTTGTTGTTCCCGTTCTTTGACCGATGATTCTTCAATCGAAAGCAGCAGTTCATGCGCTAGCTCACCCGTATTATCTTCTAGTCCTTACCATGAAAACTCAAAACAGGTCAAACTAAAAGGTTCACCACCTCAGAAGAAAAGAGGTTAAACTTACCATCATTAGCCCTTGCCTGTGATCGTAATGGAATATCCGATAGAGCCGCTGCTATTATAGCTTCTTCTGTCTTAAAAGATGTTGGCATCATTTCCCCAAACGATCCAAGTCGTGTCGTTGATCGTTCAAAGTTGCGCCGTGAAACAGATTAACTTTACAAGTAACGGACTGCAATAAAATGCTTCTCGGTTCATATTTTGATGGCAGGAAGGACAAGACTTTGGTTCGTATTTGAAAAGGAGGAAATTTTACAGAAAACGACAGATAGAAGATCATTATTTCATTTTATCCGAACCAGGAAGCAACTATTTCGGTCATGTCACTTGTGAATCGGGGACTGCTAAAGGTATTAAAGACACTTTAATATCTCACTTAAAATCTAAGTTTGTAAAGCTGAGTGAAATAGCTGTTGTTGGCTGTGATGGAACAGTAGTCAATACAGGGTTTAAAGGTGGCGTTATTCGTCTGATGGAAGAAGAGCTAAACAGACCAATACAGTGGTTTATCTGCCAGTGGCATTCTAATGAATTACCACTGCGACATTTGTTATTACAGTTAGATGGAAAAACTAGAGGGCCGAAATGCTTTTCATGTGCCATTGGATCTCAATTACAAAATTGTCAAACAATGCCGATAGTCGCATTCTCCGTTATACCCACAATATTACCTGAAATTACTAGGACAGAGCTCAGTACCGACCAAAAGTATCTATACGATATTATGACCGCTATCAGTACTGGTATATTTACTTCTGATTTAGCTAATATAGAACCTGGACTCCTTAACCATTCTAGATGGCTAACAACAGCTAATCGAATTCTAAGGTTGTATGCCACAAAAACTGACCCTGAAGAAAAATTAGTGGTATTAGCCACGTACGTAATGAAAGTTTATGGACCGATGTGGTTTACAATAAAATGTAAATTCTCGTGCACCGACGAGGCTAAGCATATTTGGTAAACTATTAATCTTAGTCGCTATTTGAACTCCGATATGAAGGCTATCATTGACAAAGTAATCCAACGAAATGGATATTTCGGTCATCCAGAAAATATCATCATTGCCATGCTTGGCGATGACAGAGAGGTTATCCGAGATCTGGCATATCGAAGAATTATAAAACCAAGATCACAGAATACTCGAGGACTATACTGACATTATTTTGTGGCGTGACTGTGAGATAACTGAGCCACCTCTAACTTCAAATTTGTCTGATGAAACCTTGAAGGAAATTGTAAAAAATGGTCTTGGCACATGTCAGGATATTAAAGATTTTCCATGCCACACCCAAGCCGTGGAGCGCTGCATTAAGTTGGTGACAGAAGCATCGCGTGCAGTTTGTGGGGAAAACAAACGAGATGGTTTTATTAGAGCAAGATGCAGCAACGTATGCCTAGAATCAATTTAATATTTGAACTCTATTTCAAATGTTTCTGGATATTTCTTGTAATAAATAATAGAAACATAAAAATTGTTATTCGTTTGTTTTTCATCCTGCTGGGGCACCTCAGAACGTTAAGATAATTGTGTGATATTTTCTATGTTTGTTTTCTATATAACAAGGCAACTTTTCATCGCTATGCCGTTGAAAAAAATATTTTTAAAATTTCATATATTTTCGCTCCACCCTATTAAGTATGTAGCCTGGTTCTTGGGAATTCAGTCACTAACCGCTCAATAAGCGCGCGATGGTTTTGCCCACGACGACAATTTCGCGCAAAGAAGATTCTGCAGTATTCGAGGTTTTCGTCACTTAAGCTTTCTCTTGTATAACACAATAGTGATATATTTAGAAATTCATTCTATTCATTGTATTTCAGCCCTCATGTCTCCAGAAAAATGAATATTGAAACATTTGACCAACAGGTTAGTGATCAATAACTCTTTTGAAGAATCGAAATCTCTTCGAAAACACTTCCTGAGAGTTTTTGAATGAACTTCTTTTTCTTTAGTACTCAATCAATTTTTTACACCATCAAAATATTACATGGTATATCAATTGGACGCTTAACAATTTCACAATTGAGTTAGATAGGTATCGACATAATAAATATCAATACTTAAGAATAAAAATAATACTATATTTATTACTAATACCTACACAACATGATGAGTAGATGATCAGACTAATGTGAAAAATATATAATTTATGTATGAGGGACTCCTTTGTGGAGTGAAACGGATTGCTGTTTGACAATATTTGCGTCTTACTCTTGCTGAGATTAAGCCCATTTGCTAAAAATCATCTCTCCATGCATCCAAAGACCTTACCAAACTTACTTCATGGAAAAATATAAATTCACCACCCGGTAATTAATACTATTGCCAGGAAATGATTATAATCAAAACATATCCTGGAATCATTATATATTAAGATAACGTTAAATGTAATGAAAATTTATCAATCTACCAGAATATATACAAACTATAGCATCATCAGAAAATGAAATCAATGTACCAGCGGGTCAGAGGCTTTTTCCCCGAAAAAATCCATTGTACGGACCTTAGTCAAGTAACACTGAATGTTACTCATTCATAGTTTTCTTTGTGTGAAGTGATGAACTATCGAATAGAATACTGCTTTGAATTAAATATGAAATAAGATTCTGAGCAGTATAAACTAAAGAGAAAGCCTATGACTCTACCCCATTATGTTTTTCGGAAAGAAGCCTACGAAGAATATTACATGATTTGATGACTGTTATTTTCTGTAACTGTTCAAATAAATTTTTCTTTAGACCTAAAATCTCAATATTTTTGTGATTCCTGGGAATAACACCTGTTGTAGCAGTAATAATCGGTAGAATAAAGATTTTTTCATTCTCCACATTTTTTCAATATCGTCGGCAACCATCATATATTTAGATATTTTTTCATTGTATTTATTTTGTAAACTATGTGTGTCGGGTATAGCAATATCAATTATATATGTTATTCGATTCTGTTTATCAGTAAAAATGATATCTGGCCTATTGTGTTTTACAGCTCTATTGCATGGAATTGTTTTATCAAAATAATGTTTATTTTTCTCGTTTTACAATTAATCTCAGGTTCATACATTTTTCGTTCGGGAATGAGGTCATGTTTAATTCCTAGATTGAAATGAATAATATTAGCGACGGTATTATGTCTTTCTAAATAATCTGCTGAGGCAAGGACTGAGCAAGATATATAGAAATATGAAAACTGTTTCTGAAGAACGAAAACAACTACGGCAAGATCCATCTACATTTTGCTTGATGATGTGTTTTCTTTAATTCCTCGTGAAAACAATCTGATCCTGGATTGCAATTTCCAAGGCTTCTGTTTCACCGAACAATTCTCCAGATACTAACCATCTATTTGATACGATTTGATCAATATAATCATTCTTCAATTCTTAAGGGTGCTTTCTGTGTAATTCCTTCTGCATCCAACTTTCTCTTTTAGAATTATTATCAAATATATCAAAATCTACCTTTTGTATTGTCAAGTTCAGAGGTGTAAGCAACAACAATATGACGTTCTCTGTTTATCATAAAAATGGGAACGTAGATGAGATATCCGTTTACTATGAAGATTGTTCTAATCAGTTAATCCACGATATCCAAGATGTCTAGGGAGTGTCACTCTTTGAATAGCTGACTTTGGGTGGTGCTTATTATATTTAAGAATCATTTTCCTCGTTCGACATTGTAATTCATTTAGATCAGTTTTAGACCATTTAATAATTCCAAAAGAAGACGTAAGAATAGGAGCACAAGAGTTGATAGCTCTGAAAAGTCTGTTGTAATATAAACTTCCAATATTTTCTTTAGTGCTGCTATGGTTAATTGTCTTCTCTTGAAAAAATAGATATTTATATAAATCTCCATCACGCATTGGCTCGATTTCGATATTGGAAATCTTTATATAATCATAGGTGATCTTTCCTTTTCAATAGAAAAATTTCCACATTTTGAAAGCCAAAATTTCATATGAATTTCATTGGAATAGTTGAAAATAATCTCATGTAGACTTTTCAAATGAGATCTAGTTCCGGTATATAATTTAATATCATCTAAAAAAATCAAGTGCGCAATAAGTTTTCTTGATCGATTACCTTACATCTTCTTTTGAATATTATATATATATATATATATATATATATATATATATATATATATATATATATATATATATGTGTGAACTCGAGAAAAAGAATTATTCAAAATCCGTAGGTCAATGAATAATCCTTCCTAACAAGTGCTAGTTTCCAAATCTGCCCGTCATGCACTCAGCCCCAAGAGACACAATAGTGGAACTACGCAGGATGCCTAGAAACGAAGCGGCAGACTGCAGTTTCGCCCTCATTAGGAGCTCATCAGTGTCTCATATCGCTTCTCAGCTTCCTATCAAGCTACATCGGGGTACCCCATCGATTCCAGAAAGGACGCACCTCGTACATACGTACGAGAGTTGCCCTCTATGGACCGAGACGGCGATCCCGCTACCGGACATCGAGAAAAATACGAACAATAACAAACAGTTGTGAGAACGTTAGAAATTCCAACACTTGGATTTCGCCGGTCCGTAAATCACATCAACGGTACAAAACGAGCGAAATAATTCCGCTGAAATGGTGCTCTGGGCCTCTGTTCCCGAGATTAAACTTCCCGTCGGTAAATATTTGATGAGACAAATATCTTCTGCGACAAACTTCGCGAGGAGTCTACATATGTAAACTTGAGACAAAAAGAAATATTTAAAAATCTGTAGATCAATAAATAATCCTTCCTGGCAAGAGCTAGTTCCCAAATCAGCCCGCCACGATTTTTGAATAATTCTTTTTGTCTCAAGTTTACATAGCACAATGGAAATTATAATAGCTTTTCTGAGCCTCTTTGTTCATCCGAGTCTTCCAATCAGCAAGTTTCAACTTTCTTCCAAGTATTTATAATTTTTTCATTGATATTTTCAAACTCAAAGTGTGCTCATTTCTTATGCTATTACCATGCAACTGCAGAGAATATGATCAATGATTTTGTCGCCCGAATTTCACATTTTTGCTGGAATTGTATCTTAGTGAGCAGGCCCTGTTCGGATGTCAGTGATAGTCCTCAGTTCGTAGCACTTTCTTCAGCAATTCAATCTCTCTTTGTCATTCATGATAGAAGGTCATCCGGGGATATGTTTATGGCGCTTAGTTATACTTCATTAGGGATTAACGGCACTCTCAAGCAGAGACGTTCTTATAACAATGAGAGTTTAGAGTGTATGAAAGTGTTTCTGAACAGCAAAATTGTAGGAGAATGATGGAAGTACTAATACTCTGTACCTTGGACCAAGTCTGTCTACGCCTTTTCCTTCAATCGGTTTTCAAATTCATATTTTAGCAGCAGTTTTCCCTATTGTTGTCAACGGAACTCCGGAGATATATAATCTTGAAGTGTGCCTTAAAATCATCAAGTATTATTTCTTTTTATTTTCTGGAGCATTTATTTTGCCATTGAACCTTCTTCTTAGGGTAGTTATAAAAGTTATTCTCATAGCCTGTGTTACGCAATACATGCTAATCGTTTCAGTTAATATTGCTTATTAAGGAGGTAACCTCTGTCTCATTCCTCCATGGAATTAAATGAACGATGCATATAAGAAGGTGTGTTATCTTATTGTGTAGTTTCATAAAGGATTTTGTATCACTGTATTCTTCTATCTGAGGTTATCCTCCAGATACTCAACATTTTACAACATCTTCTCATAACAATGAGAGTTTAGAGTATATGTGTTCCTGATAGCATAATTGTAGGAGAATGATGAACGTACTAATACCCTGTACCTTGAATCTAGTCTGTTTACGTCTTTTCCTTCATTCGGGTTTCAAGTTCATATTTTAGTGGCATTTTACCCGATTCTTGTGAGAGAAACTCAGAATCTTGAAGTGTGCCTTCAAATCACCAAGTATTTTTTTTTTTTTCATTTTCTGTAGCCGTTATTTTGCCATTGAACCTTTTTCTTAGGGTAGTTGTAGGACTTATTCCTCATAGCCTGTGTTACGCAACATACGCTAATCATATCAGGTAATAGTGCTTATTGAGGGAGGAACCGCTGTTTCCTTCCTCCATGAAATTAAATGAATGATGCATATGAGAAAATGTGCTGTCATGTTGTGTAGTTGCGTAAAGGATTTTGTATCAGTGTATTCTTCTATCTGAGGTTATCCTCCAGATAATCAACCTTTCACAACATCTTTTCATAACAATGAGAGTTTGGATTGTATGAAAGTGTTTCTGATAGCATAATTGTAGGAGAATGATGAAAGTTCTAATACTTTGTACCTTGGACCAAGACTGTCTACGCCTTTTATTCCAATCGGGTTTCAAATTCGGCATTTTACCCGATTGTTGTGAGAGGAACTCCGAAGATATATAACTCAGAATCTTGAAGAGTGCCTTCAGATACCCAAGTATAATGTTTTTTCATTTTCTGGTGTAGTTATTTTGCCATTGAACCTTCTTCTCAGGGTAGTTGTAGGAGTTATTCTTATAGCCTGTGTAACGCAACATATGCTAATCGTACAGTTAATACTGCTTATTAAGAGAGTTAACCTCTGTTTCATTCCTCCATGAAATAAAATGAACGATGCATAAGAGAAAATGTGCCGTCTTATTGTGTAGTTGCGTAAAGGATTTTGTATCAGTGTATTCTTCTATCTGAGGTTACCCTCCAGATACTCAACCTTTCACAACATCTCCTCGTAACAATGAGAGTTTAGAGTGTATAAAAGTGTTTCTGATAGCATAATTGTTGGAGAATGATGAAAGATCTAATACTCTGTACCTTGGACCAAGTCTATTTACACCTTTTCCTTCAATCGGGTTTCAAATTCATATTTTAGCGGCTTTTCATCCGATTGTTGTCAAAGGAACTCCGAAGATATATAACTCACAATCTTGAAGAGTGCTTTCAGATCATCAGGTATTACTTTCATTTTCATTTTCTGGAGCCATTATTTTGCCATTGAACCTTCTTCTTAGGGTAGTTGTAGGAGTTATTCTCAAAGCCTGTGTTACGCAACATATGCTAATCGTTTCAGTTAGTACTGCTTATTGAGGGAGGTAACCACTGTTTCATTCCTCTATGAAATAAAATGAACTTAATTTCATTTTTAGTTATTCTTGGCAATCGTTCATTTGGTACCCACCGAATAAAAGAAAATTATCCGCCATTTCGTTTTGCATTAAGAATAATTGGTCCACCGCCTTGTTGGATTTAGAATGACGTCACATAGTTAATCATGCACTGTCATCCAAACTCAATGTGTATACAAAATTTCAGCTCAGTTGGTTGAGATCAAGTGCCTTAAAATTGAGTTGTAAGATTTCACCCGAACATACAAACATACATACATTGCAAGTTAAATAAAAGCTTGTAAATAAATAACTAAAAGGAGTTTTAAGAATCCCATGGGGTTAACCTGTGAAATGTAAACAAATTTAATACATGACAACTGCAGTAATGAAAATTACAAAAGTGTTGATTGTTAATAGGATTTTCAGAAATAAGATGAAAAATTAATGGCAATGTAATTGCGAATCGTAATTTGAACATACATTACCCTAGTTGCATTGTTTCTGAATAATGTTACACACTACTTTGTTTTTTCTTTCAACATCATTTATCCATTTATTTCTTCCATCCATTTATTTCCACTTGGCCACTGGAAATGTGTAAAATTTACATTTACTGTTTCTAGCTGTATTTTTGCAATCAACAACACAACAACTACTATGGATCATTTTTTATTTAATATTAACGTGTTTATTTATGATAAAAGCATGATTTAACGATAATTTGACCACATCGAGCGCTGTGATCGATTCAGCTGTCCCCACTATATACTCCGCTCCCTGCCAATAGGTTTGATATGATCCCATCATGCTTTCCTTTAATGATGATTGATGTGCAGAACAACAACCACATTACAACTGTTTCTTATAACATGCTCAGAAATACGGAAAAGCATCTCTGTGTATATAATATACAGGGTGCTTCAACGAAAACTAAACAGAAGCTATATCTACCAAGATATTCACTTCAGATCAAAACGCAAAAACAGGTCGATTTTTGTTTCAAGGAGGACATCTTTTGGGATACCATACTTGCCTGAAATATCAACCCCCTATGCAGGGGTTGCAATCCTTGAACATTTCTAATAAGAAAGATGTGTCGAGTGATGTTTCAAAAGAAAGGTGGTATCTTTGTCTACATTGTCTTGAACGAATTTCCATTTTTAATCGGAAACTGTAAAAGATACAGGGTGAGCAACTGAAAGATAGGAAAGACTATTTTTCCGAGACTATTCAAGTTTTAGTGAGGTAAAATGGAACAGATCCATGCTGATCAATGGCAGTCATCATCAAGTACCATCCTCATCTCGAATTTCAACTCCAGGAGCAGGGGTGATAACCCTTGAAAATTTGGTAGAGGGTAGATGGGTCGAGTGATACCTCGAAAGAAAGGTATTATCTTTGTCTGCCTTCCCGTGAAAGAATTCTCATTTTTGATTAAAAACTGTAGAAGATACAGAGTGAGCCACTGGAAAATAGAGAAGAATTTCGCCCCAAAACAATTGGAGTATTAGTGCGAAAAACTGGAATAGATTCATTTAGATCAAATGTGACAGCCTTTGATCTGGAATTAATCTGTTCCATTTTTGCACTAATACTTGAATAACTCAGGTATTATCTTCGTCTGCATCCTGTGAACGAATTTCATTTTTTATTGAAAACTAGAAGATACTGAGTAAGCTACTGAGGAATAGAGGAGACTATCTATCGCCCTGAGCTATTCAAGTAATAATGCAAAAAAATAGAACAGATTCATTCCAGGTCAAAGGCTGTCTTCTGTGATCTAAATGAATCTATTCCAGTTTTTCGCACTAATACTGCAATAGTCCTGGGGGGATAGTCTTCTCTATTTTTCAGTGGCTCACTCTGTATCTTCTACAGTTTTCGAACAAAAATGAGAATTCTTTCACGGGGATGCAGACAAAGACAATACCTTTCTTTCGAAGTATCACTGACCCATCTACCCTCTTCCAAATTTTCAAGGGTGGTCACCCTTCCTAGGATTGAAATTCGAGATGAGGATGGTACTTGATGATGACTGCCATTGATCAGCATGGATCTGTTCCATTTACTTCACTGAAACTTGAATAGTCTCAGGAAACAGTGCTCCTTATCTTCAGTTGCTCACCCTTTATCTTTTACAGTTTTCAATAAAAATGGAAATTCGTTCAAGACAATGTTGAAAAAGATACTACCTTTCTTTTGAGTCATAACTCGACCCATCTTCCTATTCAAAATGTTCATGGATTGCAACCCCGCTTAGAGGGTTGATATTTCAGGCTGGTTTTGTATCCCAAAAGATGTCCTCTTGAAACAAAAAATGACCTGTTTTTGTTTTGATCAGAAGTGAATATCTTGGTAGATATAGCTTCTGTTTAGTTTTCGTTGAAGCACCCTGTATGCTTGTTCGATTGTATTTTATATAGTTGTAAAATGATTAAACGATTTGTTAGAACAGTTTATTATACACGAGTAATTTGTTGAATGTAGCACCACAAAATAATGAGTGACATTAATTTTATTACAACGCCAAGTCATCGTCAGAATACCCATGTGGTTTATTGAAATGAAATACTGGATTAGCGTTGACTTTTTATGAATTTATACATTACTAGCTGATCGACGAACCCTGTTCCAAATTTCAATGAATTCACAAGATTTCCCAAGTGTTATTTCATTTGAGTTATTGATAAAGCTTTAGGAACAAAACAAAATGATCGATGGTGCACATAAACATTTTAATTTTAGCTGTTTGCCCGAATTCTCGATTTTTCTCTGCAACTCTCACGAATGTTCATTTTTGAAAATTTTTCAGAATCCGAGTGTAGCAAAACCTGAATGATGAGTAACAATTCACATACAATGCTAGCGCGAAGTATTGAAAATTCATAAATTTTTTCACTCATGTTTTAAAGAGAATGCATGAACATGTCAAATTTTACATTCAGCTAAAAATCTTTTGGCCGAGTAAATTTTTACATTTCTCTCAAGATTTGGCATCACCGACTATCCTTCGAATTTAAATTTCATTACAAAGAATGCCTATTTAACTCAATTTGTAATGCCCTGTGATCAATTGTTCTCGAAAAACAGGGTGTTTCATCCGAGAAAAATTAATTCGATATTTTTTATGATAATTTATATAGATTCAAAACATTGAATTCTTGGTCACGTAAATTTTAATTTAGGAAAAATCATTTCTGCTATTCATGCGGTGGAAAATTAATTGCCCCATCTGTACCTCTTATTATATAAATCTTGATAGAGAACAAAGGTTTAATGACACCTTATTTTATAGGTTGTGTAAATGAATAAAATAATACTTAAATATACTTCGTTCCACAGCCTGTTCAAGTACAATTTCAGTGTGTTTATAAAATTCGGGAAATTATCAGGAATTATGTATTTTAGTTTAAACCTGCGAAAGACCTCGCGAATGATTTTTTTCTATTCAATAAACGTGTCTCGACTTAGTGGCCATATAATATTGATTGAGTTAAATATACCTAAGAAATTGACTAAATTCGTGATCTCGGAGGTGGAGTTTAGGATTTCATTGAGTGTCCTCTTGAGTTTGGCCTGGTTGCGGGCGGTTTCGTATTGTGGGCAGACAGTCAATATATATACAATCGAGAGGCGGTAGTTTGGGCAGTGTTGACAGATGGGGGGGTTTTTCAGCGACCCACCTTATGGTCCATGAGTCAGGTGTATATGCCCTATCCTGAGTCTCTGGATGGCGCAGATATTCTTCTGTTGAATCTTGTAAGCGGAAAGGGCTCAGTGGCTCCATCGATTGAAGGTAAATGGCCTTGATGCCTTAACGTATCGTATACATTCAATGTAATTAATTTTTTACTTTGGGAAAGTGATATATTTTTTACATGTATAACAAGCGTAAAATTAGAAAATTCTTCCTTCATTCGTGAAATGTACAGAACACTTTCACTAACTTCTAACTGATGCATACAAATGATGAAACTACTTCAAGAACTCTTCTTAATATATGTACTGGGTGATTCACCAGTGGCGTGGTGGTCTGTAGTTTGTACACTCGAAGATTTCATTTTTGTTCGAACGGTATTGTATTCAGAAAGTAAGAATCTACTTCAGCAATTTATTTTGTAGTAAACAGGGTGTCCTAATTTTCTATAAAGAGATCTTTATGGTGTGGTTTTCTTCAGATTGGAAAAACATTTTTTTCAATATTCAGGAACAGCTCAAACTCTGCTATAATATCTTTAGGTAATAAGTTTTTTTGGTGAGTAGTTTCGTCACAATATTTTTTTTCCGTGAAAATTCCTGAAAATAGGCTATCACATCATCGCATGCTCCTTCGGCCAGAGAGAATGAATACTTTTTTCTTTTCGATTTCTTATTGCCCAAGGATAGCTTCATTGATGAATTGAAATAGATTAGCCTCATTTTATACAGGAATGACTCAAAAAAATTATTGAATGCTGTAATTGTAAAAATATCATATCTTGATTTTTTCAAATGAAACACCCTGTATTTTATGGTTCGTGTCAACGCATAAAATATTGTGCTATATTTTTGCAGCAGTAACCTTATCTTTATCTCCGATCATTTTCGAAATATTCGTTTATTTGTAAAAATTTTGATGAAAATTCTGCAAACCGTATCAAACTCAACATGCATCATTATTCGCACAGAAGTTTTTTTCTGTAATGATTCAAGTAGTAAAAATGAAACCTAAAGAAGATAATTCATTCAACGAATGTTTAAATCAAGATGATTAAAACGTAAATCGAGGTATGTGTTGACATTTTTTTACTTGTCTCTTTGTTTGGTGTCCGGACATATCATATTCTGCATTTTACATGGTGAACTTATCAGTGTTTCGTTATTAAATATTGTTAGAGTGAGGTTTGAAGCCAATTTTCTCAATTGACTGCCTTGAAGTTCTCCAAAGAAGAAGTGGTTAATATGATTTTTATTCTGGGTGAGTGTGATAGAAATTCTTTGTTGGCAAGTAGAATTTATGCACAAAGGTTTCTGATAAGAGGCATCCTGATGCAAGATGCTTTGGAGAACTTCTAATAAGATTCATTGAGACGAGTAATATCGCTTACAAAAAACATGAAAAACCAAAAACTACTACAGCTGAAGACAACCAGTTATCAGTTTTGTTGATAGTCACAGAGGACCCATATAAAAGCCAAAGAGAGATTTCTCAGTTATTAGATATAAGTCAAACTTCCGTCCAGAGAATCTTGAAAGTGAATAAATTTCATACATATCATGTACAACTGCACCAAGAACTGAACAAACAAGACCATAAAAATCGAATCAATTTTTGCAATTGGGAAAATGACAAAGCAGCGGAAGATTTAAATATGTTTAGCAGAGTTCTTTTCTCGGACGAGGCAACTTTCCACACGAATAGGCTTGTTAACAGGCACAACTTTCATTATTACGCCACGGAAAATCCACACCTCATGAGACAAATAGATCACCAGCATCGTTGGTCCTTAAATGTATGGGCCGATATAGTAGATGAATATCTAATTGGGGCGAACTTTTTTGACAGGCACCTAAATAGTGAAATGTATTCAGATTTTCTGCAAAATCACCTACCAATGTTACTTGCCGAGGTACCAGAGCATATAAGACAAGATTTGTGGTTTCAACAGGATAGAGCACCAGCACATTACTCACATCAGGTTTGGGAGCATTTGAATAATGTATTGCCGAACAAATGGATAGGACGTGGTGGTCCTGTTAGATGGACAGCTAGGTCTCCCGACATTACGAGTCTAGATTTTTTCTTTTAGGGTTACATTAAGGGCATCGTTTACCAGATTCCTTCTACAACACAAGTGATGTGTGAACCTGTGTCACCACGTGACACAGGATCATGGTACACCCATCTTATTTCTATATTTTTGCAGGTAATTTATTGAAATTTTGTGATTCGGTCAAACTTATGACAGGCCACCTTTTGACAATTGAAACAATATTTTTCCACTTCCGGTGTCGCCGGAAATGACCTTCGAAGAAGATTTTCAAAGAAAATCTAAACTGTATCAAATGTCAAAAGGAGCCTGTCATAAGCTTGATCAAATCACAAAATTTCAATAAATTAGCTGCAGAAATATACAAATGAGAGGGGTGTACCATGATCATGTGTTACTCGGTATAGATATTAGCTTTCTGATCAATATACATTATTTAAGTCATGGTTTGGGTAAGGTATAGTTAGGTTCTTCCCTATGATATCAATGAGAAACTCATAGTTATTCAAAGTTGAGAGTTTATTGGTTGTTACAAAACAAAAGAGTGACATATGGTGTTAAACTTAACTAATGAGTGACTTTGGATGTTGAAGCGTGGCACTGCGTGTCCTCAGCATACTTTTCATAAGATGCTACGTGAACACTGAGTGCTGATCGCAAGCATGGTGACATGTGATCGTCGGTTAGTCGATTACGATATTTTGACTCAATTATCTTCATTTCAGAAAATGCAGACTCGCACAAGAAAGTTGACCCAAACATTGCCGTCAGTTGAAGGGCGATTCGCCTTAGATTCGGATATTTATCTTCAGATATAAAACACCATAAATTTGCATCAGATGCTGTAGCTTTGAGATGTATATCTGATATAAGCTGCACCAACTCATTTTCAACAGAACATCAGTTCACTTTAAACTGACTTGCTATTTCAGTAGCTAATTCCTCAATGTTTTTACATAAAAACGGATATCTCATAAATGATGCTTTATTTGCTTATTTACTGCAATCATAAAAACGCATTTCGAATTGTCTTTAAATATTTGCCAACTCAGCCTCATACGTATCAATACTCAACTGAGGAATTCTTGCTTTCAAAGACGGAAAATGTTTCAGTTCCTGTCTCTTCAGTTGATCTATAATAAGTTGCAATTTACTAGTGGATGCGTGAATAATAGTTCTCCCTTTACCTTGAAGCTCCATGTTAATGGTGTTTAAGTGCATTGTGATGTTAGTCAAAAATATTGGTAGCTTGTACTTTTTTACAAAATTGAAGAAAACTTCACATATATCTTCGCCATGGGTCTTCCCCTTCAGAGGAATGATTGTCGAAAATTCTTCCTTAGCCAACATGTCATACAATCCGAATAAAAATACACAGTTGGCAGTGTCTGTCATATCGGCGGATTCGTCGAACTGTAAAGAAAAGTTTGTACATTTCATGATATCATGTTTTAGTTTATCTGCCATGTCCTGACTCATGACTTCAATACGCCTTGTGACATTCGGACGAGATAGCTGAAGTTCTCTAATAGCAGACATGATTTCTGATATATTTTTAAAATCTCCAAATAGAGTCTCACCCGCTTCAACAAATGCTTCGTTCAGAACCGATCCGATATATGAGATATTTTAAATGACGCGATGGTAACAGCTTCTGATTTTTGGCTGGTCTTGTGAACATGGTCTATTTTTCATCAAACAAGATATCAAATCATGTACTTTTCGTATTCTTAATTCACTCTGTGGCGAAAAATCCTTTTCATGTTTTTATGAACCGTTTTATGATGATTCTCTACGTTACCACACTTAGGTATTTCAACTGACGCACGACAAATGAGACAAATGCACTTATCCTTCACCATACAAAAGAAAAATTCTCCTTCCAATCTTTATTAAAATGATATTCTAGATTTCTTCGCTGCACTCATTTTGTACAATTTAATAATAAACTTTGTATCGACGTAGTATTGCCTTCAAGTTACAATTCCGAATGACTCCAATTCCTGCAGGCGCAACATTTATATCGGCGTGAACGAAA
The DNA here is from genome assembly GCA_013387265.2 of Cryptolaemus montrouzieri. NCBI lineage: Eukaryota > Metazoa > Arthropoda > Insecta > Coleoptera > Coccinellidae > Cryptolaemus > Cryptolaemus montrouzieri. Next base: position 30,842,177 of record JABFTP020000185.1, on the reverse strand, counting down.
ATCTCGAATGTTCCGCCAAACGCGCCGCCCTAAATCTCTAGAAAATCGACCGTTTGAGCACCTCTGTTCTAGGACACTTTCGAAAACACTGAATAAACAATATTCTATTGCCGTCATTAAGTTCAAACTATTTCATTCAAGAATTATAAATACAGTCCGAATATCAATCACAAATGAAATATGTTGTGGGGACGCTGATATTCAGAGACCACAACCTTTGAAGGTTAAATACATCCCTTCGACCTTGACACTGTTAGATTTCGACATAACGATACGTAAACAGCTCGTGACTAAGTTAGTCACATGCGAAGTTCTCATGTAATATATATAAATTGTTTCGATAAAAACTCGAATGAAGGGTGTAAGTAATCTGTGACCCTCAATAGCTCACTATGAAATAGTATAATTTACCAACCCGATACTTCCGTGAATGTTTGCTTTTCATTGTTAGCTTTAGGAATTTGTGATATATGCTGATAATGATAATGTATTTTCTATGACAATTAGTTTTATCCGAAGTTGGAATCAGAAAGTTTATATGAGATACGAACAATAACATTAGCCACTACATATTTAGAGGAAAAATTGATTAGTAGAATGTATAGCTAGTTGTAAAGCTAAACATTTCCAGAAGACCGCAAGACATGGATAAGTAATATAAAATATCCTATCATAGCAACTGATCATAATTGAAAGTAGAATTCTTAACCTAACAGACATCACCACACACAACAATAAGAATATACTCAACGAATAAATAACCTTGCAATATTCTTCCTTTCATCAGGTTAGGTTATTCTCAGGTCGCATTTTTCTGTTTAATTTAAAACGATTCAGGCTAATTCGAAAACATAGTTTTTTTAATTTGATCAAGGTGGTCGTTACTTGATGAAGATTGATATACATTTTTTAATTAAATAAAACATTGATGTTCAAATTTTCACTATACTAACAAATTTTTCACTATAGCTCCATCAGATGAGTAGGCCATTCTAACACCGATGTGCCTTATAATTTACGTTGGTAAAAGCAGGTACTTAGCTCAATAGGAGAAAAATCCAAACAAGGGTTGCTTCTTTCAATAACTGAGAAGATTAAGTGATAGTAACGAATTCAGGCCTAATTGACTGTTAGATAAATTTACAGAAATTTTCTTTTACCATCTGAAATGGTGTAGGGTCTACAATATATTAACATTTCATGAAAATCAACAATATTGTTCATATATGAAATTTCTCCATTCAATCTTCTGTCTTGCGATTGTTTTAGCCTCTGTCCAATTTTTGCCCGTTGTCCCAATATTTCCGCTATTACTACATCCCATGTTTTTCGTGGTCTACCTCTTTTCATCTTTCCGTTAGTCTTTGTATCCCATATACGTTCAACTTGGCGTGTATTATCCATTCTTTGAAGATGTCCTCACCAGCTGAGCTTCATTTTCTCTATAAATTTCAAAGTTGACTAAATTCCTAATTCCTGTCGTATGTCAATGTTCTTTAGCTTATCTCTTTATGACTCCCCTTACCCTCTTAAGATAATTCATTTCGACAGCTTGAATTTTACTCTTTTGGTTTTCATCTAGAACCCATAACTCACGTCCAAATGTCAGTATTTTCCTATAGATAGATGTGAATACTTCCATTTTTGTGGCTCTTGACACTTCTTTCTTATTTATGAAATTGTTGCTAATAGCATAATATGCCTTCATGGTCTTTTCGATCCTATCATTGATTTCAGCATCTTGCTTTCCTGATTCTTCGAGTTCAACTCCTAAGTACTTATATTTTTTTCCGCTTGTTCTATTTTTGTCCCCTCTGTCTGTATATTTATGTCTTCCTTTTCTGTTCCAATCACCATTACCTTAGTTTCATATTTGTTCATTTTCATACCACTCTTCTCTAATTCTCTGTTCCATATATTCAAGTTTTTCTGAAGATCTTTTTCATTGCTTGCCATTATCATCCGCGTATGCCCCTTCTAATATTTCTACTTGCTGTAAGTTTCTATATCCAATCCGGATTTTCCTCACTTCTGTCGAGAAATTTTTTTATTATTTCATCCATAAAGATTAAAAACAACATAGGACTAAGCCCACTCCCCTGTCCCTCCGTTGTCTTGAAATACTCCGATCTCCTGTCTCTGCTTATAATGCAATTTCTATTACTTTCATACAGTGTGTTCCAACGAAAATTTGACCCCCTATAACTCCGAAATGAGTAACTTTAGCGAAAAACACCAAGACACGTCGATTTTTGTTTCGAGGGGGAGCATTTTTCGAAATAATTCGAAACTTGTCAGATCAACCCCCTACCCCCAGCAACCCTAATTTCGAAATTCATCATAGGGAATAAGGGTCGAGTGGCACCTTACTGTAAAGGTCTGTCAATTCTCCATTCTGATTTGTCATTTTAGAATTTTAAATTAACATACAGGGTGTCCCAACCGAGGTAAAGTTGAATTCCTGCAAATCCCAAATACTAAATGAAATCGATTTATTTTGGCATAATGCAAGCGCAGGTTTATGCTCGGTCTAGAAAAACGACCTACACTTGTGAATTTGGAGTTGGTGCAATCAACCCCTATTTCCAGCATCCCCAACTCAAAAATCATTCGATCGAAAATAGGTCAAGTGGCACCTCGTTGGAAAGGTATTTCAATTTTCTCTTCGAATTTGGTATTTTCGAAATTCAGAATCAGCATACAGGGTGTCCCGGAGCAGGAACACTGAAAACCCAAATAACTTTTTTGAAACTGGTTAATTTCGGTATAATACGAGAACATGTTTATGTTTGATTCGAGAATAAGACTCTCTTGCGTGAATATGGAATTTTGCAATCAATCTCTTCCATTCAGCATCCCCAACTCAAAAAATCATACAAGTGATTACAGGTTGAGTGGCAAAGTTCCAGAAAGATATTTCTATTTTCTGAATCACTGAGGCATTGGTTTCAGTTTGGCAATCGAGGTTTTCTGGCGTGAGGATCAGGATGAGGGTATGATGGAGAAACTGATTGGATGCTCATCTAAACAGGAAAATGAGATTTATTGAACTTGTATTCAATTGAAAACAAAAACTAACTTGATAATTACAACAATTGTTCAAAATGACCTCCGCCCACCTCCATACAGTTATACAGACGATTTTCGAACTCTCTTCACATTAGCGAAAACTTCAGGAGTCAAAAGTCGGCATTCTGTGATAATCCTCATCCGCAGCTCCTCCAGGTTTGCTTTAATCATTCTGGAATTCAAAAACCTTTCTGAAGATATGCCACTTGAATTATTTGTATGATTTTCAAGTTGGGGATGCTGAATGGAAGGGGTTGATTGCAAAAATTCTATAACCACACAAGAAAGTCCTATTCTCGGATCAAACATGTTCTCGTATACCGAAATGAACCAGTTTCAAAAGTTATTTGGATTTTCAATGTTCCTGCTTCAGGACACCCTGTATGATGATTCTGAATTTCGAAAATACCAAATTCGAAGAGAAAATTGCAGTACCTTTCCAACGAGGTGCCACTTGACCTATTATCGATCGAATGATTTTTGAGTTGGGGATGCTGGAAATAGGGGTTGATTGCACCAACTCCAAATTCACAAGTGTAGGTCGTTTTTCTAGACCGAGCATAAACCTGCGCTTGCATTATGCCAAAATAAATCTATTTCATTTAGTATTTGGGATTTCCAGGAATTCAACTTCACCCTTGGTTGGGACACCCTGTATGTTAATTTAAAATTCTAAAAATGACAAATCAAGGTGGAGAATTGACAGACCTTTTCAGTAAGGTGCCACTCGATCCTTATTCCCTATGATGAATTTCAAAGTTAGGGTTGCTGGGGGTAGGGGGTTGATCTGACAAGTTTCGAATTATTTCGAAAATGTTCCCTCGAAACAAAAATCGACGTGTCTTGGTGTTTTTCGCCAATGTTACTCATTTCGGAGTTATAGGGGGTCAAATTTTCGTTGGAACACACTGTATATAGGGTGATTTACCAGTGCTCTGTTGCACGTAGACTCTTGAAGATTTCATTTTTGTTCGAAGGGTATTGTATTTAGAAAGTAAGAATCTACTTCAGCAATTTATTTTGCAGTAAACAGGGTGTCCCAATTTTCTATAGAAGAATCTCTGGTGGTTTTTTCAGATTGGAAGACCACTTTTATGTTCAAGATTCAGGGCGGCCTAAACTCTGCTAAAATGTCTTTAAGTAATAAGTTTTTTTGGTGAGTAATTTCGTCAAAATTTTTTTTTCCGTAAAAATTCATGAAAATAGGCTCTCACATCATCGCATGTTCCTTCGGCCTTTCGTTTTCTTATTGCCCAAGGATAAAATTATTGATGAATTGAAATAGATAATCATCATTTTATACATGAGTGACTCAAAAAATTATTGAATATTGTTATTTTCAAAAATATCATATCTTGATTTTTTCAAATGGACCACCCTGTATCTTCGATCATTTTCGAAATATTCGATTATTTGTGAAAATTCTTCATGAAAATTCTACAAACCGTATCAAACTCATCAACCCGCATCAGTATCCGCACAGATGTTTTTTTTTTCTGTAATGATTCAAGTAGTAAAAAATGAAACCTAAACAAGATAATTCTTTCAACGAATGTTTAAATCAAGATGATTAAAACGTAAATCTAGGTATGTGTTGACATTTTTTTTTATTTGTGCCTTTTGTCAGGTGTCCGGACATATCATATTCTGCATTTTATATGGTGAACTTATCGGTGTTTCGTTATTAAACATTGTTGAAGTGAGGTTTGAACCCAGTTTTCTCAATTGATTGCCATGAAGTTCTCCAAGGAAAAAATGGTTGATATGATTTTTATTCTGGGTGAGTGTGATGAAAATTTTTTGTTCGCCAGTAGAGTTTGTGCACAAAGGTTTTCTGATAAAAGGCATCCTGATGTAAGATGCTTTGAAAAACTTCTAATTAGATTTATCGAAACAGATAATATCGCTAACAAAAAACATGAAAAACCAAAAACTGCTACAGTTGAAGACAACCAGTTATCAGTTCTGTTGACAGTGACAGCGGACCCATATAAAAGCCAAGGAGAGATTTCTCAGTTAACACATATAACACAAGTCAAACTTCCGTCCACAGAATCTTGAAAGTCAATAAATTTCATACATATCATGTACAGCTGCACCAGGAACTGAACAATCAAGACTATGAAAATCGAATTACTTTTTGCAATAGGGCAAGTGACAAAGTAGCGGAAAATCAAAATATGTTTAGCAAAGTTCTTTTCTCGGACGAAGCATTTTTGCACAAGAATGGGCTTGTTGAAAGGCAGAACTTTCTTTTTACGCCACGGAAAATCCACACCTCATGTGACAAATATATCACCAGCATCGTTGGTCCTTGAATGTATGGGCTGCTATAGTAGATGGATATCTAATTGGACCGCATTTTTCGACGGGAAATCTAGCAATGTTACTAGCCGATGTACCACAGCATATAAGACAAGATTTGTGGTTTCAACAGGATAGAGTACCGGCACATTACACACATCAGGTTGGGGAGCATTTGAATAATGTATTTCCAAACATATGGATAGGACGTGGTGGTCCTGTTAGATGGCCAGCTAGGTCTCCGGACCTTACAAGTCTAGATTTTTTCTTGTGAGGTTATAGTAAGGGCATCGTTTACCAGATTCCTTCTACAACACAGTTGGATATGAGACAGAGAATAGTCGACGCCCTTCAGTCAGTTAATCCGCAAATGTTGTCGAGAGATAAACGGTCTTTCCTCAGAAGGTGTGAGTTGTGAACATTCATTGAAATAGTTCAACCCCTTGTAGATCATCTCACCAAAACCAATCTATTACGTATTTCATACACGGCTACCTAAAAATATCCCCATTTCTCTGATCAAGTATAATGATATGTACTATAATAAACTCTTCTTTCGGGACCTGTGATTATATTATTTTAGTTTATTTTTTAATTCGAAAATGGTCGAAGATAAAGATAAGGTTACTGCTGCAGAAATATGGCACAATATTTTATGCGTTGTCATGAATAATAAAATTCAGATGTTCCATTTGAGAAAATCAAGATATGATATTTTTAAAATTACGATATTCAAATATTTTTTTTGAGTCTGTTCTGTATAGAATGAGGGTGATCTTTTTCAATTCATCAATAAAGCTATCCTTGGGCAATGAGAAAACGAAAGCAAAAAAGTATTCATCCTCTCTGGCCGAAGGACCATGCGATGATGTGAGAGCCTATTTTCACGGAGAAAAAATATTGTGACGAAGCTACTCATCAAAAAAACTTATTACTTAAAGACATTATAGCAGAGTTTAGGCCGCTCCTGAATCTTGAACAAAAAAGTGTTCTTCCAATCTGAAAGAATCACCCAACATTTTTTATAGAAAATTGGGACACCATGTTTAGTGCAAACAAATTACTGAAGTAGAATTTTACGTTCTAAATACAATACCGTTCGAACAAAAATGAAATCTTCAATAGTGTACGAGCTACAGAGCTCCGCGCCAGTGGTGAATCACCCAGTATATTTATTATCAGTATTACAATGTTTGCTTTGATTCCTCTTCTACGTAGTATTTCTCATAATCTTCGTCTAGGCACCCTATCAAAAGCTTTTTCCAAGTCCATGAACGCTAGGTATATTTTCTTCTTCATCCTGTTAGATTTTTCCATCAATATCTTTATCCTGAATAAATGATCTTGAAGACTTCTTCCTTTTCGAAATCCACTTTATGGCTCTCCCAATGTTCTTTCAATAATTGGCCTCACCTTCATACCTATTATTTGTTCATATATTTTCATAGCCGTGCATAATAAAGTGTTTCCTCTGTAGTTTTCTACATTCATGTTTGTCACATAATTTGTAAATTGGGATTATCATTGAAATCTGCCAGTCTTCCGGGATTTGTTCTTCTTGCCATATTCGAAATTAATGCGTTAAATCTCCTACAAGTTTTACTCACATTTCGTCTCTCATCTCCATGAATGAAAATAAGTAGATAAGTAAAATTCGTTTTTTCGCCATAACTTGAAAACTTGAAATTTCAGGTACAGGGTATATGTATATAGGAAACTTCATTAAGTTTTCATGGCGAATCTAATAAATCTGAAACAAATATGGGTTACAATTTGAAAAACGTAGTTTTCGATGTTTCTTCGTTTCGAAATGTGAGGCGGAAAAAAGAGCACTCTGTATACTGACATTCAGTCCGATATGAGTTATGTTCCGCATGGTTTTTGGTTTGCAAAACACGTTTCTTTATTTTGGTAGCTCACGCCGTTCTCGAGATATATCATTTTTTTAAAAAGCAAAAACTCGATAATTTTTTAGTGAAACTAGGATATTTCATGAACGAAACATGCTAGACTCATACGTAGGTGTTTTTGTAATTGGAATAACAAGTTTTATCGAACCAGTCATCAATATGTAGGGTGTTCTTCATTAAATAAGAAAGTTGTTATGAATATGAGAGGAACGGTTTCTGTATTATTGCGTTGGGTTCGCCATCATCTCTGAAAACTCTTGTGGATCGATTGTTAATGAGTACACCGAAACTGGACATCTAATCGTGCTCACTTCAAGAAATGTGTTCAGAAGCTGCACGGTCATTTGCAGGCAGCTTAAGCCCTTTGGTAAGTCTTGTGGGATAAGGTTATGTTTTGCGAGAAACGTCTCGTTTTCTAACCGTTTTAGTACTGACAACCACGTTATGCATGATGTAAAGTTGAGTGTTCAAATTTCTAATGACTGTAAAACATGATATTTTGCATTATGTTTCATGATTACATGATGATTATAGTAAAGTTTTCATTTATAAAATAATTAATATTTTGGCAGCACCATGTCTTTCTCATTTTCTTATAAAAAAGATCAACCGTGATATCGTATGACCTGGGGACGGGGAGGATTATAATATCGGTAAATTTAAGACTAAGTGTTTAAAAAAGTCTCTGTTCAACCATGGCCTGAAAATTCTCAATTGATTGCCTTTGCTTGTAAGGAATTCTCCTTCTTTAAGGACATTTAAGTCAAGACTTGGAGAGTTCTATTCAGTTGATTAGTTGGTTGGGTGGTATAGGTTATGATGGGATATACATTTGTATAAATTTTTTTGTGAACTACATAATTGTTTGTTATTGTACTGTAGTAGCAGAAGCTAATTAAATATACATTCATTCATTTATGGGTTATAAAAATCAAGAACGGCTGAATACGATAAGAGGAAATCTGTCACCCATAACTCAACTTATATTGAAGAGCATATCATACTTGACAAGATGAACTAAAATTCAACAACATGAACAGCCATAATAAGAATAATGCTATTCAACATTCATAAGATGATGCCATAGTTTTTGGAGTAGTGTATATAGAAACTCAAATCAGGATACTTTTTTATTGATCAAGTCATTATTAAATCAAAATGTCTTCGTACTTCATAGAATTTAAACTTCTATTTTAACCTCACAAAGTGATGAAAAATTGCTGTAAAACTATGAATATTTCGAGTTGAACTGAAATTTCCATCCGTTCTAATTCATTTACAAATTTCCTTTTTCGCAGCAAAAAGGTCACTCATTTCACGGGCGGAAGAAGTCGAAAGGAAAACGCCAGCAAAATTATCTGTCCTTTTTCCATGAAAGGATTACGAAAAGCTTCTGTTCGGACCCGACATCCATATTTGATCTCCTCTTTGTTGCAACTTCGTTGCCGACGGAACGCATCTTGGTCTACGTGATGAAAATTCTGTTGCAAGAATTTTAATTCGCCATTTAGTTCGAACATTGGATTTTGATTCAGTTATTTACATTGAAATTTTTGGATGCAACTGTGAGTGTTGATTATAATTAGGTAATATATAGATCGAGTGATATTTTGATTCTTACAAGATGCGTTGAAGCGAAAAAACATCGTTATGTTGATTGAGTGTGATAATCAATAAAATCAGTGATGTTGTGGCTAATAACCAACCAAAAATTTATTACGTAATAAAATAACACTCTGCTAACGACAAAAGGCGGCTTTACCAGAGGAACGCGCAGTACTTTTCAAAGAAAAGCCACGTTTTATATTCTTGCCGCTTTTCTAGAGATTTTGGGCAGAGTATTTGACGGTAACATTCGAGACTTTCGTTCAGGCCGATATAAATGTTGCCCTTGCAGGACTAGGAGTCTTTCTGAATTGTAGCTTGAAAGCAATACTACGTCGATACAAAGTTTCTTATTAAATAGTACTAATAGTCTAAGATCCGGCTGCAAAATTAATACATGAAAAATGTAGATAGTCAAAAGCTAATTTTAAGTATTCTGATAGATTGGGGAATGCATTTTTCATAAGGTGCCAATTAAAATTACCCGCCAATGTTATTAATTAATCCATTAATAATCAATTTTTAGTTAAAATTTCGTTAATATCTTATGGAAATAAAACCTACACCACTTCTTAACAGTGTAATTGTAAAATGTGTAACGTCACAGTTGCAGCTGATTGCTTACCCGTAACCTCTTCGCAGCCAGGTGTAAACAGGTATGATTTTAATACAACTTTTCGTTCATGATGTATATTAATTTCGTTCGTGCCACGTTGAAGCTGATTTTTTTCTGTATTTAATGCTATATAGCTGCTTGTAAAGAAAAACCCGCAAATTGAAGTTTCCTGCCCTTAAAGATGCTAGGTACTGAAAATAAAGTGACAGAGAGTGAGTGCGTGACGTTACTTGTTAGACGAGGATGCTAAATGTCAGCTGTACTCGTTTTTCGAGCCATTGCGCATGCCTCAACAGATAGGGTTCTCAGTCAAGCAGCTGAGCTACGGCTTATGTTTATTGGAAATTCTAACCACATTGTTTTGGAGCTCGTGGATACTTATTGTTTTTGTCTTATAAATATATTGTTTTTGTCTTATAAATATTGACATAATATTACTCTTGTTTATGCAAAGCTAAAATTTACAAAATGCCTAAGTGTTTTTTGTGTACTAAATCCAACAATGTACTTCAATTTAGTAATGCATCGTTCAGAAAATGTTTTTCAATGTTGTTATTTCGCCGAAAAAAAAAATATAAGTATCATGACATAATATTGACTGTGAATTCTACGGATTACTATGGTTATCATACTGAGTGTCTTAAAAAAGTGACTGTTCTAAAGCAAAAAGATAAAGACGAGTTTGAAGAATTTTGCAAAACTCAAACTGTAAGTAAAAATTTTTATTTAACTCATGTATTATCTAGAATAGTAGTGTATGAATATATATGACTGTGAATGTGGCAGATGTAAATTAATACTTAATATAAAGGACACTCAGACAATTGCAGAATCTATATCTTTTCAATAAATAATTATTCATTATGCAGTTGTCTCTTTTCAATCATAAACAATTAATTTATTTCTAATATATCTAGTGATTATACTGCTGCTTTCTTCAACAAAGGGAAAATATTCATAAAGCATGAAAAATTCAAAAATTTTTACATCACTAATTGACCCACTTGACATTTTTGATGAGGATAAAATTACAGCGGTTCAAGAATTTACGTGCCTTATGTACGGGATACCCGATTGTAAAAGTGTGAATGAGGCAAGATACTTTTTGTTTAATAAAATGTACGGCTCGAAACATAAAAAATGAGAAATTTATAAAAATATCAAAGGTTTTGACTCTACTCATATTATGCCATGTTGGAAATCTCTACATCAAAAAATGTTGAGGACTATTTATGTGAATTCTATGTGGTTGAGTGCTACTGATCCAGATTGCATCAAGTTTAGTGCAGAGAATAACGGCTGGTTAGTGTTGGATGGTTTTCTTAAGCCAACATGGTTTGAAGGAGATTCAACACCTGTAGAGGTAGAGAGTGTCATAGTAGGTAATTCTCAGGACAGATCTGCTGACAACGAAGAAGACTCTGATATTAGTAGCGACGAAATTGATAGCAGCGATGAAAGTGACAGTAGCGAGAAATCTGATTTTTAATAAGTGACAGGAAACGAAATTTTATAATTTTTAATGATTTGGCTATTTTTCTATCTGACACTCCTATTTGTTTTGTATAAAACGTTCATTATTCTGTAACTTATTATTATAACTCAATAATTATCGTCCGTTAATTTACTGTAATTTATAAGTGACTGTATTGAAATTGTTAATAAAGTCAACGTTTGCTCAAACACTACCTACATAATAACATTTTCTTTGTCATAATTAATCAATGTATTATTTTTGATAAGTATAGTCTTTCAATTTTATTTAAAAATAAATTAGATTTTTTACTTTAAAATCAAAGTTTTGTCATCATGTGTGGTTTTGAAAACAACTAAACTAAAATTCATGAAATCCAATTTTTACAAAGTACGTATCTAAGTTTGTTTTTATTATTATTATTTTAATTTTATTATTATCGTTTGATATGTTAAAGTTTTTGGAGCATTTAAATAGAATCGTAGTTATTACTACTTAGACAGTTGGTTGAGAACCCTATCTGTTGAGGCATGCGCAATGGCTCGAAAAACGAGTACAGCTGACATTTAGCATCCTCGTCTAACAAGTAACGTCACGCACTCACTCTCTGTCACTTTATTTTCAGTACCTAGCATCTTTAAGGGCAGGAAACTTCAATTTGCGGGTTTTTCTTTACAAGCAGCTATATAGCATTAAATACAGAAAAAAATCAGCTTCAACGTGGCACGAACGAAATTAATATACATCATGAACGAAAAGTTGTATTAAAATCATACCTGTCTACACCTGGCTGCGAAGAGGTTACGGGTAAGCAATCAGCTGCAACTGTGACGTTACACATTTTACAATTACACTGTTAAGAAGTGGTGTAGGTTTTATTTCCATAAGATATTAACGAAATTTTTAACTAAAATTGATCATTAATGGATTAATTAATAACATTGGCGGGTAATTTTAATTGGCACCTTATGAAAATGAATTCCAATCTATCAGAATACTTAAAAATTAGCTTTTGACTATCTACATTTTTCATGTATTAATTTTGCAGCCGGATCTCATACTATAAATCAGTGCAGCGAAGAAATCTAAAATGTGTCATTTTAATAACGATTGGGAGGAAGAATTTTTCTTTTGTATTGTGAAGAATAAGTGCATTTGTCGCGTAAAACGGTTCATAAAAACTATGAAAAGCATTCTCCGCCACAGAGTGAATTGAGAGAACGAAAAGTACGTGAACTATGATTTTATTTATTTAGTAAAAATTTTAAAATTGAACTAAATTATATTTTTTTTCAGAAAACTCCCCTCATACAAGATAATATTTCTTTTTATGGTTGTATTACCTTCGAGGTAGTAGAGTTTATTTTCGCATTTATTTTGTTCATTAATTTATATTGTAATGTCCTGAAAATCTTGTATGTCAATATCGATGCATTTTCTCGATGTAATTTTTCTTTAGCATTGTGAAAGTAAACATATTTATTTATTTATTATTCATTTATCACCCGACCTATTAAAAATTTGAGTTTTGTGCACCCCTGCTTAGGGGGTTGATGTAAAACAAAATGTCTTTTTGTCCAGAAACGAATAGTTTAACAGTTATTGACTCTTTTTCGTTTTAGTTGCCCCTCTCGGTATACTGGTATGGTACATTTGATCATACTCCCAGTTTCTTTGGCAATATTTCACGATTCATATCTTTTCCAACGAAATATTATATTGTTTGTTACCAATGGTTGGGCAGATACATATAAAAAACTGTTTTTCATGATAATGGAAAAATGCAAAAATGAAAATATACACGTGAATATTGCAGTCATAGATTTTGAAATTGGTAGTCGCCAGCCAATTGAACAAGTTTGGTTTCCAGCAATTATCGGTTCAGTTGAGGAAACGAAGCAATGGACAATTGATTTTTTGCGGATTTAGAAGCGGAATACTCGTAATCGAGGTTGAAAGACCTAAAGAAAATCTGTAAACGATTTGCATATATTACTTTCTGCGTAAGAAAAGTGCACTTCTCCAATTGCATCTCGAACGGCTACATGATGGTAAATAAGGGCGGAATCGAGTCCAAGTACTCGGAGGTGTTTTGGAAATACTGCAGCACCTGTTGTCCAGTGTGACTGGTATCTGGGTCTACTCATGACAAAGTTTTAAAGAAAATGATTAAAGCTCATCAACAAGTCACCCTGGGCACCAGGTACAAAGGAGACGGTTGTCGTCAAAATCTAGCTCAGCGACCTCGAAATCCCCCCGAGTGGACGAGTTTTGATCGTTTTTATAAAAATTTCACTCAAAATTCCAGGAGAATACTCAGCAGATAGCAGTTAGCCTGAGCACCAAGTGCTCCTGAAGTCAGCGACCCCAGAAACCCCCGAGTAACGAAAATGGCCTCGGTTCCGCGCCTATTTACCAGATTTTAAATTTTTCATCGTTCAGCCGTTCCAGATATACTTAGAAAAGTGCATTTTCTTCATGCAGAAATGCAATTTCTCAAAATTAATTAATGAAAATTGTTCAAGAAATTTTCAGTGCTTCGTTTCTTCGACTAGCTGTACAATCCCAAAAATTAAAATTTGCTATACAGGGTGCTTCAACGAAAACTAAACAGAGGCTATCTACCAAGATATTCATTTTTAATCAAAACGCAAACACATGTCGATTTTTGTTTCAAGGGGGACATCTTTTGGGGTACAATACTTGCCTGAAATATCAACCCTCTAAGCGGGGGTTGTAATTCTTGAATATTTTGAAGAGGGAAGATGGGTCGAATGATGACTCAGAAGAAAGGTGGTATCTTGCCTTGAACGAATTCCCATTTTTAATTGAGAACTGTAAAAGATACAGGGTGAGCAACTGAAAGATAGGGAAGACTATTTCCCTGAGACTATTCAAGTTTCAGTGAGATAAAATGGAAGAAATCCATGCTGATCAATGGCAGTCATCATAAAGTACCATCCTCATCTCGAATTTCAACCCCTGGAGCTGGGGTGACAACCCTTGAAAATTTGGAAGAGGGTAGATGGGTCGAGTGATAACTCGAAAGAAAGGTATTATCTTTGTCTGCATTCCCGTGAAAGAATTTTCATTTTTGATTGAAAACTGTAGAAGATACAGAGTGAGCCACTGAAAAATAGAGAAAACTATCGCCACAAGACTATTGGAGTATTAGTGTGAAAAACTGGAATAGATTCATTTCAGATCAAAAGCTGTCATCTTCCGAAATCACTCTCATCTCGAACTTCAATCCCTAGAGCAGGAATAATATTTCGATCCAGTGATACCTCAGAGCGATAGATAGTCTCCTGTATTTTTCAGTAGCTCTGTCTGAATCTTCTACAGTTTTCAATCAAAAATGAAAATTCGTTCACGGGGATGCAGACAAAGATAATACCTTTCTTTCGAGGTATCCCTCGACCCATCTACCCTCTACCAAATTTTCAAGGGTTGTCACCCTTGCTCCAAGGGTTGAAATTCGAGATGAGGATGGTACTTGATGACGACTGCCATTGATCAGCATGGATCTCTTCCATTTTACCTGACTGAAAATTGAATAGTCTCAGGGAAATAGTCTTCCCTATGTTTCAGTTGCTCACCCTGTATCTTTTACAGTTTTCAATTAAAAATGAAAATTCGTTCAAGACAATGTAGACAAAGATAGCACCTTTCTTTTGAGTCATCACTCGATCCATCTTCCTTATTCAAAATGTTCAAGGATTGCAACCCCCGCTTAGGGGGTTGATATTTCAGGCAAGTTTTGTACCCCAAAAGATGTCCCCGTTGAAAAAAAATTGACCTGTTTTTGCGTTTTGATCAGAAATGAAATGAATATCTGGGTAGATATTGCCTCTGTTTAGTTTTCGTTGGAGCACCCTGTATTATCACTAAATGTGTAGACACATTGAAGAATTTTTATTCAAGGAACAATATTCAACTTTCCGTAGAACGTTGAATATCCTTCCCTGAAGGAGCTGGTTTTCCGAACAACCCTTCATAATCACCGTCAACCAGCATCCTACAGTGGTGCCGGTCGGTCGGATGTCATGAATAGGAGCAATAGACTGCACATTCATTTGACCTCGTCAGTATTGCATTCAGCTATTCGCAACATCAGGCCAGACTGCCACGAATTCATCTCAATTCATTGAAGCGCAACAAAAGATATAAATGTTTTTGCACGAACTGAGACCGCTGCTACTCACCATCGCCATCGGGAAACCATGGTTTTCCGGTGTCCTAGTTCGTTGGAGGGTACAATAACATTTATATGTTCTGTTACGCTCGAACGAATTGAGATGAGTACGTGGCAGTCTGGCCTGGTGTTGTGAATGGGTATGCAATACTAACGAGGTCAAATGAGACCGAAACTGTAGTTCATTGATCCTATTCATGACATCCGACCGAACTGTACCTTTGCTGCCTGACCCTGGTTGACGGTGATCATGAAGAGTGGATCGGACAACCAGCTCCTTCAGGGAAGGATATTTAACATTCTACGGAAGGTTGAATATTCTTCCTTGAATACAAATTCTTCAATGTGTCTACACATGTAGTGATAATTTTGCACGTTGTAGTTTTTGGGATTTTACTGTATGCCTGGTTGACAACCAGACAGATCGCTTCCTTGCTGATACGGTGTGTAGCGTTGCCGTAAATAGTCGAACTAGTGTGGCTTCTTGAGGTTTTCTATTTATCTTCGCTTCACTTTCATGGTTTCCTGGTGGCGATGGTGAGTGGCCTTGTCTCAGTTCATTTGAGGGCGCAATAAAATTTGCATGTTTTGTAATGCTTCAACGAATTTAGAGGAGTACGTGGAAGTCTAGCCTGATGTTGTGAATGGGTATGAAATACCGACGAGGTCAAATGGGACCGAAACTGCAGTCTATTGCTCATATTCATGACATCCGAACGAACTGTACCACTGCCGTGTGGCCCTGATTGACGGTGATTATGAAGGGTGGACCGAAGAATCAGCTCCTTCAGGAAAGGATAGTTAACATTCTACGGAAGGCTGAATATTGTTCCTTGAATAAAAATTCTGAAAAATATAAAAAGTGAGTGATATGGAACCATGGTTCCAAATAACCTTTGCGCTTCGATTTTGCATCCACATAAAGAAATAAATTGCTTTGTTTTTACTGCCAATATGCACTGACGATTGAAGAGTGCAAAAAGACACCAATTATTTAACCCACAATTCTATCAGTTGACATTTATCATTTCCCCTGAAACATGATCTAGAAGTTCGGTAATACCCGTATCATAAATACTTATGACTCATTCCATCGTAATTTGAATCGTTTCATAGTTCGCATCCTAATATGTTTGTTTCATTTGAAAAACTGAATAATTTAAAATTGATACTTATATAAGGGAGCGTTCAACTATTACGTAAGCACTATGAGGGGAGGGGGTCTTTGCTTTGCTCATTTTTGATAACATTCGGGAAGGGGGGTCTAGATGATAATTACATCATCTGTACTTATTTACTTTTTTACACATATGGCAACCCACAGATTGTCTAAGCTTGAAAACGATACGCATTTTCGCGGATTCCCCTACAACAAATAATGCTTGTTCTCTCTTAAAACCGAGTAGAGGAATTTTACCGTGCTATTCGCTTGTCTAAACTTCTGCGTCAGTGTTTGTTTACTCAGTGTAATGTTTCGTTTGGATTCAACGACGAGTAGGTAGACGTATTCTTAGCATAGCAGAGCAGGTTAACATTGGCATTACCTTTAATTCAATTAGCCAAAGTTTAATGTTTATAATTTGTCATTTCAAATAGACAAATCCAAGTTATACCAAAAACTGTTTGGAAGTTTAAAAAAATCTCATACAAATATGAAGGTTCAAAGTATACAGAAGTTGCTTAACGACGTGTGGAGTAATTATAAATTTCAAGCAACAAGGAACTTGATATTATTGTATCGAAGTGAATTGAAGAAGAATTGCAAGCACCGACTAAGAATAAATCCAATCAACTACATTTTTTTTCCAAGGTGAGACTAATAAAAAACCTTTATAAGTATGAATACTACATAGAAATATTAGGAATCGTCAAAACTTCCTCTTTTATTCTTGTTAATTTAGACGATCATTACAAGATATTACGGCCCACCTCAAAGTATGTTCATTAAATTAAATTAATTCTATGTGATTGTCTCTGACGATTAGCTACAGAAATACAGGGTGCTACTTTACGGTGAGTATTTGATGGCTTCCATTCCCAACTGTGCTCTTTAAATACAGATTTTTATGTATGCTAAAGAAGTCTTTTGATACAATATTTGAAAAGATTAATGAACAAAAAATAAATAAATATTAATAACACAGTGCGTGAAAATGACACTTCAAAATTCCAACACGCGGGAGACATACCTAGTAAACCTATATCAGGTACGCTGACCTTAGTGGTAACCACCGTTTTTGAAAGTTAGCTCTTGTTTAGGAGATATTCGCCTTTGAAGTTAGCTGATTTCAGTAGGGTTCGTTGCTTATCACTTCAGTACATTATATGCTTGTAATTCCCAAACCGTTCGGAATATCGCTTTACTGTCTTCGGCACAGTTTTAGCTATTGTCATGGCCAACAACTCTTCTGAATATACCAACATAGGAAAACCTCATTCAAACACCGTTTCTTAACGAAATGTCGAAAAAACTCCATTTCATTGCCTTTTTTTCGTTAATTTTCGTCTAAATAATAGAAAAATCGAGGGAACTTCGCTTTGAAATCTTAAAATACGAAAAGAAAACACATTTCCTATAGTAAAAAGAAAAAATTTAAACGCACAATCATGATTTTAACTCAAATTTCTCACAGATGTCACGGTTAATACGTATTTATTAGTATTGTCACTGATGTTACTACGTATTTTGCTATGTATTTGTGAGCCATTTTTCATAGTCTTAGTTCTGATATTTCTTAATTTGACATTTCTTGTTGAAGTTTCTTTGTTTACACAAGTTATATATTTGGTAAAAATATCAAAGTATCAAAAATGAATTCGTGCAGTAAATTTAATAAGTTTTGCTACATTTGTGGAAAGTTTACTATAATGACAAGCAAGCGTTCAATTTCTGAAATTGCTGAATCGTACACACAATATTTCAACGAAACTGTAATAAAAGATGTTAACTCGGCCCCAAAAATCGTTTGTACTGGTTGTGTCATAAGATTGAGTGGATGGAAAAGAGGTAAAATGAAATGATATATCATTTATTTCCAAATTATATTTGATTATATTGAAGCTATTTTTATTACAGGTGAATTCCAATCTATGCCTTTTGGCATTCCAGTAATTTGGACAAATCCTCAGGAACATAATCCAGATGACTGTTTTGCTTGTGTTAATGAAATTGTCGGATTGAATAGAGCTAAAAAACGTAAAGTTGAACTCGGAGGAACTAGCTTTGTTCAGTTGCCGTTACCACATTCGGAATCCATTCCAATACCGAAAAGACCCAGTCCGACAGAAGAGCACATTCCATCTACTTTCGATACTATTGGCAAAAGGTCTGCATCGGTTTATGTACCATCAAATGTATCTCCACAATGTAATCATGCCGCATTTTCTCAAAAAGATCCGGATAAAATTATTCGTCGATTGAAATTATCGCAGCGTCAGTCCATTATTATGACTCAGGGATTGAAAAAAAAGAATGTCTTAGCACCTGATGGGAAAGTATATGGAGCAATCGGCCGTCATAGACAGTTCACTGCTTTATTCAAATCCATCGAAGACAATTCATCCGCGTACTGCACTGATATCAAGGAATTGGTATATATATATATATATATATATATATATATATATATATATATATATATATATATATATATATATATATATATATATATATATATATATATATATATTCTTTTGAAAAGAAAATGCATCATGAGTATGAACCAGAAGACTGGCGTCTTTTCATCGATTCGTCCAAAAGTAGTCGCAAGGCGGTTTTGCTTCATGTCACGAACTCCAAAAACAGTGTCCCGATTGCCATCAGCACAAAAACGAAAGAAAATTACGAATCATTAAAAAAAATCCTTGATTTGGTGAAATATGAAGACCATCGTTGGAAGATTTGTGCAGATTTGAAGGTGATAACTCTTTTGAGAGGAATGCAGACGGGATATATGAAAAACATGTGTTTTATATGTTTATGGGATACTCGATATGCCGGCGACCAATATGCCAATAAAAGCTGGCCTATGAGACAAGGGTTCAGATAGCGTCGAGAAAACGTCGTAGAAATTCCACTTGTGCCAATTGAAAAAGTGTTGCTTCCACCTCTGCATATCAAGCTTGGGATTGTTAAAAATTTCATCAAGGCCCTAGATCCTGAAGGCAATGCATTCAATGAGTTGAAGCGAATTTTGCCAAGATTGAGTGGAATGAAAATAAAAGAAGGTTTGTGTGAAACTATATACGTACCAATCAACCTAACTTTTTCAATATTTAACACATATTTTTTCGAATTATTTTACTACAGGCATACTCAATGGACCTGATATTCAATGCTTGATGAGAGACCAACAATTTAAAAACAGTTTGTCGAATTTGCAGCTCGTTGCTTGGGATTGCGTCAAAGGAGTCATGGAAAATGTACTTGGAATTCATCGTGACGAAAACTGCGCATAGACGTTGAAAATATGCTCGTTGCTTTCCGTAACATCGGTGTAAAAATATCTCTGAAAATTCATTTTTTACATTACCATGCAGACTTGCCGAACAATCACCATGTGAATCAGATGAGCATGGTGAACGGTTTCATCAGGTGACGGCTAGGCTTGAGCACTGGTATAGTGGAAACTTGATTCTCAATTAGGAGACATTTGCTGAAATTCACAGCAAGATGAAGATTGAGAAGAAGAAGAATGAACATGAAGTTATATGCTTATTTGTTGGAAATTGTTGGAATTGAAATAAAAATTTGAGTTAAAATCATGATTGTGCGTTTAAATTTTTTGATTTAACTATAAGAAATGTGTTTCTTTTCTTATTTTGAGATTCTAGACCGAAATTTCCTTGAGTTCTCTATTATTTAGACGAAAATTAACAAAAAAATGCAAGGAAATGGAGTTTTTTGGACATTTTGTTAAGAAACGGTGTTTAAATGAGGTTTTTGTATGTTGGTATATTCATATAACAACATATAAGTTGTTGGCTAAACTTTGCCGAAGACAGTAAAGCCATATTCCGAACGGTTTTGAAATTACAAGCATATAATGTACTGAAGTCATAAGCGACGAACCCTACTGAAATCAGCTAACTTCAAAGGCGAATATCTCCTAAACAAGAGCTAACTTTCAAAAACGGTGGTTACCACTGGATTCAGCGTACCCGATATAGGTTTACTAGGTATGTCTCCCGCGTGTTAGAATTTTGAACTAGCACAGTGTAATTATATAACTAATAAATTTTTTCTCTGAAAAAATGTAGGTATTGTTTATTGTTTATTGTTTCGAGAATACAAACAGGTTCAAACCCATAAAACAGTATTCACTAAGTACAATTAAAAAAGAAGATTAGGTATTAAGTAAATAGAAATAGAAAATATGAAAAATTGAAAAAAGTACAAAAGAAAAAACTACATCAAGAACAAGTCTTCTAGAACTTTCTTAGATCTTACGATGTTATTTGAAAAATGATCAACAGACTGATTGAATGCATTGCCCTTGCGTAGCATTCTCTTTAAGGTGCGTGCTTGGAATAGTAACTTCTTTTGAAAGGAATGTAGAACAACTCATGTTTCCTCAAGTGAAAACTAGTAGAGTTGAAGAATATATTTTCCTGAAAAGTTGGTGCACTAACCTCCCCAGCCAATACCTTCTGAAGAGTTACGATGTCATTCATCTTTCATATTCTTTCATATAATAGTTTCTTGGGTTCTAAGCACTGTTCATATTAAATGGAAACTCTTAATGGGTTAATGAATTTTAATTAAAAACAGTATGTACTCACTATAGTGGGTAAAATGTAAATTACCCTTTTAGTCACATCTTTATATTTTTGTAGATTAATAAGATAATCTACTACTAGATTACCTTAAGAATGTTTTAATATTTAGTCAATGACGTCCAGCAAGCTTTCAGAAAAGACACAAATTATACAGCCAGCTTCAAATACCAAAAAACAGGAAGAAGATAGATCAGTGTTGAATCAGTACAGCAATGCGAAAACAAAAAAAAAATACAAATAAACAGAGAGCGAAATCTTTTCAAGAAGCTATGAAAATTAAGATTGCTCTACTCGAAAAAAATCTGAATGTTTTATATTCTTCCAGAGATACTATACCAAACCATACTGAAGTTAATAAACAGATCGTTAAGTTGCGTGAGGAATTAGAAGCAGCAAAACAGTCTTTAAACAGAAGGATTTAAAACGCAGTTGCCCAGAAGAAACACAGGGATGGTATGAAAAGAAAGTTAGAAGATATCTGTCATGAAAATCCAGAAATAAAGAAAAAACTATCTCTGAGGGAATCTGTGGGACGTCCTAGCGTAGAAAACTATCAGCCATTACTATTCAAACAAATTGCTGATATTGCTTTATTTGGAAGTGCAGCAGATGATAGAAGCGAACGGAATCTATTCGCAGCGTAAAAAGTCTTGATGAACTCACACAAGAATTACGTAAAATAGGATTTGACATCAGTCCAAGTGGAACATATCTTCGTTTGATTCCCAGAAAATATAATTCTGCAGAGGGACAGAGACATGTATCGACAGTCCCTGTTAAGCCCATTCGGGCTCAGACTGATCACCACAAAAGCCACTTAGATAGCAATTTCGCCGAAACACCAATCCATTATTTAGAGAACATAGCATCCATACTTGGACCAGATCAAGCATTTTTCATGTTCCAAGATGATAAAGCTCGGGTCCCTATTGGAGTAACTGCGGTAAATCAGCAAGCACCTCTTCTAATACATATGGAATATAGAATCAAATTGCCTGATCATGACTGGGTAATCGCTGAACGGCATAAATTAAAACCATCTGTATATGCTGGTATCAAAATCACTTCCGGTATGCTATGACAACCGCAAGCCGTTAGATATTCTGGACCAACATATATCGCTATTCGAAGTGGAAAGCATAGTACATCTTCTGCTTATACGCATGCTCGGGATTTTGAGACGCTTCTGGACCTTAAAGAGTTTCAACCATTAGCTAAAACTGACCGTGGTTTGGTAAAACCTGTGGTGATCATTACTGTTGATGGAGGCCCAGATGAAAATCCGCGCTTTCAAAAAGTCATAGGGTTTGCTATACAACACTTTAAGCGACATGATCTCGATACATTGTTTTTAGCCACCAATACTCCTGGGCGATGTGCGTATATAGAGCGGAGAATGGCTCCTCTTAGTCGTTTAATATTGCCTCATGACCATTTTGGGTCCAATTTGGATGAGCGTGGGTTTACGATCATTGAACAGAGCATTGCTTACTTTTGCTGACAAGGGTGAAGGGGGGTAAATAATTGGAAAAATTCTGCTCACGTTATACTTCATTTACCAAATACGATTTATATTAAAATTTTGGAGAATCGCCAAAATTCATTTCTGAATAATTGAGGGTTATTTAGGAGTAATGTTTATCAATATTCGTATTTCATTAAAATTTCGGAGTTTCGAATGTATTGGTGATAGTGATTCCATTAATCATATTGTTTTTTTTTAGGTAAGAAGCAATCATCATTCAAACATATTGAGGTGTCCTAGGTGAGTAGGAATAGCTACTTTCTTTTCATTGAATCGTGAAGATACCAAAGAAAATTTGCAGATCATCTACAGATAGTTGACACATAGGAATATAATACTGTAACGTTTCTTTGTTTTTCAAATACTTGGTGGGTTCAAATTAAACACTTTCACGTTACAAGAACTTCAACTAATTTATTTACACTTAGACTGAACACTTACAACTAATTTATATAACACAATTTACTGTCTAATTTATTTCACTCGTACTGTACAAGATTCACTCGAGACTGACTTGACTGTCTGTGGTTCCCGCTCTCTTTTATATACAAACGCAGGAATTCGGGAGTATTCCGTTTCTTTCTAGAACGTAGGTCGGCGAGCCAGATTGTCTAGAGTGTTCTGGAACGGACAGGGTCGGCTTCAGGGCGATTGGATATCGTTACACTGCCCCCCTCTTAAAACTGTTCTGTCCCAGAACAGACTGGGTCTTCGGTGACTATGAAGGAATCGGCATTTATTTCCAGCTTCGCATCTCCCTTGTTGATGGAAATAACATTCAACTGTTTTCTCTCCTTGTCTCGAAGGTGTAGGATTGAAACAGCACACGACAACTTCCATTTTGTCGTCTTGGAAGATTACTTCGATCATGTTCCGTACAGTTCTCCAATCTAACTGGTCCAACCCACAACCAAGTTTCGGTATAGCCAGTTTCTTCACACCTGCTTGACCAAGTGCTTTCTCAAGTCTAGTAAGGCTGACCATAGAGCTTCATAACAGGGTTTCTGGTGTGAATATTCTTTAGTCACCAAGTAGTAGACCGTTCTTCCTTCAACGTCTAGTTTCAAGGTCTTGCCTACCGTAGACAGTTGCTGCCTTAGTTGAAAAGGTCTTCCATATTTAGCCTTGAAAACTCTAGCGATGCCCTTATCCATTCGAAGATCTTGAGCGACACAATGTGCAATGGCGTATTCCTTGTCTACTTGAAAAAGATCTTGTTGTATTTCTCTGGTGACTCCAAATCGAGCTCTGCCTGTTCCGCTATAGTTGGCCATGAAACGATCGTAGTCCCTAGCTTCATTCACTTGATGCTTCTCCGACTTTTCTGAGATAAAACATGTCTCTTCGTTTTCTTTCAAAACGAGCCAATCGATTGAAATGGACTACTCTAGGCTTCCCTCGGCAACTTCCTTATTCGATACACGATGTCGTTGATGCTTTTCATGACCTCATAAGGACCTTCCCAATGTCGCTGTAGTTTGGGAGACAAGCCACGTTTTCTCTGTGGGTTATAAATCCATACGAGTTCACCTACTGAGAATCCTCCTTCAGAAGCTTTCAGGTAATAACGGTTTTCATTCTGTCACTGGCAATCTGCATGTGTTGTCTGACCTTGTTATGGGTATAGTCTATTTTTCGCTCCAGATTAGTGACATAATCGTCTCCAACCAAATCTTCCCCAGGCTTGCAACCGAATTCCAGATCACATGGCAACCTCATTTCACGACCTAACATAACCCGAGCTGGTGTTTCTCCTGTTGACTCTTGTTCTTTACGAGGCTTTTTGCATTGCCTTCTTATATGACCAGTCTCATCGCAGTTCCAGCACCTGATTTCTTTCTTCTTCCTCTGGTCCAGGAGCCGAAGAACCACCGTTTCTATACTTTCTTCCTCGTCAATGATGTTTCTTATAGCACGGCTACCTCCTCTATTCGATGCCTGTTTTGCAGCTTCAAACTCAAGTGCTTGGGCCAAAGCATCATCAATCGTTTTGGCCTAGCCAATCTCAAGGCCTGCTGAGTTTCACCGTCTCTGGTGCCATCTACGAACGTCTGAACGGCTAATTGCTCCAAGAAAGTATCAGGAGCAGTAGGGTAGGCTAATCCTACTAATCTCGCAATATCAGCCTCGAATTCTTGCAAGCTCCTGTAGATTTCTGGCTACGATGCTTGATTTGAGCGTGGTATACTTGTTGTAAATGAGTATCACCGTACCTCATTTGTAGCTTAGATGTTAACGTGTCGTAGCATACCTGCTGGCTTGCTGGTATCGTCTGCAGAATGTTCAGTGCTTCTCCACGTAGAGCTACGATTAAAGACGTCGCTTTTTCCTGCTCAGTCCATCCATTGGCTGTGGCTGCCGCCTCAAATTGTTTCTGGTAAGTTGACCAAGGTATTTTCCCGTCGAAAGTAGGAGGTTTTATTTTCATCCTAGGAGCTTCAACATCATGTTCCATTTTCGACAAGATTTGCTTATCATTCATTTTCATTCTATATGATTGCTCTAACATTTTTAGTTTTGCCTCCTTTTCTTCTAGATGTTGGAATAAGTCACTCACTTTTTCGTTGATCTTCGCTTCTATTTCTTCTTCTATTCTATCTCTCATTTCATTCAGATTTTCCTTAACCAAATCCAAATTTCCTTCCATTTCGTCCCTAACCTTGTTCAAATTTTCCTACATCTTTTCTTCAACCTTATTTAGATTTTCTTTGACAGAATTCAGATTTTCCTCCATCTTTTCTTTAACCTTGTTCAGATTTTCATCCATTTTTCCTTTTACTTCATTCAAATCTTCTTTCAGGTGGTTCAAATTGTCCGCTAATTTCTTCTCTAATGTATCCTGCATATTTTCCTTCAACTCTTTAGAATTTTCCAACATCGTTTCCTTCAACTTACTTGAATTTTCGTCCATCTTCTTATTGAGGTCCATCAGGGCTTGCTGAAGGAATTTCAGAGCTTCCGTCTCCATAATTCTCTGTTGCGAACGGGTAACAGGCATAAACTCACTAGATTTTTTTCTTTTCTTCTTTAATACGTTAAATTGAGTTTGTTTGAATTATTTTGTAGCAACAAAAGTTATTAAAGAAAATTTTTCGCGAACATCAATTGCAAACAGACAGTTTGCTGTCGTAAGACCCCCGAAAGGAATGTAGTTGCTTTCAATTCCGAATCAAAAAAAGGTATATATAAATATTCAACTATTGAATATTGAATGTAAAATATCATGAGTTATTTCCAGAATAATACACGAATGCCATTATGGGTCTTTCTCATTTATTCATTTAGTCTATACTGAATACAATTTTAAATTTTTATTAGATAATATTAAATAGTTAAAAATTTATGACTGAGTCTCGCTGTCGAGCAGGGGTGCTCAAACGGTCGATCGCGATTGACCAGTAGATCGCGAGTACTTTTTGAGTAGATCTCGAGAAGAAAAAATTTTTAGTATGTAGGTAACTAAACAACAAAAATTTATTACGTAATAAAATAACACTCTGCTAGCGGCATCATCATTCCCTTCTAGTTTTCATAGATTTTCAATCTTTCAAAATTACCTTCATTGATTCAAGGAATTTCTATTCTCTTCTGAGACTGACAGACCTTTCTATGTGTCTTAACCAAATTCCGCTTTCAGACAGTTTCGATTACTGACCCTTCCAATTACACAAACCAGAGCGGATAAATTCATTTATCCTGAACATAGCCTAGCTTTCGGTTGCTTTTTCTCTTGTGAACGATTATTCAACTATACACGACCCTAAAATAACTGAACTAAGCGGAAATATACCCCTTTTGCAGAAAGCGTCCGTTATATTGCTCAGTTTGGATTTACCCTATTGTTTAATGAATTGATATAACTACATTACTCTAGAGCATTTAGTCCGAATTCTTTTGAATTGAACCAGTATGCTCATTCGCATATTTGGTTATTTCATGCTTTGTATTCAGAACTTATACATGGCCTGAAATATTCACCAAATTTATACTGAGATACTACGAAAAAGTTAGGTCATAACTTTCTTCTTTTGAGTAAAGTATTTAAAATTCAATTAAACCTCTATGTACTTTGTAGAAGTTCATTTCATCACGATAGCCATAGCTGCCTTGCGATATTTTTTAATGTGTAATGTTCTGAATGACCGCTTTTTCGGAATACAGTATCCAGAAAAAGTAACCACCTTCAATTATTTGAAATAGGCAAATGAGTTCAGTAGTTAAGTGAATCTCAACAAAGGATAAGGACATTTTCAAGATCCAATTTTTAAATCTGGTTAATGCTTTTCTTCTAGTCTTTTTCATATGGAATATAAGTATGGAAGACAAAAATCAAGTTAATACAGACATGATACAAGCCTATTTTTAGTCTATCAGAAATAGTGCCTGAGCATTTCGACTCTATCGGGAATGATTTCCGAATCGAGAACAACCAGAACGCTACAAGTTTTTCAGGATCAAAAAACTCTCGAAAGGAAAATTGATGAAGAAACCGAATTTAATGTTTTGTTCGGTGTAAAAGCGAACCCAGAAACATCTGTTAGACAAATTTCTGCGGAATCCTAGACGTCAACGTCAACCTTTCAATGTTGAATGTTTTACGAAAATAAAAAACAAGCCTTATATTTTTTAAAAAGTTGAAGCTCATGAAGATCATGACAGTGTTTGTTGCCTCGAGTTTTCGAATTTTCTCACTGATAAAAACTATTCTGATTATTCTTTTTTCGAAAACGTCATTAAGTCTGATGCGTGTACTTTTCACAACAATCGTCATTCAAATAGATACAATTTTGGCCGTTGGAGCTAGCAGAATGCGCATAACGTAATAAACAAAAATTTTTAGCGTAGACGTGTGAACGTCTGGTGCGCCATTTATTCGAATCGTCCGATAGGACAAGTTTTCGTTGAAAGAAACTCGAATCGGGACAATTATTACGCGGGGTTTTAACCCAGCGTCAGACTTGACAACAGCAGAATATATATAATAGTCCTGATTCAGTGAGCTTTTCTAATAAATGAATAAATGTTTTGCCTCAAGGTTATATTTTGGTGGAGAAGGCGTCGGCTAACCAACAGCTTAAAGGTCTTCAGCGCCGTCACGTGTTGACTCAAAACAAATTTACTTAACGATAACAACACAAGTAAACGACGTTGGTCAGGTGACTCAGTTAGTACTGATTGATATGAGTAGAATGCTGCTAAGTTATATGAAATAAGATATTGGAAGAACGAATCAAAATTTGAGCCCTATGACTCAACCAACTATTCAAATTGTGATCACATAATATGCGTATATGGGATTTCGAAAACCAATATCAATAGAACGCTTTGAGATTATGAGCTACTTTTCTTTGATTTTGTGGATTATTTTATAACACTAATTATGGCTTTCGATATCTTTCATATGGCCGCCTTGCCAGCGCCGGCAGAACCGTATTCCCTCAACCCAATTTTCTAAGGCCCTCAGAGACCTGCAGCTCTTTATTTCATTGATTGCACTCCCAGTTGAGCGAAATTTGTCGGTTTGTTTGAGTTAATCATTATTTTTCATTTTTCAGCAAATTCATTGTTTCGGTTGCTGTATACATGTGGCTCTGCCTTGCTGGAACCACATGTCATCCTAGTCCAGTCCATCAGTTTGCTCTGAGAAAAGGTTACCGATCATACTTCGATATCGCTTGCCATTAACGGTGCATACGTTTCCAACATCAACACGAAAGAAATATAGCCCAGTGACACCGCCAGCATGAATTCTGCAGCAGTTTTTGGTGATGCAAAGGCTTCTCCAATACTCTTTTGGGTTTGACCTACACCAAAATAGACAATTTTGCCTATTAACAAAGCCATTAAGCCAAAAATGCGCTTCGTCAGTGAAGATGATATTCTTGTAACAATTGTTATCTTCGGCAACTGCCGCATGGCAAACACACTGTCTTTTGGGATTTACCTGGCAAAAGTTCTTGAATGGGAAGGATCTTTTATGGACACAAGCCCAAGTCCTTCGTCGAAATACGCCACCCAGTCATTTGTGAGAGTCCCAACCCTTACTAAGGACGAGGAATCAACTGTTCCTTATTCGTGTGAACACTGGCCTTAACGACTGCATTATTTCCCTTCCTTAAGAGCTGCAATATTTCTCCTCCTTGCATTTCTTGATCTTGAAAGAGGCTATACATCCAATAGCGGAAATTTTGATTCGAAATTTTCCACTAAACGCAGTATATCTGACTCAGAAGGGTGATTTCTAGCACCCAAATATTCACGAAGTGCGCGAGAACACTGTTTTATAGATCGCTCATTTTCGTAATAAGTTTGTACAATTTTGAGACGAAGTTCATTTGAGTAGTTGGGCATCATGAATTGTTGATTTTTCCTGGAAAACGAGAGGCTTGACAGACAATGTTTACTCAAAGCGGAGAGTTTTCATGTCATTTTGAAATCCCTATTAATAAACCCTGTACCAAAAGCTGTTAAAATTGAACAAGATAAAAAGGTTAAATTCAGTTGAATCAGTATCAATAGGAAAATTTCGTCGAGAATATATCTTATCTGTTTCATATGTTCAAGGTATTACGGAGTGGTTGATCCTCCTAACAGGGCTACAGCTCAATTTGCCAAATCCAATTGCAGCTCCAGATTTGATTTTCAATGTTTGACTTGGCAACGCCTGGTAGCGACGATTTCATTTCATCAATTTTGAAGGCTAACGGTTTCTTTCTGAATTCAGAACTCGAACAGTCAAGTGGTTTTGAAAGTATTTTTGGTTTTATAAGTTTTTTAATCTTTTGGATTCAGACAGAATTTTTATTGTGAGAAAATCTCTATTCTGTAAATCAGGATTTGCTCTGGAATGGATATTCTTTTCTTGAGATTCTTGAAACTTGAGGAATACGTCTTGAACAGATTTGACCAACATTTTGAACTTGAAGGTAGCACGTGGTTCCCCTTTAAATATTGGGGTAGGATATAAATCGTCTAATTGATCATTATGTGGCATTTCCTTCGGTCAAGTCAGATTCCGTGATACTATTGGGATATTTTCTAACTTATAGGCTTGGCGAGATAACTTAGGATTGGATAGAGAACCTTCGCTTGACCAGATAACTAAGGATTGGATAGAGAACCAAAAGCTTGGAGAATTTAGTATTGGCTGTAGAACTTAAGATTTGGCTAGAGAATTCTGAATTGGTTTACAAACTGGTATCGGCGTCGTATCAAAGGAACGACTAGATAGATCGGAGAGAGGGGGATAGATCTGAAACACAGAATTGGAGTCTGGAGCTGCAATTGGATTTGGAAAATTGAGCTGTAGCCCTGTTAGGAGGATCAACCACTCCGTATGAACCTGAACATATGAAACAGATAATATATTACGAAATTTTCCTTTTGATAATGATTTAACTGAATTTAACCTTTTTATCGAATTTTATCTTGTTCAATTTTAACAGCTTTTAGTACAGGGTTTATCAATAGGGATGACATGAAAACTCTCCGCTTTGAGTAAACATCGTCTGTCAAGCCTCTTGTTTTTCAGGAGACATCAACAATTCATGATGCCCAACTACTCAAATGAACATCGTCTCAAAATTATACAAACTTATTACGAAAATGAGTGATCTGTAAAACAGTGTTTTCGCGCACTTCGTGAATATTTCGGTGCTAGAAATCGCCCTTCTGAGTCGGATATACTGCGTTTAGTGAAGGAGTTCGAATCAAAATTTCCGGTATTGGATGTAAAGCCTCTTTCAAAATCAAGAAATGCAAGGAGGAGAAATATTGCAGCTCTTAAGAAAGGGAAATAATGCAGTCGTTAAGACCAGTGTTCACACGAATAAGGAACAGTTGATTCCTCTTCCTTAGTAAGGGTTGGGACTCTCACATATGACTGGTTGGCGTATTTTGACGAAGGACTTGGGCTTGTGTCCATACAAGATCCTTCCCATTCAAGAACTTTTGCCAGGTAAACCCCAAAAGACAATGTGTTTGCCATGCGGCAGTTGCCGAAGATAACAATTGTTACAAGAATATCATCTTCTCTGACGAAGCGCATTTTGGCTTAATGGCTTTGTTAATAGGCAAAATTGTCTATTTTGGTGTGGGTCAAACAAAAAGAGTATTGGAGAAGCCATGCTGGCGCTGTAATTGGCTATATTTCTTTCGTGTTGATGTTGGAAACGTATGCAGCGTTGATAGCAAGCGATATCGAAGTATGATCAGTAACCTTTTCTTCGAGCAAATTGATGGATTGCACTAGGATGACATGTGGTTCCAGCAAGGCGGAGCCACACGTATACAGCAACCGAAACAATCAATTTGCTGAAAAATGAAAATCAATGATTTACTCAAACAAACCGACAACTTTGGCTCAACTACAAACCTATATTGGGAGTGCAATCAATGAAATAGAGAGCTGCCTGTCTGAGAGCCATGGAAAATTGGGTTGAGCGAATACGGTTCTGCCGGCGCTGGCAAGGCGGCCATATGGAAGATATCAAAAGCCATAATTAGTGTTATAGAATAATCCACAAAATCAAAAGAAAAGCAGCTCATAATCTCAAAGCGTTCTATTGTTTTTGGTTTTTGAAATCCCTTATATGCATATTTTGTGATCACAATTTAAATAGTTGGTTGAGTCATAGGACTCAAATTTTGATTCGTTCTTCCAAATATCTTATTACATATGACCTATCAGCATTCTACTCATATCAATCAGTATTAACTGAGTCATCTGACCATAGTCGTTTACTTGTGTTGTTATTGTTAAGTAAATTTGTTTTGAGTCAACACGTGACGGCGCTGAAGACCTGTAAGCTATTGGTTAGCCCACGCCTTCTCCACCAAAATATAACCTTGCGGCAAAACATTTATTCATTTATTAGAAAAGCTCACTGAATCCCAAATCAGGTTTATTATATATATTCTGTTGTTGTCAAGTCTGACGCTGGGTTAAAACTCCGCGTAATAATTGTCCCGATTCGAGTTTCTTTCAAGGAATACTTGTCTTATCGGGCGATTCGAATAAATGGTGCACTAGACGTTCACACGTCTACGCTGAAAATTTTTGTTTATTACGTTATGCGCATTCTGCTAGCTCCGATGGCCAAAATTGTATTAATTTGAATGACGATTGTTGTGAAAATTACATGCATCTGACTTAATGACGAAAAAGAAGAATCAGAATAGTTTTTATCAGTGATTTCTTCATCAATAACAATTCGGTAGCAGATGAACTTAGACAACAGAACCAGATCTATGTACAAAAGTTCACCCAAACTGTAAAATAAATACGTCATATTGATTTCCTGGTCTTGGAATGTTTTTATGTTTCACACTGCGCTTTAATTTGATAAATGATTCATGAAATAAGTTCCAACTCATGAAGAATTCTTCCAATGAAGAATTGAGAAATCATGAAATTTTCCGATAATAAATACCTATTTTTCTCTGCCTTTATAAGTAGTCAGCATCATAATAAGATCACTAAGTTTCCAAACAATAAAAGTTGGAACGTATTAAAACCAAATAAATTGAAATCTAAGATCGCCTCAAACCCGCATTCCAAAAGTCGATTTCGAAAGAAACCCGCGGTTTTTCAATCCAATCCTAATTACAAGATGGAAACTTTGTACTTGGAGAAACCAAATTAGATACGACCGGATTTTTCATTGTTCTGCTTCATTTAGCTTAATCAGATTGTTCGGGCGGAAATATCGCCGTTTCTCCTTGTTAATTAGGATTTTGTTAGTCCGAAGAAGTCGCGTTAGTCGTTTTTATACGGCTGGTCTTCTCTGCTCCCTCTAAGGAAGATGCCATCACGAGAGACGTGATTTGAATTTTGAAATGGCACAAAATTCCTTGTAATTTCGAGTTGAGTAGGTGTGCCAGGATAATCTTGTCGTTTGAAATATGGTGGGGGAGAGTTTCATTGCATTTTATTAAATCGCCGTTGTTCTTTGTAATTTTTCAGAGTTGTTAACTTAATTCATATAATTTAGATATAAGGTCGAACATGAACGAAAGAGGAATCTACATAAATAAAATTGAAATGCATTCCGTTAGTATGAGCGCCTTTAGGGAACCGCAAGACAGATTGAAAAGAAAGAATCGCAGTCCACATAATGGAAATTCCGGTGGATTTCTTAATCGATCGTGACCCCCAGACGCAACAACTACATCATTTTTCCTCGAATACGATCGAAAAAAAACATTCCACGTTAAAACACACAAGACACTGAAATGAATTCCAATAATTTCTACAACTTCAGATTGAAGAATATTGCAACAGGGGAAGTAGGTCCAAAATGACATATATAGACGAAACGACACATTGGCGATATTTAAAAATCGGCGCGATTTAGACCGTCAGGAATAAGCCATTTTGGAAGCGCCTACAACGGAAATATATCACTGGATTTCTGAGAGACATTTGAAATACACAACGGACGCCATGTTGACATTTGTGTTCCGAGCTTAGAAAGAAATTTGTTAGCGGTCGTTAGTTTTTTGTTTTTCGGTAAGTTTTCTAATTTCAAGCATTTTGTGTTTAAGGTGAACGTGTAAAATTTATTATATTTTTGTCACTGTAGCAAGATTATTCATCAAATCGTAATATTTTTAGGCTAAGTACAAAATGACATACAACCACTATGAACAAAACAACATAATGTGTCATTTTGTCCATAGAGATAGGGAATAATAAAAATATCTAAATCTCCATGAATCTCTTTAATTTACAGGATGACAATATGCAACGGAATTATAAGGGACAAGTAGTAGGCAATCATGGAGTCCACAAGCGATGAACAAAGCTATTGAAGCTGTAAAGGACAAAAAATGGGTTGGCTTCTGGCTTCTTAAACCTTCAAAGTGTCGCAGGCTACACTAAGGCTTCATTCTCTGGAACAAAATAGAATAATTTCACGTGCAAAAAGGTTTGGGCCGATTAAAGCTTGAAATTTTCCCTTAAAATCGAGAGAATTGGTTGAGCATATCGAGCTACTTGAAACTGTCATGTTTGGATTGACGCGTACAATGGTCCAAGAATTGGCTGAGAAGAATGGCTTTGCGCATAGTTTTAATAAAGATAAGGATAAAGCTGGCCAGGAATGGCTAGATGGATTTTTGTCATAAAGACATATCTCTTCGTAAGTTTTCTGATAACTATCAAGAATACATTGACAACTACAAATTCAACGCAAACCGGATCTACAATGTTGACGACTAGGGGATGTCTACTGTCCAAATACCTCAAAAAATCTTGGCGACCATTGGCAGAAAGCTAGTAGGTGCCATTACGAGCGCTGAGCCGGGATCCAAGGTAACAGTAGTGTGGTGCTTGAACGCATCTGGGTCGTACGTACCCTCTTTCATGATTTTCACGAGGAAGAATATAAAAAACGAGCTCCTGGATGAAGCACCAAAGGCACGGTAGGAGTAGCTGAAGAAAACAGGTGAATATCTTCTGAAATATTCGTTAAGTGGCTTCAGCATTTTAAAGCTTCGTAAAAGCTAGTCATGATGATAAAAACCTGCTAATTGTCGATAGCCCTGCCAGCCATAATTGATTGGAAGCTTTGAGTTTTGCGAAAGACAATGGAATCGAAATTGTTTGTCTTCCCTCTCACTGCACTCATCGTATGCAGCCTCTCGACGTGTGCTTTTATGGACCGCTTTAGACTTATTTTAACCAAAATGTTACTGTCTGGCTAAAAAATCACCCAAGAAGAGTAGTGACAGCTCTTCAGATCGGATATTCATTCAGTTAAGCTTATGGACAAATTGCTTCTGTTCAAAACGCATGCAGTGGTTTCAAAAGCACTGGACTGTGGCCAGTTAATTCAGACATATTTCCAGATCAATAATAAAAAACAAGTACTGTGATTTAAGGAATTTTACTTAATAATTGCTATTTGTATTGCGTTTCACTACACCGTAGCTTCTTCAGACGAATGAATGTACAGAAAATATAAATGAGAATATATATTCTCATTTATTCAGTAAAATTCCTTAAAACACAGTACTTGTTTTTTATTATTGATGATGGAATTTTACCAAGTAAAGCCTCCCAAATTCAAATATTTCCAGATCACTTTTTTGAACCAGCTGAAAAAACAAACATGCCAATAGCTTCCGCAGCTAATAAACCAGACTTAATCCAGGATCAGAACCTTCTTCCATCGTTGACAATTGACCTGGCGATTGGCGAGACGCAGAAATAGAATGGAATCTTCATTAAAGCCATCCACTAGTTGTTGTAAACTATCTAGTTCATCGGAATCTTCAATCGCAATAGCAGTTACTAAAGATATTCATAACACACTTACTGGCCACTCAGACATTTCTCAACCATCTACAAGTTACCTTCCAGCGACAAATTCTTCAGCAGTTCTAGTTAATGTCATTTCTCCAGTTCCCTGTGGTGAATTTTTAAGTGGACAGAGTAAACGAAAGCCAAAGAAACGAACGACAACTTTCCTACTGACGTCATCACCACATATGACAGAGTTAAAACTCAAACGTTAACTCGTAAAAGACGACAGGCTGTTACTAGATCGCTTTATATTAATAACGACTCGGATGAAGATGGCCTTTATCAAGAAGGCTAAGAAGACAGTTGTGCCTGTATATACTGCAACGATCTTTACTCTCGTTCTAAGCCTGGTGAGGGGTGGTTGAGGTGCATGCGGTTCAGTCGGTCGGTTCACGCGGTCTGTGCTGATTTTCCAAAGCGTACCAAAGCATTTGTTTACGAATTGTGCAATTAATTTTTGTCATTATTCATTTATACATGTTGATGGCTGTGTATGTCATTTAGTTCATAAGATTTGTGTCGTTTTCTCTATACGGTATGGACAAAACGGATTTATCTTGATCTTCAATTAATACTAGGTGTTTTTGTAAGTGTCGGTGTTTCAGAGAAAATATGTGAATAACCAATTAATATAAGCAAAGTTGTAGGAAAAAATATGTTCCTTATACGGATAATATCAAACTTATTGATAATTAATGAAACGCTATGTCATTTTGGATGTACGTCCCCTAATTCTTAGTTAAGTTTTATATATCTCACTTAGAATGTACTGCATTTTTGTTTTTTCCACGTGCATTTCTAAGAAAGTCTACTCTTTCGATGGTTTTTATGATCCAAAGTTTTCACATTGCCAAAATCAAATATGTATCATTTTTTGGATGGTGAAAATCTAAGGCGTAAGACTTTTTTGTTCAGTAGTGAGTGATTTTAACTATTGCTGCGTCTGTTCGATGTATAATCTCTTTGGCAACCTATTCATGAAATCTCGTAAACCACGTTAAACAGGGATATCCACCGGGACCGTCCGTTAAAAACTTTTTGAGTTACAATTACAATATCAAGCTGAAATATTTTCGAAGTGAAACCATTTCCGGATGAACCGGAAGTGGGTCATCACTTTATTATTTCAAATGGCAATCTACCTTTTTTATTATACATCTAGAACCGACATTTGAGCAAGGCATAAAATACCCAAGTTGTTGGCACTTATCTGTCAAAACTTTTGACAGATTTAATTATTTTTGTTATAAACTCGATTTTTGAGGAACATTTAAAAAATTGTAGCTCGTAGATCTTTTGCACTACAGACACAATTTTTGCTTGGGTGGATAGAAGAAGGATCGAGGAATTTTTAAAGCAGTCTACACATGTCAAATGTTTATTGCGTTGTTTTGTATGATTTTTTCAATTTGGCCTTTTTCAAACAGCAATAACTCAATTTTTTCAAATGGCACGTGCCAATTTTTATATCGCCATCAGATAAAGCGTCAAATTTCCGATGAAATTGTATCAGCATGTACTATACCCATCTCTTATAGTTCCGAAATAATTTGGGAATATATCGAATTTTAATGATTTTGCAAGAACTAACAGAGAATGCTTTGAAATATTTGAATCGAGTAGCTGAACTGGCTACGCTCACCTGACAGGTGCCTAAAATTAATGAACTTTATGGTCTGATGAAGCCAAGTTCAATGAAAGTGGAATAACCAACAGGAGAAATCGACATTTTGGGCCACAGAAAATCCACATTTCAGTGAGGTTATTGATTTCTAAAATAAATTCAGCTTGAACGTTTTGCAATTTTAATGAATGGTTTGTTGGCTTATCACATTTATGAGGAAAATCTTAATGGACAAAGATACCTGGAAATTTGAGAGGAACATTAGCAAATTTTTAGATGGATTACCCCTCAACATTCTGAGGGATTGCTATTACCAAATGGATGGTGCACCAGCACATAAAACACGAGCTGTAGATCGGCAGCTAACAGAAATGTTCGAGGATAGATGGTGGGCTAATCAAGGATCAAATTTATGGCCTCCGAGTTCTCCGAACCTGATGTCCCTTGATATTTATTTATGGGGCAAAATCAAGAGTGAAGTGTATCTTATTCCTGTAAGAAGTAAAGAAGAGTTACTATAGCGCATTCATAATGCTTCTCGTAATATCTATCCACACAATCAAAAACCGATTTCTGAATTGATTTGAAGGATGTAACCTCTTTCTCTGAAGTCAAAATCCATCAAAGGAAAAGTTGTTTTTAGTGACATATATTTGCAAAGATCTTATTATTCTCTATTCAAAAATGGTTTCTTTATGAACATTCAATATCACACAAAAAGTCCAAAACCAACGAAAGTTTGTATTCCAACTAAAATTTTCTATCCCTTCTATGAAATACATATTGAAGTGAAAAACTGAGAGACGTCAATTTTTTATTAGAGGAGGACCAATTACTAAGATGGTTTGGAGCATCTTAAATCATTCCCCTTTTCTCAGCAACACCTAAGTCGAAATTGATTATAGAAGAAGTAGTTCAAGTTGCAAAGGTCTTTCCATTTTTTCTCTATTCATAAATAGTCTCTCTTCAAATATTTAATACCATACAGACAGTTCAGATACAACGAAAGTTTATATTTTAGCGACAACTTGGCAATGCCAAAAATGAGATTGAGTGCTCAAAATGACCAACCTCCATACAATGATAGGAATGATTCTCGAACTCTCTTCCTAGAACTTAGAACTTCAGGTGTCAAAAGTCTGCATTCGGTGGCGATTCTTCTCTGCAGTTCATCCAAGTTTTCAGGTTGTATAACATAAACTTTCGGTTTAAGTTGACCCCATAACGAGAAATTTAAGGGACTCAAACCAGGTGACCTGGCTAGTCACCCAAAGTACCTGGTAAATTTGCATCCAAGTGTTGTCGCACCCAACATCGAAATGTGCAGGAAATCTAACCCAACATCGAAATGTGCAGTAACTTCATGTTGCTAGAAACGTATCTCATTCTCTGAAAAAATTTTAATCATTCTCCAAAATTTCTGTGAGCCTGGGGTTCATTAAATCTTCCAATAATTGCGAATGAGTGTCTCAATATGGTTCCCCTAAATTTCAGCCCAGAGATTCAATTTCTGAGTAATTTATATGTATGTCTTTGTGAAAATATGGTGATTCTGGGTAACCCAATGTCGACAATTATGCCTATTGACTTCACCATTGAGACTTAGGATAATGTTGTCACAAAAATAGGTAAATTACAAAATATGTGGATTATTGTTGAAATTTTACAGAATTTGAATTTGGGAGGCTTTTACTTGGTAAAATTCCATTATCAATAATAAAAAACAAGTACTGTGTTTTAAGGAATTTTACTTAATAATTGCGATTCGTAACGCGTTTCACTACACCGTAGCTTCTTCAGACGAATGATTATGCAGAAAAATATAAATGAGAATATAACTATAAATGTTCTTGAGTAATTAAAAGCTTATTGGTTGCTTCTTCTTAAGTGGTTATTTATGACAGGTATATCCAATAAAATTAAGGAATAGATTGCTCCCCGAAAAGATTCAATAGAGGTGAAGGGCTTAAATCGACTTGTTCATTGATGAGTCTACCTGAGTGTTTGTATTTATTTATTTCTAAAGTTTCCCAAAGATCTACCTTCCAATATTTATTATCTGTATGCAAAGTTTCAAACTGTGGGTCGAAAGAATGATTATTTTCTAAGAGATGATTCGCGTAATTTGAATCTGATTTTTTATTTGAAAAACTGCGTTTATGTTCCGATATTCTAATATTAAAATTTCTATGTGTTCTACCAATGTAGAAATTATCACAGTCATTGCAATTCAATCTATAAACACCTGATTTATTGTTTTTACCTGGTTTGGTTTTATTATTTTTATATATTTGCCTAAATTATTATTAGTTTGGAAAGCTATGTTGAAATTATTGCTACTTAAGAATGATTTCAGTTTCTCACTTGTAATGCCAACGTAGATTAAGGTGTTGAATTTTTGTTTCAATTTATCGACAGGGTAAACTTCATTCAATGCGATTCTACTTTGTTTTTAATTTAAAATATTATTTATTAGTTTGGGATTGTAACCATTATTTTTGGCTATTTGTTTAATCAAATTTAGTTCTTTGTTGAAATTTTCTGGTGATAGCGGGATGTTAATCAATCTATGAATAACACCATTTAATGCTGACATTTTATGTTGATATGGATGACACGACGAGTTATGTATTATAATATCTGTATGTGACGGCTTATGGCAATTTACCATACTTGTTTCTTATTATTTTACAGAATTGGGTGAAAACGGTGAAGTTACATGAACCTGTGGACTGTTGCAGCTGATAAACCGTACATTCGTGATTTTCTGATTAAAGAAGTATTTTCCATTTGTATGTGGCCCAAAAAATCTACTTCACTTGCTTCGTTCCATATAGGCTTATGTTGAACCTACTGTTTTTCGATAGCCACTGATCCCGTAGTTAAAAATTTATTCATCGAATATGAAACATACTGGTGTCTTACCTGTTTTCATGTTTCTTTGCCACAACTATTAGCTGTGCCAAGACAGAACTTATGTCGCATGTAGAAGAAAGATTTCCTTCATTTTATCAGATATAAACAGATGTATCCAAATCTGGATCCTCAGCAGTAGGCGCAGCATTTAACAAGCCAATTGAAGATACGGCTTCTACTACAACTCTAAGTGAAAAATATTCTATTTTCAATGGTGAACTCTACGCAATATCTCTGATACTAGAATATATTGAAAACAATTGGTTGAATCTTCAACAGAGAAAATTTCTCATTCTTTCAGACAGTCAAAGTGCCCTACTTGCGATAGAAAATATGTGTATGATCCCTCCTCTTCATTCATTCATAAAAAAATTCTTCTGTCACTCGAATTCTTCGTGCATAATGATATTTCTGTCTGCTTTATGTGGGTTAAGGCTCATGTTGGAATTATGGCCAATCAAAGAGTAGGTCGAGCCGCTAAATTGGCCTCTAGAGATCGAGTTCATTTTACAAAATGTATCTCATCAGATCTTTTTTCCGATTTCAAACGAATTGTCATTCGTAGATGGTGTAACGAATATCAACAAAACAATGAAGGTGCCTTCTACAAAAATATCCAGAAAATTCCTCCAAAAGTTTGGTTCAAAAATATCGGTCATTCCAGGGATTTCATCAGAATTTTTTGTTGATGGAAAAGTGGTCATACTTTGTGTCCCTAGTATCTCCATCGTAAAGGACTGAAAGATGATCCTTTGTGTAATTGTGGGGAAATTACCCAGATCATCTGATCTTGGGTTGTAGTAATTTTCGTCATCAGTGTTCAGAATTGAATAACAGAATCACAAAAATTATTAAAATACATAAACCTTATAATTTAAACTTTTTATTACCACTTAAAAACCTGAGCGTTTATGAAGAAACTTTTTGATTATATAAGATCATTAGATCTAAGATGCTAATTATCGTTTCAAATCCTTATTGTATATTTTCTTGATGTGTTTTTTAACCTTCAAACCGTGGCTTCATTCTGTATGTGTATGAAGATCAAAATCGCCTTGACGAGCCCCTTGGCGTTATGTATCCCTGTTTATCCTTTGAGTACTTATTCATCATCTAGTTTTATTCATGATAGGTAGTGTTTAGCTTTCTGGAAGACTGACCGTTGTATAATCGAACGGTTCATTTTATTGAAAAGTAAATGCCAAATATTTTTTGTTCACCAATGACTCATAAGTCCAAACCATTTCGGTCTCCCTACGGAGGCCACTTCGATTATAAAAAAAATATCACTTCGATAATAAATTGAAACAATTCCGCTAGCTCATCAGTTCAGTACACCGTTTCCAACGTTTGTCTAACAGACGACGACAACTGTGGTCGAAAGTATTGCAAAAATGAAAGACAAGTGTGAACCACATCATTACCAGATGGTTGTGATAAAAACTAATGTGCGTTCCTTGCAAAACATTGATGTTTATCAATATCACAAATTATAACATTACCTCGAGAATGAAAAACTTGGAAATGCTGAAGACAAGAATCGCCTCTTGAGAATTATAGCAGAGAATTAGACTTCTATCATTGAATGGATGAGATCATTTAGTGAACTCAACTGGATTGTAAGCATTGTCAAATTTTCGTTGGAAAACAATTTTTTGTTGTGTTGCGACTGTTTGTATGATATTATTAAACGTTCATAAAAATGTAATTTGCAATCGAAAATTGATGTGTCCAAGCTTTTTCCGCTACAATCAGTAATTCTTGATTTAGAAGGGGTGGCAAATTTTGGTTGGAATACAAACTTTCGTGGTGTATGGACCTTCTTTGTGCTATAAAATGTTCAAACCAGAAAACGAAATCATCCTTTATCTGTAGGCTTTGCCGAAAGGGATTTTTTATTCTAAAATGTCAGTTTAGTCCTAATTAAGTTTCTACGAAGAAAAAAAAATTGGAAAGATTGACCGTATAGTTGACTATATATAACTCATGATTCAAAGGATAGATACTCCTATTTTATCCATTATTGTAGTAGAAAAGCTTTTTGATGAAATGAAAAATTGTGGGCAATGACGAAAAATCTAAAAAGCTGAACAAACTGCGAAACTATCATTCTTTATATACTTTCGATCAAATAGGCCTATTGGAATAGAATATTTGGTTGATCCTTTTTGGTTCTGTTCATTACAGTCTCCAAAAAGTTCTCTAACATGAAAATGGTCTGATTATAGAGTTAACATACAACAATACCGATTTGAAATATTCCCACTGGAATGCATAGGTCGAGCTATTTCAATGGCCACCACGGTCGCCCGATGAATATCTTTCAAATTTAGAAAATTCAAAAATTATTTTGAGTTTCTTCACAGTGTGATTCACAGCTTTTAATTCCCCCAATGTCCCTGCAGCAACCCGAAGTCACAGTAATGGCGTCGGAGCTCTTTGTTCATAGCTCCCACCTGGGAATGTTTGAGTTAATATGATTCAAAAATCCGCAACTCAGTCACATCGACACCAAAAGAATTCAACTTTGCGTATAAGCAATATTGCCCAACCCTGTCGAAATAAAAACCTAAGAGGACTACTACCTCTATAATATCACAATCGACGGATCTAACAATATCATTCACTATATACAGAGGTAAGGTTGCCGTGCTGTGCCTCCACTGAAATCTCAACTCTATCGGCTATGTAATTTTATTTTTCAATATTGAATCATTTATCTGAACTACAATGATTTTCCCTTCCGAAGTAATTTTATTTCTGAGTCTTCATTTCACCGTTCGGCTTCATTGAGGTAAATCGAATCAGCCCTCTATTAGCAGGAATTTTCATGGATAACTCGGAAGCTACAGAACCCTTCAG
Organism: Cryptolaemus montrouzieri; assembly: GCA_013387265.2. Classification (NCBI taxonomy): domain Eukaryota; kingdom Metazoa; phylum Arthropoda; class Insecta; order Coleoptera; family Coccinellidae; genus Cryptolaemus; species Cryptolaemus montrouzieri. The sequence continues at coordinate 30,799,992 of JABFTP020000185.1, read as the reverse complement.
CGGAATAGTTTTTATATTGGTTTCAGTATGTTGATGATTCCCTTGTATCTGGTACTGAACATCAGCTTAATATTTTTCGACAAATTTTTCAATTGCTGAGAAATAAGAAATATACAAGGCTCGTTTCAAATGAACATCCTGTATATCGGACATGTTGGTTGACAAGGAATCATATCTCTTACTTAGCGTCGTCATCTCGAGGGGACCATACTCATCATACAGACCAAAAACAATTCTTTTAAATAATGGAATATTTCTGATAATATCATTCATTATCGGCAGAAAAGCTGTAAGATGCCAGTGATTTAATTACCCATGCGTAGTATAGGTTATTGACTCTATAATTTGTGTCGTTCACTCAAAGATGAAGATCTGAATTACAACTTTTCATGTCTCTCACTCTAAAATCCAAAGATTTCTTATATAAATGTTCAACACCTATTTCGCATTCTTATAGGTGAAATTCTAGAGTCCGTCCCTGCAGTTCAAAGTATCTCTCCACCAAATTTCATAGAAATCAGTTTTGGTTTTGAAGGGTGAAAGCGTAAGCATAACATACTGAGTTATTCACTTATTGACAATATCAATAAAGATGTGCAGCAAATAATGGATTTAATAGATTGCGGTTAATATTATTATTTGAATTATCAAATTTCTAATTGCAGGAAACTGAGTATTCAACTATAATTGGCAAACCCTCTTCAGTAATGAACTTAGGATAGGAAATTTATATCTTACATTATTTTTGCAACACTCTTTATATCTAGGCAATCAACATTTCTTACAAAAACTCCAAAGAAATATGGACTGGACCATTTCCTCATTATGATGCGTGAATAAAACTAAGCTATGCTAAGGTTGAATTCTAAATAAAAAAGTACTCACTCCTTCTCTCTAAATATTATCGCTACTATTTTCGCAATCATAATCGGAAATTGCATTACTTCAAAGTTAGACAAACGAAAAATCAAAGCCTCTTAGACTTCCGAAACAATCTGCAGAATGTTTCATATCTGGCGAGAAGTTCTTTTAATATATTTCGAGGAATCCGCTTTTGCAACTACCAGCGTGACCTACTTGTAAGTATCCGAAAGGAAACAACAAAATTTTTCCAGATTGCAGCCCCGCGTCCAATGTTATTAAACTTTTCTCGAGTTTTCCGTCAGGCAGCTAAACATTGGTTGTTTCTTTGGTGATTACAACTTCCTACCGAGAAATGGCGCGGGGGCTCATTAGCGGCAGATGAAGGAATAGCAGATAGATCGGGATGAAACATTCCTGCCGTTTTATTAGGATCGTCTAACAAAGCAGAAACGTCAGATCACTTAGTTTCAAATTGAAAATTTGTTTGGTCTTCATAAATCATATTTTAGCTACTTGAAGATAGGGAATGTTTCTGTTGATTAATTGTCTTAAGAATAATACAGTTCGTTTTATGAAAATTTGATCAACCTAATATACGCTAAATACCTATCTGCAGAAGAGATGTTTCCGCTCTATCTTGTTTTTAATATATGTGAAAAAGGGATGGAGTAGCCTGTCCAATAACTCCTCTGACGATGTGCGGAGTTTTCGTTCTCTAAATCTGGCAGTCCTAGAGCCAGAACTATTTTGAATACCAGATTTCAGAATGTATTTCTTCAAAACCAGCATAGTATGCTATCCTGATGAACTTCGATTCTGTGTAGATAATAATATAAGTAGGGATGTTCTATGAGAAGACCTACAATCTTTCTCATTTCTTTGCTACAGAGAGTAGATCATAAATGAGTTTCTTAGAAAGTGTTACTACAAGTTTTTCAAGACTTCTGTTTCCTAGCAATGATTGTCAAGTTGTGAAATGCTTTGCCCGAAATGACGAACTACTTCTGGTGTTTTCTAAAAGGCTCTAACTTCAGCTTGACTATTATTGAGACAACTTATTGACAACTTCCACAAGAGAGTTCATAAACAGCTGATTTGTTTTCTTTATCAATTTTAGGTTTGCTGTTTTTAATATACTCACAACCAAATTCATATAGAATCACTCGGTATGTCACATTTGACTGGTTTTTAAACATGGATCTTTGACTACTTGTGAAGAATGAAGTTTTTTATTGTAAAAAAACTGGATAGTATGATAAGGAGTGTTCGGGATATTGTACTCAGTCGTCACTGAGCTTTGAAACTGTGAATTTGAAAATTTAAAAACGCCTATAATCATAATTGAAAATGCCTTACATTGGATTGTCCGATGTGCAGAGGGGTCGAATAATTTCTCTTGTTGAAGGAGGGGTGACACAGAGGGAATAGCGGTCACAATGGGCGTATCACAGGGGGTGATATCAAAAACCTACGCCCGATACGTAGAGCTAGAATCTCTACAAAATAGTCCTGTACAAAATAGTCCTGGAAGAAGTGGTAGGAAGATCACTTCTGAACAACAAGACCGCTTTTTGTGCCAAAATGCAAGGAGAGACTCTAGTGCGTCGTAACTCATACTCTAAAGCCAATGTCTGGAAACAACAGGCATCAGTGTATCAGTCGAAACGATTCGTCAAAGACTCTGTTCAAGGGGTTTATACAGCAGAAGGCCCTTATGAGTGCCAGAGCTAAACAGGCAACAAAAAATTAACAGACTTGATTGGTGTATCGAGCACCACAATTGGAATATTGGGATTTGGCGAAATATTCTTCAGATAACAGCTGGCTTCGAATTTTAAGGGGTTGTGGAAGACAAGCTAGACCCCGAGCAGCGAGACAAATGCCGAAATACCAAGGGTGCAGTGTGATGTTTTGGAATGGTATTATGCTGGGAGGCAAAACAGATTTAATTTGGCTTCCTGCAAGTAAAACGGCTAGAAATTACGTGGACCAAGTGCTGAAGCCCATAGTGAGACTTTGGCGAGGTGCCCACGGTAAGAATTTCACTTTTGTGCAAGATAATGCTCTCCCTCTTACCAGCAACCTGGCGCGATTATATTGAAACATAGGGGATCGCTATTTTGGACTGGCCAGCTTGCTCTCCAGACCTAAAATCCTATTGAACAGTTATGGGATAATCTTAAAAGGAAAATTAGATCGCGCCAGGATTATCCAAGAACCCTACGAAAGCTCATTCAAGCCGCTACAGAAGAGTGGCAGAATATTACCCTTGAGGAAGTCGAAGACCTAATCCAAAGTATACCTAGACGGATTCAAGCTTGTATCAGGGCAAGAGGAGACAAGCTACTGAGTTCGAGAAAAAAACACCTACTCCGTGAGAAAACAATTTTCAATTTTTTACTACAGTTGGAAAGATTTCTTAAAATAAACCTAAATTCATTTCTTTTTCAATTGAAATATCTCAAAAGATCAATTCTAACAATCTTTCGAAATTTCCAAAATCCTTGGGGTAATATTCAAAATATCGGGTGATTCCATATAAATTTGGTTGTGTGTATCTGCCTAGAGAGTTATGATGAGAAGAACTACTTTGAATTCAGACTAAGTTTACCAATATAAGTTGATATATTTTTGATTATTTTCTTAAACAATAGGAAAACCTCATGCATTGCATGTTGAAATTTTTCAGGGAAAACATACTGTCAATCATAACCATTATTGATCGCTATTTGTTTTGAAATATTGAACTCTTTCATGAAATTATTTTCCGACGGTTGTGAGGCAACTCTATGTATTATACTGTTATAAGCAGCCTTCTTATGCTAATATAAAGGTGCGGAATAGTTTGAAGGGTACATTCTGTATGGGATGATTTATGGAGAATAGGAAAATCATGTCAGTGGTCAATTTCGGTAGATCTATAAAGTTAATTGAACTCTCAGTTTCCATGTCCGAAGTCTACTTTATAGGTTGAATTGAATTTATGAAGTCACTTATGGAATCTTGTCTATTTGTACCTGTAAAACAACATATTATGTTATCCTCATATCTAAACCAATAAATGCAGTTTTCGCCATCAGATGATAATGAACTATTCCTTTAATGTTATCCATGAAAATTTCTGCTAGTGAAGGGCTGAGAGAATTGTCCATTATCAAGTTGTTGATGTTTTTTAAATTTAGAGTTGAAATAATTTTGTTCTAAACATACTTTTGAAAGATTTATATATTCTGATTCACATTATCAATCTCCAGAGCTTCATTAATCCATTTCAATGAACATGAGATAGAACAATAGGGTAGAGATTAACTACATCCCAGGTCATAAGTTTAGCACTATATGGTAGTAAAGTTTGTTGATTTTTTCTCTTCTTTCTTTGTTCCAAATATGGACTTTTTGTGTATTTGTTATCTTCATTTCTAAACATGCGTTCTTTATAATGAAGCTTCGTTTTTTTTCTACCAAATCAGCTATGATATTTCTTGGCCTCAATTTGGGTTTTTATTCACAATTGAACGATTGAATTTTGCCAATATCTTCATGTATCACGTACCAAATATTGTCGTTCGGACAAATTGTGATTATCTCACAATTTTGTCTGAGATCAATAGAAAATTTTCTGATTATTATGGGACTCACTCCATACCTTCTCCACGCTGTATTATTGCCTCAATTCAGACTTATTACATTAAAGTTCATGGCAAGTTGCTCTATTCGGATATTACAAACTGAAAATATTCGGCAATATTCTGTCGAATGATTTATATTCTTATTTCAAGACTACTCAAATATATAATAAAAGAATATACGAATACAATTTTGATAATAACGATAAATTCACTATAAAATGGTGAACGGTTGTATAATTTTCTCGGAGGTAAATAAAATTCAGTGAATAAACATCATAATTCTTTTAATTTAACATTTTCACAAGGAATCCGTTATGATATAAGAAATTAAAAAGTATTCAACCGAATGCCGATGGGTAGTGCCACCAAATTTACAACTACACGAAATTACCATGAACTGGGGAGTTTATTATTCTGTTATCATGTAAATTATTCGGTCCCTCAACTGGCGTTGTTATGAACAGAGCCGGACTTCATTTAGTCAATCAATACTTGAATAAAACCAATTATTTCCACTGACTTGATGCGAATGGGTTATCCTGAATTAGGGGAAATATATTCACAAATAAATATTAGGATTTCTTCGAAATTCACAAATCTCCATTCTAAAAAAGAAATTATGGAATAATATCCCATAATTGATTACTATACTCATGCAAACATTCACTCGAAATCGATGTGCCCATATATGATAGGTGTTATGCAACAAAAGGCAAATTTTAAAATCGATATTTCAGTTTTTCAATTCATAAATCCATTTATCTATTGAACTAGTAAAAAAATTAATATCAAGTCTTTGAAATAAATAGACGTTATTTAAACGCTTTTTCGCAAATCTCTACGAAGTTTGAAGATGTATGCTTCTGAATTCTTCGTTAACTTCAAAACCACAATACGAAAAATAAAATTGAGTATTTTAATTGAGAAGGTCGTTACTCGACGAAAATTGATATGCATTTTCTAATTTAATAAAATAATGAAGTTCAAATTTTTACTATATTGACAAACTTATGACGCGTTTCACCACACTGTGGCTTCTTCCGATACATGGTAAATTTAAAGGAATAATGTACATCTCATATATTACATGGTAAAACCAGGTATGTAACTGAAGAGGAGGAAAATTCAAACAGGGTTGCTTCTTTTGAGAACTGAAAGTATAAAGTAATGGTGACAAATTGAGGTCCAATTGAATATTAGGTAAATTTCCGGAATTTTTCCAATACTCCAGTTCAGTTTCAATCTATTATTTTCATTATATCAAATATCAAAATTATTATTAAATATACGTTTTTCTTCTAGTAGATCATTAACACTGTGGGAATCTGATTTTTGTTTGTCAAAACTGCGTTTATGCTTAAATATACTAACATGGAAATTTCTAAAAGTTCTTTCTGTATACATTTTTTACAACTTCCACTTGATTTGTTTCCTCTGTGTGATTTCGTCTCACAGTTTTTAAAATATATCTGCCGAGGGAATTATCCGGTCTGAAAGCAATATTTAAACTATGAGATGAGAAGAATGACTTTGAATACAGACTGGGTTTACCAATATAACTTAATGTGTAATGTTTTTGATTAGTCCCTTTAACAATGGGAAAAATCTCAAATAGTTTACGAGAAAGTAATTTTACTAGAATTATGACCATTACTGACCGCTATTTGTTTTATAATATTGAGCTGGGATAGATGAAGCGGTTGAAAATGGAAATCAAAATAAAATATAGCCAACGCGGTAACTACAACATCTTTGTAAATGTAATCCATTCAGAATTGTTTTACAGGTTACATTCAATAGAATTTGATATTTTAAATTTCGAAACTAGATTAACTTAATTCATCAATCCATAAGAAGTGTAAATCTGAGTTAATAAAATTGAATAAATTATTCAGTGATAAGGCCAAAATTTCGAGAAAATTAAAATGCTATTCTCGGATCAATCACCAGTGTTTCGATAGGTTCAGTAATCATTCAGTTACTACTTTTTCTAGAGAACACAATTTAAAGTGAAATAATTCCCAATGTCATTATAATCAGATTGAAGCTGAAGTTGAAATAGCCAAAAATTATTTATTATAATCCAAAAATTAAAACATTTAGCAGCATCAGTACTAAAACAAGAGTTTATTCATTTCAAACCTAATAAACTTGATGACATAACCTTGAATTCCATTAAATCAGAGTGTACATCAGACAACGTAGTATTTACTGAGTCAAATAAAAGTTTAAGCATTGAACATAACAGATTATTTAATCAAAACAAAAATTTTACTGAACCTAGAAATTATCAAAAAACCTAGGAGGATCCTACTAATAAATTTCAATCCAATACTTCACGCCTTAAAGAATGCCTAATCTTCAAAACCAAACAATGAAAAATACATACTTTTAGTTGATAAGTCAATGACACCAAAACTTTATTCACTCGTCAAACTCCATTAAAGAGATTTTCCCATCAGACCAGTTATCTCATATGTTACAATCCTTGCAGACAACCTTTCTCTTCATCTTATAACTATCATTAAACATTCATGTAATTTCAGTCCAAAACATTCATTTAAGATGTCTTCAAAATTCCTCATACTGTACTACCATATGCTGTTAAACTTATGTCCTGGGATGTAGTTAATCTCTAGGGCTTCCACTTCATGATTCATTAAAATTGAGCTCTGCTGAATACAAATGTTATTATATAATAAAACATGAATCTTTTAGAAGTAAGGTGAGGAAAAATTATTCAAACTTGAATGATGAAACTTAGATGTGTAACAATGGCTTAATAATGGATAATACTCACAGTCTCCTACTTGAAGGAATTTTCATGAATAAAATTGAGAAAATAATCCCTAATCACTCGCTATCGAAACACTGTATTTATTGGTTTAGATATGTGGATGATATGATCTATTAATCTACAGTAGGGGTGCACAAACTTGAACTGCTGGCGATCCGCCTCAATATTTTTAGACTACTTACGATCGACTCTGAGAGGCTGCAAGCATGTGTGATGCAGGGTTGTCGATACACCCCACCTACCTACCCACCTAGGTAGGGTGTACCGTAGCATATATAGATATTAGATTTCCGCACAATATACATTATTTTAGTCGAGGTTTGGGTTGGGTTTAGTAAGGTTCTTTTCTATAATATCAATGAAAAACTCATAGTTATTCAAAATTGCGAGTTTATTGGTTGTTAAGAAACTAAAGGGTTACATATAGTGTTAAACTTAACTAAGGAGTGACTTAAGATGTTGAAGCGTGGCACTGTATGGCCTCTGCATACTTTTCATGAGATGGTTAGTAACCACTGAGTGCTAATCGCAAGCATGACATATGATCGTCAGTTAGTCGATTGCGATATTTTGACTTAATTATGTTAATTTCAGAAAATGCAAGCTCGCACAAGTAAGTTGACCCAACCATTATCGTCAATTGAAGGGCGATTTGTCTTACATTCGGATATTAATCTTCAAATATAAAACACCAGAAATTTGTATCAGATGCTGTAGCTTTGAGATGTATATCTGATATAATCTACACCAACTCATTTTCAACAGAACATGTGTTCATATTATACTGACTTGCTACTTCCTTAGCTAATTCCTCAGTGTTTTCACATGAAAAAGGATAACTCATAAATGATGTTATATTTGCCAATTTACTGCAATCATAAAAACGCATTTCAAATTATTTGAATTTGGGAGGCTTTTACTTGGTAAAATTCCATCATCAATAATGAAAAACAAGTATTGTGTTTTTAGGAATTTTACTTAATAATTGTGACTCGTAACGCGTTTCACTACACCGTAGCTTCTTCTGACGAATGAATGTACAGAAAATTAGAATCAGAATATAAATACAGATGTTCTTAAGTAATTAAAAGCTTATTGGGTTGCTCTTTCTTATGTGGTTATTGATGACAGGTATATCCAATAAAATTGAAAAATAGATTGCTCCCTGAAGAGATTCAATAGAGGTAAAGTGCTAAGACCGACTTGTTCATTGATGAGTCTACCTGAGTGTTTGTGTTTGTCAATTTCTAAAGTCTCCCAAAGATCTACTTTCCAATATTAATTAACTGTATGCAAAATTTCATACTGTGGGTCAAAAGAGTGACTATTTTCTAGGAGATGATTCGCTTAATTTGAATCTGATTTTTTATTTGGAAAACTGCGTTTATGTTTTGATATTCTAATATTGAAATTTCTATGTATTCTACCAATGTAGAAATTATCACGGTCATTGCAAGTCAATCGTTAAACACCGGATTTATTGTTTTTATCTGATTTGGTTTCATTATTTTTTATATATTTGCCTAAACTATTATTAGTTTGGAAAGCTATGTTGAAATTATTGCTACTCAAGAATGATTTCAGTTTCTCACTTGTAATGTCAACGTAGGTTAAGGTGTTGAATTTTTGTTTCAATTTATCGACAGGGTAAACTTCATTCAATGCGATTCTACTTCGTTTTTTATTTAGAATATTATTTATTAGTTTGGGATTGCAACCATTATTTTTGGCAATTTGTTTAATCAAATTTAATTCTTTGTTGAAATTATCTGGTGATAACGGGATGTTAATCAATCTATGAATAAAACAGTTTTTATAATGAATAATAAAACCAAATCAGATAAAACAATAAATCAGGTGTTTATAGATTGAATTGCAAGGACTGTGATAATTTCTACATTGGTAGAACACAAAGAAATTTTAATATTAGAATATCGGAACATAAAAGCAGTTTTTAAATAAAAATCAGATTCAAATTACGTGAATCATTTCCTAGAAAATAGTCACTCTTTCGACCCACAGTTTGAAATTTTGCATAAAGATAATAAATATTGGAAGGAAGATCTTTTGAAACTTTTGAAATCAACAAACACAAACACTCAGGTAGACTCATCAATGAACAAGTCGATCTAAGCCCTTTACCTTTATTGAATCTGTTCAGGGAGCAATCTATTCTTTAATTTTATTGGATATACCTGTCATCAATAACCACTTAAGAAGGAGCAACCGAATAAGCTTTTAATTACTTAAGAACATTTGAATTTATATTCAACGCGTTACGAGTCATAATTATTAAGTAAAATTCCTAGAAACACATTAGTTGTTTTTTATTATTCATTCCAAATTACCCCCAAATATTTAATAATTCTGCCTCATACGTATCATAATTTAACTGAGGAATCCTTGCTATCAAAGATGGAAAATGTTTCAGATCCTTTATTTTCAGCTGATCTTTCATAAGTTGAAATTTCCTGTAGAGTGCGTTTACTGCGCTAATCATCTTAATAATAGTCTTTCCTTCACCTCGAAGCTCCATGTTAATGGTGTTCAATTGCATTGTAATGTCAGTCAAAAAATTAGTCAGCCATTGTTCGTTTTTCAACATCTGAGTGTCATGGCCTCTTTCGTCTAGAAAAACTGCTATTTCGGGCAGTAATTCTTGAAAACTTTCTAGGAATTTTCCTCGGCTCAACCACCTGACGTCCGTGTGGAGAACTAAATCAGAGTGTTCAGCTAACTATCTTCGAACTGCAACTTAAAGAGCGGCCGTTGCAAGCTACGAGCACGGACGGAATATACAATTTCACATAATTTTCTCCTTGTTTAAATGTTTTGAACCCAAAACTTGTTGATGGATAATGCAATGGAATGAAGGTGCTCCAGCGGTTGTAATGCACACTAATTTATATATTGGTAGCTTGTAGTTTCTTAGAAATTGAAGAACATGTCATATATATATATATATCTTCCCCTTCAGAGGAATGATTGTCAAAAATTCTTCCTTAGCCAAAACGTCATCGAATACCATCCGAATGAAAATAAACAGCTGGACAGTGTATGTCATTTCGGTGGATTCGTCAAACTGTAAAGAAAAGTATGTATATTTCATATTATCATGTTTTAGTTTATCTGCCATGTCCTGACTCATGAATTCAATACGCCCTGTGACAGTCGGATGAGATAACTGAAGTTCTATAATAGCAGACATAATTTCTGTTTCATTTTTAAAATCTCCAAATAAAATCTCACCTGCTTCCATAAATGCTTCCCCCACAATCCATCCATCTTCGAATTGTTTCTTGTGTTTCGCCGATATATGAGATATTTTAAATGACGCGATCGTAGCAGCTTTTGATTGTTGTCTTGTTAACATGTTTCGTTCTTTTTTCAAACAAGATATGAACCGTTTCATGATGCCTCTCTAAGTTACCATGCTTAGGTATTGCAATTTACGCACGACAAATAAGACAAATGCACTTATCCTTCACCATACAAAAGAAAAATTCTCCCTCCCAATCGTTATTAAAATGATACGTTTCAGATTTCTTCGCTGCATTCATTTTGTACTATTTAATAATAAACTTTGTATCGACGTAATATTGCCTTCAAGTTATAATTCAGAATGACTCCAATTCCTGCACGCTCTACATTTATATGGGCGTGAACGAAAGTCTCGAATGTTCCAGTCAAACGCGCCGCCCGAAATGTCTGGAAAAGCGGCAAGAATAAAAACGCAGCTTTTCTTTGACAAGTACCCCGCTTCATCCTATTAAATAAACTTCACCACAGTGTGGTGAGATGCGTCATAAATTTGCCAAGACTGTGAAAATTTGAGCAATGCTATTTCGAAATATTATCTTTCCAAAAAGATTTAACATTAGAAGAGAAATTGAGCACGAGAGATGATCAATACCGTCAATGTTAATTTTTTGGGTACTATAATGAGTGACATTAGCTTCTGGTTCTGTCGAGTGATTTTAAAGCTATGTCAGTTGGCAACTGGTCAACTTCAGCAACAAGTTTACATTAAATCAATTTCAGTTGGATTGCATAATGCTTTGTTAACTTCTTCTCAGCTTACATGAAGTTATCCAAAAATTGACATAGAACTTGACTTGACTTTACGTTTAGCAACGTGAGGTTGATACTATTATTCGGTTACAGAATTAGAATGTCATTTATATGACGTTTCAAAACCCCAAATTCTAACATTCAACGAAAATTTGAAATTGATGACAAAAAGATTGTCTGTTCTTTCCTGAAAACGAATACATTTTAAATTCGGATGAATCTAGTAAAGAGATCCGCAAATTTCACCCTGAGAGAAGCAAATTTCGATTAGTATTGTACCAAATTCAGTATGTTTTATAGGTTTATCGAATCCAATATTGCTGATTTTGTAATATTGCCACTTTCAATTGAGATGCTGGATAATTTTTCATGATTTCTTTTATATATAAATATATATATATATATATATATATATATATATATATATATATATATATATATATATATATATATATATATATATATATATATATATATATATATATATATATATATATATATATATACATATTCCTAAAATTCATTATTCAAAGAAAATTTTCGATTGTATAAACGTAATGAGAATATTCTTCCAAAGCAACTTGTTAAAGTAATGAATATCTATACACTTCATCTGATTATATATTGGAAGGTAAAATTTCTTCTATCAGATGTGATTTAGGAAGATTGACTCAATATTCCAGAGGTAATCGATCAAAAAACTTATGGCACATATTGGAAAAATATTCTCAAAAAATAAAACAAATAAAAATAATGAGATAAGTAATGGACAATTGATAGAATACATCGATACTTTAAAACAAAAACTTTCAGTATACTCTATTAGACTACGTGAATATAAAATAAATTCAGATAGAAAATTCCAAAACAAACTATTCAAAAATAATGAAAAACATTTTACAAATTTATTTCAGGTTCAAATGAAAATATTTCTGGAAATGGAGTTCTAAAATTGATATTTTAACTGATTATTGGTCTTCAATTTGGGCAGTGCCAAGGCAACATAATTCCAATGCAAGTTGGATTTTAAATGAAAGGTCTCGATTTTCTCAAATAGAATGCATGCAATTTGAAAAATTTTCAAACGAAGATATAACATCAGTTATTAAACACACAAAAATTGGAAATCCATTATTCACTTCAATCTAGGATAAACATGACCTAATTCCCAAAAGAAAAAATTTCAAAAATATGAACCTGAGATTATTTGTGAAAATGACAAATATAAACTTTATTTTGATAAAACAATTCTGTGCACAGATACGCAAGTTTCAGCTACAGGGCGTTTAAATTTCCGGAAAAATTGGATTTTTCTTCAAAACTCTTGCAGTTTTTGAGATATTCAGCCCAAATTTCAACTGAAATTCACAAGGTGTTTTCTTTTCCGAGGCCATGTCTCATTTTTGCCCTTTCAAACTTTTTTGCAGTACGCCACTGATCAACTTACAATCAATTTTCGTCATCTTCGTTCAATTTAGAAACTTTTTTGACACTTGTGATTTTGTCGTATCTCAAACCGTTTTCGAGTGAAAAATTATTGAATTTGAATTTTTTGTATTGTGTGTCATTCGCTGAATAAAAAAAAATAAAAATACTCGATATGTATGCCCAAAATTTGCTTTTATATTGATAGCTCGTCTTCTGAGACTCAACTTATACTCATTCAATATCAAACTAAAAAAGAAACAATTAAAAACTAAATAAATCGCTGTCCTCCACCTGCAATAATACAGATCTGTGTCCTTCTTTGCATATTATCACGCACTCTTTGAAATATTCCTGGGGTATTTCTAATCGTGTCACAAGAGGTTATTGTTCGATTTCTCAACTCTTCTACAGTGTTCACTGGCGTGGTTTAAACTAAACTTTTGAGATATCCCCATAAGGAAAAGTCTAAATTATTTAAGTCTGGGGACATCGAAGGCCATGGTTCTGGCCCACCCTGACCTATCTATCGGTTATTGAATGTATTTCTCAAGAATTCCCTAGTTTCTTCCCTGAAATGTGCTAGTGCTCCGTCATGCATGAACCACATTATGTTTCTCACCAAAAGTGGCACATCCTCGAGCAATAAAGGTAACTCTTCCTCAACAAATTGCCGATAAGCGGAACCGTTCAGTCTGTTAGGCAAAAAAAGTGGCCCAATCAATTGATTACCAATTATTCCGACTCAGACATTTGATGAGAATTTTTCTCGATGAGCCCAATAATGATTCTTGTGAAAATTGGTGATATCAGTTCTCGAAAAGTTAGCTTCGGCTGTGAACATTATTTCACTATAAAAATAGGCATTTTCTCTAATTTTATCTAAGAACCATCGGCAGAAATTCAGTATTCAAGGAAAATCTCGAGAAAGTAGAGTTTGGACACGTTGAATATGAAACGGGTATAATAACAAGTCGTGGAGAATCCTACAAACAAAAACATGTGAAATATTCAACTGATTTCCAATTTTTCTTGTACTCTCATGAGGATTCAGATCAATACAATTCAAAACTGCTTTCTCAGTATCTGGAGTTCTCATAGTTTCAGTTGCATTTTTTAAATGATATTTGCAGTAAAAGTACCAGTTTCCCTCTACCTGCCGTCAGCCAGACCGTACATGTAAAGGATATCAGCCAATTCGGCGTTATTAAAATTAGCCATTTTTTCTTACAGCAATAACTTAAAATGTCTTAAAACTAATAGTTAATGTAATAAACAAATCGGGCAGACACTGGTTCAACTTTAGCAACTGTCAAAATAAATTAATAAATGAAAAAAATCAAAGCCTACTAATCATTTTTTTCATTAGAAGTGCTTTCAATTTAGCGAATGCATACAAATTGTTCAATAATTTTTTGCTCGAGAACTGTCGGAGATACGAAAAAATGTCAAGGTGTCAAAAAAGTTTCTAAAATGAACGAAAATGACGAAAATTTATTGTACGCTGATCAGTGGCTTACATCAAAATAGTTTGAAAGGACAAAAGAAGACATGACTTCGGTAAAGAAAACACCTTGTAGATTCTAGTTAAAATTTAGGACGTGTAAAGATGGAGGCTGTAAAAAATAGCTTGCATTCCAAATTTCGGCTGAATATCTCAAACTGTAGGAGTTTTGAAGAAGAAACCAATTCTACCGGAAATTTCAACACGCTGTTGCTCCGTAACGAGGCTTTTGCGGACCTATGTTTATATGAACTTTTTTCTCAAAATTGCACTTAGATTTATCCCTAAAGTTGTGACATACTATTTTGTACCATCCTGTATATATATATATATATATATATATATATATATATATATATATATATATATATATATATATATATATATATATATATATATATATATATATATATATATATATATATATATATATATATATATATATATATATATATATATATAGGGTTTTACCCCGACGAGTTGCCCATATATCTGTTCATGCAATCAAACTGATTTCATGAAAAAATATAAATCCACCACCCGGTAATTAATACCATTGCCAGGCAATGATTATAATCAAAACATATCCTGGAATAATTATATATTAGGATAACGTTAAATGTTATGAGAATATATCAATCTACCAGAATATATACATACTATAGCATCATCAGACAATGATATCAATGTACCAACGAGTAGTGTCAGAGGCTTTCTCCCCGGAAAATCCAGTGTACGGACCTTAGTCAAGTAACACTGAATGTTACTCATTAATAGTTTCCTTTGTGTGAAGTGGTGAACGATCGAATAGAATACTGCTCTGAATATAAATATGACAAAATTGTCAGTTAATTATATTACATTTATATAAACAAATAAATAAAATATGAAATGAGATTCTGAGCAGTATAAACTAAAGAGAAAACCTATGACTCTACCTCATTATTATTTTCGGAAAGAAACCTACGAAGAATATTACAAGATTTGATGACTGTTATCTTTTGTAACTGTTCAAACAAATTTTCTTCAGACCCAAAATCTCAATACTTATGTGAAGATTTCTAGGAATAACACCTGTTGTGGAAATAATAATCGGTAGAATAAATATTTTCTTCATTTTCCACATTTTTTAATCTCGTCGCCAAGCATCATATATTTAGAAATTTTTTCATTGTATTTATTTTGTATATTATGTGTGTCGGGTATAGCAATATCAATTATATATGTTATTTGATTCTGTTTATCATTAAGAATGATATCTGGTCTATTGTGTTTTACAGCTCTGTTGCAAAGAATTGTTTTATCAAAATAAAGTTTATATTTGTCATTTTCACAAATAATCTCAGGTTCATATTTGTGAAATTTTTTTCTTTTGGGAATTAGGTCATGTTTAATTCCTAGATTAAAATGAATAATATTAGCGACGGCATTATGTCTTTCTAAATAATCTGTTGAAGCAAGGACTGAGCAAGATGATAATATATGAAAAACTGTTTCTGAAGAACAGAAACATCTACGGCAAGAATCATCTATATTTTGTTTGATGATGTGTTTTCTATAATTCCTCGTGAAAACAACCTGATCCTGGATCGCAATTGCCAAGCCTTCTGTTTCAGCAAACAATTCTCCAGATACTAACCATTTATTCGATGCGATTTCATCAATATAATCATTTTTCAATTCTTTAGGGTGCTTTCCGTGTTATTTCCTCCTGCATCCAACTTTCTCTTTCAGAATTATCATCAAATATATCAAAATCTACCTTTTGCATTGTCAAGTTCAGAGGTGTAAGATTATAATCTGAAGCAACAACAATATCATGTAATTTAGACGTTCTCTGTTTATCATGAAAATGGGAACGTAGATGAAAAATCTGTTTACTATGAAGATTATTCAAATCAATTAATCCACGACCTCCAAGATGTCTAGGTAGTGTAACTCTCTGAACAGCTGACTTTGGGTGGTGCTTATGATATTTACAGAGCATTTTCCTCGTTTGACATTGTAATTCATTTAGATCAGTTTTAGACCATTTAATAATTCCAAAAGAAGATGTAAGAATAGGAACTGCATAGGAGTTGATAGCTCTGAAAAGGTTTTTACTAGTTAAATAACTCTTGATGATAATTCTAAGTCTTTTGTAATATGATATTCTAATATATATATATATATATATATATATATATATATATATATATATATATATATATATATATATATATATATATATATATATATATATATATATATATATATATATATATATATAAAGTGTTTCTGTTCACCCGATATCCTAATATATGAAGCACAAAGTTCAGCAAGTACTTACATACGATATTACTTACCTTCTATATTCGAGACTATTCTGATATCAAATTAATTAAATGTTTAATTAAATTATTTGTAATTGATTGATTATTTGAATAAATATGAATAATATGTAATTTACAGTAATATTTTGAGCTGATGTGAGTTTAAAGATACTAAAATGTTACTTAACAAGAAGATATATAATTAACGAGCAAACAGTTGACATGATCGTAACAAGAAATTAACAATTCGTTCAGTTTTAGGTAAATACTTAGTTAACATTGGTTTGACATGATGCTAGCAGATTTTTTATTAATTTCTTGTGTTTCACGCCGCCTGAATATAAATTCAACATAAAGTTGACAAATTGTCAGGGAGTTGCAAAATGTCGCATTAATTTAATTTCCTGTTTTCACAATAGGATTATTCCGGGAGAATTCAGATAGAAAAACGTTATCAGACTAATATAAATAAAATTATTCACTTTGCTTGATTCCCACAATGTTTATATTCAACATCGGCAATTATCTTTCCAAATTTAATTCAACAAGCTCCTTCTTCAGTTGTCCCAAATTACTAGTTAATGCCAAACAAATAACTCACAATATCAAGCAGTCTGGAATATACAGAATTGAATGCAATGAATACTCAACAGCTTACGTAGGACAAACAGGTCGAAATTTTGAATCAATATTCAAAAATCATCTCTCGGCAGAAAATAAATCTGGAGTTTTCAAACATGTTAAATCCACAAATTACATAACTACATTCAATAATTCAAAAATTCTTCACTAATACGATAGAAGGATGACATTCTTCATCAAAACTGTTAGTTTTAGACACTTGAAAATGACGTCACTGTCGAAACCCGTCGTGTGTACCGAATATAAACATTGTTTCATTTCAGGTATACTTGGATGAATTTCCATGAAATAAACCCATGAACAATATCATTAATTATTAAACTAAATGGAATTCATGGATGTTGATCAACTACTACTAGATGACCAAAAGGATCCAACCGCAAGCCAAATATTCCAGGTGTTTAATTTAAATTGAGTTCATTACATATTGTAATCAAGCATAGAAAAACATCCTACGGCAAGCTGAAGCTTGAAGTTTGTTAACTAGTGTTATCTCAAATACATCCGAAGTGATTTCTTTGCCTGTTTTGATTGGACTAAATATTGACAATATAGAAACACTCGTCTAAAAAATTATTGACACATATCCTCCCTGGAGAATCAATGCCAGGTTTATAACATAGGACGTAGCTCTGTAAAATTTGCATTAGATCTCCATTTCCCGTATTCGCACCTGCCATTAATCCACAGTGGTCGAGCACGCTTTCCAATTAAGTCCTATCCATTATGCACTGAGTGTTGCTTGAATTTGTGAAACGTATCAAACTAGAATTATTCAGCTCCGGTCCATGCTCACCGCACCTGTACCTGATATTTAGTGGAATATAAAGTCAATATATGCAATATGTTCGTGGTGTATCTACAGTATAGACATATAGCAAATTTTGGTGGTGGTGTGAAAATAGAGCGTTTCACAATAGGAATGGATCGAAGATAACATTTTGGCAGCGTCTCTCGAAGGATACCCCCCGTTAAGATAGTCTAAATGCCCTCAATCACAAAATCCTTTTTCCTTGATAACATCATTCAGGTGATCAAAAGGCCAGCTTTCATCGTAATTTTAGCCTTTTTCCTCGCTCTCCACTCCCCCAACACCAGGAAACGTGTTTTTCTATATTTAAATTTTTTTCCTCGGATTTTTATCACTAGAAAAATTGAAAAAAATTCATGAACATTGTATTCACTTCACAAAACAGTCAGAAGTTTTCAGTAATTATTGTCTCAAAAATTTTCGACCTACGCTTAATGGGCAGGTCTAGTTTCTGCGGCGTTTGGTTTTTATTGTTGAAAGGTACACCGTGACAAAAAGTATTCGGAAATTTGAAATGAAACGCAGAAATCTTAATCTACTTCAATATTTATTGAATCTTCTTCAGAATATGCTTCATTTGAAGCGATACACATGTGCCAACGTTTTTTCCAATCATCGAAACATTATTTGAAGGCGCTTTCAGGAATAGCCTTCAGCTTCTACTGCGAATTTTCTTTTATGACGTCTATGGAATCGGATCTGGTTTCCCCCGAGTGGCAATTTAAGTTTGGGGAAAATAAAAAGTCACACGAAGCTAGATCAGACTCAGAAGGCGGCTTCTCGATAGTATTTATTCAGTGTTTGATCCTTAAAGTGTTTAATAACTGTGGCTTGATGAGATGTTGCGTTATCCACATGCGAAATCTACGAATTGTTCTGCCTCAAATACGGCCGTTTACGGCGAATATTTTCACGCAAACGTCTCAAAACGGTTAAATAGAAGTGTTTATTGACCGTTTGACCTTGCGGAACGAATTCATGATGAACCACACCACGAATATCGAAGAAAACAATCAGCATCGTTTCGATTTTTGAACGACTTTAGCGAGGTTTTTTCGGTTTTGACTCATTGTTTTCCCACCCATTCCGATGATATGGAATCGTTAGTGTGTCGTATTCATAGACTCATGTCTCGTCACCAGTTATGATCCGTTCCATGAACGTGGGATCAGAATTCGCACGATCCAGCATGTTGCAGCTACCTACATCCGGTACTGTTTTTGAAGAAAATTTAGCTCTATTGGAACGAGCCGAGCGGCGAAGCGCCGCATGCCTAATTAATTCGTAAGTAATACCACAAGAGCTCAGATTTGGCCGGATATTTTTCTATGCTCGTTTTCGAATACTTACGTGCAGACTATTCAACGGGAACTGGGCGACAAAATCACGAGAGCGTAGCTCGAGTGATTTTGTTGAGCAGGTCGAGTTGAATTAGCGAAAAGTAAGTATGAGAAAAAACCTCAGAAATATCCTGCCAAATCTGAGCTCAAGTGGTATTTGCTGAAAAAATTCCACGAATGACAAAACGTACAAAATGAACTTTATTGAGAAATGCACACATCTGAGAAAAGCATAAAGCATTCATTACAAACATGTTTTGTTATTATTGGAATGAGCATTTATTGAAAATGCAATTACTATATACAA
The DNA here is from genome assembly GCA_013387265.2 of Cryptolaemus montrouzieri. Lineage (NCBI taxonomy): Eukaryota > Metazoa > Arthropoda > Insecta > Coleoptera > Coccinellidae > Cryptolaemus > Cryptolaemus montrouzieri. Next base: position 30,780,290 of record JABFTP020000185.1, on the reverse strand, counting down.
TTTTTTTCACTCCGGGTCGATTCTATATGGGACGATGCCTGAGAAATTATGGAAGATTCAGCATTCGCAGAAGTTTTTCGAAGATTTGAAACAAAATTCAAATGATGCTCATTGTTCAGTTGCAGGTAGGGCTTAATAGAGCTTGCGGTAGAGTGTCGGGTTAGTATGATCAATTCTTGTTCACTGACACCTGCCTCAGATAGGTTCGAAACAGCACTGGATCTATGAGAATGATTTGTGATCCTTTTATTTTTCGTATACAGTCCAAATTTTTCTGCTGAATTTTTGTCCATTTGGATATTTCATTTATTCCCAAACGCATATTTTTGTACCAACCCTTAGAAGTACTGTTTTTCCAAAATTGATTGGGAGCCAGAAATAATCTATCACTTGTAATATGATCAGGTCTTTTCGACAATATCTTATGAAACAACCTCACAGGACATAAATCTTATTTTTTACTAGCCATTTAACATCACAGCATTTTTCTGAGCCGCCTTGGCAAGTTTTCAAGAATACTGGGTTATATTCAATACGACCAGTCACTTCTCCGTTATTAAATTTTTCCTCTTTGAAAAAGTGCAACCTTGCAAGTTGCTGCTTCACCACCACGCCATGCTAATTCATGAGCAACAATATGGAAAAATTTTTTCAACAAACCTAGCAGGGCATTTTCTTCCCAGTACAGATCCATGCTATCAATTTCAGTTCTTGTTAATGCAACGGAACTTTCTTTTGGCTTTTCCACATCCCCTTGTAACATCTTCCTTTCAGAATTGCAAGCTTCACGAGCCTTTCTAAATGCTGAATCGGTGAAGGGGTTGAAACTCATGTTGAATTTTTCAAAATGCATATTCTGCATCGTTTTCGCAATTGTGTTGAAAACGTATTCGTTGTAATCTTTTCCATTCATTTATTTCATATTGAAACCCTAATCCATAAGAATTTCTGCAATATCTTCAATATAATGCTGTATATCCAAATCGAAAGTTCGTTCCTTGCAGAATATACTGAATTGATTCCAATTCGAGCTGTGCGTTTTTATTGTATTTTTGGGGATAGAATTCTGTTTAGAATTATTTATTTCTGCTTCATTAGTGCTTCCAAAACGAGACATTCTAATTTATATCGGCAGAAACTTTACAACAGGTACTAAAATGGCTGTTCTTGACAGTTTTAGAACCGTGCTATTTGTTGTGAATGTTGCGTTTGTATGGAAACGCAAGGATTCTCTATGGGCAAATTTATCCACTATTATCCTACCTTCCTTCCTATTTCTATGCAATTTATCCGATATCAAACTCGAATTTTTGTGTTCTTAAACGTGCATTTTGACACACGAGTGAAATTGTCACCAAAATCAAACGAGCGGTTTCACGAGAGATGATGATCACGAGCTATCTCTTTAACACTGGAATATCGTCCGGAACGAGGCAAATCTTCGACGATCTCCCGACTGTCTTTAAAGGCTTTGTAACACTCGTACACATAGATTTTCGATAAAATAGAGCCTCCATAATTCTTTTTCAGCATTCGCAATGATTCAACACACGGAATTTCGATCAAAACACGAAATTTTTTCCATTGTAAAATTCGCAGACTACCACAGAGATCGACTTGTTTCAACAGCTGCCTTAAACAAACTAGTTGACAGATCACGCTCATGTTCGGCATAGTAATTGAGGACAGTCCTACCAACATACAGAAACTTAAAACACTTAAAAATACTCAACGCGGGAAATTTTAATGAGAATTTCCGAATACTTTTTCGGCACAGAGTACTTCTCTGAATTTTTTCTAACTTTTCCTAATGGTGCCATCTCCAAAACGTGAAAAACCAAATTTTTTCACTTGTGTGGATAGTTCAATTTTCCACCTGTATGTGCGAGCTTAAAACAATGGGAATAGTTTAATATTATAACATCCCACAAACATAATATCCAACTGAAGATTTTCCTCTTCAGAAAAATTTTTCAGTGATGATTTTTAGATATTTTTCTCTTAATTTTTAGCCTCTTTTAGCGAAAAAACATTCAACTTTCTCGCTACGGAAAAGAAAAAAATAGTCAAATACTTTGTTATCGTACATACAGAAGAGCCAACTGAAGATAATTTATTCACAAAAAATTTTTTGTAACGACATGTACTTAGTCTTGCCATTTATCTCACTTTTCCGCTAGATTTTTGCTTCCTGAAGTTGAGCTTATAATTACAATTGATAATATGTACTTCCGTTCAGATCAAATTGTTTATGAAACTACAGTTGCAAAATAAAATATTCAACTCAGTAATTAATTATAGGGTTGTGCGCTCATATGAGCTCCTATATAACCCTTTATTAATTACTCTGTTGAATGTTCCATTTTGCAATTGTAGTTTTATAAGTAATTGAATATGAACTGAAGTAAACATTGTTAGTTATCATCTCAACTTCAGGGAGCAAAACTTTGGCGGAAAAGTAAGATAAGTGGCGAAAATTACTAAAAATTGTTAATAACAATTTTTTTGGAGTAGAATAATCTGCAGTTAGCTTTTATGTTTGTGGGATAACATAATATCAGACTTTTTTCATTTTCTCTTGCAACCGCAATAGCAGAAAAATTGAGTTTCTTGCACTAAAAGTGGAAAGAGAGTAATATTAATGGCAAAAATATGTAAAAATCAACACTAAAAGTTTAAACGTGCAGTTGAATATTATGTTCATTGAATATTATAATATTGAGCTGTTTACATTTTTTACAGCAAGCAGAGACATGTGGAAAATGGATTTTTTTGCACTAAAAGGTGGAAAACCCGATTTCGTAGGAGGCGTACCATGACGAAAAATTAAAAAGAATTCAGAGAAGTACCTTTCAATATCAGAAACCAACCGCCGTAGAAACTAGACCTTCCTAAACATCCATTAAGCATAAGGAGAAAATTTTCAAAGAAACAGAATTTTCTGAGGCTCTTGTGGAGGCTCAAGAATTACGAAACAATTTTGACTGTTTTGTGAGGTGAACATAGTGAGCATGATTTTTTTCAGGTTTTTTGTGCTACCAGAATTTGAGGAAAGAATAAAATCTAAAAAAAATATATTATACAAAATACACCACAGATTAACATTCCAAATCGTTTGAAACTTAGACTCCCAAACCCAGTGGAGATGTTCTACAGATAGTTGTGACGATTAACGATACCGTTGTTGTGTAATATTTGCTCGTCGCTCCACAAAATATGATTTCTCAAAATCATTATATATTATAATATAATGAAAGCAATGTATTATATATAACCATTCTAACCTTCGCTCGAAGTACGTAGGTCGTTTGTTTTTATTCTGAAGGGGTGACATTTATGCGAATTTATTGTGAACATTCGGTTTACTGATTTCCCTTTCTTCTTACAATTTCCTCACCTAAATATGACGGTGAATGCATATATATGCTAATATATTAATTTCTATATCCTGACTTAGAATTTATGAGGCGCCTTCATCGCACTAGGACAATATATTCACCATCTTCGAGGGCTTCAGCTTGTATGATACAAGAGTTAAACATCCATCGAAACAGAACATAGATGTACTCATTTTTCGAGAATGAGAGTTTTTAATTCTTTGGGGATTTTCCTTTTGTTGGATCTTACTGTACCCACAACAGTAAATTTGTATGGTTCAAGAATTGATCGAGATAACTCCTTCAAGTAATATTCTTCTTGTAGTAAGCCATTTGTATTTGTAGCTTTTCCAATGTATGGCATAGAACTCATCTTGTAATTGGTTCTACTATCGCACATCATTGGGACTTTTATGCCATACTTATTAGGTTTGTTAAGTACGTACATTCGAAAGGGATATCTGCCTCGACATCCAAGCAATTGTTCATCAATGGTGACATTGGTTCCTGTGGTGTAATTCGTTTTACATTGGGCTATAAAAAAATCTCAAACCTTCCGAACTGGAACAAATAGATCTTGCTGACGAAGTGCAGGGCGTAGTGTCTTGTCTTCCATTTTTGGATACCTGACAATAGAATCAAAACTATTTCTGCCACATATCTCGAGCCTGTAATGAACTGTCGAACAACTCTATGGTTGATAAATGATTATCTTTCATAGCAGCACCGAGAGTAAGTATTCCAATGAAAGCTTTCATTTCAGAAAGATTTGTATCTTTGAATGTTGAACAAGCAATACTATCAGTGCGCTTTTTTTTTTTTGATATATCCACATTAGTCCATCGAACGAGCTCTTGCATAGTATCGTCAGTTATAAATAACTCCAAGCATGGGGAGTGGTTCAAATATATTTTGAGACATTCGACTAGACCCTCTATTGCAATGAACTATATTGATAGCAGACGTTCTTCTATTATTTTGTTCCTTAGCCTTAATATGTCTATTCTTGCCCCTAATCGCATCATTTGGCGGAATGACTATGCGTTGGTCATGTCAAGTATTTTCAGTGATATTCTGTGATAAAATATCATTCGTATTTTCATAGATCATCATTTCATCTACGTACTCATCATCAGTATCGCTTTGCACATTGTCTTCACTTACATGGTCCTGGATCTCACTGTCACTGCCGTCATCTGCGCCTTCATCTTCTTCATTCAATGAAGAAACAATGTCTCTTTCATCCAACACTCTTCTGCTTGTCATGATGTTGAAAATCTCCTAAAAACAATTACTTGGAATAAGTATGCACCAATGAATAAAACCTACCGTTATACTTACCGTACATCAGTAAAAAATAACGAAAACAAAATCACTATGAAAATGGCGAAAGTTACAAGATAATCGCTCTAACAGGAAAACTGTGGTACCTAACGAACAGAAGCGGCCGTGTCTCGGGAGTGTTGATCGACGACTGAATTGGCGCGGAAACACTAAGTTGTACGCGCGTCGGTAACAAAATGGCGGGAAATATGTATTTTGCGGGCGCCTCTGAGGCGCACCTTATCCTTTTATGGTTAACATCCTTTATTAACACAAGTCTCGTCTAGATAGAAAATATTCCTCAGCAAGATAATTTCTGATTAACCTCAAATATTTTCATCCCCAAAATACAATTTCTTGCCTATCAGAACTGATTTCTTATTAGGTTTTTACCGCCAGAAGTTCAGTTCATTCAGAACCTGCCACAATTTGCTTTTGCGTAATCAGCCAAGTCATGTTCCTTGAGAACATTGTGTATTTTAACAAAAGTAGAAATTTCTATCCTGAAATAAAAATTAGGAACTTTTCTTCGAATGTCAATTTTTAAACCCTCATCAACTACTGTTCATGATCTGCTTGGAGATAACTTCGAAGGTTTTCTAGATCATTCTCAGATTTTCGCTCTGCAAGAAGTAAATGGTTGACATCCCACTTTCCGTCATTTTTGTCTCATATCGATCCACTGTTGAACCACTTATATTGAGTATGTTACTGAGCTGTCCTATTTTAAAACAATTTATAACAAAGTTATTGAATAAGTGCTTCAATACATATTCACTGAAACAATTGAATCGGTTCAACATGAGGTCTGACAATTTTTAGCGGTGAAACGGCTACGTTTCAAAACATAGCCTTTGTATATTTATTATGTTTCAGTTGTAGCTTTTCCAATGTATGGCATAGCACTCATCTTGTAATTGGTTCCACTATCGCACATCATTGGGACTTTTATGCCGTACTCATTAGGTTTGTTAGGTACGTACATTCGAAAGGGATATCTGCCTCGAAACCCAAACAATTGTTCATCATTGGTGACATTTGTTCCTGCCGTGTAATTCGTTTTACATTGGGCTATAAATAAATCCCAAACCTTCCGAACTGGAACAAGTAGATCTTGCTGACGAAGAGCAGAGCGTAGTGTCTTGTCTTCGATTTTTAGACACCTGACAATAGAATCAAAATAATCTCTGCTCATTTCTGCCACATATCTTGAGCCTGTAAATGAACTGTCGAACAACTCTATGGTCGATAAATGATTATCTTGCATAACAGCACCGAGAGTAAGTATTTGAATGAAAGCTTTCATTTCAGAAAGATTTGCATCTTTGAATGTCGAACAAGTAATACTTTCAGTGCGTTTTTTTTATATCTCCACATTAGTTTATCGAACGAGCTCTTGCATAGTATCGTCAGTTATAAATAACTCAAAGCATGGTAGTGGTTCAAAAATATTTCGACACAATCGACTAGGCCCTCTATTGGAATGTACTTTATTGATCGCAGACGTTCTTTTCTTATTTCGTTCCTTAACAGTAGCCTAAATATGTCTATTCTTGTCCCTGATCACATAATTAGGCGAAATGACTATGCGTTGGTCATGTCCAGTATTTTCAGTGACATTCTGTGATAAAATATAATTCGAATTTTCATAGATCATCCCTTCATCTGCGTACTCATCATTAGTATCGCTTCGCACATTGTCTTCTACATGGTCCTGGATCTCACTGTCACTGCCGTCATCTGTGCCTTCATCTTCTTCATTCAATAAAGAAGCAATCTATGAAATCTTTCATCCAACACTCTTCTGCTCGTCATGATGTTAAAAAGCTCCTTAAAATAATTACTTGCAATAAGTATTCACCAATAAAAAAAACCTACCTTTATACTTACCGCACATCACTATGAAAGTGGCGAGAGCTAAACATAAGATAAACATGTGCCTTCCTAGCGCAACGCATCACTCTAAGAACAAAACTGTGGCACTTACCGAACACAAGCGACCGTCTTTTGGGAGTGTTGACCGCCGACTGAATTGGCGCGGAAACACAAGCTGTACGCGCGTTGGTGCCAAAATGGCGGCGAAATATGTATTTATTTATACGCCTCTGAGGCGCACCTTATCTTTCTATGGTTCACATCACAAGGTTGGGGATTGGAACCTTGAATAACACTAAAAACACTATACACCACTACACCAAATATATATATATATATATATATATATATATATATATATATATATATATATATATATATATATATATATATATATATATAGTACATTATGATAGTGTACTATCATCTCCTGATGATGCCAACTTGTTGGCGAAACACTCGTCGAGTATTCGAAATAAAGTTTTGGTGTAGTGATGTATAGTGTTTTTAGTGTTTCACATCCTTTATTAACCTATGCTCTGCGCTCTGCACGCTGTGAATATGAGGAATCAATTGCTGTCTCCGACAATAACAGAAAACTTTACAAATTCATTCGTGCCAATTTGCAATCGAAGGTCAGTGCCCCTCTGCTACGAAAAGACGATGGGAGCATGTGTGGCTCTGATGCCGAATCGGCGGAAATTTTGGCAGATGCATTTGCCAGTTGCTTCACAACTGAGCCCAATAACGATCGGAAGCCCCATTCTGCAACTAGACGTCTTGAGAATAGTCTAACACACGTAGAGTTTGATTCTTGCACAGTAAAAAAGCACCTACTCAAGCTAAAAAATCATTCGTCTCCAGGACTTGATGATATCAGTCCTTTTTTCTTGAAGAAGTTTGCCGACGTCCTTTCTCATCCTTTGGCCTTGATTATAAGAACATCTTTCAAGACCTCCCGCGTTCCTCTGGACTGGAAGAAATCAAGTGTCACTCCTATATTTAAAAAAGGTGATAAACTGGACCCATGTAACTATAGACCAATAAGCCTTCTGTCTGTTGCATCAAAAGTGATGGAATCCATAATAGTCGAAGTGACAACCGAGTTCTTGACAAAAAACTTTATCATTCCGTCAGAACAGCATGGCTTCGTAAAGGGAAAGTCAACTACCACAAATCTTTTGCCTTGCGTTAATGATTGGACGCATGCCTTTGATCAAAGGATTCCTACTGATGTCATTTACCTCAATTTCGCCAAGGCTTTTGACAGAGTCACAGTAAGAAGATTAGTTCACAAATTGGATATCGTTGGAATTCGCGGGAAGTTGCTTCTCTGGACTACTAATTATATGTCGCAGCGAATATTCGTGGTAAGGGTTAGTGGTGTTCTTTCGTCGGAAAGACCGGTTGTGAGCGGAGTGCCTCAAGGATCCGTCCTGGGGCCACTTTTATTTGTCATTTCCGCCAGCGATCTTTCATTACACATTAAATCTCGCAAGTCATTCTTCGCTGACGACACCAAGTTGTATGCAAACCTGCTCACCGAGAGACAGATTCTCCAGGACGATCTTGTCGCAATAAACCGATGGTGCAACGACTGGCTCCTACCCCTAAATATTGATAAATGTGTTGTGCTCCATATAGGACCCAATAATCCATCCCATCAATACTCGATTGACAATCATCCACTTCGCTCAGTTACTTCACATGTAGATCTAGGAGTAACCGTTACTTCAAACCTTACGTGGTCGGAACATGTCCTAAGTGTTTGTAAACGTGCTAATTCTTTAATTTATCTCATTCGTAGATCGTTCGTTAAGTTGTCCTTCTCTAGTTCGGTTACACTTTATAAGACTTATGTGCGTCCTATTTTGGAGTATGCAGGCTCGGTTTGGTGCCCGGTTTTCGCTCGGGATAAAAGCATGCTTGAGGGTGTCCAGCGCCGTGCTACACGTATGACTTTTGGGGTCGTTCGTCCCTCATATAATGAAAGATTGACTAGAGCTGGTCTCATAACCTTCGAGCAGCGAAGACATCGCGGATATCTAATCTTGTGCTATCGTATAATTAAACACAATTACGCCAACCTGAGATGTTTTTTTAGTTTGAGTGCTGATACTCGTTTGCGTGGTCATCATCTGAAGCTGAAAAAAGAAAAATTTTCGTCGGGACAAAGACAGTATTTTCTTGTGAATAGGGTGTTCGATGATTGGAACAGGTTTTCTAGTGATGTGGTGGACTCAAATTCGGTTAATGAATTCAAAAATAAATTGGACTTTCTTTTGTTTAATTAGATTTCGTTTTTGACATAAGTGGATTTAGTTATTATATATGTGTACATATTCAATTATGGCTAAGCTGTGCTTGCAATACTATAGAAATTATTCTTTTGTTATTAGGCTTTTATAGGACTTGTCCTTAGCCTTAAATTACTTCAATTATAATAATAATAAAACCCAAGTCTCGTCGAGATAGAAAATATTCCTCTATTCAGCACGATAATTTCTGATTAACCTCAAATATTTTCGTACCCAAAATACAATTTTTTGCATTTCAAAACTGATTTCTTATTATGTTTTTATCACCAGAAATTCAGTTTATCCAGCCACAATTTGCTTTTGGGTAATCAGGCAAGTCATGTTCCTTGAAAGCATTGTGTATATTAACAATAGTAGAAATTTCTATCCGGAGATGATTACGTACTATTCTTCGAATGTTGATTTCGAAACCCTGATCAACTTCATGATCTCCTTGGAGATAACTATGAAGGTTTTACTAGATCATTCTCAGATTTTCGCTCCGCAAGAAGTAAATGGTTGACATCCCACTTCTCGTCATTTTTCTCCCATATTCTTATATTAGGTATGTTAATAAGCCACCCTATTTTAAAACAATTTATAACAAAGTTATAGAAATAAGTGCTTCAATACGTACTCAATGAAACAATTGTATTGGTTCTACATGAGGTCTGACAATTTTAAGCGATTAAACGGCTACGTTTCGAAACATAGCTTCTGTATATTTATTATGCTTTAGTTAATCTCAAACCTTATAGCTGTCCCAGAACTATCATTCGAACAACACCATCGACAAATTCAGTATTGAAAAATCTTCTTCATTTCGCGATTCATCCAATTTCTTTTCAGGATGAATGAGGTTCCCATAGGACTGCCTGTATTCAGCTCACTATATTATCAACAACAATCTCCCGAATTTCCCCCAAGTGTATAAACACATTGTTTCGACGAAGTTCGAGTTGCCGGTAAATTTTAAAGTTTAGACGCCTACATCAGAGATTGATGAAACTTTCTTCCTTTACGAAGTTTAGCAATCTGCATCGATTTTCTATCTAGAATTTATGAATTGTTTATGACTCAATTATCGACTTGACGTGTGTTTTTTTCGATTTTCTGATTTATGTGGAGAGTTCCCTATGAATTATGCTGCGTTAACTGGAAAGTAATGCAGGCAAAATCTGTTTGTTTCAGTGATTCCGTTGCTTTCAGTTTTTTATTTTTCACGTGAATTTATCTTCAATGAATTATTTTTTTCTATGTTTGCGCAAGAAGTATTTCAAATATATACATAATAAGATAACAATTTCCTGCTATTCGTTAAAACTTGCCAAATTAAAGCCACTATTTGATATATCATTTTTTTTGTGACATTCGTCGCAAAGTTGAAGAAAACAGAAGTCGAAAGATGGAATACGTCGCCATTGAACGATTTTGATGAAATTCTGGAAATTTCAATTATTAACGATATAGCATGATTTGTTTTTCAGTTGCATTTTCAGCCTTCACTCCTCTTCGATTTTAAACCCCCTAAAAAGGGTCGTATTGTTATTGAAAACATAGTTGTAAACTTTCCAAGGCTGTTACAAAAAATGATATTTTATTCCTTTTAACTGATCAAAACAAGAACTTAAAACTCTGATGCATTTTTGGCTTCTATAACAAGATAACTTTGTATTCGAAATGAGTGATGGTTGTTCTTCATCTAATTACATTAGGGCAATATTTTTACTAGCAACATGTACATCATATCCTCCATATTGACCTTCCTCAGCTATTTGAAAAAACAAACATGGTGTCAACTTCCAGTATGACCGGAAGTGCCACAGCATTTAAAATATTTTCGGAACTTAGTTGGAATAATATTCAAGATAAAAAAAAAGTATTCACTAATAGGCACTCCTTTCTCTATATACTTTAAAGGTCTTATCTCGCGCGGACACCGTACATATTCACACAATCAAATTTATATGGAAAAACCCAATATTGAGAATATTACCTGAGGGATTTGGGAAATTTCGAAGGATTGTTAGAATTCATCATTTTTGAGATATTTCAAATGAAAAAAAAATTAATTGAGGTTTATTTCAAGAAAGAAACAGAAAAAGAAAATGAGAGACTCTTTCCGCATGTAGTAAAAAATTGAAATTTGTTTTCTCACGGAGTACGTGATTTTTTCTAAACCTTAGTAGCTTGTATTACCTCCTCTTGCCCTGATACAGGCCTGAATCCGTCTGGAAATGCTTTGGATTAGGTTTTCGTTCTCCTCTGGGGTGATATTCTGCCACTCTTCTGTGGTGGCTTGGATGAGCTGTTGTGAGGTTCGTGGATTATCCTGGCGTTTATCCCATAAATGTCCAATAGGATTAAAGTCGAAGAGCAACCTAACCTAACCTATCATACCATCCGGTTTTTTTCCAACAGAAAACTTCATTCTTCACAATTAGTCAAAAATTAGTGGTTAAAAACAATCAATAATGTGAAATACCGAGTGATTCCATATAAAGTTGGTTGTGTGTACACTGAGCCAAGCATTGAGAATATGCATATTTCTAAGACAAGCGAGGTATTCCCGGAAGTTAATTTTCAACTCTAAATTTTGATTGGTTCTCTTAGAGTGTAAATCTTCAATATAACTCCCAGAGAAAAATATATATATATACACATACATACAGGGTGATACAGTATCATGGTACACCCCTCTCATTTCTATATTTCTGGAGGTAATTTATTGAAATTTTGCTATTGGATCAAACTCATGACAGGCCACCTTTTGACATTTGAATCAATTTTTTTTCACTTCCGATGTCGCCGGAGATGACCTTCAATGAAGATTGTTAAATGGAACACCCTGTATATTTCTGCAAAGTTGGATTGAAAATAATTTTACAAATTCAACCATACCTCACAATAGATATTTTGGGCGTCAAAATTATTCTTTGTTCAGTTTTTATTTTTCAATCCAGGGTTCCATGAATATTGCCTATTTACCTTAATCGATCAAAGAACACTTTGAAAAAGCAACTGGCGTCAAAATTTCAGATTTGCTCTGTCCAGGACAGATTAATGTTCTCCAAAATAATTTTTCAATTAAAACTTCATTTTTTCAAATGGCACCATATTGGTACCGAGGTACCATTAGAAGCTTGATACTATGGGTAAACAAATTCTGTGAACACTTTTTTTTAATGCTAACAAATTATGATGATGTAAAAATTTTCATTAATTTTATTTCAATTCGTATAAGTAAATCCAGTTGGCTAATGGAGATCTTCGAACACAATGTATATTTTAGCATATAATTTTCCAAATTCAACCATACCTCACAATGGATAATTCAGGAATCAGAATTTTTTTTGAGGGGATTTTTATTTTTCTAACAAAGAGGGCTATGAAAACAAACGACTTTGACGTTTCCAATATAAAACTGCAACAACTGGTCAATAGGGTAGGTGAACAAAGCCAATCAGTGGGCCTAAATATAAATGTAAAAAAAACAAAATTTATGATTATCTCCAGAAACCAGCAAATGTTCGAAAACTCTACGCTAATATTTAACGCAAGGCTCATAGAAAGAGTAGAAAAGTTTAAATACTTGGGAATCTGGCTGTTTCAAGACTGGTCATCAGAAAAAGAGATAAAATATCGCATAGAGCAAGTACGACAGGCATTCCTAAAGTTTCGAAAAGTGTTCACCTGCTCCGACTTTGACCTTAACCTAAGGCTAAGATTCACTAAGTGCTACATTTGGTCGGTGCTTCTTTATGGTATGGAAGGTTGTACATTAAAAGCGAATGAAATAAACAAATTAGAGGCTTACGAGATGTGGCTATACCGCAGAATCCTTAAAGTACCCTGGACGGCTAGATTGACAAATGAGGAAATTCTTAGACGAGTTAACAAACAACGTGAACTGTTTGCAGTGATCAAAAAGAGGAAACAGCATATCTGGATCATATAATGCGAAACACGAAATATCAATTCCTGCATTTGTTAATCGAAGGCAAGATCGAAGGCCGGAGAGGGATCGGACGGAAGAAAATGTCTTGGCTGCGAAAGATCAGGCAGTGGACAGAACTACACGATATACAGTCATTGATATACACCGCAAGAGATGGAGACGCAATGGAAAATGTTATCGCAAACATCCATTACTGGATATGCATAAGAAGAAGAAGAATATAAAAGTTATACGGATAGTAGAATTTGCATCGATCGATTTCACTCGAATTCAGTTTACTGAAGCGTTATTATTCTTTTAAATGCCATACACAAGAAATGAGAAAGTGGATATGCTACTTGTTTAGGGGGAATACCAAAAGAATGCAGTAGCTGCTGTCAATTTGTTTGCCGAAAGATACCCCCATTGACAATGCCCCGCAACAAATTATTTTACTCGTCTGGAGGATCAATTTAGAAGAGAAGCCAATAATGATCCTGAAGAAAAGTTTATCATTGGAGAAGACACTGAATTCAATTTGTTAGCTCGAGTGGAAATTGATAAAACCATTTCCACAAGACAAGTTGCGTTTGAGCTGGATAAAAGTCTTGAAAGCGTTCGTCGAATTTTGAAGAAGTATAATTATAAATCATACAAATATCAATTGCGTCAGCATTTGTATGAAGGTGATTATGCAAGGGGGATGGAATACTGCAATTGGATGATGCAAAATAATGTGCAACTACACAATAATTTCCTAAAAATAATCTTGTTTATAGATGAATTGAGGTTTAATAATTTAGGGTTATCCAACAGACAGAACACAAGATATTGATCTAAGGAGAATCAACATTTATTCAACCGGAGTAATCTTTATGAACAATTCGGTTTTAGTGTTTTGTTAGGCGTGATTGGTACCAGAATAATTGGTCCCGTGATTTCTGATGGGCCGTTGACTGGCGCTAGATACTCACAATTTATTCAGAATGAGATTGAGGGATATTTGGAAAATCTACCATTTGCGATTGAGAGGGTAATGTTTAATCGACAGTATGGTGCACCCCTCACCCCCCAGTCCACAACGCAAAAATTGTCACAGAGTACCTGATCGAGAGATTCGGAGAAAATTGGATTGCAACGAATGGTCCAATAAGATGGCCCGCAAGATCACCTGATTTAACTTTAACTGTTAGACTTTTTCGTTTGGGGTTATTTAAAGAATTGTGTCGACGCAACAGAGTCTACTACGCGTGAAGATCTAGAGGATAGGGTCAGACGAGCCATCGGTAGTATAACACCTGAACAATTGACCAGTGTAACTAGAAATTTGCAATAGCGGATTCAAATGTGCGTAGACAATAATGGCCAACATTTAGAACAATTCTTATGTTCATCTGCTCATGATTTGTTCTTATGGATCAGATTATATTTCTTGTTTTGTGACTCATTATTGTGGTTTTGGATTCTTAGAGAAAGAAATTGAGTTTTCTTATGGTATGAAGCTGAATGTATCCTAGATTTGACTTGATACAAGTAAATGAGTTTATTTCTCAATGATCCTTCGAAAGTCAGGATTGCTTGCTTTCAATGTTCCTTTCCATAGCCTTCTGGATTTACTTACACGAATTGAAATAAAATAAATGAAAATTTTTACATCATAATAATTTGCTTGCACTTTTACAAAAAGTGTTTACAGAATTTGTTTACATATACTATCAAGCTTCTAATGGTAACTCGGTACCAATATGGTGCCATTTGAAAAAATGGAATTTTAATCGAAAAATGATTTTGGAGAATACTAATCTGGTCTGGACAGAGAAAATCTGAAATTTTGACGTCAGTTGCTTTTTTAAAGTGTTCTTTGATCAATTATGGTAAATTGGCAATATTCATGTCACCCTAGATTGAAAAATAAAAACCGACCCAAAAATAATTTTGAATCCTAAAATATCAATTGTGAGGTATGGTTGAATTTGGAAAACAAAATATGAAAAATATACAGGGTGTTCCATTTAAAAACTTTCCTTCATTGAAGGTAATTTCCGGTAGTGGAAAAAAATTGTTTCAAAAGTCAAAAGGTGGCCTGTCATAAGCTTGATCGAATCACAAAATTTCCATAAATTACCTGCAGAAATATAGAAATGAGAGGGGTGTACTATGATCCTGTTTCACGATATTGAGTAACTCGAAAAGAAGAGAAGACTGCTGTGATCTGTTTTCACCAATGAATTTTCCTGGACAATCGACGACGGAGATGGGGGTCATTTTTTTCTATTTGCAGATTTTACATTGTTGTACTAAATCATCGACAATGGAACACTCCGCACTTCATATTCCCCCCATGTAAGAGAACTATTCTTGGGCTCATATAGGCCTCATTAAAAAAATCAGCTGTCAAATACCAGAGAGGTTCACTTGGAAATTAGGCTAGTTGGAAACTTCTCGGGAAATGTGTAAAGTCATCGAAGCGATTTCGCCTGGCCAATAAAGCAATTACGCAATCAATTCATCGCAGAGAATCTCATTAACTCCGGCTGGAATACATCGTATGTTCGTTAGAAACGCCGAACCAAGACGCTGATAAACGTTTGGGAGCGTGGAGGAACACATCATATTCTCGGAGAAAATGAGAGATTCAATATGCCGTCCTCGGATCCGAGTTCATTGTGGAAAATGTAGTCCAAATTAATAATAGGCTTATCGCCAACATAAACCCGTCAAATGGAAAATCAATGGCGACGAAGCCCAAAGATCTGGAGGGTAAATTGATTATAGTTTCATGTTTATATTTGAAAGTGTAAAATGGTCAGTGATAAGGTTACGATTTGGTTCATTGCTATATTTCAGTTTTTGTATTTTCAATTACGAATTATCGACCTTCACTTCAGTTTATTCATTCGTAAAAATGTAAATTATTTTCATACTCTAAAATCGGTAGCGATTTCGGAAGAATTTCAGATGAAAAAAAAATTAAGAATAGAAAGTTCTTTTCAATGAATATTTTCGAGAAAACTTGTGGCGCACTACGCTATGATTCTGATTGGGTGGGTCCATGGTAGTATGATGCTGAGAAAAATTTCACCCTGTATATTTTCGCAACTACTGGACACATCTAATAAATTGATGACTAAAAACATTGCTTTTCTGCAAATTGGAACTGGAAAACTACAAGAGTTACCAACAGAAACAATTCTGAACTTTTTCAGCTTTTTTGTGTGAGAAATCTCCTGTATAAATTAATGACTACATACCTGAAGCACCCCGTATAACACATATATACAAAATTTCATTCATTACGTTTTGTCAGAATAATTCCATGAATATGCATGAGAGGAAAATATTTTATAATAAAAAAACTAAGATCAATAACATTAATCTTCTCTCAAACGAAAAAATACCCATGCAGAAATCTTCATGAAGAAAAAGGAAAAATTTTACTTGTTTTGAATGAAAAAACAATTTTATCGCAAAAATCCAGAACTGTAGCCATTGTTTTCAATGCCCATGCATTGAAAACGATGGCCATGCTTATGAGTACTTAAGTACGATGTGATTGTTTCTCCTCATTGCCCAGAAATACTACGACAGGAGTTGAATAAATACAAATTGCTATTGCAACGATTATTCTATAACTAGAAAATACTGAATTTTTAGGTCATGTCCAAGACTATGGTTGCTTGATGTTTTGAGCCAGACTCAGACTATAACAATGGTGTCTCAGAGTTTGATTTTTTTTCAGATTTTATGTACATTGATTCCTTGTTTGTTGTATGTTCAGAGTTATTTCATTTTGAAAATTGTTTTACCATGTCTCTGGTTCTGTAGAGATGCACGATGAAATTTTTGAGGAGTTTGACTTAATAAGAATGTTATAGTCAAAGTGGATTTAATTCAGCTGCAATGGAAGAAACATATTTGAATAGGTTCCTTGAAAGAAACCAGACTGATAGGTCTATGTTTCAATAATTGAGAGATAATCAATATTGCATCATTCAAAGCACCAGAAGAAGAGAAATATGTAGTCAAAGATGAGAAGCAACAATTGAAGTCATAGAAGCTGTAACGGTCAAACCATTTGAAACAGGCAGATACCAGCAGAATTGCTGGAATTTCCAAATGTCAGGCGATCAGTTTTTTGAAAGAGTATGTTCATGCTACACAAAATGTGAGTAATACAAGTTTTTCAGCCAAGGGATCTTTTTCACTAACCAAATTTCTGCAATGGGTATCTAGAAAGAATTCATGTACACCCAGGTTTATTTTAAGATAAGTCATACGCGATGAAGTCCGTATCACCGTTGATGGGAGTTTTAGTCGCCATAATGAGAATTTTTTGTCTGGTGTCCAGCGTCTTTTTTATGTGGAGCATCATGGAAGATATGATTTCACTCTATGGCGTGCTGCAGGCGATGAACGTTTCAGCTATCAGAATTGTTGATCAAACCTGTTATATTTGAAGTTAAGTGATAATGGGATAGAGTCCAGAGGTCCAGTGAGATGGCCCAATTGTTCCCTAGAGTTGACGCCTCTAGACTTCTTTCTCTGGGTGTTATGTTGAAGAATTATACTCTAAGAGAACCAATCACAATTTAGAGCTGAAAATCAATTTTCGGGAATACCTCGCTTCTCTCAGAAATATTTATATTCTCAATGCTTAGCTCAGTGTACACACAACCAACTTCATATGGAATCACTCGGTATTTCACATTATTGATTGTCTTGAATCATGGATCTTTGACTACTTATGAAGAATGAAGTTTTCTGTAGAAGAAAAACTATATAGTATGATAAGAAATATTGAATTTCCACCACATGTTCGGGGTATTGTACTCAGTCGTCAGTGAGGTTTGAAACTGTGAATTTCAAAATTTAAAAAAGCCTATAATCATAGTTGAAAATGCCTTACGTTGGATTGTACGATATGAAGAGTGGTCGAATAATTGCTCTCGTTGAAGAAAAGGTGACACAGAGGGATATAGCGGCCACAAGGGGTGATTTCAAAAATCTACGTCCGATATGTAGAGCTACGATCTCTCCGAAAAAAGACCTAGAAGTCGTAGGAAGATCACTTCTGAAGAACAAGACCGCTTTTTGTGCCAAATTGCAAGAAGAGACCCTAGTTCGTCGCACCCCATACTCCAAAGGCAATTTCTGGAAACAACAGGCATCAGTGTATCAGTCGAAACGATACGCCAAATACTTCGTTCAAGGGATTTGTACAGCTGAAGGCCCTGAAGAGTTCCAGCGCTAACCAGACAACAAAAAATTAACAAACTTTATTGGTGTATCGAGCACCAAAGTTGGAGTATTGAGAATCGGTGAAATGTTTTTTTTTCGAATGAGACCAGAAATGATGTTCGTTCAGATGACCATGAGATTCGGGTTTTAAGGGGTCGTGGAAGACAATCTTTACTCCGAACAGCAAGACAAATTCCGAAACACCTAGGCGGCAGTGTGATGTTTTGGTGTGGAATTATGCTGGGAGGCAAAACAGATTTGATTTCGTTTCCTGCGAGTGTAACGACTAAAAATCACGTGGACCTAGTGCTGGAGCCCATAGTGAGACTCTGGCTAGGTGCTCACGGTGAGAATTTAACTTTCATGCGAGATTATGCTCCTTCGCATACCAACAACCTCGCGTGACATTATCTTGGAACAGAGGGAATCGCTATTTTGGACTGGCCATCTTGCTCTCCAGACCTAAATCCTATCGAAAATTTATGGGATAATCTCAAAAGGAAAATTAGATCACGCCAGGATAATCCACGAACCTCACAACAGCTCATCCAAGCTGCCAGAGAAGAGTGGCAGAATATCACCCCAGAGTAGGTCGAAAACCTAATCCAAAGCATGCCTAGACAGATTCAGGCTTGTATCAGGGCGAGAAGAGGTAATACAAGCTACTGATATACAGAAAAAAACACCTACTCCGTGAGAAAACAATCTTATCTCTCTTATTTTCTTTCATTTGTTTCTTTCTTAAAATAAACCTGAATTTATTTCTTTTTTCAATTGAACTATCTCAAAAAAGATGAATTCTATTAATCCTTTGAAATTTTCAAAATCCCTAACGTAATATTGAAAATATCGCGTGATTCCATATAAATTTGATTATGTGTATTACTCCGATGTAATTCGGGAATTGAGAATAATAGCCACCTTTCCTTTTTTCTTTATTGATGACTTCTGTATGTGATTGTTATGTAAAAATGCTTTTGACATTCTACAAGCTTCTTCTCTTTGTTCAACGGTTTTAAATTACAATGCAAATTTGGATTTTCTTTTTCTTTTCGAAAATATATCAATTTTTTCTTAAGCTCAAGCTTTCTGTGCAATCATTATAATACTCAGAAAATTAATTATTGCAATTACAATTCAAATAGATTATTCACGGTTTTGCATCAGTTTACAACAACAGTGATTATGGTATAGTTTGTAATAACGAAGCGACCATGCCGAACGAATATTTCGAAGAATTTTGATGATTTAATGTTATGCTCAAAATAATTATGATGCTGATAAGCAGAAACTACTCATTTGGCTCGTTTTTCTGAGAGCCGACAACCTCATAAAAGTATATTCGATAAACTGAGGGAGAACTCCATGAAGTATATTAAACGTCTCGAGGAAAGAAGAATATTAAGTAATTGACGGAGAAGATTCAATAATTGATGTAATAGATAGTGTAACTTGATCGATTTCCATCAGGCAAATTAGAATGGAAACAGGAATATCTAAGAGTGAACCACTCAGTATTATCAAGAAAAATAGATACGAAGCTCATAGAATGAGAATAACCTGGTTTTTACAAACAGGATATTTTCAACGTCGACTCGATTTTTGCGATTGGTTTCTGCAAAAATCTGAAGAAGATCCGCGGTTTTTCCGAGAAATGATTCAGACTGATTAGGTTACCATCAGTAGTAATCTACTACTATTGTCTTAATGAACATCTGTGATCGAATGTGGAACCACAGCACCGTATTAATATTCAGAGTCAAGACCAATATGGGTTCAAAATTTTCGAACGGCATGGACGCTTCGTTATTACGAAGATATTTTATTCATACGATAAAATCAACTTTATGAAAAAACATACCTACCTACCTAGTTAGTGTGTACTATATATAGCATATATCGATATTAGCTTTCCGCACAATATACATTATTTCAGTCAATGTTTGGGTTAGGTTTAGGTTCTTCTCCATAATATCAATGAAAAAACTCATACTTTTCATAAGATAGTACGTAACCACTGAGTGCTAATCGCAAGCATGATAACATATGATCGTCAGTTAGTCGATTGCGATATTTTGACTTAATTATATCAATTTCAGAAAATGCAAACTCACACAAGAAAGTTGACCCAAACATTGCCGTCAGTTGAAGGGCGATTTGCTTAGATTCGGATATTTATCTTCAGATATAAAACACCAGAAATTTGTATCAGATGCTATAGCTTTGAGATGTATATCTGATATAATCTGCACCAACTCATTTTCAACAGAACATGAGTTTATATTTGCTATTTCAGTAACTAATTCCTCAATGTTTTTACATTAAAAAAGATAACTCATAAATGATGCTATATTTGCCAATCTACTGCAACTATAAAAACGCATTTCGAATTGTCCCAAAATATTTGATAATTCAGCTTCATACGTATCATAATTCAACTGAGGAATTCTTGGTTTCGAAGATGGAAAATGTTTCAGATCCTTTCTTCTCAGTTGATCTATCATAAGTTGCAATTTACTTTTGAATGCTTTTACTGCGCTAATCAAAAAAAAACAATAGTTTTTCCTCTACTTTGAAGCTGCAAGTTAATGGTGTTTAAGTGCATTGTGATGTCAGTCAAAAATGCCAAATCAGCCAGCCATTTTTCGTTTTTCAACATCTCAGTGTCATCACTTCCTTTGTCTAGAAAAGCTGCTATTTCGGGCGATAATTCTTGAAACCTTTCTAGAAATTTCCCGCTACTCAACCACTTGACGTCCGTGTGAAGAACTAAATCAGTGCGTTCAGCTGACACCCTACCTTCCAGCTGCAACTTTAAGAGCCTCCGTTGCAAGCTACGTGAACGGATGGAATTCAAAATTTTTAATTAAAACTTTTGAACACAAAACTTGTTGATGTGTAATGCAATAGAATGAAAAAAATGAAGGAAATCTTCATATGCTCGAAACAATGCCACAAAATCGTTTTTGTTTCCAATAATTGCTGGTGCTCCATCGGTTGTAATGCACACTAATTTATATATTGGTAGCTTGTAGTTTTTTACAAAATTCAAGAAAACATCATATATATTTTTTCCACGGGTCTTCCCCTTCAGAGGAATGATAGTCAAAAATTCTTCCTTAGCCAACATGTCATTGAATACCATCCGAATAAAAATACACAGCTGGGCAGTGTCTGTCATATCCTTGAATTCGTCGAACGGTACAGAAAAGTATGTACATTTCATGATATCATGTTTTAGTTTATCTGCCATGTCCTGACTCATGACTTCAATACGCTTTGTGACAGTCGGGCGAGATAACTGAAGTTCTCTAATAGACATGATTTCTGTTTTATTTTAAAATTTCCAAATAAAGTCTCACCCGCTTCAATGAATGCTTCCTTGACAACCCATCCATCTTCGAATGGTTTCATGTGTTTCGCCAATATATGAGATATTTTAAATGACGCGATCGTAGCAGCTTTTGATTGTTCGGCTGGTCTTGTGAACATGGTTTGTTCTTCTTCCAATCTTCTTCTTCAAGTGCCATCTCCGAGTCGAAGGTTGGCAATCATCATCGCTATTTTTACTTTAGAAGCAGCCGATTTAAAAAGTTGGTTCGAAGTGCATCCAAACCACTCTCTCAGGTTCCTCAGCCATGAGATTCTTCTCCTTCCTATACTTCGTTTTCCTGTATTTTGCCTTGGATAATCAGCTGTAGGAATTTATATTTTTCACCTCTCATAATATGGCCCAGATATTCCAATTTACGTTTCTTGAGTGTGTTAGCAACCTCTTTTTCCCTGCCTATGCGTCTCTGAACTTCTGCATTTGTTACTCGATCCATCCATGATATTCTAAGAATCCTCCTATACACCCACATTTCAAATGCTTCAATCTTTTTAAGAATTGCGGCATTCACTGTCCATGCTTCCGCTCCATAAAGGAGAGTAGAGAAAACATAACATTTAGCTAAACGATGTTTTAATGCCATACTTAGATCTTTACTACGAAAAACTTTGTCCATTTTTATGAAGTTGGCTCGGGCTTTTTCTATTCTTATTCTTATTTCTTGGGTGTATTCATTTGTGCTGTTCACCATTGCTCCAAGGTTAGTATATTGCTCCACTCTTTCTACATTTCTGCCGTTTATAGTTAGACTAATATTTACTGGATTGTTTTTTGAGATTACCATGAATTTTGTCTTTTTTATGTTTAATGATAACCCATATTCCTCACTGTAAGTGGATACTCTGGTCATTAGTCTCTGCAGAGCTTCGATACTCTCCGCTAAGATTACTGTGTCGTCCGCATATCTTATGTTGTTTACCCGTGTTCCACCAACTGTTATCCCACATTCTTCGTTTTCCAGAGCTTTCTTAAGTATTTCTTCAGCATATGCATTGAAGAGTGTCGGCGATAGAACGCATCCCTGTCTTACCCCTCGTTGTATTTCAATTTCTTCTGATGTGTGGTTGTCCATGCATATTATAGCTTTTTGCTTATAATAGAGATTAGTGATGATCTGTACGTCTACTATCTAGATGTTTTGATTTAAGGATGTCTATCAGTTGATCATGACGAACCTTGTCAAAGGCTTTATTATAGTCTATGAAACACGCATAGACCACTTTGTTGACATCGAGACACCTTTGAGTCAACACGTTGAATGCGAAAAGGGCTTCGCGGGTTCCCAATCCCCTTCTGAATCCAAATTGAGTATCGCTTATATCCATGTCAAGTTTATGGTATATTCGATTATGGATAACCTTGAGGAGCAGTTTGAGAGTGTGTGACATCAGACTGATTGTACGATGATCACTACATTCTCTAGCATGTGGTTTTTTTGGTAAGCAGATGAAAGTAGATACCAACCATTCTCTTGGAATATTTCCAGTTCTGTATACTTTATTGAAGATATTGACTATGAGACCGATATGATTGTCGTCAATTAATTTGAGTATATCAGTTACCAATTGATCTGGTCCGGGGCTTTTCCCATTTTTCATGTTCTTTAATGCATGTTTCACCTCTTCTTTAGTAATATCTGGGCCTATCTCTTCACAGTATGTGTTAATTTCTTCTGGTTCAGTTCTGTTATCCATAAATAATTCTTCTGTGTATTCCTTCCATCTTTGTAGTTTATCTGCTGTATTCATTAAGATCTTACCCTCTTTATTTACAAAAATATTGCTTTGATTCTTTCTCTGTGTGCCTGCAAGCTTTTTCACTTTTTGTGTAGGTTGAACATGTCATATTTTCTGTCTAAGTCCTCAATTTCTTTGCATCTGTCCTCGTAATACTTTTCTTTTGTTTGACGAATCTTTACTCTAATTTCCTTTTGTAGTTGTTTGTACTTTTGAGTGTTCTGACTTTTATAAAGTCTTCTCTCGTTGATCATTTTTAATATTTCTTCAGTCATCCACTCCTTCTTCTCTTTATCTTCAGTTAGAATCTCTGTACAAGGATTAATTATATTTCTTTTCAATTCCTCCCATTCTTTTTTAATATTTTCGTGATCTATTTGTATTCTATTTAAGTTTTCATAGATTCTGTTCTGGACTTGTTCTCTAATGCTTGGCACTTTTAGTTTTGTTGTGTTGATCTTTGGTTTAGCTTCTGGTTTCTTAAGAATTTTTAGTTTCAGCTTCAGAGTGGCAACCAACGGATTGTGGTCCGAAAAAACGTCGGCACCAGGATATGCTTTTACCGACTGAATGGCATTACTGTATCTCTCATTAACGAGAATGAAATCAATTTGATTTCTAACGATCTTATCACTAAGTCCATCTAAAGGAGCGCGCCATGTATAAAGTCTTCTCTTCGGCAGTTTGAAGAATGTGTTGGTAATGATTAGCTTCTTCTCTTGACAAAATTCCACAAGGCGGTCTCCTCTCTCATTTCGTTATCCTAATCCATAATCTCCAACCACTCCCACTTCTTCCGCTGCCAACAAGACAAGATATCAAATCGCGTACTTTTCGTTTTCTCAACTCACTCTGTGGCGGAAAATGCTATTCATAATTTTCATGAACCGTTTTATGGTGCCTCTCTAAGTTACCACACTTAGGTATTGCAACTGACGCACGACAAATAAGATAAATGCACTTATCCTTCACCATACAAAAGAAAAATTCTTCCTTCCAATCGTTATTTAAATGATACGTTTTAGATTTCTTCGCTGCACTCATTTTGTACTATTTAATAATAAACTTTGTATCGAGGTAGTATTGCCTTCAAGTAACAATTCAGAAAGATTCCAATTCCTGCAGGCGCGATATTTATATTGGTGTGAACGAAAGTACCGAATGTTTCCGTCAAACACGCCGCCCAAAATTTCTAGAAAAGCGGCAAGAATAAAAGGCTCTTCTCTGACAAGTACAGCGCGTTCCTTGGATAAAGTCGCCTTTTGCCGCTAGCTGAGTGTTATTTTATTACGTAATAAGTTTTTTTAGTTTAGTAACCTACTTATCAAAAATTTTTTTCTTCTCGAGATCTACTTAAAAAGCACTCGAGATCGACTGGTCGATCGCGATCAAATGTTTGAGCACCCCTGCTCTAGTCAATATTTTACATAGCTGCAGTACTAAAACTTCGAAACCTGTCCACATGTACATCTGCAACTTTCATATTTGATCTTGAATGTTGAATATTCAAATCAAAGGATCTAAGTTGGAAACATCTTTTGTTCATGAACACACCTTTTTATTTCCGCCACGGTCGAACCGCGAAAATTTGAATAAAGATCGATTTGTCACGCGAAATAAATCAAGGATATATATTCTACATGACCCACCCACGAGATATATGAAAAGACCGTTACGAGTCGACCCTATTTATGAGGAGAACGCCTAAAACTGAGGAAAAAGGGTGTCGAGGAAATGAAAAGGTCGTAGAAAAATAACCTTTGAACATAATATCGGAATTCGGGGTAAACGTGTTTGTCCCACAGTTTCTCATCTACCTCTCCGTTTATCATTTGTTCACAGAAATGAGATTAATCTTTGTATTAAGCTTTGTATGGTGTTTTATTTGCTGAAGCAATTTTTTTACTGGAGAAGATGTATTACTCTCTAATAACAGGGCCATACTCGAATTTTTTTTACGCCAGAGTTGTACGTGAAAATTCACGAACCACTAAATCTATAGACATTGCCGCACTTGCGTATATTTTCGGAATGGTAATCCTAGAAAATCCTAATTTAGATCTTCCTCACTAGAACCTAAGAAGCTGAGTATTTGCTTTTACCGATGGAATAACATTGGTAGCTTTATTTATACTGGGTGAATCACCACTGGCGTACACTCTTGAAGTTTTCATTTTTGTACGAACGGTATTGTATTTAGGAAATAAGAATCTACTTCAGCAATTTATTTTGCAATAAACAGGGTGGTTTTTCAAATTGGAAGACCACTTTTTTGTTCAAGATTCAGGAGCAGCCTAAACGCTGCTATAATGTTTTTAAGTTATGAGTTTTTTGGTGAGTTTTTTGTCACAATATTTCGTTTTCCGTTAAAATTCATGAAAATGGGCTCTCACATCATCGCATGCTCCTTCGGCCAGATAAGATAAATACTTTTTTCCTTTCGTTTTCTTATTGCCCAAGGATAGCTTTATTGATGAATTGAAATAGATTATCCTCATTTTATACAGGAGTGACTCAAAAACATTATTGAATATTGTAATTTTGAAAATATCATATCTTGATTTTTTCAAATGGAACACCCTGTATTTTATTATTCATGTCAACGCATAAAATATTGTGCTATATTTTGCAGAAGTAACCTTATATTTATCTTCGATCATTGTCGAAATATTCGATTATATGTAAAAATTTTTGATGAAAATTCTACAAACCGTATCAAACTCATCAACATGCAACATTATACGCAAAGAAGTTTTTTTTTTCTGAAATGATTCAAGTAGTAAAAACTGAAACCTTAACAAGAAGATTCTTTCAACGAATGATAAAATCAAGATGATTAAAACGTAAATCGACGTATTTGAAATTTATTTTCTTTGTGCATTCTGTCAGGTGTGCGGACATATCATATTCAGCATTTTACATGGTGAACTTATCAGTTTTTCGTTATTTAATATTGTTGAAGTGAGGTTTGAACCCAATTTTCTCAATTTACTGCCATGAAGTTCTCCAAAGAAGAAATGGTTGATATGATTTTTATTCTGGGTGAGTGTGATAGAAATTCTTTGTTGGCAAGTAGAGTTTATGCACAAAGGTTTCCTGATTAGAGGCATCCTGATGCAAGATGCTTTGAAAACCTTCTAATAAGATTTATCGAAACGGGTAATATCGCTTACCAAAAACCGCTATAGCTGAAGACAACCAGTTATCAATTTTGTTGACAGTGACAGAGGGCCCATATAAAAGCCAAAGAGAGATTTTTCAGTTAACAGATATAAGTCAAACTTCCGTTCAGAGAATCTTGAAAGTGAATAAATTTCATGCATATCATATGCAGCTGCATCAGGAACTGAACAATCAAGACTATGAAAATCGAATCAATTTTTGCAATTTGGCAAGTAACAAAGTAACGGAAAATCCTAATATGTTTATCAGAATTCTTTTCGCCGACGAGGCAACTTTCCACAAGAATGGGCTTGTTAACAGGCACATCTCATGAGACAAATAAATCACCAGCATCGTTGGTCCTTGAATGTATGGGTCGCTATAGTAGATGGATATCTAATTGGGCCGCACTTTTTCGATGGGTACCTCAATAGTGAAATGTATTTAGATTTTCTGCAAAATCATCTACCAATGTTACTTGCCGGTGTACCGGAACATATAAGACAAGATTTATGGTTTCAACAGCATGGAGCACCGGCACATTACTCACATCAGGTTAGGGAGTGGTCCTGTTAGATGGCCAGCTAGGTCTCCGGACCGTACAAGTCTTGATTTTTTCTTGTGGGGTTATATTAAGGGCATCGTTCACCAGATTCCTTCTACAACATAGTTGAATGAGACAGATAATAGTCGACGCCTCTCAGTCAGTTAATCCGCAAATGTTGTCGAGAGTTCAACGGTCAGAAAGATTGAGTTGGGTCTATAAAGAAACCGGCAACATTTCGAGCACTTATTGAAATAGTTCAACACCTTGTAGATCATCTTACCAAAAAACCAATCTATTACGTATTTTATACACGACTACCTTAAAATATCTCCATTTCTCTGACCAAGTATAATGATATGTTATAATTAACTCTTCTTTCGCAACCTCTGATTTTATTATTTTAGTTTATTTTATTATTTCGAAAATGGTCGAACATAAAGATAAAGTTATGGCAAAAATATGGCACAATATTTTATGCGTTGACATGAATAATGAAATACAGGATGTTCCATTTGAAAAAATCAAGTTATGATATTTTTAAAATTACAATATTCAATAATTTTTTTGAGTCACTCCTGTATAAAATGAGGATAATCTATTTCAATCCATCAATGAAGCTATCCTTGGGCAATAAGAAAACGGAAGGAAAAAAGTATTCGTCCTCTCTGGCCGAAGGAGCATGCGATGATGTGAGAACCTATTTTCATGAATTTTTACGGAAAAAAAATATTGTGATGGAACTACTCACCGAAAAAACTCGTTACTTGAAGACATTATAGCAGAGTTTAGGACGCTCTTGAATCTTCAACAGAAAAATGGTCTTCCAATCTGAAAAAACCTCCCACGATTTTTTATAGAAAATTGGGACACCCTGTTTACTTCAAAATAAATTGCTGAAGTAGATTTTTACTTTCTAAATACAATACTGTTCCAACAAAAATGAAATTTTCAAGAGTGTACAGACTAGAGAGCACCGTGCTTGGTGAATCACCCAGTATATACCATGTGAAAAACATGTAACTTGAATAGTTTGAATGAAATTGAATTGAATCAGAACATTTTTGTGGTAACAATATTTGGAGAGAAAAAATAATCTCTTGATTAACAAAGTGAACTCATGCGCATTAAATATTTCTTGCTTGCACTTCTTCGAAGATGCAGCTGGCATTGATTGCTGTAAAAATATTTGTGAAAATTTCGTCGTCTTCGATAATGCTGAAGAACTCAAGGCTCTCGCCCCCAGATGATCTGCAACAAGAAAAACAAAACTTGTCAATATGTTTTACAAAAGGGTATCTATTCACAACATGTGAACCATTTCACATTTCACATTTCAGCTGCATAACTCAAAGACTTGATGAAAAAATCGAAATAATCAGAAATCATTAATTCTCAAAATTGCCTCGAAATCAAGATGTTTTGCAATTTGAAAATGTATATTGGAGTTTTATGGCTCATTTTACACACTCTTCAGGAAAAACTATTTGTTTTCGTATAGTGATCTAAGGCGTGGATTTTTTTTATTATATTCCTCGTTATTTTATAGATCGAATATTTTCTAACCAATTTTTGATTCGGCTATTTTAGAAAACAACCAGTTTTTGGAAAAAACGGCAAACCAGTTAATCAATCAACAATGAAGCAAATCTCCGTGAATTTTGTAGTTGTTGACTACCTGATTCAAATTGTTAATTAGAATTGGTAACTAATTGAGCCAAATATCAATCATTCATTCTTGAAATATTAAATATGCATACAGAACATCTAATTTTTCTGATTAATATAATTATGTTCGTAAACAGATTATTAGACTTGATATTAAATATAGCGAAATATCAAACATTTACTCGTATTGAGAGAAATAAATAACCATTTGAAAATGTCAGCATCCTGTGAAATCGAAATAACTTCTATGTTTGCGAGATATAAAGCTTTTTACCCAGAAGGGCTTTAAATTTTCATCGTTTCAGTGGCTAAATAGTATATATGCGCATATTTCCAAGACTCCGCTCAGTCTGCCAAAGGATTTGACTTTCTTATGAACTAGATAGACCACATCAGAATATATTCACGAAGTTTTGCGGTGAGAGAACTTTCGTATACCTAAATCAATCACTGTTCGATAAATGTCGATTTTTAGACCAACAGAATGGTATGAAAACTTTGTTGACTCAGTTTTTCATCACTGTCATGGGATTTTTAGTCCATGGCTACTTGATTCGAAAGTAAGAAAAATGTGTTTCAGTTCATCCTTTTCTTTTAGAAAGAACTAGTTCACCCGATGACGTCGTTTCATCGATTTTTCAATAAATTCCTAGATTTTCCCCCAGTTATTTTCCTCAATATTCATTTTCATCACAAAAAGTTAACGAGTGAATCATATAAAAAGAATCAGCATCCTACCGTTGTAGATAGAATTTGTGTCCGAAGAGAGGTCAAGGAGTATGAGGCGAAGTCATAGATTACTGTCGGAATCAAAACATCATCGAAGGAAAAATATTCTCTTTACCAAATATATATATTATATTGAAGAGTGTTGTTGTGAAGGCAAAGCAAATGGCAAACGAAAAGTATATTTGTAACTCGAAAAACAGATGTACGGCAATTTGGAATATTATAAAACAACAGACAGCTGGAAATGAACAGAGAAAAACTTTAATCCTTCAGGAGATTGGTGGAAACTCCAAAGAAACCATTGATGCTCTAAATGACTTCTTCGTAAATCAGGCTTGAAGAATGGCACAAAAACTACACAGATAGAAATCACAGTAAGTTCAGTCTGTAACAGTATTATGTTCGATCCTGTTGATGCATTGCAAGTAAACAAAATAATTCACTCGCTGAAAAATACAAACTCCATTGAATATGACGAAATACCCACCAAATGGTTGAAGCATGTAGCGCAAGAAATATCTGAACCATTGGCATTCATAATAAATATATGCTTCACCTCTGGAATCTTCCGTGATCAATTGAAGAAAGCACATGTTAGGCCTATTTACAAAAAAGGACAGAAAGATCAGATTGGAAATTATAGGTCTATTACACTTGTATCTAATATCAGTAAGAAAGGGCCATTTATGATAGAGTTATGGACTTTCTTGATACGTTTAAACTCCTCACCGAGTTTCAAAACGGTTTTAGAAAGGGAAAGTCCACTAGTCGTGCTATTTATCAGGCTCTTGATAAGATAATTAGAGCCATCAATGAGAGAGAGAGAGTACTGTTCTGCTGTGTCTCGACCTAAGCAAAGCGTTCGATACAAAGACTGGGAATCAGAGGAACACCACATCAACTGTTGTTGAACAAGACCCAATTATTGGTGAACTGATCAAGTTTTCGGAGATGGTGTTGAAGAGGGGGGTTCCTCAGGGGTCAATTCTCGGACCATTGCTTTATATTATATACGTGAATCACCTACCTGAGAGTATACCTGAGAAACTGGTTCTATTTGTCGATGATACATCCCTTGTGCTATCAGATAATTGTGGAGAAATAAACTCTAGAATATTCAAATCATCAGAAAGGCTTGAGCAATGGTTCACTGAAAACGAACTCCAGTTGAATACTGGAAAGACGCAGATTATAAATTTGATTTATGGCACAGAGTTCAAGAGCATAACATACACCAAAGACAAACAAGCATCGTTTAAAACTTCTGAAAGTGTGTGCTTTTTAGGCATACGCTTGGACCACAGACTAAGCTGGAAATATCATGTTGATGTTGTATGCAAGCATATGGCGAGCTAAACTTATGCGCTAAGGACTCTAGCATATTCATTGAGTGCTCATGCGGCTCTCTTGGCATATCATTCTTACGTGCAGGCTGAATTGAGGTATGGGATTATATTCTGGGGGAATATAGAGATAGACAGAACTCTAATTTTGCACAAACGATGTCTTCGCAGTATTTTCAGGTTGCTGTACGATGTGAGTTGTAGAAGCATATTTGTTGAAAAGTCAGTACTTATTGTTGTTTACCTTTACATTTATGAGAGTGTTCTATTTGTGGCTGGTTCTCCTGATCTCTTTCTGCAATCGGGAACCAGGCATAAATATGGCACAAGAGGGAAACATAACTTGGAAATCCTTAAACTGCACTTCACCTACCTTCAGAAGAATGCTCAGAATATGGTGGTTAAAATATTCAATAAAAACCAAACGAAATAAAATACCTTCCGAAGACGAAACTGAAGAGCAGACTTTTTGGTAATTTAATAGATTGACCATTTTATACATTGAAGGAATTCTTTGAAGACTATAGACATAATATCAGATGTATATATATTTTAATGTGTTTTCGGTTTTATTCCCAATTTACTCTTTATATTTTTGTTGTTTGTTGATGCAAGTGATGTCATTTACCCTTATTGTTCAGTAATTCGTCAATTATAATTTTACTACTAAGTATCACTGACTACTTTAAAATTGGAATAATATTGACATGTTCAGTACCCTACTGGAGTCAATAATGAACTAATAAAGAATGTTATTATTATTATTACTAATCAGTACTATTGTCAGTATCACCGAAAATTATAATATTTACAGTCGAATTTTTCGACTACATTTGTAGTTGCTCCGGTTTTTTTTCATGAAAATATTTCCGAGTCCTGAACGAACATATTGAAAAAGAGTCAGCGTAAAATATCATTCCTATCGTATGTTATGATCGAGTGTGCCGAGAAATTATAATTTGTAATATTTTTGAATTTTCTACTTCTCGTATTTATCCTGAATGTTTTTCTTTGTGAACTTTTCTGTCACCATAAAGAAATAAATTTAAGGAATCAACCAAATATGTCATTCATAAACACCTCAAAAAGTCTAGGAACACTTCTGAATATCGATATATCGTATCCAGAACGATCAATATGGATGATTTTTTAAGAAATGAACACCTGTATCAATTTCTCACCAAATTATGTAGAGTGCCGCAACAGATTTCAGTTTTTTATAAAAACTAAAAATGCAGCAGATGCGACGCTGCTTTATACTCATTTCATGTATTCAGTGTTTGAAATCAGTTAGTTGGCACTTTGTTTCTGTTGTAAGCACAAATAAAAGATTCAAGTTTTGTGATTCGACCATGGAAAGACGACATTTGACTAGAGAAGAGATGTTACGAGCCGTTGGCATGCTCCAAGCTGGGAGCTCACAACGGGAAGTATCCAGGGTTCTGGGAAGTAGCCAAGTGTCATAAACCGTTTATGGTCGCGTTTCAATGAAACAGGTAGCGTAGAAGAACGCCATACAGGTCGTTTCAGGATTACTACAGTCGCCCAAGACCGATTTTTGGTTTTACAAGCCAGAAGAGATCGTACTACCACAGCATATCAATTAACACAAGAGCTATCACGAAATCATAATGTACAAATTTCCGACCAAACTGTGAGAAATCGACTGCACGAAGGTCAACTTCACTCCAGACGTCCTTTAAGAGTTCCACAACTGACCCATCGAAATCGCGCTGCTCGTTTAGCTTGGTGCCAAGAACACGTAAACTGGGATCAAGAGAGGTGGGCCACAGTTCTCTTCAGTGATGAATCTTGATTTAGTTATTATCCCGATTCGGGAAGAATTCGAATATGGAGGAAACCTGGAAATCAAAACCGTCTCCAGCATGCTCGAGAAGTTGTTCGACAGGGAGGCGGATCAGTAATGTTTTGGGGAGGTATACGCCTTGGAGGAAGAACTGACCTCGTTTTCATACAGAACAACCTCACGGGAAATTCTTACGCAAATGAGTTTTACCTGTAGTGGTACCGTATCTCCAAACAATGGGTTAAAATCCACTCTTCCAACAAGATAATGCCCCTCCTCATCGTGCAAGAGTTGTCTTGAACGTTCTTGAAGAGAATGATATCGATCTTCTACCGTGGCCATCCTGCTCCCCAGATCTGAATCTCATCGAGCATGTGTGGGACACCCTAAAAAGAGATCTCCTGCGTCAAAACGTCTTCCATCATGAACAGGAGCTTCGATTAGCAGTTCAGGGGGCTTGGAATGACTTAGGCCAAAATGTAATAGACAATTTAATATTGAGCATGCGGCGACGATGCCAAAGTGTCATTAATAACAGAGGTGGACCTTCTGGGTACTGAAAATATAAGTCCTTCCATATCGTTTCGATATTAATTTACCAAATTTTGTCATTTTCAAATTTCAAATTTTCTTTTATAGTAGGTGCTTTGGAGAAGTCAATATTATTTTGTTTTCTTGAGAATACATTGTATACAATACATCCTAACAAAAACCAAAAGATTTCTATAAATTCGAATCATCAAATTCATATTTTAAAGATATTGGTAAGTGTTCCATTGACTTTTTGAGGTGTTTATTGTAGGTTATACCCCAAAAATGTAAAATCAAATTATAATTTTAGTAATTTCAGTAGTTTGTTCGATTGCTTCCGACTTACTGTTGTAACTGTTCCAAGTATTTTATTCTTGAATAATTTATCGAGATGATAAAGCAGAAAACATGATAAATGATTACCTAATATATCATTCTTTCGTTAGTTATGATAGACAATACACACAAAAATAATGCTTCGACTAGTGACCATCGTTAATGTTCTGTCTTTGTTGCGCCACTCAAGCATCCCAACTGCTCTATTCATTTCATCATCACTTAAATGGTGGCTGTTTCCAGTTTCATTAGAATACTGACTACTTAAAAATTTGGTACGAATGTATGTCTGTACGGAAAAATACAGAGAAGCTTTCCAACCGATATCAAACAACTCCTTTGCACTAAAACGATAATTGAAATACATGTATCTTAAAATTTTGAATTAATATGTAACTGAATTATAACTGAATTATGTGCAAATTCATTAAAAAGTGGGATTCATTCATGAGGTTTTTCAAAAATAGAGACAATTTTCATAATATTAAATTTGCTAGTTTTTGTATATTATTTGTCCAACTGTACAGGGTGGGCAAATTTCGATGTATTTGTACGGCAGCTATGTGAAATATTGCAGATATAGATAAACGAACCCTCCTCTCTCGACTAGTTTAGTTGTGCCAAAATTTTTCTAATGTCTCTTTCCGTTCTGGACATATTCAAAGTTTCTCGAATTTTGTGAAAATCGTCCATCGCAGATATTTCAATCATCATCAAAGTTACATTAAAATAGGTTGGATATTCTACAGGCTTTTTTTTGAGTAGAATACAGTGCTTGGTGAAAAATGTTTATTAGCACAGTGGTTTTTGAGTTTTAATCCAAACATGCTTTTTTTTAAAACAAACCATAGATAATATTACCTCCATTGGATGCAGCAATTTTTTCTTTTTCAGAAATATAAAATACTTGTAGACAATTATTGCTTTCAATACCTTTTCTGAGAGAAAAACCTGAAATTTTCACAATTCTATTCGTTAGGTGCATGCCCATTAACGATTCAAATTGTTATATCACTGAAAACCACAGATTTCAAAGATCCTGTCTAAGATCATGTTTATTTCTATGGTTTGATTCGATTTACGCGATAGTAGTTAACTGTGAGTTTAGAGTCAATCACTTCTACTCTTCATAAATCGAATTACAGATGAACATTAATTTTTTTGAAATTCGAACTTATCAACCCGAGGAATCTACGTAACATATGAGTCCTTGCATGTTGCTTTGGTAATATTCTATTAGAATGATTTGAAAGTTATGTGAGTAAAGAAATTTATTATTATGAGAAACAAGACCTATGACATTAAACTTTTCTCAAAGGAAAACCACAAACACATACGAAAATCATTAACAGAAACAAAAAGTCCTAACACTACTAATGGGGGAAACTACTTTATCGCAAATATGCAAAAGTATTGCCATTATTTTCAATGCATAAATAACATCGCCGAGAATTGTAAATATGACTATTGCTAACAGAACAAGGCATTCCCTGAAATTCTGTTTTAGCTCTTCTAAATTGTTACTGTTCCTCTTGTAGAGTGAATGCTCAACATGACCCTAAAGAAAAAAATCTAGTGGCGTCAAGTCAGTGGAACGAGGCGGCCATCTCACAGGACCTTTAGCCTCTATCCAATTATATCCAAAATTCAAATTCAACAGATCAGTGATGGCTATTGATTTGATGGGAAGGGGCACCATCGTGTTGAAAAAAAATATTTGATCTTCGCGCTAATGGAAGTTGATAGAAAAATCCTTCAATGATATTATTGTTGATGATTTCTTCATAACGTGCTCCATTCAAATTTTCATCAAAAATTTTAAACGCCAAAACGCGACTATCTTTCAGTGCACACCACAGATTGAAACAATATCTTCATTGATGCTGCACATCGATATGGCGTTGAGGATTTACATCAGTCCACAAATGTTCATTAAAACGATTAAATATCCCATTGCTAGTGATGCGGCCTTCATCTGTTCATATGACTTCTCTAAAAAGTCTGGCCTGGATCTGGCTGCAAAAATTGGGAGATTCGCATTTTGTAGGGTTTAAACTTCAGAATGCCGAGTACCCGAAGTCTCGAAATTCCTGTTTGTTCTTCTTTTTGCCTACTCGAAATTGAAGGTTTGGCCGCTACAACACGTTACCACCTCGATCGTTGCTTCCTCTCTATCACTCACATAATATTTTTTATTTCTTGATTTTCTGAATGAGCCACTATTGATAAGATTCTCTTTCATTCTTCGAAAAATAGATTCACTTGGCTGTTTCTTTTCAGGATACCGATTGAAATATGTTTCGGCGGTTTCTGATGAATCATACCCACTAAGAATATAACATTTCATCATATCGAACTTTTCATAATTTTCATAGTTATGATTTCTATTCTGCATCTTAAAACAACCAAAGTCTCAGATGAACAAATTCTTAAATGTGATAGTTATGACATACAACTAACAAGCAGCTATTTCGATATTCAATAAACATTAGTACCTATACTGAAACTGGAATCGTGTCAAACTCTAAGCCCACAGTTAATGACTATGGTCGAATAAAACCATAGGAATAACCATGATCTCAGATAGGATCCTTAAAATCTGTGGTTTTTAGTCATAGAACAATATGAATCGTTGATTGGCAAGCACCAAATGAATGGAATTGTGACAAATTCAGATTTTTCTCCGAAAAAAGGTATTGAATGCAATAATTGACTACAAGTGTCATTCATTTTCGAAAAGGAAAAACAATTCCTCCATCGAATAGGTGTAAAATTTCATATAGTTCGTATTGAAAAAAAGAGGATTTTTGCATTATAAATTCGAGAAAATTTGAAAAATAAGTCCAGAACGGATAGAGTTATCAGCAAAATTTTGTCACCACTAAACTAGTCCCTGAAAATAAGATAGAGAGAGGAGAGTTCATTTTTCTCTATCTGCAATATTTCACATAGCTGCCTTACAAATACATCGAATTTGCCACCCTCACTTCTTCGACTTCTTCTTTCAAAAATTAGGACCGTAACTTATAAGGAAATAAAAAACTGTGCATTTCCTACTTTCGAACGAAAAATTCAAAATGTGGCTAGGATCACAACAAATAAAACATCAATATATTTTTTTATCTTTCATGATCGAGAATGCATAATTTTGTTCCTAATGTTTCCACTCAATTTGTTTCAATAATTATTGATTTATTCGAATGAATGAAAAATAGTACAAAAATTTGATATGTGAGTCGAATCGAAGAAGGCACAGTACGAAGAATGATTAAACATTTTGAACGAACCAAGCGTCGCTCCCATTATTGCCCCTAAAGTGTAACCTAAGTCAGAAAATGAGAAGAAAGAAGAAATGGGTAAACGATACGTAATCTAGTATAAAGTAATATGTCCTGATTGACTGACAGACTGATTCATCAACACCGAGGCAAAACTACTTAAGCTAGAAAGGATTTAGCGCAATTCACCTCCTGAAGGAGTACAAAAAGGTATCAACGTTTGTATGTAACTCTTTTGTTTGTGGTCAGATCTGTTCAGAATTTAATGATTTAATGATTTAATGAAACTTCAATTCAATGTTTTCTAAAATTCAATCTCTTAAGGGTTAAAAAGGGGTTTTGAACTTCGTATGATGGATAATATTAAATGGTCATTTCGATTTGGAACTTTTAAATGTAGGCCTAAGAGAATA
Source organism: Cryptolaemus montrouzieri (assembly GCA_013387265.2). Taxonomy (NCBI): domain Eukaryota; kingdom Metazoa; phylum Arthropoda; class Insecta; order Coleoptera; family Coccinellidae; genus Cryptolaemus; species Cryptolaemus montrouzieri. The sequence goes on along the minus strand of JABFTP020000185.1, from coordinate 30,743,305 downwards.
TAAGTAAACACGTGTTTTAATGAATAATGATACAAAACAAGTTACTATGTTTTAACTATCACTGATATATTGATGTAAAGAATAAAAAATTACATTGGTTGGAACAGTTTCGGACATACGTACATTATCAACAACAAGCTACTGAAAACTGAATACCTATGTACAATACAGGAACAAACATCAAGATAATGGTAGTAGAGGTCACAGCAACTTAAATATTGGTGATTGCTAGGTGATTAAGTCTACCTGCTCGTTAAGGAGCTTAATCCTTTCTACCCTAGATACTTTGAAAATTTCTATCGATTCAAAGAAATTGAGTTTATGAGATTTATCACAAGAATGAAGAATATCTAGCTGTTGACGTTCTGGAAAAGGATGACATTCATTTAGACAATGTGTAGCTAAAGCTGAATCATATTTCTGATGTAGGAATGACCAGAAATGTTCCTTGTATCTATCCTTGAAAGAGCGACCTGTTTGACCTATATAAAAGGAATTGCACTCAGAACATGTTAATTGGTATACTCCAGACTTTTCAAATTTGTTGGTTTTATCTTTTGTCTTGAAAAGAAGGCCTACAATTTGCTAATAGGTTCGAATGAACTATGAAGTTTTCTACTATCCGACAAAATTCTAGCAATCTGTGCTGACGTCTTCCCATAAGATGTTAGAGACATAAATTTTTCGGGCTCTTCTCTCTTAAATTGGGAATATATCATGTTAAATGTGTTGTTGCGTATTTTTCGATTAATTAAACTCTCTATTCGTTGTTGTTCTCTGCTATTGACATAAGGTGTTGAATTCTGATTTTCGGTCCATGTCCGATAAAGGCAAAAAAATCGCTCTGTGAATCATGGATTTGAAGGCTGCTATTTTTTGAGAATATGGGTGGAATGAATCTATGGATATGATATTATCCGTGTACGATGGTTTTCTGAGGATATTAATTGATAAACGGTTATTATTCTCCCGGGTAATTGTTAGGTCTAGAAAATTGCATTTATTATCGACTTCTGTTTCTACTTTGAAGTTAATTTTAGGATGAATACTATTAATAAAATTCAAGAACATTTCTAGCTGTCTATTCGTTCCAATGAAACATGCTAAAATGTCATCAAAATATCGGTACAAAAAAGGGAATATGCCTTTTCGTCAAAGGTGAAGTCATAATGTTAATGTTTTCCAAATTAGACATGAAAATTTCAGATGGCAGGGAACTGAGGGAGAACCCATAGCTAAACCATCATTTTGTGAATATATCTTATTATTGAACTGAAAATAATTTTGGGTCAAGCATAATTCAAACAGAACCCATAGCTAAACAGTAAGCGCTTCTTAATTGATGAAATCTTTAATTTTTGCTTAGCCTCATATTGTACTTTTGGAATAACAATTAAGCTAGTATTCGACTTGTCTGCTCTGAACAACAGTGGATACTAACGAATTTTCAGATATGTTGCGTTTGATATTTTGATTAAAATTTTATCTTTCGAGTTGGTTTGATTTTTACGGTTCTCAATTTTTTCTTTTCAAAATTGCCAGTATTTAAAGTTCTCCTTGAAATTTCGGATTGAACGGTTAATGTTTCTAAAGAGTTATTCTGTATTTTAGGAACGAATTTAGGACCTTTGGAAAGGAGATCTGTTTCTTTCTTGATGAATTGAACATCAGATAAATTAACATACCTTTGACTTCCCGGAGAATTACCTCTATCTATTATGGGTGACTCAGGTGTGACTGAAAATTTTGATTTGAGTGATTTTAATTTTCTAGACTAGAGAGTTTTATTAATCGAAAAATACGCAACAACATATTTAACATGATATATCCCCAATTCAAGAGAGAAAAGCCCGAAAAATTCATGTCTCTAACATATTTTGGGAAGACGTCAGAACAGATTGCTAGAGTTTTGTCGGATAGTAGAAAAATTCATAGTTCATTCGAACCTATTAGCAAATTGTTAGGCCTTCTTTTCAAGACAAAAGATAAAACCGACAAATTTGAAAAGTCTGGAGTATATCAATTAACATGTTCTGAGTGCAATTCCTTTTATATAGGTCAAACAGGTCGCTCTTTCAAGGATAGATACAAGGAACATTTCCGGTCATTCCTACATCAGAAATATGATTCAGCTTTAGCTGCACATTGTCTAAATGAATGTCATCCTTTTCCAGAACGTCAACAGCTAGATATTCTTCATTCTTGTGATAAATCTCATAAACTCTATTTCTTTGAATCGATGGAAATTTTCAAAGCATCTAGGGTAGAAAAAAATGAGCTCCTTAACGACCAGGTAGACTTAATCACCTAGCAATCACCATTATTCAAGTTGCTGGGACCTCTGCTATCATTATCTTGAAGTTAGTTTCTGTATTGTACATGAGTATTCAGTTTTCATTAGCTTGTTGTTGATAATGGACATATGTCCGAAACCGGCCAAACAATGTAATTTTTTATTCTATACATCAATAAAGTAGTGATAGTTAAAACGTAGTAACTCGTTCTAGTTCATTATTCATTATGACTATCAACTATCGCGTAGTTCAGGCTTCATCGATCAATTATTTGAACAAATATTGAGGTAAATTCACGAAAATTCAAGATAAAATATTTGCCATTCAAAATATATATTAATATATATCTTCGTTCGATGAAGGATGATTTGAACCTCGACTCCAGTACTCCTAAACATAGTAAGTCGTATATATATTTTCCTGATATTCACTCAGCGAAATCGGCTCATCCATCGCACGGTCCACTGGCTACAGGCAGACATACACACAACACTCACTCATCCCTGATATAAACGAAGTGCTAGTAGGCCGAAAGATATTTATGGCTTTCAATCCATCAACAAGTGATTATATTGATAGATTCGGATATGGAAATCATTATTTATGTTCTCGACAACTGAGATATCTCTCGATCCGATTTGATTGTTTCTTAAACTCATTGTTATAAAATGATTCATTATTATTATTGTTATGAATTGATTCGTTATTATTGTTTAGATGAAAATGTAATATACTTCTAGCTTTCATGTGATTATGTGAATTCAGTCGCGACCGAACTGTTTCACACTAAGATCCAATAGTGTTTAGGAATTATTTTTCCATGAAGATGAACGAACTAACTCTCTGTGTCTATAAAATTAAGCTCAACGCACTTGGGAAAGTGAATTCCATTGTGTATTCTTCTAGGAGTAGCATTTCATAGCACCTCAAACAATCCTAATGTAGGCCAGAGGTTTTCTTTTGGCGAAGTTGATCAATACTCGCAAATGTGTATTTTCAAGTGGATAACAATGAGATTTTGTGTACACAGAAATTTTCAAGGAATTCTTGAAAATTATCATCTCTCAAAATTACTTAAAAATATGGAAAACGAAATTCGTTTCATTGAAGTTCATAATCATTTCATTGGTTGTTGCAATATTTAACATTTCTCAGTGAAATTAATTCGAGTGTCAAATATATTTCATCATAAAATATGAAGATTCTAGCGTCTTTTTTAATAAAAAGATTCACCTCGCGAACTGACTACCAGGTTTTCGTTGGAGAGCTGGGTCATGAGACGTGGTGATGATGTATAATTAATTATCGAAGGGCTACTTTAGTGATTAGTTAATATAATCTTAATTAGAAAAAGAATGCTCAATTCTCTATTAACGTTTCTTACTAGTCTGAATGAAAAACGAATGTAGTAATGTAGTATTGGTTTATTATATATATATATATATATATATATATATATATATATATATATATATATATATATATATATATATATATATATATATATATATATATATATATATAGTTAGTGGAATCAAAATAAAATATCCGTTATCTATGTATCCTTAATTGAAGTTACCACTTATTGAAAACAAAATTAAATTAACCAAAAAGGGAGTCGGAGGATATGCTTGAGTCAAAAGAAATATTGTTAACTCTACTGAAATGAACCTAAACTCGAATCAACAGTAACATATGTGAATGTCATTTAAATTAACCATGTAATTACCGGAAATAAATGAAGAACTTTCTCTCTCTAGGTATGATACCTCAACTGAGAATATGTAAAACAAACTAGGTAATGCACACAATCAACAGACAGAGCAATTTACATTAAATTTCAACACAACTATGCCACAAAACCTCGTACCAAAATGTTCCAGAATGTGTGCATAATAAATCCATACAAAAACGGCTAAAAAGGTCACGAAACAATGAAGAAATGAAAGGTGAATAAAAGTCTCGACTTACCAAGTATGGTTCGAAAATATACCCAAGAAATATACGATCTGTGTACTATATACTATCTGCGTGAACGCCAACTCGTCAGAGAAATACAAAACAGGTACTCTTGTTAGAATAACTCAAGCCTTTCTCGAAGTTCAAGCACGACGTGGGCAGAGTACTAGGCCACGCTCCCCTATCAGGACGCATGATCGGTCAACCTTAGAGCGTTACCTACCGAGAGTACGGACTTCTAGTTACCTTCCTTCCATGTTTCACCATTGCTTATGGTCTTAACTCTAATAGATGTCATAGCATGTATGAATTCATAATTACACGAACTATGATTAATTAAAATTTTTGAAACGGTACAAGATCCTAAATTGAAATTCGTTGATTTTCATTTAGGTGTTCGCTTATTGAATATGGTAGAAGGTACCCTTCCTTTTGGAGCCTATGAAGTTTTTCGTTCTGCACATCATTCTTACCATTACCGAGAATACCGCACCTAGTCGAGGAGGAGAAATATTGCGTTATATTGTTGGATCATTGAAGGTTTTTCTAAGAACAAAGGTTACTATGTTTCTAAATCAACAAGAACCCATGAGGCTAATGTATTAAAGTTCAAACTGCTTCCAAATATAAACTCCGTGAATTGAGGAGTATCGTAGTTTATGTATTTCAGTTCCGTTTCAAATTAAAAAAATTTCGAATAAGTTGAATTGAAATCTAACCTAACCCTCAAATCCACAGAAAAAGATACTCCCAGATAAATAGATGAAGAAATTTGAGTGTGGCTTGATTATTAGCCCCGCCACTGCGACCAAGTGGTATATCTTAAATTTCATGTCGAAGTGCCATACTCCTTATAAAGGTTGGAAGTTTAATGGGTGAGAGCTTAACAAGCTAAGTCAGCTCCAGTTCATGAGATCGAAGTTCCTCAAGTCTGATTCTGTTCCCTTCTAAGTATTCATACATGAGACTCTACATCCTTTTAGTATAGTCTGCATGTAGCGTTTTCGATCCATCCTAACTCATGTAGGTCCAGGTCTAGCTTAGAGAGATTGAGCCAAGCCCTGGCTCTCTTAGTTGAAGCCAGTACTCGCGTACCTTCAGGTCCACCCACTGATAATTCCTCATCTTCGCGGTTTCTTGAGAATAGGGAGTCTTTCTCCCAGATTGGAAAGGAATAACTGACATTCCTGTTGTCGGATGCCAATGCTTTCAATACAACTAAGCTATTTGTAGTGATGTTTTTGTCCTACTTGTTAATCACCTCGCAAACAGGAGGCTAGAAAATGCAGTGATCAATGGCGAATATTTCTGCTATAAAGAAAATCTCAAGCTCTCCCAGATAGATAGACTGTTCTTCAGTAGTACATTGACCATATACATTAGCTCCAACACCTTGGGCAGTTTTTGAGTCCTCTGTACTTCAACAGGGACCCTCAAGTAGACGGTCCTTGGAGCTCACACCTTCTTGTCTACTAGAAATGATGTTCTGGATTGATAGCTCTATGTTGGTTTTGAGTAATGCTGTGAAACACTTCTTACTCAGTATACCGTTGTCCCAAATTTCAGCCTGTGAAGCGCCGGGCACAATGCTGACCATATATGTCCTATTTTGGGAAAGATGATGAAATCTATAAGTTACCATTCTAGCTGCTCTTATAATCACCAGGTGAAGACAATCAAGGCCCAATATCGTTCCATCGCTGAAGTAGGTGTAGAGCAAAACACTCCAGTGATCATCTTGTAGACCATTCTGTCCAATTACGAGAGGTTGAATTGGTATTGCTTTTTGAAGCTGCACTCACACTGAGCAATACAACCATAAGTGATACTTGTTCTTTCCACCATCACAAATAGCCACTGAACTTGCTTAAAGGCAAGTCCAATTTCATTCCAAAAGACATTTTTCATGCCCATAAGGAATGTCTAACCTTGTGTGTTTTTCTATGAAATCATGAAGCTACCATGATGGGTTCTCAGCGTCAAAGTATTTCACCTGTGACTCATTTTAGGTCAAAACACTTAATTGATAAATATGAAATCTATTTTTCATTTATTCGGTATCATTTCTGGAACCTTTAGTGTTATATATTGCGAAATTCTTTTTTCAAGACCTCTAACTATATCGTTCGAGTATCGAAAGATAATATTGTGCATTAACTGGACGACTATAAAAAGAGACTTAGCCATTTTGTATCGAAGAAAACTACTTATGTTTTTATTGGCAACCCTTGAAAACCGCGAATAAAAACTTCGCACTTGTCTTTTCTATTTTCTGCCATTTAAAGTTCAGAAATCTCAACGTTCTAGCGTTAACGCTGAAAATCAGGTGACCATCCCAATCAGCGTCAAAACGCTCTGATGAAAAGGGACCTTAACATGAAGTTCAATCTGTGTAAATCGGACAGTGGAGTAGAGTACAAATATGAGCGTAGAACTCTGCTGTAAACTCCTCAAGGAGTCTATCTTGAAGATAAGCTCAGTCGAAGCACATTAAGTTACCAAAAATTGGTCAATGGGAACACATTAGCCACGTTTTTCGGTTGTGCCAAATTAGCGGTTCGCGTGTTTTTCATCCTGAAACTCAGTTTGAAAAATCCTCAAGTGTAGCCTCGATAATGTGTAATTCACACCACTGTTTTTCCATAGTCAAGCACTTTGTTGCTCATACGATATTAATGGAACATGAAACCATAATGCAACACAAAATTCAATTTCTAGTTAATGGATGGCGTAGTTGTCTCAAACATTTTTCTTCCGCAAGTCTCACATTCTTGGAATTTTTTTTCCTGCAGAATGAAACTACAGGATCGTTCATTACACATACATTATATTGAAAGATTCAGCGTTAACTAAGAAGAGGCAACAAGAGAAGGAAACAATGAACAACCAAGATCCCACTTATGAGTGTAATACTGGGTTAATTTCATTTCTCAACTAAATTAACTGATACTCCGGGCCAAGCACAGATGTGTGAAGTAAACGTGATACCAGCCAAATTGGTGGCGGGACGAAACACGAAATATAATTGAAATGCGGGGTGACGGGCGGGGTTGGCCGGTCCGCTTCGTCGAGGGATACGACCCGATGGATTCCAGCAGACACGTTCAGTGAGCTCACGGGATCTTGGGTGAGAATAACTCCAGTTTACCAATTTTTTCTGCTCGTTTTTCATCTGATACTATCCGTAGAGTATGTTATTATTCTACCTTCGCTTGATATGTTTTGTCCCTTGTTTTACATCAAAAAAATGTTTGCATAATACTGTTTAGTGTCGGTTATTCGCAAGAAGGGTGAATATCCTTAATAAAAAATTAATCTTCATTTATTCGTTTCGAACATTATTCTTCGAAATAATTTTACCAGATATGAAAGAGGAGTTTTACCCCGACGAGTTGCCCATATTCATTTAATCAGCTGCAGCATGTTGGATATGTTTGTTTTACGACAGCCCCCAAAATAGGTTTTGTTATTTCTTCCTGATTGAAAGTTTGATATCTGATTATACCTACAGGCGAAGGTATTTTCGTTTTTCAGTCTGGAGAATCAGCTTAGTAAAAGTATATAGACTTTTGTGAATTATTCCACTTTTGGGGTCTAGAGAAAGAGAAAAGGAATTTTCTCAAAAAAGAGGGTTTTATAATAATATACATAAGGATAATATGAAATCCGCAATGAATTATTTTAGTTATTACCGGAGATATGGCGATTCGAAAACTTTTCAACCCCCTCCGTCCCACTTCGGTAGTTGGGGGTTACATCAAAATATTTTTCAAACAAAAGTTTTTTATAATAACATGCCTAAGAATAATATGAAAACCGTATAGGATTACCTTGGTTTTACAGGAGCTATGATAATTTGAAAATTTTCACATAACGGTTTGAATATTTACAACTCCTTCTACTCAATTCAGAAGTTAAGGTCGTATCAGAAAGCTTCTTAAACAAAAGTGTTTGATTATATTATTCCTAAGGATAGTACGAAAACCACATAGATATATCTTGGTCATTATCTTGTCTTTCCCTCTGCAAACGATTTGAACGCAAATTCCTCTTGATTTCATTCGTCGGAACACAAATTCTGTCATTCTTGCAGATTTTTGGTGGGGCAACACAGAAAATTTCTTTGTCTGTGAACCAGATATTTTCATTTGATAAGTTCATCTTGGTTACTTCCGGAGGAATGGCTATTTTGAAATTTTCAACTCCATAATGTGAATACTATAGGATGCGCCAGTGAAAACCTGCGGTATAGTCGACTCAAAGTTCTTGAAAGAACATCAGACAGTGAATAGAGAATATTACCTAGGCATTATGCGCCGTTTGAGAGAGCAAATTCGTCGAAAAAGGCCAGATTCGTGGAAAGAAAACTCATGAATTTTGCACCACGGTAATGAACCATCTCAGAAGGCTAAAATTGTGAATAAGTTTCCGACCAAAAACTCAACAAATACTATCGAACAACCACCGTATGCACCTGATATGGCTCCGGCCGACTTTTTCTTTTCCCAAAACTCAAATAATCGATAGAAGACATAAAAGAGAATTTACAGCGAGAACTGAAGTCGATACTGGAAAAGGCGATCGCAAATTGTTTCGATGATTCGATTATTCGTTGGCGTAGCTGTATTATTTCGAAAGAGGCCTACTTTGAAGCCGACACTATAAATTTGGATGAAAATTAAATACTTTGTGTTTCATTGCCCAACTCCCGGTACTTTATTGACAGAATGTAAATCCTTGATAACACAAATAAAAAATAAACCTCACAAGTATCACAGATCAATAAATTCAGAACGAAGTTCCTGAATTCTTAACTTCTCCTTTATCCAATGCACTTTGACCAGTCATCTTCTCTGAGCTCGTCTGGAAAAATAAGACAAATTATTAAGATTTTTCATCTTTTTTAAAGTTTTCGTAGATTATGAGTAATGTTTAGCCATTTAACCGGTGTCAAGTAAGATCAGTGTCCTGGATGAATTATCCTGTATCTTGAGAATTAATCATCATCATCCAAAAAATGGGTTGAAATTAAAAGATTGGGTTTATAATTAATTTCTCTGAGTTATTCATGAATGAAAAAATCGATAAACTTACATCTTAGAAAAGAGTGATGAAAAAAAATGTCTGCTAAGCCGAAAAAATTCTAGCTAGATATAAAAAATGATCTGTTCAGCAATATTCCGCAAAAACTGGAGTGATAAAAATATGAAATTTATTCTATAGTTCACCAACGAACTGAATTAAGTTATACAGTGAAATAGGAACACTCTTAAAATGTCTCCTCGAGCTGATTTACGATTTACTATTCATATGAAATTTACAGCATATCGCAATATCGATTAAAATCAACCTGTCATGAATTAGAATTTATTTTTAAATTCTGAAGTAAACAAGCTTCATCTGTAGTTCGTGACATAGAGTAAAGCTTTGTTAACGTACCGTTACAAAGTTCACACGCAAGTCCCAAGGATCATGGCACCTTGTTTCAAGAAATCCCCCTTCATTTCTTGCGCTACCGGAAAATGAAAGCACAACACGTTCTCGCACACAATATTTCCCAACTGAAAGCCATTTTCTTTAAAGATCATTCATCTACATCGGTGTAACCACTTGTTCATGTTTTCATCTCATCACCTCGATGAAATGGAAGGTTTTCAAGCGAAAATATCGAGTGTAATTGGATTTCGAGCCGTTAAAGAGTGTCCTCGTGCAAAATCGAAAAGTTCTATTACGAAAAAGAACGAGCTCTCTTGGATGTTTGAATAGAAACCGCATGTAGTCTCTTATTTACCGAAGTCCTGTACCGGAAAGGAGTTCATTTCTGTTTTATTTTCCAAGGCATCGTTGAGATGTAATTATTTCCAGAGTGAGCATCACATTTTAATTAACCCTTGAATTATTCAGTTGCATTAGTCTCATGGAGAGGTCACCTCGTTGCTGATTCTCTCTAGAGGAGAAGACGTGGAAATTACACTTGCAGGCTATAATCTCAACAAGCATCAAGAGTCATACCTTCTACCTAGGTCATACACGAGACTCAAAAATATAGCAATCAAAATCTGGATATAAACATAATTCTTTCAAGTTCTGAATATTTTAAATATGAAATATGTATACAAGGTGTCCGTGCCCATTAGAACTATCTGGGGAACGGGTTTGTCGATCAATTTCAAATTTTGGCATTGGAATTAAGGAATTTTGCTACTTGAAATGGTATAGTGTCCTTTTTAAAGCATCTTCTGTTGAGATTTGTCCTGTCTAAAGTTAACCATCATTGAACTATAATTTTTTTATCGAAATTTTCGGTATTATAGTGTCATCTTATTCATCCAATGAATTGACTCAGATTTGAGTAAGATTATAACTTTTTATTTTTGAGGGCAACGTATTTGCTATGATATTTTATATGAAGGGTGCTCAAAAAGCTATTGCCAATCAATAAAAGTAGACTGTCAAAAAACCTTTTTTTTTTTCAAATACTTCAAATATTTTCTTCTACCTTTTTGAACCGTATTTTGAATTAACATTGACTGACATTAGGTTTCTATATACTTAAAATGGCTCGTTTTCATTAATTCAAATTGAATCATTAAGGCGAGTAATATAGAAACAGACAAAATGGATTCAATTCCGATACCACTTTCTATGTTCCACAATATTCTTTGACAGATTCTTTGAATTTCTGTCGCAGTTTAACGTTTGGAAATTACTTAAAATGAAGAAATAATAATGTGGTTTGTCTATAGTTTTTGTCAAACAAAATGGCAAATAAATACTCAAACGTGAATATTATGAATTTATTCATTATTCATGGTCAATGTCCAGAAATAATAAGGCAAACTTGCAGAATTTTACCGAACAATATCTGAATTCACAATCAATTTGTAGAAAACAATGTAGAAAATCACAATCGAATATTGTCAATTATGTAAAACAGATAGCGGAAGAAGTAAAGTTAGTTTCAATACCAATTATGAGGACATTGCAATTACCGTCTAGGGTTATTTATCTGCCAACCCGTATTCGTCTATCTGTGATGCTGTTGCTGATTTAGAAATAGCAAGTAAAGAAATTAAAAGAAATTATGGAGAAAATAATTTCAACCCCTACAAATTTTCATTCATATCATCGATGAATCCAAGAGCCGAGGCGATTAGGATTAATTTCTGCGAAATATTGTTGGTTCAGATTCAAGAAAATTCAGACTTCTTACAAAATATCATATGAACCGGTGAGTACCAATGTTGGAGAGGAGCTATTTCTAATCAGCATAATGCTCATATGTGGGCCGTGGAAAATTCACCTCAAACACGGGAGCTAAAATTTCAACATCAAATTAGCCTTAATGTAGATATATATTTATTCAAAATAATAATAACACTAATGTTGAGTAACACATTTCCTCTTCAACTTGAATACTAGATTGATGGAATAAAGAATAATAGGTATATGTGTGAAACTTATAAATATGTACGACAAAAGCAGAATTCCTTGAAAGAGAATCTTTTAAGGATAATATCCTTGTACAAGACTCATTGGAAATAAATTAAATTAAAGCCGTATAAGTATAACATAGCTTAATCTATATACCTAAGTTTGAAGCTCAAACAGTGTGCCAAAACATTAAACCAACTGCGATTAACAACCAAGAAAGAAAAATCAAATCATACAGGCATATAAAATCCGTAAGAAAAAAATATGAATAAAAATTCACAACACAAACAATATGAGTCCCAAAAACTATAAATCATGAAATCACAGACCGTAGTAAAATAAAAATCGAATATGATGAAACCAAGAGAACTATGCATCGCGGTTCGTGAATCACTAAAAAATTTTTAAATCAATGAAACTATTGACGAGCGCACGAGGTAGTTATAGCATCCACTGATGAACCCTCCTCCTGAAAATGACAAGAGAACCCATTACCCTCAGCTCGAAGGGTAGCATATTAAATGTTCTTGGCCCAAGAAATATAAAGCTTCTCTGCCCAACAGTCTTTTTTTCATCCTAGGTACAGGGCAATTACTTGCCCTTCTGGTTTAGTAGGTACTTGGGAGATGGTTACTTATGCATCCGTGCTTTTACTGGTAAGTCAGTATCTGAACGAGGTATAGCTGCCTCAAGTCCAGAAATCCGGATTCTTCAAATAACATGTTCGATGGGTATTAATTCTTCCCAATATAACCTTAATGAATCGCTTTTGCATGATTGCAGGCCTATCCAAAAGAGACTTTTCAACACCCCCACGCAACTATGCCATAACAGAGCACCGAATGGACTAGGGAAAAATACAATATGCGTAACTGGACAATATCGCAGAATCCCTTGCAAACCCGGAACAGTGGAAGTAAGCCCCTTAATTTCTTTATTGCCGAATTAATGTAATGATCCCACCTTAAATGGCAATCGATAATAATCCCCAAATATTTGAGCTTTTCCGCTCTTTTTATTGAAATAATTTCATTTCCCAAATGAGCTTTTAGAGCCCTTATAACTGGCAAGTGATAAGAGTAGCATGCAAATGACATGAAGAAGGTTTCTCAGGATTGAAAGTGAGCAGGCTATACCAAAAACGATCAGCACAATAAGAAAGTCTGTTTCTGTTATTTCTCTGACTACGTCCCATGAATTTCCCGTGTAGAAAATAGCCGTATCGTCGGCAAATGAAACTATCTCTATCACTTGTCAATCAATGGAAGTAATTTTCAAAAAACTCGTTTTGTTGAAATACTTCAAATATTTTCTTCTGCTTTTTAGAACCGTGTATTGAATTAGCATTGGTTGGCATTAGGTTTCTCTATACCTAAAATGGCTCGTTTTCATTAATTCAAATCGAATCATTACGGCATGGAACATAGATACAGACATAGTGGATTCAATTCCGATACCACTTTCTATGTTCCACAATATTCTATGAACGATTCTTCGAATTTGGCTCTCAGTTTGACGTTTGGAAATTATTTGAAATGAAGAAATAATAATAATTAGGTTGGTTTTTGTCAAACAAAGTGACAAATAAATACTCAAACGTGAATTTTATGAATTTGTTCATTATTCATGGTCACTGTCCTTAAAAATGAGTCAAACTTGCAGAATATTAACGAACAATAACCGAATTTACAACCAATTTGCAGAAAGCAATTTAGAAAATCACAATCGAATTTTGTCACTTATGTAAAACAGACAGCGGAAGGAGTTAGAATTAGTTTCAATACTAATGATGAAGACATTGCAATTACCGTCTCGGGTTTTTTGTTTGCCAACCCGTATGCGTCTATTTGTGATGCTGTTGCTGATTAAGGTATAGCACGTACAGTAATTAAAAAAAATTATGGACAAAATAATTTCAGCCCCTACAAATTTTCATTGATATCATCGATGAATCCAAGAGCTGTGCCGGTTAGGATTAATTTTTGCGAAATATTGTTGGTTCATATTCAAGAAAGTCCAGACTCACAGAATTTCTTATGAACCGCTGAGTCCAAATTTTTGAGAGTAGGTATTTTAATCATGTAAATATATCTTTATTCAAAATAATAATAACACTTATGTTGAATAACACAGTGCCTCTTCAACTTGAATACTAGATTGATTGAATAAAGAAAAATAGGAATATGTGTGAAACTTATAAATATGTACGACAAAATCAGAATTCCCAGAGATTTTTTAAGGATAATATCCTTGTACAAGATTCATTGGAAACAAATTAAATTAGAGCCGTATAAGTATAACATAGCTTAATCTATATACCTAAGTTTGAAGCTCAAACATTCTGCCAAAACATTAAACTAACTGCGATTAACAACCAAGAAAGAAAAATCAAATCATACAGGCATATAAAATCCGTAAGAACAAAATATGAAGAAAATTCATCAATAATTTGGTTTGTCTATAGTTCTTTGTCAAACAAAATGGCAAATAAATACTCAAACGTGAATATTATGAATCTATTCATTATTCATGGTCAATGTCCAGAAATAATAAGGCAAACTTACAGAATTTTACCGAACAATATCCGAATTCACTACCAATTTGTAGAAAACAATCTAGAAAATCACAATCGACTCTTGTCACTTATGTAAAACAGACAGCGGAAGAAGGTAAAGTTAGTTTTAATACAAATTTTGAGGACATTGCAATTACCGTTTAGGGTTATTTGTCTGCCAACTCGTATTCGTCTATCTATGATGCTGTTGCTGATTTAGAAATAGCAAATAATGAAATTGAAAGAAATTATGGCAAAAATAATTTCAACCCTACAAGTTTTCATTCATATCATCGATGAATCCAAGAGCCGAGGCGATTAGGATTAATTTCTGCGAAATATTGTTGGTTCAGATTCAAGAAAATTCAGACTTCTTACAAAATATCATATGAACCGGTGAGTACCAATGTTGGAGAGAAGCTATTTCTAATCAGCATAATGCTCATATGTGGGCCGTGGAAAATTCACCTCAAACACGGGAGCTAAAATTTCAACATCAAATTAGCCTTAATGTCAATTAATTAATATATTTTTATTCAAAATAATAATAACACTAATGTTGAATAACACAGTTCCTCTTCAACTTGAATACTAGATTGATTAAATAAAGAATAATAGGTATATGTGTGAAACTTATAAATATGTACGACAAAAGCAGAAATCCTTAAAAGAGAATCTTTCAAGGATAATATCCTTGTTCAAGATTCATTGAAAATAAATTAAATTAAAACCGTATAAGTACAACATAGCTTAATCTATTATACCTAAGTTTGAAGCTCAAACAGAGTGCCAAAACATTAAACCAACTGCGATTAACAACCAAGAAAGAAAAATCAAATCATACAGGCATATAAAATCCGTAAAAACAAAATATGAAGAAAAATTAACAACACAAACAGAATGAGTCCCAAAAACTATAAATAAAGAAATCACAGACCGTAATAAAAAAAACCAAATATGAAGTAACCATGAGAACTATGCATCGCGGTTCGTGAATCACTAAAAAATTTTTAAATCAATGAAACTATTGACGAGCGCACGAGGTAGTTATAGCATCCACTGATGAACCCTCCTCCTGAAAATAACAAGAGAACCCATTACCCTCAGCTCGAAGGGTAGCATATTAAATGTTCTTGGCCCAAGAGATATAGAGCTTCTCTGCCCAATAGTCTTTTGCATCCTAGGTACTGGGCAATTACTTGCCCTTCTGGTTTCATAGGTACTTGGGAGATGGTTACTTATGCCGCCGTGCTTATACTGGTAAGTCAGTATCTGAACGCAGTATAACTGCTTCGAGTCGAGAAATCCAGATTCTTTAAATAACAGGTTCGGTTGGTAAGTATTAATTCTCCCCAATATAACCTAAATGAATCGCGTCTGCATGATTGCAAGCCTATCCAAAGAGACAAAGCTCACTACTGATCTTAATCAAAACGATTCTATCAACTTTTCAGATTGAGCTATTACCAAATTAAATAATAGACATGCATCGTCCTTTCATCGATATACTTTTGCATGCGCTTAAACTATTTTGGAAATAATTTTGCCACTCCGAATAAGATACCTCCAAAACATGGTTTTGGAAGACTTCAACTGCCTTTTCTGCCATCGAAAATCGTTGCCCACGCAGTTTTTTCTTGATGTGTGCAAACAAAAAGAAGTCCTTAGGTGCCGAGTCCACTATAAGGTGGATGACGATTCCCAGAATCCGAAAAATCGCACCGACTTTGTGGGGATTGAACTACCCTGCGCAGGAGACGAGCATCATATTATCTACGCCACCGAACCAGTGTATTCAAATAATAACTCATTTTAATAGTTGTTGAATGCAGTCCTAATATCTGGTTTTCCCAATTTCAAACAACAATCAATTCATTTATATTGTGTTAAACTTTGTACTTGGTTTTCCTACTGTCCGACAATGAACGACAGTTCGAAACCGCGGTAACAGTGATCTATCAGAACAAAATCAATACAGTGTCTAATTCATCAGAAGCATACCTTGAAGAAGAGGAGCGTTATTAATTTTAGGTTTCATGGCTAACGCTATTGGATAGAGTTCAGGTACCATAGAACATTGTTCAGTTTTAATTTAACATGGTAGCAACCTCCGATTTCCTGTTGATTTAACCTAAGAGAGTATCAAACATCCAACATACAAACTTTTTAGCATTAGTAACTTTTGTCACTGTTTTTGCTTTCAAAAGTGCTTAAATTCAATCATCTGTCAGCATTGAGGCATAACTTGGTCACAAATTTGGTATTAGACCGACCATCGACAATCACTTCGAAACTTAAAAAAGAAAATAGAAATAGAATACCACTTATGAAATTAATTTAAAAAATTATGTATTGTTCTATACAATTTCAGGTGAAATCGCCGAACATAAAATCAAAACATTTCAGGCTCGAATGGCATCAAATTCATATGCGAAATTGAAGAGAAATTTATGGTACATATTTTCCACATTTGATAGCTTGTGATTGGATTATTTCATCACACTATCGTTACGGTTTAGGCTATCACTTGTATTTTGGGTTAACGCCAACTATAATTATTAATTTCAATACTCGTGCACTGAAAATTCAATTCAATTGAGAAAGAACTGTTCGTTCAATTTCACCGTTACTTATAGAAAATAGCCGTTCGCTTGAAATTAATATCGACAATTGCTTTGTGTCGACAATTATGGTGGATAAGCGACCGCTCTCATGTTGAATAGATTCATTTAACAGTTTGCTTCAAAATTTTTCTAGATTTCACTTATTGTTTTAAAGGTATTGATCGAATTATAACAACTGAAGTCTGATATGCACGTGTTCATCTCGGCTCTGTGAATTCGATAAATATTAATGTGAAATTGTGACAAAATTAACTTTTTCTACTCTGGTTTAGCTCAGAGAAAAATAAGCAATGAGACTCTAATTCAATAATTGTCACTGAAATCTTGGATGAACAGTCAATGAAGTTTAGCTCAGATATTTAATAACATAAGTTATAATTATGATATATAACGTCACAAATGCTTATGTGTTCCTTATATACAATAAGACTTATATTGGTGAAATAGTTCCAAAACGTTCTTGTTCTTACTGCTGCATATGGTGGAAAACCTCTATTTCAGCTTCGGATGAGGATTTCTGGACTCCAGATAGAAGTTATTACATCTCAACCTCTGAGCTCCACGTCTCAACCTAGGAATCTCCAACTAGGAATTTCTGTCTAGGACTCTCCACCTAGGAATTCTTGTCTAGGGCTCCTCACCTAGGAATTTCTGTCTAGGGCTCCCCACCTAGGAATTTCTGTCTAGGGGTCCTCACCTAGGAATGTCTGCCTAGGGCTCTTTAGCGAGGACTGAATTTAACAAATTAGACATGTAACACCAAGATATTCTATGTTCTAACGTAACAGCCAGCTACACCAGGGAATGTAAAGTAACGAAATAACGTGGATCTAATATTATTTGAAGACATAAATTAATAGGAAAAGTTACAGAGATTCTGAAAAAGTAAACTTGTGCTAGGTGTTCAGGTAGGTCGTAGAATTAAAAGATAAGTTCTATAAAAAGCGAGGAAGCATCTACAAAAAAACTATTTACAATTAAAAGAGAAGCTACTTAAAAACCGAATAAGCATCTATGAAAATTATTTACAAAAATTACAGATGTTTGGCAACCATTTTGAAAATTTGAAAGAATTTCGTGATTTACATGATAATTTCACGAAAATTACTTTAAAATGAAGGAAATAATGATTGAATATAGGAGTTTGAGTTACTTTTGTCGTTTTCTACTCAGAAAAATTATTTTGATCGAGTTTATTAATGAGATTGATAGATTATCAAGGTCATCGTAAAAAAAATTGTAGAAATTGAAGGAATACGACTATGAAATCCATTGTGAGCAGAAGGCAAATCCTGTAGAGCAGAATTTGAATTTTTAATAGCTACTATAAGGCATTCAAGCAGTTAATAAAAAAAAGCTGGAGGAAAATTTTGCATTTTTGCGAAATGAACTTTCAACTTACCCTATATTTTGATATAGGTCACTACATAGTATACAAGATAAAGATATGAATTTTAATATAATTTAATTAACTACAATTTAGGAGGATTTTCAAGTTCAATTAATCAGCTTGAAGGTCTGCAAAGAAAAGAACGCAGAACGAAGATTCTGAAGCCGCTAAGCATACCATCCGATAATCTGAATATGCGCATCAGACTGTTAGCCAGTGGCGTGACACAGATGGAGGTTTTACTGGAATCGGGTGTTTTAATTCGAATTGTTGTGACGTGATTTTAGCACGTTAGGCGAGAAGATGGTACCTACCCTGTAATAGGGTATGATTATGGTGCACTCTTGAGTAGATTCAGAGCGACAACCCTGAACATAAGAAGAGGCTTTCAGGCCTTGAAATTTTTGTTTATCCTCCTGAATAATCGTTCAGATTATCCCCCTATTTTAACTCAACTGAAAATTTTAGTTTCGAGACTAACGTCAAGAAATGGGCGTCTGTTTTTCCTGAGCACGCCCAGAACGGAAAAACCCACGAAGAATATTACAAGATTTGATGACTGTTATCTTCTGTAACTGTTCAAATGAATTTTTCTTCAGACCTAAAATCTCAATTTTTTTGTGAACATTCATAGGAATGTTGTAGAAATAATAATCGGTAGAATAAATATTTTTTAATTCTCCACATTTTTTTAATCTCGTCGGCAAGCATCATATATTGAATATTTTCATTGTATTTATTTTGTATGTTATGTGTATCGGGTATGGCAATATCAATTATATATGTTATTCGATTCTGTTTCGCCGAAAGAATGATATCTGGCCTATTGTGATTTACAGCTCTGTTGTTGAATTATTTTATCAAAATAAAGTTTATATTTGTTGTTTTACAAATAATCTCAGGTTCATATTTGTAACATTTTTTCCTCTTGTGAATGTGGTCATGTTTAATTCCTAAATCAAAATGAATAATATTATCGACGATAGTATGTCTTTCTAACTATTCTGTCGACGCAAGTACTGAGCAAGATGATAATATATGAAAAACCGTTTTCTGAGGAACAAAAACATCTACTGCAAGAATCATCTATATTTTGCTTGAAGATGTGTTTTCTGTAATTTCTTGTGAAAACAACCTGATCTTGGATCGCAATTTTCAAGCCTTCTATTTCAGCGAACAATTCTCCAGATACTAACCATCTATTTGATGCGATTTTATCAATATAATCATTTTGCAATTCTTTAGGGTTCTTTTCGTGTAATTCATTCTGCATCCAACTTTCTCTTTCAGAATTATTATCAAATATATCGAAAACTACCTTCTGCATTGTCAAGTTCAGAGGTGTAAGATTATAATCTGAAGTTACAACAATATCATGTAATTAGAATGGGAACGTAGAAGAAAAATTTGTTCACTATGAAGATTGTTCATATCAGTTAGTCCACGACCTTCAAGATGTCTAGGTAGTATAACTCTTTGAATTGCTGGCTTTGGATGGTGCTTATGATATTTACAAAGCATTTTTCTCGTTTGACATTGTAATTCATTTAGATCAGTTTTAGACCGTTTAATAATTCCAAAAGAAGATATAAGAATATGAACTGCATAGGAGTTGATAGCTCTGAAAAGGTTTCTACTAGTTAAATGACTCTTGATGATAGTTCTAAGTCTGTTATAATATAAACTCCTAATATTTTATTTAGTGCTGCTATGGTTAATTGTCTTTTCTTGAACAAATCTTAGATATTTATATGTATCTCCTTGATACATCGGCTCGATTTCGATATTGGAAATCTATATTTAATCAGAGGTGATCTTTCCTTTTCAATAGAGCGATTTATACATTTAGGAAGCCCAAATTTCATATGAATAATATTGGAATAGTTGAAAGTTATCTCAAGTAGACCTTTCGAATGAGATCTAGTTCCGCATATAATTTAATATCATCTAAATAAATTAAATGAGTTAATTTAAATTCAGTTGATAAACTCCTTGATTTAAAGCCGAAACTGAACTTTATTAGCCTTAAGAGTCAATTTTTTATGCAAAATACGGTGTAATGACGTTTGTGAAATGCGCAATTCCAAAAACGACGAGGAATCAATAAACCTGGGTTTTCTTCAACACTTTCGTCTACAGAAGCAATATTCTCAGTTGTTCTTGTGCATCGTTCACGGGTTCGATTTTCACATCTCTAACTTGTCCGAACAACTCGAATTTTTCGACCTGTTTCACTATTGCTGGCCGAGAAGGTGTTTCAAGACGATCCAAAAATGTTTTAGTTTTGAGAACTGTGACCTCAAAATTTTCACCATTTTTTTAGTAAATCTAGATAATTTCAGTGTGTTGTTGAAGCGTATATCGTTACATTTTATTATTAATGGCATAGTTTCAACTTATCAAATGTCCAAAGCTGACTACTTCAAATGTGGCAGATACCGAAATAGCGGGCAATTCGAAATGAAACCTCTTATTGAAAACCTGTTACAAGCTTATCTACAGTATTGTGATATTGAAGTATGAATGAATGGAATCTTGATCGAAGAAATATATTGCAAATAATTTTCGGACATATTGATGACAACATGAGGAGGTCTTAGATTTCAACAGATAAAAATACTTTGATAAAGTTTGCGATAATAATTTCGTCTAGTCGGGTGGTTTTTGTAGGAGGAATTGATACTCCATTGTTCGTCTTTGAAGAACGTGGTGGCTAAATTATCAAATTTGCTAACTTTGAATAATATTTAGATACCGATTGTTTCCATACTTTCATACATGCATTATGTATTTTTATTATGACTTTATCTGTTTTTACTTGAGTGGTTGTTGCTATTTGATGTCATCTTTGTTTGTTTTTCCTTTAACGTGCTCTATTTCTGCCTTTCGGCTAATGACACGCCGGGGAATTCTGTCACCTCACTAACCCGGGAATTTTTCCGAACCCCTCTCGTGTCGAGGGAAGGATCTTTAATGTCCAACACATCTCTGTTAGACAGGAGCGACAGCTTTACATCTCCTCCGAAAGATGAACACTCAAGCGATTTCCAGAATCCGAAAAATCACACCGACTTTGTGGGAATTGAACCCAGGTAACTCTGCGTAGGAGACGAGCATCATATCCCATACGCCACCGAGCCGGCTTGATGTCATCTTTGGTAAGCCAAATTTTGAAATTTTTTTCAGATCCTGATGAAGTTGCGAACGGTAACCAAATATCGACAATTGAGTAAACAATATATGTAAGAAAAAAACATCGTTTTTTTTGAGTCTACCTGTATCCATCTAAGAATATTTATCATGTTTAATATTCGAACTAAGGTCGACACCTAGAAATCATTTCTAATATAAATTTTTATTTTCACACTTTGTCAATAAATTCATCTCGATCATTCTGAAACATTGTTATTTTTCACCATTAAATAACAAATACGGCGAGTGAAGAGTTTCTTTGGGAAAATATTTCAATACCCCAACTTTCTGCACAGAAAGTATTAGAGTATTGGTATACTGAACTGGCTTCAATTATTCTGAGAAAATGCCAAATATTCTCAGTAATAAACAACGATGATTTTTTCAAACTAGCAAAAACTTTTCCTACAAACTTCCTGACTTTTATCGTCATATCGACGCTACTGCTTTCAAGAACTTCAAAGAGACATCATATAACCCCGTAAAGAAGATTATACCAGCTATATAAGACTGCGATATTCCGTGTGTACACGAAGTGAGGAGGACTGGGTACGCAGAAGGTATTCGCTAAGCATGCCAGATATTTATGGAAGCCATTTTCGAGATGTGAGTTGGCTACAGGAGTTTCTATTTACTATTTATCTGTCCCACCGGCACCATTCAACTTTATCAAGATTGCGGAAGCCACTAGCATCGTAAGAACAAAAGACCTGTTTTTTGGAACAAAGTATTAATTCAAGAAAGAGAGACCTTATCTCTCAATGAATTATATTTGAAAGGGAAAATGATATTAGGTAAAAATGTATGAATGAAATGAATGTTTAAATACGAATATTGTGCTATATACTGTCTCAATATAGAAGCACGCTCTATATATTTTACTAACGAGTGTGTTGTTCATTTTTGGCAATTGCCGAGAAATGTGTAGCCTGCTTTCCCCATTAGAGAGACTCCTTTGGAAATGACTTTCTCATGTGGAAATAAAACTGAGAACAGGTGAGTTTTCTCCAGTAACTTATCATCTGGCACTTATCAGAAATAAGTATATGAAAATTAATGTACAGGCGTTGCCCACCAACATATTGTAGAAGAAAGGAGAATCAGTAACCAGAAATCATCTAATCATGGATTTGCCTATACCTCATTCTTTTAAAACTCACTTCTTTCAAGAAATATAACCAATGCTTAATGATAATCGTATTTTGTGACGCTATGAGCAAAGATTTCAATAAAACTGTATCGAAAATAGTCAAAACTATCAGTTTAGATCCTATGGGTTCGGGAGTCTAAATTTCACTCGGTTTATGTCATTAATAATAATGTGCTTGGTATATGGGGCGAGTTATTCCGGATTATTTACCCATCGCAGAACTTCAATAGATGTAACGGCAGAAAATTGAAGCTATACCCCCCCACACACACACACAACGCAGCTATCGTTACCGAATTTCTCAACCGCCGATTCGGATATAGAACGATTTGTATTACCACTCCAGTTAAGCGGCCAGTACGTTCGCCCGACCTTAAACGATTGGAATTTTTTCTGGAGAAATGTTAAACACCGGGTCTATACTTCACCAACAACTTGTTTAGATGACACAAAAGACACAAAAAACAAGATAAAGAAGGCATGCAACCTTGTCACGGAAAGCAATATAAAATTGGTATTCACAAGGGAACTACTTCGTTGCCCTGAGGCTGTGGAATACGTAAAATTTCTTTATTTTTGAATCAATTTTTAGAACAGCCCAACTCCAAGACATTTTCGATGAAATTTCGAAAATGTTCAGTCTTTTCAGGTTCGCGAAAATTGAGCAATAATAAGACAACAGTACTAAGAACAGCTGAAGAAACAGAAGAAAAAAAATGTACTGGGTGTACCATTCGAAGAATAAAGTAGGGGAGAGTCTGGAACAGTGGCCATCTCTTTAGATGAATGGATGAAGCATCCAAAGTATCAAATTTTCTGATGATGTGAAGCCATAAATAGGCATAATGGAACTTTTGGCATCATAAGAACCTGATAATCTATATTGGAAGAAAACAATTTCAAAAAAGGTTCCAAGATGGGCATTGTACCCTTGTACCAATGGTACAGTGGCCATATCTGAATGGAACACTGGCCACTTCTCGAACCAATAAGAAAAAGATCAGAAAAAATGATATTTATTTAAAGAAAGTATGTTACAAGTTTAGTTCACATTATCTACGGGAAAAGAAAAAAGTTTAGCTGTTCTAGATGTACCTCCAATTTTTTCTGGTTGCATCAAATGAAGCGTAATGTCATGAGCTAGAACTGCTGATATATCTGGAACATCTGGGAATACGAAATTGCTTCTTTGGAGCCTCAAAAACGTTATATTGAATTCCTCCCTGCTTATCTTATGTATTATGCTAACAATATAGTTTTTAATTATTTTTTGGTCGGAAACTTGACTTGTATTGGTCAAGAGTTTGTAGTTATCGTCGACAAATCATTCATCAGAAAATTATTTTCATCTTCCGACTCAGGAAAGATATTTATATCATCCGAATCTGTCAACTGCTCGATATTGTCATCAGCGTAAGAACTGCTTTCAGAAAGCTTCTTCTTCTTTTGAATTTTGCAAGGTTTCAAGGTATCGTCTAGTTGCCTCTTAACACTTGAATTTCTGTTCATACTGGATCTCCTTGCTTCTTTCAATTTTTCCTCTTCTTCAAGATTTTCTAAAACTGGAGTGTTAATCAGAATCTCTGATGGCCATTCTGGCCACTGTTGCATCATCAGTCGAACCTCCGTGTAATAAATGGCTTCAAGAAAAGTCATGGAAAGGATACGCAAAACTAATTCGTCAGGATATACTTACATGTATTAGCTATCGATTGCGACAAGTTTTGTTATTTATCTCGTTGAACTCGATGAAATATCACAAAAATACTCCCCTGCGATATGTTTCGAAAACATGCATAAAAATGAGGTTATGTAATCATTGCCGACACGGATTTTTTCTAAACCGCTACCAACAGGGGGTAGAAGGAGTCATTGATTATTACCTTACTCGTAACATGGTCTTTATAAATGAAGATTCTGTGAAAAGGTGGCCACTGTACATTTATGGCCACTGTTCCAGGCTCTCCCCTACATCTACATTGAGGTACCTTACAGCAAATGTATGGAGATGTAGGCACGTTGGATCTGATCATAACGGAAAAAGCTGAGACACATCAATTTTTGTTGGAAGGGGTCCTATTTCTGAGATGGTTCAGAGCATGTCAAATAAACCCCCTACAGCCAGCAGCAATTCAGTCAAAATTATCAGCTTCAACATTCTAAAGGATCACAAAACATCACCAATTTCACCCTTATAAAGTGAACCTATGTGTAGTTCATGAAATAATCGAAGACGTTCCTGATAGCTGCTTGCAATTTTGTGAAATTTTCAGTGAAAATATTAACAATAATCCACATATTCTGTGCAATACCTGTTTTTCTGAAGTGAGTACATTTACTGGTAATAGTAAAGTGAATGGTCATAATTGTTGATACTGCGATACCCAGATTCCTCACTGGTTCACACAGGAATACAAACGTTTCAGAAATTGATCTTAGGTTCACAGAAATTCTGGAAAATGATGACACTCTTTCAGAGAATAAAATACGTTTGCAACAAGATGGTGCTTCTGCTTATTTCGATTTACGTGTGCGGCAATGTCTGGATGCAAATTTCCGAGGTCAGTGGCTTGGCAGAAGAGAAGCAGATGAGTGACCAACCAGACCACCTGATTTGAGCACTTTAGATTTATTCTATATTTTACACAACTTGAAAACTTGAGAGACATTCTGAAAAGAATCGTCACTGAATGTTGACTTTTGACAACAGAAGTTCTTCAGACTGTTAGAATAGAATTCGAGAATCGTTTGTATCATTGTATTGTCACATATGGTACTTCGCTTCGCGTGTGAAAGGCCCCGGGTTCAATCCCCGGCATCTCCACCACATGTCAACACCCTATTGGTAAAGACTCAAACTATGGGGATCATATTTTAGGGCTTTAGTAGCTCTGCCGAGGACCAAATAATGAAAGAGTCAGTGAAAAGAAATGAAATTATTATTTATAATATACAAGAAGAAAATAGTTATATGAATATCTATAAATGATAAAAGTTTTGTTAGGGGTGAAACCGAATAATAAACCTTAATAGATTTGGGGGCTTCATTATTTCTCGGAACACGAGAAAACACTAAACCTTACTGATGACTGCATTAACTCAATTAAATTATTTGATTGAGAAAAACTAGCTGAAATAGTGATTTGAATACTGATTAATCCGTTAATTCACTAAATTGTGTACTACAACATGACGCCCCGATTTTTCGCCATGCTCAAGAATTGAGTTTTTCGAAGATTTCATTTCAACTAATTCAGTTTTGGGAAACGAGCTTGCATCTGTACAAGATCTAACCAATCCAGAAGCTCCAAGATCATGAACATAAATGGTAATGTTACGAAGCAAATTGTCATTATTGATATGACGTTTACCTACATGCATTGTCAAATTTTCATTGAAATACAAACTTATATGATATTAAATTAGGAAAGAAAAATTCTCTTTTTGAATAAAGAATTGAAATACCTTTCCACAGATATGCCACTCGACCCAAAATCCGTATAATCGATTTCGATTTAGGTGCTGCTAAGGGTAGGGAGTTGATTAAACAATTAAAAATTAGCGGGTCTCGGATTTTCCGCTACAATCTGTCTTGTTCGATATAAAGGGGGTGGCTAATTTTCGCTGGAACACAAATTTTCGATGTGTTTGGACTTTCTGTATATTCGAAGAAAACTTGATTCCTTAATGGAACACCCTACATATACAACAGCTTAGTACTCTATGTACCTGAGATGTTTGATCAAGTTGAATTTCAACTAGAGGTAGCCTTACATCAAGACCATCAATGAGGGGTTTCAGAACACTTATGTTTATCAAGAACCACACCTTCCAGTACAGGTAGTGAAGTTGTCTAAGGTAATTTTGCATTTTCAAAAGGTTTCAAAACCAATCTTCGCGAAAGAATGCCTGGTGTATTCAGTATCTGTAACTGCCCACAAGGACCATCGAAAAATAGAAATAATATATAAGACAAATTCAACTTTTACGAAATGTCAAATATCGGGCCTAAAAAGGATCATCAACGGTCTGTAGTGCTCTCTGCTCAACCTTAAAATAAAGTAATGTCATGGGGTTCCACTACCGGTTGGCGAAACGCGTGTAGGTAAACGTCATGTCATTAATGACAATTTGCTTTGTAACATTAACATTTATGTTCATGATCTCGGAGCTTCTGGACCAGTTAGATCTTGTACAAATGCAGACTCGTTTCCCAAAACTAAATTAGTTGAAATGAAATCTTCGAAAAACTCAATTCTTGTGCATGGCGAAAAATCGAGGGCCTCATGTTATAGTGCACAATTTCACGAATATTGGTTTTCTTAGCTAAGACAATCATCTGGAATTCGACCACTAAATGTTGGTCATTCGACTTCGAAAAGCCAGTTACAGAAAGTGTGGGTAGCCGAAAATTATTTGGACAAATGTAACAAACTCCGTCGAAACGACACTCCTTTTAAACATTGGGCCGTTCCTTTCGACGTCTTCAATATTTTTTTGATACTCCAGTTTTCATGAGCACCTGAGTTCGAGCTACGCCACTGACCGAAAGTGTAATCTTCTTTACGGGGTTATATGATGTCTCTTTAAAGTTCTCCACGGCCTAGTCTCTTTATTACTGGTTCCGTCGCAGCAGGCTGAGGGGGTTATAATGTCGGAGCCAAATAGGAAGTCCTGAGCAGTTACGCTGAGAGCGACCCGAAATATGCCAGCCAGGGCGAATGTTTCGAATTTTCATCTATTCGTTAACCCTTTCACAACTCCAGAAATGGGCTAGATGATCTTCAAACGAATTGTGCCGTCTATGTTCTCGTGATATCAAAGGCCATTATAATCTCTAGGAAATATCTGTACCTCCGCCGTTTGCCCCTATGAGCCCATCAAATGGATTTCTGTTATGAATCTGAGATAGGGATTTTGTAGAGATTAAAAAGTATATGAATAACATCCTCGGTTTTAATATAGTACAGGAAAATATACTTAAAAGTTGCAATTTCAAAGTAATTGTCTTGAACTACAAAATCGATTTGTAAGGTCGAAGCGGGTCACCTAGAACGCTGCCTGATTTTATTATGTGATTGATGAAGTTTTGAAAATAAAGCAGTTGTTTTATTGAAAAATTTCGCGAAGTTCTCAGTTATACAGAGTGTCTCTCAAGCTCTATGACAAACTTTGAGAGGTGATTCCTGAAGCAATTCTGGACAAATTAGTCAGGACAGCATGGTTCTAATCCTTTAAATTCGGAGAAATTCAACTTCGAAAGTTTTAGCCTCACGAGTCCTAAAGTCACAATTTTCAACATACGAGTTACAGTGTATGTTGAAAATTGCTGACGAATAGCTGGC
This sequence comes from Cryptolaemus montrouzieri, assembly GCA_013387265.2. Lineage (NCBI taxonomy): Eukaryota > Metazoa > Arthropoda > Insecta > Coleoptera > Coccinellidae > Cryptolaemus > Cryptolaemus montrouzieri. Next base: position 30,715,363 of record JABFTP020000185.1, on the reverse strand, counting down.
AGCGATGTTGACAATATGTAACACAAAAAAAGTTATGAGGTAAATTCTGATGTTGGGGTCCCTGAAAGATTTTGCTCAGGCGTTTGAGGGTTAAAATGATACTACTGATACCAGGATGGAATGGGGTCACACATACGAACAAAACGTCGATGGTTCACACAAACACCCGTTGGTAACATAAATTTAAAATTGAGTAAAACGCTGGTAGACTACGGCGTTTTGGCAATAAGCAGACGGCGTGGGTTATCTGTAGAGTCGACTCATGACAATGCGTGCTGCAGACGATCTACAGAAACGGTGTGACCTCTTCGAGGTCGGCGAAGGATGTGACATCTCAGAAATGCATCTATATTTAAACCCTCGAGACAAGTAGACACAGAATAAGTTCTACGCTCAGCTTGATCGGAAGGGCTAGAGCGATCTATGTTTAGAAAGCATAGTGAACACGGTAACACTACCATTCAGCGACTTCCTTAAACTTAGATGCTGTGCTTAGGAGGCCATCACAAGAGCGGGGGCTTCGTCAAATGAGCTCATAGTTAATGAAAGAAATACTATGGAGCGGCTTTTTTTCTCGGGAAAGTTGATGATGGGGAACTTCAGGGAGCCCACAGATTTCTGGAAATGACTTTGTCTCCGGTGGGATGTCCATGCCGATAAGATTGCTGCGAGATTATCTAGGAGTGTGTTTGTGATCAGGTTAATAAGTAATCAGTTGTCGAGTGCAATACTGATGGTGCTTTATTACTCACTGGTTGAGATACGGAATATTCGTGTAGGGTGGCTGCTTCTCGCGGCATAGGATTTCATTCAGAGAAGGGCAGTCAGACTTATAACTGTAACTGGTCTTTTCCTTTCGTTTACTTATTGCCCAAGGATAGCTTCATTGATGAATTGAAATAGATTATCCTCATTTTATAGGGGAGTGACTCGAAAAAATTATTGAATATTGTAATTTTAAAAATATCATATCTTGATTTTTTCAAATGGAATACCTGTATTTTATTATTCATGTCAACTCATAAAATATTGTGCCATATTTTTGCAGAAGTAACCTTATCTTTATCTTCGATCATTTTGGAAATATTAGATTATTTGTAAAAATTTTGATGAAAATTCTACAAACCGTATCAAACTCATCAGTATGCATCATTATTCGCACAGAAGTTTTTTTCTGTAATGATTCAAGTAGTAAAAATTGAAACCTGAACAAGATAATTCTTTTAACGAAGGATAAAATCAAAAAGATTAAAACGTGAATCGAGGTATGTGTTGACATTTTTTTTTATTTGTGCCTTCTGTCAGGTGTCTGGACATATTAAATTCTGCATTATTCATGGTGAACCTATCAGTGTTTCGTTATTAAACATTGTTAAAGCAATCAATTTTTTCAATTGGGCAAGTGTTAAAGTAGCGGAAAATTCAAATATGTTTAGCAGAGTTCTTTTCTCGGACGAGGCAACTTTCCACAAGAATGGAATTTGTTAACAGGCACAACTTTCATTATTACGCCACGGAAAATCCACACCTCATGAGACAAATAGATCACCAGCATCGTTGGTCCTTGAATGTATGGACCGCTACAGTAGGTGGATATCTAATTGGGCCGCACTTTTTCGACGGACACCTCAATAGTGAAATGTATATAGATTTTCTGCAAAATCATCTAACAATGTTACTTGCCGATGTACCAGAGCATATAAGATTTGTGGTTTCAACAGGATGGAGCATCGGCACATTACTCACATCAGGTTAGGGAGCATTTGAATCATGTATCTCGAAACAAATGGATATGACGTGGTGGTCCTGTTAGATGGCCAGCTAGGTCTCAGGACCTTACAAGTCTAGATTTTTTCTTGTGGGGTTATATTAATGGCTACGTTTACCAGATTCTTTCTACAACACCGTTGGTGTTGTAGAAAGAACGGTCTTTCATCAGAAAGATTGAGTTGTGTCTACAAAGAAACGGGCAACATTTCGAACACTCATTGAAATAGTTCAACACCTTGTAGATCATCTCACCAAAAACCAATCTATTACGTATTCCATACACGACTACCTCAAAATATCTCCATTTCTCTGATCAAGTATAATAATATGTACTTATAATCTCTTCTTTCGCTATCTCTGATTTTATTATTTTAGTTTATTTGTTTTTATTTCGAAAATGGTCGAAGATAAATTTTAGGTTACTTCTGCAAAAGTATGGCACAATATTTCATGCGTTGACATGAATAATGAAATATAGGATGTTCCATTTAAAAAATCAAGTTATGATATTTTTAAAATTACAATATTCAATAATATTTTGAGTCACTCCTGTATGAAATGAAGAAAATCTATTTCAATTCATCAATAAAGCTATCCTTGGGAAATAAGAATACGAAAGGAAAAGGTATTCATCCTCTCTGGTCGAAGGAACATGCGATGATGTGAGATCCTATATTCATGAATTTTTACGGAAAACAAAAATATTGTGACGAAACTACTCACCGAAAAAACTTATTACTTAAAGACATTATAGCAGCGTTTAGGACGCTCCTGAATCTTCAACAAAAAAGTGGTCTTCCAATCTGAAAAACCTCCTAAGAATTTTTTATAGAAAATTGGGACACCCTGTTTACTTCAAAATAAATAGCTGAAGTAGATTTTTACTTTCTAAATACAATACCGTTCCAACAAAAATGAAATCTTCTAGAGTGTACGAGCTACAGATCACCGCGCCGCCACTGGTGAATCACCCAGTATATGTTAGTTGAATTGTTCAACAGAATACTCTGTATCAGATCAGAATCTTGCCTTGGCTTTGAAAAGTAGTTTTATCATTTTCTGATGTATTTATGCCTTTTTTGTTACCTCTAAAGTGATAAATATTGTACCAATAGTGACGAATGTGAATAATCTATGTAAAAACATACCAATAAATTTACATTACCATAGAAATTTTCCAGGATATGAAGGATATCACTGATCTCCGAAAACGTAAACGTTATATTTCTTCAATACAACATATTTTCATTATTTCTGTAAAGATCTTCGGAAATGCGTTGTACCGTTAATAATTATTGATTGATGACTAAAACCAAAGTGGTGCGTGGGTGGTGTTATGGAGATCAAGGAAATAACGCTTGACGTTTAAACGTTGTTCGTATTTGTCGTTCCAACTGGAACACTGAATAAATTATTGATGTATTCTACGTCCAAACACAATGAAAATTCCAGTCAGTGCGTAATATACGACATCAGTGTCGAACTGTCAACGCCTGTTGTGCCGATAATTTCCTGTAGACACTCAGAATGAAAGATAGCGCGGCAATCGACAGTAATGACGATACATCCCCTATTTTATTCTTCAATCTCACATTGTCGAAATAAGAACGGAAAACAAAAGTGGAATGTTTTTCCCGTTCCTCAAACTGGGCACATTTCCGAGCTGAAGCCATTAACGGGGTCTTATGTCTTCGTACGTCTGTCTGTCGCGATAAATCCGCCGCTGGACAGAATGGCTGCCGTACTTATCCGTCTTTCCTTTCTGGCCGAGTCCTGATTCAACTGTGCAGCATTACCGAGATGTTACAAGAATATTCCTCCTCCATCTAAGCAATAGATCCCGAGGGATCTGGTCCTAGATGAATTATTTGCACAGGAAAATTACTCTATTTGAACGTGCTCTTGCATGCAATTCACTTAGAAAGCACTATTTTACTAGTTATTTGTGGAAGAATGAAACCTGGATTATCTAATGTAAAGAGAAAATGTTCAAGGGGTTACTAGATGAATGTATTTAATGCAATAAGACAGTTTAATTTAATTTCGATATCAGACCAACCTCTAGGCAGTACGCTTACAATTAGTTCTATTAATAAGTAACGATGCAATGTATATTTCTCGGAAATAGAACACTAAAATTATGTTGAATGGAATTAAATATTCTGAGAAACAAACACCCCGGCAGTCCTCCGTAACCTGAAAATTTCATACAATCAAAACAACGGTTCTTCACTAATGAAATAAAACAAGAGATCTCGCAGAAAGAATGAATTATAAAGTTTCAAGAAAAAATTGGTTTTTTCTACAAAACTCCCGCAGTTTTTGTGAGATTCAGCCCTAATTTGGAATGAAAGCTATTCTCTTCAGCCTACATCATTACATGTCCTAGATTTTAACTGAAATTCACAAGGTGTTTTCTTTTCCGAGGCCATGTCTCCTTTTGCCCTTTCAAACTTTTTTGTGTACCCCTCTGATCAGAGTACAATCAATTGTCGCCATCTTCGTTCAACTTTTTTGACACTGAATTTTTCGTATCTCCAACCGTTTTCGAGTGAAAAATTAGTGAATTTGAATTATTTGAATTGTATGTTATTCGCTTAATGAAAAAAATATAATAGAAATACTCGATAGGTATGCCCAAGATTTGCTTTCATTTTGATAGCTTGTCTTCTGAGACTAAACTTATACTTATTCAATATCAAACTAAAAGAAAAGAACAATTAAAAACTAAATAAATTGCTTCAATTGTCCTCCAGCAGCAAGAATACAGGCCTCTGTCCTTCTTCGCATATTATCACGCACTTTTTGAAATATTCATGGGGTATTTCTTATCGTGCCACAAAATGTCATTATTCGATTTCTCAATTCTTCTACAGTGTTCACTGAGGTGGTATAAACTAAAATTTTGAGATATCCTCATAAGTAAAAGTCTGAACTATTTCAGTCTGGGGACCTAGAAGGCCATGGTTCTGGCCCATCCTTACCGATCCATCGGTTGTTTAATGTATTATTTGTAAATTCCTAGCTTCTCCACTAAAATGTGCTGGTGCCCCGTCATGCATGAACCACATTATTTTTCTCACCAGAGGTGGCACATCCTCGAGCGATAAAGGTAACTCCTCCTCAAGAAATTGCCGATAAGGGGGACCGTTTAGTCTGTTAGGCAAAATAAATTGCCCAATCAAATAATCTACAATTATTCAGACCCAGACATTCAGTGAGAATTGTTCTTGATGACGAGATTCTTCCATCAAATGGGGGTTTTCCTTAGCCCAATAATGATTATTGTGAAAATTTTCGATATTAGTTCTCGAAAAGTTAGCTTCTTCTGTGAACATTATTTCACTATCAAAATAAGCATTTTCTCCCATTTTATTCAAGAACCATCGGCAGAAATTCGGTCCTAAAGGAAAATCTTGAGGAAGTAGAGTTTGGAAGCGTTGATTATGTAACGGGTACAATAAAAAGTACCATGATGATTCATATCAATACAATTCAAAACTGTTTCCTCAATATCTGGAGTTCATAGTTTTAGTTGCAACTTTTGAATGATTATTTGCAGTAAAAGTTCCAGTTTCCCACAACCTTCTGTGGATATTTGAAAATGTTCGCCTGTCTGGTGTTACTAGATTTGCAAAAGCGCACCTGATATAATCGCCTACCTTCTGTTGTGTTTCCGTCAGCCAGACCGTAGATATAATGGATATCAGCAAATTCGGCAGTTGTAAAATTAGCCATTTTTCTTACAGCAATAACTTCAAAAGTCTTAAAACTAATCTTTAATTCAATGAACAATTCAAACAGACACTGGTTCAGCTTTAGCAACTGTCAAAATGAATAAATAAATAAATGAAAAAATCAAAGCCTTCTAGTCATTTTTTTTTAATTAGAAGTGCTTTCAATTCAGCGAATGCATACAATCGTTTAATAATATTCTGCTCGACAACGGTCGGAGATACGAAAAAATTATAAGTGTCAAAAAAGTTTCTAAATTGAACGACAATGACGAAAATTGATTATACGCTGATCAGTAGCGTACTGCAAAAAAGTTTGAAAGGGCAAAAGAAGACAGCTCCGGAAAAGAAAACACCTTGTAGATTCTTGTAACATTTAGGACGTGTAATGATGGAGGTTGTGAGAAATAGTTTGCGTTCCAAATTTGGGCTGAATATGTCAAAAACTGCAGGAGTTTTGAAGAAAAATCCAAATTTTCCGAAAATTTCTTCGTAACGAAGCTGTTGCGGACCTTTGTTGGTAAGAACTTTTTTCCTAAAATTGCACTTAGATTTACCCCTCAAGTTGTGACATACCATTATGTAACACCCTGTATATTCGTTCTACCTTCCTATCAAGAGGAGAACATATAGAAGAAAATCCGTCAAAATCGACCATTTTTTGCCGTTATTCATGGAAATTATCGCTTCTTAACGAGCTGTGCAACACACGACAAAGAAAATTATTATTTGTCTCGAAAGTTAAAGATATTTTAGAATTTTTTGAAGAAAATTGATTGTTTTATCAAACGGCATGGTGTACTCTTTCAAATTTCTTTACCCAAGGATATCCTTTTTTAAGCACCTTAGTTTCAATTGGTCCTAGCTAAGGTTAACCATCTATGGCTATTATGTTTATCGAAATTTTGGGATTTATAGTATATTTCGTTGTTAGTTTGACGTTTTGAAATTATTTCAAGATAGCAACAATAAAAATTTTTTGTGTAATGTTTTTCTGTTGAATAAAATGGCAAATAATTACTGAAACGAGGATACTATGAATTAATTTATCATTCATGGTCAATGTCAAGAAATAATAAGTCGAACATGCAGAATATTTAACGACCAGTACCCGAATTTACGAGATATTTACAGAAAACAATTCAGAAAACAACAATCAAATTTTGTCGATAATGAAATACGTAAACTGAAATAAGTAGCGTTAGCTAACTCAAAACCACAGAGATATCGTTTTGACGACATAAGTCGCCAAATATCCATCAATTGTAACGTGCACTAGTGTACTTTACATGTTTTTTCTATCTCACTTCATTTCGTACCTTTCACTTTCTCACTCCGAACAAACTATGCCGTGATCTCATCCTCGACTCCGTTTTTTTCTTCCCTCTTCATAATTTCTCTAGAATTCTTCATTCATGTATCCTTTTCAATTTCCTGTGATTCTGTCAATCGAATTGATTCATTTTCACTTTAATATATCCTTCAATCTGATCGGTCGAACATTTGAGTGATGCGAAAAGACTTGGCACAGTCCGTAGAGGAACTGCAGCATATTTGGAATATACGTTTGTTTATTGAGAATTAATGTGGAGAGGAACGGGATAGCTCAATAAAAAATACAATAAATTATTGGAAAATTAATGAACTTTAATATTGAACACAAACAGGAAACTCAAAATGCTTATCAAACTAAAAAACTTCAAAACGGGATTTAACTTAGGGTGCAGGTAATTGCTAACACTATTTCTTGGAAACTAGTAGGTTTCTTATTTTTGTAACAGATTTATAGTCTTTAGTTCACTAGGCTTTCAATCTTCTTGAACAATACAGACTAAAATGACATCTAATTATTAAGTAATTAGTCACAATAATCACAGATCAGTGTTTAGTTTAAATTTACAATTTACTATTCTTAGTTACTATTCTTGCAGTAATCACAAATATACACACCGGACTCATAACCATCACAAGCACCGTGAAGCCACAATTCGCTCATTAAGCACTGTACTCATTATTCACCCTTTTATTATCACTATATTTACCTTTACAGAAAAAACACTCGGCATCTTCGTCAGTAGGGAATGCGGTCTCATCTCTCATTGCGACATCGTCTGCAGAGTCTGTGTTATTTCCAGATAAAGGTTTTCCAGGATTCGGATCTGATGAGTCTCTGTCTGTCATATCTGTTTTCTTTATCTTTTTCGTTATTTCTTCTTTGTCAGATTTTTTAATTTGTGCATTCTCAAGGTCTTTTTTATAAGGAGAACTTAATATCGTTGCCGATCTTGCTGGCTTACGGCCTCTATTGCTAGTTCTCTTTTTTATTGTGGGCACGGGAGAAATATGAGACGGAATAACAAGAGAGTGCATTCCTGTCCCACTTCCTGACAGCCCTGGCTCTGTGTTATCGAAATTCTCCAATCTCAAAGAAGCAACCATGGGAAAGGCGAGTTTCGTTAAAATATTTTCAGAGTTTTGATCCTCTTCAAAATCTTCTTTTACACGAGAAAATTGCTGGAATATTTGTCCCCCTTGGCAGGGTAAAATATTCTAGCTTTGCTCCGATTTGTTTTTTATCTTTCCGAGCTATAATTTTTGGTATTTTACTCTGGACTATGGGAAGACCACTCCCATCAACGTTAAAGATGCGCGCAGCATAAAAAGAGTTATCAACCTGTATTTTTTCAAGATTGTCGTAAACTTCGTCCGGTCTTTCTTCAATGAAACCACTAGCTCGTGCTTGAGGAGTCCAAGTTAGTTGTCTTATGGATAAAATTCATGTCGTTTCAAAAAATCCTTATCCAGTATCTTAAAAAACCCACCCTCAAAAGAATTTTTTATATTATTTCTCGAAGCTTATTGATATGCCAAACGGCGCAAATCCATTCTGACCATAAAACTTACTTTCCATTGTTGACACGTACTCCATTAGCAGTTTTTCTATTTTTGACCAAAAACTGGCCGCCGACCAATTACTTCGCCTCAATCGAAGCGTCTTTATCTGTTGGAAATCGAAAAAAGTGGCAATCTGGGAACGTTGAACAGTTTGACTGCCTTTAAATATCCATTTTTTTTTCTCTGACAGCGGTTATAGCAGCGGCCATTACCTCTTTTTCCCAACTCCTTCTCTTCTTGTATTTGATAGATGATGCCATTTCTAAAATAAAGAAATATTAAGATCTACTCATAAAAATGTGCATATAATTTGGAATATTCCAAATTTTTTCACTTTGGGTGTATTGATTCTTACTCAAAACTGAATTCACTAATTCGCAATGTCGATAAATAAAAACAATGGAATTTTGAATTGTCATACTGATATTTTTATGATCACAGAATATTATAAGTATGAACAAAAATTTTGCATCGCCAACGTCGTTGTTGTAATAAACGAATGGGGAAAACTCTGCAAAAATTGCCTAAGTATTTTTCACTGGAACTCCGGAGCTGTTAAGAATACAGTGACGTGAGTGGTATAGAAGAAAAGATGAAAAAAATACTGCTTGTGTAATACCTGGTGGTCCATTATGGTTGTCTCAGAAGGAAACCTACTTATTTAGGAAAAACTGACATTTAAAACTTTGACACCAGCTTAAGAAAGAAGCAATTAATACATTAATACAATCTTGATAGGAGAAGTTGAGCTAAGGCATTTGTCACTGTTCATGGCCTTCTAGAACGAAAGAAGAAATGGAAAAAAAGATTGTGTTTTCTTTTTCTTTCAAAGATATGTCAAATGGTCGTAGGATAAGATGAACAATTAAAATAAGCAAATAAATACAGGGTGCCCCATTTGAAAATCGAAAGTTGGTATCGTTTCCGGCATAACCGGAAACAAAATGTAAAACATATTGATGTTATCAAATTCAAAATGTTGTCTTCTATCCGAATCCGAAATTTCATCAAAATATTCCAAATAGAAAACAAGTTGCAGGGGTAGCCTTAGTTTCAGTCACACCCGGTATAGGTCACAGTTGCAATCATTGAAGTCATTCAACATTCAGCATTCATTATTCAGTTTCCACTAATTCCAATTAAGCAATCAGTTACCAACAATTGTAAATAAGCAACTAGTAAATGAGTGTTATGATATTTCGTTAATATATATTAATTAAAAAAACAGTGTTTTGTGTTGTGTATCAAACCAATTACCTGACCATTACACATATGGCTTTCCGCCATATTGAATTCAGTGAAACGTCATTGCATTTTTCGTATTCTTTTCAGCAAATCCTTCCATTTGATATCCATAACGTGGTGGTAGAGAAGAAAATTTTGTCGGCCATCTTGCGTCATTCGACATACTGAATTTGTTGTGACGTCTTCTTATTCTCCATATTTTCCTCGGCAAATTCTTTCATTCAATACCCATGTCAGATAGTGAATAAGAACGTTCTGTCCGACATCTTTATTTCTCCGCCATTTTGCATTTCGTAAGACCTGATTTCATCTTTGATATTCTCATTAATACCTGTCTTTTGATACCCATATCATAAAGATAGATAAGAAAACTTTCTTCATCTTTCTATTTCTCACACCCTTATCATGATGATAGATAAAAAAGTTTTTCCTCCATTTTCGGTTTTCTGCCACATTGAATTTAGTAGATGGTAGGGAAGAAAATTTTACCCGCCATCTTAGGTCGTTCGACATACAAAATTAGGATGACGTATTTCTATTTTTCGTATTCTTCTCGGCAAGCGCTTTTGTTTAATACCCATATCATGATAAGAAAATTTTCTTCGCCTTCGTGAGGCGTTCGCCATATTGAATTTAGTGTGAAGTCATTAATTTTTCGAATTTTTGTGAGCAAATCCTTCCATTTTATACTTAAATTGTGGAGAACATAACAAAATTGTGTCCGCCATCTTGGAATATCCGTCATTTAGAATTCAATGTGCATCATTTCATTTTTCGTATTTTCTCAGTCTGTTATTCTCATGCAATACCCTTGTTATGAAAGGAGATAATAAAATGTCTGCTATCTTGAATTGTCACTTTGAATTTAGTTCGATGCTTATAATTTACTCCCATATTGTAAGTAAGAACAGTTTGTCGGCCATCTTAGGCTATCCGCCATATTGGATTCAACGTGACATTTGATATATTATAAAAAATTGGTGATTCGCCATTTCGAATGACGTCACTTAACTATCTATGCCTCATCAAAGTAAATCAAAGTAAACGTCCATAAAAATTTCAGCTCAATCGGGAGGCCTTGATGACAACTGTTTTAAAATTCAGTATAAAATTTAACCCAGTTAAATGAAATCTAGTAGAATACAATAATTCCTTAAATGCTTACCCCTTTTTTTCATCCTAATGAAAAGTAAATAACCAAAAACCTCAACTACGTCATTATTGACTTATGCTATGTGGCTGTAATTCGAATTTTCATCTTTGAGTGGAATCATTTGAATTCATAAGATGAACTAAACCACACGGCTGTTCATTCTACGACTTCAAACTCAATTATCACATCGTTGTTCGTCGATAAACAGGTCCGAGAAGTGGAACCTCATGAGGGTCATCTGATAATTAACCAATTACTGAATAATTCTGCTTGATGAAGTTTGCATCGGCAATTATCATCTCTAGAATAGTCAAATTAGAGTTTAAGAAATATTTCCCAATATTTAGTGAAGAATAATATAAAATATTTTATTCAAATTGATATACTGGCTAAAATTCTCAATACCTACAAACCAACTTAACTGACAATTCAAATAGAAATGAAGTTTGCAATAGAATAACATGAATGTATTTATTCTATGATCGCCAGTCAGCGAACATAGATTTCATTGTTAAGTCAAACGTAGTCGACAACAAGTTTAAATTCATTGAACTTTCTCTCAATTGTGCATAATGGACAAAATATATTCAAGAAACAAATATTCTCTTACGTGGAAGACACACGCAAAACATGTGTTCAAATCTTTATGTTGTTTGATGGAACATCAGAGCCTTGTGGATATTGCTATCTGTTGCGGAAACAAAACTCTTCACGCCCATAAATGCATATTGGCAGCCAATAGCCATTATTTCAAGGACGAAATGGAAAGGAACTCCAGTGTAGAACAAATAATAATCACTGGATTCGACTTTGCAGTACTGAAAGCTATTATCGAGTTTATGTATTGTGGTGAAACGATAATTAACGAAGATGACGTGAAATATTTGATAGCAGCAGCCAAACTTCTACAAATTCGTGGCCTTGATACATTGTTTTCAGATAGACAAGAATATCAGCACTTAGCTGATGATGTTTATATTCCATATCCACAATTCGTGAGTAGTAAACCAAAGTATCCTATAGCTTACCACCCTCCTAGCAACCCCTCAATTACAAACGGGACAGGTTTAAAGATGCCGAGTTACTGCATTAATGATCCTTTTAATAAGAAGAAGCTTAAACGAAAATATCTGAGAACGGAAGCTGAGAAAGCTTGTGCGAAAGAAGCACACGCAAGTAGAATGGCTTTAGCTCATTTGCAGAAAGAAATCGCAACGACATCGCAAGTAAATTCCTTTATTATCGAGGAATCATGCACGGAAACTACTGTGGAAAATTTTATTCCTCATGCAGAAGAAAATTCAATAGACGCCACAAAGGCGATTCAACCTGTTCCAATAATTTCATATAATGATTCTGAAAACAATTTTACGTGCAATACGACTGAAGGAAATCCAAAACAAAGCTTGTTGCAATTTGGTAGTATCCAAAATAATCAAGGATTACTTTCTAACAAACTTAAAAATATTTTTGCATCCGAGAGTTCTACGAACATTGAGATTATTTTCAAGACAAGTGATGGAAATTTCATGACAGTAAACGAAGAAGTTCTACAAAATATTTCTAAAGGTGGGCTTCAATACCAAATAGTTGATGAAAATGGGCATGTTGGGGAAATTCAAGATTTGAAACCTTTGGAAAGAGTTTCCTCTGAGAAATTAGAGACACAACATAACCTAGAAATGTTGAAAGATTTCATGAAAACCGCCAAGATATCATGCAATGCGTCTATGTCAACAGTTGGTGAAAGTGGCGAAGTTATTATTAACGATGAGGTCAGGAATGAGGAAGAGAATGTTTCAGATTACAAGCCTGGCGATTCTTCCTTGTCCACAAATTCCTCCGAAATCGATGATAGAAAACCAGTGCAATTTATGCTTCTCGACAATGAGTTCGATAGCAGTATGATTGCTTCTTTCCCCCAAGCCATTAAAATTTGCTCAGATAAAAGTTTCGACGATCCTCCAGATATGTCAAAAGAGATTAACGAAGATGATTTTCCGGATTTCTCTCGAGAACTTGAAAGTGAGAACGTAAGAAATTGTGATAAAACTACAATTAAATTCTCTCCAGATATATTTTTCGCAGACGCGACTGCCAGCAATGTTCCTGGCGATAAAAAACTTTTGACTCTTCGTAAAACTTAACTATTTTTATATTCGTTTCAAGTTTTTTTCTTTTTAAAGGTAATGTAATACATTTGATGATGTTTAATGATAGTTACTGCTTGTTTCAAATTGAATAAAGTTATTTTGAATAATCTTATTTATATTATATGGAAACTAACCTAACCAGGTGGACGTTCTTCCGTTTTTAGCAAGTTGGACGATTTTTAAATGGGTAAAATCTTATGAGATTACATCACCGACATGCTGTTTCCCTTTCACGTTGTGACGCTGCTTACGGTACTTGGAAAATGTATGAACGTACCCTGATATTCCGGAAATATTCAAGTCTTCAAGTTAATTTCATTTAATTTTTTTGTAAATATCTGTCACTGAAATTAATTTGAATGTCGTTATTTTTATGCAGTCAGTTATGAAAACGTAAAAACCATCTCTTGAAAGGATGAAGCTGGTCTTCAAAGGGTTGCAGAGATTTTGTGTTGTTGAGTTCCTATTGGAGAGATATCAAAGGATGAAAGTCCTAACGTTTCAAAATAAGTAAAATTCTGTGAGGCGGAAATAATGATTTTACAATAAACAAGCACTACGACAGAAGATCAGCTCCTCGAGAAGAAAAATATCGCAGTTTATAGATTATTAGATTATTTTCTCAGTCCTGTGTATGGTCTTGCATGTTATATATGAATTCGTCTTTCAATCATATTCGGTTGGTACGAAAGAATATTCGAACGGTTTTTCTTTCATAAATTTTCAAATACACTACCCACAAAAATTGTCGCATCACCCTACTTTTACGACAATACTATATAAACTTTTAGGTTGGTCATTCAAAAGTCGCTTGGTAACTTTCAGAAGTCTAAAATCTTCAAACATACGCGAAGATACGAATCAACTAGCATCGAATGGTTACTAATCATTTTCAAAATCGAGTGTTTCCTCCCCGGGCCCTAATTACTACCAGTATACGTCTCGGAAGCCCTTAAAACAAATTTTGGATATACTCTTGAGTCACTGAGTTCCAAAATTCAGGAAGCAGATTTCCGCATCCTACGTTGCTGAATTTGCCACCCCATGTTGTCCCAAACATGTTCTATGGGCTATAAGTCGGAAATTCTGGCTAGCCATCTTAAAATATCAATTTCGGCATTTTTCAGAAATTCTGTAACTACTCTAGCGGCATGAGGCCGAGCATTATCATGCATATAAATGAAGTTTTCGCCAATCAATGAGCCAAGGGGTACAACATGTGGCTCAAGAATATCTGCGATGTATCCGGCCGCTGTCATTCTTCCATTATTCACTAGGACTAACTTAGTTCGACCATGGAAAGAAATACCTCCCCACATCATTACTGAGCCCCCTCCGAAGTTTTCGGTTTGCCGGATATTGCATTGCTGATACCGTTCCCCAGGTCGTCTGTATACAGGCATTCGTCTATCATTTGATACTCTAAAGAACCTGGACTCGTCGGAAAAGAGAACATTCGACCATTCTGGAATACCCAAATTTGCATGTTCCTGGCAAACTGAAGTCTTGCAACTCGATGCTCCCTGGTGAGACACGGGCCGGTAGAAGCCTCCCTTGGTCTGTGCAAGTTCATTTTGTAGCATTCTAGCCGTATACTGCCGAACTCTTAGTGCAGTTAAACGGAGCCAACGATCATCAACTGGTGTTGTTATCGGATTTCTTCCCTGTCCGAGCCTTCTTCCATATTCCCCTGTTTAGTGGTACCGATTAATTGCTCTTGAAATAGTGCTTTGGTTAACAGTCGACAAGTTAGCCACGTAACTTTGACTTCGCCCCTCTAGAAGTGTTACAATTCATGACCACTCTAATAGCGTCCAGGACGTTCAGCAGTCATTACAATAAATTCAAAGATTTGAAAATCAACAAGAAACACAGAAAACTTTCATTAGTTTAGCGTGAAAACTGAAAAATGAATGAATACTGGTAGTCAAATATACTCATTCTTGTTTCAGACGTGTTTGAGATCATATGGAAACAAATGTCAATACATAGACAAGATTTTTTCCCCCTCATATATTGACATAGAAACTGCGATCGAGCTTCTTAATCGATTGTGGAATTCAGAATACCTGGTGATTCGACAATTTTTGTGGTGTGTGTATTTATCTCGCCAACAATTACGATACCTCCTGGACCTATCTAGCCAAATGCTTTTGATGAAATTTTCCCATATTCAGCTCTTCATTCTGGCAATTTAAATTGTCACTGTTTGTCACTGCAATTGATAGAAGTGGCATTTCTCTTGTCACTTGGACGGACATATATGATTTTCAGCTCATCATTGATGCTAAGTCGATATGCACTCTTCGTTTTGCCAGTTGAAAGCAATATTATGATTCTAATCTCTATTTTAATGATATAGAATCTGCTTCACTACCTGTTAATCGGAAAGTTATATTGTCGTTAGTTTTCCAGGTTCTTGTGCTGAATTTGATGGAGAAGTCTAGATGGAATTTCAAGAAAACTGATTGGGGTAAATTTTCCAAACAGATTGTGTTCTGAGATTTATACCTCCAATAAGCGGTAATCAAAATTTGTTTGCGTAAAAAAAAAGATAAAAAGTTTATTCCTAGAGAATTCCGAAAAAATTATATCTCTGGTTAGTCATTTTATAAGAAACTTTATTGGTGCATTGACAATATTACAGAAGTTTGCTTGCACAAGTCAGATAATGTTTGTGTATATTGCGTATAGACTTAACAATAACAAAATATGGGATACATAAGTTATGTATATCATAAAATACCTAATAACTAAAGGATAGAAGAAAACCTAGGTAATCTATTGAACAAAATTATGGAAGATGTGGAAAAAAAGTTAAAAAGTATAGATCAGTCCAATCGAGAAAGAGTAAATATATCCCCGGTGGTTCAAATGAAGCATGATGGAGAGATAACTGAATTGACAATCAAACCTCCAGGTACAGACGGTCAAGTAAGAACTAGGTCATTATTATAGAAAAATTAAAATACAAAATACAAAAATTATTTTAAATATTGTTTTATTTGTTCATAAGCGTTCATTCAAAAACAGGTTCAATCGCCTTCAGTGTTAATAATAGCCTGGCATCTTCTAGGCATGCTTGTCACGAGATTCTGCGCTTATTCTTGTGGAAACGACCTCCAAATCTCTTTAACTCGCTGAACAAACTGCTTCAAATTGCAAGGTCGTTTCTTTCCAAGCTTCATCTTCATTTGAGCCCAAACGTTTTCAATTGGATTGGGCGACTGAGACAGCCAATCAAAAGTCAGGACACCATTTTCATTCGTCCACGAGCGACAAGCCTTGCTTCGGTGTTTTGGCTCGTTGTCCTCCTGGAGAATCCAAATCTCACTTTTCTTCTCGCACCACTTTAAGCAGTCGGTAACAAAACTTTCTTGTGAATTTGGTTAATTTCTGGGCGTTTAAGTACAATGGTCCGAATCCCTTTTCCGAGATGCATCCCCAAACATGAACTTTCACAGGGTTATTAACGGTCCTTTGGAGCAATCTGTTGGTGGGTGTCGGCTAGGCATGCTAAATGATTGGAAATACCCAGAAAGATGATTCATCATTCAAAATAACATTGCCCCAATCACGATCCAAATGTTTCCTTGTCCATTCGAGACGTTTTTCAACATGTCTCCACTCAGCATTGGCTTTTGCACAGTACTACAAAATGCACAGCTATTTGCAAGCAAATGCTTACGAATAGTTTCGTTCGATACTATTAAGACATTCTTTTTTTTTAACAATTTCACAGCAGCTTCACGCAGAGACAATGTTGGATTCTTCGAAAAATAGGGCCAAATCATGTTTCCGTCTTTTTCTGACACTACGCCAACCGAACCGAGATTTGGGAAATCGTCCACATGTTTTTCGACTTTGTAACGATTAACCCACTTGCTGACCAACTGTTTCGACTTTTGCATGTACTTTTCAGCAGCCTATTGTGTCGGGGAGCAAGCACAAAACAACTGCTTCGAAGCGCGACGCGTGAGCGATACTTATTTGGGAAAATGCTAGGTTAGAATTAAATATAGCTGATTCTCTTTCATGAATCATGAAGAAATATTCTGCAGTGGTTTCATAGACTAATCGTGACTACGCTCTTACTGTATTGTCGGGAAAGATTAATTCACTGCATTCGTTCGAAACAATTCTGGAAGCAGTTTCAATTATTTGCTACTACATTTAGAAGAGCCTTTTGGAAGGCATCATCAGCTTTTTCTGAAGACTAAAACCTGCGACTACGTAGTCCATTTTTGATTCTGGGGAAAGTAAAGAAATCACTGGTACTTAGGTCTGGACTGAACGCAGGATGATGTTATATTTCTATGACATCATGCGTTAAATATTTAATTGCTTTGAAGGATTGTTTGCCGTTCGGGGTAGGATTATCGAAGTTTACTAGCGCTTGCGGTAAACAAATGGTTGCGTCTGTTCTTTGTACTATTGAAGGAATTGTTGCTATATGACTTGTTTTTGAAACAAACGTTGCGATTATATTTTTGGAGACTCTCCGTCTACGGATGACATTTGTCGGTTTTTGTTCCACTCGGAACACAGAAACAGAAGATTGGCGCTCATTTTCTGGCTGGTACGAATATATCCAATATTCATCACCACTGATAATATTGTAAACACTTTCAGACTTTCTGAAGTTGAAACGGTCCTGAGTTTTCTGATACCAATTCACCCTTGGAGTTTCCTATTTTTCTATTAACATATGCGGTATCTAACGGGTAACTAATTTTCTCACACGCAATTCCTCCATTCAAAATTTTTTGCATTGAGGTCTTTGAAATCCGCAGTGGTGCCTAAATCTGTCGATATGTTGCATGCCGATCGTCCTTCATTTTTTTGACCGCTATTTTTAGTACACCTGCCTCTGGATTATCAATAGGCCAAGCCCTATTGCTTTCAAATTCTCCATACTAACGGGAAACTGTTCAATGGTACTTCTATGCCGATAACAGAAACCAACTCGCCGAGACCTTCTTGTTGACAAAATTGTCCTTGAAAATTTGTAGACAATTATTGCGCCTCAATACTCACGGTTTAATCCTTTTTTTCAATTACTTGGTAACTTTGACAGTTTCTTGTGGCTAAAACACAGCATCCATAGATCCAAAATTTGAGATTTATATTGAAAAATCATAGAGCTGCAATTTTAGTACTGACAGTTGATGTCCTCTATGTCCTGACGGAGCGTGTTGAGCCGGCTCGGAGGCGTAGGGGATATGATGCTCGTCTCCTGCGCAGAGTTACCTGGGCTCAATCCCCACAAAGTCGGTGTGATTTTTCGGATTCTGGGAATCGCTTTAGTATCCATATTTCGGAGGAGATGTAAAGCCGTCGGTCCTGTCTAATAATAACAAACAAACAAATCCTATAGAGAATCCTCGGAAGAAGCCTTGTCGACAATATTTCATGTTTTTATCATTTCAAGTTTTCTGAACTGTGTACCCTTGATTAACCCAAGGTTCATCCAGATAAAAAAAATTCTTACTTCGTGCACGATATTTTTGAATTGCTATTAAATAATTTCTTCTCCAGAATCAACTATGAAAACTGACTTCCTGTTGTGCTTTTCAAGTGAGAAATTCAATTCAAGTTCTGCTCTCAACGAGCATAGCTTGTATTTTTTCCACACTGGGAATTTCTTTCCGAAAATGAAAAATATGTACAGTTTTTCGAATGTTATTCCTGAAGTCTTCATCAGATCAAATCCATTTTCAGATTTTTTTTCCTTGAGAAGCTTGTATATTGTGGACTGTCCAATTCCCGTCATGTCAGAACACATTTTAACATTTTCATCGTTTGAAGATAAATGTCCTTGATCCCTCAAAGTATCGTATACATTCAATATAATTATCTTTGATGAGTGATATCGACTGCGTTAGGATTAATTCATTGGATTTATCGGGTTTAAGCAGTCAAAACATGTAATACAAACAGGGCATAGGATGAAATTTGAAGAGGCAGAAATCTTACTAACTGAAAACAATTATATTAAAAATGTTTTTGGAAGCTGTTAAAATAGGAGAATTTCATAACTCTTTAAATGTACAGACTGATTCAAGAAGCATCAGCATTGTAATATCCTGAATCATATATATATATATATATATATATATATATATATATATATATATATATATATATATATATATATATATATATATATATATATATATATATATATATATATATATATATATATATTTCGAATTGTTGAATTAAGTCAGTTTTATCCAAAGATCTTTATTTATATTTATATATATATTATAAATAAAACGAAAGATACATATCTAGATAATTCAAGTGCTGCTTAGTCTTACTGAACGGTAACAAAGAACACGGAGAAGATGCAATCTCCACTCTCGAAATCGAACTACAGTTCAGTAAGACTAAGCATTCCTTGAATTATCGAGATATGTATCTTTCGTTTTATTATTACGTAGGAGATCTGTATATACCTTAGTCCTGAAGAAGGCAAAATATTGTGCCGAAACGTCGACTGCATGTATAAATAAAGATCTTTGGAAAAAAACTGGCTTAATTCCACCAATTCGAAATAACTTATAAGAAAAATAGCCAACTAATCATTACCTAGATGACCATAATAGTCTGATTTCTGCGAAGAAGATTGATCACTAGCACCCAAACTGTGAGACGTCAATTGTCAGAATCGATGTCAACCATTGACGTATTGAGACAAGAAAAATAAATCTTAAAATCTAAACGAATGTGTGGAATAAATGGTTGCGAAATTCAGTAAATTAGATTATAAAAAATCCTTAAAATATATTATGTGTTGACGATTACCATTGCATAAATATATGTAATTTGTAAATTGCTAAGTATATGTTTTTTACATGGTACCTGACAATTAGGTGAACTCAACTTTTTTAACCTCAACATTTATGTGAGTTGTCGGTTTTAACTGTTCATGTGGCATTATATTATTTATTTGTTATATTATAGGATACTTCAAGAACGACAAGATATTGTCCGAAAGCTATAAAGAGTACACGATAGCCCCTTGATGGCTTAAACCCGATGAATCGAATTAATCAATATAATTAATTTTTGCATTTTAGGAAAGTGGTATATTTTTAGCACGTTTAACAAGGGTAAAACTAGAAAACTTTTCTATCATTCATGAAATGAATAGTAATACCAGTTACTTACTGATGCATACAAATGATGAAACTACTTCAAGAACTCTTCTCAATATATATCTATGTAATAATTGCCTTTCTTGGGGTTAAATTCAATTTTAGTACTGACAGTTGAGTAATGGTGTCCTCTTTGTCTCAGCATGCAAAACATAGACACCCCTCGTATAAAAGAAATAATTTTCATCGAGATATGATGACTCTTGAATTTCAACAATGAGAAAAAATATTTCAATCTTCGTGACAGTTTTTTTTATGATTGTATTTTGACGAATTCTATCAAATTCCAGGAGATTTTGGGATGACACCCTGTATAACCACGGAGAAGGAAAATAAATTTTCCGTTTTCCTTTGCCTCGTCGGGCATCAAATTATCCGCGACTCGAAAAAACATAATTATCCTTCTTTGTTACATAAACATCTATAATTTTACCTAGTAAGGAATTAGGAAAAACTTCTTCCTTCCGTTTCTCACCATTATCGAACATATTTCGAATGTCTATTTACCTTGCAGGTCGTGCGGCTAACACAAATTCCTCAAGATTATAACACGCCCTCGACGAAGACTTTACTCCTTCCTAATACAAGAGAATGGTCCTTTATAGAAATAACGTTTATTTATTTTGCATAGTCCCAATCCTAAATTGTTATACTGCTGGGCCTATTTCCCGACGGGTCTTCCCAAACACACGCTGGGGGCGACGTGTACACAGGGTATAACGGCACGTTTGCGAACCGTGGAAGTTTAATTTCGCAGCAGGGTCTACGAACCACGAACCATTTAGCTCTGTTTATTTTGCGAAAATCGCATGTAACAATGCTTCTACTGAATTTGCCGCGTTATGCGATTTCGTCACGTAATGCTTGGAATTGTTTCACTAATAATCCGGAAAATGTGAAGTATTCCCCGTTGTAATTGGAATAATGTCATTGCTGCACGAAATGGATAATGAGAAACGTAGTGGTTGAAAAAAGTCGTCAAACTTTTTCTTTGCATTGTAGCGATAAGCTTCATAACAACACTACGATTCATTGAATAAAGTTGTTCAAAAGAAATATTTTCTAAGTTGTGACTCCTCTCGAAACGCGTTAACGTTTAGTCAAACTCGAATCGGAATTGATTCTTGATACAGTCTCTGGAAGTAAATGCGGTAGGTAATTGAATTTAGAATGACGTCAAATGAATATAGCAAAACGTTTTACTAGAACATGTGTTTCGTAGTCTCCATAGACGATTGCATTTGGTTTGTTGGGCAGTGCTATGAAGTCAGATTAGAGTCATTTTCTTGGTAAACACCTCAAAAAAGTCTAGGGAACACTTCTGAATATCGATATATCGTATCCAGAACGATTAATATAAATGATTTTTCTTAAGAAATGAACACCTGCATCAATTTCTCACCAAATAATGTAGAGTGCCGCAACAGATTTCAGTTTTTTTTTTATAAAAAACTAAAAATGCAGCAGATGCGACTGTTGTAAGCACAAATAAAAGATTCAAGTTTTGTGATTCGACCATGGAAAGACGACATTTGACTAGAGAATAGATGTTACGAGCCGTTGGCATGCTCCAAGCTGGGAGCTCATAACGGGAAGTATCCAGGGTTCTGGGAAGTAGCCCAAGTGTCATAAACCGTTTATGGTCGCGTTTCAATGAAACAGGTTGCGTGAAAGAACGCCATACATGTCGTTTCAGGATTACTACAGTCGTCCAAGACCGATTTTTGGTTTTACAAGCCAGAAGAGATCGTAATACCACAGCATCTCAATTAGCTCAACAGCTATCACGAGTTCATAATGTACAAATTTCCGACCAAACTGTGAGAAATCGACTGCACGAAGGTCAACTCCACTCCAGACGTCCTTTAAGAGTTCCACAACTGACCCATGGAAATCGCGCTGCTCGTTTAGCTTGGTGCCAAGAACACATAAACTGGGATCAAGAGAGGTGGTCCACAGTTATCTTCAGTGATGAGTCTAGATTTAGTTATTATCCCGATTTGGGAAGAATTCGAATATGGAGAGAACCTGAAAAACAAAACCGTCTCCAGCATGCTCGAGAAGTTGTTAGACAATGAGGCGGATCAGTGATGTTTTGGGGAGGTATACGCCTTGGTGGAAGAACTGACCTCGTTTTCATACACAACAACCTCACGGGAAATTCTTACGCAAATGAGATAGTTTTACCTGTAGTGGTACCGTATCTCCAAAGAATGGGTCAAAACCCACTCTTCCAACAAGATAATGCCTCTCCTCATCGTGCAAGAGTTGTCTTGAACGTTCTTGAAGAGAATGATCTCGATCTTCTACCGTGGCCATCCTACTCCCCAGATCTGAATCCCATCGAGCATGTGTGGGACACCCTAAAAAGAAATCTCCTGGGTCAAAACGTCTTCAATCATGAACAGGAGCTTCGATTAGCAGTTCAGGGGGCTCGGAATGACTTAGGCCAAAATGTAATAGAGAATTTAATATTTAGCATGCCGCGACGATACCAAAGTGTCATTAATAACAAAGGTGGACCTTCTGGGAACTGAAAAACATAGGTGCTTCCATATCGTTTCGAAAGTATTAGTTCAGGATTTTTTTTGTGTTCTACCAAATTTTGTTATTTTCAAATTTCAAATTTTTTTTTTATAATAGGAGCTTTGGAGAAGTCAAATATTATTTTGTTTTCTTGAGAATACATTATATACAATATATCCTATCAAAAACCGAAAGATTTTTATAAATTCGAATCATCCAATTCATATTTTAAGGATATTGGTAAGGGTTCCCTCGACTTTTTTGAGGTGTTTATTTCCCCTTTAAATAGCACTGAAAATTCGTGTCATTTTATCTGTTCCTCATCCAGTAATTTCAGTGATTCTGTTGGTATTTCACTTGATGTAGATTCTTGCTCATCTCTCATGTGTTTGATGGCTGCTGTTATTTATTCTGGAAGGATTTTTAGTCCTGTGACATCTTGAATGAGATTATTGACATCAGATATCCTGGAATGACTTCTTAGAATATTGCTCCCATACTTATTATTTTCTCCATTTTGTGATGATAAAGTTGGCTGCGTCGTCTGTTATTTTAACGTTGCTTTTGTTCCGGTCTTTCCGGCTACTTATTCAATTCAACTGTATACATTGAAGTTGTAATGGATTTTTGTACAATATTTCTATATATTATTAATGTTGCCTACTAAAAAGTGTGGAGTAAAATTCAACTCCAAACGAGGTGAAATGAATTTTCGTAAAATAAAATTTCGGATTGAATCATTCAAAGTTCATGGAGATTTGTTCATAGAGTTGAAAAGTTGAAAAGTAGGGAACAATGTTTGAATGAATAATTATTCACAAACATGAAAATTCATCTTATAGTCTATTTCGTGAAATTTAATAAAAATAATAGTACTTTATCGCATCTCACATTAACATTAGTCGGAGTACAAAGGGCGAGAGTTTCATCAGAAGCAGTTCTGCCACTCTAACCCAGAAATACAATAATATAGAATATCGTGATTATATGACGCCGCATTTTCAATAATCATCGGATTCTGTGTGATAGCTTGTTTCTTTATCAATTTGCTGTTGCAGTGTTTAGGATACTGGGGTCTACTGAACCCGCCTAATTATATGAACTAATTGTGAAAAGATATCAGTGTCATAGTTTGAACATCCGACTTAGCTTGTGCACAGAAGCTCCAAATTTGAAAGAGGTTTCGAATATATGGCTGCTACAATTATAAATCATTATATAAATCTATTTATGAATAATTCTGTGAAGAGCTTCAGAAACAAATTAATAAGCAAATTATTAGAGGAACATTCTAGAATAATGTTTTATTTTTTATTTTTACTTAATCTGCTTCCTTGGTATTGATTGTTTCAAGAAAGTGAAGAGTATATCATTATTATTTAAGAAGTTATTCATCCTTTGTCTTTCTCCTCCAAGCTATTTGTCAAACTTTTGAAGTGGTTCCTGAGGAAGTTCTCACGCAAATTATTGCGGAGAGCATGGTCTAAATCCTTTTAAATTCGGAGATATTCAGATTCAGAAATTTTAATCTCATACATCCTGAAATCACAATTTTCAACATACGAGAGTGATTGTGTCATCATCATACTGGCATTACAGGCCTTGGTGGGCCAAAGCCGTCCTCAGTACGCATCTCCAGTCGTCCCTATCCAACGCCCTGCGTCACCAATCTCTCACTCCCAACTCCTTAGCATCCTCATCGACGTTGTCCAGAAACCGTATCTTAGGTCGTCCTCGTTTACGCTTCCCAACTGGTCTGCTCAATTGTGCCGCTTCGGTTGGATCGGGTTCAGCCATTCTCAGCACGTGACCCATCCATCTCAACCTACCGATTTTAATCACCTTCACGATATCTGGTTCCCGGTATATTTCGTAGATTTCGTGGTTGAATATTTGAACTTTTCTCTCAAAGCTCTCAATGCGTGCTGATCTTTTTTGGTGAGAGTCCACGTCTCTGACCCTTAAGTTAATACAGGCCTAATGAGTGTTTTATATAGCTTGCATTTGCTCGGCTTTGAAATGTTCCGAGATTTAAGTTGTGGCATAAGAGAGAAGTACATAACATCTAGAGGCTGATAGAATTCTACGTTTTATTTCGGCCGACGTGTTGTTATCACTTGTAACAACGGAACCAAGATAAGTGAATTCCTCTAAGCTTTCAATCGTGTCCATATCTATATTTATATTTATATGTTGTAATCCACGAGGTCTAGGGGTAGGAGCTGCAACCATGTATTCGGTTTTTTTAGTATTTATTTGCAGACCCATTGTTAGGGCAACATTTTCCAGGGCTCTGTATGCCTCCTTAACACCTCTCCCCGTCCTGCTTATAATATCAATGTCATCGGCATATGCGAGTATTTATTCCGATTTGTTGTATATTGTTCCAATTGTGTTTATACCTGATAATCTGACGATCTTCTCATATATATATATATATATATATATATATATATATATATATATATATATATATATATATATATATATATATATATATATATATATATATATATATATATATATATATATATATATATATATATATATATAAATATAGCATGTAGGCCACCCTGCCTGAGGCCATTACAGATGTTTCTGACAGCTCGTTACCTACCCTGTGTGATGGTATCTGAAACTCTCTCATGGCTGCATATAGTTCCTGCCTCTAAATGGAGTCGTAGGCCGTTTTAAGATCCACAAAAATATGGTGTATTTCAACACCATACTCCAGTGATTTTTCAAGTATTTGTCGTAGGGTAAAGATTTGATCTATTGTCGATTTCCCACCTGTGAAGCCAGTTCGGTACGTCCTTGCTATTCTCGCGGCATGCGGTCACACAGGAGTTTGGCAAAGATCTTATATGCTGTGTAGAGAAGTGTGATACCACGGTAGCTTGTGCACTCTCATATATCTCCTTTTTTATGTATGGTGCAAATGATTTCTATGCTCTATTCATCGGGCAGTTCTCTTTTCTTCCAAATTTTCGCTATCATCTTGTGCACTGACGGAATCAGTTCCTCTCCTTCAGATTTGAGCGCTTCTGAAGGTAGGCTGTCGCTTCCTAGGCTTTTATTGTTTGGCAAATGTTTGATGGCCTCTCTCACTTCTTGCAGAGTAAGAAGCTCCAATTGATCCCCCTCTTCATGATTTCCTTCTGCCCTGCCTTTCTCTTCATCACCGGTGGTTGGCTGCCCCGTGCCAAGTATGCCTTGAAAATGCTCTACCCATCTCTGTAGGATGACCTTTTTCGAGGCGAGTAAGTGTTCATTCTTGTTTCTGCATTGGCTGCTTTGGGGCTTATAACTTCTTCTTGCTTTATTGACTTTCTTATAAAATGTCCTAAATTCTTGCTCTGTGTTAGTTTTTTCTATGTCATCGAAGTTTCTATTGAGCCATTCTCTCTTTTTCTGTTTCTCCTCTCTTCGCATGTCCCTATACCTTCTTGTCGTTACTCTCGCGTTTGCATCTTCTTCCAAGCCTCATTCTTTCTCTCTGTTACTATCTGGCAGTCTTCGTCGAACCATTGATTTTTTGTTTTCGTATTACCCGTGCCCACTATTTCTTCCGTCACCGACTTGATTGTGTATCTGATTTCTTCCCAGTAGGTATCTGTCGATGTTACACGTTTGCATTTAACGCTTGCACTCCATGTTGAAGATAAAGGTGCAGTTTCTCTCAGAACTCTCTTCAGAACACACTACACGATACTTTGGGGGTACTTGCAACTGATTTGAAATGCACCGAATACTTTCCGAAGGATTATCTTCAACACAGTCTATAATGTTCTCCTCATTTTGCATACTGACTTGACAGTTTCGTATGTAGCTCAATTGTCCAGTGAGAAAATCTTCAATGGTATTATCTAGGGCTTCTTGTGCGATTCCATCGCTAAACCCATAAACATAGATTATATCTGCATGTTCCTCATTACTTAAGGAATACATTTTCAATTCGAGAAATTGAATGTTTGAATTCAATGATTATTTATCGAAAAAGATATTCTGACATTTATCTATCAACATTCTTGATCAATATTTAACGTGTGGTGATGTCGCAGAGCGATTGTGTAGTGTTACCATGAAAGGGAATGAATTAGATATATAGACGTCGAACGGATAGAGATCCGGTGATCGTGGTGGCCAAGCAGTTGGACATTACTTACCATTCCACCTATTCAGAAAATATTCATTCAGCCATTCAACAACTACTCTTCCTTGATGTGGTGGTGCTCCGTCATGTTGATAATATATATTCTAAATGAAATTTTCTGAAACCTCATCAATAAAATTGAACAACGTGTTCTGTAGAAAACTTAGATAATGTATGGCATTCAATCTGTTATTCAAAATATGAATGGCAAGAAGCTTTTATCATAAAGTCCATCGCAAATGTAGATGCAATGCACCTAATACTTATCGAAGGACTATCTTTTAACACAGTCTTTAAAATTCTTCTTATTTATATGTTGACTTGACAAAGTCATACATGTTTTGGCTCAAGTGTACCCGTTCTTTGAGTCTTCCAAATACCGAAATAAGAACTGTAGAAAAAGGAGGATGTCTTTGAGGAAATCTTCCATGATATATGGTATGAAATAGATATCTTGTTTTACAGAAGGTGACATTCGTAACCTAGTAAAATATTGATCGAGAATAGGTAAATGTCAGAATATCTTTTTCGATAAATAATCATTGAATTCAAACATTCAATTTCTCGAATTGAAAATGTATTCCTTAAGTAATGAGGAACATGCAGATATAATCTATGTTTATGGGTTTAGCGATGGAATCGCACAAGAAGCCCTAGATAATACCATTGAAGATTTTCTCACTTGACAATTGAGCTACATACGAAACTGTCAAGTCAGTATGCAAAATGAGGAGAACATTATAGACTGTGTTGAAGATAATCCTTCGGAAAGTATTCGGTGCATTTCAAATCAGTTACAAGTACCCCAAAGTATCGTGTAGTGTGTTTTGAAGAGAGTTCTGAGAGAAACTGCACCTTTATCTTCAACATGGAGTGCAAGCGTTAAATGCAGACGTGTAACATCGACACACATTTTGCCGCTGGATTGTACAGTAAAATGCTCAAGATCAAGATTTCATTTCTAACATTTCATAGTCTGATGAATCATGCTTCAAAAGAAATGGTAAGAATAATTTCCAAAATGAATATTTATACCGCTTATCGAGGATGTGCCACTTTTGGTGAGAAACATGATGTGGTTCATGCATGACGGGGCACTAGCACATTTTAGTGGAGAGGCTAGGGAATTCTTGAATAATACATTCAACAACCGATGAATTGGTCGGGTAGGGCCAGAACCATGGCCTCCTAGGTCCCCAGACTTAAATAGTTTAGACTTTTCCTTATGGGGATATCTCTAAACTTTAGTTTATACCACTCCAGTGAACACTGTAGAAGAGTTGAGGAATCGAATAATAACCTCTTGTGACACGATAAGAAATACCCCACGAATATTTCAAAGAGTGCGTGATAATATGCGAAGAAGGACAGATGCCTGTATTCTTGCAGGTGGAGGACACTTCCAGCAATTTATTTTGTTTTCAATTGTTTTTTTTAGTTTGATATTGAATAAGTATGAAATGAGTCTCAGAAGACGAGCTATCAAAATTAAAGCAAATTATGGGCATACCTATCAAGTATTTTTATTATTTTTTATATTCATTCAAATAATTCAAATTCAATAATTTGTCACTCGAAAGCGATTGAAGATACGGAAAAATTACAGGTGTCAAAAAAGTTTTTAAATTGAACGAAGATGACAAAAATTGATTGAACGCTGATCAGTGGCATACTGCAAAAAATTTTGAGAGGGCAAAAGGAGACTTGGCCTCAAAAAAGAAAACACCTTATGAATTTCAATTAAAATCTATGACGTGTAATGATGGAGGCTTTGAAAAATAGTTTGCATTCCAAATTTGGGCTGAATATCTCAGATACTCCAGGAGTTTTGAAGAAAAAACAAATTTTTCCTGAAATTTCAACACCCTGTAGCTCCGTAACGAAGCTTTTGCAGCCCCATGTTTATATGAACTATTTTTCTTGAAATTGCACTTAGATTTACCCCCGCAAGTTGTGACATACTGTTATGTAACACTCTGTATGAATCAATAAACTTTTGGACAAAAATAATTTCAAACCCTACAAATTCTCATTAATAGCACAGATGAATCCAGAAGGGGAGAAAATGTCCATAAAAACAACATACATGAAATTTGGGAGGTTTCAGCCAGAAGAAGAAGAAGAGTAAGACATAGAAAAGAATGGATGAAAGACATTGAAAAAGAAATAACGAATAAAAAGATACAACCAGATGATTGGAGAGATCGGAGGCTATGGTCTTTGAGATGCGAGAAGAGGCAACCATAAAGCTATATAATATATATATATATATATATATATATATATATATATATATATATATATATATATATATATATATATATATATATATTATATATTAGCGAACACTCGATATATATATATATATATATATATATATATATATATATATATATATATATATATATATATATATATATATATATATATATATATATATATATATATAGGGGTTTCACCCCGACATATATATATATATATATATATATATATATATATATATATATATATATATATATATATA
Source organism: Cryptolaemus montrouzieri (assembly GCA_013387265.2). Classification (NCBI taxonomy): domain Eukaryota; kingdom Metazoa; phylum Arthropoda; class Insecta; order Coleoptera; family Coccinellidae; genus Cryptolaemus; species Cryptolaemus montrouzieri. Next base: position 30,686,047 of record JABFTP020000185.1, on the reverse strand, counting down.
TATATATATAGCATATATAGGGGTTTCACCCCGACATATATCTGTTCATGCAATCAAACTGATTTCATCAAAAATATAAATCCACCACCCGGTAATTAATACCATTGCCAGGCAATGATTATAATCAAAACATATCCTGGAATAATTATATATTAGGATAACTTTAAATGTTCTGAGAATATATCAATCTACCAGAATATATACATACTATAGCATCATCAGACAATGATATCAATGTACCAACGAGTAGTGTCAGAGGCTTTCTCCCCGGAAAAATCCAGTGTACGGACCTTAGTCAAGATATATATATATATATATATATATATATATATATATATATATATATATATATATATATATATATATATATATATATATATATATATATATATCTTTTCATCTTTTCCATTATCCACTATCGTCACTCCAAGGTAGTTGTATTGCTCAACTGTCCTAATATTTCCTTGGTCTGTATCCAAATCTTCTCCCTCCCCGCCTATCACCATTTACTGTGTTTTTTTGAGATTTATTTGCAGGCCCCATTTGTCGTACTCCTCTATCAGTTTGTTCATCATGTAAATCATGTCTTGTCTTCTGTTAGGAGAATTTGGTCGTCTGCAAATAATATTGTATGAATTGTTGTGTCTCTTATTCGTATCGCCATTGGGGCACATTTCCTGATCCAATTTTCTAGAGCGGCGTTCAAATATATTTTGAATATAGTAGGTGACAAGCAACATCCTTGTTTCAGGCCCTTTGATGGGGAGGAGGAGTGTTTCCGATTTTTATTCTGGCTGATCCACTTTTGTAAAGAGTTTTGGTGGCATTAATGAACACTGCTCTAATGTTACCCTTCTCCATACATGGCAAAATTTGCTGCAGAGGAATCGTATCATAGGCTGTCAATTGATTAACGAATGGCAGATGCACGTCTTTTCTGCTATCTAGTTTCTTCTCAACAATTTGTTTGACAATGAAAATATTGTCGACACAAGATCGGCCTGGTCGGAAACCACTTTACCCCTCACTATCCCTTAACTCTTCCTCTATCCTCCCTTTGAGCATTCTACCATAAAGTTTCCCCAGCGAAGATGTAATGCAGATGCCTCTGTAATTTCCACAATTGTTTCTACTTCCTTTTTTGAAAATGGGAATTATGTGCGATTTCTTTCAGTCACTAGGAATATCATCTCCTCATATTTTGCATAATATCTCAATCACTTCAGTTGTTGCGTGTTTTATTAACTCAATTGGTGTGTCACCTGGCCCAGGAGCTTTATTGTTTTTTATCTGTCTCAAAGCTTTTTCCACCTCTTCTACCATAAAGCTTGGCACTCTTTCGTTTGGCACTGTTCCTTCTAAATTCGGGTTCTCATATCGCGGCCCCAGTTCTTGTAACAAGTTTTTATGAAAATCACTCCAAGTTTCCATCGCTATCGGATTTATTTTCTTTCTTTCGTTTGTGTTACTCAAGCCGTTTAGGTAAAATATACCTAATACATTGTGCGACTTTCTGAAATGAAAGGTAACGATTTAAACTCAAATGGAAATATTGCGCATAATATTTTTGATTTATGTTACAGTTTAATTTTATAGAATATGACTGAATATTTTATAAACGTTTTTATTGCCTTCAACGTTTATTTATAACTCTTCGAGATTTCCAAATATTTCTTCTGTAGAAAAAACAACCTTCCAAATCCTTGAAATCACGTAAAACTGCTTGGTTTTAACATAAAATGCGGCGATGATCACCCTAAGGTCCCGTTCACCGAACAAATTGCCTTTTTTATTGTCTACGACATGGCAGAGGTCCGACAATTCTCTCGAGCCTTCGGGGACGAATGGTTCATCGATGCTCTTGACCAACGATCGCTGCCTCTTAAAAATTTATTACGCTCCTAAAAACACCCGCAAGTCCTGTAGAAGTCAAGCGAATAGATCGTGATCAATTAGCATTTCATTGTTCCAAAGAATAGAATACAATGCTCAAACAATTTAGCGAAAAGTTAGTCAAAAGGAATGTTTCATGAAATTTAAATCAGAAAGAACGTTTTAGGTTTAATTGAATCAACAGTCACTTTATGTTTCATATGTTTTTTGAATGTTCCACCTTCATCTATTCGACAGCCCATTGTATATTCATACGTTCATATATATTCATTCCTACTTATTTTAACAATAAAGGAAAATTTATTTCTTCATTATCATTCCCCAAACTTCACTGCATGTGCAAACGAATAGTTGACTCCACCTTTAACTCTAGAAAGATGATTCTAGCGGAAAATTTTGACAAAGTTAAATAATTTTTATTCGGTTGGATCTTTTTACGGTTGATTTAGAGCATGTGAAATCAATCTCACACCCTCAACATCCGTCAACTCTAAATTCGTGTAGCACGCACTGCTACTCGATCTGAATTTGTTCGGATGTGAGAAGAAAATTGTAAAATCGTTTGTACGATTGAAGATGTGTGAAGGTCATTTTGACCAGTTGTGCTGAATATTTAGTATTTGAATTTTTTTGAAATAGGTGTCGTAATTAATAATGAAATAAAACAAGTTACTATGTTTTAACTATCACTAATTTATTGATGTAAAGAATGAAAAAAAATTACATTGGTTGGACCGGTTTCGGACATATGTCCATTATCAAGCTAATGAATACTGAATACTCATGTACCAAACAAGAACTAACATCAAGATAATGATAGTAGGGGTCACAGCACCTTGAATAACGGCGATTGGTAGGTGTTTGAGTCTACCTGGTCGTTAGGGAGCTTATCTCTTTCTACCCTAGATGCTTTGAAAGTTTCCCTCGGCTCAAAGAAATTGAGTTTATCAGATTTATCACAAAAATGAAGGATTTTAGCTGTTGAAGCTCTGGAAAAGGATGACATTCAATTAGACAAAGTGCAGCTAAAGCTGAATCATATTTCTAATGTAGGATTGACCAGAAATGTTATCTGTATCTAGCCCTGAAAGAGCGTCCTTTTTGACCTATATAAAAGGAATTGCACTCAGAACATGTTAATTAGTATACTCCAGACTTTTCAAATTTATAGGTTTTATCTTTTGTGTTTAAAATGAGGCCTGACAATTTGCTAATTGGTTTGAATGCAATATAAACTTTTTTACTATAAGACAAAACACTAGCAATCCGTTCTGACGTCTTCTCAAACTATGTTAGAGATAAATTTTTCGGGCTTTTCTCTCTCGGATTGAGGATATATCATGTTAAATGTGTTGTTGCGTATTTTTCGATTAATTAAACTCTCTATTGCTTTTATATCGAAGCCGTTGTTGTCTGCTATTGACAGATTGGAGTTAAATTCTGACTTTCGGTCAATGCCCGATAAAGGCAAAGAAATCGCTCTATGAATTATGTATTTGAAGGGTGCTATTTTTTGTGAATACGGGTGGAAAGAATCTATGGGTATGCTATATCCCCAACCCAAGAGGAAGAGCCCGAAAAATGTATGTCTAACATATTTTGGGATGACGTCAGAACAGATTGCTAGAGTACATCGTACATGTACCACATCCCCTTCCTGTCACCTAAAGGACTAGGATCGAGTGGAGCCGGCAGCACTTCAATTAAGAGCTGAGTGTATGAATCTCCACTTAATCTGAGCGGAATCAAATGTGGACCAATTAGTTGATCGCCAATCATTCCAATCCACTCGTTCGAAGAAAATTGTTCCTGGTGAAGAGCTTCAACGGAAGCATGGGGATTTTCTTCCACCCATATGAGGTTGTAGTGGCTTTAAAAATTTGTTCTGTCTATGAATAGAATATGCTCCAGAAATTCAGGTTGTTGTCTAATCATATTCACCTCAAAAAAGTCTAGGGAACACTTCTGAATATCTATATATCGTATCCAGAACGATCAATATGGATGATTTTTTTGAGGAAATGAACACCTGCATCAATTTCTCACCAAATTATGTAGAGTGCCGCAACAGATTTCAGTTTCTTTTCATAAAAAACTGAAAATGCAGCAGACGCGACGTTCCTTTATAATCATTTCATGTATTCAGTGTTTGAAATCAGTTAGTTGGCACTTTGTTTCTGTTGTAAGCACAAATAAAAGATTCAGGTTTTGTGATTCGACCATGGAAAGATGACATTTGACTAGAGAAGATATGTTACGAGCCATTGGCATGCTCCAAGCTGGGAGCTCACAACGGGAAGTATCCAGGGTTCTAGAAAGTAGCCCAAGTGTAATAAACCGTTTATAGTCGCGTTTCAATGAAACAGGTAGCGTAGAAGAACGCCATACAGGTCGTTTCAGGATTACTACAGTCGCCCAAGGCCGATTTTTGGTTTTACAAGCCAGAGGAGATCGTACTACCACAGCATATCAATTAGCTCAAGAGCTATCACGAGTTCATAATGTAAAATTTCCGACCAAACTGTGAGAAATCGACTGCACGATGGTCAACTCCAATCCAGACGTCCTTTAAGAGTTCCACAACTGACCCATGGAAATCGCGCTGCTCGTTTAGCTTGGTACCAAGAACACGTAAACTGGGATCAAGAGAGGTGGTCCACAGTTCTCTTCAGTGATGAATCTAGATTTAGTTATTATCCCGATTCGGGAAGAATTCGAATATGGAGGGAACCTAGAAAGCAAAACCGTCTCCAGCATGCTCGAGAAGTTGTTAGACAGGGAGGCGGATCAGTGATGTTTTGGGGAGGTATACGCCTTGGTGGAAGAACTGACTTCGTTTTCATACAGAACAACCTCTCGGGAAATTCTTACGAAAATGAGATAGTTTTACCTGTAGTGGTACCGTATCTCCAAACAATGTGTCAAAATCCACTCTTCCAACAAGATAATGCCCCTCCTCATCGTGCAAGGGTTGTCTTGAACTTTCTTGAAGAGAGCGATATCGATCTTCTACCTTGGCTATCCTTTTCCCCAGATCTGAATCCCATCGAGCATATGTGGGACACCCTAAAAAGAAATCTCCTGCGTCAAAACGTCTTCCATCATGAACAGGAGCTTCGATTAGCAGTTCCGGGGGCTTGGAATGACTTAGGCCAAAATGTAATAGACAATTCAATATTAAGCATGCCGCGACGATGCCAAAGTGTCATTAATAACAGAGGTGGACCTTCTGGGTACTGAAAAATATAAGTGCTTCCATATTGTTTCGAAAATATTAGTTCAGGATTTTTTTTTGTTTTACCAAATTTCGTCATTTTCAAATTTCAATTTTTTTAATAATAGGTGCTTTGGAGAAGTCAAATATTATTTTGTTTTCTTGAGGATACATTATATACAATACATCCTAACAAAAACCGAAAGATTTCTATAAATTCGAATCATCAAATTCATATTTTAAAGATATTGGAAGTGTTCCCTAGACTTTTTTGAGGTGTTTATCTAATATCCAAATCGAAAATGCAAGACGGTTTGGAGATAACGAGATAAAAATACCTGGACTCGTTGTGATATGGATATATGAGCTGTTTTGTTAAGATGGCTAATACCGTCCTATAATCAACATGTAGCTGTAAAGCAATTTTCCTAGTTCTGGTATCAGATTGCTCGTCAATCTTCTTGCTTCTTTTTATTCTGAGGTATTAATATTTCAGTGGCGTCGTCATGTTTTCAAATTTTCTCGAAGTCGTTGATGAAGCCAAGCCGTCCAAACAAAATATGATGAGGAGGGACACGTTGAGGGTACATTTCAGCATATATTCTCGACTCTTCTAAGGAATTGCGGTTAAAGAGGCCGTGAACGAAATGCATGACGGCCATTCCTGCGTTCGAAAACACCTCCATCTTAATGAAAATTCGATAGAGTCACTACAACTATCACTGCCTATCAGCGAAATATCAATGGGAATGAGTTAATAACAATTAATATTGACTTGTCTATAAAAAATATCAACATGACAGTTGTCTACTAATGAAACAAATCATCGAACGATTATTGTTTCCTCATGCAAAACAATTCGTGGATTCTGTATGACGATAACTCACCATCTCATCAACCACGGTTATTAACGACTTTAAGACCAAACACTCGATAAATACCATCGAGCAGCTGCCTTATTCACCTGATCTAGCTCCTTGTGACTTTTTCTTATCCCCAGACTTAAATTGCCTCTCCGGGGAACCAGATTCCATAGAGGTCATATAAGAAAAATTCGCAGAAGGAGCTGAAGCCATATTTGAAAGCGCCAATGAAAAATATTTCGATGACTGGAAAAAACGTTGGCGAATGGAGCATATTTTGAAGGAGATTCGAAAAAAATTGATGTTGGTAAAGATTTTTGCTTTTTATTTCAAATTTCTGGAAACTTTTTTGTCACAGTGTATGTTCATGTGAACTTTTCGTCATACAATGAGGAATGATTGAGGAATCATTTCATGAAATCTTTCTTAATCATTAACATTCTGTAAAGAACATAAAGTCGAGCAGTGTATAAGAATATTAATACCCCACTTTTGTCTTAGATAACTTATTCGAAGCATTTGATTCTATGACGTGAATATTATAGTGAGTTGTTCAAAATTAATGAATTACGTTGAAGTCTGGGTGGTCTAGAGAACGAATAAAAATTTAATTATCGTTACAACCTTTCTTCAGTTTTTCTTAGGAGAACGAATTGTTCGACATTAATGGCTGCGTTTCGTATAATTATGGTAATGAGAATTTTACATCAATGTAAAATTCATGAATAAACTTTTTTCGGCTTCAAAGTTCTAGTGGACGTATTTTTCATGGAAAAATTGGATGTAAAAACGCTGGGTGGTTGATCGATAGACTGATTTGAGAAAAAATTTGATCAATCGCTGTGTTATTTTCTGTTGTTGGCAATTAAGAATTATATTCTAACGTAGTGAGTAGTTGTCAAGTAGAATAGAGCAGAAAGCTGTATCATTTTTTTCTCGAAGCCGTTCACGGTATTTCTGTAACTTCATTGAACTCATTAACCTACAGGACACACTTAGTCTACAGTATGCACAAAATATAAGGAATGTTGAAATGTTTTGTTGAAAAAGTGACAGTACGTACCTCTTCATTCGAAATTGTTCGAGAAGAGGTGTGAAAATAGAAAACAGGTAGATTTCGTCTTTTATTTTCTGATAAAACTTGTAGAAATATGGACAGGTAAAAAATTACAATCTAATTTTGTCAGTTATGAGATACAGGAAACTGGAATGAACAGCGTTAGCTAACTTCAAACGATAAAGATCATTTTGGCGGCATGAATCATGAAATGAAATTTTTAAAAATTAGGAAAAGAGCTCTATATCAATAGTTGCTACTAAAACTTGTTACTATTAAAGGTGGATCTCACTTTCATTCGAGATTCTACGGCAAATTTTTCGGCGAACCTACCTACGAAACTAACTAAACTTACCTAACCGAATAACCTGGGTAGAAAGCGCCTTCCACTACATCGACTTACAATGCTTACTCCTCAAATTTTATGATAAACCTTCGAACGGATAGATTTTGTTTTCTATCTTATGACCTTCTGAAAAACTAGTGGATTTATGGACAGGTAAGTAAAATGATGATGTCTAGAGATATAAGCATTCTGAAATTTCACCTTGCTCATGGTGCACAAATGTCGTCTAACTGTCATTTATTGCAATGACATGACCTGATTGGTTGCCCATGGAGGATAGATTTTCTAGATACTTTTGAGTTGCCATCAGTTAACCTTTAGCTGGAAAGCGCAGCTTTGCTCAAGCCCTCAAGGTTATCCTTAAGTGTTTAAATTGCCATATTAAAGCAGTACTTTGGCCTCAGACGCTACCTAAATAAATAAGGGTTCATAGAAAATCCCTCCGATAATATTCTAGAACAATGACTAATCCATACAACACGTCATACGCGACTGTCGAACTGGAGATAGATTCAGATTCAAAAACTCAAATCTAACAGAGTAAAACTAAAGGAACCCAGTAATGCTTGAACAGGTGAATTTTAATTTTTTCTCTTTCTGTTGGAACCTCGCAATCGACGGTCTTCTTAAGTAGCAATACGCAGCGTGTAATATTTCATCAGGAAACTCTTGTTTGTTTGTAAGTTTCCAGAATTTTGTACTACTTTCTCGTGGCGTTTCAAAATGGAAACAGCTCAATTGTCAAACTCTCCTTAGATATGATGCCAACTTTTCTGTACCTACTCAAATAATGTTCATTTGGCTCCCTAAATCAGAAAATATTGAAGTACACAAGTCCACGATAATAAATAATAATAAAAGGTCTTTATTCCTGAGCAATTTATCTTGTTAACAGAATAACACTTAGGGGAAGTCTAGCAGAACCTTAATATATAATATTATATTATATATTAAGGTTCTGCTAGACTGATAGATTAAAATGAAAAGGAAAAAATTAACTCTAATTGTTTTCAACAAAATGCAAAAGCCATCCAAGTTTACCGTAAAAAAGAAGAAGAAAAAAGACGAAAAAATAAACAGAGACCATCCCAACGAAAAAAGACCAAGAAAAAGCAAAGTGAATTATGGAGAAAGCAGAAGAGATACATTTACCAAACTAATCAAGCCGAATCTGTTTCAAATGGATTAGGTGTTATTTCAGGCGAGTACGCATTAAGGTTGTTGAAAGATTTTTCAAACTATTTGAAACCTGATTATGAAATATTCACAGAGTTATATGTGAACGATCTTCTGAAAAAAGCCGAATGGAATCTAGGAAGAGAATGTGTAAGAAAATTTCTCTGATTAGTACTGCGCATACTACTTCTAAATATTAAGTTTTTACAAAGATTCACCTGAATGTGAAATGCGTTGCACTAATGTAGTAAGGTGAAATTCAACCAAGTGTCTCAACTAGTCTTTTCGGAATTCAAAATTGAGAATTCTAGCATTCATATAAAATGCCTTCAAAGCTTCATAACATTTTCTGATCACCTAGGAAAGTCCGAATCAATAAACTATCTACTAGATTCCGTACCAAACAGTATGAGATCACACTTACTAATATTCAATTTGAGACCATGTGCCCGGCGTACTCAAAAATTTTCTACAAATCAGCATCGATAATTTCCAAATGGATTAGGTGTTAGGTGTTATTTCAAAATTTTGTTTTCTTATAATTTCTACAAATCATATTTTTGATGCCGAAGTTCCTAACCGCCTCCCATAGGAGCTCACTATTTTGCGCCACCACCTGATGTTCCAAATACCCTGTCTTCTCAGCGCGTACAGCATTTGAAACCATATTCCTTAGCTGCCTGTAATTTGTCAGGCCCATTGGGTCCTTTTTTGTTCTTATATTTGCTCAAGACATCGTTCTAATTTCATCATATATCGAAGATTGTTGGTTACAGGAGATTTACATCTTACTAAGTTTCATTGTTCTGAGAGGAGCATGGCTGTCGACCTGATTATGAAATATTCACAGAGTTATATGTGAACGATCTTCTGAAAAAAGCCGAATGGAATCTAGGAAGAGAATGTGTAAGAAAATTTCTCTGATTAGTACTGCATACTACTTCTAAATATTAATTTTTACAAAGATTCACCTGAATGTGAAATGCGTTGCACTAATGTAGTGAGGTGAAATTCAACCAAGTACGGTGTTAAACCACAATAATTGTGAAGGTGGTTTTTAGTTTTTACTCAATTCTAGAATTAGTTTCCCAATTTCCGGACGAAAAATGAGGGGTTTGTAAAAAATCGACTCCCGATGAAAAAATGTGTAGGTTTGCCATGAGATTTTATCACTGATTATTCAATTTCTTAATATGCTCTTTCTAGAAAAAGCAGTATTCTGTAAAAGTTCAATATACAGGGTGATATTTCTGCCGAACACTGAAAATGAGGATGTTTCAGTCCGATTCTTAGAGTCTTAGAGGGAATCTACAGAAATCTCAATCTGCCCCATCGAACTGCAGGTCTGGGAGTCAAGTTTGGAGGAGAAAACTCAAAATCCAAAATAAATAGATAACATTCCTCACGAAATCTATCTAAAAATCGACCTCTTCCTACGTTTTCTATCATATGTGAATATCTAATCATTTAAGTAATTCCATATTTTTCGGAACATTTTACAACCTGAACAAAATTGTTAAAATTCAGAGAATATATTATTTGTTCTTTAATTCAATCTTGTTCATAAATTTAACGACTTCGGCGAACGAAATAACCAAGACAGCCATAAAACTAATTCTATTTCATCAACTCATAAACTCGACTCTTTCAGTAATGAAATATTTTAATTCGTTCCATTTGTTCACAGCTGCTGCCTGTTGACAATTTTAATTTAGATGTCTCTTTTACTTTTCAGGAAATCTTGACAACCATCAACGCCTGAATCATCTCGGAGAATTTCAAAGAAATGGTAAGTACATTTAGTGACTAAATATAACATTGTCTAAAGATATGGATAAAAGGGTCTCGTTTCTGTGAAAACAACTTGAAATAAGATTGATTGATACTGGCAAGAATTTATCAATTACATTTAAGCAGATATCTACTTATTTACCGCTTCCAATGTTATAGGTATCACTAAAAATAATCGGAATAAATCTATATTCAAGAAGGGTGTGAAGTAATTGAAGCTCATTAATTTTGCAAATCCCCTAAACATACCGTACGGGGGCACATTGAAAAATCTGAGAAGTTACGTTGAGCTAAGAATTGTTGAAATGAATGACCAAAAAGAATTCCTGGTATATAACTCAAAGTTATACCCGACTACATCTAAAATCTGCCCATGTTTTTTTATCGATATCTTATTTGATACTCCTCGTCAATATAAAATAATCAATTCTCGTTCCCTTCAAAACCTTCACTCAGTGGCGTAGAGGAGTTAGAGGGTTTAGTGCCTAAACAAGTATAAACAATTATAATTTCCCGTGCCCCTACACAAGAAGGGCTATGTTGCTTTCTGATAAGCCTCCCATTTATCTTCATCCTTTGGTGACGAATCATCGGTACCTATATTTACTATAACAGTTTCTATTTGTGGCGTCTATAAGATGATATAGTTCCCACATTTAATGTTTTCCTTAATCACGTAGGCTATGCAATTGCACCAATTGTCGGCAGTCAGAACTTTTTTTTTGCGATATTTGAAAGCACTCTAAAATCTTCCAGCCTAAACTCTGTAGTGTTTCTGCATCACCCTTCAGGTTCATTTTGCAATGGTGAGGAGGAAGGCGGAGAATGGTAACTTCCCAGTTCTTTGCCATTTCGTCAATAAGAAATGTTACTGACATGAGGAAGTTCAAATTTGAGCTGAAGAAGATTATCCTATGTTATGGTAGGGATAAAATTCATGACATCATAGAGTTGAGAAATTAATATATATTTTTTGTTGAATCTGAGTTTTTCTGTTTGGGTTTTGTTTTCACTCTTCATTTTGTTTAGCGGATCAGTGTCGGTGTGTTAGGTTTACTTAAGGAAAAAATTAGATTAATACACTGCAGTCATATGACTTAACAGTTTTCTGTTTATTTTTTGAGTTTGTTGTCAACAACCTGGTTTTCACAACTCATATACACACAAAATTGTATAGGAAAATAAACAGAATTATTATTATTTATCATGGACTTATGCACTATCTCAGCTGTTAGCTGGATATAATTCACCTTTCCCAGATTCAGCAATCAAAGGGAATAGGCCTCGATTACAATATACTTGATATAAATTTCCTAACTATCCTACATGTATTAAGAATTACAGCTTTTTGCAATTCTATATAGGTATTCTTATGCAATTCTAATTTCTTAAGGCTATCGTGCAAAGATTGGGGTATTAACCCATACGATTAGAGGAACAATATCTATTTCATCGAGGTGCTACATCTGCTTGATCTCAATATCAAGGTCTGTGTATTTGGAATTTTTCTCCTGGAACTTGTTCAGCACGTTGTTATTATTCGGTATGGCGATATCCACCAGCATTGCTGTTCTGGCTCTCTTATCATACACCACTATGTCAGGCCTGTTATTCCATTCTGTCAGTGCCCATTGTAATATAATCTGAGAGAGTCATTTTCCAATACGGGCGCCGGTTGATACTTGTAATATGGCTGGAAGGTATTCAGAAGTCCGTACTTATGTGCGAGTTTCTGATGGATAATATTGCACACTTGCTTATACCTGTGAAGATAGTCCGTATTGACCAGTTGTTCGCAGCCGGACGTAATATGCTGTATAGTCTCCGATCTTATATGGCATTTTCTGCACTTATCTGTGTAATATTCCGTCCTTAATAATAAACTTTTTGTAGTTGTTTGTAGCGATCGCTTGGTTGAATGGCCATAAGGAATCCTTCTGTCTCCACGAATAATTCTCCTCTCATCAACCATTTGTTGGAGGCTTCTTTGTCGATGTGTGGTTGATTAATCTCATGGTGATGTCGTCCATGTAATTCCTTTCTTGACCATTGCTCTTGTTTTTTAGTATCTGATAGGAATGGTAGATTCAGCAGGTCATCTCAGGTAGCAAGATTTAGAGATGTATATCCGTTATCAGCCAAGGATACCACTCTATGGAGGTCAGAAGTGAGAGCTTCTGCAGAGAAGAATTTTTTGAGATTTTTTATCTGTTCGGTGTGTAAATTGACAACATCTATTAATCTGCGTCCTCCTTCTTTTCTCTTCAAAGCTGTTCTTATCACAGACGATTTTGGATGATGATTGTTGTACTTTGTCAGCATCGTTCGGTTCTGCCTTTGACTATCATCCAGTTCTGTCTTAGTCCATCTGATCATTCCAAATGAGTAAAGCAACACTGGAATGGCGTAGGTGTTAATTACCTTGACTAGACTCCCCGAGTTCAACATTGATTTCAGCACATTCTTCAGACGCTGACTGTATTCTGAACGAATCTTCTCCTTTGACTGTTTTTGGTCTAGCAATCTGGCTTGCTGGTATCCTAGATATTCGTTTGTTTCGCCATCCCTCATGCAATTCTATGACTTTCACTCTTTGAATATTCAGGGTCTTGCATTTTTCAATCCCGAATTTCATATGAACAGCTGCCGAGAACATAGCAGTTAGATGATCAGCAGGTCATCTAATTGCTTCTTGTTCGAAGCGTATAATTTGATGTCATCCATATACAGCAGGTGGGGCATTGTATGATAGTTCCTATCTGTTCTTATCCTAAATCCTAATCCTATTCTATGTGCGCCACTGTGTCATTGTTGTCTTCAAGAATTCTACCAGGGCTGGATGAATTTTGTATATCTGCAATACTTCGACAGGCCAAGAATGGGCGGTACCATCGAATTCCTTCAGATAATCGAGAAAAGCTGAATGAACATTTCGATGCCCTACGTGTGCCTGTTTCATTATCACAGAATCGATGATGAGTTGTTCCTTGCACCCGTGGTGTGTCTTTCTGCATCCTTTCTGCTCCTCAGCTTATATATTGTTGTCGTCTAGGTGTTGGTATATTCGATTGGATTTGCATGAGGTGAGTATTTTGTAGAGTGTTGGTAGGCAAGTTCTATCGCTCTTAGGTAGCATATATGTTAAGCCTTGTGTTAGGAAAGTGGGTGTTTTCCTGGGATGTTGAAGAACGTACGTGAGCTGTTTCGCTAGGGCTCCATGGAGCTTATCAAACTTCTTGTACCAGAAGTTGTGGATATTATCTATACCTGTGGCCTTCCAATTGTTGGTCGCTCTAACTACTGTTGTGATTTCTTCTTCCGTTATTCCTTCGAAGTCCATATGTTTGATATCAAGGCGTTGTTTTTCATTCGTGATCCATTCCGAATCTTTCTTGTGTTCTTTGGGGTTCGTTCATAGTGATGACCAATAATCGGTCAAGTACTGTGCGTCAGGTACTTCTCTGTTATTGTTGGTCACAGTTTTGTGATTTCTCTTATGAAAATTGGCCGCGCTTTGGAGAAACCTTTGGTTTTTATGTTTCCTCTCAGTACAGTTGATGTATCTTGAGAGCCTTTTCGCTTTTGCTTGGAGTTTCTGCTTCAAATTGTCCATATACACGTCGATATGCTGTTTGTGATCAGGGTGTTTTGTGTTCGTACCAATTTTCCTATGAATTTTGCGTATATGGGATTTCAAGCACCTTGAGGGCTTTTCGTTTCTCAGGAATTCTGTGAGGCGACCGATCTCAATTCTAATATTGTCAATATTATTCCCGAGTCGTTTTTGCCATGGTGGTTTTCTGACGCTTTTTGCTCAGATCGAATCAGAGTTGTGGAGACTTGTTGTTTGTGTAGTCGAAGAACCACTACTGCTTCAGAGTAAATCAAAGTGTGAATTTTCACCAAGGTGTATTCTTCAAACACTGAGTTTATGCTTGCTAGGATGATATTGGTGTTCTGGTCTTGAGTTTGGGCAGTTTAGGTCGTTTAGTTGGGTTGCTACCACTGAGTTCAGTTATTGCTCTTATTATTATTATTATCCACTTTTAATAGAATAGCTTGGAAGTTCGTCGATTGAAAGATCTTTTTGAATCGTAGATTCTTCGTTTGAATATTCTCTTGTGACAACCACCTGATGGTGTCATTTTCACTTGCCGCGAAGTATAATCCGTGTTATCCATCACTAAAATCAATCCTGTTGAAATTAAATCTAACATATTTGTTCAAAATATTCTTCAAAACCATCGGCATTCGTGTCTTCGTGATAATAACCAGTGCATTTACTTTCAAATGTAAGTAAACCCGATCCACAAAACCGTTATCACCACATGTATGGCTTAATATTATTCGTCGTCCTTATCCCGAAGGTACAAGAAAACCTTACTATAATCCTTGTAGGAATGCTTGTCGGTTTTATCAACTCAGACTTTCTGAACCTCATAACATTAAATAAACCCAGTCTTGTCGAGATGAAAAATATTCCTCTGTTAATCACGACAATTTCAGATTGACCTCAAATATTTTCGTCTCCAATTTACGATTTCTTCTCTGCCTATAAGAAATAATTTACTTTTATGTTTTTCCCAGCAGATATTCAGTTTGTGCAGAACCTGCCACAATTTGGTTTTGAATAATAAAATTACCTTCCGGAAAGTAAAACTATGCACTATTCTTCGAATGTTGATCTTCGCCATTTTTAGATTTTCGCTCCACAAGTAGCATAATACTTTCCAGAGATTTGACGTTTTCTGAAATTTGAGAACTTCGAAAAAACAATTAGTGCCCTCAATATCGATTTTTAAGCTCAATATATACAACCATTAAATTATTAATTGTTGTTGCTTGAACATACGACACATTTTGTTGATCTGTGTCACACAGGGTGTTCGAAAACCATTTTTAAAGTTGGGGCTCATTTATATCTCATTTCATTGTTTTTTCGAATGGCATACTCTATATAAAATAAGCGATATATTTTAATATTTTTAGAAAAGTACCTAGGTTCCCTACATCTATTTTCAACGGTTTCGAAGGTATTCGAATGTTTAGCCAATTTTTATCGAATTTCAAGGAATATTCCAAATTTTCACTCCAATTTCTTGCTTTAGAGTTACACTGGTTTGTTTCCAGAAGAAGGAAATATTCATTCATTTCATTTCATACATGTGCTGTTTAATATTAATAATATTTATATAATTAATAATTAATAATATACATGGTATCTACAAATTCCTGGAAAAAACGTTGTTGACACCTATTAATACTATAAGGAAAAAATATTTGGTCAGTCTTGAACAAAAAGAGTTTCGACTACGTATCAGTGCATAGTGTTCACAATTTCATTTTGGTTTTACTATCGATTGGAAATTTCCTATTTAAAGCAATTTTGCTATTTTACATACATTTCAAATACGAGAACGAATTGATATGATTTTTGTCATCGGCGAGTGCCAACAAAACTGTTATTTAGTGTTAAGAGTTTACTCCGAAAGATACCCGAATCGAAGACATACACACAGAAATACCCTACAAATACTAATAGAAAGATTTCAGTAAATCGGCTACGTAGCTTATCCAAAAACGATCAGACAAAAGCGGATGACAGAAGATGAAGAGAACGAAATGACAGTTGTAGAAACCGTCTTTGAAAATCCACACTACTAGTCGATGAAACGGGAATTAGTAGAGGAAGTGTATCCAAAATCTCTAGGATTCCGTATCATATTAAGGTCCACCAGGAAGGGGATTTTGAACGTCGGCATGAGTTCTGTTTATGGATGTCGGAAATGATCGGAAGAAATGAAAATTTTGCAGAAAATATGCTGTCCGCTAAATGCGTTTCCATAACGACTCTCTAGTCAACCGGCATAATTTTCATCATTACGATGATCAGAATCCACATATATTTCGTCAACCGTACACGCAGCTTCGATGGACGATTAAAACTTGGGGTGCAATCATAGGACCGCATGTCATCGGGCCATTTTTCGATGAGCACTCAAACGGAAATATATTTCTGAAGTTTCTTCCTCATTATCTACAAGAATTGTTAAAAGATGTGACGATCGACAAAAAGTAATGAATGTGGTTCCAATTGGATGAAGCTCCTGCACATTGTCAATGTACGAAATTTCATGGCACACTCTCCTAATGAATGGATCGGCAGAGGTGGATTCCGAAATTGGCCTGGAAGATTGCCTGATTTAACTTGACATGACTTTCGCCTATCAGGGTATATGAAGGAAATTGTATTTCGAACTCCACCAACGACGACTGGACGGTATCAGTGAGAGGCGAAAAGCACCATTTCGATCGGTAACACCAGACATGCTAAGTAACGTTAGAAGATCATTTGAAGACAGTTTAACATTGTGTATCGTTCAAAATGGAGGCAATTCTGAACATCTTATGTGAAAAATGATATGGAAAGTCTCCCTATCTTTATTTGCAACTGTTTCGTTTTGACCATTTTGTCACTGTAGGAGCAAACCTAGCAAAGAAAATTAATAGCCACAATCCTGGTAGACTAGAAGAGAAAAGTGACGAATCTCCTCCATCAGCAATGATGTACTTGCGGCCAACAACATCCAAAGAGGTCGTGAAAATCATAAATAAACTGAAAACAAATGCTGCAGCAGGATATGAAAAAGTTAAACCGAAACTAGTCAAAGAAATAAAGAACATAATAGCTCCAATAATAGCTAGGTTGGTGAACTCTCACTTTCGAGAGGAAGTTTTCCGGATGAGCTAAAATTGCTAGAATAATTCAGTGCACAAAAGGAAATGAAAATGTCCTATAGACCAATCGCGAACCTGACAGTTTTCAGCAAGATTTTTGAGACAATCCTGCATGACAGATTATCAGCACACATACTAAATATGAATATACTCTGCAAGTCTCAGCATGGGTTTCAAAGGCACAGAAGTACAAAACTGCGATGACACATATACTCAATTTTATACAAACAAAAATGGACCAGGAAAATGTGTTACTGCTTTAATTTTGGACTTTCAAAAAGCTTTTGACACGGTTGATCCGAGTGTTTTGTTGCGTAAGTTGGAACAAATGGGTTTGGCAGGAAGTTCACTTGATATTTTTGCTTCTTACTTGAAGAATAGGAAGCAATTCACCAAGGTTGGGGATGAAGTGAGTGAATGTAAAAACATATATTACGGAGTGCCGCAGGGATCAATTTTGGGCCCTTATCTATATTTACTATACATAAATGATCTTGAGAGGCAACAACTATGTGGGAAGGTTATGATATATGCTGATGACACAGCTCTTTTCTATGTGAATGAAGATGATAAGGTGACTCAAAAACAGTTGCAAAGAGATCTTGACAGGTTGATGGAATGGACGAAGATAAACAAGCTAACCCTGAATAGTGAAAAGTGCCATATTATAAACTTCGAGAATAAATCGAAAAAACATAATATAAACATATATCTAAATAACAACAAAATTCTTGAACAATACACTATTAAATATCTCGGCCTCACGTTAGACAAGAATATGAAATGGACTCCTCACATCAGGCAGCTTGTCAAGAATCTTTTCTATTACAGGGGATTAGCTCACAAAATTTCGGACGTCCTACCTATGAAAGAGAAGAAAATGGTGTATGAAGCTTACATTAAAAGTAAGTTAACTTATTTGATATCTTTTGGGCAACAGGAAACGTAATAGAAATGAAAAACTGCAACGAAGCCAAAATAAAATTATTAAGGTCCTGTATAAAATTCCTCAATGACACCTACGAAGGAAGTATATAAACGAACAAACATTTTGACCATAGAAGAACTGAGGCAGCTTGAAACTATGAAATTGGTGAGAAAATTTCTCGACAATGAAATACAAGATGATGATTTTATTTTAACAACTAGATCTGAAGTACATGACCACGCAACCAGAAGAAATGAAGAACTGAATTATTTAGCTCACAGAACCAAGGTGGGGGAAAGACGCATACTATCTGAGGGTGTCAGACTCTATAACAAGCTTTCCCGTGAAGTGAAGGAGATAACGCACACAAAATTTAAAAAAAAATTGCAAGAACACTTGATACAAATTCGAATGTAAATCTGATCATAAAATAATCTTATATTTTGTAACTATATCTGTCAAAACCTGAAAGGGTTATTTAGATATTATTTTTCAATAAAAAAAAAAAAAAAAAATATTAGGTTTAACAACTATTTCTACCACAATAGTTGTACATCTGAAGCTTTGAAATCAATATTGAGGGCACAAAATTATGTTGTTAAACTCCTCAAATATCAGAGAATTTCAAATAATTCCGAAATTATTATAGATAGGTATAGGAAATTTCGAACAAACTCACCTTCATTCTTCCTCACAAAATGAAAAATTAAACAAAATATAGGGATGTCCATTTTAAAAATTAATCATAACTTTGATATGCAACTTCTTAATGAAACACCTGGTATAGTCCAAATTTTTTTTTGTTTGTTGTCTCTACACAATAATCTTCCGTCGTGATCTATCACTTTAATACGTTGGTTGTGATTGTGAAAACAGTGAAAAATTCATCATGCTTACCCACCAAATAGTAACTGCTTCATCCATATAGTTCGCTAAATTGTAGTTATAATAGAAAACATCATTTACTACGGCAAGTAAAAAAAATATAAAATAGTGATTTGTATGGAGATGTAAGGAACATTCCGTTGAAAGAACTTATGAGAATAATAAATGAAAGACTTTTCGTAAATTAAGAATTGAAACAACCTAACAAGCATGGTTATTGCGAAGCCGACGTCAGCTCAAATGAAAAATTTGAATAGAATTTCAAGGTAGCCAGCAATAATATTCATCAATCTATTCAGTATGTATACTGATGCCTACTTGATTATTTCCTGAAATCAATCTATAGTCAGGTAATAAAATGGCTTTATTTGCCAATTATGGTCTAAGCCGCAAATATATATCAAATAGTGTTGATGAACGTTTTAGGATAGATTTTTTGAAAATTGAAACACTCTTTGCTTGTACGGAATCCTTAGTGACGAAATGCAACTTTTACCACAACTAAGATATTTTCCCAAACCTTGCTCGGAAAGCCGAGAGATGAAAAAACAAATTATGAAGTTGAAATATTTGATACTAAAGCAAGGCCGAAGAAACAAAAAATACTATTTCATAGTTAAAAGTTTACACTTCTAACGGTAGTCCATAATGCGTTCATGTTCTTCTCAGAAGAATATATTATACTTACACGGAACAACCAGTCGTGTTGTAACATATCGTTGTTGAAAACTTCATGAATTCCATGCAATTCGATAACATATTTATAACCCAGGAATCAAGCGTGAAAATATGGTTGAAAATGAGTTTTCCCAAGAGTCCTAGATGTTCATTCCCTTTCAAGTCGATATAAAAACATATTCCATTCCGAAACAGAAAATTGAAACATTTCAGCCATAAACCGAACGGAAATTCCAGGCACACGATAGAAAAACTCGATATACTATGCTTATGGTTGCTTCCAGTAGATTCATTTTATCGACATTTCGTTTTTTCTTTCTCTCAAAAAGCCTAGAGAATGATTCGATAATACACCCCTCCAGCAAGCGTGACATCAAGTCACTTGGGATTTGCGTGACCTGCATGATTCCAACGTCAGATATGGGAAAGGTGCTACCAGATGTGGGTTAGTGTCGCAATTGTCATATCCGGGTTCAGAACATCTGGAAATCACTTTCCGGTTCGGTATCTGATGGTCAGTGACCGTTTCGAAGACGCTGCAATTCTAGTAGAAATCTTCTACATAAATCTGATAAACAGGGACAAAGAGGAGTATTTCATGTCAACTTGGGGCTGCTTTATTGAATATCTTAAGTTTCAATCAACTTTCTTACTTATCAATGAAATTATGTATATTTTTCAACACGGTTTATTCTTATAGCTATTGCAAGCTAAAACTCTATATATATATATATATATATATATATATATATATATATATATATATATATATATATATATATATATATATATATATATATATATATATATATATATAAATATATCAATCAAACGATTTCATGAAAAAATATAAATCCATCACCCGGTAATTAATACCATTGCCAGGCAATGATTATAATCAAAACATATCCTGGAATAATTATATATTAGGATAACGTTAAATGTTATGAGAATATATCAATCTACCAGAATATATACATACTATAGCATCATCAGACAATGATATCAATGTACCAACGAGTAGTGTCAGAGGCTTTCTCCCCGGAAAAATCCAGTGTACGGACCTTAGTCAAGTAATACTGAATGTTTCTCATTAATAGTTTCCTTTGTCTAAAGTTGTGAACGATCGAATAGAATACTGCTCTGAATATAAATATGACAAAATTGTCAGTTAATTATATTACATTTATATAAACAAATAAATAAAATATGAAATGAGATTCTGAACAGTATAAACTAAAAAGAAAACCTATGACTCTACCTCATTATTTTTTCGGAAAGAAACCTACGAAGAATATTACAAGATTTGATGACTGTTATCTTTTGTAACTGTTCAAACAAATTTTCTTCAGACCCAAAATCTCAATACTTTTGTGAAGATTCCTAGGAATAACACCTGTTGTGGAAATAATAATCGGTAGAATAAAAATTGTTTTTATTTTCCACATTTTTAATCTCGTCGCCAAGCATCATATATTTAGAAATTTTTTCATTGTATTTATTTTGTATATTATGTGTGTCGGGTATAGCAATATCAATTATATATGTTATTTGATTCTGTTTATCAGTAAGAATGATATCTGGTCTATTCTGTTTTACAGCTCTGTTGAAAAGAATTGTTTTATCAAAATAAACTTTATATTTGTCATTTTCACAAATAATCTCAGGTTCATATTTGTAAAAATTTTTTCTTTTGGGAATTAGGTCATGTTTAATTCCTAGATTAAAATGAATAATATTAGAGACGGTATTATGTCTTTCTAAATAATCTGTTGAAGCAAGGACTGAGCAAGATGATAATATATGAAAAACTGTTTCTGAAGAACAGAAACATCTACGGCAAGAATCATCTATATTTTGTTTGATGATGTGTTTTCTATAATTCCTCGTGAAAACAACCTGATCCTGGATCGCAATTGCCAAGCCTTCTGTTTCAGCAAACAATTCTCCAGAAACTAACCATTTATTCGATGCGATTTCATCAATATAATCATTTTTCAATTCTTTAGGGTGCTTTCCGTGTAATTCCTTCTGCATCCAACTTTCTCTTTTAGAATTATCATCAAATATATCAAAATCTATCTTTTGCATTGTCAAGTTCAGAGGTGTAAGATTATAATCTGAAGCAACAACAATATCATGTAATTTAGACGTTCTCTGTTTATCATGAAAATGGGAACGTAGATGAAAAATCTGTTTACTATGAAGATTATTCAAATCAGTCAATCCACGACCTCCAAGATGTCTAGGTAGTGTAACTCTCTGAACAGCTGACTTTGGGTGGTGCTTATGATATTTACAAAGCATTTTCCTCGTTTGACATTGTAATTCATTTAGATCAGTTTTAGACCATTTAATAATTCCAGAAGAAGATGTAAGAATAGGAACTGCATAGGAGTTGATACCTCTGAAAAGGTTTTTACTAGTTAAATGACTCTTGATGATAATTCTAAGTCTTTTGTAATATGAACTTCTAATATTTTCTTTAGTGCTGCTATGGTTAATTGTCTTCTCTTGACAAAATCCAAGATATTTATATGTATCTCCTTGATGCATTGGCTCGATTTCGATATTGGAAATCTTTATATAATCAGAGGTGATCTTTCCTTTTTCAATAGAAAGATTTTTACATTTTGGAAGCCCAAATTTCATATGAATATCATTGAAATAGTTGAAAGTAATCTCAAGTAGACTTTTTAAATGCGATCTGGTTCCGGCATATATATATATATATATATATATATATATATATATATATATATATATATATATATATATATATATATATATATATATATATATATATATATATATATATGTACCAACAGTTGCAGGTAACTCCAATGACTACTGGGCTTTGTGGCCAATGTAGTCATCTTAACATCTTGCGGCTCATTCATTGTTGAGAAAGCCGCGTACAATTCTGGTGGTGCTGAGAACAACTTCTCGTTGCGATCCAGTGACAACTGCTCTATCGAGACCCAATCTTTGGGTGTTTTGCAATAGGTGCCCTTCCACGAGGCCGTTGACGGATATAATCATAGGCATAATTACAGTGGTGCTCAGCTTGTTGATTTGCTTCATTTCAATGGCCAGATCTCTGTACTTATCGATCTCCTCCGAATACGCCCTCGGTATATTATGGACCGATCACAGATTATAGTATTATCCCAGTATACTTTGTGATCTTCATCTTCAAGGATAGTTTCAGGCGTATATTTGTAATTCGGTACTCTGTTCTTCAGAAGTCCGAGCTTCAACGCTATCTCCTGATGATATATTTTGGCCATGCTGTTGTGCCTGTTGAGGTAATCCTTGAGGGCCAAGATCGGATTGATTCCAGGTCCCTGGAGCAGCGGCGAAATTGGTCTGAAGGGGTATTAAGCTTAGCGATATGCTTGTTATAGGCCCTTGTTGGCAAAACCTGATCTTGTATGGCCAGCAGCCTGCCTTCAGTTTCCGGGTGTAAATATCCTGCCATAAGAAAGTTCACCGACTCACGCTTGTCAACGTTATCACTCTCAAGGACCTCGGGATAGCGGCCATGTAATTTCATCGCCTTCCACTCATTGATCCTTTCTTCAGGAGTGCGGCTTCCTAGTGTTACTTCGGCCCTCATCAGTTTCAGAGGAGTCACATCATCGAATGCACGGATGGATCTGTGAAACAACGTGTTACTTGCAGAGAAGTGCTTCCTTAGGCTAAGGATAATTTTATCGTGGGCGCTTTCTATGTTTGATATTCCTCTGCCTCCCTGGTCTTCTCTAAGTTAGAGTCGGTTCACCGACGCATGAGGGTGGTGCATGCCATATTTTGTCAGTATCCTCTAACTTCTTTATCTAAGTTCCGCAGCTCAGTCGTTGACAACAACTCCGAACGAGTAGGTTATGCTCGGGAATGCCCAGGTGTTAAGGGCTGTCACCATTGCCTTGGAATTCAGTTTCGTCTGGAGTACAAGTTTGATTCGTCCGAACAACTTCTTTTTGAATGCTTCTCTGACTTCCGAAGTTTTGAAGTCCAAGGCTTGCTGTATGCCCAGGTATTTGTAGGTTTCCTGGGGTCCAAGTGCAGGGAACATTTCCTAATTGAAGAGCTGAATTCCAGGCCCCATATCAACCATCTTGCCTCTCCTGACACAAACTGTCGCACATTTTTCCACTCCAAGTTGCATGCGAACACTCTAAAGGCTGCCACAGTTTCCAGCTGCCTCTTCATTTGATCTACTGTACTTGTGTATAGTTTAAGGTTATCTAAGTATAATTGGTGGCTTATCTGGGTATTGCTCTCTCTGTCATAAACATAGCTGTCCGTGATGTTGTTAAGAAGGCAGCTCAGGGGTTCAAAGCTAGACAGAACCAGAGCAGACTTAGAGAGTCCTCCTGAAAAATTCCCCTTCTATTCTGATTTCACCTGCAGAAATTTCTGCTCCTTGCGTTCTTAGACAAAGGGAGGTTCGCCATGTACTCATTAGTTGTCTCAGCAAGCCCACCACCGAACCAGGAACCCCATACAACTCCATAACCTTCAGTAACCATGAATGTGGAACGGAGTCGAAAGCCTTTCGATAGTCCACGCGATACATAAGTTTCTAAGCTTTTTGCGTGCGTGCTTCGTTACAATATAGTCTGTAACTAAAAGTTCTTTACATCCTCTGGCTCTGCTCTGACATCCATTCTGCTCATACGCGAGAATGTTATGCGCTTTGATGTGCTTATTGATGTGCATTGTCAGGATTGCCGTCATCAGCTTATATAAAGTAGGCAAGCATGTTATAGGCCGATAATTCCTAGGGTCCTGGGAGTCACCACTCTTTGGAAGCAAGTGTGTTACTCCGAGGATGAGTTGTGCACTCACACTAGTAGGGTCTTCAAGGGCGCTTTGGAATAACGTAGCAATAGTGTTATGAGTGCTTTTGAAATACTTCCACCAAAGATTGTGAAGTCTGTCCGGGCCGGGTGCTGCCCAGTTGTTGGATCTCTTAAGTGTTCCCGAGATATCTTCTGCCGTTATAGTGATATCTGGCATATTGTGTTTCGGTATTTTCGACTCCACCTCATCCATCCGAAACGCATTCTCGTCGTGTGATATATCATTCTCCCATATGCCGCTCCAGAATGTGCGCACGTCGTTAGGAAGTGGAGGAGCGCCCTCTGCAGTGTCAGATTGTTCGAGGGTTCTGTAGAATAATTTTGTATTCTTATAGAAGAGAGAATTGTTCTTATACTTCTTCACTCGTTCTTTATATCTTCGAGATTTGTTTCCTAATGCTTTTATTTTTTGTTTCATAGTATCGCAAATAACCGCAATTCTGTTATTGAAATTGGGGTCTTTTGCCCTGATGCAGAACTCTGAAGCAATGAGGTGAACATATCGTAGCAGTTTCCTGGATGGATCGGCAAAATTCAGATAGTGTGTAGGTGCCCAATTTTTTTTCTCAGCTTGACAATCTTTCCTTCGAGGCGCACCTGCCAAGGTGGGGCATTATTGCTTTCGGCGTTTACGTATTCGGGTATGGGCATTGTTCCTTGAATCTCACATGGAGTTACTGCGGCCGAGTAGACCAAATCAACCAGATCATCCAGGTTAGAGACATCACTCATATGCTCATTTACTAGGGAATCGATCTTTTTCATCATTTCAGCCATATCTTGGAACTGACTCATTCTGAGTATTTTTGGCCTGCTGCTTGGATTCATGCCTTTATAATGCATCAGATTTCGGGTGAGGTGGTGTCGGATGTTAATCAGTTGTTCGTCCTCACTATCAGCGTTAGGAAATTGATCTGTTGAAGAGCGCTGCTGATCGGCGCTTCGCCTTTGGTGTTGCTGTACGCGGCCAGCAACTTCCCTTTATAGCGTCAAGTTCGGCTTTCGACATTTTCTGGTTGTTCAGAATCCATTTTACTCTGTTGGACAAGAGTTGAGCCTACGATGTTCGTTGAGAATACCAGTCATTTCAGATCTCAGCTAAAAGTTGTCTATACGTCTTATCACTTTCATTAACCAATTTCGATGCGGTTTCGTTATATATATATATATATATATATATATATATATATATATATATATATATATATATATATATATATATATATATATATATATATATATATATATATATATATATATATATATAACGAAACTGCAGTCTGCCGCGTCTTTTCTCGGCATCCTGCTTAGTTGTAATATTGTGGCTCTTGGGGGCTGCGTGCATGGCGGGCAGATTTGGAAAGGAAGGAAGGATTATTCCTTGATCTACGGATTTTGAATAATTCCTTTTGTCTCAAGTTTACATATAAATATTTATATTTTTCGAACACTTAGAATTCTTTTTAAAACAATCTTTATTTTAACTATGAAATACAAGGTTATTGCTTTATGCTCTAACTATTACTTAATGTTACGTTTACGAAGGATACGCTCTATTTATATGTTCGTATCTTCGTGGGTCCGATTTCTGTATTGTCAGCATTTCTTCATTCACTTCAGTGAACACTGTAGAAGAATTGAGAAATCGAATAATAACCTCTTGTGACGCGATAAGAAATACTCCAGGAGTATTTCAAAAATTGCGTGATGATATGCAAATAAGGACAGAGGCCTGTATTCTTGCAGGTGGAGGACACTTCCATCAATTCATTTAGTTTTTAATTGTTCTTTATTTTCAGTTTGATATTGATAAGTAAAAGTTGAGTCTCAGAAGACGAGTTATCAAAATAAAAGCAAATTTTTGGCATACCTATCGAGTATTTCTATTATTTTTTTATTTAGCGAAGAACATACAATTCAAACAATTCAAAGTCAATAATTTTTCACTCGAAAACGGTTGGAGAGACGAAAAATTTACAGGTTACAGTTTCTAAATTGAACGAAGATGACGAAAATTGATTGTACGCTGATCAGTGGCGTACTGCAAAAAAGTTTAAAAGGGCAAAAGGAGACATGGCTTCGGAAAAGAATACACCTTGTGAATTTCAGTTAAAATCTAGGACGTGTAATGATGGAGGCTGTAAAAAATAGCTTGCATTCCAAATTCTGGCTGAATATCTCAAAAACTGCAGGAGTTTCGAAGAAGAAATTTTTTCCAGAAATTTCAACACCCTATAGCTCCGTAACGAAGCTTTTGCGGACCTATGTTTATAAAAACTATTTTTCTTAAAACTGCACGTAGATTTACCACCTAAAATTGTGACATACTATTATGTAACACCCTGTATAAATACACCATGTTTTCATCAGTGAACGTGTTGAAAAAATCGGTTTGTATCATTTTTGACATCTGAATGATGTCTTGAATGTCGATTTTGATTGAACCTGAACACTATTCCGAGAAATAAATTCTAGAACTGAAATTCGCTATATAATAAGTTAATGAAAGTAGAAGGTATTTAAAAATTCATAATTTTATGATGGTAATAAAACATCATACAATAAACGTGTTTGACGGGCGTTGCAAAAAGCCTTGATGTGCGTCGCCCCAGTTTCATGTATTGTATGAAAATTATTACGGAAACTGGCTCACAAAACATGGACTCATTTCCCCTATCACCCGTTCGGGAATCAGATTAATTATGAGATAATCCAGTGACCCGTCCACCTCGCTTTTCTACCCTTCCGTGACTACTAGTTATATAATACTCCCACTACCTTCCGATGAAACAATTAATGTGTGAATAAGTCAGCAACCGGAAACTTTTAATAAGTCAATTTTGTTCATCGAAAATATTTATGTGAGATTCTGCTTTGTGTCATTGCACTCCAAAAGATATGTATTTACGTAATTGATTTATGAACTAAAATGGATCTTTAACTCATGAAAGAGATCTTGTGTGCTGAAAGATTTATATTGGACTTTACGTGTCAAATTTAGTTGATCTGTAAGTTCAGGTGTTTGGGGGAATCTTATCGATCGTGCAGAAATAAAACGTTATTTCCCACCCCTCGTTCTTAGTAGATAAAGTTAAGATCTTTTTCTTTTCTTCATAAACTTCTATGCTCCGGAGAACTGGGAAACTTAGTTACGGACGGGAAAATATTCGACTTGAAAACCATTCGCTTTGTCTAACCTTGAAAACAAGAAAGGAATCCTCATCCAGCCATTATTCTTGCTTGTCTTGTAAGTTTATCGTGCATTACGCCATTTTCACCACTTAAACTTTCTAAAGTACTCACAGAACTTTGATTAACCAAGGGTACTGTGTTTAGCAAATTCAATTTTGCAGGGATTACAAGAAATGAGGGTGAAAAATCTTTGTTGGACGCCAAAACAAAATTTAGGTACATTTCAATACTCAAGAGCTCGAATATCTATAGGGAAATTTCACCCAGACATTCAATAGCCTGATAAGAATGAAGAAAAGGAAAGGAATTTCTAAGTAATTCAAAGGAGAAATGTGTTTCAATGAGCTGGCATGATTTACGCTTCGTCCTGAGAACTTTGAATAGAATAATATCTCAATATCCAATAAACCAGCTCCGCTAGGAAACTCAGACCACAACCTTATATCTGCTACTGGAACCATTGTGCTGCCGCTAAACCAAGAACCTAAACCACCCAGACGCATTTGGCACTATAACCGTGCTAATTGGGATGATCTGCTTGAATTCTTTTCGTGCTTCCCATTCAGTGATGTTTGCCTTTCAGATCCTGACATCAATGTGTGCATTGAATCTGTTACAGAAACCATTCGTGCAGGAATGGATCTTAACATCCCTCATTCCATCAAAAGACATGGTTCAACAAAGACTGCGAAAGACCCTCTGCAGTCAAGAGCAGAGTTTACAAGCCATGGAAGATAAATCCAACAGAGGAAACAAGAACAACCTCCGTACGAATACGGTACGTATGCAACCTGACAACTGCAAGAGCAGAGGCCAATTCCAACGGAGGGGTAACTAATAAACTCACTGATCAGGCAAGCAGGACAAGACAGTTCTGGTCTATGGCGAAGACTGTCAGAGCCAATTTCTGTAAATCTGCGTTTCCCCCTCTTGTTAGAGAAGACGAAGAAGTATAGCATCAACTTAAAAAGAAAGCCGATCTCTTTGCTCTCGCGTTCTCAAAGAATTCTGTGCTAGATTCATCTAAAACAATACCACCGAACATTTCACCTACAAATTCTTCCATGGCAAATATCAAGTTCTGAGTCCGCACTGTGAGACAGGCTCTCGAGCAGCTGAACTTCAAGAAGTCCCTACGCCAAAACTACCGCCCTGTTGCACTTCTTCCCATTATGTCCAAAGTGACAGAGAGTCTTAAATGATGAACTCAAAAATCTTGAGTTGCAAGGAATTATTAACGACCGTCAGTATGGTTTTCGAAGACAAAGATCGATAAGAGATCTGATCGCCTACGTCACTCATGTTTGTACATCAACGATGGAAAAGTTGAATAAGTAGCTTTCTTTCAAATAAATCAATACAAGTTATGGTCGACGGTATAACATCTAATTGTTTCCGGTTGCAAGCAGGAGTACCTCAGGGATCCATTCTTTCGCCAACCTTGTTTCCGTTGCAGATAAACGATCTTCTGTTATCTACACAGAACAAGATCTTCGGTTTTGCAGATGATTGTCCCTGGTTCCGTCTTTCAGTAGTCTGCGGCCGATTACTGCTGCAGAATCTCAGAGTCAGAGATGTCAATAAATTAATAACTTGAATTCTGACTTACAGAGGATATGAGTGGGGTCAGTTGAACCTGGTGAACTTCAACGCGAGCAAGACCCCAGCAACGTATTATAGAAAGGTCCTGGAGGACCTCCGTTAACGCTGCAAGGCCAATAAATTGCATTCAAAGATTCGATGCACCTTCTCGGAATAACGGTCAACTACGGGTTTCGCTGTCATGAACATGTATCAACAATAGCTAAGTTGGCATGAGCCAAACTTAGTTTTCTTTTCAGAGCCAAGCGATACTTCACGTCATCTCAGCTATGGCTTCTATATAAGGCGCAGATTCGGAATATTGCTTTGGAATATTGTTCCCATGTATGGGGATCTGCGACCAAAAATTCATTGAGGATGTTGGATAGTGTGCAAAACCGGGCTGTACGTCTCATCGACCACCCGGAGATCGTCTGCGATCTCCAATAGCTAGCTCTCAGAAGACAAGTTGCTGACCTTTCTCTGTTTTACAGATACTTCCACGGAAGATGCTCCAAGGAGCTGAGATACCTTGTTCCGGGAAAACTCATGTTTTGCTGCAACACTAGTCTGGCAAGGAGTTCTCATCATATGGCGGTACATTTATCGACCCCTCGAAACTCTCCCTATGAAAATTCCTTTGTTTACAGGGCCGGTGAGCTGTGGAACTCGCTTCTGTCCAACATCTCACCAACATCTTACAATTTGGCCCTCTTCAAGAAGCGAGTAAACAGACACCTCAATTCTTTCCAGGCGCCCACTTATCACAATATGTGTAAACACATTAAAGAATTTTATTTAGGGACCAATATTCAATGTTGAATATTGTTAGATATCTTTACGCATATGGCAATGAATTGCCCTCGTTATCGTTATGTGTAACGGCCAGAAATCACGTGGACTTAATTCTGGAGCCCATAGTGGGACTCTGGCGAGGTGCCCACGGTGAGAATTTCACTTTCATGCAAGATAATGCTCCTACACATACCAGCAACCTCGCGCGACATTATCTTAAAACAAAGGGAATCGCTATTTTGGACTGGCCAGCTTGCTCTCCAAATATAAATCCTATTGAACATTTATGGGATGGTCTCAAAAGCAAAATTAGATCGTGCCAGGATAATCCAAGAACTCCACAACAGCTCATCCAAGCCGCCAAAGAAGAGTGGCAGAATACCACCCCAGAGGAGATCGAAAACCTAATCTAAAGCATT
Source organism: Cryptolaemus montrouzieri (assembly GCA_013387265.2). Lineage (NCBI taxonomy): Eukaryota > Metazoa > Arthropoda > Insecta > Coleoptera > Coccinellidae > Cryptolaemus > Cryptolaemus montrouzieri. Next base: position 30,655,623 of record JABFTP020000185.1, on the reverse strand, counting down.
CCTAGATAGATTCAGGCTTGCATTAGAGCAAAAGGAGGTAATACAAGCTACACCTACTTGAGAAAACAATTTTCAATTTTCTTACTACATGCGGAAAGAGTCTCTTTTGTTAAAATATCTCAAAAAGGATCAGTTCTAACAATCCTTCGAAATTTCGAAAATCCCTGAGGTAATATTCGAAATATCGGGTGATTCCATATAAATTCGATTGTATGTCATCTATGCAATAGAAAAACCACTTCATAAATGAAATAGGTACTGAATTTTCATGCTTTAACGACCCATTAGAAATGATCTTTTATTTTCATATACTCTAAGACAACATGCAGTACTGTGAATTTCTACTACAATTTATTTCCCTTCAATGGAAGGTGCAGAGAAAAACATCCCTCTTTTTGACATCTCAGTGATTGCATTCGCCCCACATTTACATCGCATGTATTCTATAATATATTTATGGATAATCTCGTCTACTGTCAAAATTATCAGTGACCGCAGCCCTTGGAATCGATAAGAATCCATTACATAAATGCACATATCCACTTTGATAAACCCGACAGAGCTCGTCCTTCCAGTTACTCCTGTAGCAAATGAGACGAAAACGACGATTCCGTTGACCGTCGGTCCTCCACTAGGGAGATATTGCCTGAAATTGGTTTAGGGGAGCAACGATATTAAATTAGCCTGTATAGATGTTAAGTTGTCGGTTTCATCCCTCCGAATCGATGTTGGGAGATTGTAGATTACACACTGTACTACTTTGGATCGACCTAACTTGTCAGGAGGTATTATCATGTAAATGGCGGATATATTTCATTACTAGCAGAGTCTAATTCGTCTGGAATACAATAAAACACATGACTCACAAACATGTCAATTTTATATGTCTGCCTAGGTTCTGGGAAACTTGCCATGGTGCTTAACTTTCTCTCTGGTTGCACTAGAATCATGTGATGATGATAACAGGGTTAAATATATTCTCGTAATTTCGAAGAATCATAACGATTTTCATAAATTCATTACGTTTGTCTGAATCGTTCAGAATTTTAAATATAGTATGTATTTATAACAAGGGTTATGATTTTTATACAGAGGAATCTTTGAATTTATGCACATACTTATGCAGCATCGTAGCAAAAATTATGCGTGAAATATGAATTTTTATGCCACGACTTTGGAAGAAAAAGATGTGAATCATCGAAATATCAGGAGAGCATATTATTGCGAAGAATAGAAATTCACGATTTGAATAAAACAGTTGTAAGAGATAACTCAATATTTTACAAGTTTTCTACTCCTCATAGAATTCCATTATCAATAATAAAAACAAGTAATGTGTTTTTAGTAATTTTACTTAATCATTGTGATTCGTAACGCGTTTCACTACACCGCAGCTTCTTCAGACGAATGAATGTACAGAAATTTTGACAACTATATATAGATAAGTATGAGAATATAAATACAAATAATCTTAAGTGATTAAAAGCTCATTTATTTAATAATTTATTTATTTTTTACAACATTTACGGCCTAGCCATTTTAGTTCAACAGATTTGTATATATATATATATATATATATATATATATATATATATATATATATATATATATATATATATATATATATATATATATATATATATATATATATATATATATATATATATATATATATATATATATATATATATATATATATATATATATATATACAGGGTGCTCAACGAAAACTAAACAGGCTATATCTACCATATTCATTTCTAATCAAAACGCAAAAACAGGTCAATTTTTGTTTTAAGGGGGACATCTTTTGGGGTACAAAACTTGTCTGAAATATCAACTCCCTAAGCGAGGGTTGTAATCCTTGAACATTTTTAATGCGGAAGATGGCTCGAGTGATGACTCAAAAGAAAGGTGATATCTTTGTCTACATCGCCTTGAACAAAATTATTTTCTTATTTAAAAGCTGTAAAAGATACAGGGTGAGCAACTGAAAGATAAGGAAGGCTATTTCCCTAAGACTATTCAAGTTTCAATGAAATAAAATGGAACAGATCCATACTGATCAATGGCAGTCATCATCAAGTACCATCCTCATCTCGAATTTCAACCCCTAGAGGGTAGATGGGTCGAGTGATACCTCGAAAGAAAGATATTATCTTTGTCTGCATCCCCGTGAACGAATTTTCATTTTTGATTGAAAACTGTAGAAGATACAGAGTCAGCTACTGAAAAATAGAGGAGACTATCGCCCTAAGCTATTCAAGTGTTAGTGCAAAAAAATGGAACAGATTCATTCCAGATCAAAGGCTGTCATCTCTGATCTAAATGAATCTATTTCAGTGTTTCGCACTAATACTCCAATAGTCTTGAGGCGATAGTCTTCTCTATTTTTCAGTGGCCCACTCTGTATCTTCTACAGTTTTCAATCAAAAACTAAAATTCTTTCACGGGGATACAAACAAAGATAATACATTTCTTTCGAGGTATCACTCGACCCATCTACCCTGTTACAAATTTTCAAGGGTGGTCACCCCTGCTCTAGGAGTTGAAATTCAAGATGAGGATGGTACTTGATGATAACTGCCATTGATCAGCATGGATTTGTTCCATTATACTTCACTGAAACTTGACTAGCCTCAGGTAAATAGTCTTCCCTATCTTTCAGTTGCTCGCCCTGTATCTTTTACAGTTTTCAATTAAAAATAGAAATTTGTTCAAGGCAATGTAGACAAAGATACCACTTTTTTTTTGAGGCATCACTCGACCCATCTTCCGTATTCAAAATGTTCAAGGATTGCAACCCCCGCTTAGGGGGTTCCGAAACCACTCAAGTGCCACTCCGTCCACTCCTACAGCTTAAAGTTTTAAAATCTGAACAAACTGAGAGAACCTTTCAAAGGAAAATCCATGTATGCGGAGTCGACTTGTAATTTCTCTTCCAAGGCATCGCCTATATCTTGCACGTTAGACACACGATCAGTGGTGTCCGACCTTCCCATCATGAACCCGTGTTGCTCTCCTATGATAATTATATTGAAAACTGGAGTTGATTGATTGGTTATTATAGATTCTAATATTTTGGAATATAAGATATTTTATTGATTGGTCTATAGTTTCTTACCACTCTTATATACAGAGTGACATACGAGGATTTCCAAAAAATGGGTTATGCTCAGTTCCAATGATAACTTAAAAATATTGCATATTGGATTGGATAAACTATGCAAACATCGTTTTAAAAACAATGCCGGAATATTGTCAGGACCAAAATCTGTTTTATCCTGAAGCGAAGCTAACTCCTTCGAAACCTCATCAATTGATACTTCAAGTGAAGTTACATTAATACTATTTGGAAAGACATAATTCTATCCGGTGACATTCATTGGGTTGCTTCTTCTTCTTCTTAAGTGGTTATTGATGACAGGTATATCCAATAAAATTAAGTAATAGATTGCTCCCTGAAGAGATTCAATAGAGATGTAGGGCTTATTGATGAGTCTACCTGAGTATTTTTGTTTGTTGATTTCTAAAGTGTCCCAAAGATCTACCTTGCAATATTTATTATCTTTATGCAAAATTTCAAACTGAGGGTCGAAAGAGTGAATACTTCCTAGGAGATGATTCGCGTAATTCGAATCTGATTTTTTATTCGGAAACTGATTTTAGTTTCTCACTTGTAATGCCAACGTATGTTAAGGTGTTGAATTTTTGTTTCAATTTATCGACAGGGTAAACTTCATTTAATGCGATTCTACTTTGTTTTTATTTAGAATATTATTTATTATTTTGGGATTGTAACCATTATTTTTAGCTATTTGTTTAATCAAATTCAATTCTTTATTGAAATTTTTTGGTGATAACGGGATGTTTATCAATCTATGAATAATTTAGAGAAATTAATTCATAATCATCCACTTAGTAAATATTGTTTATACTGGTATCGCTATGTAGACGATATCATTATTTACCTCACAGAAACAGATAGACAGTTAAAATTTTTGAAGATGATATAAATTTATTACATCCAAAAATTGAATTGATAAATAGAATAGAACGCAATAATTCAATAAATTTCTTAGACGTAACAATTTCTAATGAAAATGGAAAACATGTTCTCGCAATTTACCATTAGCCGTCACATACAGATATTATAATACATAACTCGTCGTGTAATCCGTATCAACATAGAATGTCAGCATTCAACAGTTTTATTCATAGATTGATTAACATCCCGTTATCACCATCATCAATTTCAACAAAGAATTAAATTTGATTCAACAAATAGTTGAAAATAATGGTTACAATCCCAAACTTATAAATAATATTTTAAATAAAAAACAAAGTAGAAGCGCATTGAATGAAGTGTACCATGTCGATAAATTGAAACAAAAATTCAACACCTTAACCTACGTTGGCATTACAAGTGACAAACCGAAATCATTCTTGAGTAGCAATGATTTCAACATAGCTTTCAAACGAATAATAGCTTAAGCAAATATATAAAAATAATAAAACCAAATCAGATAAAAATAATAAATCAGGTGTTTGAAGATTGAATTGCAATGACTGTAATAATTTCTACATTGGTAGCACAAATAGAAATCTTAATATTAGAATATCGGAACATAAACGCAGTTTTTCAAATAGAAAATAAGATTCAAATTACGCGAATCATCTCCTAGATAATAGTCACTCTTTCGACCCGTTCGAAATTTTTGCATACAGATAATAAATATTGGAAGGTAGATCTTTGGGAAACTTTGGAAATCAACAAAAAAGAACACTCAGGTAGACTCATCAATGAATAAGTCGATTTAAGCTCTTCACCTCTATTGAATCTCTTCAGGGAGCAATCTATTCCTTAATTTTATTGGATATACCTGTCATCAATAACCACTTAGGAAGGCGCAACCCAATAAGCTTTTAGTTAGTTAAGAACATTTGTATTTAGTTTCTCATTTTCATTTATATATAGTTGTCATAATTTCTGTACATTCATTCGTCTTCAGAAGCGGTGTAGTGAAAGCGTTACTAATCACAATGATTAAGTAAAATTCCTAAAAACACATTACTCGTTTTTATGCAATTTTAAAAAAGCTATCATGTCAGGATTCAAATCGTTATGAAACTGTTTCATACAAAAGTACTCGAGTACTTCCCAGCACTACATATGACCATGATGAAATGTAAGAAAACTGATGGATGTTGACATTCGGCATTCAATGAAACTGGAAGCAATAAAACCTTCTTTTTTAAATTAATGAACTAAAGTAAGTGTTAGAAATTTCCACTATTCATTTCAAAAAATACTGTAAGGCGGCGATTCATTGAGGTTAGGTTAGGTTAGATTTTCTTATTCTCTCATATCTAGCTGAAACGCGTGCAACAAGTTTTGAGTATACAGATTTTCAAATGGTCTCAGATGAAGTATTCTAGGGGATTCAGATCCGGGGATCGTGGATTCCAAGCTACAGGACTACCTCTACCATTCCACATCTATTGCGATATTCTGCATTCAAATGCTTCCTCGCAATGACTCCAGAAGACGGAAGAGCACCAGCATGCATAAACTACATTCTCATTTTATTCGCACAAATCACATCATCGAAAAAATCAACCAGTGTTCTGCAGGGAGTTAAGGTATGCTAGAGTTGAGTCTGTAAGGTAGAATTACTGGCCTCAATAATCTGCCATCATACCAACCTAATCAAAGATTGATAGAAAACTTTTATCAGTGACTTCACTCACTTGTCTCACGAGGGTTTCCTTCAGCCCACACGTAGTCGTTGGAAATTCAATATACACTCTCGCGTAATTCCTTCTTCGTCTGTAAACTAAAAATTCCTACAAAATTCAACATTTAGAGCATATTTGGCAAAATTCGAGCCTTCTGGCTGTATTTTCTGCTTTGAGGGCTTCAATTCTCTGGATATGATAGGGGTATAACAGCTGTTCATGCAAAACTTCTCTGAATGTGATATGCCAACCTCTAGAGATACCCTTCGAGTGCTGGTTCTTGGATTATAAGGGACTTCATCCATAATAAGTACTTCATTTGTCGGTATCCTAACAAATCGATCTGGTCCAGAATTTTTATTGGCTAGTCGAAACCGTTCGATTCCAGATTCCACGTAACGAACTGTCAATGGAAACCAGAAATTTTCTCTGAAGGAACACTTCTATTAGGAAAAGCTGCAAGATAGAGTTTTCTGGCTTCAGCTGCGTTACTACCTGATCGACCATAAAATAAATGAATATCAGCCAATTCCTGAAAATTTTTCTAAATTCTAACGTTTCGATATACCAAAAACTATGTATTATTGACCAAAATCAATTATGACAAGTCTCCTTCATGTTACTGTGGATACTAGCTATATTAGGTTTCACTTGAAACTACCCGTAATATGATGGCCCAAAAAGTTGCAGGTCATTTGAATATCTACATAAAATGAACACTCCATATATTCAAACTCAAATGTGGTAAAAACTTCTCAAAAAGGTCTTTTTTCCAGTTTTTGTGGAAAATTATGAAAACAGTTTCCTGCCGACTTTTGCATTTCAGATTATCTGCCCGGACTTCCGTTAATTCAAAAACGCGTGCCTTCTCATGATAATCAGTTTTTACTCGAAACCTGTTGCGATTTCGAAAAAACTTCAAGAGACAAAGGAAATTTAAAAAATCATTTCAATAAATTTTAAAAAGATGTAGCATCACCCTAATAAATATCACCCTGAAATTACTTGACACATCTACGGAATTGATAAGTGAAAACATTCATTTTCTGCACATTGGACCTAGATCCTTTGAAAACTGAAAGAGTTACGTATAGAAACGTAAAAATCTGAACTTAACAACCTGCATCTTGTTTGATTTTTTGTTCATATTTTTTTCTGAGAATTCTCCTATAGAAATTAATTACTGCATACCTGAAACACCCTATATAATAGAATGCGGAGAAGCGCCTCCAAAATTACTTTTTTGAAATTCGCGAACTATTCACGAGTGAAAATTCACTCCTGATTTATTCTGCAACTCTATTTATACCATGTGCTAAAAGTAAAATATGAATGATATTTGTATAAAGCATTTTCATATGACTTCCAGCTTTAATCATATAGGAAGCGGCATCACTCGACAATATTCGGAGCAAAAAATTTCATGAAATGGCTTCCTACAGACTCCATGACCTCTTACGAAATCGAACATGTTCAGATTCGTGCCTACAGTCTGAAATCGAAGACAAAGAGATGCTGAGTATGAAGTCTGACCTAGCAATACCCAAAGCCAACATGGAGCTGCCATTCCAGATCATCATTCCTAGCTGACTGTAATGAGCAGTTCCAAGAACCGTCCACTTCAGGGCCCCTGTACGTGCATAGACGGCTCCAAAACTGCAAAAGGTGTTGAAGCCGGCGTATATGGTCGAGGTGCTGCCTAGGAATAGTCGATCTGTCTTGGCGCGCTTGCGACTGCTTTCAGGCAGAAATATTCGCCATTGACTACTACGTTAACCTCCTGCTTGCGGGGGGAATATCAAATAGATCAATGAAAATCATCACTGATAGCCAAGCTTTACTGAAGGCATTAGCATCCGTCACTTTCACGTCACTTATGCAGCAGGAATGTCGCTCCGCTCTCACCAAACTGGGAGGATGGAATAGGCTACGTCTGATGTGGGATACTCAGACACTCGGGTATTGAGGGCAATGAGAAGGCGGACTAATTGGCTTGGAATTCATTGGACCAGTACATGGGCATGGAAATCTTCTGGAGACTGCAAGGATGTAAAATAACTGGTGGTTGGACCTGAAAGTACTAGAGCACTGGCTGAGCCTCTCAAGTCTCAGACACTCTCGTCTTGCCATAAGTAATCCTTTCACTGCGAGAGCTAAGGCTTGGCTTAATCTCTCCAGGCTGGACCTGAAAGTTCTTATTGCAATATTAACGCAGCATTGATCACTCAGAAATAAACTAAATAAGTAAGAATTGATTGAGAACCCTTCATGTAGACTATGGGAAGAAGAGATAGAATCAATAGAACACGTTATGTACGAATGCCTAGCTGGGGACAGAGTCATGGTTGAGGAACTTGGATCTAACAAACTGAAGCTGACAGAGCTTAATAAACTCTCACCTACGTATCCTTTACACGAAGGAGCTTTTGGGTGAAATTTAGGGTAGAGTGTTCCACAATAGACCATTGGGTCGCAGTGGCCAGACTGTTAGGCAGCCTTCACTCATTATTTATATCTATTTATATACCCATCTCTGTTTCATTCAAAAACATAAATTTAATTTTGTCCAAATTAAGTTTCAACTTATTGTGTTTCAACCAAGGTGCATAGGTTCTAAAGTCAGAGTTTATTAGTATTTCAAGTTCTTCTGTACTATTACATCTGTAAAATAGAGCTTTACCTTGGGCAAACCTCTAATTTCTAAAGAATTTCAGGATAAGAACATATAAGGAATATATAAAGTTCTTTCCATGTCACTAAATTGTCCCCAAAATTAACATATTGTGTTCTATCTAGTAGATATGGTTTCAAAATGTCATATATTTTTCATTACTCATCCATGTTAATATATTTATATTTAAATGCTATCATGCCTTTTTTACAATAAGTTCGATTATTATGAAGGTATAGCTCATTACAGTAATTGACCCATATGATATTCTCTGCCGGATTCATAGAAAGGACTAATCTTAGTCACTTTAAGTCCTTCTGGTAACCGAAGATGAACGGTTTATTCACTTACTTTGTCAGAATAGGTACAATGTTCTTCTTTGTATTATTTATGTCGCTCACAGATATTTGATCGTGACCTGGCGCAGCATTCTCCCTTAATTCCGATAAAACACCTTTAATCTCTTGTGCATCGGTAAACTCCATTTATAAACTAACATCATAGTAAACTTCTACAAAATTATAGTCTCCTTTAGTTCATTAAAATGATCTCTAGTAGGCTATGGCATCATTTGAATTTCTATTGATTTCAAAAATTTATTATTCACTATATAAATGAAAATCAAAGCTAGCATGACCGGTTTTATACATAGAAAAACGATTCATCTAATAAAAATGTTAAAACATACCAAAACTGACTGAGTATCACAAATATCTTGTTTCAGTATTTCAGTGAATACAGGCTGTTCGTAAAGTGATCTAGAAATCTATGAATTAAGACATTTCCAGTAATGAAACAAAAATCAAGAGATAAACTATATATTTTGTAATTATTTCGATACTAAGAAAACTTCTCAAATTATCAACCAGTTGAAATATGATCCCGCATCAAGCCTCGATAAATTTGTCGTATCGGCAGTAGATATTCCTGTTGCCTTTCTTCAGCTATTGTTAATTATAAACCTTTTCTTTTATCATTCCCGAAAGAACAAAATTTATCCCTGTAAGATTTAGTGTGATTTAGTGAATAAATAAACTATTGTGACCTATTTAACGGTTTGGAAAATGATCATTAAGCCAATATAACGATTCTAGCGTTATACTCTAGTCAACCACAATAAAAATGGAGAATTTATCATTCTGCAACAGTAATGTTGTGGATAGCAAGCAAGAATTCGTTTCAAATACTCTAAAAAGTTATGTCGATCCAAATTTTTCTCTGAAAAGAAATTGTTCTATCATTTACCATTGAACGTTGAGTTCCTTCGTCTTCTTAGAATGCCACTCCAGACGTTGATGATTATTTTGACTGTTATGACTTCATTTGCTGCAATTCGGAAAATTGTGTTGAGGTCTCTTTAAACTACGATATCAAGTTGTTAAGCCAGAATATTCACCATAGTTCTGGAACTATTTCTCCTTGAATTTCACTTATTAAAATGCGATTAGCCTGTACCTGCCTTGATTCCTCATTCTATGACCCAAGTATTGAAGTTTTGTCTTCATTCTCCTGAGCACTTCTTTATTGGTGAATTCGTTCACCCATAGCATCTCCAGAATTTTTGTGTATCGCCATGGTTCGAAAGTTTTTAGTGTCCATATTTTTGCAGTACAAAAGCACTGAATTCAAATAGCATTTCAGGAATCCTTTTTCGTTTCTAGGGTAGGGACGTGGCATTTAAACCCAGAGTCCATCACCAGAACGCACTTTTGGTCTTTCCAATCGGACGTCGGATCTCCTGAAAGTTGTCCCAATCTTTGTTTATCATAGACAAGTGTATTGCGAGACTCGTACTATTCATGTTCGGTTTATGAACAGATAAACTCCTGTGATGATTTCCTTGCTGATCGTCATGCATGTTCGGTGGTGTTTATATCAAGTCTATGGTTGCTACTTGTCTCAGTGACTTTGCCTATTAGGTTTTGTCTGCGTATTGCAACTTGTTAAGTTTGACTCCGTGAATCGAAATTCCTAGGTCAATATATGTCCGTACTTCCATAAAATGTGCCCCACCTACTGATACAATGTTAACTGCGAAGTTTTGCACCCTTAACCTACCCTGCGGAAGACCTCTTCTCCATGGTTTCCATTTGATCTGAGTACGGCTGATGAAATCCAATATAAATTGGCGATTATTCTAACCCAACTTTTTGAAATCCTTTTCCTCTTTAATTTGTGATGATATGAGTTCAAAAACACAGAGAAAAATATAATAATATTCTATTTTTTTGAATTTTCTATAGTAGCAGAGGTTTGAGAAAAAGTTCCATAAATGAAACATGGCGCCAATTGGGACGAATAAAATATTTGATAGAACGTATTGAAATCTATCATCTGAATAGCGACATACCGAAATTGAAACTATTACTCAATTTGATCATGATAACTCCTAATACAGTCAATGAGATGTAGATTTATGCGACAAATACCGCAGCCAAATGTTGTGTTTTTCTTGCACTTTTTGCATGTTTTGTTTTACCGAGCTTGGATAGTGCAAAACATTCCTGTTATGTGAAATTGTATTGAGAACATTACGGAATGCCTCATCTCTCTGTTTCGGTCGGCCCATAGTTGTTTTTCTTTTGTATTGAGGAGTAGATAAGTAATGGCTACGTTTCGTGTAAAGTCAAGAGAGTCCAGTGGTTATTCTACTGAATTTTGACTGATAGTTGAAGATTTCTGTTTCTTCATCTGCATTTGATGAATTAGCGAGGCATTAGCAAAAGATGCTGACAGCATATGGCTGAAGACTTGCCAATACCACTTATTTTCTCAGTTTTACGCGACATTTCTCGCCGGCTCGGTGGCGTATGGGATATGATGCTCGTCTCCTACGCAGAGTTACCTGAGTTCAATCCCCACAAAGTCTGTGCGATTTTTCGGATTCTGGGAATCGCTTGAGTGTCCATCTTTCGGAGGAGATGTAAAGCTGTCGGTCCTGTCTAGCAGAGATGTGTTGGACATTAAAGATCCCTTCCCTCGACACGATAGGGGTTCGACAAAACTCCTGGGTTAGTGAGGGGACAGAATTCCCCGGCGTGTCATTAGCCGAAAGGCAGAAATAGAGCACGTTAAAGGAAAAACAAACAAACAAACAAACGCGACATTTCGAAATGTTTCCATCCATTAGATCAGTTCCTCCCATGATAGTGTTATAGAGATCATGCATATTGTCGTTGCGCTTGTAAAAATCGCTATGTGAATTTTTGCCTTTTTCTGTTTATTGCGCCAACAACTTCTATTTTTCATGCTTTTTAACCCCCAAAACGGATATGTGTAATTTTCAACGACCTTACAAATTAACATAAACCGCGATGTGTACGTCTTGATGGTTGATTACTTTACATAGTCGCTTTGTTCCCAATTGCACATGACTATTTTATTTCGACTTCAATTCCACGATCATGAGTCACCTTGTACTTATTCTTCAATATCGTTATGTGATTCATCGACACATAGCGGATTTATTCTGTAGGATTCAACAAGATTCAGCGCAATTTCTTAGTGCATTTTCGCTAGTACTTGGGAGTGTTGTTATATTCAGTTACTATTATTGTTTTCATCACTAAATTATTGATGTGCTTTTTTGTGGACAGTGAAGTGATAGCAGGTATGCCTACATAGTTCTGTTTTTCATGAAGTTAATTTGAATGTATTGTGAATTGACAGGATACTATATTAGATAGATATACTAGTTTTCGACTTTAGGTGGGAAACATTCGTTTTTTGGTTATGTAAACGGTGCCTTTAGTTTAGAGTTTGAAATGGAATTCACTCATTGTGCATCAAATTCTTTCTTGAGTCTGATATTGCAGTAGATATTGAATCATTCAAATAATTACCTTCTGATTTCTCAATAATTTAATTGCTGACAATGTTGCGTCAAAAGTACTCAAATAACTTTTATGTGTATGTAAAGGACATTTTGAAAAATATTCTGCCAAAACTTCTCATATTGCATTATTTTTTTATCAGCCCTTTGGGCAGGTATCTTACGATAACTTCCAAATGATTGATTCGGTGCTCATTTTACAGAGAAACATGCCGTTACCTCTGTTCAGTAGGGCTCAAAGAATAATTGCTGTTGTGTGTGTGCTGTTTCTGCGCCACCGTCAAGAAATGTGGTTACACAAAATTCGTGTTTGTGCTCACTACCAGATACAATTATTATGGAACAGATTGACTTTCTTATTAGAAGACGTGATTTCACAAGATTTAGGATTTATCGGAATAGCTATGGAAGAAGAAATAAAATGACCAAGAAAAACAATGATTCAGAATTTGTTGACAATACTGATGAATATACCGATAAAAATATTGATGAGAATATCGAGGAACAACCTTATGGAAATAGAGATATGATACTGAATGAAGAAGTAACAATGAGGGAGGAAAATATCGTTGAAGAATCTGTCGAACATATTAATGAAGAGACGAATGCAAATATTGATGTGAATGTCGATGAACAACATTTTGGGAATCAAAAAATCATTTTGAATGAATGCACCGGCATCTTTGATATAGTGGAGGATAGTAGCAGTTCACAGGACGAAAACATGGATGAAACAATGCCAACAAAATACAATAAGAAAAATAATCAGAGAGATTACTCGGAAAAATATACGAAGTAATGAAAACCATCATAAATGACAACGAAGAGAAAATCGTCAGATAAATGCACAGAAAGAAGAAAAAGGCATAAGAGAAAAGCCTTGCACCCAGCTGAAAAGGAAACCGATAGGAGTTTTTTATGTGCGGCTATTGTCGACAATATAAGAAAATATTTGTTTCATTAAAAGAAAAATTTTCGTCGAGACAAAGTCAGTATTTTCTTGTGAATAGGGTGTTCGATGATTGGAACAGGTTTTTTAGTGATGTGGTGGACTCAAATTCGGTTAATAAATTCAAAAATGAATTGCACTTTCTTTTGTTTAATTAGATTTCGTTTTTGACATAAGTGGATTTAGTTATTATATATGTGTGCATATTTAATTATGGCTAAGCTGTGCTTGCAATACTATATAAATGATTTTTTGTTATTAGGCTCTTAAAGGACTTGTCCTCAGCCTTAAATTACTTCAATAATAATAATAATAATAATATTTCCGGCAGTTAAAGTCATGGGAAGCTAAAAAATCTTACATCAATGAATTAGTACAAATTCGAAAAACCACTCGACGGCGGCCAGATACTATTGACGATAATTCGAAGAAATATTATGGGTTCGATTGTTTTTTACCAGGTTTGAATGGGCAAAAAATCCGCGTATGCAAGAAATTTTTTTTGCCGATTTTTGATTTGAAAAGAGACGTATTTCAAGAATGGATCAGGACAGGAGATATAGCTGAAACTCCCAACAGTGAGATACAAAAAATTGACAATAAGTCATTCCCTAAGAATGAAGGGTCGAAATGTTCAAAATCGAAATCGGTAATAATGTGACTGAAAAATATTCCAAAAATACTCAGCCACTACTATCGAGCAGAAAGTAAGCGAATATACGTTGAGGATTCTTTTATATCCAAAACGCATATATAAAGTTTATGTTCAGTGGAGCCAAAGTAATAATATTCACGCTGTAAAGAGAGAAAAATTCCTCGAAGTATTGGAGGCTTAAAAAATTTCAATTTTGAAACCTAGAAAAGACCAGTGCGACGTGTGTGTAGCATACAAAGAAGGAAATGTTACCGAGGACTAATCCAACATAAAATACTAAGCATTCACCAACTTCCTTACACTCTCTCTGTCTAAAATCATGAGCCATCTCCTGAGTATTCTTTTCAACATTTTAAAATTCTGTGTAATTTTCAAATCCGAAGAAAGAGAGTTGAAAATTCTGGAGGCAAGATAATAAAAACTTTTTTGAGCAACTGTTTGAACTTTTGGAACCCGAAAAGACAACTGACAATACCTTGTATTGTCATGATCTAGAGGAGATTGGCATGGTGTATTTTTAAACGGTTTTATTTAGCTTACCCCGTTTGTTTTATTTATTCTTGGGTTAAATTTAGTAATTCAAATTTCACCCTCTTCCTGTCAACCGATTAATCTGAAATTTTGTATACACTTTGGATTTTGGTGACAATACAATTATATTTATTCATTATCATTATAAATACAAGATGGCCGCCGCTACAAAAAGGCGGATAATTTATGTTTTATTAATCCCATCAATATGGGTATCAAATGAAAGGGCTCAACAAGCAGAATACAATATACTATAAAAAATTGAAATCCAAGATGGCGGCCGCTACAAAATGGCGGATAACATAGCTTTTATCAATCCCATCAATATGGGTATCAAATGAAAGAGCTCAACAATCAGAATACAATATACTATAAAAAATTGAAATCCAATATGGCGGCCGCTACAAAATGGCGGATAACGTAGGTTTTATCAATCCTATCAATATGGGTATCAAATGAAAGTGCTCAACCAGTAGAATACAATGTATCCAGCCTGAATTCACCACCCAAGTCAAGATTTTGTATCGTGTTGAGGACTGTGTGGCGTTAGGGTGGCTAAAAATGATACGTCGTTAGCGGTACACCACCCAAGTTAAGGTGAAAGGTTAGAACGCGCCGAGAACTGTATGGCATTAGGGTGGATAAAAATGATATGTCGTTAGCGTTTTCCCCTCAAGACTCAGGCGCATCTTGTTGTACATAGCCTTGCCCCTTTATTGGACCTCTGGGGGGGTCGACCGTTTAAATGTCCATTACTCGTAGGAACAAAATGGTAAAAAAATATAAAAATACAAACATAAATAAAACAGAAACTGCAACACAACGTAAACGAAGGCTTCAAAAAGCGAAAGAAAAGTATCAAGCAAAACGAGCTAAAGAAAGTAAAGGTGATAGAAAAAGTCGATTACAGAAACGACGGGAACAATTAGCGTCAAAAACACCTGAGCAATATGAGGCCAGGTTAAAAAAGCAACGTCAGCGATGTACACAAATGACGGCGTCAGAAACGCCTGAAGAATATGAAGCCAGGTTAACAAAACAACGCGAGCGATATACACAGATGGTAGCGTCAGAAACGCCTGAAGCATATGAAGCCAGGTTAACAAAACAACGGGAGCAATATACACAGATGGTAGCGTCAGAAACGCCTGAAGAATATGAAGTTAGATTAATACAAAGCCGTGAAAGACAAAGACAGCAGTTGGGTTCAGAAACGCCTAAACATCGCGATACGAGGTTAAGTAAACAACGAGAGCGTACCCAGCAATGCAGAGCTAATAATCTGCAGGCATTCGAGAATGCTATTAACACAATTTGTATACATGTCAAGCCTACGTGGCTCTTAGTAGAGTAAGATCTTTGCAGGGACTACGTATAGAGGAGTTGGATTGCAATAAACTAACGGGCAAGAAACCTTGCAATAATGAAGCACTAAATGAATTAAAAAGAATGCGAAATAAAAACTAAAAACTAGAAAATAAAAATAGGTAAAAAAACTTTTTAAGTTAAACGGTTTTATGTTAAACATACATTGCACTGTTTAAGATAAATGTACTAAAAACCAAAAAATAATAAAATAGATACAGTCGTGGGAATTATAAACATATGCATAGACTAGACTAAAATAAAACCGTGGGGCACGTCAATTGTCTACAATCGTTGATTAAAATGTTTGTTTTGTAATGTTACACTATAATTATTAGGCAGTTGTGCAACCGACAACGATGGACGTGTGATAAGTAGGGCTAGAATGTGGAAACAAGCTAGCAAGCTCGATTATAAGCGAGTTTTAGGGTTTCATAGTGGTGAGCGAGTAGTACTTTTGTCATATGTTTTGTCGATTAAAGACAAACAACAAGCAGTGAAACGATTCCTCGCCAGCCAGCAGTGTGAATGTCCAACGATAAACTAGTTAAAACATCTCTTTTATTTACATGGAGTGTATAACTATTAGAATTTCCATGAGCAAGAAAATAGTAAATAATTTCCTCACCGTCTGCGGGCCAACTGCCTAACGACGAATTAAACGATTCTTCTATCGCACATTAAGTCGATAATTTGTAGACAATTGACGTGCCCCACGGTTTTATTTTAGTCTAGTCTATGCATATGTTTATAATTCCCACGACTGTATCTATTTTATTATTTCTTGGTTTTTAGTACATTTATCTTAAACAGTGCAATGTATGTTTAACATAAAACCGTTTAACTTAAAAAGTTTTTTTACCTATTTTTATTTCTCAAATGCATTAAGATGAAGAAGCAGTATAATTGATATATATCCCATACATTAGCCAGATTTTAAAGGAGCAGAGTAGGAAATCGAATATCTTTCGTGAACATAATTTCTAGTAACCATATCTGTTGAATAACGATTTTGTTTAGTACGTTACTATATGCAGCTCCCCAGGCTATCGATCCGTAACACAGTTGCGACTCCACAAGTGCATTATACACGATTCTTAAATGATCTATTTCCAGTATATTTGATAAGTGCTTGAACCTGGACACCAGTCCTCGCAGTTTCAAAATCAACCCGTTTATGTGGCTTTTCCACTTCAAGTGCGAATCTAATACTATGCCGAGATATTAACATTCATGAGTACTAGGTATTTCAAAGGTGGAACTACTTCTCGTATTCTCAGAGGCATTTCCACAGGGGGCGATCTCTTGTCATTTGAGAAGGGAATATATTTAGTTTTTCTCGAAGTTACCATTGAGCAAATGCTCATCCATCCACAATTTAATAATAAGAAAGTCCGATTCTGCCGCTCGCCTCAATTCCGTCCAGCTCCTTCCCGAATAAACAATGGCCGTATCATCAGCAAACCTGATGAGCCTACCCCTGATACTCAAGGCAAAGAGACCAATTATATACAAACAAAAGAATATCCGCCTCAGAACGGTTCCTTGCGGTACTCCACATTTTAACGGCAGTTCATCACTAAATGTATTCTCAATTTTTACAAATTGTTTTCGATTTGACAGATAACTTCGTATCAATCCCACTCCTATCTCACGAGTACCCAACTATTTTGATCTCAAATCATCTTGGGATAAGTATCACTCATTTCCAGAAGTTTTTCCGATAATACACGATCTTCAAAATCCACCTAACCTGAGATTGAACTCCAGGAAACATATTTGGTCGATTGATTTTTTACGTACACGGATGAAGGCTGTTGATCTTTGAAAAACTAAATGGCTGGAAGTTGATGTTTTCAATAAAGTTCTCATAGAGGATCCTTTCAAAAGGGTTGCAGGTTTCGATATAAGTAGGCAAAATTGGTGTACATTAAATCGTCCCAGGACAGGACATGGTCGTAGTAATAGTATGTTGTTCAAATGGAATACTGTAGAAAGTCCGGCATGTGAATGTGGCGCAGCTGAAGAAACAATAAGACATTTAGTCCTCGATTGTCCTATTTACCATTCTACGGGTGGTTTTCAAGAAATTCATTTCGTTTCAGATAATTTCATTAACTGGGTAGAGAACTTCAAGTCTATTTAGGAGACTAGCTTTTGAATCTTGAGGTTATTATGGGCTACACCCCCGAATGTGTATGAGATGTTCCCTGTTGAAAAACAGCGGAGCATTAGTTAAGTTCTTAGATAAGGCTAGAACTGCACCCCCTTAGGGCTTTATTCCAATGGTTTATGAGATATTCCTTGTTGAAAAACATATGATCAACAACTATTACCATTCTTCTTATAAATTTTCTTATCTCAAATACAGATAGAACTGAGAAGTCGTATATTGAATATATTTCTGCTCAGTTACAATCTCCCATAAGCTTCCAGTTTTGGCTAATTTATACGATTCGGGACAGGCCGAAATGAAATGCATATTCCCCCAAACTTCTCTAATGGCTGCATGTATATCAAATGCCGTTGGTCCCTATGAAACTTTGTATGAATATTAATATCCTGTGGAAATTCTGAGCGACCTGACGAGGATGTTCCACAACTTTTAATGTCGGACGAAAAGTTTCCGAGACCAGCAAATTTCCAAATTATCCAACTTACACCGAAAGAAAAATTAAATTTCTTTTTTTATGGTTTCCAAATGAGTTCAGCTTATCCCTCAATTTTTTTTCATGAAATATGTTTCGTCAGAATGCTGCAAATTGACGTTTCTACATAGTGGCGTGAATTTCCTACATGATAAACAAATACAATCTTTAAATCAGTAGCACTGTACTCATAAATGGATATTTCATCGAATATTTTTTATTTACTAACCGACAAGTTTTATCATTTCCAAATTTGAATGAATTTCCAAACCTTTCACCTGATCTTTTAGTTGTTTTTACTAATTCACAGTGAATCTCAGCAAATAGACAAGCAACAAAATATATTGATTCGTTTAATCAACAGTGCATACTGTTAAAATCATGATTTTTTACAGTATGCCCATATATTCTGTACCTTCGTAACGATATCAACCTTCCGATTCCTGAAGCCTTTTCCAAAATCATCAGAATAAAAATAGTAAAAGAAAGAATCTACCAGATATTCCGATAATTATGATCGAAAGTGTACACAATCAATTATAATTTTCGCAGCTTGTTCGAATTTTCCGATTTTTCTTTCTGACGACGCCAAATTTCCATCCATTGAGTTTTCTTCAAACCAAAACAAAAAAAAACAACATTTTCGATAGAGAACTTCAATCTAATGTTTTCAAATGAAGGGCTTGGTTATTATGGCAGGTAGAATTCAGGGCCGGTGTAAGATGAATTTGCATGTGCAATAGCAAGCTCTTTAATAAATAATTGGTTCATAATCATTCTGATGTGGTTTCAAACACTAACTTCGTATCCATTAGCGGAATTTGTAAAATAGCTCTCATTCCAAAGGTCTCACAATGTATTCATTGTAAAATCAACAACTATGTAGTTAAATAAGATAAAAAACACAAGGTTTAACTTTAATCTACTGTTTATTTGAAAAAATTCGACGACGTTTCGCTGACACAGCAGCTTTATCAACAATGATAAACAGAATGAAGAGTATGGTATTATAAACAAATCGTAGAACAAGTTGGATGAATAACAGGAAAATCCACACCGAGCCAATGTACAGTTAGTATGAAAGATAATAAAAACTTATTAAACAAGTTAAGTAGGGGTGAGTAATTCACATCTACCTGTTCATTCAAAAGCTTGTCCGAATGTTTGTATCTATTTATTTCTAATGCTTGAATTCGATTCATCAGATTACAATAATAGATTCAAAATTAGATCAATAATACATAATAAATATACCATCCAATACCGGAAATTAAAGTTTCTCGTGTCACGAAAACCGAAACCTACTCCACGTAAAACTAAATTTTCTGACCATCAATTTTTTGATAGATTCGTTAACCTTTCTGATACTAATTTCACAACTGATGAAACAAATCTCTTGGAGAAAGGTTTCAAACACAATATTAAATCAAACAAGATAAAATCTGATTTAGAGGAACTTGGCATAGATACTGAAATTTCTCTGAAAATATTCCTAATAACACTCACCTTAAATATTTAGCATCTAACATTATAAAAATGAATCATTAGCTAACTTTAAACCGAGTAAAGAACAAAATATTATAAAGGCCATTAAACAAAAATCGCAACTAAATGAAGTTATTTTTACAAAAGCAGATAAGGGTAATACTGTTATTGCGTTAAATAAAACTGACTACCTATTTAAAACTCTAAATTTCATTTCGTCCGGAAACTATACAATTTTAAACAAAGATCCAACTATTAAATTCCAGAAAAATGTTAAAATTGCAATAAATGACGCAAAATCTTAAATTTAAGCAAAAGATAAATACAAATTAATTTTACCAAACCCTCAACCACCTCAACTGTATTCACTCATTAAATTGCATAAAGTAAATAACCCCGTTAGACCAGTCGTATCTTACGTTACAGCCCCAGCCGTGAAATTGTCGCACTACCTTATAGATATCATTAAAAATTATTGTTCATTCAAATCAAAATTTTCTTTAAAAAATTCTTTCGAATTGAAAAATAACATAAAAAACGTTAACCTACCACCTAACGCAAAACTTATTTCGTTTGATGTTGAGAATTTATACCCAACTGTTCCTCCAGGTGATGTCAAAATATTAATCGAAAACATGTTGAATTCGAATCATGTTAACCACATAATTAAATCAGAAATATTGAATCTGTTGGACGTTTGCATTGAACAAAATTATTTTTCTTTCAACAACATCTATTACAGTAGTGAAAATGGTTTGATCATGGGAAATCCGTTGAGTCCACTTTTAGCAGAGATTTTTATGAATAATATTGAACAGAAAATTCATACACATCCACTCATTCCCAAATTTCTTTATTGGTATAGATATGTTGACGACATCTTAGTATGTTTCATTGGAACTACTCGTCAATTAGACTTATTTCTTAATTTCATTAATTCCATCCATTTGAACATTAAATTCACGATAGAAATTGAACAGAACGATTCCATTAATTTTTGGACTTAAAAATCACTAAACAAAATAGTAATCATGTTTTTTCGGTCTTTCGTAAACCAACACATACTGATACAATTATACATAACTACTCATTACATCCAATTCAACACAAAGTTGCAGCTTTAAACAGCATGGTACATCGGTTACTCAATTTACCTTTATCAGTAGAAGATTATAATAAAGAGTTAAACATCATCAAACAGATAGCCATTAATAATTCATATAATCCGGATATGATAGATCTAATCATTCGTAAAAACTGTATCAGAAAGCAATAAATGAAGTATATCCTATTCATAAAGACTAAAAATATTCAACAGTTTAACATTCTGCGGTTCTGCAAGTACAAATATTAAATCCTTTCTCGTCAAACAAAATCTTAATATAACTTTCAAAACTTCTAATAACTTAGGTAAACATATTAAAAATAATAAATCTCGTGTTGAAAAATCAAGTAAATCAGGAATCTATAAACTCAATTGCGGTTCTTGTGATAAAATTTATATCGGTAGGACCTATAGGAGTTTTGGCATAAGAATATCTGAACATAAACGTAGCTTCGATAAAAATAAATCTGATTCAAATTATTCAAACCACCTAATAAAAAAAAACCATTCATTCAATAAAAACTTCGACATATTACATATAAAATCAAAAAGTTCAAAATTAGATCTCCTAGAAGCATTAGAAATAAATAGATACAAAAATTCGGACAAGCTTTTGAATGAACAGGTAGATGTGAATTACTCACCCCTACTTAACTTGTTTAATTAGTTTTATTACCTTTCATACTAACTATACAATGGCTCGGTGTGGATTTTCCTGTTATTCATCCAACTTGTTCTACGATTTGTTTATAATACCATACTCTTCAATCTGTTTTTCATTCTTGATAAAGCTGCTGTGTCAGCGAAACTTCGTCGAATTTTTTCAAATAAAGTGTAGATTAAAGTTAAACCTTGTGTTTTTTATCTCATTTATATCATGGATCTACATCAAGTAACGGCCTCCACAATTCAAAAAAAACTATGTAGTTGTTAATTGGAAACGCCTCTTATATCAAAGACGGAATATTGAAACAAAAATTCGAAACGAACAATTGCAAATGGAGATATGATATTTTCCATATCAGATATTTTACTATACAAACTATTACACGCGCTATGATCATTCATGAAAGATTTTTCAACTTTCGTGAATGGTCCCATAGTAAGGGAAGAACTCATCATTCAATTTTTTCACAGTTATGAGAACTATGATGAAGAAAAAT
This sequence comes from Cryptolaemus montrouzieri, assembly GCA_013387265.2. Lineage (NCBI taxonomy): Eukaryota > Metazoa > Arthropoda > Insecta > Coleoptera > Coccinellidae > Cryptolaemus > Cryptolaemus montrouzieri. The sequence continues at coordinate 30,633,480 of JABFTP020000185.1, read as the reverse complement.
GAACATTATGGTCGGCTACATAATTGTACTTCATTGCTGGCCAGACGATAAAATTTAAACTGTGCAGTTCCTTCCACTTTGCAATCCAATACATAGACAGCCTTCTTCTTCATGCACGACGCTTTATGGGTAACCCTCAGGCCTTTTGACCCATAGTACTTGCCGCGTTATATTTGTTGTCAACAGTCTTACAGAAACTTTTTGATGACGTTTGCGAGGCTCTTGTTGTGGGTTTTCTAGATTATGCAAGCACTAGGTGTTTCAATGCTGATAGTCTCATCGAGTTCTTTTTGAATGTGGGGAAGAATGCAGCAGACAGTTGTGCAAACACAAAAGAAAATCCCATCAATCTGTTCACAAAGGCCAAAGAAAAAGTTGAAAATTCAATTTTCCTATCAAAGGTGACAGAAAACGAGTTTTTCAAAATAATCCGAAAAATGAAACCGAAAGACAAAAAGGACACATATGTCAACAAATATGCTGAAAAAATCATACCATACATCGCAGAACCCATTTATTTTCTGATAAACAGGTGTTGCAGAGTTTTTTACAGAGCAACTGGAAAGAGCAAAAGTGGTTCCTATATTCAAGGCAGGAGATCCAAATTAATCGGATAACTATCGATCAATATCGATTCTACCAGCAGTATCAAAGATTTTTGAATCGGCAATAAAAGAAAGACTGTTGGATTTCTTCGAGCGATTTAGTGTTTTATGCAAGCAGCAACACGGTTTTCTGATAAACAAATTGATAACAACGGCACTAACCCATATATTGAGCGAGATAGCTAAGGCCTTTGATGATGGTAGAAAATGAAAGCTGTCATCCTGCGATCTAAGCAAAGCCTTCGCCAGCATGGTAAATCAAATTATATAAAGGAAACTGTACTACTAAGGTATAAGAGGCGTAGCTCTAGAACTCATAAAAAGCTATTTGAGCAACCGATCCCAACAAGTGTGGTTCCAGAGTGGAAAGTCACAGTGGCGAACGATCAGCCATAGCGTATCACAGGGGTCCATCTTGGGCCCGCTATTGTTTGTCATTCATGTAAATGATTTGACATATAATGTGACATCAAATAGCTCAGTTCTTTCTGCCAACGATACCAGCTTTTTGATTGTAGGCACTGATATAAATGAGGTGAATAACCTCTCCTCAAATACGCTTGAAGAGGTGGAATTTTGGTTCGATAGCAACAAACTGAATATGAATGAAACAAGAACCCAACATCTAATACTCGAAACAAAATCACAAATGAAGTTTGCTCTTCACATTGAAGGCTTTGCGCGTAGACTGTCGCGTGCCATCTTCACCATCCGTAGAATGAAGCAAATTGCTGGTGAGATATCTGTTCGAACCGCTTACTTTGGGTGTTTGCACAGTTTGATCTCCTAGGGTGTCATTTTCTGGGGTGACCATCACGAGAATGGCAAAATATTCCTGAAGCAAAAATATGCGCTGCGAATCCTGTGCAACGTTCGAAGACGGGCAAGCTGCAGAAACCTGTTCAGAAAATAAGGAATACTTACCATGACATTTCTTTTCATACACACGTGCATACTTTTCATTTATGATCACGAGCTAGACCTTCCAAGAAATAAATTCAATTACACCCACTCCACTAGAAATGCCGAAAAATTTGTAATATCTTTCCTTCTTTCCTCCTGATATCGGAATCCTACTACACGCTAGATGAATATTACAATGACAAAAATTCCTATACAGTGTGTTCCAACGAAAATTTGACCCCCCCTATAACTCCGAAATGGGTAACATTAGCGAAAAACACCAAGACACGTCGATTTTTGTTTCGAGGGGGAGCATTTTTCGAAATAATTCGAAACTTGTCAGATCAACCCCCTACCCCCAGCAACCCTAATTTCGAAATTCATCATAGGGAATAAGGGTCAAGTGGCACCTTACTGTAAAGGTCTGTCAATTCTCCATTCTGATGTGTCATTTTTAGAATTTTAAATTAACATACAGGGTGTCCCAACCGAGGGTAAAGTTGAATTCCTGCAAATCCCAAATACTAAATGAAATCGATTTATTTTGGCATAATGCAAGCGCAAAAGTTCCAGAAAGATTTTTCTATTTTCTGAATCACTGAGGCATTGGTTTCAGTTTGGCAATCGAGGTTTTCTGGCGTGAGGATCAGGATGAGGGGATGATGGAGAAACTGATTGGATGCTCCTCTAAACAGGAAAACGAGATTTATTGAACTTGTATTCAATTGAAAACAAAAAACTAACTTGATTATTACAACAATTGTTCAAAATGACCTCCGCCCACCTCCATACAGTTATACAGACGATTTTCGAACTCTCTTCTCACATTAGCGAAAACTTCAGGTGTCAAAAGTCGGCATTCTGTGATAATCCTCATCCGCAGCTCCTCCAGGTTTTCTGGTCTTGTGGCATAAACTTTAGATTTTAGATGGCCCCACAAAAAAAATCTAGGGATTTAAATCTGGTGACCTGGCTGGCCACTCAACAGGTCCTCTTCTACCAATCCACCTTCCTGGGAAATTTTCGTCTAAATATTGGCGCACCCGAGCATCATAATGCGGAGGAGCACCGTCTTGTTGAAAACGCATTTCGTCCTCAAAAAGAGTTGGATCGTTCTGTAAAATTTCTGTCAATCTAGGATGTATGTGTTCCTCTAACAACTGTAGGTAGCCATTTCCATTCAGATTACCCTCAATAAAGAAAGGCCCAACTAGATGATTGCCAAAAATTCCTGCCCAAACGTTCAACTTCTGAGGCCTTTGCGTGTGGGCCTCTCTAAACCAATGAGGATTCTGTGTGTCCCAATATCGACAATTATGTGTATTCACTTCACCACTGAGCATAAAGGTGCTTTCATCAGAAAAACAGATGTTATTCAGAAAATTTGGATTAGCGTTTAGGTTTTCTGATCGAAGTAGTATTCTCCATTTGTAGATGACCCACTACTGCCACTTCCGTTGCCTCATTTCTGACAGGACATGCCACTTCATGTTTTTTGTTTGCCACCGAACCCGTAGCTAGGAATTTGTCAACCAAATATTTAACGTACTGGTGACTGACTCCCCTTTCTCTTTCAGGATGGTTCCTATCAAATATTCTTGCCGTTTCTTTGGCACAACTGTTATTTCGAAAATACGTCGATACAATTTCGACCCTTTCCTCAGTGGAATAAACCATTTTCAGATTAATTTCAACTGACGAACAACAACAATAATGAGGAACTGATCTGAATAATAATAATATTTCATTGCAAAATGAGAAATAACAGATGACTGCACGCCAGATGGAAATGAAAAAAATTTGAACATTTTCAATGCAGAAATCAGCTTTATTTCTTCGTAATTGATGCTCAACACATCGTACCCCAATACTTTTAACAGTTTCGAATTAATTTTAGTTGATAATTTCAAATGACGATATTGAATTTTTCGAAAGCGACATCCTGTATGGAGAGCCGAACTGAATGAAATGCTTTAATCATTCTGGAATTCAAAAAACCTTTCTGAAGATATGCCACTTGAATTATTTGTATGATTTTCAAGTTGGGGATGCTGAATGGAAGGGGTTGATTGCAAAAATTCTATAACCACACAAGAAAGTCCTATTCTCGGATCAAACATGTTCTCGTATACCGAAATGAACCAGTTTCAAAAAGTTATTTGGATTTTCAATGTTCCTGCTTCAGGACACCCTGTATGATGATTCTGAATTTCGAAAATACCAAATTCGAAGAAAAATTGCAGTACCTTTCCAACGAGGTGCCACTTGACCTATTATCGATCGAATGATTTTCGAGTTGGGGATGCTGGAAATAGGGGTTGATTGCACCAACTCCAAATTCACAAGTGTAGGTCGTTTTTCTAGACCGAGCATAAACCTGCGCTTGCATTATGCCAAAATAAATCTATTTCATTTAGTATTTGGAATGACAGAAATTTCTATATAAACTTATTTTCATTATTTATTCAATTTAGTTATGTTTGTCAATATTTTAAAATGTGTACCGTTCTTTTATAATATTTACTGTTTTTCTTGACTCCCCATGTAATTTTTTGATGGGTCAGTCAGTTATCAGCATCGGAAGAGTATACATGTGTATTGGTCATTTTTATCGAGAATTTCCGCCTGTTTCATCACATTATTTGTCGAAATAATTGTTATCAGATTTTAATTTATGAATCATCTGATTGAAATAACATTGTTCATTCTACACATATCTAGCAGGTGTTTTGTCTCTCGTCTTCTAATTCTTTTCTTGGACAGGGTCGTATTAGGTTTTCCATAATGTCGTCGGTCTGCGAGAGGTGTAGGGGATGTGCGACATGGACAGGGCTATAGTGTGTGACTCCTGCAGTAGTGCGTTTCATGAGAAGTGCTCTGGTGTTGGAGGATCTGAGAAACGTGTGATGGACTTAAAAAAGGAACGCACTCTTTTCTTTTTCTGTTCGGAGTGTCGCCTCGCAATCAAAAGGGTGCCACTCATTTTGAGAAGGTTCGATGATTTGGAACGGGAAGTTAGGAAACTGAAGGAGGAGCTTGTGATGTTAAAAGAGAGCAATGAGAGTGAGATAGAAACTTTGAAAAATTCTGTGAAAAATGTTCCAGAAATGAATGGTGATCCTGAAGAAGTCATTGCGGAGATTAATGAAAGAAATTCTAAAGTAAATAACGTAATGGTGTACAAGTTGAATGAGTCCAATATCCAAAGCCTAAATGAGAGAATTCTACATGTTAAGGCTGAGGTTGTGAAGATTCTAGATATGATAGATATCAAAGAAAATGTTATTGAAAAGGTAATATGTGTTGGTAAAGAAGGCACTAAACCAAGACCAACGAAGATTGTCTTGTCGAATTCAGGGATTGCTAGGACTGTTTTGAGGAATAAATCAATCATAATGGAAAGTTATGGTCGAGATATTTCAGTGGGTCCTGATCAGACTGTTATGCAGAGAACTCATTTGATGAGAATATATATATATATATATATATATATATATATATATATATATATATATATATATATATATATATATATTTGAAGAGAGTTTTGGGAAGTTGGAACAACGTGAAAAGATGGTGATGGTGAAAAGGATCTTCATGTGAAGTTCGTGAGAATCCCACAATTATGAAAAACTAAAACACCCCATTACATCTCAGTATGTATTATCAAAATGCTGGTGGTTTACTTACTAAACTCAAATCGATATTTCAGATCCTTGCACGAATCGTACGATATTGTTGTTATTACTGAGACTTGGCTTAACTCTTCGTTTCATGATTCGGAGGTTTCTTCCTCATACAGGGTTTTTAGAATGGATAGAAATGTTCTCACTAGTTCTAAAAGATGGGTGGTGGGGTTATCGTTTTGATACGCTCGACACTCAATGCCAAAATTATTGGAATCTCACAGAGAAGTGTTGAGCAGCTTTTCTTGCTTGTGTCTGATAATACTGACAGAATGATCTTAGGCTGTGTTTACATACCCCAAACGCCACTGAAGATGTATATTCGGCACACTGCTCAGCCATTGAGGAGGTTACTCTACGATATCCAGGTGATCGGTTTTTCTATGTGGAGATTATAATGTCCCTACATCCCAATGGCGGGAAAATGGAGATTTTGTTCTGTGCGGGGTGAAAGTCCGACCGCGTGTGTATCGGAAGTAATGTCAGTCAAGGTCTCGTTCCGATGAACAAATGTGTAAATTCTCGAAACAGACTATTAGACTAAGTGTTCAGTGATATCGATTCCACAGTAGTTAGTGTCGCTTCGGATTCATTGGTGAACAATTGTAGCAATCATGTTGCCCTTCATATAGATGTGCCATTTTTGGCTGAGAAAAAGCGTTTGGACTACAGGGATGTTCAATTTATGTTCAACAGAGGTGATTATATCGGAATGAATAGTTTTTTAGGCTCTTGTGATTGGTCTGTGGACAACAATGATACCGACAGGACAGTATGTAAGTTTTGTAATAATGTGTACGGGGCAATGTATCGATTTATACCTCTAAAGACTTTTGCACCTAGTAGATATCCAAAATGGTTTAATTCAGAGCTTATACATATGGTGCGACGCAAAAATAGAGCTCATAGGCAGTATAAGAGGACGGGATCTCGTGAGGATTATTTGCGATTCAGAGAGCTTAGAGCTGCTTGTCATGAGCTTGGATCTTGTTTGTGTTCCAGGTATATTGATTCTGTTGAGGCAGATATCAGGTCGAGTCCCCAGAACTTTTGGAGATATATCAATCACAAGAAGTATTCGAATGAATTACCGAATACCTCGGACTACGAGGGTGTAAGCTCATCAGACGGAGGTGAAATAGTTAATCGTTTTGCTGATTTTTTCTCTAAAGTGTATAATAAGGAGTATGTCGTGCCACCCCATTTTGATTATGATAGGGTGGTGGATTTATCGTCAATACAGTTCACACAAAGCGAAATTTTGAAGTTGATAAGTGGGTCAAAGCTCAAAACTTCAGTTGGACCCGATGGAGTCCCAACTTTTATCTTGAAGAAATGTATTTTCACTTTGGTTGATCCGATATGTGACCTTTATAATTTGTCGTTGAGAAGTGGGGTTTTTCCATCATTTTGGAAGTTGAGTTTTTGGTTCCCATATTCAAATCAGGCGATAAATCAGTTGTTTCTAACTATAGAGGAATATGCATTCAATCTGCGTTGCCCAAATTATTGGAGTGCATGATAAGCAATTATTTATCTCGGGTGTGCACATCAGTTATCATGAAAGAACAACATGGGTTCCGTAAGCAACGCTCCACAATCTCTAATTTACTTCTCTTCACCAGTGATATCGTGAAATGCTTCGATGGGGGATACCAGCTCGACGCCATATATACCGACTTTTCCATGGCGTTTGATAAAGTGAACCACAATCTGCTTATTGGTAAACTCTTTGCACTCGGGATAAGAGGGTCATTACTGGAATGGATTCGTAGTTTTTTATACTGCCGGAAGCAGATAGTTCGGTACAAAAACTTTTATTCAAAAGAGATTTGTGTGAGTTCCGGTGTTCCCAAGGGATCTCACATTGGGCCTTTTCAATTTCACATCTTTGTTAACGACGTTGGACGAATTTTGTCAACTGATTTCCTTCTCTTTGTCGATGATATAAAGGTTTATTCGATTGTTGAAAGTGTTTCTCATGCTGAGTATCTGCAGAGTCAGTTAGACAGTCTTTATGGGTGGACGGAACAGAACCATCTCTATCTCAACCTTAGCAAGTGTTCTATTATCACATATACACGATGCAGAGAGAAAATTGAATATCGGTATGATGTCGGAGGGCAGATTTTGGCCTGCGTCAGCTCGGTCAGAGATCAGGGGATCACACTCGATGAAGCTCTGAATTTTAACGAACACATATCAAATGTTACGAAGAAGGCATTCCAAATGCTTGGTTTTGTGCTGCATAACTCTGACGATTTCTCTCCCGATGTTCTGAAGCTGCTATACTGTTCCTTGGTACGTTCGGTGGTGGAATATGGTTGCATGGTTTGGTCCCCATATACCTCAGTTTCCATAGATTGCCTGGAAAGGGTGCAGCGAAGATGTCTTCGATACTTGGCGTTTCGATCTGGACTGACCATCTGCGAGCGCTCAATAATTGTGATGAGTGAAAGATATAACTTGAAATCACTCAAATGTAGAAGAAGCATTTCTGATGTGTGTCTCTTATATAAAATTCTTAATGGTCTAATAGATTGTCCTGAAATATTAATAATATTCAACTTCAATGTTCCAATTAGAATAACTAGGTTTACACCATTGTTTAGGGAAAGAATTTGCCGAACGAATTACTCAAGGAACTTCTTCACAGATCACAGGTTGATCTCTTTGCCGTTTCGCTGCGTTCATTGAAAAGGCGATTGGCACTCCTTTTGTAGCGGTGGCATTCATGTTTTCGTTGTTGATTGCTTGCTTTCATTTCGCGTCTTATGGATTGTCATTGAAAATTTCTGATGCTGTTTTATGTAAAGTTATGTTTTGTTCCATAGTTAAAACCAAATTATTGTTTTGTATTTTTAATTCGACATTAGGATGGATTGAGGGTTTCCGTTCAACTTTAAACACATATAATGTCAATTATGATGTATTAAGGTATAATAAATAAATAAATAAATTGTTCATTAATGTAATTATTGTTGTACTCTAGACTGGAAGAACAACAAACGAAAAGAAATGAAATGAAATGCTTAATGTACCAATCTAGTCGCTTTCTGAGCGGGACAGAGAGTTTAAGTTGCAATGTTCCATTATTTTTTAGGCAACCACGGTATTGGGTAGTCTCCGACTGTCTTATAATATGTAGATGAGATGTTCCTGAGATTGTCAGAATAAGCTCCAGTCTCATTGGTTTAACGGCTGTTGCTTTATAGGCAAAGGCATTTTTCAACGAATTTAGATGTAATCCTTGTATCTTTCAGGTATCCCTGAGCGTTTTGGCTATCAGAACATAAAATGATTTAATCGTCTCTGTAGTTCCTGTTACACTGATAGGACGCAGACCAAATTTCTTAGGATGAAATAACGACCTTGAATGGTTTGTCAAAATGATGATTGGCTAATATTCAATCTCCCCTCATGAGAATATCAGGTCGGAGTACTCTCATTTTATCGAGAGATGTCACGATCACGATCTGCCCATTTCGATCCACTGCCGGATGTGGGCTTTTCCTTTTTCCGTCAATTTCTGCCGATGTTTTACTTCTCTCATCCATGGAAGTCTTTTTTAGGTCGTCTCTCCATCTGGTATTGGATCTTCTTTGACTTCTTCGTGTTTCTCGTCGGCGCCACTTCAGAAGACGTCTAGTCCATCTGTTGTCCGTTCGTCGGGCCAAATATCCTGCCCATTTCCCGTTGAGTTCCGCTGTTTTTTCTATGACATCAGTCAATTTAGTAAGTTCTCTCATCCAAATGTTTCTCTTGGTCTGATACCAAGAATAATTCTTGGTATCAGACCAAGTGAAGCACCAAGTTTCAGCTCCATACGTAAGTATGGGGAGAACACACTGGTCGTAAAGTTCACTTTTCAAACAGTTCTATGACATCAGTCAATTTAGTAAGTTCTCTCATCTCAATATAGCCTACTGCAGAGTTCAGAGGTGACTAGACTGATCTACTTTGCTCATAGGCATGTTGATTGAAATATAAAGGGGGTTCCGCAATATTTTCCCTCAGATATATTTCGACTAGTTTCTACAAAGTCATCAGTAGGAAGAAGATAAGACAAATTGGTCAAAACTCTTTGGCAATTTTATGTAAGACCTTGTACGGGTTGGGAATGCAGTCAAAACTTTCTAGGAGTGCGAGATGTGTCACAGTCCTAAACAGGATCTGTAGATGTACATTATATGCATAAGTATTTGACGTAGTCCTTTTAATAGCTGTGCAGGTTATATTTCATCTGCTCTGCATGTGCTTTATAGGGTTGAAAGGTAGTTACAAAGCTGATTCTGCCAGGTGTCTCAGCATCATCCTTCGTCTATGTTTTTACTCCTTCCGGTGTACCTAGACTTTGGTTGTCGGTCCTGCTGCAGTAACAAACGCCAGCCAGCTTGATACGTAATTTTACACTTCATTTGAAAGATCCTTGAGGAAAATTTTATAGACTAATCATTCTCAACATTATCTTACAATTTCAACTTATAATTTTAATACATAGATAATTAAACTAAAATAAACTTAACAAAATATTCAAGCCGTACTCCATTTTTTTGGCAGTGCCTTAATCGATAAGAAAAACCATCTCTCATTCTTCGTAATTTGTCTGGTGAGGTATACCTAATTTTTCGTGTAATATTCCTTTAGAACCTCAATAAAAATTCGTTCATTTTAAAAACCCTTGCCATAGAAAATAGTCAAATGCCGTAAGATCTAGTGATCTGCGCAGCCACTCACTTGGTCCTCATCCAATCGACTTAGGAATTAGGAAAATTATCATCCAGACATCGGCGCACATTTAAGGCATGTGTGATGTTTCTCTTGGTCTGATACCAAGAATAATTCTTGAGTATCAGACCAAGTGAAGCACCCTCGAAGTTTCAGCTCCTACGTAAGTATCGGGAGAACACACTGGTTCTGCTATAAGCATCCCATCTGCGAAGGCAATATTTCAACGTTGCAGCCACTCCTTCATTTCTTCTTTTCGGGTTTTTCTGTTAGTACATTGTGATATGAGGCATTATCGATCACTAATACACTTTTTGGTGGTAAATTTGGAATAAGTTTTTCTCTCAAACGTAGTTTGCAAAGTTCATATGATCATGATTGTTTAATTGACGATATAGCGGACTGTTTTTTATTAGGAGAAGCTGTTACAAATTTTCCTATTTCATGCGGAAACCCTGCTTCTTTCTTTCGCAAAGATACTCGCAACAATATGATCGAAAGTATATTATACGATAAGATAAGTAAGAGAAAAGACTTACCAATTGGGTGTACAGAAAATGAGAGCAACAAAAAAAGGAAAGCAATGACAGTTTTTTGTTGTCTTGTAAAAGAATTTTCGCCCTCACACACCGGATACGTTTTTAAATTGTGAAATATTAATTTTATTTCGTATTGAAAAGAAAATTTTAAGGAAATGTGGTTCGTCTTCTTTCGTGCGTATTCTTTCTTCTTGTGTCTTGTGTTGTATGCAGTTTCTCTGCTCACTTGATGTTGAGCAGTGTTGCCAAGGTGTAAGGAAGGAAGGTAGAAAGGAAGTAGGTAAGCTTAAATTTTGAAAAAAGATATTTTTAAACAAATATATGAAATTAATCCAAAAATTTGATTTGAGAACCGACCGCGACATGTGCAAGTGGTTGAAAAATAAAGAAAATATACTGAATAATAAAATTTCGAATTATTAATAAGAAAATGAAAACTATAAAATTGCAGAAAAATGAAATAAAAAAATTGATGGAAATGGTAACCAAACAATGATAATCACCGGTTCTACAATTGGACTTAAAGGCCAGATATGTATTTTGTACGAATCCACATTCACGCCGGCGTTCAAAATTATCAGTCTTGGCCCTTTTGAAACAGATTGACGTAGGCCGTCGTTCGTTGTTGCTCCAAGCCTTCTTGTGTGTATGGGAGGAATGAATATACGTTTCGTCCTATAAATTATTGGTCCATTTTCTTGATGGTATTGTTTGTAGCTTTCTATTCGTTTTCGTCTTAATCCAACGGAACCCCATTCCTCTCATATCTTTTCGAATGCTCTCTCGTGATCCTGCTTATTCATTCTCATCGACGAACTTTTGATGAATTCGCTCTAATGTGAATACGATTTTATCGTCGACGTAAGAATTGACGACGAACCTTCGAAGCAGAGCTCTATCGAAGTCATCGAGATCTGTTTTCTTCACTGATTTTTTCTCTGCGTTAAGTCTTTGTAGTCAAAATGCGCCTTTTGATTTTATTTAACTGTATATTTTCCTGTTTTTCTTCGGATCTGACTGCTAATTATGGTGTAAAAGGCTCTGTAAGCGAATTTTGGAAAACTCCAAGGTGAATTGACAAATTTCGTTGGTCTATGGTATACGAAGGTTTTCTGACAGAAATGTGGTCAACTGTAGTAGAAGACGTGTCCGTTATCATAGTTGGCTCGTTTATGTGCGAGATGAAACCATACAAACCCATAGTGCATAGGTACCTTACAGTATCAGCCGAGTCTATATCTTTCAGGTCAATATTAATAACCCCTAAAAATATCTCAATTTCCAAGTAGCCATCCAGATCATTCAATCCGTTTTCGTTGAACGTTTGGATTGGCATTATGGGTGACTGCCTAATTCTACCAGAGAGACTTATGGGGGAGATGTACCGCCACTTTTTGGACCACGCGCTTCCAGAAGTTTTGGAGGATGTACCTTTGGTAATAAGACAAACGATGTGGTTTATGCGTGCACCTGCTCGTTTTAGTCAGCTTGCTCGTGATTTCTCAGCTCAAGAGTATAGAAATCGCTGGATTGGTCGAGGTGGACCTCAATTTTGGCCTGCATGGTCTCCAGATTTAAACTCCCTCGATTTTTTCCTGTGAGGTCGTTTGGTTGACATCACCCCCGTGGCAAATGTTGAGGACTTAATAAATAGAATCATCGTTGGGTGCAACTCGATAAGAACGTTTTTGAAAAAGTTCGCCAATCCATGAGGAGAACACTGGAATCTTGCATCCAAGCTGGAGGTGGTAACTTTGAACAGCTTTCGTAATTTTTCGAGAGTTATTGATCTTACTCGAATGTTTATGTTTAGCCTTGAATTAAACTTTAGATTTTCAAACATAGTTATTTAATGATAGAAAGAAATACATTACGATGGTTCTTTTAATCGAAGACTACGTGCTGTACAATGAAATGTATGGAGTTTCCTTTTCAACATTTTTTCACTCAAAAACTTGATGTAGAAAAAAATGTCACGGGAGCTTTTTCCTTGAAATATAATTGGAAAATTCAAAAATATTTTCATTTTTGATAAAATCAGTAGCGTTGTACCCATACGCGAGCCATTGGTGAGTCCAAACTATTGTTTGGTCACATCACAGATTTTCCTGCAGAAAATTTAAGAAAAAGCACTAAATTACTGTGCATATTATAGTTAATGATTGCGCTGAGCCTAGCATGGGCAAATAAGAAAGTAAATATTATTCAATAAAAAACAGAGTATTGTATGTTTCGAGGCCTATTTCGTCAATTATGTTGGCACAGGAGATGATACCACATAGCTCTATCATTTACACTCAATCTATCTTTGCTACTAGCTTCAGACGAACCATTGTCTTGATTCGACGAACGCGCTTTTAGTGGCCGTGTCTAATATAACAAACTGTAGAGTACACTGAACGGACTCTGTCTTTTGTGCTTGCTTAGAAGATGTATTCGCGTTTTCAACATTTTTATTAATTTAACATTATCAAAATCTATTTCATGATCTTGATCAGTAGCTTCTTGGCTAAGCCTAGATTTTTCTGTACGTCTGTATTGTGTGATTTATGTTCTTTTAATGCCGTTTTGATTGATCTCTTAGTTTGTCCAACATATTTTCTCCGCAATCTTTACAATTTATTTCATATTTGACACTCTTACCAAGGCTTCAGTTTGGTTTCTTGGGTTTCCGAGCTTTATAAGGTTGAATTCGATTTGTATGCCAATTTCATGTTGAAATATTCGAATATTTTCTTTTTGTGCATCGTCGATCGAAAGAGAAAGAAACTAATTTTATTTCATATTTATAGTTTTATTTTTTGTGAAGTGTGGGATTCAAAATTTTTGACTGTGTGATGAACTTATCGTCTAAACTATCTTTATAACCAAAGTAGCCAAGTTTCTTACAAGAGCTTTTCTTTCTGAAATATTTCTTGTTTTAGAGAAATACTAATTTATTTTTGAACGAGAAAATTTAAACTAGCCACTTTTGATGTTGACAATATAAATCGAAAGAAAGATATCTATTTCTAGCGGTTGTCTTTCTGTAGATAACAATTACCAAGTATCTGCTATTTCTGATGAAAATTGTGTCCGAGAATATAATAAGGATCATAAAATAAATTTTGATAATCTTAATAGATTGATAAAATGTTAAAACATGAATACACAGAATGCTTCTGAAAGTATTCATATATTGAAATTCCATCTACTAAACAAGGACAATGGTACGATTTCGTTCAGTGTACTCTACAGTTCGTTAGATTATATACGCCCACTAATAGTGCAGTCGATCAATCACGTCGAAAGCGTATAGTAGAAGGGTTAAATTAAGTATAAATGATAGACTCATGTAGATTTATAGTTAGTGTACTACCACCTAGTGATGACGTCAAAGGTTCTAGTTCCCAATTTAGAAGCTCCTTATCACTTGTTGATGACTTTAATTTCAATGGAGGAAAAATTCATCTAATTTGCTGATACACATATCCTATAGAACATGAAAATATCGTTTGACTTTGAAATTCTCTAACGTTGAATTCATTTGGCGATATTCTAAAATAAATAATAAGTAAGTTTAATGAATGATCAATATTTTAATACTTCCGTAACATCTTCATAGCAATTCAAACAGCAGCATGAGAGCAAATCCAGATTTCTTCATCTCGCGTTGAATATGCTTCATTAATATTCATGCGAAGTAGAATGGGGAAACATTGTTTGATAAACATCCAGCGATTTGCAAAGTTGGAGATATATACATTCCATCTATCCCTGTCATAGTTCTACTGGGCTGTTTGAAGCTGTAGGTGGAATACTAAGCGGCTACAAGTTATGTAAATTGATTTTTCCTACAATTCACACGTTGAACTAGGTTAGGATGCTTTGGGAATTTTTATCGAATGAACATTATACAAAGTAAAGACCAAGTGGAAGTTTGGTCATGGAAAAAAGGCTTTCAATTTGTGCAGTTAGATATCGCATCTTATTCTGCTGGATATTTTGATAATTGAAATTAACGTGGAAAGAAATATGGTTGAATTATTAAAAACGCGTTTTTCATTCTTGCAGCTTTTCTAGAAATTTCGGACGGCGCGTTTGACGGAAATATACGATGCTTTCGTTCACGCCGATATAAATGTTGCGCCTGCAGGTATTGGAGTCATTCTGAACTTGAAGGCAATAAAAAGTTCATTATTAAATAGTACAAAATGAGTGCAGTGAAGAAATCTAAAACTTATAATTTTAATAACGATTGTGAAGATTGATATCTTGTTTGAAAAAAGAACAAACCATGTTCACAAGACCAGCCAAACAATCAAAAGGTGCTACGATCGCGTCATTTGAAATATCTCATATATTGGCGAAACACAAGAAACCATTCGGTTGTGAAGGAAGCATTTATTGAAGTCAGTGAGACTTTATTTGGAGATTTTAAAGATAAATAAAACAGAAATCTTTTCTGCTATTAGAGAACTTCAGTTATCTCGTCCGACTGTCACAAGGCGTATTGAAGTCATGAGTGAGAACATGACAGATAAAATAAAACATGATATCACGAAATGTAAATACCTTTCTTTACAGTTCGACAAATGCACCGTTATGACAGACACTTCCCAGCTGTGTATTTTTATTCGGATGGTATTCAATGTCATGTTGGCTAGGGAAGAATTTTTGACAATCATTCCTCTGAAGGGGAAGAGCCGTGGCGAAGATTATATATGACGTTTTCTTCAATTTTGTAAAATACTAAAAGCTACCAATATATAAATTAGTGTACAATACAACCGATGGAGCACCAGCAATGACTGGAAACAAAAACGGTTTTGTGGAATTGTGTCGAGCTAATGAAGATTTCTCTTCATTTCTTCATTCCATTGCATTAAACATCTACAAGTTTTATGTTCACTCAGATATTGAAGAACGAAAAATGGCTGACCGATTTGGCATTTTTGACTGACATCACAATGCACTAAAACACCATTAACTTGGAGCTTCAAGGTAAAGGAAAAACTATTATTAAGATGATTAGCGTAGTAAACGGATTCAAAAGTAAATTGCAACTTATTATAGATCAGCTGAAAAGAAAGGATCTGAAACATTTTCCGTCTTTGAAAGCAAGGATTCCTCAATTGAATTATGATACGTATGGGGCTGAATTATCAAATCATTTGGGACAATTCGAAATGCGTTTTATGATTGCAGTAAATTGGCAACTATAGCATCATTTATGAGTTATCCTTTTTCATGTAAAATCATTGAGAAATAAGCTACTGAAATAGCAAGTAAGTTTAATATGAAGTCATGTTCTTTAGGAAATGAGTTGGTGCAGATCATTTCTGATATACATCTCAAAGCTACAGCATCTGATACAAATTTCTGGTATTTTATGTCTGCAGATAAATATCCGAATCTGAGGCCCTTCAACTGACGGCAATGTTTGGGTCAACTTACTTGTGCGAGTCTGCATTTTCTGAAATGAGGACAATCAGTCAAAATATCGCAATCGACTAACTGAGGATCATATGTCATCATGCTTGCGATTAGCACTCAGTGGTTGCGTACCATCTTATGAAAAGTATGCTGAAGACATGCAGTGCCACGCTTCAATATCCGAAGTCTCTCCTTGTTAAGTTTAACACCATATATAACTCTTTGGTTTTGTAACAACCAAGAAATTTGCACTTTTGAATAACTATGAGTTTTCTCAATGATATTATAGAGGAAAAATTATCTTATCCTAACCCAAACCCTGACTAAAAAAATGTATATTGTGCGGAAAGCTAATATCTAAACACCTCAAAAAGTCTAGGAACACTTACCAATATCTTTAAAATATGAATTTGATGATTCGCATTTATAGAAATCTTTCGGTTTTTGTTAGGATGTATTGTATATAATGTATTCTCGAGAAAACAAAATAATATTTGACTTCTCCAAAGCACCTATTATAAAAAAAAATTTAAATTTGAAAATTGAAAATGACGAAATTTGGTTCCCAGAAGGTCCATCTCTGTTATTAATGACACTTTGGCATCGTCGCAGCATACTCAATATTAAATTGTCTATTACATTCTGGCCTAAGTCATTCCAACCCCCTGAACTGCTAATCTAAGCTCCTGTTCACGATGGAAGACGTTTTGACGCAGGAGATTTCTTTTTAGGGTATCCCACATATGCTCGATGGGATTCAGATCTGGGGAGCAGGATGGCCACGGTAGAAGATTCTCTTCAAGAACGTTCAAGACAACTCTTGCACGATGAGGAGGGGCATTATCTCGTTGAAAGAGTGGATTTTGACCCATTGTTTGGGGATACGGTACCACTACAGGTAAAACTATCTCATTCGCGTAAGAATTTCCCGTGAGGTTGTTCTGTATGAAAACGAGTTCAGTTCTTCCACCAAGGCGTATACCTCCCCAAAACATCACTGATCCGCCTCCAACTTCTCGAGCATGCTGGAGATGGTTTTGCTTTCCAGGTTCCCTCCATATTCGAATTCTTCCCGAATCGGGATAATAACTAAATCTAGATTCATCACTGAACAGAACTGTGGCCCACCTCTCTTGATTCCAGTTTACGTGTTATTGGCACCAAGCTAAACCAGCAGCGCAATTTCCATGGGTCAGTTGTGGAACTCTTAAAGGACGTCTGGAGTGGAGTTGACCTTCGTGCAGTCGATTTCTCACAGTTTGGTCGGAAATTTGTACATTATGAACTCGTGATAGCTCCTGAGCTAATTGAGATGCTGTGGTAGTACGATCTCTTCTGGCTTGTAAAACCAAAAATCGGTCTTGGGCGACTGTAGTAATCCTGAAACGACTTGTATGGCGTTCTTCTGCGCTACCTGTTTCATTGAAACGCGACCATAAACGGTTTATGACACTTGGGCTACTTGCCAGAACCCTGGATACTTCCCGTTGTGAGCTCCCAGCTTGGAGCATGCCAACGTCTCTTAACATCTCTTCTCTAGTCAAATGTTGTCTTTTCATGGTCGAATTACAAAACTTGAATCTTTTATTTGTGCTTACAACAGAAACAAAGTGCCAACTAACTGATTTCAAACACTGAATACATGAGATGATTATAAAGCAGCGTCGCATCTGCTCCATTTTTAGTTTTTCATGAAAAAAAACTGAAATCTGTTGCGGCATTCTACATAATTTGGTGAGAAATTGATGCAGGTGTTCATTTCTTAAAAAAAATCATCCATATAGATCGTTCTGGATACGATATATCCATATACAGAAGTGTTCCATAGACTTTTTGAGGTGTTTATATATGCTGTACACTTACCTAGGTAGGTAGGGTGTATCGTGTATGTACGACAACCCTGCATCACACATTCTTGCAGCCTCTCAGAGTCGATCGTAAGTAGTCTAAAAATAATGAAGTAGATCGCCAGCAGTTCAAGTTTGAGCACCCCTGGTGTAGCTTGTGAATAGTAAAAGAATTTTTCAAATAGGTCAAGTAGTTTCAGAGCCTATTCAATGCAAACAAACAAACAAACTTACAATCAAATCTTTCCTCTTTATAATATTAGTATAGATGATCAGAATGGTAGGTTGCACTGAGGTGGTCCAGGATGATCAATATTTTTGTACCAAGTCATGAACATCTTTTCAAAGCCTGTAGTATCATTGAAATTTCGCCGCTGTAAAAACTGAAGTTTTTACATCCGTCTTTTACATCCCCTACAGTTCCGTTTTGCGTTTTAGAAGCATCAGTGTAAACACCTCACAAAAGTCTAGGGAACACTTCTGAATATCGATATATCGTATCCAAAACGATCAATATGGATGATTTTTTTTAAGAAATGAACACCTGCATCAATTTCTCACCAAATTATGTAGAGTGCCGCAACAGATTTCAGTTTTTTCTATAAAAAACTAAAAATGCAGCAGATGCGACGCTGCTTTATAATCATTTCGTGTATTCAGTGTTTGAAATCAGTTAGTTGGCACTTTGTTTCTGTTGTAAGCACAAATAAAAGATTCAAGTTTTGTGATTCGACCATGGAAAGACGACATTTGACTAGAGAAGAGATTTTACGAGCCGTTGGCATGCTCCAAGCTGGAAGCTCACAACGGGAAGTGTCATAAACCGTTTATGGTCGCGTTTCAATGAAACAGGTAGCGTAGAAGAACGCCATACAGGTCGTTTCAGGATTACTACAGTCCCCCAAGACCGAGTTTTGGTTATACAAGCCAGAAGGATCGTACTACCACAGCATCTCAATTAGCTCAAGAGCTATCACGAAATCATAATGTACAAATTTCCGACCAAACTGTGAGAAATCGACTTCACGAAGGTCAACTCCACTCCAGACGTCTTTTTTCAAGAGACCCATGAAAATCGCGCTACTCGTTTAGCTTGGTGCCAAAAACACGTAAACTGGGATCAAGAGAGGTGGGCCACAGTTCTCTTCTGTGATGAATCTAGATTTAGTTATTATCCCGATTCGGAAAGAATTCGAATATGGAGGAACCTGAAAAGCAACCTGCATGCTCGAGAAGTTGTTAGACAGGAGGCGGAGCAAAACTGACCTCGTTTTCATTCTCCAGCATGCTCGAGAAGTTGTTAGACAGGAGGAGGATCAGTGATGTTTCGGGAGGTATACTGACCTCGTTTTTATACAGAACAACCTCACGGGAAATTCTCACGCAAATGAGATGGTTTTACCTGTAGTGGTACCGTATCTGCAAACAATTGGTCAAAATCCACTCTTCCAACAAGATAATGCCCTCCTCATCGTCTTGAATGTTTTTGAAGAGAATGATATCGATCTTCTACCGTGGCCATCCTGCTTCCCAGATCTGAATCCCATCGAGCATGTGTGGGACACCCTAAAAAGAAATCTCCTGCGTCAAAACGTCTTCCAACATGAACAGGAGCTTAGATTAGCAGTTCAGGGGGCTTGGAATGACTTAGGCCAAAATGTAATAGACAACTCAATATGGAGCATACCGCGACGATGCCAAAGTGTGATTAATAACAGAGGTGGACCTTCTGGGTACTGAAAAATATAAGTGCTTCCATATCGTTTTTCGTGTTTCATCAAATTTCGTCATTTTCTTTATAATAGGTGCTCTGGAGAAATCAAATATAATTTTGTTTTCTTGAGAATACATTATATACAATACATCCTAACAGAAACCGAAAGATTTCTATAAATGGGAATCATCAAATTCATATTTTAAAGATATTGGTAAGTGTTCCCTAGACTTTTTCGAGGTGTTTATATCTTAGTGTATTCTTGGTATTTGGATAAAGCGTGTGAAAAAATGTTGTAGATAGAGGATGGGGTGAATGAATGTTCGGTAAAATTTGTGAGCATTACGATAGAGAGAACTGAAATACCTTCAATTTAAACTACCTACCAATTTTCTAGCACTAAAAGTAGCAACCTTGGAAGTTTGGCGAGCCGGACCCTGTATACTATTTTATATAATTATCACCCACTCATTTCAGCTGCTTGTTTCCTGCAAACCATTGAATCCAGTATCAAATGATTTCAAAAGCAATGGACATTCCCTTGTCTGAAAAAGTAAAAACTTCTCGTGTAATTCTAGCATTACATGAGAGGAGGCGAAATTGCGAATTCTAGGAATCTTCATCTCTTAGAATTGTCGTTTCTGCAATATCGGATTTCCATTCTGTCGACAAGAGCATCAACGATTTTCAGCAGGGCGAGATATACTTCATTCCCAATCGAGATTTCATTATAGATAGCGAAATTTTAATATGCAATTCAATTTCATTTTTGACGGTTCAAATTTTGGGAATGGAATGCACCCGGCGGAATGAGAATTAGGTCGTCAGTTTTTCTCATTCACGTTCAACCATTGGAATCGTATTACGAGAATAGAAAATGTTGGTTTTTCCATTCTTCAAGCTATTTTGCCAATTTTCTTCCTTTTCTTTGTGAAATAATGAAACACAGTGTCAGACTGAACACGTTTTCGTTTCTTTTAGAAACTGTAAAAACACTGTAGAAAATATATATCCCAATGAAGCAAAGCCTCACCGAAAATCTTGACAGATTATCAAAATATTGTCATGGACGATAAAGAATTCTGAAAAATTAGCGTTTGTCTTCTGTGGATCATAACCGAAAAATCTGAAAACGACATATAAGTTTATCACAAAAAAAGGAAACTTTCCGCCGATCTACCTATAGGCAAAGGTACGTCTCGTTTTCCAGTCTGGGAAATCAGCTAATTTAAACTACATAGACTTTAGTAGATTATCCAACTGGTATGGTCTAGAAAAATAAACTTCTTAAACCAATCTATTTCATATTATTATTCCTAAGGACAAAACGAAATCCGATTATGTGTATCTTGGTTATTTCTGGAGATACGGCGATCTAATAATGTTCAACCCATTCGTCCTGATTCGGAAGTTAAGGTTGTGACAAAAAATTTTTGATTCAAAATTTCTGGCAATAACTTCCAACTTCGGTATTTACTGGAATTATGGTGATTTGGAAATTTCAACCACCCTTTACTCCGTTTGGAACGTTAAGGGTCGAATCAGAAAAAATTTATTGAACAGAAATCTTCGATAATAATATGCCTGAGGATAATAAAGAAACTGCATAGATGTATCTTGAATAGATATATCTTGATTATTACTACAGATATGGCAATTTGGAAATTTTCAAGCCATCCGTCCCAATTCTGAGGGTGTGGGTCCTAATGAAAAATGTTTCCAACAAAGTTCTTGATAATAACATGATATAAAACAGTATAGGGAAGAAGTGTTCTAACTTGAACTGCTGGCGATTTACTTACGATCGACTCTGAGAGGCTGCAAGTGTGATGCAGGGTTGCCAAATCAGTCAGCCATTTTTCGTTTTTCAACATCTGAGTGTCATCATCTCCTTCGTCTAGAAAAGCTGTTATTTCGGGCCATAGTTCTTGAAACCTTTCTAGGAATCTTCCGCGACTCAATCACCTGACGATGTGAATAACTAAATCAGTGTGTTCAGCTGACTCCCTATGTTCCAACTGCAATTTAAAGAGCCGCCTTTGCAAGCAACGTGCACGGATGGAATTCACAAGTTTTTTTGCAATGCCCATCATTTTCTCCGAGTTTAAAACTTTTGAACACAAAACTTGTTGATGTATAATGCAATGGAATGAAAAAAATGAGGGGAAATCTTCATTAGCTCGACAAAATGCCAGAAAAACGTTTTTGTTTCCAGTCATTGCTGGTACTCCATCTGTTGTAATGCACACAAATTTATATATTGGTAGCTTGAAGTTTTTCACAAACCTGAAGAAAACGTTTTTACAAGAGGAATGATTGTCAAAATTTCTTCCTTAGGAATATGTCAATACCATCCGAATAAAATACACAGCTGGGTAGTGTCTGTCATATCGGTGGATTCGTCGAACTGTAAAGAAAAGTATGTACATTTCATGATATCATGTTTTAGTTTATCTGCCATGTCCTGATTCATGACTTCAATACTCCTTGTGACAGTCGGAGAGATAACTGAAGTTCTCTAATAGTAGTTTTATTTTTAAAATCTCCAAATAAAGTCTCATTCACTTCAATAAATACAACCGATCCATCTTGGAATGTTTTCTTGTGTTTTGCTAATATATGAGATATTTTAAATGACGTGATCGTAGCAGCTTTTGATTGTTTGGCTGGTCTTGTGAATATGGTTTGTTCTTTATTCAAACAAGATATCAAATCACGTACTCTTCGTTTTCTCAATTCACTCTGTGGCGGAAAATCCTTTTCATACTTTTTATGAACCGTTTTATAATGCCTCTCTAAGTTACCACGCTTAGGTATTGCAACTGACGCACGACAAATGCACTTATTCTTCACCATACAAAAGAAACATTCTTCTTCGCAATCGTTATTGAAATGATATGTTTTAGATTTCTTCGCTGCACTCATTTTGTACTACTTAATAATAAACTTTGTATCGACGTAGTATAGCCTTCAAGTTACAATTCAGGATGACTCCAATACCTGCAGTCGCAACATTTATACCGGCGTGAACGAAAGTCCCGAATGTTCCCGTCAAACTCGCCGCCCGAAATTTCTAGATAAGCGACAAGGATAAAAAACGCAAGTAATGCGCGTTCCTTTGATAAAGCCACCTATTGCCGCTAGCAGAGTGTCATTTTATTAGGTAATAAATTCTTGTAGTTTAGTTACCTACTCATTAAAAATTTTTTTCTTCTCGAGATCTACTCAAAAAGCACTCGCGATCGACCGTTTGAGCACCAGTGATATAGGGTTATCTTGGTTATTACCGGAGATATGCGATTTGAAAATTTTTCTTCAAGCCTTCCTTCCCAATTTAGGATGTATAAGTTATATCATAAAATTTCTTTATCAATATTCGACTTTTCGTAGAATGTTAAATATCCTTTCCTGAAAAAGCTGGTTTTCCGATCAATCACATGAATACTGACGAGGTCAAATGAGACCGAAACTGCAGTCTATTACTCCTATTAATGACATTAAAATCATTAATGACTCACATCACTGCTGTGTGGAGTGGCTCAGAAAACGAGCTCCTTCAGGATGTGAGATTTTACACAGGGTTGAGTATTGTTATATGGCGAAATTCATCGCCATATGTGTAAAAACATTGAGGATTTTTGTAAGGTTATTCAACCTTCCGTAGAAGGTCAAATATTGTTCCCTGAAGAAAAGTCTTCAATGTGCGTACACACGTGGCGATAAATTTCGCATATTATCTGTGTTGAGATATGATGTACACCTAGTTGACAGCCAGACAGGTATAAGAAGAGTTTGCTTTTCTTGCCGACACATTGTGTTACGTTGGGGTAAATAGTCGAACCAGTAGGGATTCTTGAAGTTTTCTGTTTGATTAACCCTTTATTTTCTTAGTTTTCTGGTGGTAATGGTATGTGGCCTCTGTGTTAGTTCATTGAATGGCGCCAATACATATTCATATCTTGATGCGTTCCAACGTATTGAGATGACTGGTTGGCAGTCTGCTTAGGTGTTGTGCAATACAAAGTAGGTCAAACGATACTGAAACTGCAGTCTATAGTTCCTATTCATAGCATCTGACTGAACTGTCAGTAGATACCAAATTGATACATATATAGGGTGTTTCAATGGTAAACGGACTATGCAAGCAAATGTCAGAAATGCAACCCGAAAATAAGGTAACGCCATTATTCTCGAAGGCCTACTCTGTTTCATGAATCTGAACTCAACATTTCATTCGCTATAACTCTTGAATGGTTGGATCAATTTTTCTCGAATTTTAACAAGGGTTAACTGCAGACACATTGAGAAATATCTTGAAGTTGAATGAAAAATTCGGGATATGGACTGATGGAATTGAATTTTACTTGAAATATCGAGTTAAGCTTCCTGTTCATGGGTTTTTCGCAATTTTTGGTCGAACGTCAACGGTCTTCGCTTAACTGGCACACGCGATTGAAGAAACCTATGGAGAATCTAATTGACATGCGTGTTTATTTGTCCGCTAGAATATAGTCCACGTAGGGTAACAAATATATTCAGTATCTACTTAGTGAACGATTATGCATTATACAGGATATTACATAATAGTGTTTCACAACTTGGGGGGGTAAATCTACATGCAATTTAAATAAAAAAAATCATATGAACATAGGTCCGCAGAAGCTTCGTTATGGAGCTACAGGGTGTTGAACTTTCGTAAAAAATTGGTTTTTTTCTTCAAAACTTCTGCAGTTTTTGAGATATTCAGCCTAAATGTGGAATGCAAGTGATTTTTTACAGCCTCCATCATCACACTTCCTAGATTTCAAAGTTGTTTTCTTTTCCGCTGCCGTCTCCTTTTGCCCTTTCAAACTTTTTTGCAGTAGGCCATTGATCGGCGTACAATCAATTTTCGTCGTCTTCGTTCAATTTGGAAACTTTTTCGACACCTGTTTTTTCGTATCTCCAACCTTTTTCCAGTGAAAAATTATTAAATTTGAATTATTTGAATTGTTATTTATTCGCCTAATGAGAAAACAATTATTGAAATAATCGATAGGTATTCCCAAAATTTGCTTTTATTTTGATAGCTCGTTTTCTGAGACTCAACTTATACTTATTAAGTATCAAATTAAAAAAAAGATCAATTAAATACTAAATAAATTGCTAGACGTGTCCTTCACTTGCTAGAATATAGGCACTCTTCGAAATATTCCTGGGGTATTTCTTATCGTGTCACAAGAGGTTATCATTCGATTTCTCAATTCTTCTACAGTGTTCAGTGGAGTGGTATGAACTAAACTTTTGAAATATCCCTATGAGAAAAAGTCTAAAATATTTGAGTCTGAGGACCTAGGAGGCCATAGTTCTGGCCCACCCCGACCTATCCATCGGTTGTTGAATGTATTATTCAAAAATTTCCTAGCTCCTCTACTGAAATATGCTGGTGCCCCGTCATACATGAACCACATTATGTTTCTCACCAAAAGGGGCACATCCTCCAGCAATAAAAGTAACTCCTCCTCAAGAAATTGCATCACCGAAAATCTTAACAGATAATCAAAATATTGTCATGGACGATAAAAAATTCTGAAAAATTAGCGTTTGTCTTCTTTGGATGATAACCGAAAAATCTGAAAACGACATATAAGTTTATCAGAAATAAAAAGAAACTTTCCGCAGATCTACCATAGGCAAAGATACATCCCGTTTTCCAGTCTGGGAAATCAGCTACTTTAAATTATATAGACTTTTGTAGATTATTCAACTGGCATGGTCTAGAAAAAAAACTTTCAAACCAATCTATTTTATATTAATATTCATAAGGACAAAACGAAATCCGATTATGTGTATCTTGGTTATTTCTGGAGATACGGCGATCTGATAATGTTCACCCCCTTCGTCCTGATTAGGAAGTTAAGGTTGTGCCAAAATATTTTTCATTCAAAATTTCTGACAATAACTTCAAATTTCGGTGTTTACCGGAAATATGGTGATTTGGAAATTTCAACCACCTTTTACTCCGTTTGGAACGTTAAGGGTCGAATCATAAAAATTTATTGAACAGAAATCTTCGATAATAATATGCCTGAAGATAATATAGAAACTGCATGGATGTATCTTGAATGAATGTATGTTGATTATTACTACAGATATGGCAATTTGGAAAATTTCAACCCATCCTTCCCAATTCTGAGGGTGTGGGTCCTAATGAAAAATGTTTCCAACAAAGCTCTTGATAATAACATGATATAAAACAGTATAGGGGAGGAAACTAGAACTGCTGGCGATTGACCTCAATATTTTTAGACTACTTACGATCGACTCTGATAGGTTGCAAGTATGTGTGATGCAGGGTTGTCGTACATACACGATACACCATACCTACCTAAGTAGGGTGTACCGTAGCATATATAGATATTAGCTTTCCGCATAATATACATTATTTTAGTCAAGGTTTGGGTTAGATTTAGTTAGTTCTCTATGATATCAATGAAAAAACTCATAGTTATTCAAAATTGCGAGTTTATTGGTTGTTACAAAACAAAAGAGTTACTTACATATGGTGTTAAACTTAACTAGGGACTGACTTCGGATGTTGAAGAGTGACAGTGCATGTCCTCAGCATACTTTTCATAAGATGGTACGTAACCACAGAGTGCTAATTGCAAGCATGATGACATATGATCGTCAGTTAGTCGATTGCGATATTTTGACTCAATTATCTTCTTTTCAGAAAAAGCAAACTCGCACAAGTGCGTTGAGGCAAACTTTGCCGTCAGTTGAAAGGCGATTTGCCTATGATTCGGATATTCATCTTCAGATATAAAACACCAAAAATTTGTATTAGATGCTGTAGTTTTGAGATGTATATCTGATGTAATCTACACCAACTAATTTTCAACAGAACATGAGTTCATATTGAACTGACTTGCTATATTTGCCTACTTACTGAAATCATAAAAACGTATTTCGAATTTTCCTAAAATATTTGATAATTCAGCCTCATATGTATCATAACTCAACTGGGGAATCCTTGGTTTCAAAGGCGGAAAATGATTCAGATCCTTTCTTTTCAGTTGATCTATCATAAGTTGCAATTTACTTCTGAATGCGTTCACTGCGCTATTCATCTCAATATTAGATTTTCCTTTACCATGAAGCTCCAAGTTAATGGCGTTTAAGTGAATTGTGATGTCAGTCAAAAATGCCACATCAGTCAGCCATTTTTCGTTTTTCAACATCTGAGTATCATCATCTCTTTCGTCTAGAAAAGCTGTAATTCGGGCAATAATTCTTGAAATCTTTCTAGGAATCTTCCGCGACTCAACCACCTGACGTCCAAGTGAAGAGCTGAATCAGTGTGTTCAGCTGACTTCCTATCTTCCAACTGCAACTTAAAGAGCCGCCGTTGCAAGCTACGTGCACGGATGGAAATCACAATTTTTGGTGCAATGCCCATAATTTCCTCTGTGTTTAAGACTTCTGAACACAAAACTTGTTGATGTATAATGCAATGGAATGAAAAAAAATGAAGGGAAATCTTCATTATCTCGACACAATGCCACACTCTGTGGCGGAAAATCCTTTTCATAGTTTTTATGAACCGTTTTATGATGCCTCTCTTAGTTACCACACTTAGCTATTGCAACTGACCCACGACAAGTAAGACAAATGCACTTATCCTTCACCATACAAAAGGAAAATCCTTTCTCCCAATCGTTATTAAAATGAAACGTTTCAGATTTCTTCGCTGCACTCTTTTTGTACTATTTAAAAATAAACTTTGTATCGACGTAGTATTGCCTTCAAGTTACAATTCAGAAATACCCCAATTCCTGTAGGCGCAACATTTATATCGGCGTGAACGAAAGTCTCAAATGTACCCGTCAAACGCGCCGCCCGAAATTTCTAGAAAAGCGGCAATAATGAAAAACGGGGCTTTTCTTTGACGAGTACCGCGCGTTCCTTTCATAAAACCGCCTTTTGCAGCTAGCGGAGAGTTATTTTATTACGTAATAAATTTTTGTAGTTTAGTTACCTACTTATTGAAAATGTTTTTCTTCTCGAAATCTACTCAAAAAGCTGTAAAAAATAGCTTGCATTCCAAATTTAGGCTGAATATCTCAAAATCTGCAGGAGTTGAAGGAAAAAAAAACAATTTTTCCAGAAATTTCAACACCCTGTAGCTCCTTAGCGAAGGTTTTTGCGGACCTATGTTTATATGAACTTTTTTTCATAAAATTGCACGTAAATTTACCTCCTCAAGTTGTGGCATTCTATTTTGTAACACCCTGTATTTTCTAGGTTGCTCATAAAAATTTCGACTAATAATGGACTTAACAGATTTCCTAAACTCAAGCCTTCCGCACTTGTGGGATACTTCGTATGAAAATAAAAATAATTTCAATCACAGACAGATGTAGAATCTACGGTAATAGAGAAGTACTTTGCTGATTTAAGTTCTTTGACAATGGGACTTGCTGTCCCAATAAATTAATAAATTCATTATAAATATTTGCCGATAAATATAATGTACTTCCTTTTCCACGATTTCCGTAGTTTTGTATGTGATCAGCAAGAAAAGTGTCAAATTCACTGATTACTTCTAAGCATCCCAAATAATTCCCATTATTTTGTGATCCTAATCTAACCTAACCTTATGTCTCATTATCACCACGAAAAGCAAGACCTCTTGAAGCCAATAATTGCACCACTGCAACAATGCTCCTAAGCACATTCTTCCAATAGTCAATTTTGTTTTATATTGGGACAGTAACTCAGTATCAATTTGTCCAGTAGCTTTCATTCTTGCAACATTATTCATTATAAATTTCCTGAGCTGTAAACTGTTCTCATGCTCTATCAACAAGTTACTTCTGATCTTTATATCCATTTGGATAACTTAAATTATGTCCAGTAACAGTAACGGTATTAAATAGACGGCAGCAGTAAGAGTATACTGATTTTCTTTGCTGGTGAATAATGGAGCCATTTTCTTTCTGAAAACTCACCATTCGTAAATTTACGAATAAAAATTTCTTCAGTCAAGTATCTAGTTTTCGTTTTACCATTTGAATCTGTAAAACTTGTATCGGAGAAATCACTATTTATATTTTGGAAAAACTCTGACCCTTTTCAAATCCAAATATCACGGACTTCTTCCGGTAAAATGTCGTCGCAGTAAGTACTAAGGTCAGGAGACACAGATACATTATCTAAGCTTGAGGTTATTAATTCACAGTAGCTTGAAGTCGATGGTTCAGCATCTAATGTGTGTTTCTCATTTTCGTTACACGTCATCTCTTTTTCCTGGTGACATTCAGAGGTACTTTTGTCTTGTGCTGATGAGAATGAATAATCCCTCGGCCTATTAGTTTCTTTAACTGTAAAAAACGAAGTTTGGAAGTTTTTCGGTTCTTTCTTTTTGAGCTATAACTTTTTTCTTTTTTGTGAACCACTTAAACATGTTCTTTATGACATAATGAAATAATGTTTAAACGAACAAATCGAAACTTCTATTTATCTTATTCAATTTTAAATATCAAACGAATCAAAATAACGCCACTCACTCCTATTACACTGAAAGTTTGATACATCATTCGGGGATTCCCCCAACCATTGACAATATCGACATTTATGTTAGGCCTCGTATAGATGGTGCAGTTTAACTTTGGAATCGGAGTGATCGCTAGATGGTGTAGTAAATTAGGTAGGATGTCTTGGGAAATATCAATTAGTACAGTAGGAATAGGCGCAGTTATCAATGTAATGGCGTAGTATTAGTATTCGCCTTTTGAAACCTTCTGATAAGATTACTGATTTGTGAAAAAAGTGTAATGTGCCCGACAAAAATGTTTCGAGAATAAGTGTGTGAGCGAAATTGTCGGCCCTTCGGGGTAAGATTTCGACGGGTTTAATATACTAGTAGTACTGTTTTTCAAAACAGTTTTCTTTGTATAGTTTGCACTATGTATGTGACTGATGAATGCGTTGTGTCGTCGAAACGCGTTACAAATAAAGTGAATAAGTGTAAATCAAATTTATTAACCATTTTAATTCGTTTTTGTTGTTCCTGTTTTGTTTTCAAATTTAGATTGAATGCAAATACGAATGATGTCCATGATGAAGTATAAAAATTAAATTAATTTCTATAGGAAGTGTGGATGAACGATGTGAAATATTTTATTAATACTTTTATTTCGTTAGTTGAGCTAATGTTCTACAAATAACTCAATTTGGGAATAAATTCAAGAAATTCAGAAAAACTCTGGGAACTTTCTTGAATATCTTTCGGCTCAGCGAATAATAAATATTTCTAATGTTCTTCCTTAAAAAACAAATATGATATGAGATACCTTTCTACTTTCTACTAACGCCACTGAGAGAGTGGTGGCAGAAGGAACACATTGAGTCCCGAATTTGTTGCAGTCAGCTAGTAGAATTGCTTCTATTTGTCACTTTAACTTGGGGAATAAGGAAATAAGTACGGTATATGTCGAGAATACGACCCTAACAAATGGCGCATTCGAATATACAAACAATAGTATTGCATTATTAGTTTCTTCTCCGATTATATCGGTTCGCTACACCCTTATTGCTCAAGTTTCCACGCAAAATTGGAAGTAACTGTCCGAAATGATACAATCTCATTCTATTCCCAAGTGTGCCAATTTTACGACCTTGCAGTTTTATTATTTTTCCTTCTTCTATTACCCATATAGGAGAGAATATGGGCATTCAATAAAATATTTGCATCTACCATTTATTTTCAAACGGAGGAGAAAAGGAAGGAGCTTTTCCAGGATTTTACAGGAACAAAGGAAACGGGGTTATTATAGTAATAAAGAATATATATTTTCAATACATGATCTGAAAATTAAAACATTTTTTATTCATATGAGATACATTTACAGAAACAAAAATATCTTGGTTACATATACTTATACAGACTAGAGAGGCAATCCACTCAGAGTGATCTGTATTTGAACTAGTTTTCAGGAAACAAGTTCAATAAGAATGAGTTATTTATGTCTAACTGATCATTAAGAATTTCTGGTACATACCTAAATCTATTGACCTCAAGTACTTCCAGAAGGTTGAGTTTTATACCTCTATTCTCAGAATATAGGAATTTAGATTCTGAATTGAACGAATGACTATTTTTCCTAAGATGATCTGAATAATTTGAATCGGTTTTTCCATTGATGAATGTGCGTTTATGTTCTGAGATTCTAACATTGAAATTTCTTCCTGATCTACTTATATAAAATCAATTGCAATATGTACATTCCAATCTTTAAACACCTCATTTATTTTCTTTATCAATTGGAGACTTATAATAACCGATAAATGGACCTGAATTTGTTGATGTTTTAAACGCTATATTCAATTTTGAAGTTTTGAGAAGGGATTTCATATTATTGCTAATATTGCCTATATATGTTAAACTAGTGAATTTCTTGTCTTGATGTTCACCGATTGGATATATATGTTGTAAAGCTAATTTTTGTTTTTCTCAGATAATATGCTGCTAACTAAATTTGCACCATAATCATTATTTATTGCGATCTGTTTCATCAAATTCAATTCTCTGAGATAATTTTCACTAGACATCGGTGTGCTTAAGAGTCTATGTATATAGCTATTAAATGTTGCAACTTTATGTTGCTTAGGATGTGCCGATGTATAATAAATTGTGATATCTGTATTAGAACATTTATGATAAATTGAAAACTGGTGTGTATTATATGATCTTGTTATTGTTAAGTCTAGGAAATTGATCGAGTTGTTCTGTTCTATTTCAGAAGTGAATGTTACATTTTGGTGCAGGTTGTTGATGGAATTTTTGAATACAGAGAACTGTCTGTTTGTTCCTGAGAAACACACAATAATGTCATCGACATATCGATAGCAATAGAGGAAATGTTTACTAAACGGGTGTTTAGGAATAGTTTTTTTATATTATCCATCAAGATTTGTGCTGAAAGAGGGCTTAAAGGGTTTTCCATTATAAGTCTCTCATCACTTTTATAAAAAGAGTCGTTAAATAAATAATAATTTTGAGATACGCAAACATCTAATAAAGCCATAATGTCCTATTTAATTCGTGGATTCGTCTTATTTTGTATTAACAAATTCTTAACATCGAAAGACACTAACTTAGCCGGGAATGACAATATATTCTTTTGTTCTTATCCAATAATTTGAATTACGAATTGAAAAGACAGTTTAAAATTACAAAATGTTTCCAGAATATGTATTAAAAATTTGGAAATCTTGAATGCTGGGGCATGTGTGAATGATACCACTGGTCTTCTGGATAACCATTTTGTACAATTTAACTGAAAGTATTGAATTCGACCACAAAAGTATTGAATTCGAAATGAACGTGAAAAGCATGAAAAAGTCGCTGATTAAGAAGTATAAACAAACAAAAACGGACTACAACAAACTAAAAGAATTATTGGATATGGAACTGAAAGAGAAAAGTACAACAAGTTTCAAAGAGCTCCAAGAGATAATCATAAAACTTCTCTCCGAGACTACCATAGTAACAACAAAAAAATATGCATCGACAGAGAAAGAGGGATGGATGACTCGAATTATATATGAAAAAATAAAACAGAGAAACAAAGTCAATAAAAGCATGGTGAAGAACAGAGACTCACATTATCTCAAACAACAATTCAAAATACAGGATAGGGACACCAAAAAATTATTATTAAAGAGGCAAAAAGAGAATTCTTCAAAAATCAACTACAAAGTGCAGAGGGTAACAGTAAAAAACTGTGGTCAATCATACAAAATCTTGAGAACGAAGAACATATACAAGCTAATGATATTCGAGAACTTGAAAGTGAAGATGGAACTGTCACAACTTGTCGAAAACAGATCTCAACTATACTGAATAACCATTTTGTCACTGTAGGAGCAAATCTAGCAAAGAAAATTAATAGCCACAATCCTGGTAGACTAGAAGAGAAAAGTGACGAATCTCCTGTTTTGTTGCGTAAGTTGGAACAAATGGGTTTGGCAGGAGGTTCACTTGATATTTTTGCTTCTTACTTGAAGAATAGGAAGCAATTTACCAAGGTTGGGGATGAAGTGAGTGAATGTAAAAACATATATTACGGAGTGCCGCAGGGATCAATTTTGGGCCCTTATCTATATTTGCTATACATAAATGATCTTGAGAGGCAACAACTATGTGGGAAGGTTATGATATATGCTGATGACACAGCTCTTTTCTATGTGAATGAAGATGATAAGGTGACTCAAAAACAGATGCAAAGAGATCTTGACAGGTTGATGGAATGGACGAAGATAAACAAGCTAACCCTGAATAGTGAAAAGTGCCATATTATAAACTTCGAGAATAAATCGAAAAAACATAATATAAACATATATCTAAATAACAACAAAATTCTTGAACAATACACTATTAAATATCTCGGCCTCACGTTAGACAAGAATATGAAATGGACTCTCACATCAGGCAGCTTGTCAAGAATCTTTCCTATTACAGGATTAGCTCACAAAATTTCGGACGTCCTACCTATGAAAGAGAAGAAAATGGTGTATGAAGCTTACATTAAATGTAAGTTAACTTATTTGATATCTTTTTGGGCAACAGGAAACGTAATAGAAATGAAAAACTGCAACGAAGCCAAAATAAAATTATTAAGGTCCTGTATAAAATTCCTCAATGACACCTACGAAGGAAGTATATAAACGAACAAACATTTTGACCATAGAAGAACTGAGGCAGCTTGAAACTATGAAATTGGTGAGAAAATTTCTCGACAATGAAATACAAGATGATGATTTTATTTTAACAACTAGATCTGAAGTACATGACCACGCAACCAGAAGAAATGAAGAGCTGAATTATTTAGCTCACAGAACCAAGGTGAGGGAAAGACGCATACTATCTGAGGGTGTCAGACTCTATAACAAGCTTTCCCGTGAAGTGAAGGAGATAACGCACACAAAATTTAAAAAAAAATTGCAAGAACACTTGATACAAATTCGAATGTAAATCTGATCATAAAATAATCTTATATTTTGTAACTATATCTGTCAAAACCTGAAAGAGTTATTTAGATATTATTTTTCAATAAAAAAAAAATTGAATAGAGTTGAATTGGTAAAGGATTCGGTTTGAATTTCTCGCGATCTGTAATGATGGATTTTGATTTCTCAATGACCTCCTTCACTTCATTATTGAATTTGTTAGTTGGATCTCGGGCTATAAATGAATAATTATAATCATTAATGAAATCTAATATTAACTCTGAAGAGATGCCCAATATCATAGCAGAAGAAATAAGATCTGCACTGAACCAGCTGAAAAATGTTAGATCCCTGGGGAAGACCGCATTACAAACGAAACTGTGAAATTTAGAGATGACGTATTGATTCAAGCAATGGAGGTGCTTTTCAATCGATGCTTAGAAGAAGGAAAATGCCAGATGAATGGCGTAGTTCTGAGGTGATTTCAATAATCAAAAAAGGCGACATAAGCAATTACCGCCCGATAAGTCTCCTTTCACATCTCTACAAACTGCTAACGAAAATAAAAACTCACAAATAAACTCGACTTTCATCAACCCGTCGAGCAAGCAGGATTCAGAAAAGGTTTCAGCACCATCGACCACTCACAATCCATTCGAACTCTAATAGAGAAATATTGTGAATACATTATTAACCTATATCTGGCTTTTGTAGACTTCAAAAAAAAGCTTCGATCTTATCGAACGTTGGGCAGTAACTCAAGGATTGAATGATGCAAGGATAGACTCCAGATACACCACCATCTTGGGAAATATCTACAAAAGCGCCACATTGAGAGTGAGGGTCGACGAAGAGACGCAGACGAAAGACATTCAGTTCAGAGGGGAGTAAGACAAGGGGATACAATATCTCCCAAACTCTTTACTCTTGCTCTAGAAAACATATTTAAAAAACTTGAATGAGACGAAAATGGTATAATTGTACTATGTTAACTCAGTTGAACGAGACATCCAAGGAGGTAGGCCTTCATATGAACTTCAGCAAAACAAAACTCTTAAGCAACACCGAAAATCCGGTGAGGATAGATAATCAGCTGATAAAAAAGTTGAAGATTACATTTATCTCGGTCATGTTATAAAACTAGGAAAACGAAACCAGGTGGCTGAAGTGAAAAGAAGAACACGACTTGGATAGACAACGTTTGGAAAAATGAGTAACATTTTGAGGAACAGAGATTTTCCCAATTCCTTACGCAGGAAGGTGTTTGACTCCTGCGCTCTTCCCGTCATGTCCTATGGCCTAAAGACTGTGACACTAACTGAGAAGAGCACAGAAATGCTGAGAGTTGCCCAAAGACATATGGAAAGGAGCATGCTGGAATGACTTTGAGAGACAGAATCCAGAACGTAGAGATAAGGAGAAGAACCTGTGTTACAGATATATTGGAAAGAACTAGTATATTCAAATGGAGTTGGCTAGGGTACGTAGCCAGGAAAATAGAAGATGAATGGCCAAATAGACAAGAGCACTGGAGACCTAGAACAACCAAGAATTTGGACAGATGAATCCTCTTTCACTAGACGAATTACCATAATATACATGTTTGGCTAAATCCTACGAAAAATTAAAAATAAACATAAAATTCTCTCAATTCTAATTTTGAATTTTTACTCGCAAAAGCTGAGTCGTACAGAAAAATCGAAGGTTACTTTTTTCCAAATTGAATGGTTAATCCAACACTGATTTTTATTTTGTGAAAAAGCAACGATGTACCAAATTTTTCTTCAAAGATATCCAGTTAGGTGTTAGTATGGAACCACTAGTATAATTGAAAATTGATATTATCATTGCAAAATATACTCCCTGGACGGTAGTTAATGCCTACAAAATTTCAATCAAATATTTGCAGCCGTCTGGCAATAGTAATAATAAACTTTTTTTTACCAAACTTGTACACCCTGTATTTCTTTAATGAAACATTTTTCGAATATTGTTTATATAACCAACTCATATTGTTTTTGATTCTCTATTGGTCTCTCCATTTTCCGCTATAGAAACTGCACCATCCGTAATCAGTATACAGGGTGTCAGTGAACTTCGTGTACAACGTTATACCACAGATTCTTCAGTTCGAAATAAGTCGATTTAGGCCAACTTACCTATACGAAAAGTTTCTTCGTTTGATCGCTAGAGGTCGCCACCTAAAAATTTTTTTTCTTATTTTTCAAATAATTCGAGAACTACTCGATCGATAGAAACCATATTTGGTATGCGTAATCGGGTGCCTTTGCACTCAATGACCTTGACGTTTTACATGTGTCCCTAAAAACACGAACGTGTTTTTAATCAACCATAATTTTTCTGCCTGCGTTTAAGCAAAACTATTTCAGTCATTGAGTAGCTAGGCTAATTATCAAACTTTTTTTGTTTCTTGAGAAACATTGATATGATGAGCGGTTCAATAACAAAAACAGGTTTTTTAATTTCATGATTTCATTTCTTCAACCACCTAGCAAGTCAAAAATATCACATTTGACCATGTTGGCTTTGGATTTATTTCTGTGGTCTGGCAGATTGTCATTTTATTAGGCTTGACAACCATTTGTTGACACAACAGTGTTCCTTAAGTTCTAAAATAGGTATTTTGGTGATTTTTTTATCATTATTAGGCACGGAGATGTAAAGTAACTCTGAAATGGTTGATATAGTTATGGTGTACGGAGATTGTCAAGGCAATGGACGTGGAAACGCAAGAGTATATTCTGAAAGATTTCCAGATCGCATAGTGCCGAACCACCAAACGTTTGGAAATTTGGCGAAACTCCTCCGTGAGAATGGTTGCTTCAAGCTCAATAATTTGGATCGAGGACGACAACGAACAGTAAGGACGGTAGAACGCGAAGAACAAATTTTTTATATGGTTGAGGAAAACCCACAATTAACCACGAGGCGTTTAGGTCTGCAGTTAGTCGTTCTTAAAATAATGATTCATGATGATTTGACGGAACAATTATTTCATCCCTATCACATTCAGGAAGTTCAGGAAGTTTTTCCCAACGATAATGGGAATCGCCTAACTGTCTGCCGATTTATCCAAGAGAAGAGAACTCAGGATCTCCACTTCAGTAGGAAAATTCCATATACTGACGAATGCACTTTTACTAGGTCTGGCATCACTAACCTTCACAATGAACTCGTGTACAATGTCGAAAATCCACATGCTTTTACAAGTACACATCATCAGAATCAATTAAAAATTAACATATGGATTTCAGTAATTGACAATTTCATTATTGGTCCAGTAGTAATTCCAGATCGATTAAACGGAGAGGCATATTTGAATGTTTAGCAAAATACTTTGCCGAATTTGTTGGACGATATTCCAGTGTCACTGTATGCAGAAATGTGGTTTATGCACAACGGTGCACCTCCTCACTTCACTTTAGTGGTTCGCGAGTTCTTACATTCACAGTATGCAAATCGTTGGATCGGAAGGGGAGCTAATACTCCTGCAAGTTGACCAGCACGATCTCCCAACTTGACACCGTTCGATTTACTTTACTCCAATTGACACACGAGAAAAGTAACATATAAGAATTGTAAATGCGGCCCACTCCTTCAAAAATGACCCTAAAGTAATGCCAAGGGTCCAATTAAATTTGTAAAAGAGGATTAATTCCTGTATTCAGCAAAATGGTGGAATTTTCGTACATTTACTATAGTTACTAAATTTTGTGTGTAAACTAATCAATCGTTATTCTGAAGTGATTTGTTTATTCTTATTTAGTTTCCAACTGGCCAACCTGTTTTCATATTTTTAAATAGTCATTGTGATCCGATTAAGCAACCAAGAAAACATGATTTTGTCAATGAGAGGTTGTCAAAAATTAATAAAATGACAATCTACCAGACTACAGAAACAAATCCAAAGCTAACATGGTCAATATGTGATATTTTTGACTTGCTAGGTGGTTGAAGAAAGGAAATCATGAAATTGAATAACTGTTTTTTATGATTGAACCGTTCATCATATCAAAATTCCTCAAGAGACGAAAAAGTTTGATAATTAGTCTAGCTGCCCAATTTCTGAAACATTTTTGCTCAAACGCAGATAGTCGAAAACTTATGGTTGACTAAAACCACGTTCGAGTTTTTAGGGATACTTGTAAAACGTCAAGGTCATTGAGTGGATCACAAAAAACTTAAATAATACACCCGATTACACATACCCGATTTGGTTCTATCGATCGAGTCGTTCTCGAATTATTTGAAATATAAGAAAAAAATCTTTGGATTTGGCGACCTCTAGCGGCCAAACGAAGAAACTTTTCATATAGGTAAGTTGGCCTAAATCGACTCATTTCAAGCTGAAGAATCTGTGGTATAACGTTGTACAAGCAATTCACGGACACCCTGTACATATGCATATACTCGTATCTTTCAACGAATTGAAACGAATAGGTGGCGGTCTGGTTGGATATTATGAATAAATATGCACTGACTACTTCAAACGAGAACTAAAAGGGACTCTATTGCTTCTATTCATGACATCGTATTTAATTGTACCGATTTGTAGCCCTGGTTGTCGACGATTATGAAGAGTGAATCACTAAAAAACTTAAATAATGCACCCGATTACACCTACCCAATTTGGTTCTATCGATCGAGTTGTTCTCGAATTATTTGAAAAATAAGAAAAAAAATCTTTGGATTTGGCGACCT
The DNA here is from genome assembly GCA_013387265.2 of Cryptolaemus montrouzieri. Classification (NCBI taxonomy): domain Eukaryota; kingdom Metazoa; phylum Arthropoda; class Insecta; order Coleoptera; family Coccinellidae; genus Cryptolaemus; species Cryptolaemus montrouzieri. The sequence goes on along the minus strand of JABFTP020000185.1, from coordinate 30,595,326 downwards.
CTAGCGGCCAAACGAAGGAACTTTTCATATATGTAAGTTGGCCTAAATCGACTCATTTCGAGCTGTGGTATATCGTTGTACACGCAATCCACGGACACCCTGTACATATGCATATACTCGTATCTTTCAACGAATTGAAACGAATAGGTGGCGGTCTGGTTGGATATTATGAATGGATATGCACTGACTACTTCAAACGAGAACTAAAAGGGACTCTATTGCTTCTATTCATGACATCCCATTTAATTGTACCGATTTGTAGCCCTGGTTGTCGACGATTATGAAGAGTGAATCGCAGAACTAGCTTCTTCTGTAAGGGGTATTTGATTTATTAAAAATAAACAAGATCCAACATGAGCCAATCACTATATCCAAAATGGCCACTCTTTTCCTAGTATTGATAAATTGAAAGCTCCCAAAGGGTAGGAAAATATATTACCTAGAATCAGTCATTATCTGGCAACTTTCAGATAATGTACGACCAGACTGATCTATGTAAATCCCAAATTTTCGATGTATATGTTTATTAACTGCATACCTAATATCCGATTTGCCCAAATCCAAGTAACGATCTATTCAAATATGTTTCATGTAACTTCGTACTTGGTTTTCATACTGTCTGACGATAAACGAGAGTTCTAGACCACGGTAACATTGATCTATTAATTCAATTTATTCCTTGTAAGAAGAAACATTCTCTTTGTGTTTCAATAATTTAGTTTGCATTCAATTGGTTATTTTTGTTTACTTTCTTCAACACAATTTATTATGAGCATAAAGTTCAATGATATATTCTGAAATTCTTAATATTAGCATTAGTCAATAACTAATTGCTTAAATGTTCCGCTAACACTTTCATAATTTTTGTTTTCCATCCACATTTCACCTCTCGGCATTGTTCGCATAATAGTATGCAATTCGTTTTCGATTTTCATATATGTTTCGTCGAAATCATCTAAAAGTTTAAAGAATAGTCAAACAAAAAATGAGAAATAAAAGTGAACTATATCTCACGTAATATTTCGACGAGGCTTTTAAGTTCGCCTCCGAATTCTTTTGGTAGACATTTTGCAGGTATATATTTCGAAACATCCTCCGCTTTATCATGAGCATGAATCTGAAAGGAAAAAAATTAATTCTCATTTCATGAAACACGATTGACTTACTCGATCGAATATCTTAGTTGGCATTAGAGGTTTCAATAGAGACAAAATAGATTTTGCTAGTTTACTGACGATGTGAACTTCTCTTACTCGTGCTGAATACGCCTCCTGAAATATTAATGAAAATTTAAGGAAAATAATGATAATATATTATTATACAGTGATATCTACAGGGACCGTCCGTTAAAAACTTTGTGAGTGATACCATTTCCGGTTATACCGGAAGTGGGTCATCACTTTGTTATTTCAAATGGCAATCTACTTTTTTTATTTTACATCTAGAACCGACATTTGAGGAAGGCATAAAATACCCAAGTTTTGGCACTTATCTGTCAAAACTTTGACAGATTTAATTATTTTTGTTATAAACTCGAATTTTGAGGAACATTTAAAAAATTGTATCTCGTAGATCTTTTGCACCACAGACACAATTTTCACTTGGGTGGATCAAGAAATTTTTTAAGCAGTCTACACATGTCAAATGTTTATTGCGTTGTTTTGTATGGTTTTTTTCAATTTGGCCTTTTTCAAACAGCAATAACTTATTTTTTCAAATGGCACGTGACCTTCCCAAGCGGCTAAATTTCTGTGAAAATTTATTAGTTCGGCTTCAAGAAGATGAAACAATTCTACAAAAAATTATATGGTCTGATAAAGCCAAGTTCGATGAAAATGGAATAACCAACAGGAGAAATCGATATTTTTGGGCCACAGAAAATCCTCATTGAGGTTATTGTTTTCCAGAATAAATTCAGCGTGAACGGTTTTGCAATTTTAATGAATGATTTGTTGGCTTATCACTTTTATGAGGAAAATCTCAATGGACAAAGATAGCTGGAAATTTCGAGAGAAACATTAGCAAATTTTTAGATGGATTACCCTCAACATTCTGAGGGATTGTGGACCACCACATAAAACACGAGCTGTAGATCGGCAGCTAACAGAAATGTTCGAGGATAGATGGTGGGGTAATCAAGGACCAAATTTATGGCCTCCGCGTTCTCCGGACCTGACGCCCCTTGATTTTTATTTATTGGACAAAATCAAGAGTGAAGTGAACTAGGAGGGCAACTCATCATGTTCGTATACGAGCTATCAACTGTATCGAGCAAAATTGGGCCCATATTGAACATTTATTCAGATAGTAAATTAGTTTTCCTATGATGTTTGCTATCATTTATTCGTATTAATGTAATTATCTTCGATGATTGGTTTTCGCTTTGTTCCTACAATTTTATTTATCCGAATTGTAGAAAATTGCTTCTAATGCTTCGAAATTTTATTTTACTCATAGACGGTAAATTTGGAAATTGGTTATTGAATTTCCTGCAATTTTCACCCACTACTTTTGACATTCTAAAATGAATTAGAAAAAGATTAAATATATTTTCGTTTGAATATTCAGTGGTTTTATTCCAAATGTGTTGTATTTTTTGGATATTTTCAATCTGAAATAACGACAATGCTTGTTGAAATATCAAATTTGAATCAACGAAATGACAAGTACATTAATTTTAGGCACCTGTCAGGTGAGCGTAGCCAGTTCAGCTACTTGATTCAAATATTTCAAAGCATTCTCTGTTAGTTCTTGCAAAATCATCAAAATTCAATATATTCCCAAATTATTTCGGAACTATAAGTGATGGGTATAGTACATGCTGATACAATTCCATCTGAAATTTGACGCTTCATCTGATGGCGCTACAAAAATTGGCACGTGCCATTTGCAGAAAAATTAGTTATTGCTGTTTGAAAAAGGCCAAATTGAAAATATCATACAAAACAACGCAATAAACATTTGACATGTGTAGACTGCTTAAAAAATTTCTTGATCCTTCTTCTATCCACCCAAGCAAAAATTGTGTCTGTAGTGCAGAAGATCTACGAGCTACAATTTTTTAAATGTTCCTCAAAAATCGAGTTTATAACAAAAATAATTAAATCTGTCAAAAGTTTTGACAGATAAGTGCCAACAACTTGGGTATTTTATGCTTTGCTCAAATGTCGGTTCTCGATGTATAATAAAAAAAGGTAGATTGCGATTTGAAATAACAAAGTGATGACCCACTTCTGGTATAACCGGAAATTGTATCACTTCGAAAATATTTCACTCCAATTGGAAATCGCTAGCTATGGCCGCGTATAAAATTTCAGCTTGATATTAACATTGGAACTTTTTTTAAGTTTTTAACGGACGGTCCCGGTGGATATCCGTGTATAATAACACTCTTGGTGTGAAATTTTTAAGAACATTATAGTATCAATATAAATAAAATGAAAGACTGTTGCCTGATTTTCATAATGTTGATTTTCAATACACACGACTGGATCTGACAGTTACGTAATTTCAAGTATCTAGAGCTAACAGTTATGACTGATTTAATTCTAGTTGACTATTAAGAAAGAAATCGAGAATCGATATTTTTGGGTCACAGAAAATACACATTTAATTGAGGTTATTGATTTCCAATATAATTTCAGCGTGAACGTTTTTCAATTTTAATGAATGATGTGTTCGCTTATCACATTTATGAGGAAAATCTTAATGGACAAAGATACCTGGGAATTTTGAGAGGATCATAAGCAAATTTTTTAGATGGATTACCCCTTAACATTCTGAGGGATTGCTATTACCAAATGGATGATGCACCACCACATAAAACACGAGCTGTAGATCAGCAGCTAAAATCAAGGCCCAAATTATGACCTCCGCGTTCTCCGTACCTGACGCCCCTTGATTTTTATTTATGGGGCAAAATCAAAGACTAGAAGACTCTCCAGAATTTTTGTTAACTCAACCATGTATTATTTGGCGCCTGTTGACCCCACACTATGCGAGAACTATATGTACCAAAAGATATTTTGTCCAGGTCAATTCGATCAGTGGCATATATAGGCCAGAGTTACATTGATTCAAAAGATTCTCCAGAGTCACTCATCAAGTTCTCATTCTTTCAGCATTCATTCTACCATCAAGTTCACTTCAAGTTCAGGGTAGTTGTAATAACCACGACTTACAAATATATACATTCTCCTATTATCAAAAGTAGTGTAACGTGAAAATTTATGTAAGTGTTTACATGTATTAAACTTTTGTATTTAACAAAACGAATATGGCTGATTGAAACCCGACCCATTACACAAAGAACAAAATCAGATTTCTCAGCTACTATATTCCATTTAAGAAAAACCAGGAAATAAATACTCACGTCTAATTTACTTTGGCCTATTTTCTCATAACATCAGCAATTATCTCTACAAATTTAATTTAACAACCTCCTTTTCCAGTGGTTAGCAAATTATTATTCAATAGATCTCTACTCGAAAAAAGTTTAATCAAAATCGATTCTGTAAGTTCAACAGAAATATTTTTTTCCATCTTTGAAAGGTTGTTCATTTTACTGCATTTCTTTTTCAAATGCTTGGACGATCGAAGAATGGAACAAACATATGCTTCACTTCACAGGCTGATCTTGAGAAACGATATGTTGAGTATGAAGTCTGATATAGCAATATCTAAAAGTAGCATGCCAGATCATTTTTCCTAGCAGAAATGAATGGGCCAACTCCAAGGACCATCTACTTAAGGGTCTCTGTTAGTTCACAGATGACCCCAAAACTGCCCAAGGGGTTAGAGCTGTTGTACATGATCAAAATGCTGCCAAGAAACAGTCGAAAAAATACTCTAATATTCGCCATTGACTACTGTGCTAACCTCTTATTCAATTATTTGGGAAGATAAACAATATGTCAATAAAAATCATCCTTGTTGTAATAGTATCCGATTAACAGCACTTCACTCATTATGCTGGAATGTCGTCCAACCTTCGCCATACCGGGAGAAATAAGTAGGCTCCGTCTGATGTGGGGTCCTGGCCATCAAGGGCAATGAGAAGGCCGACTCACCGGTCGCCCGGGAACTGCCTTGGGACTCACCGGACTAGAGCCAACGCTCGAAACTCCCCTTGGCACCGCAATTATGGAAAATAACCGGTGTAAAATGATCGGGGGGTATGGAAGACTGACTAGGCACCACAGGTTTCAGGCACTCTCGGCTTTCGATTAGTGGATCTTTTACTGTACAAGAGTTAAGGCTTGGCTTAAACTCTTCAGAATAGACCTCAGAATTCTAATTACCATATTAACAGGACAATTTCGCTTCAGAAATCAGCGGAATAAGAATTAATCGAGAACCCTCCATACATATTAGATGAGAAGGTAAGGAGGTGATAGAATCAATAGAATAAGTGATTTTGGGATAGAATCAGACTTGAGGAACCTGGTTCTAACAAACTGGAGCTGACTGATCTTGTTGATCTCTCACCCACACATCTTATAGCCTATAGAAGAAAATTTAGGACAAAATGTGCTAGAATAGACCATAGGGTTGCAGTGGAGAGCTGTTAGTCAATTGTAATATCTAATCTATCTACTTCCAGAAAAGGATACTACGGCTGTGCTTTCCCTCGACTTGGCGGAGGCATGTCTTGCCTCAGAGATGATGAAGAAACTTACCAAAAATAAAGTTGTTCCATCAATAATTATATTAGGTCTGAATTTAGTGAGAAAAGTTGAGGAGCAATCTGAAAAATCATATATGAAGACTTCTCCATAACTATAGTCATATCTGCCCATCAGCTCCCGCATCACAAGCCCTACTGTAAAGTCTCGTTTCATGTCATAATTTTCCTCGTCGAATACTTTGCTTATTACAACCCTGTTCAGATTATCGGTCAGTTCAAGTATAGGAATGTAGAATCTGAAATTGAATTGAAAATAAAAATTAAATGAGATGAAAAACACAAGGTTTAACTTTAATCTACACTTTATTTGAAAAAATTCGACGACGTTTCGTTGATGACACAGCAGCTTTATCAAGAATGAAAAACAGAATGAAGAGTATGGTATTATAAACAAATCGTAGAACAAGTTGGATGAATAACAAGAAAATCCACACCGAACCATTGTACAGTTAGTATGAAGGGTAATAAAAACTAATTAAACAAGTAAAGTAGGGGTGAGTAATTCACATCTACCTGTTCATTCAAAAGCTTGTCCGAATGTTTGTATCTATTTATTTCTGATGCTTCTAGGAGATCTAATTTTGAACTTTTTGATTTTATATGTAATATGTCAAAGTTTTTATTGAATGAATGGTTTTCTTTTATTAGGTGGTTTGAATAATTTGAATCAGATATATTTTTATCGAAGCTACGTTTATGTTCAGATGTTCTTATGCCAAAACTCCTATAGGTCCTACCGATATAAATTTTATCACAAGAACCGCAATTGAGTTTATAGATTCTGATTCACTTGATTTTTCAACACGAGATTTATTATTTTAATATGTTTACCTAAGTTATTAGAAGTTTTGAAACTTATATCAAGATTTTGTTTGACGAGAAAGGATTCAATATTTGTACTTGCAGAACCGCAGAATGTTAAACTGTTGAATATTTTATAGTCTTTATGAATAGGATATACTTCATTTATTGCTTTCTGATACAGTTTTTACGAACGATTAGATCTATCATATCCGGATTATATGAATTATTAATGGCTATCTGTTTGATGATGTTTAACTCTTTATTATAATCTTCTACTGATAAAGGTAAATTGAATAACCGATGTACCATGCTGTTTAAAGCTGCAACTTTGTGTTGAATTGGATGTAATGAGTAGTTATGTATAATTGTATCAGTATGTGTTGGTGTACGAAAGACCGAAAAACATGATTATTATTTTGTTTAGTGATTTTTAAGTCCATAAAATTAATGGAATCGTTCTGTTCAATTTCTATCGTGAATTTAATGTTCAAATGGATGGAATTAATGAAATTAAGAAATAAGTCTAATTGACGAGTAGTTCAATGAAACATACTAAGATGTCGTCAACATATCTATACCAATAAAGAAATTTGGAAATGAGTGGATGTGTATGAATTTTCTGTTCAATATTATTCATAAAAATCTCTGCTAAAGGTGGACTCAAAGGATTTCCCATGATCAAACCATTTTCACTACTGTAATAGATGTTGTTGAAAGAAAAATAATTTTGTTCAATGCAAACGTCCTACAGATTCAATATTTCTGATTTAATTATGTGGTTAACATGATTCGAATTCAACATGTTTTCGATTAATATTTTGACATCTCCTGGAGGAACACTTGGGTATAAATTCTCAACATCAAACGAAATAAGTTTTGCGTTAGGTGGTAGGTTAACGTTTTTTATGTTATTTATCAATTCGAAAGAATTTTTATAGAAAATTTTGATTTGAATGAACAATAATTTTTAATGATATCTATAAAGTAGTGCAACAATTTCACGGCTGGGGCTGTAACGTAAGATACGACTGGTCTAATGGGGTTATTTACTTTATGCAATTTAATGAGTGAATACAGTTGAGGTTAGGTTGAGGGTTTGGTAAAATTAATTTGTATTTATCTATTGCTTTAATTAATATATATAATAGGGTAATACTGTTATTGCGTTAAATAAAAATGACTACCTATTTAAAACTCTAAATTTCATTTCGTCCGGAAACTATACAATTTTGAACAAAGATCCAACTATTAAATTCCAGAAAAATATTAAAATTGCAATAAATGACGCAAAATCTTCAATTAAAGCAGAAGATAAATACAAATTAATTTTACCAAACCCTCAACCACCTCAACTGTATTCACTCATTAAATTGAATAAAGTAAATAAACCCGTTAGACCAGTCTTATCTTACTTTACAGCCCCAGCCGTGAAATTGTCGCACTACCTTATAGATATCATTAAATATTATTGTTCATTCAATTTCTATAAAAATTCTTTCGAATTGGTAAATAACTTAAAAACGTTAACCTACCACCTAACGCAAAACTTATTTCGTTTGATGTTGAGAATTTATACCCAAGTGTTCCTGCAGGAGATGTCAAAATATTAATCGAAAACATGTTGAATTCGAATCATGTTAACCACATAATTAAATCAGAAATATTGAATCTGTTGGACGTTTGCATTGAACAAAATTATTTTTCTTTCAACAACATCTATTACAGTAGTGAAAATGGTTTGATCATGGGAAATCCTTTGAGTCCACTTTTAGCAGAGATTTTTATGAATAATATTGAACAGAAAATTCATACACATCCACTCATTTCCAAATTTCTTTATTGGTATAGATATGTTGACGACATCTTAGTATGTTTCATTGGAACTACTTGTCAATTAGACTTATTTCTTAATTTCATTAATTCCATCCATTTGAACATTAAATTCACGATAGAAATTGAACAGAACGATTCCATTAATTTTTGGACCTAAAAATCACTAAACAAAATAATAATCATGTTTTTTCGGTCTTTCGTAAACCAACACATACTGATACAATTATACATAACTACTCATTACATCCAATTCAACACAAAGTTGCAGCTTCAAACAGCATGGTACATCGGTTACTCAATTTACCTTTATCAGTAGAAGATTATAATAGAGAGTTAAACATCATCAAACAGATAGCCATTAATAATTCATATAATCCGGATATGATAGATCTAATCGTTCGTGAAAACTGTATCAGAAAGCAATAAATGAAGTATATCCTATTCATAAAGACTATAAAATATTGAACAGTTTAACATTCTGCGGTTCTGCAAGTACAAATATTAAATCCTTTCTCGTCAAACAAAATCTTAATATAACTTTCAAAACTTCTAATAACTTAGGTAAACATATTAAAATAATAAATCTCGTGTTGAGAAATCAAGTAAATCAGGAATCTATAAACTCCATTGCGGTTCTTGTGATAAAATTTATATCGGTAGGACCTATAGGAGTTTTGGCATAAGAACATCTTAACATAAACGTAGCTTCGATAAAAATAAATCTGATTCAAATTATTCAAACCACCTAATAAAAGAAAACCATTCATTCAATAAAAACTTTGACATATTACATATAAAATCAAAAAGTTCAAAATTAGATCTCCTAGAAGCATTAGAAATAAATAGATACAAACATTCGGACAAGCTTTTGAATGAACAGGTAGATGTGAATTACTCACCACTACTTAACTTGTTTAATTAGTTTTTATTACCTTTCATACTAACTGTACAATGGCTCGGTGTGGATTTTCCTGTTATTCATCCAACTTGTTCTACGATTTGTTTATAATACCATACTCTTCATTCTGTTTTTCATTCTTGATAAAGCTGCTGTGTCAGCGAAACGTCGTCGAATTTTTTCAAATAAAGTGTAGATTAAAGTTAAACCTTGTGTTTTTTATCTCATTTATATCATGGATCTACATCAAGTAACGGCCTCCACAATTCAAATAAAAATTAAATCGATGAGCTTATAGAAATGTTGTGAAAATATTGATAAAATTCCCTTCCTTCAATATAAATTATCTTGAAAGTGATATTCTTAGAAGAACCGGACATTTATCGATATCCAGTATTCAACAGTTTACTGTGCCTACTCATACTGCTTATTAATGACAGTATAAGAACTATGGAAATGTTGCGAGTAAACAATAGGCTCTTCTAAGAACCATACACAAATACGTTTAAGATATACAGAGATAAAATTAAATAAATATACACTGGAAGGGCACCGTCTGCAAGGTCCTGATGATGTTTTGCTACTGATTTCTTTGTTATTTAGAATTTAGAAGTTATTGTACGGAAATTATTTTACTTTCCCGCTTTAGATATCACGCAAGTATATTTGAATACTTACGCACACCAATTGTTAGCTAATCTGTATTTACAGCTTGAATTGTATAGAGTGCAATTATTTTCTGTATCGAAAAATGGAAGAAACCAATTTTCCGCGATGATCGTTGAGTAGTAATAAAGACACTCATGATATGCACTCAAAAATGCAAAATTTGTCGATGATCGTCCAAACAGTGTTGAAGCTTGGCGTGGTGTGATATAAAGATATTCAGTTTTATATATCGGGTGTTCCGTGAAAAATGCCCCAAGCTAAAGCTTCTACAATTATTGATCGAATTCAATGAAAGAAAGTCCGAATTGCATCTTGAATGATACTTCAACAGCCCGAAAGACTTTCATTAGTCTGTCTCTTCCGGAAACACCGGTAGTTGACCTACATTAAATTTTGTGTACCTTCTACGAAAAATGTATAACTCAAAACGCTACGTTTACCTACAAAAAATAATAGAAAATAACAAATATTTCGGACGGAAACACAATTCCAATTCATCGATGTAATTCATTGAAGGGGCGGCTGTTTGAGTTTGTGATAAAATTTTTCTGTCCTAGAATGTGTTCTGGTCAGCCATTGGAGTTCGGAAAACTCACTAAATAGGAGATACAGATGAATCGTGAAGTAAGCTCTGTTGCGGAATAATAGTGCAAATCTCGGAGAAATTTTCATAGAATTATTATGGATGTCATATGCAGTTATTTAGGAGAAATTATGATAAAATAGCACCTATCCGCTAATTCTTGTTTTCGTTTCATTTCGAGTCTTTTCACGGGCAATCAACATATATGGCGAACAAGAATCAAGGAATACAGACATGATACAATCTGACAGAAATAATTCGAGCATTTCGTCTCTATCAGGAACGATTTCTAGACCGTGATTAACCAGAATGCCGCAAGTTTTTTACACTCAGAATATGGTGCGTTAAAAAGGTGTAATGCCGTGCTAGTCGACTGGATTTCGAGAGCACAGGACCGAGCTACCTTGAGAGACTTAAAACAACTAAGCTCTCTACTTTCAAGCAACACCGTCTCTAAGGTGATTTAATTGTTACGTTTCAAGTGTTAAGGAATAATTTCGAGCACCTAAAAGACATATTCCTTATTGATGGTGATCATCGGTTACGTAGCCATCAATTAACTCATTTGATCCCACGTTTTTTTTTTCAATTGATTCATTATTTTTCTTTCACATTTCAATATCTAAGAAGAAGAGTTGTGACATGAGCATGAACAAAACATTTTTCTCAAGCCACGTTAATAAAAATTGGTGAACTCCTTTAGGTCTACTGGTACCTTAGGGGTCTAGCGAAAATTTCTTGTTTAAAGAGAGATTACACTGGTCTACAATGGTTTTGTTGCCCTAGATATGAAAATGATTTTGGGTCTATTTATGCACACAATTCGTGAAGCTATCAATGATTTTATAGGATTTGCGCTGATTTCTTTTTTAATCTTTATTTTCATTTTACATAACAAAAATCGTAAAACAAGAAACAAAATAACAGATATATTTATAATGTCAGTTGAGTTTTGAGAAATTCGGTTACATCGAAGTAAATAAAGAGGAAAATGTCGAAAATATATTTTATATTTCTATAAAACGCCTTTTATGAGCTTTTCTTCTATAATTTTTCAGGGGCAATCTCTTTTCAAAGACCAGCAGTAATCTGCCATCATGTGACAATCCCATCGACCTTGATACCTTTCTTCCTTCACTTTTAGATCTTGATGAAACCGCTCTCCTGTTCCTCACAATAATTTCCTAAATTATCCGGAAATTTATCTAGATGATGGCGGAGATAGTGTAACTTAATACTCATATTTGCTCCTAAAGTCTGAAAGTTTGTCAGCATATTTTGCACAATTTCTTCAAAATTTGCTGCTTTATGGTTACCTAGGAAATTTTCGACAACCAACACAAAACTTTTCCAAGCTTTACTTTCCGAACAGTCATAACTTTGATAAAATCTGAGTCTTTCATCAATTGCCGTATTTTGAGGACCATCAAATATTCCACCTTTCAATTTTTCCATACTAAGCTTCGAAAATTTTCTACAAATGTAATTAAAACAATTTCCGTCTTTTTCAACGCTTTTACAAATTGCTTAATCATACCTAACTTAATATGTAATGGTGGAAGTATGATTTTGTCTCTGCTCACCAGCGGCTCCTTATTACGTTGGCTTTACCGACAGTTAAAGAATTTCTTACAGGCCAAACATCTTGTTCCCAATGAAGTTGCTTTGCTCTACTATCCCACATACAAATAAAGCAAGGGTATTTTGTATATCCACTTTGTTGGCCAAGTAAAAATTAACCATTTTAAATCCACACAGATTGGCCATTGATGCTCAGAGTATTTAATTTTCTCTAAAACTAATTTTACATTTTCATATTCTTCTTTGAGTTTCGTTGAATGGGCAATTGGAATTGATGCAAATTTATTTCCATTGTGCAATAAGACGCACTTTAAACTTCTTTTGCAACTATCAATAAAAAGGCGCCATTCAGTAGATTTGTACTCTTTTAAACCCATGTCTATAAGCAGCTTCGCGATATCATTACAATACACTAATCCTTCATTTCCACTAAAAATTGTAATAACTCTTTTCTCGCGTTCTGTATGTTGTAATTGTTACTGTTGGTGCCAATAAATTTTTTTCTTTCAATCTTGAGGCTAACAGTTCTGATCCTTGTTTTGATAAATTGAGATCACGTATTAAATCACTGAGTTCATTTTGAGAAAATAACTTTGGCGTAGATGTTTCACCTTCCCATTCACTTCCACTAGTAGATGGTCCCGATTTCTGTCAATTTGGTAACATCATTGTTTCTGAGAGCATGCGAATTACTTTTGAAATGTATATGGGCCGAGGGAGATTTTCACTGTGTAGAACCGGACATTTCGTAGACTGTCTGGGTATCTCCACGTTTGATTTCGATTAAAACCTTTAACATCTGCTACGCAAAAGTAACAATCATCTAAATGATTCGTAGGCTCCATCCAGATCATAGGAATACCAAAGTCTAATCCAGAACGTTCACCTTTTTCCACAACCGTAAAGACTCAACACAGGACTTACAAACTTTATTAGGAACCTATGGTTTACCTAATCTGTCCATTTTGAAACCAAAATATTCAACATAAGTCTCCTTGACAAAGTCTGTGATATTTCCATTTTGTTTTTTGGTATATAAACACCGCAAATATAACAAAATAAATCACTACAATATTTACACTTTCTTCGTGACGAACTCATATTTTAGACTAGAAGACAAATATATAAGAATGGACATTCAGTAATTGAAACAAAATATTAATCCATGACACTTTATCCAGATTTACGTGTATATGTACTTCAATATCTTCAAATAACTGAGATCTCAGCTGTTCTGTGAAGCAAGAGGTCTGAGAGTGGGGATCAGGTCATGTTTGTATGCGCGAAAAAGTTGCGCAGAAGCCTAATCATGACTGGAAAATTAAATTTTATTTCTAACAAGCTTATAATTGTTCAAAATATAAGAAATGCAAAAATCATGAAAATACGAGCACATTGAGAACTTTCATGAATATATTCGTAATCTTGCAAATTTGCGATGATATCCAGGGCAACAATAAAAAAATTTTTTTTTGTAGAGCTGTGTTATTCAAGGTTCGAAACAAGTCCTGCTAAGAGGATGTGTGATATATTTCAAGACAGTTTCGTTCTAAGCATAATGTTACATTACATTTGAAACATCCGCAGCATGCTTTGAAATGACAAACATTACACCGTAATTGTTTCTTCAATTTTGAATGAAAAATGACCGCTTTCGTCGTGTATAATATTATTGGATGTAGAACCAGTAGGTTTGCTCCTGGAGTGTGATGATTCAGGAAATCACTGTATGAATTTTCTAAGCATTGACATCAGCCACGTTGACCTCATGTGTGAAAAGAGAACGAATATATATTCTGCAGTTTTAAACACTTTTATCCAGGATATCAACAACCCAACACCTCCCCACCTCATGAAAGTATTATATTTTGAAAAGAGAAGAAGCTATGGAACATCAATCTTTTGCTTTCTAATTGAAGACCATCTTCAATCAACCGAATCGTAATTTGTTACCATTGTCGAAATATTGTTGTCTTTCCATCTGACAAACATCAATTTGATTATTGAGTCGTAAATGTATTGGAAACACCTACGTCGCTCTTTTTTATTCGAGAAATCGATGATAAAGGGCACTTTTTCAGGCGATTATCAATGATGGTCCCTGTTTCCCTAAAACCTCTTTCTCTCAATGTTTCTGAAAGGTCAAAACTGGTAAAATAATTACCTTAAGAATAATGTGATCTGACGTATTAGATACACATTCTTATAGTTCCAAGACGACTCTAGAACCAAGAGGTTATGAACTTTTCACTACATTTCCTCGCTTACAGGTGATGGTTCTGCACCACAGCAGGTTTGAAATTTGTATCAATATCCAGTGGAGCTACAAAGTATTCAGTCTTTGAAGCAAAATCGCAGAGGCTTTCCTCTAATAAGCTGTTTTGCAGAATGATGACAAAAATATTTGATCTTCAGACAACTGAGAATGAAAAATTCCCCACTGTTGAAAGTTTTTTACATTATCAGCGAAATGGTAAAAATATTTCCTGAAAGCGATTTCTTGATAAAGCTTTGGGCACTAATGGTACAGACAGTTCATCATCTAGACTCCAAAACAAACGTTCCTTAAATAGCCTGTCGTATCTGCTAAAGAGAAACATTCCGACAAAAATCTTGATATTTTGTGAAGTAAAACAAAACGAATGAATGTTTTTCTGTGTTGCATACAATTGTGATTGTTCTGCTAAAGTTTTGAAATATGTTCATCCTTCAGCTTTTCAAAGATGGATTAGATTCGAAGTTTTGTTTTGTTTCATCCATTCGGAAAGGGGCTTATTATCTTCATCGTCACAATCTTGTAATTTGTCACAATATAACTCAATTGCCTTTATTACATCTTGGGGTAGGTCAGAAGGATCGCATTCATTTTCATCTATATCGTCTTCATCCGTTAGTTCATCTCCTTGAGAGAGTGTTATGACAATATCTACGTGATGATTAGTACTGATTAATTACTAATACCTTCAAGAGCTGTGTCAAACATTTTGAAGCGCTTTCTATAAAAAAAAATGCAGAACTAAACACGGGAATCATTATAAACTGAGTCTACAGTAAATTGTATTCGAATTGGAGTCCTCAAACGAGGACAGCAGCAAAATACGAGCAAAAACATTGGAAAAAAATTAAAGCAATCTCTAATTATTAACATAAAGTACTACATACCTGAGAAAATGTTTACAAACTCAGAACCAAAAAAATTTATATAAACAATAAGCACAGTCAACCCCAACTTACACAATAAAATCTAACAGTTGGAAATCCCAGGTTTCCCCGTTTCTTGAAAAATTAAACGAAGCCATCTATCGTATAAACACTCAAGTTATCTTAGTATGTCTCTTAGAAGTCATTTATATTGACTTGGTATCAAATTTCACAACTAAATGTCTTTAGTAATATTATCTATAAAGTTTCAACATTTGAATACAGGGGGACAAAATGAGTTAAACTTGAGAAGAGAACCGTTTTTTTCAACAAACAGAAAGATTTTCCTTTGAAACATGGTATTTACGGAATGGAATGGTTTGCCTGAGGAAACGGTTGGTGCTGTTTCGGTTGCTACCTTCAAAAATGGACTAGATAGACATCTTTCAATTTTGATCTAAACACTTTTCCATTTCTTCTTTATTTCCTTTGAAGCCTTCTTCACTTAGCCAAAATGTAACTTAAGTCGTTGTCAATTTCCTAGAATTATTCTCTTATCTTGTTCCGCAGATTCATTTCAATTCTTTTTTGCGCTCTTCCCAGGAATATACGAACTGTTACACCACATGAGTGGGCGCCTGGGAAGAATTGAGGTGTCTGTTTACTCGCTTCTTGAAGAGGGCCAAATTGTAGGATGTTGTGAAGATGTTGGACGGAAGCGAGTTCCACAGCTCACCGGCCCTGGAAACGAAGGAATTCTTATAAAGAAAGCCATATGATGAGAACTCCTTGTCAGCCCAGTGTTGCGGCAAAACATGAGTTTTCCCGGAACAAGGTCTTTCAGCTCTTTGGAGCTTTTTCCGTGGAAGTATCTTTAAAACAGAGAAAGGTCAGCAACTTATCTTCTGAGAGCCAGCGAATGTAATCGCAGGGGATCTCCTGGTGGTCGATGAGGCGCACAGCCCTTTTTTGCACACTATCCAACATCCGCAACGAATGTTTGGGCGCAGATCCCCATACGTGAGAACAATATTCCAAAGCAGGTCGAATCTGCGCTTTATACAGAAGCAACAGCTGAGATGACGTGAAGTATGGCTTGGCTCTGAAAAGAAAACTAAGTTAAGCTGATGCCGACTTAGCTATTGCTAATACATGTTCATGCCAACCAAACCAGGAGTTGACCGTTATGCCGAGAAGGTGCATCGAATCTTTGGATGCTATTTGTTGGCCTTGCATCATTAGCTCTCCAGTAGGGACCTGTCTAGAGAACGTGGTTGCTTGCGTCTTGCTCGCGTTGAAGCTCACCAGGTTCAACTGACCCCACTCAGATATCATCTGTAAGTCATAGTTTGAGTTATTGATTTGTTGACATCTCTGACGCTTAGATTCTTCAGCTGTAATCGGCCACAGACTACTGAAATACGAAACCAGGGTACAATCGTCTGCAAAACCGAAGATCTTGTTCTCTGTAGATGACAGAAGATCGTTTATCTGTAACAGAAACAAGGTTGGTGGAAGGATGGATCCCTGAGGTACTCCTACTTGCAACTGAAAACAATCAGATGTTATACCGTCGATCACAACTTGTATTGATCTATTTGAAAGAAAGCTACTTATCCAACCCCGCAATTTTTCGGGAAGCTCATATGCAGCAAGTTTTTTCAACCAGGCTGCATGCCAAACCATATATAAGGCTTTAGAGATGTTGAAGGCTATTGCTCCAGATTCCTTATGCTTTTCCATCGTTGATGTACAAACATGAGTGACGTAGACGAGCAATTTCATCCATTCATTTTATTGTTAAATGGTTTATTTGGTAACCCCAACTCTTATTTGGTTATAATTATAATAATAATGACATTAATCCATTCTATGAGTCACATAGATAAATTGAAAATATAAGTTATATTATATATATGATATAAGTTCTCCGAAAAGTTTCGATTATTTCTTCTCTCTCCGAAAATGCATCGTTTCCAAGTGATAGTTATGTAGCACAATTCAATAAGTAATAGAAAAAGATTAAAATATGGGGTTTCACTTTAAAAAGTCCAAGTTAACATCAACAACAGGTCTTTCCGGAAGTGCTAGACTAATTAATACATTTCAGGCTGTTGGAATATCAGTCAAGATGCAGTTCGGTTTTTGTTGCAGGAGCTATTGCTTGGGGCGTTTGTGACGGTACACCCAATATACAGATAATTAAATAGATTTGCTTAGCTTAGGTTTGTTTCATAAGTTCAAAATAAGTATTCTCTTGAAGTTAAAGCTTCTTCAATTCTCATGATATACAAGAAATCAATGCATTACTTACTGAGCTTCCTTTGATGGAATAACAGCTTGAAAATTATCTTCATTAAACATATACCTAAATTGCTTCTTCAGAATGAAATAGTTTTCAATTTTTTTCTTTGCCTTCTCAATGGAAAACTTATTTTTCACCAATACTCTCTCCAAGTAATCATCTAAAAATCAATCGTAGTCATCTAAAAATTAATCGACTTAGTTTACGAATAAAGTGCCCCTCCACGCAGCATGTGAGGTTCAAGGGGGATCATAAAATGGTTATTGACAAGAATCCACCTTGACAAGTTTCATTTTTAATTGAACAATTGATTAGAAGTTCGCATTGCTTATGAACTATACAGGGTTTTACATAATAGTATGTAACACTTTGATATGGTGAATCTACGAGCAATTTTGAGAAAAAATATATAAACATAGGTCCGCAAAAGCTTCGTTACGGAGCTACAGGGTATTGAAATTTCCGGAAAAATTGGTTTTTTCTTCAGAATTGCTGCAGTTTTTGAGATATTCAGCCCAAATTGGGAATTCAAGCTATTTTTTACATCATTACACGTCCTAGATTTCAACTGAAATTCACAAGGTGTTTCCTTTTCCAAGGCTATGTCTCCTTTTGTCCTTTCAAAATTTTTTGCAGTACAATCAATTTTAGTCATCTTCGTTCAATTCAGAAACTTTTTTTGACTCTTGCAATTTTTTTGTATCTCCAACCGTTATGCGCAAAGAAATAATAGAGATACTCGATAGGCATGCCCAAAATTTGCTTTTATTTTGATAGCTCGTCTTCTGAGACTCAACTTACTCTTATTCAATATCAAACTAAAAAAAAAGTACAATTAAAAACTAAATGAATGGCTAGAAGTGTCCTCCACCTGCAAGAATACAGGCCTCTGTCCTTCTTCGCATATTATTACGCACTCTCTGAAATATTCCTAGGGTATTTCTTTTCGTGTCACAAGAGGTTATTATTCGATTTCTAAATTCTTCTACAGTGTTCACTGAAGTGGTTTAAATTAAACTTTTGAGATATCCCCATAAGAAAAAATCTAAACTATTTAAGTCTGGCGGCCATGGTTCTGGCCCACCCTGACCTATCCATCGGTTCTTGAATGTATTATTCAATAATTCCCTAGTTTCTCCACTGAAATGTGCTGGTGCCCCGTCATGCATGAACCACATTATGTTTCTTACCAAAAGTGGCATATCCTGGAGCAATAAAGGTAACTCCTACTCGAGAAATTGCCGACAAGTGGGACCGTTTAGTCTGTTAGGCAAAAAAATGGCCCAATCAAATAATTTCCAATTATTCCAACCTAGACATTAAGTGAGAATTGTTCTCGATGATGATATTCTTCAATCAAATGGGGGTTTTCTTCAGCTCTATAATGATTATTGTGAAAATTTGTGATAGCAGTTCTCGAAAAGTTGGCTTCGTCTGTGAACATTATTTCACTATCAAAATGAGCATTTTTTCTAATTTCATCTATTTGAATATGAAACGGGTACAATAAAATGTCGTGGAGAATCCTCCAATTTAGAACATGTGAAATACTCAACTGATTTCCAATTTTTCTTGTACTCACATAAGGATTCAAATCAATACAGTTCAAAACTGCTTCCTGAAGTTCTCATTTTGTTTGTTTGTTGTGTTTTCGTCAGCCAGACCTTACATAGTATGAATATAAGCCAATTCGACGTTAGTAACATTAGCCATTTTTTCTTACAGCAATAATTTCAAAAGTCTTAAAACTAATCGTTAATTTAATGAACAACTAGAGGAGACACTGATTCAACTCTAGCAGCTGTCAAAATCAATAAATCAATGAAAAAAATCAAAGCCTACTAATAATTTTTTTTAATTAGAAGTACTTTAAATTCAACAAATGCATACAATCGTTTAATAATTTTTTTGCTCGAGAACGGTCATAGATACGAAAAAATTAAAAGTGTCAAAAATGTTTCTGAATTGAACGAAAATGACGAAAATTGATAGGTCGCTG
Source organism: Cryptolaemus montrouzieri (assembly GCA_013387265.2). Taxonomy (NCBI): domain Eukaryota; kingdom Metazoa; phylum Arthropoda; class Insecta; order Coleoptera; family Coccinellidae; genus Cryptolaemus; species Cryptolaemus montrouzieri. The sequence continues at coordinate 30,575,827 of JABFTP020000185.1, read as the reverse complement.
ATCAGTGGCGTATTGCAAAAAAGTTTGAAAGGGCAAAAGGAGACATGGCCTCGGAAAAAAACACCTTGTTACACTTTCAAAAATGCCTTCTTCCATGGGGAAACAAACCAACAGCTATTCAATTTAATTTCATTTGCTAGTTATTCAAGCTTCTCAAACTGCACTTCTTTATATTAGTATCTTTGGGTTATGTTCCCCAATACGTATTTTCTGACAATTTTTCACATCATTGTTAAATTTTTCTAAAGGAAATATGGAATTCATTCAAATTAATTATATTTTATTTTCCATTCGGAAAATAGTCATTGAAAAATGAGCCTACCTGTTAATATTTCCAATGGTAAATATGGATGTTTCTTCGACCATTCTTTTAGAATCATTAAGTCTGAATCAACATCGTCTTGATTTTTTCCAAACAACTTAAGCACCTCTTCTCGACGGCTGCTGTAAACTGCTAAATCCATTCTCAATGAACAGATTTACTTGAATAAGTTTATATTTGAATTACCCGTTTTTCATATATTTCTTTATTATTATAATTGGACTATCTCTAGTAAATCCCACATCTATATAAATTTGGTTGATTCATTGTTCATTGATTTCTGGTTGAATGAATATTTTTACAATACAATTAAAAGCTAATCAGAAACCTACATTTCATAAATAAAATTCGAATATAAAATCAATGATCGAGGAGCACTGATCAGGAAAATTTTTAGATAAAGATCGAAATAAATACTACGAAAACGAAATAAATAAATTACGGAATGTCTCTGAAAATACTAACAATGTTTTTTCTTTTTCTTGACGTTGTCTCATCGAGTCTATGGAAAGTTTGAATGTATATGATGATATATATACGCGATAGAAGTTGCTTTCAGCCTCCAATTTCTAAACACACTGACAGAAAATTGGGAAAATTTATAGACTCGATGATGTTTTTTTGTATAAAATTGTGAAGTCTCTTCTTTAATCAACGATTTGTTTTTTGGACCATGTTGATAACTGTACTCTGTACGGATTTACAAATCTATGAAGAATACTTTGAAACAACAACAAAACTTCTTATCAACGATAGCGGTATTCAAATGTTACATCAAAATCGAGTATTCCCTTTCCATACTTGAATAACACCTTTCATTCTTGCAGGCATGTATTGAAAGTCGCAACCGCCTTTGGGGTATCTACTATCACTTGTTTATCAACGCCTACTCGAACGCAATAATTCTACCTAGAGTATCCCACATATGTTCACAAGGGTTTAGGTCAGGATTTTGTGGGGACCAGTTTAAGACTTTTGTAACAACATCGTTCAAATGCTATCTCATCTACAGTCTAGCGTTATCTTGCATTAGGAGGAAATTTTTTCTTATAAATGGGACATTATGAACTACATGTTCTTCCAAACATACTCTAATATATCTGCCAACTTAAGTACCTTCCTGAAGCGTTACAAGATCTTTCAAAGAAGAGAAACAACTTTTGACATATCTTTCTCTGGGCCTTTGTCGCCCATCAGGTGCATATCTTGTGAAATGGACTCGTCTCTTAAGCGAATTGTTTCGCCATTTGTCCATGTATCAATATGCATGAGCTCGACACAATTAGTGTCGATCTCATGCAGATAGGATGATCTGCATCTAATAGAATACCTGTGGCAGGTACACGAGACGATATATTTTAATTTTTAGTCTTCTACGTCTTTTCAAGGAGAAACCAGTTTCTCTAAATCTTCGTATCGCATCGAATACTGTACTGCGTGGATGACCAAGTTTGTCTGCGATATACCGAATTGAAGGATCATCATCTTGTCGAATAGCGGCCGTTGTTGCTTCTTAGTGTCATCACTGTATTTATTAAACCTCTAAATTTCTACGGAACTGTTTGGAATCATAACCTAGAAACAATAGAATCAATAGACGCTATAAGGTTATCAAATAAGTCTGTAAGTTTTTGACAAGACAATAAACCATCAACAATCTTGTAATATTAGAAAGACATAGCCAACTTCAAAAATTAAATAGCTCTAATAGTCCTTACTATGAACTACAAACTTGTCTTTAAAATGTGTATTTTCTTATAGAATACAGATGTCATCATGTTTCAAAATACAAGTTTTTGAGAAAAGATTGTGTTTAAAAATTTTATGCAAAAATCATCATCCAGTTAATAAATTTTCCCACGGGGTGAATATAAATTTGAAGCAAAATACTTTTTTTGCTTCTCCCCCGTATATCACCACATCACCTTTCAAACTTTTTGTAGAATCAATGACAGAAAGTGGAGGAAAGAAAAAATTCTGCAATTTGACAAAAATGATCGAAACTGATGCGAAAATTTCAAAACAATTTATAATTAAATTTGAACGAAATGTTTTCTGACCGGTAAATTTAGCGGTCTAGTGTATTTGAGTAGTTCGTACACGATTTTCTCAGGTATACTCTGAATTATTTTTAGTGCCCAGAACTAGGATCCCTGAAATCTGTCTGAATCATAGATATGCGCTGACATCGGTGTCGCAAAAAACAGTACTCATTTGATTGTTTCAACTCGTAATTTATTACATAATGTTCAATTATTGAATCTATCATTTCTTACCTAGAAATTTTCACAATTATTTACTTTTTCTCAACAATTCACTATGTTCCTAGTCTTTGTTGTATCATAATGTTCAGACGTTAACCAAAATTTCATCTGTCTTGTGAATATAAAGTGATACACGGATATGATCTCGATTTCTCCTTGGATGAATTTGTATTGAAGTATTGCCTTGTATTTGAAGTGTAAATTGAAATAAATGTAAATTCTGAATGAAATGACTGTTAAAATGTTAACTTTTCTTGCGAATTCGTAAGATAGTCGAAAAAAGCAGGAACATAACGTTCCTTATGCTTCGACACCAGGGTTTCAGTAAATCTGAGTTCGACCCTGCATATTTTCGAACCAAATCTTTCTAGTCGAATCTGATGAGGAATTCAACGTATCAGTCAATATGATATTCGACGGAGTTAATTGTTAACGTGTTTTTATTCGATTCCAAAAATATTCTCCCCATTTCCGGACGAAAAATGAAGGGTTTGTAGAAAATCGCCTCCCGTTAAGAAAAATGCGTGAGTGTGCTATGGGATTTTATTACTGATTATTTTTTTCTGGAAAAAAATAGTATGTGTTGAAAATTTGTTATACAGGATGATATTTCTGCCTGAACACTGAAAATGAGGATGTTTCAGTTCGGTCCTAAAATTACAGAATTTTTTTTCTGCAATACTTTTGATGATATTAATGCCAATATTCATTCTATTCCATTGATGAATGAGAATTTTGGAGGGACCCAAAGTTTTTGGCAATTTCCAATAAACACACTGAAGAGCCTCCAACAAGAATCTACAGAAGTTTTTTTAACGGATCCTTATCCACCCCTTCGAACCGCATCCACCGTAGAAGTATGTATAGTTCATCTGGATTCATAAATATAACTATATATATATATATATATATATATATATATATATATATATATATATATATATATATATATATATATATATATATATATATATATATATATATATATATATATATATATATATATATATATATATATATATATATATATATATATATATATATATATATATATATATATATATATATATATATATATAGAACATTATATTGAAATACTCTTTCGAAAATTACAAGATTTTCTTGATAATCTTCCTTCGAAAAGAACGGAGAAAATCTAGTTTCAACAACATGGTGCTGCTTTTCACAACGCAGCTTTGAATGTGCACTGACTGGATAATAATTGTGGTATTTAATGGATAGGAACGAATGGTCCCATTAGGAGGTTAGCTCGTTTCCCAGATTTGACTCCTCCTGATTTTTGGCTCTTGAGTTACCCACAGAATGGAATTCAACATACTCTACCAGAAAATTTGGACATGTTGCCTGTTTATAAAATCCTCCTGATTCTGTCATAAATGCATTATGTGCTAAATTCAGAAAATGCCAATTGTGTATTCAACGCCAATGAATTCATTTCACCAATTTTAATGAAAAATTTTCGATATATGTTGAGTTCTTTTATTTCGATGTTTTCGGTTTATTGAAACAACAGCGTTCTGGTTCATCATGATCTGGAAATTGTTCCCGGTAGAGTCAAAAAGCACTATTCCCTTCCCGTTAGATTGAAGATAAGCTTTCATCATGTGCGTATTCAATTGATTTTTGTCCTCCACACTTTCAATTCTCCGTGGAAAAGAATCGAAACGAAACAATCACAAGAATTGCAGATTACATCCCTAATAATTCCATGGAAATTTTCTGTGGTTTTCAATGGAATTCCGCCAGAGTACTTATTTCACGATTCATTATAATCTTCTGTTACTTTTCGACCTCTTTCTTTTCATCCAAAATATGAAGTAATTCGAGTTATCCGACCTAAAAAAATGACCGAAACAGTTTCTAGGACAGACAAATTTTATTACAAACTCAAACAGCCGATCATTTCAAGAATTATATCGATGAGTTAGAAATGTGAGTTTTCTTCGAACTTGTTCTATAATTTCTGGTTTCTTGGAAATGCAACATTTTAAGTAATACTTTTTCAGCAGAAGGTACTCAAAATTGAATGAGTAACAGAAAAAATTGAAAAATGGAGATACCTATTCAATATTGCAAGTGACGCCCAACTTCCGGTATTTCTGCAAGTGACAGTTTCATAAAAATGTTTAAAACTGTTAGAATATCATTCAAGATCTAATTCAATTTTTGTTTCATTGAAATCGATTAACAATTATAGGAGTTGTAGTTTGGAGCGTTTTTTCTTAACACCCGTTATACAAACATCTTCCTTTTGTTGTTTCAATTCGCATTAATATACACTAATGTGCATTATAAATATTGAATCGAAATCAAATGATCAGATTCGAATACAGATTATTTTCAAGCTTCCAATTGTCATTCTGAATAATACAAAACTCTACTCGATTTATGGAATTTACAATATAAATTGGAAATTTTCCGTTCAATACAGAGCGAAATGGAGTTGTGAATTGTAAAAACATTTCAGTTTAATAACGTTGTAATTAATTAATTCATCAAATATGGAATCCTAGCGATTTATTATTCCCCCCTAAAAAAAAATTGGAACATTCAGTTGCATACGTTGCTAAATATATCACGGTTTCGAATGAAACTGCTGCCAATACTGATTTTCGATAGAATTTTCCAATTAGCGTCTAAACGAACTGTTTGGAAGCTTAATCAAACAAGTGCCTATGGAATTTATTTTGACTTCACTATTGCTGTGAATTTTTAAATTGTTCAAATCATTCTGGTTACAAAAGGAAAATCGAAAAAGAAAATTCAGATGATGAAATAGGTTTGATCGATGCAGTTAAAAAACACAATTGACCAGAAAAAAGAGTAGAAAACGAATTCCTATAAACACATTGCAATCTTTTCCTTGATACTTTTATACAAGATTATCACCAAGTTCAGCAAACACCTATATTTCAATTCTCTTATTGAAAAGAAACCCATGAATGACATCCCTCAAAAACACCTTCACCTCTTTTTCAAAGCCATGTGAAACTGAATCAAAGTTTAGGATCTAATCGTTTATGAGTTCTTCATCAATCCAAATTCAATATGTTAAAATGCTAGAAGAATTTCATCTTAAACATTATCAGCACAATTAAAAACTTCGCGTTCAATAATCCCCTAAATATATTATATAAACCAAAGTCGTATTAGTTGGAATACATAACTCGAGAACAGCTGAACCGATTTTCATAGTTTTTATTTATTATATTAGCCCCTCCTCGAATAGCAGAAAATTATTGAAATCATTGTAAAATTGACAAAACAATAAAAAAAAGAAAAATATTTTCCCATACAATTTAATGTTCATCCGTCGATACGGTAAACTCTCGTCTAAAATTAAAGAACGTATTTCAATAAAGATTTCGAATCGACAAGATACTTCCACAATATTCGGATAATCACATATTTTAGATTTTAAAGAAGTGGAATAGTGTCTGTAATGAAAAGTATTTTCAAATATTTACACGTGCGCTAAGAAATTTCTTTTGTGTATACCAGGGCTGCTAAATCGGTCGATCGCGAGTGCATTTCGACTAGATCTTGAGAAGAAAAAAATTTTAATAAGTAGGTAATTAAACTACAAAAAATTATTATGTAATACAATAGCACTCTGCTAGCGGCAAAAGGCGGCTTTATCAGAGAAACGCGCGATACTTGTCAAACAAAGGCCCCGTTTTTCTTCTTGCCGCTTTTCTAGAAATTTCGTGCTGCGCGTTTGAAGGGAACATTCGAGACTTTCGTTCTCACCGATATAAATGTTGTGCCTGTAGGAATTGGAGTCATTCTGAATTGTAACTTGAAGGCAATACTATGTCGATACAAAGTTTATTATTAAATAGTACAAAATGAGTGCAGCGAAGAAATCTAAAACGTATCACTTTAATAACGATTTGGAGGAAGAATTTTTATTTTGTATGGTGAAGGATAAGTGCATTTGTCTTATTTGTCGTGCGTCAGTTGCAATACCTAGGCGTGGTAACTTAGAGAGGCATCATAAAACGATTCATAAAAACTAGGAAAAGGATTTTCCGCCACAGAGTGAACTAAGCAAACGAAAAGTACGTGATTTGATATTCATGTTCACAAGACCAGCCAAACAATCAAAAGCTGCTACTATATCGTCATTTAAAATATCTCATATATTTGCAAGACACAAAAAACCATTCGCAGATGAATCGGTTGTGAAAGAAGCATTTATTGAAGCGGGTGAGACTTTATTTCGAGATTTTAAAAATAAAACAGAAATCATGTCTGCTATTAGAGAACTTCAGTTATCTCGTCCGACTGTCACAAGGCGTATTGAAGAAACGAGTGAGGACATGGCACATAAACTAAAACATGATATCATGAAATGTACATACTTTTCTTTACAGCTCGACAAATCCACCGATACGACAGACACTGCCCAGCTGTGTATTTTTATTCGGATGGTATTCAATGACATATTGACTAAGGAAGAATCTTTGACAATCATTCATCTGAAGAGAAGACCCATGGCGAAGATATATATGACGTTTTCTTCAATTTTGTAAAACACTTCAAGCTACCTATATATAAATTAGTATGCATTACAACCGATGGAGCACCAGCAATGACGAAAACAGTTTTGTGGCATTGTGTCGAGCTAACAAAGCTTTCCCTTCATTTTTTTCATTCCATTGCATTTTACATCAACAAGTTTTGTGTTTTAAACACGGAGGAAATTATGGGCATTGCAACTAAAATTGTGAATTCCATCCGTGCACGTAGCTTGCAACGGCGGCTCTTCAAGTTGCAGATGGAAGATAGTGAGTCAGCTGAACACACTGATTTAGTTCATCACACAGACGTCAGGTGGTTGAGTCGCTTAAATGCCTAAAATGGTTTCAAGAATTATTGCCCGAAATAACAGCTTTTCTAAACGAAAGAGGTGATGACACTCAGATGTTGAAAAACGAAAAATGGCTTACTGATTTTGCATTTTCGACTGATATCACAATGCACTTAAACACTATTAACTTGGAGCTTCAAGGTAAAGGAAAAACTATTATTGAGATGATTAGCGCAGTAAACGGATTCAAAAGTAAATTGCAACTTATGATAGATCAACCGAAAAGAAAGGATCTGAAACATTTTCCTTCTTTGAAAGCAAGGATTCCTCAGTTGAATTATGATACGTATGAGGCTGAATTATCAAATATTTTGGGACAATTCGAAATGCGTCTTCATGATTGCAGTGAATTGGCAAATATAGCATCATTTATGAGTTATTATTTTTCATGTGAAAACATTAAGAAATTAGCTACTGAAATAGCAAGTCAGTTTAATATGAACTCATGTTCTGTTGAAAATGAGTTGGTTCAGATTATATCAGATATACATCTCAAAGCTACAGCATCTGATACAAATTTCTGGTGTTTTATATCTGAAGGCAATGTTTGGGTCAACTTACTTGTTCGAGTCTGCATTTTCTGAAATGAAGATAATCAAGTCAAAATATCGCAATCGACTAATTCTCGATCATATGTCATCATGCTTACGATTAGCACTCAGTGCTTACGTGCCATCTTATGAAAAATATGCTGAGGACATGCAGTGCCACGCTTAGTTAAGTTTAACCTGATATGTAAGTAACTCTTTTATTTTGTAACGACCGATAAGTTCGCAATTTTGAATGAATATCAGTTTTTCCATTGATATTATAGGGAAGAACCTAACTAAACCTAACCCAAACCTTCACTAAAATAATGTATATTGTGCGGAAAGCTAATATCTATAGATGCTACGGTACACCCTATGTAGCTAGGTAGGTAGGGTGTATCGTACGACAATCCTGCATCACAAATACTTGCAGCCTTTCAGAGTCGATTGTAAGTAGTCTAAAAATCTTGAGGTAGATCGCCAGCAGTTCAAGTTTGAGCATCCCTGGTGTATACTATGGGAAAAATATCAAGATATTAAAAAATTATTTTAAGAATCGATCTCAAAGATCAATTAGACTGGAGATTATACACATTCCGTCTAAAGTCTTAGCACTCCCAGGTATTTCTGAAAAGGGAATATAAATGAAAAATTTTCGATATAGGTTTCATTGCTTGCTTAATGAAGAAATGCAACAATTCTTTTTTATTTGTTTATTTGTGTTTTCAGATTTCACGCAGAGAAAAAAAAAGAAGGAGAATGGAAAACTGAGTTATTCAAATTTTGTTCTCTCAATTTCGAAAACTTCAAACAATAAAGATACTGAAGAATCGCCAAATTAGTGACTGGTTTTTCCCTCCGCCCCTTTTCTACATTTTCTTGAGAGGCTTGAGAAGTATAAGAAGCTTGCACCGGCATTATCGTCAATAGGTAAAAAGTGGTCTTCTATTTTGTCTCCTTATGAATGAATACTGGGTGGTAGAGCATTTTTCGCTATAGTTTCTCTTTTCTTCTTAGGGATTTGCCCTCTATGATTGTATGAATTATTATTCATCCATATATAGTAATAATAATAATAACACCTCTATTCATAAAATAATAGAGGTAAAGAAAATAGAAACAATAAAATAAACTTATAAATAGATCCACGTTACGTTACGAATTGTTTTTTATATCAATTAAGTTCTTTATTAAAGTCCTATTTTCACTTTGTAACCAGAACTTTTTTTACGAAAATTTTAAGTTCGAGTTGGAGTTTATTATATGTTTTCGGTCCCAGGTAATAACAACTCCTCTGACATTTTGCCAATCTGACCATAGGTACTGAAATGGAGTTCCAACCATACCGAGTGCCCCTATTATGAGATATAATATTATATACAATATTATTCGTCAAGTGCACCTGCACTGAGTAACAGAATAGTTGTCGGACGTCAAATATCCCGGCTAGCTTATATGGTGAATCAGAAGAATAGGAATTTTTTCAATAACATTATTATAGGCACCACCTCAGGCAATGATGCTATAACGCAGTTATGACTCTACGAGTGCATGATATATAATTTTTATTGGTTTTAATTCAAACATACTAGTTTGATATTTAATTCTTGAAACCAGCCCCCTAAGCTTCTGTAGCGAGCTTACGGCATGAGCTTCCCAATTAAGAAACGAGTCAAGTATCACATCTAAGTATTTACATTCGTACGTACAAGCGATAACGAGGTTGTCATTTCCATCGGCCACTGTCAAGGCTGATTTCTCTTGCAGACTACGAGTGTCTAGGACAAATGGAATATATTTTGTTTTTGAAAATTTTATTGTTAGTAGACGTTCTTCCATCCAGTCACTGATGTTCACAAAATCAAGTTCAGCTAATTTTTTGAGATCTCCCCAATTTTCACCTGAATAAAAAATTGCTATATCGTCAGCGAAACTTATGATGTGACAATAAGTCATTTAAGTACAATGAGAAGAACAGTGGTCCGAGAACCGTACCGTGTGGGACACCACACTCAATATCACACATTCTGCTATATATTCCCTTTACCCACACCATCCGTTTTCTCTCACTGAAGTAGCTCCGCAATATTTGAGTGACCGTCCTCCCAAACCCAAGGTTCACCAATAATCTCATTAAGAAATCATGATCTACTCTGTCGAATGCCTTCGAGAAATCCTACAAAATGCATAGGGAAATTCTTACCTCATTAAAATTCCTATAAATCTTTTCAGTTAAGTCGGTGATAGCGTCCTGTGTAGACATATTTTCCCTGAACCCATTCTGATGGTCAGACAAAATTTTATGTTTATTCACAAATGCCAACAATCTATTTTTGATAACCCTCTCAACATTCTTAGCCAAAACAGAGATTAACGAGATCGGTCTGTAGTTGTCGCATTTATCTATTTCTCGTTATGAATTGAAATACCCACCGCTACTCTAAGTTCAGTAGGGAAAACAGCCAATTTTAAAATCATGTTGATCATATGGGTGACTGGAGCCACCAAATGAGATATTCCAACCTTCAGAACCTCAGCAGTTATACCGTCCACGCCACAACTTCTTTAATTTCTTAAATTGGATATTATATTATATATTTCTTCGTGATGAGTATGCAACTGATCACTCCAATCATGATTTGGTAAACTTGGGTATTCTTTAACCTTCTTGAATTTATTACCTATTTCATGCGTAAAATTTTTGCCAATACTATGAGAAAAAGTCATTAAAGGACGGCGCAACCTCCGTAGCATTTTCAACCGTTTTATTATTCAGATTTGGATAGTAGTTTCCTTAAGTTTTCTTTTTTTTTAGACAAAGTTCAGAGACCATTCTCCAGACCTGAATGGCGCTACCATCAGTTAGTTTTAATATATTGGTATAATATTCTTTCTTTAAAATTTTAATTTGGTTGTTAAGCTTGTTTCTATATCTCCTAAATTTGTTTTATAATCTTTCATCTTTATCCTTTTCCATCTCATGTATAGTTTATTTCGTACATTTATTGACACAATCAAAGCATTAGTAATCCAAGGATTTCTTTTCTTAACTTTCTTTTTTTTTAGTATATTGACACTTTTTAAACTGTTTTTTATTATTTTCATGAAACCATTTACCATAACATTAACATCGCTTATAGAATAAAATGAGCTCCAGTCTATCCCTGAGAAGTGATACTCCAACCTTTCGTAATTTATACCCTTTTCTAACTTTATATGGTTAAACAACTATTCTCTGGTAACAATGATATAGACAAGAATAGTTGTCACATACCCAAAGCTAATTATCCTATGTGTTTCTAAATCAACAGGAAATTACTTTTATTTTGAGTCTTCATTTTGACTATCAAACGAGGGCCTTATTATGGAAAATCCAGTCTGCCATTTATTAGCAGAAATTTTTATGGATAACTTAGAAACTACAATACATAATAACCTAAATTGGTTTCAGTATGTGGATGATATCACGTCGAAATGCGTTACAAATATAGCAAATAAGAGTTTATCTAATTTTATTTTATTTATCAACAGAGACTATTTCACTATACAAACATAAATACACACATCATCAAATATTGTTGGCATTATACAATTCCTTTCTGCAATATATGCTAAGCATACTCTAATAAAATTTAGATTGGTCGATTGTGTACGTCAAAGTAAAATATTGATTACATGTAGATTTAGGAAATATGTCACATCAAGTTTAGTGTGAGGAAGAAAATTTTATGTGCTCGTATGGATAGAAAGTTTTCCCGAATTGCTGCAGCATCTGGTTGCATAGACGGTTAAAAAATGTAGAAGTTTGCTTTCACAGAGATTACTTCTGCAGTTGAAGGAGATTTTATTTCAAACCTTCAGAATTCTTAGCTGTATTTTTCTTGACTTCCTCTGAGATTTTGAAGATAACCATGTTACATCCCCAGTCGAACAGATTGATAGCATACAACTTATTGCCTTTACACTTCCAATATTTTGCTCAAGCATTTGATTCAGATGATATTGCAATAGATTGTACGTCAAAGTGAGAATCCGGCCGGTGGTTTCTTGAAGAAAATTATGCACTTGAACATCTCGATGTCAATCTCCATAGCGTTCCCTTACACTGCCTGTGACGAAATAACTCTTAGTACCCATCGTTTGTACAACATTTTCCTGTGTTGCTCCAAACGCAAGCATCCCAACTGCTCTGTTTATTTTATCATGATGCCTATCCATACTTTCATAAAGGAATTTTACCAAGTAAAAGCCTCCCAAATTCAAATGATATTGCAATAGATTGTACGTCAAAGTGAGACCTCATTATTAAAACCTCATTTCATTCCGTAGAGTGTTCGGAACTATAATTGGTATACATGAATTCAATCGTGTGTAGGTTGTAATCTGATTAATAAGGAGGTGCAAAATAAAATTAGTTGAATGGTGATTGAGGCTCTGATTCGACGAAATTGGTTCATATTTAGATATCGTTCGGATAAAGTCATTTAGCCACACCTTTGTCTAAATAACTCAATCAGGTTGCTGACCATGTTAATGTGCACAGTTTCGAAAAGAAAATGTTTCCTCACGACCAGTATGGAAATAAACTCTGATAAAACAATTGCATGAATTCTTTTCTCAATTATACTTTGAAAATGTTTGTTATATATCCTAAGAGAAAAAAGAAAATACCATCATGTGAATAATAACTATGGCTGAAATACTAAATTTTGGTATTACAAACCTTCAGTTATTTTTAATTTTCTGGCTAAACATTCTGTTTGAAAAGTACCGGAAATTGATTATTCAAAGAATCTGCTTAAAACGATTGACAAAATTTTTGTTGTTGCTAAGTTGGCACAACTGTTGTCTATACTGACGCGATCTGTTCTTTAACTTGTTTACAGTGCTCGATTTTGTCACTTCTCACAAGTTTTTTGCAATGGATAAAATATATCCATAAACAATATATCTCGAATTTCGCATTGCAAATGGAATTTCGTATGCCAAATCGCTGAAAATATTGCAAAAGGCTTAGGGTGAATCGACTTTATCAAAAGCTCGCACTTGTCAGCCAGCAATATCTTCAACTGAAGTTAACATCGATAAAGTAAAAGAAGTGGTAATTGAAAATCGTCATTTAAGTTTGAGGGAGATAGCCAGTGAACTTTGTGTCTCAAGAATCAATTCGCACCATTTCGAGCGATTGAAACGCGTTGTCGCTCGACTAGTTACAAAAGACCTGAATTTTCTTCTAAAGTTGAATCACGTAGGCTTGCTCAAGACATGCCAGAACGATTCAGTTCTGACCCACATTCATAAAACTCATTGCTGCTGGTGACGAGACATGGGTTTATGAGTTTGACTTGCACACCAGTCAACAACCTTCGGGACCTTCCAACTGAACCGAGACCGAAAAAACACTGTTTTCTTTGTTTGTCGAGCTGTTGTGCACTCGGAATTCTTTCCAGAACGTCAGACGGTAAATGAAGAATATCCGGGTTTGAGAGAGGAAACTTGTCGAAAAAAGCTGTGGAAAGAAATCTCATGGATATGAATGCACCATCCCATAAGGCTATAATTATGAATGAATTTCGGACCAAAAATTTAACAAATACCATCGAACAACCACCGTATTTGATTTGGCTCCGGCCGAATTTTTCCCTTTTCCAAAAGTTAAAAATTACAACTCGAGTTACCCGTTTCGAATCGACAGAAGACATAAAAGAGAATTCGCAGCGAGATTGAGAAATGTTTTGATGATTGGATTATCATTTGGCGGAATTGTATTATTTCGAAAGAGGTTTGCATTTTGTGTTTCATTAACCAATTGCTGGTACTTTTTTGACAGAATGTAGTTGTATAACATACTGAAATACGGTGAAGTAGAAGGAACGCTAGAGATTGTTTGTTGGAATTTCACAACCATATTGTTACCATGAATACAATTCTTGCTTTGTTCCTTCTTGGATTGAAGATGGATTTACGTACAGAAGAATTGAATTATCTGTCATACATTCTGAAAATTGAAAACGGAAAATAGTTTTCAAAGTTTTATTTGTTTTAGGTTGGAAAATATGTTTATTCCATTAATCACACAAATATTTTTTGAGCTGCGAAATGTATAATGATTTCTACTTTTGCTAGTTTTACTGACAAAGAAATTGAAATATTCATATCATCATGATTTTTGAATGTTAATTTGTCAAGGAATGCAAGTTTCAATGACATAGCCAAAAACTTGTTCTGTTAAGAATAATATATCGCGCGGTAGATCGATCTGTTTGACTCAGAGGTCTCCAAACTTTGAAGCCTTAGGGCCATAATATTTTTTCGGTACGTTCCAACAACAACATAACAATTTTAATTTTTCTCCCCACCTAAGCAAACATAGGCTTCTTGCATTTCACTTACTATTGATTGTGTATTCAGTATATTTTGACAAGTAGGTACATCTAGTGGCGAGTAGTAATACTATGCAGGTCTGTTATGGAATTACATTCTATTCCGGCTACCCACTAACTACTAACAGGTGGCATGTTTGAGAATTTCCTCATTGGTTCGAGAAAGTTCTGGTTCAGACTAGTTTTTTCGATCGCGTCTAGATGGTAGTAATTGCATAGGTATTAAAAGGCTAGCGGCGCCATTGCGAGTCAGTTTACGTAGGAAAGGCGAAGGAATCGAAACTGCCTACTGTGAAATAAAGGAACACCCGTGCATCAATAAGAGTATTTTGATTAAACTTGTTTTATGTTTGATTTATTAGTATGGAAAAGAAGCGAAAAATAGACAGTGAATGCAGAACGTTCCAAGATAAACGGAACTTTCAGTATTTTGTGATTGAGTGCAATAATAAGGCGCTATGTCTAATTTGTAATGAGACCATAGCTGTTCTCAAAGAATATAACATTAAACGTCACTATGAATCGAAACATTTTCAAAATTACTCTAAATATATAGGAAGTTTGCGGACGGAAAGATTTGAAACTTTGAAGCGCGGACTGAAATCGCAGCAATCTTTGTTTACCAAAGCAAGCAAACTCGCGCCAGCTTTCGTGTGGCTCAAA
Organism: Cryptolaemus montrouzieri; assembly: GCA_013387265.2. Classification (NCBI taxonomy): domain Eukaryota; kingdom Metazoa; phylum Arthropoda; class Insecta; order Coleoptera; family Coccinellidae; genus Cryptolaemus; species Cryptolaemus montrouzieri. Next base: position 30,560,771 of record JABFTP020000185.1, on the reverse strand, counting down.
ACGTCGGAGGCTCCTAAAAGAGTAAGATTTCGCACAAAATATATCATCTCAACTGTCTGACAAAATGGGCATCTTGAATGGTTTTCTAGCCTTGGATGAGTCAACAGATGTATCAGATACTGATATGGTGTTGATTTTTATCCGTGGAGTAGATAAAAGCTATGACGTGTATGAAGCACTGGTTGATATTGATAGTTCACGGCACGACACCTGGCGCAGAAATTTTTAAGGGAGTTGAAAATGCCTTTAATAAAAAGAACCTTCGATGGAAAAACTCACAATGTATCACCACCAATGGAGGCAAAAACATGTGTGGAAATAATAAAGGAGTGGTCGCACTTGTGTCAAAGGCTGTAGAAAATGATGGTGTTTAAAACCATCAGTGTTACATTGTATCATTCATCAACAGTCCTCGTGCGGAAAATGTTTGGATTTGTCTTAAGTTCTAAAACCAATCATATCAGTTGTTAACTTCATCAGATCCACAGAACAGAATCACCGACAATTCCGCGAGTTTATTGAAGAAATTGGAGAAAATGACTTGCCGTATCATATTGCCGTACGCTGGATTAGTTGCGGAAAAGTCCTTAAGCGTTTTTTGGAACTTCGAACGAAGTTCGAAATTTTTTTGAATGAGAAGCATCGCCCTTGTGCCGATTTAGGAAACACTGTGGAAATTATCATTATATGTTGATTTGACAAATCATATGAGAGAACTAAATTTGAGATTGCAAGGAGAAAATCAGCATCTCCCTGATTTATATACCAATATCAAAACGTTCAGGCAGAAATTAATACTATTTCAATCGCAATTACGTGAAAAAGGTTTCACACATTTCAAAACATGTGAAATATTAAGCCACACTACAGAGACTGAATTTCCAGTCGATTTTGCAGTCGAAACTTTGAGTGCTTTGAAGATAAATTTCGATTCTCGTTTCTCAGATTTTGATGTGATTGCGAATGAAATTAGTTATTGATTAACAGTGCAATGACACGTTCAAGAACAACTATCAAAATTAATCTTCAATGGAATTTTACAAGAGTCTTCCACTGATACAATTTGGTAATTTGCACAATTTTGCTCGTGGGTTGTTTTCTGTATTTGGTACTACGTACTAGTATGAGAAAACGTTTTCCAAGATGAAGTACACAAAGAACGTTTACAGATCTAAATTAACTGATGAACATATCAAATCTCTGCTGATAATTGGTACAAGTCAAATTAATCCACAACTACAAACAATTGTCGCTGGAAAATCACAAATACATAAATCTCATTAGTGTTTTTTTTTATTGTGATTGATATCATATTTGATATTTGTTAGAATATGCTTAAGCTGAGATATTTAAGCTGTCTGTTGTAAAGTTTTACCTTGCAAGTAAATAGAACCGAGCAATTATCATTCTGTGTTTTCATTTTTTTTTCCATTCAATTTATCACAGCAATAGTAACAACAGTGAAACATTGGCTGTCGTGGGTCAGACTGATGATACTAGTCTTGAGCTGTCGTGGGCCGGATTGATGGCACTGGTGGGCCGAATTGGGCCAAAAGGCCGTAGTTTGGAGACCCCTGTGTTAGACGGTTTAAGGCTGCGAATAGGAGAGGAAATGGAAGGACTAATTTTGAATACGACCTTCTGAAAATTATAGACTTATACCTGGATTTGAAAGTGTAACTCGCCAGATCTGCGAATTTATGAACCCGATGGCATTAATAGGGTTGGCATCTCACATGGCTCTGAGTGTGTTCAATTTTTATGAACACATATATCGCTTGAACGATGAATATAATATCAATAGACCTGATTGCATTTCAGCAAAATCAGTCATATCTAGATTCATTGGAGTGAAAAGAATATTGTCTGCCAATTAAATAGAGTGAGAATAGTAACTTTCCATGACATGGAAACACATCAAACTGTCCAGAGCCTCGATATAACGCGAACTTCACTTACCAATAGAAAAAAATCACAGGTGACAATGAATCATATCATAAACTTTGTACGAATGGAATGAAATAACATTTTTTTCAATGAAATAAAACTATGGTAATTAGATTTTCACTATATTAACAAAAATATGACCGGTTTCACCACACTGTGGCTTCATCAGATAGATACAAACTAATGAACAGAGTTATTGCTTATATATTAGTCTTATTTCGTACTTAATATTACAAAAGGTACCAGTACAAAGGGTATGTTGTAAAACCCATCGGAGTTGCTTACTATTCAACATGTTCAGGGATTGCAACCCCCGCTTAGGTGGTTTATATTTCTGGCAAGTTTTGTACCCCAAAAGATGTCCCCCTGGAAACAAAAATCGTTCTTTTTTTGCGTTTTGATCAGAAATGAATATCTTGGTAGATATAGCCTCTGTTTAGTTTTCGTTGAAGCACCCTGTATAAATGATGAACTTGGTATTTCCCCATAATGTCTTTATCATATTTTGAAAATACATTTTGGTAATCTTTTCATACTTCAGTCACCTCTCAAACACATAAAGTTCTACTGATATTGTTAGATTACAATATTGGTAGAACTTTCAAAATATCAAAGTTAGATTATCTGAGCACAAACGTAGTTTTAATTATCATAAATCAGATTCCCATTATTCTAATCACTTAACTCGAGGAAAACCATAACTTTAATGATAATTTCAAAATTTTACACAATAATAATAATAGACAAAACTTCAATCTATGGGAAATTTTTGAGATTAACAAAGAAAAGAATTCAGGTAGGTTACTTAATAGTCAATGAGATCTAAATCCTTCTCCTATACTCAATCTTTTCAATTCATAAAGTAAGCAACCTGATGGGTTTTCCAACATACCCCTTGTACTTGTACCTATTATAATATTAAGTAGGAAATAAGACTAATATATAAGGAATAACTCTGTTCATTAATTTGTATTTGTCTGATGAAACCACAGTGTGGTGAAACCGGTCATAGTTTTGTTAACATAGTGAAAATCTAAATACCATAGTTTAAGATATGCATATTGATTTTCATCAAGTAACGAGCACCTCAATCAAATTATTGAAATAATTTTCCCATTGGCAGCATAAATAACCTCATTGTTATCATGCACCGTATAAGTCATGTCTTATTTTGCAGCACCGGAGGGGGGTGGACTGGTTACTCATTTGGCGATTTTTCAGCTTTTTTTCTTTTTCGAAGTGTTTGGAGTTGAAAAAAAAATTGAATAGAAAGTTTTCCACTCTCCTTCGTTTTTCCTGTGTGAAATCTGAAAAACACATTGAACAAGTAATACGTCTTCTATTAACGAGGTGGGCAATGAAACCTATATAAATTATTTTCCATTTATGTTCGCTTTTTAGACATAACTGGGGAGCCTAGTTTTTTAGCGGAGTGTGTAAAACAAAATAGGTGAAATTGGATCATGGTTACGAATGACCTTTGTGCTTGCATTTTTGAAATAACATTAAGTAAAAAATGTTTTGCCTTCGATTTGCTGCCGATATGCACTGACGATCAAAGAGTTGAAAAATACAATGATGATTTAACCACTTATTTCACTGAAAATTCATTATTTCCTCTCAAAATATGAGCCAGAAGTTCCGCAAATATTCTCATACCACAAAATCTTCATCATTCCATCGTTTTTTTTATTCTATTTTTAGTTCCTTCTGAAACAGGCTGACGTAGGCCGTCGTTTGTCTCGTCACTCCAAGCCTTCTTGTGTGTATGAGAGGAATGAATATATGTTTTGTCCGTGTAAATTATTGGTCTGTTGTCTTGACGGTATCGTTTAATGCTTCTTAAATAATTCAAACGTGGTTTCTGTATTTCAGGTTTTTCCATAAGTAGCTTTCTATTCGTTTTTGTCCTAATACAACGGAACCCCATTCCTCTCAAAACTTTTCGAATGCTCTATCGTGATTCTGCATATTCATTCTCATCGACGAACTTTTGATGGATTCGCTTTAATGTGGGTGCGATTTTATCAACGATGTAGGAATCGACGATGAACCTTCGAAGCAGAGCTCTATCGAAGATATCGAGACATGTTTTATTCGTTGATTTTCTTCTTTTTTATCGGAAGTTAAAAAAATTTTATTTTCGCCATCTTCAATCTTCTTCATTTCGCTCGAACTTTTTTGTACAATTCGCAAACCTACTCCTGTTGCGACAGATACACGTTCTTGAACCTTTTTCAAAGAAACTACTGGTTCAGTCTGCATACCTTCTCGTTTCATGAAATGAATAACATTCGCAATTATTATAGGGGTTTGTGCGTGACCTTGGTTTGACCTTTTTTGCAAGAAGTGATAAGAAGAAGAAGAATAAGACGAAGAGTTGTCAACAATGACCAGAAGTTGTTGTTGAAGAAGAGGCGGGTGGGTTGTGATGTAATAGGTGTCACGTGACGTGGGCTGTGTAGAGGAGTAGGGTGGGGTAAGAGGTACTTTTTTTGGGGTGGTCACCCTTAGGGGGTGGTTTTTTCTTGTGTCTGGGGTGGTTACCCTCATGAAGGGTGGTTTTAGTAGCGCATGCACACGCTTGAAAAGGCTGGGCTGGTTGAGTTAAAAAAAGCTATGACGTGAATTCAATTGATTTTATTTGGTTTGTTGTTGTTGATAATGATAACCTTTTGGTGAAAGCAATCGACTTGTTGGTGCAAGTTTAATGAGTGAATTATGATAATTTTCAGGGTTATATATAGAAAAATTGACTTGTTTATTCAAGTTTAATTAATATTTCTTGTTTTACTGATATTGGAATATAAATGATAGCCTTTAGGGTTATATTAATATCATTTTTATTTGTATTAGATGAATAATGTATAAGAATACGTTAATTAGTTTATTAATAGTTTGAACATATGAAAGCAGAGAATTTCTATGGAATATTTATTCTATAAATATGGATAGAGCATTGAAAGTGTTAGAACCAAAAAGCCTTTTCCGATTAAGAAAATAAGTTTGAAGAGAAAACGTGAAGAAGAAGAATTTGAAATTGATTTCTAAGTAAACTTTTAAATCATTTATTCAATTTTCAATAATTTTTTCATTTAGGCAAAAACTATTTGCTGGAAAATGTCGAACAATATCAGTAGACTTATGTGTTTGTCCGTGGGAGGTGACTGAAGTATGAAGAGATTACCAAAATGTATTTTCAAAATATGATAAAGACATTATGGGGAAATACCAAGTTCATCATTTATACAGGGTGCTTCAACGAAAACTAAACAGAGGCTATATCTACCAAGATATTCATTTCTGATCAAAACGCAAAAAAAGATCGATTTTTGTTTCAAGGGGACATCTTTTGGGGTACAAAACTTGCCAGAAATATCAACCACCTAAGCGGGGGTTGCAATCCCTGAACATTTTGAATAGGGAAGATGGGTCGAGTGATGACTCAAAAGAAAGGTGGTATCTTTTGTCTACATCGCCTTGAACGAATTTCCATTTTTAATCGAAAACTGTAAAAGATACAGGGTGAGCAACTGAAAGATAGGAACGACTATTTTCCTGAGACTATTCAAGTTTCATTGAAGTAAAATGAAACAGATCCATGCTGATTAATGGGAGTCATCATCAAGTACCATACTCATCTCTCCACCACCCCTAGAGGGTAGATGGGTCGAGTGATACCTCGAAAGAAAGGTATTATCTTTATCTGCATCCTCGTGAACTAATTTTCATTTTTGATTGAAAACTGTAGAAGATACAGAGTGAGCTACTGAAAAATAGAGGAGACTATCTATCGCCCTGAGCTATTCAAGTATTAGTGCAAAAAAATGGAACAGATTCATTCCAGATCAAAGGCTGTCATCTTTGATCTAAATGAATCTATTCCAGTTTTTCGCACTAATACTCCAATAGTCTTGGGGCCATAGTCTTCGCTTTTTTTCAGTGGCTCACTCTGTATCTTCTACAGTTAGTTATCACTCGACCCATCTACCCTCTTCCAAATTTTCAAGGGTTGTCACCCCTGCTTCAAGGGTTGAAATTCGGGATGGGGATGGTACATGATGATGACTACCATTGATCAACATGGATCCGTTCTACTTTACCTGACTGAAAATTGAATAGTCTCAGGAAAATAGTCTTCCCTATCTTTCAGTTGCTCACCCTGTATCTTTCACAGTTTTCAATTAAAAATGGAAATTCGTTCAAGGCAATGTAGACAAAGATACCACCTTTTTTTGAGTCATCACTCGACCCATCTTCTCTATTCAAAATGTTCAGGGTTTGCAACTTCCGCTTTAGGGGTTGATATTTCAGGGAAGTATTGTACCCCAAAAGATCCCCCTTGAAACAAAAATTGACCTGTTTTTGCGTTTTGATCAGAAATGAATATCTTGGTAGATATAGCCTCTGTTTAGTTTTCGTTGAAGCACCCTGTATAAATTGATAAAGAGTGGAAAGATATCATTTAGTAGGTTACAGTTGATAGGTGCTGATTTTTTTGAAGAAAGAATAAAAAAGTGCATTTCTGGATGTTAAAATTTTCTCTATTTATAAGACCGATGCCTCTAATTCAGCTCAGATATTACATTCAAATTCACATTCCCGCCTTCAAGAACACAAGTCAAACAATTTTCATACTGAGGATACATAGCCAACTACAACTCTCATCAAATTGAAGTGATACAACTGAGATATGACACGACTTATTGCATGCCAGTTCTCTGGAGAACCATAAAAAAGGAAACAAATTAGAAAAGAGTGCCTACAACAAAAAATACCATTACTTCACAAGAGTTGAACTGAAAAGAACTAATTATTTGTGTTTCATATGAAAATTCGAGATTCGACTAGCAAAGATACTCAAAAAATTAGAGTCTACTTGATTTTAAGATCTGAATTTACTTCGAGTCTTTTAACCTCGAAAGATAAAAAATTATTTTGATCACAAACATAACTATGATTATATCGTCTCCTAGATGTATCCTTGTGGGGAATATCTTGGGTATCTAAATTCCCGTCTGAATGATCCCCTAGGGTGTCGAAGAATACCCTTCCTTAATTTCCAGTCTCTAGCTCTTACGCTTCAAGCTGTACGTTGTCTGTCAGTCTCGGAACATATATCTGAATTATAGATAGCTCTTACGTTGAGAAATTCAACAAGGTGGAACATATCCAACTGAAGTGAATCAAAAATAGAATAAAGATTCTACTTTTAGTAACACTCGATTATTTCTGTACCAATTAACTTAATATTGATATTTGATTTAATTTTCTTGATAAGAAACTTGCAAAAATTAAAGAAGAATTACATCAGAAATAACTAATATTGCTTCCTCAATCGATACATGACAAAATTAGGTGAAAATCATATGTGAAGATGGGAAACATATCCATTTTAGCACAAAATATGAAATCGGATATATGATTTTATTGATAATGGAAAGTACTATTGCGGTGAACATTGCTTTTCGATAAAAGTCAAATTCAAGATGATTAGCTTTTAATATCTATGAAATTAAGTGTTGTATACATATTTTCAATTTCCTTAGTGAATAAGCTTGTATCGTAAAATCAGTTTAAGAGTATACCTTTCCAAATACAAAATATATCATCATTTCCATAATAAAAACATTTTCAAATCTCAATTATGTCAAGGTTAAGATTATTTCAGAAAAATTTTTATTCAGAGAACCATATTCAAACCTTTCGTAAAATCTTAAATATCCTTTCCTGAAGGAGCTGGTTTTCCAATCCATTCTACATATTCATCGTCAACCAGAGCCATACAGTAGTACTACAGTCTAGTCGGAGCAATAGACTATAGTTTCGGTCTCAGTCAACCTCGTCAATATTCTATACTCATTCACAACACTAGGCCCGACTACCACTTACTCATCTCAATCTTCTAGACCGCATCAAATATATGAATATGTGCACATAAAAAATTGTCGTCCCTTAAAGAAACGACATAGAAGCTACCACCAAGCCGTCCTAGTTCGACTATCTACCGCAACTCTACACTCTGGGTTTGTAAGATGTGATTTGTCGAAATGGTAACGCTCCACTACTTGTCTGGCTGTTAATCAGGTGTTATCTCAATAATGATAACATGCAAAATTCATTGCTATTTATGTAAACATATTGAAGACTTTTTTCAGGAAACAATATTCAACCTTCCATATTTAGCATTCTATGGAAAGTTGAATATTGTTCCAAAAATAAGAGTCTTGAATGTATTTCCACATATAGGCATAACTTTCGGATGTTATCATTATTGAGATGTGATGTACACCTGGTTAACAACCAGAAAAGTAATGGAGCGTCAGCTTTCCGACAGCTCATATGTTGGGGTCACAATTGTAGCATTACGGTAGATAGTCAAACTAGTATGGCTTCTTCAATGTTCTGTTTTGATCAACTCTTCGCTTTCATCATTTCCTAGTGACGCTGGTAGTATCCTCTGTATCAGTTCGTTGTATATGTATACATTAGAAGCTTCTTATTCGCACTTCCTACACAGGCCTTTTAACTATTCGCGGATAAAGAAAATGCGACACAATTTCTATACTCGCATCTGAATATTTCTTTATTTGCGGATCTTTTCGGTGCATCGGTACATGTATTAATGAATATAATTCGGTATCCCTCGTAAACGCGTCATCAAATGGACTAATGAAAATGTGAAATAGACCTTATTACTACTACGCCTGAAGTATGTTTTTAAATGATATCGCCGCTGCATTGGTTCGGCTTTTCCTTTGACATAAGCCGCGGTCGGTGTTTTCGACAATTTAAAGAGACAAAATGTTTTAAGTGAAATGATCTCATTACCCAATGTATAAAGATTATCGTTATCGCCTAATATTAGGCGTTCCGTCCTTTGGTAAAAGCCGCTGTGCGTTTTCATTCATTTATAAAATTGTGATCAAGTAATACGTCTATACTGTTGTCTTTCCAAATTATAATGTTGCCTGAAAAATTGCAAATCTAGTTTTGATACGAAAGAAATCAGTGTTATCGCTTGAAGTGAAAATAGAAACGATCGTTTACTCCTTGGAGAGTCGTTTACATCTATATCACATTAGATAATGTGAAATGTGATCATGATATCAATGTTATGGACTGCTGGAAGAATTTCGACATAGCAAAATGTATCTCAAACATACAAGAATCAGTGGAAGAACTGAACCCATACACATTGAAATCATGCCTTTCAGATCCTGACATCAATGTGTGCACTGAGTCTGTTACAGAAATCATTCATGCAGGAATGGATATCTACATCCCTTATTCCATGAAAAGAAACAACAGCACAAAAGCCATGGTTTAACAAAGACTGCGAAAGAGCCACTGCAGCCAAGAGCAGAGTTTACAAGTCATGAAGATGAATCCAACAAACGATACAAGAACAACCTTCGTACGAATACGGAACATATGCAACCTGACAACTGCAAGAGCAAAGACCAATTTCAACCAAGGGGTAACTAATAAACTCCTTGAACAGGCAAACAGGACTAGACAATGCTGGTCTATGGTGAAGACTGTCAGTGCCAATTTCTGCGAATCTTGGTTTCCGCCTCTTGTTAGAGATGACGGAAGTATAGCATCATCTCCGAAAGCGAAAGCCGATCTCTTTGCTCTTTTGTTCTCAAAGAATTCATCTAAAGCAATACCACCGAACATTCCACCTACAAATTTTTCTATGACAGAAATCAAGTTCAAAGTCCGCACTGTGAGACGGGCTCTCGAACAGCTGAACTGCAAGAAGGCAGTTCGTCTAGACGAAATACCATCAATCGTCCTGAAAATGTGTGCTCCCGAACTGGCACCCATTTTTAACCATCTGTTTCAGATTTCATATAAAATCCAGACGTTTCCGAGCAGCTGGAGCGAGAGTTAAACCGATCCTAAAAAAGAAAAGAAGTCCTTACCCCAAAATTATCGCCCTGTTGCACTTCTTCCCATTATGTCCAAAGTGATGGAGAGAGTCATAAATAATGAACTCATCAAATATCTTGAGTTGCAGGGAATTATTAACTACCGTCAGTATGGTTTTCGCAGGCAAAGATCGACAGGAGATCTACTCGCCTACGTCACTTATGTTTGTACATCAACAATGGAAAAACATGGGGAGTCTGCAGCAATAGCCCTCAACATCTCAAAAGCCTTCGATAGGGTTTGGCATGCAGCCTTGTTGAATAAACTTGCTGCATATGGGCTTCGCGAAAAATTGCGGGGTTGGATAAGTAGCTTTCTTTCAAATAGATCAATACAAGTTGTGGTCGACGGTATTACATCTGATTGTTTCCAGTTACGAGCAGGAGTACCTCAGGGATCCATTCTTTCGCGAACCATGCTTCTGTTGCAGATAAACGATCTTCTGTCATCTACAGAGAACAAGATCTTCGGTTTTGCAGACGATTGTACCATAGTTTCGTCTTTCAGTAGTCTGCGGCCGATTACAGCTGCGGAATCTCATCGTCAGAAATGCCAACAAATTAATTTCTCAAACTCTGACTTACAGAGGGTATCTGAGAGGGGTCAGTTGAACCTGGTGAGCTTCAACGCGGGCAAGACGCAAGCAACTACGTTTGCTAGAAAGGTCGTCACTGGAGAACCTCCGCTAATGATGCAAGGCCAACAAATTGCATCCAAAGATTCGATGTACCTTCTCGGAATAACTGTCAACTCCATCAGCCAAACTTAGTTTTCTTTTCAGAGCCAAGCGATACCTCACGTCATCTCAGCTGTTGCTTCTATATAAGGCGCAGATTCGACCTGCTTTGGAATATTGCTCCTTGTTCATGTATGGGGGGATCTGCGCCTAAACATTCGCATGAAAACTCGCTTCCGTCCAACAATAAGGACACTGTGGCTGGAAGTAAACTGTGGCCTGTTCTGACTGCGGTAATGGATAGAGAATCTGTTCAAATTCAAACTTAAATTGCAAATATTGCCGAAATTGCGAATCTAGTCACATTCAGGAGTTGCTTGAATCGCAAGATGAAGATTTGACTAAAACCGACTTGGAGGAAATGTTAAATTCACAGCCTTTTGAAGATGATGCTTCAGCAAGCACTGGAAATTGGACATTTAATTTGAGAAATCTTAGTGAAGGTTTAAGAATGGAAACTGAACTTTGTGATCTCCTCATGAAAATTGATCCATCTATAGAACGAAATCTCAGTTTTAGGCACCAAATTACTAATGCCACTGATGAACATCATTATGAATTGAAGAAGATTTTGAAAACTGCCAAGCAAGAAAAAATCACAAAATTCTTCAAACCATTGTATTAGCCTGAAGCTGATAATTACTCAACATGGTCGAAAACTTCAATGAAATTGATTTTTTTATATACTTGTTGTATCTTTTTTCACCTAGAAACGTTTCACCTATAATCCCATATAAATTACCATTTCTGTACTCCCGGCAATTTACGGAATAAAGAGCTTATACTGTACATATACATATACTTGATGATCTCCAGCGGATTGGGATGAGTAGGTGGCAGTCTGGCCTGAAATTGTGAATGGGTGTACAATACTGATGAGGTCAAGCGAGACCGAAACTACAGTTTATTGTTCCTATTCACGACATCCGACTGGGATATACCACTACTGTGTGTTCTCGATTGACGATGATGAAGAGTAGATCAAAAAACCATCTCTTTAAAGGAGGGATATTCAAGATTCTACAAATATTACAGAATATTGTTCTCTGTATGAAAGTCTTCAATAATATTTTCCGTTAAAGAACGTTTGATACATTAGTGCATAGATCACTGATAGTTCTCCTTCCAGGCCACTTCGAAAAAGAAATTACAATTTTGAAAGCAATAGCGTCAAATAACGAGTACGACAATAATATCATTATAGGCGTATTAATAGCTAAAAACAACACAAATTATTATTATCATTGATTTCCCCAATCTTCAGATTCACGAAACAATAAAATATCACAGCACTAATTATTTCCGACAAATGAGCGCCAAATGAAACCATATTTTGGAACAGAATAAAATCAATAAAGTTTGTATGAATAAGAAAACAAATATCGACTTGATACAGGTAAAAAGCGGGGTAAATAAATTATAAAGTAATGGCTACCCTTTTTTTTATATAGGTCGAACTGGTCGTTTCATCAATATTAGAGTATATGAGCATAAACATTGTTTAAGCGAAATTCATTTCTTAGATTCCACAAAAACCCAAATTGTACATTCAGGTAACAAAAACAAGACATTAGATTTATCAACATTCGTTCAAATTTCATCAGCTCACAAACATGATCTACCAATCAATAACAACCATCTTGATTACCGTTTGTCCCCACTTCTCTCATCTGTTTCTTTTGGTATAAATCACGTTTTAATATTTCAATTTCGTCTTAATTTCTGAAAATGGAATCAAACCCGAAACAGAACATTTACTACCGGCAAGTTAAAAGGAAAATATAATTCTGTATATCGGCACTTTCTGGACTGGCAAACAAAATAGAGAATAACTCATTCTCCGAAAATGTAATACTTGCGTAGTTTAGTGAACTTGCAGATAAGTACAAGCCATCGTCTCTATGGGCATTCTATTCAATGTTGCGAAGCACTCTGAGTCTTTATTATAAAATACGTTTGGATAGTTACAAGAAATTGCAGTCGTTTTTGAAAAGAAGGTCTGAAGGTCTTCAACCCAAAAAGCTAAAACCTTTACTACCGAAGAATTGAATAAGATCATCAAAGAAGCACCTGAAGATAAGTTTCTACTAACAGAAGTAGCTCTGATTATGGGATCAATGGGAGCTTGTCGATCCATTGAAATATATGCAATGAAAATTGCAGGGTACCAAATTACTAATGCCACTGATGAATATCATTATGAATTGAAGGAGATTTTGAGAACCGCCAAGCAAGAGAAAATCACAAAATTCTTCAAACCATTGTATTAGCCTGAAGGTGATAATTACTCAACATGGTCGAAAACTTCAATGAAATTGATATTTTTATATACTTGTATCTTTTTTCACCTAGAAACGTTTCACCTATAATCCCATATGAATTACCATTTCTGTACTCCCCGAAATTTATGGAATAAAGAGCTTATACTGTACATATACATATACTTGATGATCTCCAGCGGATTGGGATGAGTAGGTGGCAGTCTGGCCTGAAATTGTGAATGGGTGTACAATACTGATGAGGTCAAGCGAGACCGAAACTACAGTTTATTGTTCCTATTCACGACATCCGACTGGGATATACCATTACTGTGTGTTCTTGATTGACGAGGATGAAAAGTAGATCAAAAAACCATCTCTTTAAAGGAGGGATATTCAAGATTCTACAAATATTACAGAATATTGTTCCTGTATGAAAGTCTTCAATAATATTTTCCGTTAAAGAACGTTTGATACATTAGTGCATAGATCACTGATAGCTCTCCTTCCAGGCCACTTCGAAAAAGAAATTACAATTTTGAAAGCAATAGCGTCAAATAACGAGTACGACAATAATATCATTAGTGGCGTATTAATAGCTAAAAACAACACAAATTATTATTATCATTGATTTCCCAATCTTCAGATTCACGAAACAATAAAATATCACAGCACTAATTATTTCCGACAAATGAGCGCCAAATGAAACCATATTTTGGAACAGAATGAAATCAATAAAGTTTGTATGAATAAGAAAACAAATATCGACTTGATACAGGTAAAAAGCGGGGTAAATAAATTATAAAGTAATGGCTACCCTTTTTTTGATGTAGGTCGTTTCATCAATATTAGAGTATATGAGCATAAACATTGTTTAAGCGAAATTCATTTCTAGATTCCACAAAAACTCAAATTGTACATTCAGGTAACAAAAAGAAGACATTAAAATTTATCAACATTCGTTCAAATTTCATCAGCTCACAAACATGATCTACCAATCAATAACAACCATCTTGATTACCATTTGTCCCCACTTCTCTCATCTGTTTCTCAGGTATAAATGACGTTTTAATATTTTAATTTCGTCTTAATTTCTGAAAATGGAATCAAACCCGAAACAGAACATTTACTACCGGCAAGTTAAAAGGAAAATATAATTCTGTATATCGGCACTTTCTGGACTGGCAAACAAAAATAGAGACTAACTCATTCTCCGAAAATGTAATACTTGCGTAGTTTAGTGAACTATTCAATGTTGCGAAGCACTCTGACTCTTTATTATAAAATACGTTAGGATAGTTACAAGAAATTGCAGTCGTTTTTGAAAAGAAGGTCTGAAGGTCATCAACCCAAAAAGCTAAAACCTTTACTACCGAAGAATTGAATAAGTTCATCAAGGAAGCACCTGAAGAAAAGTTTCTACTAACAGAAGTAGCTCTGATTATGGGATCAATGGGAGCTTGTCGATCCATTGAAATATATGCAATGAAAATTGGGGATATCGAAGACTATGATGGAGCTCTTATCGTTAATATTCCTTCGCAAAGACAAAATCACCTAGGAGATTCAGATATATGAATCTGCGTCAAAGACATGCAGCTTCTGTTGATTTCCTTTCAAATCTGGTAAATGTTCCATTCAAAAAGTTGGAATAAATGAATTCTCCACAATGGGTAAACAGATAGCTGAATTTTTTAATTCAAAGGATTCATCAATGTACACGGGGCATTCGTTTCGCATATCATCGGCTACCATTTGCGTCACAGGAGGGGTGACATCACAGCCGTCAAAAAACTTGGGGATGGAAGTCGACAATATTCGCCTAAGGCTACATCGACAACAAAATTCAAAATAAATAGGATCGATGTGAAAAATAGTAGTCACAATAACGAATTCAAATGTCCCCACACAAAACGTGATTAATGATAATATTGTCCCAATGATGAAGAATGACAATATTGTTTTCAACCATGATACTGAAACGTAACTACCCCACTGGGTAAGCACAGAGAAAAATGAGCAATGAGACTCTAATTCAATAAAATTTGTCCCTGAGATCTTGGAATAAAAAGTCAAGATTGTTCTACTTAGATATTTATTTAAACATTAGAATTATCAGTAGAAACTTAGAAAGTTACAATCTAATTTTTACAAACGAATTCTTCTTTTCAATATACATTAATTTTACTCATCTTGGTGATAGTCAACAAGTCATTGTTCCTGAAGAAACACTCGAGGCAGAGATCGTTGATCTAGAAGAAATAGATGAGGTAGAGGTCATTTATTTTAGAGAAGTGACCTCTGGACTCCACCTACGACTGAATTTTACACAAGTTAGACATATATCACCAAGATATTCTATGCTCTAACGTAGCAGCCAGCTTCATCAGTGAATTTGAAGTAACAAAATAATGTGAGTCTAACATTATTTGCAGATGAGAATAAACAGGAAAAGTTACAGAGATTCTAAAAATTAAACTGATGTTCGGAGTTGAGGTATGTCATAGAATTAAAAGATAAGGTACATAAAAAGCGAGGAAGCATCTACAAAAACTATTTACACAGAATTACAGATGTTTGGCAACCATTTTGAAAATTTGAAAGAATTTTATGATTTACATGAGAATTTCACAAAAATCACTCGAAAATGAAGGAAACAATAACTGAATATTGGAGTTTGAATTAATTTTGTCGTATTCTACTTGGAAAAATTACTTCGATCGAGTTTATCAATAATATATAATTATATAAAAATTGTATGAACTGAAGAAATACGCTTATGAAATCATACGTGAGAAGAATACAAATTCTGTAGAGCAAAATTTGAATTTCTAAAGCTACTATGAGGCATTCAAGCAGTTAATAGAAAAAATGCTGTAAGGAAAATTCTAAATCAGATTTTCGAGGTTAAGTGCGGCATTTCACTAAATAAACTTTCAACTTACCCTATATTTTTGTTTTAGGTCACTACATAATGATTGAGATATATAGCTCTAATTTTCACTAGAGAAGTCTTATGGAATTTAATTATTACAAATACAATCAAAATGATTTTCAACTTGAACTCATCAGTTTGAAAGTCTGATTTTGCGCATTAGACTTCCCTTAATTTATACTGTCAAAATGTGGTTGGATGACGACAAGTGGTAGCCAGTGGCGTAACTATTGGGCATAGATGGAGGGTTGATTGCAATTAGGTGTTTTAAATTCAAATAGCTGTGACGTGATTTTAGCACGTTACAACACGTTGCTACAAAATAAGTTCAATAATAGTAATGTTACAATAGACTACTATAACGAGTAATGGAACTCAGAATTTTTCCTTTTAAATTGAATAAAATGTAAAAATTTCGTCGATATTTTTTGTGTTGTAGATAAAGTACAGTATTCTACTTTCCATACCCGTGTATAATGAACTCAATATCCACGGCCTATTTCCATTATACACGGGTTGACCATAGAATTCACACCCTACGAGAGCGAGTTGATCGATGAACACAATAATTATTCGGGGACAGTTCAATACTATTATATGATCCGCTTCTTCCATAATTAATTTACGAAACATCAATTTGAATTTCCTTCGAAACAAATCATTGCTTCGAATTTAATCGATATTTTGAAGTTCACACCATAAAAATGGACTGTGATAGCAGAATTTGACTCCACCTGATGTTAAAAAGCTTCTTCAAATTCACAACCAGAAATTTTACAAATCTTTTAAGGATTGGAGAGACTTAATGAGAATAAAATCGTTTTCAAAGTCAGTTATGTTGGTTTATTGCACGGAATCATCATCGAAGTATAAATCTTATACACTCTTGTCACACTACTCCATGATACGAAGTACGATGAACATTTTTCATGGCATCAATGTTGAAAGCTGCAACAAATTGCTGAACTTATAGAAGAGGAAATCAGAAGGATATCAACCAAAAGAGGCTGACACGTTGTCGGGTGAAGTAGAAAATGAATTCCTGAAAACTGCACGCGCAAAATATCTTGCAACAAAAGTTTGAAAAGTTAATTTTCAATATTGTATACAGGGTGTTACATAATAGTAAGTCACAACTTGAGGGAGTAAATCTACGTGCAATTTTAAGAAAAAAAGTTCTTATAAACATAGGTCCGCAAAAGTTTCGTTCCGGAGCTACAGGGTGTTGAAATTTACGGAAAAATTGTTATCTTATTCAAAACTCCTGCAGTTTTTAGATATTCAGTCCAAATTTGGAATTCAAGCTATTTTTATAGCCTTCATCATTACTCGTCCTAGATTTTAAATAAAAGGTATAAGGAGTTTTCTTTTCCGAGGCCATGTCTCCTTTTACCCTTTCAAACTTTCTTGCAGTACGCCGCTGATCAGCGTACAATCGATTTTCGTCATCTTTGTTCAATTTAAAAACTTTTTGACACTTTCATACCTCCAACCGTTTTCGAGTGAAAAATTATAGAATTTCAATTGTTTAAATTATATGTTATTTGCTAAATAAGAAAAATAATAGAAATAATCGATACGTATTCCTAAAATTTGCTTTTATTTTGATAGCTCGTCTTCCCAGACTCAACTTATACTATCTTATAATATATAATATACTTATATTATACTATATCAAACTAAAAAAGAACAAATAAATACTATATAAATTACTGGAAGTGTCCACCTCCTGCAAGAATACAGGCCTCTGTCCTTCTCCGCATATTATCACGCACTCTTTGTAATATTCCTGGGGTATTTCTTATCGTGCCACAGGAGGTTATTATTCGATTTCTCAATTCTTCTACAGTGTTCACTGGAGTGGAATAAACTAAACTTCTGAGATATCCCCATAAGAAAAGTCTAAACTATTTAAGTCTGGGGACCTAGGAGGCCATGGTTCTGGCCCACCCCGACCTATCTAACGGTTGTTGAATGTATTATTCAAGAATTCCTAGCTTGTCCACTAAAATGTGTTGGTGCCCCGTCATGCATGAACCACATTATGTTTCTCACCAAAAGTGGCACATCCTCGAGCAATAAAGGTAACTCCTCCTCAAGAAATTGCTGATAAGCAGGACCGTTTAGTCTGTAAAGCAAAAAATGGCCCAAACAAATAATTTTAGAATCATTTTGACCCAGACATTTAGTGAGAATTGTTCTTGATGATGAGATTCTTCAATCAAAGGGAGGGTTTTCCTCAGCCCAATAACGGTTATTGTGAAAACTTGTGATAGAAGTTCTCGACAAGATATTTTCGCCTGTTAACATTATTTCACTATCAAAATGAGCATTTTCTCTAATTTTATCTAAGAACCATCGGCAGAAATTCAGTCTTGAAGGAAAATCTCGAGGAAGTAAAGTTTGGACGCGTTGAATATGAAACGGGTACAGTAAAATGTCGTGGAGAATCCTCCATGTGAAATACTCAACTGCTTTCCAATTTTTCTTGTACTGACATGAGGATTCAAATCCATACAATTCAAAACTGCTTCCTCAATATCTGGAGTTCTCATAGTTTCAGGTGCACCTTTGCAATGATTATTTACAGTAAAAGTACCAGTTTCCCTCAACCTTCTGTGGATATTTGAAAATGTTCGCCTGTTTGGTGTTACTCAGTTTGGAAAGCGCACCTGATATAATCGCTAAGCTTGTGTTGTGTTTCCGTCATGTAATGGATATCAGCTTATTCGGCGTTAGTAAAATTACTCATTTTTTCTTACAGCAATGACTTCAAAAGTTTTGAAAAGAATAGTTAATTTAACAAACAATTCGAGGAGACACTGGTTCAGCTTTAGCGACTGTCAAATAATTATATAAATGAAAAAATTCAAAGCCTACTAGTCATTTTTTTAATCAGAAGTGTTTTCAATTCAGCCAATGCATATAATCGTTTAATAATTTTTGCTCGAGAACGGTCGGAGATACAAAAAATTACAGGTGTCAAAAAGTTTCTGAATCGAACGAAAATGACGGAAATTGATTTCACGCTGATCAGTGGCGTACTGCAAAAAAGTTTGAAAGCGCAAAAGAAGACATGGCTCCGGAAAGGAAGACGCCTTGTGAATTCTAGTTGAAATTTAGGTAGTGTAATGATGGAGGCAATAAAAAATAGCTTGCATTCCAAATATTTGGGCTGAATATGTCGAAAACTGCAGGAAATTTGAAGTAAAACCCAATTTTCTTCCGGAAATTTCAACATCCTGTAGCTCCGTAACAAAGCTTTCGCGGACCTATGTTCATATGAAGTTCTTTCTTAAAATAGCACGTATATGTACCCCCTCAAGTAGTGACATACTATTATGTGACACCCTGTATATACTAGAATTATTATGTTCTTGTATTCTTTTGAGGTTACTTTGATAATGGAAGTAATGGGAACTTGCGATTTCAATGAAATGTATAATATGAAAATCGATGAGTTGCAAGATTTGGGATCCGATTTACTGGTGGAAAGACCAACAACAAAAGCGAAGATAAAGCATAAAATTCCCGATCACCGGCAATCTCTATCATATTTGTAAGAAATACAGGAGTGCTCGGCCGCCTTGCACGCCTCAAAATTCATTATTTGTGAATTATCGAAATAGGGAAAGTATAGTCCAAAGAATGGGAACAAACAAATTTTCCAAAATGGAAAAAGAAATATCTTTATATTTAACGTTGCCAAATCCAGATAAATATTCTGGACATAGTTTTCGCAGGTCATCTGCGACTATACTTGCCGATGCAGGTGGAGATATAACAGCCATAAAACTCTATGGAGGATGAAGGTTACATAGATGACTCTAAGAAAAATAAAACCGATAGTATTAATAAGATAGCCCATCATAGATATAAATGCTAACAGCACTTCAATTAGTACGAACATTTTCAATAACCTGTCACAAACTGCATCTATAAGCACCAATTCCGATGTTAATAATCCATGCACTAACTTGTCCAATTGTTCCCATGTCACTATTAACATAAATAAATAAAAATTTCCCTTGTTATATGAATTAAATTTTTCTAGTGGTTCTTGAATTTGATGAACAAATATAATGAAATTCGAAAATTTTCACAATTTCTTGAATAAAATATAGTATTCTACTCGCATATAATGGCTATTGTTCACTTAAGTGATTTACGACACGAGCCGAAGGCGAAAACGGCACCCGCGTGAATAATAGCCCTCATTATATGCTCGTTGAATAATGTACTATTACCGTCTGACATTGTTATTAAAGAATGCAAAAAATGTTTTATTATGTAGCAAACAACAATATTATTTCGATTGAATTGATATGATTGTAGAAGGATCGAGTGTATAGTACGAACGCAAAAAAACATTGTTGCTCATTCAACTTTTTCTTGATAGCCACAATATACCACTTGGCACTCTAAATACACAAATAACTGTTTCGAACGTTCATGTAAATCACATACTTTGATTCATTTTTATTTTTCATTTCAGGTACCAGTGTTACCAAAAATAATGTAATTCATCTCGTGCAAGCGATTGAAAAAGGGGCAGCTCTGTTACCATGCGATCTTACCACGACAAAAGCTGGAGATCACGTAGTGCTCGTTGTTTGGTATAAAGATGAGCACACGCCAATATACAGGTAAGAACTCTACTCTCATTATACTACGCCTATGACGATAATGTTGTTTGCATTGAGGCTTCTTCAACATAACATTCAGGAACACACTTGTCTTGCTTAGGGCTAGTAGTAGTTGACTACCATCCAAGGAGATATGTATATATGTTGAACTATTGTTATTAAATCCCGTTTGAAGTTATTTCCAAATCTTATATCAGACACCTTCGAACTAAGGAGCTACATAATCCTTCGAAAATTCTTTGAAGCATACTTGCCTCCAAGATATCACAAAATAAGCACTTCAATACACTGCATTATAAAATATACTTCATCTTACAGAATTATTTAAGGCTACGAAGAATTCGCATTCATTTTACTTCAACATTATTGACATGACATATTTGTAGTAGTGGTATTATTGCCATGACGCATCTTCGGTTTAGTGAAATGCTTTAAAAGGGTCATTATTGGCCACTAACTTTAATTCAACCAGCTGAATACTATTACACGCATACTCTAGTATCATATGGGAATGAAGATGTGTTTGCGATGAAAACCATGGAATTGTATCTTCTTAGCACTTTGGGAATGCTCTTCAATTGAGCCAAAACCACAAAAAAAATGATTTTCTTTAAATGAGCCATAAAAACTATTCATACTTATAAAGGAACAGTAAAGAAATACACAGAAATCACAGGATCGATTCTGTTCAGTAAAATGAGTATTACTCTTCCGTAAAAGCTATGTTGATCGACCAGTTTCATTGTAGCAAAAACTGATATGTGAAGTGTTTTGATCTATCATACTGGTTTTCTAGCTCGTACAAGTCTGAAGAATATTTTTGCCTCTAAGTTGCGTCTTGATTAGCGCATGATATTCAACCAATCCTGGAGATTATACTCAGAAAATGTCCTGTATTTGTTTTCATGAGTAGTCAAATTTTTATGCACTTGATCCACGCCATAATCTAAATTGCCTTCCGTGGTAGAATTTATATAATTATATATGTATGGTATTCCTGTATTCAAGGCCTACTACCACAACTGGTAGTTAAAAATGACATATGCTCGTTCTATGCTACTACAGCCAATTGTAATTGAGGTTTCTATGATTTCTACAACACTTAGCCTTCATAAATGGGACCAAGGTTCTTTCCATTTCTACAGACTCTGTAGGATATTACCTGTGTTTCTGTAGGAAATCATACCGAAGTTATCTCCTAGGCTATTTAAAACTTTCAAAACTGTTACCCATACCTCATACATAGATGGAAGGGAATAAATCTACTGATCTTGGTGCTGAATGGCACCAATTAGTCATTAGGCAGATCAAGGACTACCAATTAGCTCCAGCATTGGATTTCTCTATTAGGGCTCTGATACACTCATGCTAACCCTGACATACTCCTGCTACTAGAACTACACTAAGCATTTCATGAATCTGGCTTCCAAAGGTCACTCATTCAGATGAGATAGTTTGAGCTGTGGATTTTATGACTAGAAATAGCTTATATTTCTAAATGAGATAAAAACACAAGGTTTAACTTTAATCTACACTTTATTTGAAACAATTCGACGACGTTTCGCTGACACAGCAGCTTTATCAAGAATGAAAAATAGAATGAAGAGTATGGTATTATAAACAAATCGTAGAACAAGTTGGATGAATAACAGGAAAATCCACACCGAGCCATTGTACAGTTAGTATGAAAGGTAATAAAACTAATTAAACAAGTTAAGTAGGGTGAGTAATTCAAATCTACCTGTTCATTCAAAAGCTTGTCCGAATGTTTGTATCTATTTATTTCTAATGCTTCTAGGAGATCTAATTTTGAACTTTTTGATTTTATATGTAATATGTCAAAGTTTTTATTGAATGAATGGTTTTTTTTTATTAGGTGGTTCGATAAAAATAAATCTGATTCAAATTATTCAAACCACCTAATAAAAGAAAACCATTCATTCAATAAAAACTTTGACATACTAACTGTACAATGGCTCGGTGTGGATTTTCCTGTTATTCATCCAACTTGTTCTACGATTTGTTTATAATACCATACTCTTCATTCTATTTTTCATTCTTGATAAAGCTGCTGTGTCGTCGAATTTTTTCAAATAAAGTGTAGATTAAAGTTAAACCTTGTGTTTTTATCTCATTTATATCATGGATCTACATCAAGTAACGGCCTCCACAATTCAAATACTTATATTTCTACTTTGAACCGGCTATACGGTGTGCCCATTTGTGTGCGTGTTGGTTCGATAGCTTTGTAACTGTACATTATATCGAAAAGGTGTGAAGGGAAGATTGGTAGATCTTAATCCGTTGCATATTTCAAAATCATTTATCCTCAGAGATTAATATCAAAGTAATTTTCTAAATTATTCGAGATTTTGGAAAATCTTTACTTTTCCAAACCCTTCCTGTACTCCTCACAATTGTCAAAAAATTTCCACCGAGATACCAATAGTTTCATAGAGATCAGAGCTTCTATAAAAAGCAAAGCGGATGATAGCAAAATTGTACAGGGTGTTCATTTTACATTGTCAAAATTTAAAAACATTTAAATCCCAATGTTTTTCTCATTTCAAATGGCATATACTGTATCAAATGATTTAATCTGAATAGGAATTTCAATACCTATCGAATTTTTCGTTTCATGTCATCAATTGTGGCAGATACAGTTCTTAGTAGAAGCTTAACTCCGAGTTTGTGGGATTGCAGCTCTTGTCCCTCGGCCGCCATCTTGAAAAAGGGGTGCTTATATATTTTCGCGATATCTCGGAAACTATACATCTTATAAGAAAAATTTTGAAGCATAATTCGTAGCAAATCGCTTTATCTACAAATAAGCTTTTATCACTTTTTGCCTTAAATGAAAAATTTCAAAAGTTAAGCAAAAAGTGGAAAAATTATTATAAAAATTTTCTTTTTTGAACAATAACTTTTTAGTTTTTTATTATCGAAAAATTATCCCAGGCCAATATTGTAGATGGTTTTTTGAGGAACATTTTCACATGTTTTTTTAATTTCATTCTTTTCATTCATTGGGTTCTACAACTCAACTTATTCATTTATAACTCTTTTCCCCGACACCTATGAGGTAGAGTCTTTGGGCGCGTTAGGTTTTGAAAAGAAAATGTTTGGCTGTCTTGTTCCTACTGCCGTGAGCAATACAAGAATTTCGATGTCCTCGGCCATAATAATGACAATCATGAGATTGGGATGCACTAAGCGTTGGAGAGACGATGATTGAATCTGCATTTGATTCAGCTTGATCTACTGGAAAACCTACTTCTGTGAGAGCAATTTTAAATAAATCTATAAAGTTTGATTTGTTCTTTTCATTACCAATAAATTTCTCTTGAGATATTGTTGGTACGCTACTTTTATCAAAGTTGATTTCTTAACATATCCACAATTTTCAAACCGTCTACACGTGTCAAAATATGTAGCACAACTAAAAGAATAAAAGGAGGTAAAAGAAACAGCTAAACCTTCAAAACCTAGGAATAATAATAATCGTCATAGCATGCAGATGTTCATTTCTCTCTCAAAAATGTACTCTCCTGCAAATTATTTAAAAAACAATAATTCTGTATGTTGTATAGTAAAAAGATTTATGAATGAATAAGTTGAGTTGTAGGTTTTGATGTAAAAAAAGTTAGAAGTATATAGGGATTATAAAGAAAATGATCAAAGGAAGTGATTCATTTCGTGTTGACCGAATTCTCGTGAGAATTGACGAACCCCGTCAATTTTGGAGCGCTGTTGAAAATAAATGAAAATAAAAATGTGAAAATGTTTCTCAGAAGACGATCTACAAGATTGGTCTGAGATAATTTTTCGATGAAATGAAAAACTAAGAAGTTATTGTTCAAGAAAGAAAATTTTTATAAGAATTTTTTCACTTTTTTGCTTATAACTTTTGAAAATTTTCATTTACAACAAAAAATGATATACACTTTTATAGATGAAGCGATTTGCTACAAATTATGTCTCGACATTTTTTTGATGAGAAGTATAGTTTCCGAGATATCGCGGAAAATATATTTGCACCCCTCTTTCAAGAGGGCGGCCGGGGGACATGGTCTGCAACCCCACAAACTTAGAGTTAAGCTTCTATTGATCCCCATACATGTCCCAACAATGAAATTGCGTCCTTTAAAAAATGCAATACTTGGCCCCTAAATTGTTACATTTCAATGGACTATCTGTACCATTGCCGTTTTGATTTATAATGTCATCTGAAAAAACGAAAAAGCGAGTTTCGATAAGAAAAAATCAAAAATCACTGTTACCGCTTGAAATGAAAATAGAAATGCTTGATGGTTTACACCTTGAAGAGTCGTTTGCATCTATACCACATTCCATAATATGGAATGTGATCCTGATATAAGCGATATGGAAAGCTGGAAGGAATTTGACATAGCAAAATGTATCTTGAACATAAAAAGAGTGGAAGAACTGAACCCATACACATTCAAATCATTCCGGAAAAAACTGTTCGAACTGCGGAAAATGACGAGAAAATTTTGCAAAATCAAACTTCAACTTCAAACATTGCCGAAATTATAATAATTTCGGCAATATTTATAAAAAAACATCTTGAACAAAAATGGTCTTAAATGAAGAAAATCAACTGCGAATTTGCATGATTGTGGTTACATCCGGAATAAGTGTACGGAAAGTTAATACCGACTCACATATAAAAAGTCTTTAGTATCTTGGGCACTGAAAGAAAATAAATATCATTTATACCAGGTTCGACTTCAACAAGAACTAGTGGACTAGGATTTCGGAAAAATAATACGGTTTTGTGAATGGTTACTGAGAAAAGTGCCAGAGAATAAAAATTTCTCAATCTTCATCTTATTCACTGATGAATCCACAAAAACGATCGCTTAATGTTCAGAGAGGAATTGTGGAAAATTATGTAGTTAGACCATTTGCTTTTGAAGCACCATTGAATGGCCAAGAGTTTTCACGATTTTTTGAGGAGAGATTTTCTGGAAAAAGTTTGGATTGAAATTTTCCCTCCATATTCGTCGAACTCGATGCGATGTATCAGAACAGGTGGATTAGTCGAGGAGGAGTTTATATATTGGCCTACTAGATCTCCAGACCTCAGTTCGATGTACTTTTTCCTTAGGGTAGCGGTAAAATCGACATTTACAGAACTGTTTCTACCACACTTGACGATATAAATTACAGGATTCGTGAACCTATCCGTAGAATAAATCCTGTCGTTTTAGGTAATGTTCGAAAAAATTTTTTCATCGACTTGTGGAATGTGTTCCAGAATATACACATTTGGAACTTTTTTTGTGGTTTTCAATAAATTATCTAATGAAAATTGAATTCAAGACCCATTTCGCAAGAATAAATTCCTAAAAAATAAACAATCATTTTCAATTCGAGAACCGTTAGAAAGAGAAATAGAAAACTTATTCACCTTTCGATAGTTATTAGAATTTTCATTCATATTCACCATTTATTTTAGTATATGGCATTTGAAATATGAAAAATAATGTGATTTGAATGTTTCCATGAAGGAGAGTTCGAAAAAAGGTCAAGAGTTTACAGAATCTCGAATGATTCATAAACCGTTGGATTAAGGTATAAAAAATTTCTCAGATAACACGTTATTTCAGTATGAGAAATACGAAAATGATGCGAAAAATATAGAATTCAATTTGTAAAAGAACACTCCGATTAAATCACTGGAACGGCACTCCTTATATATTCGAAAATTTTGAAATACGCAAGGCTTTAAGATCTATCTATCTAGCCTTTTAATATTCTCGATACAGTTAAAGAGCTAAAGACAAACACTCACTAAATGAACACACGGAATAGTTCATTCAATACTTAAATGCGCTTTTTTTCACAGTTATGATGTACGTAGCCCTCATACCAACCAAGCTAAACACTGGCGTGGAGAAAGTTTGGAAACAAGAGCCTTTTTTCGGACAATGACTGAGCCAGCAACTTTAAGTTTAGACAACATTAGTGAAAAAGATGAAGGCGAATATAGGTGCAGAATAGATTATTCGCTTTCAGCAACTAAAAACTACAGGGTTAAATTATCGGTATTAGGTGAGTATACAAAAAGAACTGTAGTCAATATTGAGATATTCATCTAATCAGGTTCAAGATGCTTTTTTTCAATATTATATTTTCGGTAAAATAAAGATTCCATAGAAGTTTCCCGCAGAAGATGTTCTCCATTATATCTACTATAAAATCCAAATTATCTCTAACTTAAGTTATGAACAGTAGACACCACGTTTCATATATGACTACATGGCTTGGTGGGAATGCAACCTTAAGAAGCAATCACAACTCAATCTCTCTAAATTGCTGAAATGATGATCACCGGAGCATTTTGCTCTACACCTACTGCAGCCACTTCACATAGTGATGAGATGAGCAGCGGGAATTGCTACCTACAGATTTCATCACCTTTAACGAAAAAGGACAAATATCTAGCGTTGTGCTCTGCACTTCACAGTTTGAAGTTGAGGATAACGAGAAGCTCAGTATGAACTTTGGCATAGCAATGCTCAAAACCAACATGGAGCTGCTATTCCATATTATCATTCCTAGCAGACAGGAATGGGGTAGTTCTAATGACCATATACTGGAGGCTCCCTATTGGTTCACTACAAAACTGCCCTAGGTATTAGAACTAGTGTATATGAACGAAGTTCTATCAAGGAACAGCCTATTTGTATTCACCATTGACCACTGTGCTAACCTCCTGCTTGCAGAAGAACGAATGGGTCAATAAAAACATCATCACGGATAGCCAAACGGCACTGAAAATAATTACGCCACTTAATGTGCAGAAATGCACTTAGTAAGTGCACTTATTAGCCTCTTTAGGAACAGCCTTGGGATTCACCAGACCGGAGCCAAGGCTTGAAATTCCCCTGGAGGCTGCAAGAATGAAAATTCACTGATGGTTGGACCTGTAATTACGGAAGCACTAGTTAAGCTTCACAGGTCTTAGACATTCTTGGCTTGCCATCAATGGACTTTCCACTATGATAGCCAAGGCTTGGCTTGAACTCTCCACGCTAGAACTGGGAGTTATAAAAGCCATATTGACAAGGCATCTCATTAGTCCCATCCAAAATGCTTATAGTTTTCACAAGAATGATGGAGCATGCAAGCGAAATTCATTGTGCTAAAATAGAACACTGTGTCGTAGTGGCAGATTTATCAATCATCCCATACTCAATTTTAATATCTATCTATCTATCTAGCGGTACCAATTGTCATCGGTTCAACGAAGATAGTGCCCCACACCACCTATAAAGCCATTAAGAAATTCTCCAGAAACTACAATTTACACGTAACACAAAATGCCGTTTGTTAAGTACAGCACCTGTTGTGAGGAAAGTTTCATGGAAATCCTTCTAATCAGGAAACACCTTATATGCACGGTGTATGTGTTTACTCATGCTACCATAGAATCGATGTGATACCAGAGAAGAAGATGATGATAAAATAGAAGAAGGGATTGAGGATTTCAACCATTTCCAGGAGAGGAGAATGAAAGAAAACATTCTGGCATAAAAGTTCGATTTCAACCGAGGATTTTTGCAGAATTGCGAGCTGATGTCTTTTCTTCGTTTGTGACGAATAAATACAAATCGCATTTCCATTTTTCCAGTCATATCAAAAAACAGAGAACCCGAAAAACAAGTTATTTTACAAATCCTTCTCTTTTCAATTAAGAAATTACCACCTGAAGTAAGTCTCCGTAAAAAGGAAATACCTTGTAGATGTACTATTGAGATTCTTTCATGGTTCACGGATTATTTTGGAATTTGTGTTATAATGCATTTCATTCAAGTGTGAAACTGAAGGGGATTTAATATAAAAAGCATTGAACATTAGAAATCGTTCAGCGTAATAATTATCTAGCCGAAAAACTCGATAACTACCTATATTATCCTTTCTCGTTTGATTTTAAAGGAGGTGGCAGTGTCAGTGAAACCTCGAAGCATACAAAATATTCAGTTTTTAAAAGGATAAATGTATGTGTAGTACTATAGATTTCATAACGACATGAAAAAATAAACTTATAGCTACCTTTATTCAGTTTAGGTTAGATTAAAATGATTATTCATAAACATTAATTGATTAAGGAGATGTTTTTCACTTATCCCTTTGTAGCGCAGTGTGAAATTGCTGTCACCAACCGATTCTCTGTCTGCCAAAATTCAAATATTGGTTTAAATTCATGTTAAGTCAATTTAACGATCTGTAACAAACCGATGTGTCGACTTAGTTCGACACAAAACTTTTAGATGGCGTCAGTGACGCGCGACGGCCGTTGTTTGTCGACTGATCGGGTTGAACTACCTACACGCTTTGGAAAAATACGTGATAAGTGTTGTGGTTTTGGAAAATATACAAATTCAGTATATGTACTTTGTTGTGTTGTGTGGGTTTTTATTTAATTGAGTGCTTCCGATGAGTTTTAATTTCTGTTGTGTTTATACCCGAAATGTCACATTGCCTAACGTGGGGGTTAGGCTGATAATATAATTCATTTGTTTTCCTTGTTAAAATGTCTTCTCGACCTCTTCGGGATCTTGAATATTTGCGAAGATAAGGATGATAGCATGGAAGATGACGATGACAGTATTGCCGATACAGATTATCAATCCGATAATGAGCGAGAGCCGTTTAGTAACGATGACAATGAAGAAGTAAACATTGACAAGATTTAGAAGACAGTGAATCTGATCCCTCCCCATCTACTTTTGCTGTGCTAACTGGATAGCAACCAACGCAATCAGAAGGACGTCCTAGAAAGCCACAAAAACTCAACCTTCGATGGAAGAAGAAAAATCTGCTTTTGAATGGGCAACAGTTGCGTTTTATAGGAAACGAAAACTTACCAAAAGATATTTCAGTTCTTGATACTCCGATCCAGATTCTCTTGAACTAAATTTATACATTGTACAAATGCATCCCAATACAAATTTCGGCTTTCTACAACACACATTCAGCAATTTATTGGCATAGTGTATATTATGTCTTTGATTCAATTACCTCGAGTTACCAGTCATTGAAGTCGCATCATTGGAACTCCTAATTTAAGAGATATTGCCAGTAAAAATGTTTGAAAAGATTCGTCGTTTCATACAGTCCAATGACAATTCCCTAAATTTGGCCCTCGAACATCCTGAATTCGACAGACTGTTCAAACTTAGACCACTTGTTCAAAAATTAAACCAAACCTTCGCAAAAGTTCCTTTGGAGCAATATCTTTGCATCGATGAGCAAATATGCCCTACTAAAGCAATAAATAACTTTAAAAGGTATAACACCGAAAAGTCTCATAAATGGAACTGAAAGATTTGCGTCCTTAGTGAAATATCTGGATTTGCGTACAAAATCGGACCTGAAACTGGCTCAGAAAATGTGTTCATGCCCGACGAACATGATTTAGACGCATCCTCAAATGTTGTTATGCGTCTATCACGAGAAATACCCCGGAACCAAAATAACAGATTCTATTTTGACAATTACTTTAAGTCTTTACCACTGCTAGAATACCTGTAAAATGGAATATTAAGTCTAGATACTGTACGTCGAGATAGAATTCCAGATTGCAAACTACTCACAGACAAAGACATGTCCAAAAAAGACAGAGGCCATTCAGTAGGGAATACAATAGCCACATGGGGGCGTGGATCTAAACGATAGTATCATGGGACTCTACAAAATACAGATTCGCAGTAAAGGTGGCACGTTCGAATATTTTACAGTTTATTGGATTTGAGCATGGCAAACTCATGGCTTGTTTACAGAAGAATTCATAAGGCAAAGGTTTTGCAAGATTAACATCTGAACTTTGTTGATTTTCGGCTTGAAGTTGAGACAACTTTATGTAAGCTTGGTATACCATCGAATATGAGTAGACGTCGATCTGTCGAGAAAGAAATTCAACCAAACGACACAAAGGTCCAGCGCAACATGTTCCTCCAGTGGCAATCAGACAAGATCAGACAGGGCACTGGCCTGTTTGGACAGAAAAACGAATACGCTGTAAATTTCCGAAATGCTCTGGTGTCTCATAGACAACGTGCCAGAAATGTGGCGTTGCTCTATGCTACAACAAAAACAACAATTGTTAAACTGTTTTACTTAAGTTAAGTTACCTTTTTGATGTAGTGTGACATTTATGTCACACTCCCTTTGACTCTGTTTACTTTTTCAATTGAATAAAACGATATTGATTTTTCAGGAAACACGTGTAAATTTATTTCTTTCGATTAACATTTTTCACTACTTATTTTAATTTTTTTTTGCGCTACATAGGGTTGAAACTATTTCTATACGTGTATCAGCTTTGCAAACCCTCATAAATAAATTATTTTTGGGTGATAACAGACGATTTTTATATCTATTCTTCAAAGTCACTATAAACGAGAAACCTTTTTCGCATAAGAAGTAGGAAAAAAAAAAGGTTATCAATGTCTTCAAAGCATCCGTTACTTCAGTAATCACGTCGTCGTGCGAGCCAAAATTTATCTGAGTTTTGAGATAAAAATTCCAGTTGTGATGTTTTATCAGTGAATTTCTGTTTTAAACTCGAGGAGTTCAATTACTGAATTTCTTAAATTCGAACCTTATTTTTGTTAATATAATCACAAGTTGTAGAAAATGCATCAATAGTTCGTTTTCAATGCTGAATATCGATAGCCATTTCATTAATGCGTCTCGATATTTTATCATTCGAAAGGAGAATAATTTTACTTTTTCCAACTTCTTTCGGACATTATCATAAAATTTACTATATTAATGGCAGAAGGAATAATGAATCTTTCCACAATAGCACAAGGATGGCCTCTATGTGAAGATGACAGCACTCGTTAATAAAAGCTTATAAATTTTGATTGCTCATCTGTTAACAATTACTTGCCAACGTTTCAGCCACTTTGGATGCGCAGTTGTTATGGAACAGTCGTTTGAGTGGGTTGATGTGAGTGTTTTTGTGAAAACGGACAAAATTGAGTAGCGAGCTGTTTTTCGATGGCAATACGTCTATGCAATTTGAAAATGAGTTAGATTCTGTATATGAGGACTCTGCACCATCATTCACCATAGTGAAATTTCGAACTGAATTTAAACTTGGCCATGAGAGATTGGGACGTCCAAAAACTGCAACTACCGATGATAACAACACTATACGACCTCCAAATTGAGAGGTAGCAGAGATAATGAACATGTCAAAAGAACGGGTTTGTCACATTTCAAATCAATATTCACAAATTAGAAATCTGCCTGCGCGTTTGGTGCCACGTTTGCTCACGTTAGAACAAAAACATCGAATGAACATTTCCAAGGCTTACCATAGTAAAATTTTGAGCAACTGAATTTAAACGTGGCAATTAGAGCTAGGGACGTCCAAAAACTGCAACTATCGACGATAACAATACAATAAACCGCCAAATTGAAGAAAAAGAGGTTATGAACATGAAGAAAGAACGTGTTTATCACATATCAAATCAATATTCACAAATTAGAAAGCTGCCCGCACGTTGGGTGTCGCGTTTGCTCACGTTAGAACAAAAACATCGAATGAACATTACCAAGGCTCTGTTGGTGCAGTTTGGGCGCAATGAATCAGAGTTTTGTCGTCGAATAATTACTGTAGAAGGAACTCGGATATACCGCTGTACGCCAGAAACAAAAATATAGTCCACACAGTGAACTACAGAATGGGAACCGGTTCCAAAAGAAGCAAAAACTGTATTTAGGCTGGGAAAGTAATGACTACTGTTTTTGGGATAGTCATATAGTTATTTTAATCGAATATCTTCAGTCAAGAAGGAACACCATCACATACTAATCATCATTACATGACAAGCTGGAAGCGGAATTTGAGGAAAAAAGATCACGTGTGCAGAAAAATAACATCCTGTTCCACCAAGGCAACGTACTGTCTCACACCTCAGCTATTGGCATGGAGAAAAACCACGAATTACGGTTTTAACTGCTTGACCATGCGCATTACTCGCCAGATGTAGCGCCAAGCGACTTCTTGTTCCTGATATAAAAATTGCGCTCAGAGGACAGAGATTTTCGTGAAATCAGTTATCACCTTCGTAAACCTTTATTTTTCAAGGGAAAAATGCCGAGTAGTATTTGGATAGGTTACAGAGAGGAGTACACTGCTGGGGAAAGTGTGTGGAGATACATGGATCTTTGTTAGATTTGAAACTTTTTAGACCACCCCTGTATGTGGATTTGATTCCCTAGAGACTTGGAATGCTACTAAGTAAGATGCACGAATTGCTGTAGTTTCATAATAGCTGAATTTTTTATAGCAATTTTTTGATTTTTCAGAACGAAGAATTCTAACGGTTTGCCATGTGTCTCATTTCCAGATGCTGGAGTAATTTTGAAGGCTTAATGCTTTCTGCCAATGCGACCTCAAAACAAACAAATTGTGGCTTCTCATCCTTTGCAATAAATTTATACAGGGTGCTTCAACGAAAACTGAACAGAGGCTATATCTACCAAGATATTCATTTATGATCAAAACGCAAAAACAGGTCAATTTTTGTTTCAAGGGGGACATCTTTTGGGGTACAAAACTTGCCTGGAATATCAAATCCTAAGCAGGGTTGCAATCCTTGAACATTTTGAATAGGGAAGATGGGTCAGTGATGACTCAAAAGAAAGGTGATATCTTTGTCTTTGAACGAATTTCATTTTAATTGAAAACTGTAAAAGATACAGGGTGAGCAACTGAAAGATGTATTTCCTGAGACTATTCAAGTTTCAGTGAAGTAAAAAGGAACAGATTCATGCTGATCAATGGCAGTCATCATCAAGTACCATCGTCATCTCGTATTTCAACCCCTTGAGCAGGGGTGACAACTCTTGAAAATTTCAGTAGCTCACTCTGTATCTTATACAGTCTTCAATCAAAAATGAAAATTCGTTCACGGGGATGCAGACAAAGATAATAGATTTTCTTCGAAGTATCACTGGACCCATCTACCCTCTTCCAAATTTTCAAGGGTGGTCATCCCTTCTCTAGGGATTGAAATTCGAGATGAGGATGGTACTTGATGATAACCGCCATTGATCAGCATTGATCTGTTCCATTTTACTTCACTGGAACTTGAATAGTCTCAGTGAAATAGTCTTCCTTATTTTTCAGTTGCTCACCCTGAATCTTTCACAGCTTTCGATTCAAAATAGAAATTCGTTCAAGGCGATGTAGACAAAGATACCACCTTTCTTTTGAGTCATCACTCGACCCATCTTCTCTATTCAAAATGTTCAAAGATTGCAACCCCTGGTTAGGGGGTTGATATTTCAGGCAAGTTTTGTACTCCAAAAAATGTCCCCCTTGAAACAAAAATCGACCTGTTTTTGGGTTTTGATCAGAAATGAATATCTTGGTAGATATAGCCTCTGTTTAGTTTTCGTTGAAGCACCCTGTATTTTGAATATGTATCGTTGTATAATATGCTCTTTTTTTTCAAATTTCGCCTGACTTAGAAGCAACGTTTCGTTTTGTCACAAATTCATTCATTTCATTTTAATTCAACTTTTTACCCACTTTTTACTATCTATTTGAAAAAATTAAACAATGAGTGGGTCAGATAAGAGAGGTTGAAACCACGCCTAAGACAGTCGTAAGTTTATAGAATCAAGTAAACAGCCGCGAATTACATGCTGGAATTTTTTTTTACGTTTTACGTTTCCATCGGATGAAAGAGGCTTGAACATTTACTATTTATCAAATTACTAATTTGAAATAAAATAAACCCTTTCAAATGATACAATATTGTTGTAAATTACATCGATACATAATGAAATAAAAAATATTAGTTATTTAAGTATGAACTTTTAATTTGAATGTTTATAGTGACTTTCTACTGAACTTTTTATCTTTCTCGTGGGTTACGACATAAAAATGGTTGAGAAACGATGAGCTATATTATGCGTTTGAGTGTAAGTGGTGACCATCACGTAAAGAGATCCAACGCCTAAAAAGATTCAACTTCGAAAAAATTATTGAAAATTGGAAATTCTAATATATTGAAATTTGTTTGAACATACCAATGAGTGAATCACTTTAAAACAATTCCTATATCACAAAAACATACTGACAATAATTGCGGGCTTAAAATGGAATGACGTTCCATTTCGTCGTAATGAAAAATGATGTGACTTTTTTCTGATAATCCAATTTATTGAACAACGATTTTTTTAGATCATACAACTGGTTCATTCAGTTTAGCCAATGGTGAATGTAATCCCGAGTTGAATAAATTCCACGGATTATACTTTTTCATTGTGTTTATTTTACAGACGCATATGTACGTTTGTTATTAAAATCTCCTCTGGAAATTTCTGTATGGATCTTGTTGAACATTTAGTTAACAAAGTCATACTGATGAATTTTCTGGGATAATACTATCATTACCTGAACTCGATATAAGCTTTAGCTAATATATTCTCCTGCATATTCGACGTCGATATTCGATATTCACGAGGTTTGCTTCTTATGTGTTTGTAACTGACAATGATAATGCTTACAAAGACTATCTGATACAATGGTGTTCCACTATAGTGAATGTAACAGTAAAGAAGAATGTGGATTACCATTTGCTTGTGAAAGACGAAAAACTGATATACGAGGCTGGATTGATAAGTCTCCGGTCTGACCAAGAGATGGCACCACCAGGCCTACTTCGGAGAAGGTTTTCTACACTACCATCCTTAGATAGCTTGTAGGTATACTTTCAGCACGATCGCCATGTTAGTCTAGGTTTGAGAGCACGCTGAACAAGACGCCTCTGTGTTGTTTGTAAAAATGGAAAAATTGGAAAAGCTTGCTGTCATCAAATACTTTTATTTGAAGGGATTAACGCCGAAGGAAACTAAAGAAGAGGTTGATTCAACACTGTGGACATCCTCCCTATCATATTCAACCGTTAAGCAGTGGGTTTCCGAGTTTAAAATAGGTCGTGTGAGCACCTCTGATGAGCCACGCTCAAGATCACAACTCCAGATATTATCGAAAAAATTCATGAAATAGTGCTGAAAGACGGCAGATCAAAATTGCGTGAGATAGCTGAGACCTGTAAGATGACATATGAATGTGTACAAATTATTTTGCACCAACATTTTCATATGGAAAAGCTCTGTGCAAGATGCGAGCCGCGTTTACTAAAAATTGATTCGAAAAAACATTTCTACCGCCAATTTAGCGCTGTATAAGCATAGTCCAAGCTAATTTTTGCATCGATTCGTTACTTTTGACGAGATTTGGATCCACCACTACACTCTTGAAACCATACAACAGTCTGAACAGTGGATTGGAGCAGGGGAACCAACTCCAAAGAAGGCAAAAAAAATTTTATCGTCATACAAGGTTTTGCTACTGTTTTTGGGATATAAGAGGTATTATATACATTGATTACCTTGAAAGGGGCGAAAAGGAATACTGCGCAGACTTATTGTAACGTTTTAGCCATGAGGTGCAAATTAAACGACCTGATTTGGCGAAGAAAAAACTTTGTTTCATCACGATAACGTACCAGCGCATTCTTCGCACGTTACCATGGCTAAAATCTATAATCTGAAGTTCGAATTGATACCGCACCCTCCCTACTCTCCAGACCTAGCCCCGAGTGACTATTATCTGTTTCCTAACCTCAAAACATGGTTTGGCGGTAAGAGATTTGCGGGCAATGAAGAAGTAATCGAAGCTGTGAATGAGTATTTTGAGGAACTTGACGAATCAGCCTATAGAGATGGCATTAGTAGACTAGAACATCGCTATGAGAAATGTATCAGCCTTAATGGAGATTATGTTGAGAAATAAAAAAAAGTTCTTGAAACGTTGTTTTTCTTGGTCAGGCCGTCTTAACGTGTGACTTTAAATGATATTCTTTCGGAAACGCAGTTGAAGACTTATTTTGATCGCTGCTGAAAAAGTTTTAATTGTTCAAGAACAATGGAATGATCCATTTTCGATTAGAAAAGTTGTTTCACAGTCCCCAAGAAATGCTTTACAAGATTTGATAAATAAGAAAGATGTTATGGACACAAATAATTTGCTGACAGTCAAATGCTAGCTAACGCAGACCTTCAGAACAATTCAAAAAACTTATAATTGGAATTGATTAAGTTTACAGCCCAAAGTATTTGATTGGCCAATATTATTAATGTTTGAGTTTTTTCACCAACGCGCTATTTTTAGGCGAGTCTTTATTTTATTTGGTTTGTCAGCATTAGCGATATGTTTGCTACATAAAAATAAAAGATTGCCTAACATTTTTATCAGGAAACATTTTTCGGAGTTTTACTGCTAAGCGGATGATACGTGCCACATTCGCGACGTTTTATGTTTCGAGGAAATAGTGCAGACGCCCATAGTGAACTACACTGCCCAAATGAATTAACGCAAAACTTCAACATTTCAAAAATCTTTTTTGGTAGGCAACTAATTATTAGCAAATGTTTTTTTTTCAATATGACCGGGCATATACCAACGAAATTCGATATATTTTCTTGGCGCTCATATTTCTTGAGCAATAAAATGAAAGAATCAAATTAACATTTTGCATGCAACCACCACATAGGGGAGAGCGAGGCACTGTAAGCATAGGGGCACAGTGGTCACTTCTAAATTAATCATAGACTTCGCCGTATATTCACGCGCCATCTCTCTGAAAAGAGTGTTAATTTGTCAATAAAACAGATCATGACAAGTTGAGTTGGTGACGTTTTGGAAGCTTGGAAGTAGATTTGACGCTCACAAGTAGAAGGTTCATTTCAGTGCCTATTTATCGAATTGAGGTAAGTATTGTTATTGCACCATTTTTCTGAACATCTTAGGTTTGGTGTGAATATTTTTGAACTATAAATATTTTCGAGTTGATTTCGAAATATTCGTTTCCACATCCAGTTCAACTTTGGGTCACAGTGGTCACATACTGTGCAGGGCACAATGGTAACTGCTCATCACATATCAGATTGGTGACCTCTGTACCCCACACATATATTCGGAGTTGATCTACTTGCGCACTGAAGCTATACTTCTCTTCCAGTGATAACCTGCTCAGCATGGTGCCGAACCGAGAAAGAAAAAGCTGTCAAGTCGGTTTGGCAGGTGGGTTATTTGCCAAGCATTCGGCAATTCGTTTTCAAATTCTACGAACAACTTCAATGAGGTACATAAAAAATGTGAAGGCAGGGATATAAATTAGAACGGGGCCTCTATAGTTGATGTTCCAAAGATGGTCCCAAATTACAATGTTTGTCAAATCTTAGCTGGTTACCCCAATAAATGCGCCCGTTTACATCATGGTCTCTCACCAATGGCAGCAAAGAAATTAGCCTATAAACTCGCCTTAGCAAATTCTTAAGTCAAGCCACAAACTAGGACTCATGAAAAACTGCTGGAAAAGACTGGCTAAATGCTTTTATGAAGAGAAATAATCAATTATCTTCTACAACCAGCAAGTAACTTCTCTTGCAAGGACAATGGAGTTCAATGAGCCAGTTGTTAAAAAATTTTTCGAGAATCTAGATGAAATGATGGAAGAACATCGTTTGACTTAAGATAAAATTTACAATATCTACGAAACCGGACTGACCACCGTTCAGGGTAAAAGCAAAGTGATTGCTCTATTAGTTGTGAAACACATTGGACAAATAGCCTCTGCCAAACGAGGAGAATTAGTCACTATTTGTCGTGCAATAAATGCTATCGGGAATGCCATTTTGCCCTACATGATCTTTACAAGGTCAACTACAGTGTGTTCCAACGAAAATTTGACCCCCCCCTATAACTCCGAAATGAGTAACATTAGCGAAAAACACCAAGACACGTCGATTTTTGTTTCGAGGGGGAGCATTTTCGAAATAATTCGAAACTTGTCAGATCAACCCCTACCCCCAGCAACCCTAATTTCGAAATTCATCATAGGGAATAAGGGTCGAGTGGCACCTTACTGTAAAGGTCTGTCAATTCTCCATTCTGATTTGTCATTTTAGAATTTTAAATTAACATACAG
The DNA here is from genome assembly GCA_013387265.2 of Cryptolaemus montrouzieri. Classification (NCBI taxonomy): domain Eukaryota; kingdom Metazoa; phylum Arthropoda; class Insecta; order Coleoptera; family Coccinellidae; genus Cryptolaemus; species Cryptolaemus montrouzieri. The sequence continues at coordinate 30,522,258 of JABFTP020000185.1, read as the reverse complement.
GGTGTCCCAACCGAGGGTAAAGTTGAATTCCTGCAAATCCCAAATACTAAATGAAATCGATTTATTTTGGCATAATGCAAGCGCAGGTTTATGCTCGGTCTAGAAAAACGACCTACACTTGTGAATTTGGAGTTGGTGCAATCAACCCCTATTTCCAGCATCCCCAACTCAAAAATCATTCGATCGAAAATAGGTCAAGTGGCACCTCGTTGGAAAGGTATTTCAATTTCTCTTCGAATTTGGTATTTTCGAAATTCAGAATCAGCATACAGGGTGTCCCGGAGCAGGAACACTGAAAACCCAAATAACTTTTTGAAACTGGTTCATTTCGGTATAATACGAGAACATGTTTATGTTTGATTCGAGAATAAGACTCTCTTGCGTGAATATGGAATTTTTGCAATCAATCTCTTCCATTCAGCATCCCCAACTCAAAAATCATACAAGTGATTACAGGTTGAGTGGCAAAGTTCCAGAAAGATTTTTCTATTTTCTGAATCACTGAGGCATTGGTTTCAGTTTGGCAATCGAGGTTTTCTGGCGTGAGGATCAGGATGAGGGATGATGGAGAAACTGATTGGATGCTCATCTAAACAGGAAAACGAGATTTATTGAACTTGTATTCAATTGAAAACAAAAACTAACTTGATTATTACAACAATTGTTCAAAATGACCTCCGCCCACCTCCATACAGTTATACAGACGATTTTCGAACTCTCTTCTCACATTAGCGAAAACTTCAGGAGTCAAAAGTCGGCATTCTGTGATAATCCTCATCCGCAGCTCCTCCAGGTTTTCTGGTCTTGTGGCATAAACTTTAGATTTTAGATGGCCCCACAAAAAAAAATCTAGGGATTTAAATCTGGTGACCTGGCTGGCCACTCAACAGGTCCTCTTCTACCAATCCACCTTCCTGGGAAATTTTCGTCTAAATATTGGCGCACCCGAGCATCATAATGCGGAGGAGCACCGTCTTGTTGAAAACGCATTTCGTCCTCAGAAAGAGTTGGATCGTTCTGTAAAATTTCTGTCAATCTAGGATGTATGTGTTCCTCTAACAACTGTAGGTAGCCATTTCCATTCAGATTACCCTCAATAAAGAAAGGCCCAACTAGATGATTGCCAAAAATTCCTGCCCAAACGTTCAACTTCTGAGGCCTTTGCGTGTGGGCCTCTCTAAACCAATGAGGATTCTGTGTGTCCCAATATCGACAATTATGTCTATTCACTTCACCACTGAGCATAAAGGTGCTTTCATCAGAAAAACAGATGTTATTCAGAAAATTTGGATTAGCGTTTAGGTTTTCACTTAGATTTTCACAAAACTGTAAACGACGATCTGGATCATCTTCGTTTATTTCATGCACTAATTTTACCTTGTAGGGGTGAAATTCGTGATGTTTCACGATTCTATGGACAGTTGTAGCTGATACACCAGTCAGACGAGATAGTTTTCTGATCGAAGTAGTATTCTCCATTTGTAGATGACCCACTACTGCCACTTCCGTTGCCTCATTTCTGACAGGACATGCCACTTCATGTTTTTGTTTGCCACCGAACCCGTAGCTAGGAATTTGTCAACCAAATATTTAACGTACTGGTGACTGACTCCTTTCTCTTTCAGGATGGTTCCTATCGAATATCCTTGCCGTTTCTTTGGCACAACTGTTATTTCGAAAATACGTCGATACAATTTCGACCCTTTCCTCAGTGGAATTAACCATTTTCAGATTAATTTCAACTGACGAACAACAACAATAATGAGGAACTGATCTGAATAATAATAATATTTCATTGCAAAAATGAGAAATAACAGATGACTGCACGCCAGATGGAAATGAAAAAATGTGAACATTTTCAATGCAGAAATCAGCTTTATTTCTTCGTAATTGATGCTCAACACATCGTACCCCAATACTTTTAACAGTTTCGAATTAATTTTAGTTGATAATTTCAAATGACGATATTGAATTTTTCGAAAGCGACATCCTGTATGGAGAGCTGAACTGAATGAAATGCTTTAATCATTCTGGAATTCAAAAAACCTTCCTGAAGATATGCCACTTGAATTATTTGTATGATTTTCAAGTTGGGGATGCTGAATGGAAGGGGTTGATTGCAAAAATTCTATAACCACACAAGAAAGTTCTATTCTCGGATCAAACATGTTCTCGTATACCGAAATGAACCAGTTTCAAAAAGTTATTTGGATTTTCAATGTTCCTGCTTCGGGACACCCTGTATGATGATTCTGAATTTCGAAAATACCAAATTCGAAGAGAAAATTGCAGTACCTTTCCAACGAGGTGCCACTTGACCTATTATCGATCGAATGATTTTTGAGTTGGGGATGCTGGAAATAGGGGGTTGATTGCACCAACTCCAAATTCACAAAAGTAGGTCGTTTTTCTAGACCGAGCATAAACCTGCGCTTGCATTATGCCAAAATAAATCTATTTCATTTAGTATTTGGGATTTCCAGGAATTCAACTTCACCCTTGGTTGGGACACCTGTATGTTAATTTAAAATTCTAAAATGACAAATCAAGGTGGAGAATTGACAGACCTTTTCAGTAAGGTGCCACTCGACCCTTATTCCCTATGATGAATTTCAAAGTTAGGGTTGCTGGGGGTAGGGGGTTGATCTGAGAAGTTTCGAATTATTTCGAAAAATGCTCCCCCTCGAAACAAAAATCGACGTGTCTTGGTGTTTTTCGCTAATGTTACTCATTTCGGAGTTATAGGGGGGGTCAAATTTTCGTTGGAACACACTGTACATATAAGTCTCACATGATTGTCGGTGCTCTTCCTGGAACCGGTGGTTCTGCATCTTCTTTGGGAAGGATCAATGATGACATATTCATGAAATGGACGGAGCATTTTATTCAACACACAAGACCATCTATTGCATCGAAAGTGCTGTTGATAATGGATAATCACGAAGCACACATTTGCTTGGAAGTTGTTAGAAGCCAATGGCGTGATTCTTTTGATGTTACCACCACACACCAGCAATAAATTATAGCCTCTGGACCGCACTATATATGGACCACTCAGGAGGTACTACAACTATCAGTGTAGGTAGATAAGGCCATTCAAATTGTTTCATGCAACTGATTAAACTATTTTTTGTTATTTTAGATAGTGGTAACTTTCCAATAGTGGACAAAGAATCACCTTTTATGAGATTTCTGGGCTCTTTGGAGAGGCTTATCGATCAACGTTCATTCAAATGAATATAACTTCTGGTTTTCAATCAACAGGAATATTTCCTTCAAATGATGAATTTCTACCAGCAGAAGCTACTGACCAACCTGAACCTCTACCTCAACGTCAACCTGAACCTCAACATCAACCTGAACCTCAACGTCAACCTGAACCTCAACGTCAGTCTGATCCTCAACGTCAGTCTGATCCTCAACGTTAGTATGAACCTGAACCTGAACCCAGATGTAGTCACGAAGACCACAATATTCCTGAAGATGTTACATTAGAGCAAAATTATCCAGGATATCTAACTCCACAACCAGAAAACATTACTCCTGAACATAGCCCAAGATATGTTAATGAGCGAGATATAGTTGAGTAGGAAAATCCATAACAACTCCCAGCATGATCCAGCCATTTCCAACAACAGCACCGAAGGAAATAGAAAGCGCAAATCTGTACAATTCTAACAAACACTCTGAAACAGATGGAAATAGATTATGATGAAAGGATGATAAAGAAAATAAAAAATGTGGTGAAAAACTTCAGCCCAATAGTTTTGACTAAAAAGAAAGAGGAAAAAGCAGGAGAAAACACGGATAGGGATAATAAAACATCGGCTATGCAATAGAGAAAGAATCGGATGAAAGGATGAATAAAATGAAGAGTTTGAAAAAAATAACCAGAAAACGAACTTCGAATGAAAAGAAAAAAATAAAAGTAGCAGAGGATACCAGTTCAGGTTCAGAGAAGAATTTCCAACAATCTGACCTTCAACAAGAAGATTTCGTTTTGGTTGAGTTTCAGGAGGATAAAATAAACAAATTGTTTGTTTGCCAAGTAACAGAAATTGATGAGACGGAAATTCTAATCAATTTTTGAGAAGTATAGTATTACGTCTTCCAAACTGTGCACTGCAAGAGTAAAATCTTTTTACAACTTTGACATAAATCTAAATTCATACAATGTTGGTTAAAAACCCCTCTCCTGTATTAATTTTTTGTATCATATAAGTTTTTTCGATGATACCTAATGTTCGTTTTTCATTCCTGTTCACTGCAACCCTTCCTTATTACGATTGTGTCCCACCATGGGACACAGTGGTCAGAATTTTAGGATGTAAAAAAAATGTCAATTCTAAATTCAGTTTTCGAGTAATCATATTATAACTCCGACACAGTGAAATAGACACACCTCTTTTCATTTTACAGCGAAAATATTTGAATTTTAAACGAATTTGTAACGACAGCATCTCCCCAAAAGAAAACGTGACAACTGTGCCCCGCTCTCCTTGTTAATCAATTTTTATTCATTTTGAAAGTTTTAATTTTCGGTAATAATTTAACGTGAATCAAGGAATTCGACACCGGTAGAATGTTCTGAAGCAGTTAGATATCGTTAGATGACCTAGGCTAGACTTACACAAGAATAAGCCTCAGACTAAGGGTATCCCATTCAACCGTTTTCAGAATGATCCCCAGGTTCAGGGAAACTGGTAGTTATAAAGGGTGACCTGAGTAAGGACGACCTCGAGCATCAACGGCGATCCATAACCGTTATTAAAAATTGTCCTCATTGAGATAACGGTTTGCTATTGTACAATTAAATTTAGCTTGGAGCGTAACTGGAGTGCAAAGTAGCATTGAAATGATACACCACTTTCTGAGGGGATTCGGTTTGAACCCTTGTGTCGCATCTCGAGACCCAGGTCTAACCGCAACTTTTCTTTGATTCTTTCCTGCAAGTTTCCAAATTGTCACTGAAACGATAATGCAACATTTCAAGGATTTTGAAGCCTCTTGTCGCACATCGAAGAATCCGGTAGAAGTTTGCCAGGGAACATGTCAATTGGTCAGAAGCCGACTGAGAGAGAGTTTGGTTTACAGATGACACAAGATTATGTCTTTTCACTGTGATTGACGTTCTCTAGTGTACAGACGTTGAAATGAGAAATATGTCCATGAAAAACCTAAATATGGTTTTGGTAGAGGTTCAATAATGGTGTCGGGAAGAATTTTTTTGAACACCTGCACTGATCTAGTCATCGTTAATGATAGACATTTTAGAAGAACATGTTGTATCATTGCGCCAAGCTCATAACTTTAGACACTATCTTCAGTGGAAATCACTTCAATGGAGTGGCCTGCACGAAGTCCAGACCTCAGACCCATCAAACAAGTCTGAAAGGTTCTCAATGGAAGTTTAATAAGCCAGCAAAACCTACAGACTGATCGAAATTTGGAACGAAGTTGACCATAAGGCTATAAGATCATTGATTTTGAGTATGAATCGTAAGATGTCATGCAATTATTCTCCCTAGGGGTGGAAATATCTGGCATTAACAGATTTTTGGAGGCTTGTATCTTTTCCAGAAGTTAAACATTTTTCATTATTAGTTTTATATCAACTTCTATGAGTACTATTCTCATTCCGATTTTTCCCAAGCATTCTCCAATGCTGGTAGATTACTGAAGAGATAAATCTTCAACATATTCAAATTTCTTCGGAATAAATTTAAATTTTCAGTTCTGTGTTGCTGATTTATCGGAACAGAATGGTTGCCAATGCCTTGTATAGAGACAGGTTTCAGTACATTATGTCAAACTCAATTGTTGTAATAACGATATTCTTTTACCAAATGATAGATTTTCTGAGTATTTCTTTCCGTATTGGTTCTATATAATTTTCCTTTACGAACTTTAAAACTGGGAGAAATACCGTACTATCATTTCAACTCCTATTTTGCACCCTGGATTTTCTAAGAATGCTGATACCCATTTTTTATTCTTTGTAATTTGGATCTTTTATTAAAAACTTTTATATCTTCTACTTTCTAACTCATAGAAACTTTGAGCCATGTTTGAACCGTTGGACATGAGATTTTCGAAAAAAGTTTCCTGGGTACGTCTTTAAAATTCAAGGTATTTCAAAACCAAATTTCGTTAAAATGAGTTCAGCGGTTGGGCTGTAAAAATGTATCATACAGACAGAGGTATTTTTCGTTCTATATTATAAGTTCGGATTTATATAGATTTATTAGCTACATATGGAGGTTTCAGAAATCAGTGTAAGTAAATCAACCCTGAGCCAAAAATTTGCTTTCAGCGCCACAGATTTTTTTTTTAAAAAAGTATCCGCAGAATGTCAAACTCATTTTTCGTGATTTTTATAATAACTGCGATATCTGCTAATAAATATTTTCCAAAATTTGAGAAAACTCGAAAACGGATTGATATATCGAAAAAATTTTGCACCGCCAAACTTGTCCCTGAAGAGAAAACTAGGTGGGTCACTATAATATTTGACCTAGCTGCCGTACTAAATATCGAAATTTGGACATCTTGGGCATTCATTTTTATACACATGGTGTCCTCCAAACTCTATGACAAATTTTGACAGATTATTTTTGAATCAATTCTAAGACACATGAATGAGAACAGCACGGTCCTAATCTTTTTCAAATCCGGAGATATTCTGCTTAAAATTCTATCTATTCGAGAGTGAATCTGTGCTGTTACCATAGATGGAATGAAATATCTATCTTGTTACACAGAAAAGTACATTCCTAATTATAGCAAATTGATTATTTGAGTTGAGTTACTTTTGATGGATAAATATCAGAATATCTCTTTCGATAAATAATTACTCTTTCGACACCCCCAATTTTTCGAATTGAAAATTTATTTCTTCAGTAACAACGAATATGCAGACATGATCTATCTTTATGGTTTTTGCGATGGAAACGCACCAGAAGCTACAAGAGAATACCATCGAAGATTCCCTCAAAGAAATCTTCCTGTTCGTACAGGTTTTACCTCGATATTTAGAAGACTCCAGAAAACGAGAACACTTGAACCAAAACATGTAAGTCCTAGTCAAGCCAACATACAAAATGAGGAGAACTTTATAGTTTGTGTTGAAGATAACCCTTCGGTAAGTATTCGGTGCATTGCAAATCAATTGCAAACGCCTCTAAGTGTCGTGTGGCACCTTTTGAAAAGAGGCAAACTGCAATATTATCATCGATAGGGAGTGCAGGGTACGAGCATCATCGGCTCATATTTAACCGCTGGATTCAGACCAACATGTCAATATCCAGATTTCTTTTCTAGTAGTTCATAGTTTGATGAGTCATGCTTCACAAGAATAAAATTACTTTCCATATTGATCATTTACGAGCCCTGTGAAATCCAAATGCGGTTAGGCAAAGACGTTCAGTATTAACGATTCGGTTACTATAGTTACCAATGTCATCTTTTGTAGAACAAGTGAAGTGAGGTAGAGTGAATTTATTTGCATGTTATCACATAGAGATGTTTACATTTGTCACAATTGGTACAATATTTATCACTTAAAATATTACAAATAAACATAAACACCTCAAAAAAGTCTAGGGAACACTTACCAATATCTTTAAAATATGAATTTGATGATTCGAATTTATAGAAATCTTTTGGTTTTGTTAGGATGTATTATATATAGTGTATTCTCAAAAAAACAAAATAATACTTGACTTCTCCAAAGCACCTATTATAAAAAAAAAATTGAAATTTGAAAATTACGAAATTCGATAAAACACAAAAAAAAATCCTGAACTAATATTTTCGAAACGATATGGAAGCACTTATATTTTTCAGTGCCCAGAAGGTCCTCCTCTGTTATTAATGACACTTTGGCATCGTTGCGGCATGGTCGATATTAAATTGTCTATTACATTTTGGCCTAAGTCATTCCAAGCCCCCTGAACTGCTAATCGAAGCTCCTGTTCATGATGGAAGACGTTTTGACGCAGGAGAGTTCTTTTTAGGGTGTCCCACACATGCTCGATGGGATTCAGATCTGGGGATCAGGATGGCCACGGTAGAACATCGATATTATTCTCTTCAAGAACGTTCAAGACAACTCTTGCACGATGAGGAGGGGCATTATCTTGTTGGAAGAGTGGATTTTGACCCATTGTTTGAAGATACGGTACCACTACAGATAAAACTATCTCATTTGCGTAAGAATTTCCCGTGAGGTTAATCTGTATGAAAACGAGGTCAGTTCTTCCACCAAGGCGTATACCTCCCCAAAACATCACTGATCCGCCTCCCTGTCGAACAACTTCTCGAGCATGCTGGAGACGGTTTTGTATTTCAGGTTCCCTCCATATTCGAATTCTTCCCGAATATGGATAATAACTAAATCTAGATTCATCACTGAAGAGAACTGTGGCCCACCTCTCTTGATCCCAGTTTACGTGTTCTTGGCACCAAGTTAAACGAGCAGCGCGATTTCCATGGGTCAGTTGTGGAACTCATAAAGGACGTCTGGAGTGGAGTTGATCTTCGTGCAATCGATTTCTCACAGTTTGGTCGGAAATTTGTACATTATGAACTCGTGATAGCTCTTGAGCTAAATGAGATGCTGTGGTAGTACGATCTCTTCTGGCTTGTAAAACCAAAAATTGGTCTTGGGCGACTGTAGTAATCCTGAAACGACCTGTATGGCGATCTTCTACGCTACCTGCTTCATTTAAACGCGTTCATAAACGGTTTATGACACTTGGGCTACTTTCCAGAATCCAGGGTACTTCCCGTCGTGAGCTCCCAACTTGGAGCATGCCAACGGCTCGTAATATTTCTTCTCTAGTCAAATGTCGTCTTTCCATGGTCGACTCACAAAAGTTTAATCTTTTATCTGTGCTTACAACAGAAACAAAGTGCCAACTAACTGATTTCAAACACTGAATACATGAAATGATTATAAAGCAGCGTCGCATCTGCTGCATTTTTAGTTTTTTATAGAAAAAACTGAAATCTGTTGCGGCACTCTACATAATTTGGTGAGAAATTGATGCAGGTGTTCATTTCTTGAAAAAAATCATCCATATTGATCGTTCTGGATACGATATATCGATATTCAGAAGTGTTCCCTAGACTTTTTTGAAGTGTTCATATACATAAGGAAATAACAGAACTGGAAACTTACGGCAAAACTCTTCAACATCATACTTAAAATGCTCCGTCTAACAATAATGCTTGCTCTACTCTTCTGCAGCTTTTTGAAGATCTTTCTAATCTGATCGAGTATCCTGTTAGACAACTTAACCGACATAAATCTGGCCCCTTTGTGACATAGTAAGCCTGCAATAATAATTATGACAGTCACCCTTGGCAAAGCCATACATATACTTACAAGAGTAGATAGTGACTCAAAAGTATAGGTACTAACAAAAATTCAGGTCTTAAATTTACAAAATGCGGGCTTATAGCTTTTCGTATAACCCAGTCCAGCCATAAGTCTGACCACCCTTCTCTAAATACCAGAAATCCGATGCCGAGAGCAGCATCTCGCACGCTAATATTTCGTATCCCAATATCTACTTAACGACTAAGAAATGAAACACCCTCAGTTTTGCCTCGACTACTGATTCTGCTTGACCTGATCAGAAACACAACCCTAGACAATCTCGCGGCAAGATGATCGGCATTGATATCCCATTGGAGACAAGAGTCCACTGTCGTTCCCTGAAACATGTAGCCGGACATAAGCTCATCAACCTTCCTGAGAGAGAAAACGGTTCCACATTCTTCCATTAATTAACTATAACCGCATCTAATGTGAACCAGTCGAAAGATTTCGCTCTGGCGATGACTCACCCCCTAAGCACAGCATTTAAGTTCGAGAAAGCACTGTAGTGTTTTAAGAAAATTTGGAAAATCGTTCACGTAAATTAAAAACAACATTGTTCCGAACACGGAGCCCTGCAGCACACTCAAAGAGATCAATTTCCGCCATTAAAAAGCACCGTCTGACACCAATTTGAGAGAACAACATTGTTCCGAACACGGAGCCCTGCAGCACACTCAAAGAGATCAATTTCCGCCATTAAAAAGCACCGTCTGACACCAATTTGAGAGGTGTAAATCTATGAGAGTGCAAATAACCCTTGAACAACCGTAGGCCTCTAGCTTGCCCATAAGTATCGAGTGTACAAAACAGTCAGATGCTTTCGTTAGAGCAGTAACAATGAAAGATATGCATTTCATTCCATTTATGATATCTCAGAATTGCTCTCGTATGTTGAAAATTGCGATTTCAGGACCCATGACGATCATTTTTGAAGCTGAATATCTCTTTTGAAGGATACGCCGTATATGAATAAAAGTTTTCGCTACTATAATATATTGAGAGACTGAAAAATACTATTTCACAGTTTTCGCTCTTAATAATAGTCCCCAAACACTCTAGGTTTTTTTTTTTGTTAATTGACTTTAGCACGAACTGTGGACGTTTTATAATGAAATCTTCAGCTACGATAATTTTCTTTGTATGAGATCAATCTCGCCAACCACTCAATTGTCTTTCTCCTTGCTTTCGAAGCAATTATTCATATCTATACAGCTTCATACTCATAAAACCGGAACTACTCATTTGCATCTTGAAATCGAAATCATATTTAAATTAAGCCTCAACCCCCAAGACCGTTTTTCATTCGCGGGTGATGTGTCCCCGTACTCACCCCAAGCAATTTCAGAATCTCAACGGCATTTTCGCCGTCATTAATTCGAATGCATTTTCAGTTCCCCCACAGAAACCGACCATAATCGACGAGAAAGGCAAAGAGGTGACCTCGGTTGCAGGACCCTACGAAGAAGGGGGCGACATGAAGCTGACTTGCATCGTGACAGGAGGTGAGTGTTGAATGAGATTATTAACTCGGAAATTTATTGAAATGAAAATTTTCGGGGGATTTGAATGGGTTGTGAGGAATATTTTCCACTAAATTGACTGAAGTTGGAATATCTTACGTTAATATTAAGCCTTCGGGTTATATTATGCAAAATGGAATCCTTGCTTGGGGGGTTAGGAAAAAGTTGGAATTTTGATTATATTTCACACTGATAAGAGGAGATTGTTCATTCATAAACGTCCAGAATAATCGCCGTAACGTCTCAACTTATTTCATCGCATATTAGAGATTTGATGCTTGATGCATTTAGCGATTATATTAAATTCGTTCCGCTTTCTACACTGTGTACAAAAAGTACATCAGTACCATTGCAGTAAAATAGGGAGAGATTAATCAATTGGAATTTTGTTTTATAATACTCCAAACTCGTTTGAATTCGAGTAACCTTCAGCACTTAAAGTATAATTTAAAGTTCCAAAAATTAATATTCTGATACTATTTTTAATGCAAATGTTAAGAAAGCCCATTTATTTTATGAAAAAGAACGTCGATCAGGCTCAGACAATGAATGAGGTGAGATTGGTGACATCAATTTCATAGCATGAAACGGTAGATCTTTTGGAATAAAAACAGCAATATCACCTCCCTCAAATTCGGCCAAGCAGTTTTTTGAATTTTTAAAGGGCTAAGTTTGATCTTTGATTGCTCTTGCTATATTATAGTTTATTTTCATATAAAAATTAACAAATTTTTGATAACTTTAAATATTATGCGGAACACGTAATAATATCGATTTTACCATTCCTTTATATTAATTTGTTTGCGAAGATGGTACGTTTAAATCCTGTCAGAAACCTTCAAAAGTGTTAGATCTGGTAATATAGCAAGAACATCCTGAAAGGAAATTGTGGACATATCATGTTCTATTATTTCGAAAATCAATCTTGACCTGCTGATTTCAGAACGTCAAATTCAATATCTGTCCTGACTAAGACTTTTCTCACTATAGTCAATTTGGTAAAACCGTAGAGTAATAAATCTTTATGTGACAGGATGGTCAAAAGCGTGCCACTCAGATAAGGGTTGAAGCGTATTATTAAGTTTATTCTTCGAATTTTTTTTATCATTTGTATGCATGTGTTAATAGTTGGTGAAAGTGTTCTGCTCATTCCACACATAATATAAAAGTTTTCTAATTTTACCCCTGTTAAACGTGCTGAACATATACCACTTTTCCAAAGTGAACAATTCATTACATTGAGTGTAAACGATGCTTTAAGGCATAAAGGCTAATTACCAATCGATGAAAATGTAGAAATGTGTTCTAAGATGACGGGATTGGGACTGTCCACAATATACAAGCTTCTCAAGAAAAGAAAATCTGAAAATTTATAGTGAAATCCCCAAAAACTTCTGCAGGAAGATCCGAATGGTTATTTATGGAGATATTAGGAATACTATTCGAAAAACTGTGCATTCCTTATATTTTCGGGAAGAAATTCTCACTGTGTAAAACGCTGTGTTCGAAGGAGGAGGAGGAATAACAAGAAACAAATTATGGCAAATTTTGCATGAATTGAATTTCTCATAGGAAGGACACAACAGGAAGTCAGTTCTCATAGACGAAGAAGAAAACGTTTGCTGGAGAGAAAATTATTTAAGAGCAATTGAAAAATATCGTGTTCAAAGTAAGAAAATTTTTTATCGGGATGAAACTTGGGTTAATCAACGTTACACGGTTCAGAATATTTGAAATGATAAAAACATAGAAGATTGTCGCCAAGCCTTCCTCCAAGGATTGTCTACAGGATTTCAGGCTTCATCAGGAAAATGATGAGTGTAATAATAACACATATAGGTACTGTTAACGATTTTGTGGATGGGCGGTTATTATCATTTCAAAGTAAAAGTAATAGAGACTATCATGAGGACGAAAATACGAATGTTTTCGAAATATATTTTGAACAGTTGTTGGATTTGAACTAGGATCTGTATAGTTATGGATAACGCAAGCTACCATTCGCGACTGATTGAATTAACGCCAACATCTTCATGGTGTGAGCTGACATCATGATATGGCTGACGGATAAAAAAATATTTTTTTTGAAGATATTATGGTAAAAAAATTATTATCAATTGTAAATTGACATAAAAAGTCATACAAAAAATATTAGATTGCCGAAATGGCAAAAAACCGGGAAGATAGTATACTCCGCCTTCCACCTCACCACTGCGAATTGAATCCGGTTGAACTAATATGGGCACAGGTGAAGAGTGAAGTGGCTAGAAAGAACACAAGTCATTGACAAAGAAAATAGAATGTGGGAACTGAATCATATTATAAATGCCATGATAGATCCTGTTATAGTGAATTTAGGTAATGACGATACATCATCAGAAGATGAACTGTAAATATTTCATGAAAATATTGCAGCTTATAATATACAGGGTGCTTCAACGAAAACTAAACAGACGCTATATCTACCAAGATATTCATTTCTGATCGAAACGCAAAAACAGGTCAATTTTTGTTTCAAGGGGGACATCTTTTGGGGTACAAAACTTGCCTGAAATATCAACCCACTAAGCGGGGGCTGCAATTCTTGAACATTTTGAATAAGGAATATGGGTCGAGTGATGACTCAAAAGAACGGTGGTATCTTTGTCTACATTGCCTCGAACGAATTTCCTTTTAATTGAAAACTGTAAAAGATACAGGGTGAGCAACTGAAAGATAGGGAAGACTATTTCCCTGAGACTATTCAAGTTTCAGTGAAGTAAAATGGAACAGATCCATGCTGATCAATGGCAGTCATCATTAAGTACCATCCTCATCTCGAATTTCAACCCCAGGAGCAGGGGTGACCACCCTTGAAAATTTGGAAGAGGGTAGATGGGTCGAGTGATACCTCGAAAGAAAGGTATTATCTTTGTCTGCATCCCCGTGAACGAATTTTCATTTTTGATTGAAAACTGTAGAAGATACAGAGTGAGCTACTGAAAAATAAAGGAGACTATCTATCGCCCTGAGCTATTCAAGTAATATTGCAAAATAATGGAACAGATTCATTCCAGATCAGAGGCTGTCATCTTCCGAAACACCATTCACATCTCAAATTTCAACCGCTAGAGCAGGGGTGACCACCCTATGTTATTTTTAAAGCAAGCAGAAGATAGGTCTAGTTATAACCTTCTGAGGAAGGATTTCTGTTTGTCGCCACAATGGTGTGCATGTTTTCGTTCTTTATCAAAATTACTAGGTGAACAACTGAAACATTGGAATGATTATGAAGGATTATGAATCTTGATTGAAAACTATAAAACTATCAGTCATAGTAACACCATTGATCTTTGAACATTCGTTGTACGATATGCGAGCAATGCAATTGCACTAATACTTGAATAGCTCAGAGCGATAGATAGTCTCCTCTATTTTTCAGTAGCTCACTCTGTATCTTGTACAGTTTTCAATCAAAAATGAAAATTTTTTCACAGGAATGCAGACAAAGAAAATAGCTTTCTTTCGAGATATCACTTGACCCATCTACCCTCTTTCAAATTTTCAAGGGTGGTCAACCCTGCTCTAGGGGTTGAAACTCGAGATGAGGATGGTACTTAATGATAACTGCCATTGATCAGCATGGATCTGTTCCATTTTACTTCACTGGAACTTGAATAGTCTCAGCGAAATAGTCTTCCCTATCTTTCAGTGGCTCACCCTGTATCTTTTACAGTTTTCAATTAAAGATGGACATTCGTTCAAGGCGATGTAGACAAAAATACCACCTTTCTTTTGAGTCATCAGCTGACCCATCTTCCCTATTTAAAATGTTCAAGGATTGCAACCCCCGCTTAGGAGGTTGATATTTCAGGCAAGTTTTGTACTCCAAAAGATGTCCCCCTTAAAACAAAAATTGCCCTCTTTTGCGTTTTGATCAGAAATTAATATCTTGGTAGATATAGCCTCTGTTTAGTTTTCGTTGAAGCACCCTGTATATGAGCATTTTGACAAGCATTAGTCTGATTATTATAATCTTAAAGTGTGGAAAGAATTTGAATTTAGAACTAGACGTTTTATAAGGTCATGAAATTATTTATAAACATTGTTTAACATTCTGTTAGGTAATGTTAGAACACATGTGGAAAATTTAGCTCAAGTCTACTGTAATATAAAATAAATGTTCATATCCATAATTTTCTGAAATTATTGGTGATATCTGAAATATCATAAACATTATTTGATTATATAGGGTTAGGCAAAAGTACCGCAACGGCTAATTATCTCAGTTATTTACCAAGCGATTTTTTTGAAAAAAGGTATTCCTGCATTGTGAAGCATAAAAAATTCAGTGTGAATATTTTGTAGTCAATAGTGTTTCCGGTATTGCCGGAAATGACCTCAACATAAAAATTTCAAATATAACACCGTATATGTCTATTGTTTTTTAGATTCAGAGGAAAAAACTTTCCTAAAAACAATCAAAAATAATGCTTTTCTCCCAATGTCGCTTTCATAAAAAATCAAAATCACAATAATTATTATCACCTAAATCAAATCACTCTCGAATTCATAAACAACCTGACAGGTTCACAATTATTGTCAAGTATTTGTTGAAGTTTTGAATTTTGCACGAACGAAAGAAATTTTTTGTTGAAATTATATATTATATATTATATATTATATATTATATATTATATATATATATATATATATATATATATATATATATATATATATATAATAGATATTTTGCAGAAATTGTGGGGTATCAAATTAATATCTTTTGTTATTAACTCATCTAGATTGGCAGGTCGTTCTCTATAAACTCGGTCCCATAAAAAAAGTCCAGAGGCGATAAATCAGGTGACCGTGGGGGCCACTCCATAGGACCTCAAATTCATCCAGATAATTTCGAACATCTACCGCAAAGTGTGGGGGAGCTCCATCTTGTTGGAACCTTACAATATCAGCTGGGGTTAACGGATTATTTAAATTTAGAAATAAAGCTGTTATGGCTGGCACAATTTCATTTCTTAATAATTCCAAATATCGCTCGCCATTTAAATTAGCTTCTTTAAAAATTGGACCAATTATGTGGTCACCAATAATACCGGCCCAAACGTTCAGATATTCTGGATGTTGTGTATGAACGTCTCTAATCCAATGTGGGTTGTCTCTCGATCAAATACGATCAAATAGGCAATTATGCCTATTTACTGTACCATTGAGGCAGAACGTAGCTTCATCCGAGAATACGATTCTATTCAAAAATGTTTATTCGGCATCATCATTTCCATGATTGTCTCTGAAAATTGTACTCTACGGTCAGGATCGTCTTAAGAAAGCTCATGGACGAAATTGATTTTATATGGTTTCATTTTTTCTGTTTTCATTATCCTACAAACTGGCCTCTGAGGAATATCATGATACAAGGCTAGTTAATTTGTAGAAACCTGAGGATTTTCCTCAATTGCCAGTAAAATGTCCAACTTTGTTTCTTCGTCAGTGACAGACTTTGGGCGTCCTGCTCTGGGAATATCTTTCACTTGCCGACTTGCTTCATATCGCTGAATAGTTCTGCATACTATAGATTAACTAATTAGATGATCTGGGTGAACAATATCAAACAGACTGCGAACTTCTTGGTAAGATCGTTGTTTGTCACCATATCCGCGCATCATCAAAACCTCGATCCGTTCTGCTTCACTGAGCATGAATAGTAGGAATTAAAGTTCAAAAATATAAGCTCCTACAAATACTTGACATTATTTGTCAACCTGTCCCGTTCATTATTAATGTAAAAGTAATTTGATTTAGGTGATATAATTTTTATTATTTTGATTTCTTATGAACTGGACATTAAAAGGAAATGTTTTTTGTTGATTGTTTCTGAAATTCTTGTTTCTCTGAATCCAAAAATAAATAAACATATAGGGTGTTATATTTGAAATTCACATTTTTTGGTCATTTTCGGCTACACCGGAAAAACAAGCGAGCACAAAATATCAACACTGGATTCTTTATGCTCATTATGCAATGTAGCAATACCAATTTTCAAAAAAATCGCTCGAAAAATAACTGAGATAATTAACCGTTCCGGTACTTTTGCCTCACCCTGTATATATTTCAACGTATACAGTTAAGCGTAAGTTGAGTATGCATGAAATTCATGAAATAATTATATTTGGTAGACGTAACTATCTTGATGTTCACATTAAATTATTATCGTTTTCAAATGCATTACTGTGCAATTGATTCAATTTTATTTTCGAAGGAAGGCTGAACCACATATTCGTCTACGTTACTGACTACAAATTTTAGACGTATAAAGTAAACATTTTATTTAAAACGAGGACAGCAATATTAGCAAGCAACAAGGTAGTTGGTTCATTCCTGGAGATTTGTACAGGGGTTTCCATCTGAGATCATGCAATAAATTGGTGCCTGTTTCAAGATTCAATCATAGAAACTACATTTATTTTTTAATTTGCACACGTACCACATTTCATAGGGATTTGCATACTTGATTAGCTTTTATTACTTCACGTTTTCACGAAATAGACTATAGGCAAACAAACCGAAATTCCGTTCTCTTTCTGAGACAAGCTCAATATATGAAATGTCTGATTACTGATGTTTACCAAGAACAGAAGTATTCAACTTCTTCATCGTCTTTGTTGATATCAGCATTACCATCTGTATCATCTACGATATGTGTGTACAAAGTAGTATGACTGATTTTTCTTTTCAATTTTTCATTCGAATATAATTACAATGATATATTGCTTCTTCAAAACAGATCCCTTGGAAGCCACACTCAGCAAATGAAGCGGTCCTCTCAATCATTATAGCATTGCTGAAGCTCGGATACTGGAATAGCCTTTCGCTAGTCGGTTACATGTGTTTAGATGTTTTCAAGTGTCCCAAAATGGGACTTAAGGTGATTTTTATTTCTTACGCACTCTTGGGAGGAGCCGATGCCTGTCATAACTGGTGTGGTCGCCCAAAATAATTCAATGTGTGCGTTCACCCGCTTTTTAAAGAAGGCCAAATTGTAAGTTATCGGGAATATAATAATTTTCATAGAAGGAGATACGTGGGCGTAGCTAGTTAGATCGTCCGCTGAAGAGAGTTTTTCGCGAGCCTGGTTTTTCTGCGAAACTGAATTCTTCCTGGAACCAAGCGTTTCAGTTCTTCAGACTATTTGCCATGGAAGTACCTGTAGCAAAGAGAACGATCAGTAACCTGCCGCCTTTGAACGAGAGGCAGGAGATCACGCGTGATCTCCAGGTAGTCGATTGAGTCTTGTTCGCGTTGAAATTGTCCAAGTTCAACGAGCCCCACTCTGATATCATCTCCAAGTCTGAATTCAGTGACATGGTCTACTGGTATATTTATCGGTGTGTCCCTTCAACAGTTACTGGATGCTAATCTGTTGATTAATCGTTTGGCCCTGAGTCACAAACTCTCTGTCGACGATTCCATAAAAAAACATTTGATCTTATATAGCAAATAATCTTTTTTGGGTCTTGAAGAGCTTGCAGTGATGCAGATGCTCTGGTGATTGGTTTCTGGGTCGTACTCAAACACCCGAGACTCGTCACCAGTAAACGGGGATCGTTTTCATTCAATCCCAAAAACTCAAGACTCCTTTTCCTTCTGCGGTACTTTTGGTCTTGGGGAAAGATTTTCGGAACCATTCTTGCATAAATTTTTCCCATTTCCAATTCACTGGTCAGAATCTGATGAACGAAGGTGTATTCAAATTCAATTATTCCGCAATAATTTTGACTGTCAACCGTCGATATGAACGCAAGAGATCCTGTTCACATTTCCATCGTTGTTTGCACCTGAAGGCCTTCTGCTTCGTGGTTCATCTTCAGTCGACTATCTTCCTTCTGAAAATGCCTCAAACCACCTAAAACCATAGGCCCTTGAGAAACCACTTTCTCCATATCCCTGCCGAAGTTTTTCAAATATTTCTATTGCATTGCATCCAAGTTCAAAGCAAAAGAGTTGTCATTGATGCCACTCAAGTTTACAATGCACAAGATTTTTTTCGAACACTAAAGGTACGAACAAACAAATGACTGAAGCGAGTTCAAACTCATACTGAAAGCGTATCAAATTTGCACCTGACGCTAGTTAAAACCGCTTGTCTCACGTTTTGCCGAATCGGAAGCCAGTCTCATTACTTTATTTACAAACCATTTCATTTTCATCTGTGGACTTTTCAGATGGTTCTGGCGCTGAAACGTTTTCATTTGATTCAGTTGTTACTCATCGTTTTTTTCACGTGAAACTTTTCCAGAACCAGAATTGCACCTCAAACCTTTCAGAAATTAGGTAACCGGCCACCTAAGCTCATCTTCATTAATAGTGTCTTGAAGTAGTCTTCCCAAAACTCCATTGGGATTGAATGGTGCAATTCCACTAGCTTCTAAACCAGAAATTGAGTTTCTTCTTATAGCATCTCGTCTGGTGCTTTAGATGGTATTCTGCTCATGTTTTGAAGTGTTTACTTGAAGAGCTTAGGAAATTAATTTTTTCAAGGGTTTACATGCTACATCGAAATACTAGTAAATACTGGTAGTAGAGCATGGAGAGAATACAAATTTTATATCGTTTTCTTCATATTACCTTATAGCATCAGGATTGAAATGTGATGATAGGTTGTCCCATTTGAACAGTTTTTCATACTTCCAGTCGCTTAGCGAGTTAAAGAAGAAGAAGAAAAAACAAGTTACAAACTAATCATTGGTTGACATATCAATTCAACCATAAAAGGGCCGAAAGTATCGTGTTCCAAATGAGCAGCATGGAATGCATTTGAGACCATTTTATGTCCAAGTGTCCCATAAATTCTTCGATTGAAATATTACATAAGGTGGTAGAAATGTTCCTGAAGTGGAACCGCAAACCATGATCGACGTTGCAGACTTTGAGTGATAGCACATTTCTTGGGTTATATTTTACCTCTTCGGAAGATGTCTCTGTGTCATCGAACTGACACAGAGGCTACACAGTTTTTCATTGGTGCTGTTAGTAGTAAAATATGATGTACACCTAGTTAACAGCCAGACATGTACTTCGAGCATTAGCTTTTTGACAGATCGCATCTTCCATACAGTGTGTAGCCTTGAGGTAGATACTCGAACTAGTATGGCTTCTTGAAGTTTTCTTTTTGAGCTACTCTTTGCTTTCACCGTTTTCCGTAAGTATTAGTCAATTCGTTGGAGGGTGCCAATTATATATGCACTCCAATGGATTGAGATGAGTTGTGGGCAATCTGGCCTGCAAGAACAAAGTTTTCAAACCTAATTTTTTTCTGAAATCATGTTCAAACCTCATTATATAGCACTTTGAATGCCGCTATCTGATGAAGAGACGCCGATTGATGAGTTGGCTCCTATTTGGGATGTTCTTGAAAATTTTTCAGTGAATTTTCAAGCCAATTTCACACCAAGTGAGTTCCCCACCGTATACGAACAACTATTAGCTTTCATAAGCGGATAAGGTTTCAAACAATATATACCAAATAAGCCTCCCAAATATGGTATCAAAATTGTTGCTCTTGTTGATGCAAAAACATCGTATACGATTAATCTGGAACCCTATGTTGGGATGCAACCTGAAGATTTAATAGAATAAGTAAAGGATTAATGAAAAATCAAGAAATCACTTTCAGTCATTTAGAAAACACATCTGTCATGAATGACGAATGATGACATAAGCATGAGGTTTGGCACAGATGACAGTAACAGTAGTACCAACATAAAAATAGGAGTTTGCGGTTAACCCGCGAAGTTCAAATCGAAAATCCACCTAAGTTTATGCCTACAGAATATATATAGATACGAAAATTCTATAAAACTTTGTCATTCCTTGAAATATATATTGCAGATCTATAAATAGAAATTCAGATTGTATCATATTTTCATGAATATCATTCATAAAGATCATAAATGAAAATTTACTGAATATTTTTGTGCAAAAGTACCATAAATCATTTCAAATTATTGATGAGGCATTTGTGCACTGTATCCTCTAGGGTTCCTTCACATCAATTTCCATACGTGTGGTAGCTGGCGAATTTATTATGTTATTATTCAAATTTTAACGATAAGGTTCATGACCTCCATCTGACTTCATACCACGGAAGTCATTCTGTTTGGAGTGCCATTAACTCTGTTCCGTTGGCCGTTAAAAACCCGTATATCACGAAATGAAAACTCCCATCTTGTAGTGAGAAATCTTCGAAACTGCACTATTGAGGGATAATGACTATTCGTCTCACACCTTCCATAAAAAATATCTCCATTAACTATGTTCTTATGAGAGTTTGTTTTACAAAAATTATGAGATGTACCATCGATGCCACTATCAAATTCCTTGATAATATATTATATATATATATATATATATATATATATATATATATATATATATATATATATATATATATATATATATATATATATATATATATATATATCTATTCGGTGAAGACGTAGAGTAATAAAAGCACATTAGGTATGCAAATCCATTAGAAATGTAGTACGTGTGCAAATTCAAAAATCAATGTAGTTTCTATGATTTTGTCTTGGAGGGTACCAATTCATTGCCGGATATTTAGACACCCTCGTACAAATCTCCAGGAAGAAACCAACTACCTGACTACGATCGTCTGTGTTTTTTTGTTGCTTGCGAATATTGCTGTCCCTGTTTAAAATAAAATGTTTTATTTAAACGTTTAAAATATGTAGTCAGTAACATTGACGAATATGTGGTTCAGGCTTTTCTTCGATAATACACTCATACATTTAGAACCGATAATAATTTTATGTGAATATCTAAATAGTTAAAATTATTTCATGAATTTCATGCATACTCAACTTACGCTTAATTCTATACGTTGAAATATATAAAATTAAATAATGCTAATGATATTTCATATAATTCAATAATTGCAGTAAATCATGGAAATGAAAATTCATTTTTTATAATAGTGGGGTTTAGCTAAATTTTCTACATGAATTTAAACATTACCTAACAGAATGTTGAACAATGTTTATGAATGATTTCTTGACTTTATAAAACGTCCAGTTCAAAATTTTAAGAATGAAAATAATGCTTGTCAAAATACTCATATGTGGCTGCAAAATATTCAAGAAATATTTACAGTGCATCTTCTGATGATGTATCTTCCTTACCTAAATTCACTATAACAGGATCTATCATAGCATCCATAATATGAACCAGTTCCCACATTTTATTTTCTTCTTTTATGATATAGTCTATACAATTTCTTCAGTTTTAGGATGTAACACTTTTTATTGCACTGTTGAAATGAAGTTCGACGTCTTTCGTCTTAAAACTTGTATTCTTTCTAGCCACTTCATCCTTTGCCTGTGCCCATATTAGTTCAATCGGATTCAATTCGCAATGGTAAGGTGGAAGAAGGAGTATACTTCCCAGTATGTTTGCCATTTCGTCAATCGTATATTTTTTGTACGACTTTTTATGTAATTTTACAATTGATAATAATTCTTTTTCACATTTCCTTCAAAGAAATATTTTAGGATCTATAACAGATCCTTGTGGAATCAAATACAGCAACTGTTCAAAACATTCTTCGCATATATTTGCTTTCATGAACTCATAATGTCTATCCCCATCCACCTATATGCGTTATTATTATACGGAGCCTGAAATCTTGTGGACAATCCTTGGAGGAAGGCTTCTCGTCAATCTTTCTTGTTTTAATCATTCCAAGTTTTCTGAACCGAGTACCCTTGATTAACCGAGATAAAAAATGTTCTTAATTTGAGCACGATATTTTTTATTTCCTCTAGAATAATTTCTTCTTCAGCAAACGATTTCTTTTGCATCTATGAGAACTGACTTACTGTTGCGCTTTTCCCATGGAAAATTCATTTCATGCAAAACTTGCCACAATTTGTTTTTTGATATTGAAGGCAAGTCCAGATCTCCTACGAGCACAGAGTTCATTTTCTCCACAGTGGGAAATAAAGAGAATGCACTGTTCTTCGAATAGTGTTCCTAAAGTCTTCGTCAATAACCATTCGGGGCCTTCCTGGAAAGGTTTTTGGAGGTTTCACTATAAATCCATTTTTCAGATTTTCTGTTCTTGTATATTGTGGACTTTCCAAATCCTATCATCTCAGAACACATTTTAACATGTTCATCGATTGAAGGCAAATGGCCTTGATGCCTTAAACCATATATATATATATATATATATATATATATATATATATATATATATATATATATATATATATATATATATATATATATATATATATATATAATATATAATATAAGGAAGATAAGAAGAATTATTCAAAAATCCGTACTTCAATGAATAATCCTTCCTGACGAGAGCGAGTTCCCAAATCTGCCTGCCATGCACGCAGCCCCCAAGAGCCACAATGTTGCAACTAAGCAGGATGCTGAGAAACGAAGCGGCAGACTGCAGTTTCGCCCTTATTAGGAGCTCATCAAGGTCGCATATCGCTTCTCAGCATCCTTTCAAGCTACATCGGGTACCCTATCGATTCCAGAAAGGATATATGTCTCAAGTTTACATATGTAGACTCCTCGCGAAGTTTATCGCCAAAGATATTTGTCCCATCAAATATTTACCGACGGGAGGTTTTATCTCGGAAACAAAGGCTAAGTAAGAGCACTATTCCAGCGAATACGGAACGGCGAGAATGTCTCCCATCTGTTTGTTATTTTTCGAGTATCTTTCTTGGGGTTCAATTCGGAGAATATACTTAATAATACGCTTTCACCCTCACCCGAGTGGACTTTTGTCTGAACATACCTGCCAGGCGGTGGTACCTGTGTACCACTGAATAATCAAAACGGTTTTGTTCATTGTAAAACATTCTTCATAGGAATTACTCATCAAATATTCATCTATAATGATCTCATATACAGTTTATTGTGTGAGATGAAAATGGTTTTCATATCAGCTAATGAGTACCCTGGATTATAATATATAAGAAGAATATAATTAATGGCTCGCCATGACCACCCTGTCACCTAAAGATATATTACTCTATGGCTTTACCAAATCGACTATAGTTTAAGAGTTAAAATCGGTGTTCAATGTAAATAGAGCTCCTGTATATATGAACAACAGCAAATTAAAATCCGAATGATGTGCTGCAAAATAAAGCGAAACAAGCTGATGAAAAAATTCAAAAGTTATGAAAAAATTAAGATGGATCTACCAATATTCACAATAATCATATGAGAATAAGAAATATTCATTTCTATAATTATCATAAAAACTTTTCAATCGCAAGGTAATGAACTTCCCACAAATATTGTCGCATCACCCTTTTTTTACGACAATTCTATTTAAACTTTTAGGTTGGTCATTCAAGAGTCGCTTGGTAACTTTCAGAATTGTAAAATAAGAAGAAATCATTCAAAAGAGATGAGTTCATGATGGAAAATATCAACAATTTTCGAATTAATGAGAAATTAAAAAATTCTACCATCTTCAAACATTCGCGAAGAGACCAATCAACTAGCATCGAATGTTTACTAATCATTTTCAAAATCGAGTGTTTCCTCCCCGGACCTAATTACTGCCAGTATACGTCTCGGAAGCCCCTCAAACAAGTTTTGGATGTACTCTTGAGTCACTGGGTTCCAAATTTCAGGAAGCAGATTTTCTAGTAGTTGGAGTGTTCTACAAGGCATCCTACGTTGCTGAATTTGCCACCCCATTTTGTCCCAAACATTTTCTATGGGATTCAAGTCGGGACTTCTGGCTGGCCATCTTAAAATATCAATTTCGACATTTTGCAGAAATTCTGTAACTACCCTAGCTGCATGAGGCCGAGCATTATCATGTATATAAATGAAGTTTTCGCCAATCAATGGTCCAAAGGGTACAACATGGGGTTCAAATATATCTGATATGTATCTGGCCGCTGTCATTCTTCCATTACTCACTAGGACTAACTCAGTTCGACCATGAAAAGTAATGCCTCCCTACACCATTACTGAGCCCCCTCCAAAGTTTTCGGTTTGTCGGGTATTGCATTGCTGATACCGTTCCCAAGGTCGTCTGTATACAGGCATGCGTCTATCATTTGATACTAGACAGAACCTGTAAAAGAGAACATTCAACCATTCTGGAGTACCCCAATTTGCATGTTCCCTCGCAAACTGAAGTCTTGCAACTCGATGCTCTCTAGTGAGACACGGGCCGGTAGAAGCCACCCTTGGTCTGATATATTCTTCTCTGAGCCTGTTCCTAACAGTTTGCAATGAAATATGCACATTTCTGGAAAGTTCAAGTTCATTTTGTAACATTCTAGCCGTACAGTGCAGAACTCTTAGTGCAGTTAAATGAAGCCATCAACTGGTGCTGTTATCCGATTTCTTCCCTATCCGGCCCTTCTTCCATATTCCCCTGTTTCGAAGTACCGATTAATTGCCTTGAAATAGTGCTTTGGTTAACATTCAACAAGTTAGCCACGTAACGTTGGCTTCACCCCTCCTCTAGAAGTGTTACAATTCTCACTACTTCATGATCACTCAAATAGCGTCCAGGACGTTCAGTAGCCACCGCAATAAATTCAAAGATTCGAAAATCAACAAGGAACACAGAAAACTTGCATTAATTTAGCGTGAAAACTGAAGAGAAATTGACTGAATACTGATAGTCAAATAAACTCATTCTTGTTTCAGACGTGTTTGAGATCATATGGAAACAAATGTTACTACATAGATAAGATTTTTTCCCTTCATATGTCCAAAAACCTATGTTGACAAAAAAACTGCGATCGAGCTGCTTAATCGATTGAGGAATTCAGAATACCAGGTGATGCGACAATTTTTGTGGTGTGTGTATAATATAAAATTTGAAATGAGCGAAATTGAGATAATCTGAAAAAACTAAAAGAAAAACATTGTGTGAGTAATACTAAATGTTTGTTTGTTTGATTTTCCTTTAACGTGCTCTATTTCTGCCTTTCGGCTAATGACACGCCGGGGAATTCTGTCACCTCACTAACCCGGGAATTTTGCCTAGCCCCTCTCGTGTCGAGGGAAGGGATCTTTAATGTCCAACACATCTCTGGTAGACAGGACCGACAGCTTTACATCTCCTCCGAAGGATGGACACTCGAGCGATTTCCAGAATCCGAAAAATCGCGCCTTGTGGGGATTGAACCCAGGTATCTCTGCGTAGGAGACGAGCATCATATCCCATATGCCACCGAGCCGGCAATACTGAATGTATTTCAATGTCTTAACCCAAACGGGGAATAATCTGATACAATATGTATATAATGAAAACCATCTGGATATTGAGATATATCACAGTCCAAAACTAAATGACTTAAAGTTTCCCAACCTCACCACACCTGCAATTCAAACTTAAATATGCACATAAAATAAATGGGAGTTGAAAAAAAATAATCTGAAACTTATTTCCGAATGAAAGCATCTATTCCCCGCCCCTCTATATCTAATTTTAGAAGTCCCGAATGTCCTTCTGAAATTTTCGCAAAATTTAATATTTGTATTTGATAAGGCGCGAAACGAAAATTTCAACGATATAGCTGTGTTTCTAACGGTTATATCTAGCATGGAAACGAAGAAGAGTCCTGCAATACTATCTCCTTTTTTCTCATTCAGGTGCTCGATCTGAATTTTTCCAATTATCTCCTTTCTGCAGTTACGAGCGCTGAAGCGAATATGGCTCGTGAACACTTTCAAATTCAAACAATTTGGCCCAAAATAAATATTAAAATAGTTATTAAGACTACGATTCTTGATATTGTTTTGTGGAATACCTCGTGGGGTATCATCTGATTAACCTCTATGTTTATGTGCACTAAAACTGATATTAGACAAACTTTATCGAATTTGTTTATGAGAAGATGGCGTTCTTTTACTAGTGGAATCCCAATGTCCTTCGTAATCTAAAAATCGTATACTTGGTACAAGAGTTTTTCGCGAATCAAAGGAAAAGTTCATGAAAAATAATATATATATATATATATATATATATATATATATATATATATATATATATATATATATATATATATATATATATATATATATATATATATATATATATATATATATATATATATATATATATATATATATATATATATATATATATATATATAAATATATATATATATATAATTTTTCATTGTATTTATTTTGTATATTATGTGTGTCGGGTATAGCAATATCAATTATATATGTTATTTGATTCTGTTTATCAATAAGAACGATATCTGGTCTATTGTGTTTTTACAGCTCTATTTACAAAGAATTGTTTTATCAAAATAAAGTTTATATTTGTCATTTTCTAGAAATAATCTCAGGTTCATATTTTTGAAATTTTTCTTTTGGGAATTAGGTCATGTTTTAATTCCTAGATTGAAGTGAATAATATAGCAATATTATGTCTTTCTAAATAATCTGTTGAAGCAAGGACTGAGCAAGATGATAATATATGAAAAACTGTTTCTGAAGAACAGAAACATCTACGGCAAGAATCATCTATATTTTGTTTGATGATATGTTTTCTATAATTCCTTGTGAAAACAACCTGGTCCTGGATCGCAATTGCCAAGCCTTCTGTTTCAGCAAACAATTCTCCAGATACTAACCATTTATTCGATGCAATTTCATCAATATAATCATACTATTTTTCATTTATAATAAAGAACCCTCAGCTACTCCTTTATTTTTCACACAAGGAATTACTTATTTAAAACCGAAAAGTGATAATACTATTGATCCGTCTCAATATAGACCAATTACTTGCCTTCCAACAATATATAAAATTCTAACTGCATGTATTACCCAAAAAATTTATGCACATTTGGAGAATTATAATATTCTTTCCGAACAACAAAAGGATGTAGAAAAACACCTTGGTACTAAAGAGCAACTTGTAATTAATTCTGTTGCTTTGAATCAAGCTCAAACTAAGAAGAGAAATATTCATACAGCCTTCATTGATTACCAAAAGGCTTTTGATAGTTCTCCTATTCATGGCTTCCAGAAATTTTGGAAATTTATAAAATTGATAAGACACTTCTTTTTCTTGAATTTGTAATGAAAATTGGAGAACCAATCTTCATTTAAATATTTCAAAACAGTCGTTAAAATCCGAAGTAGTTCCAATCAAAAGAGGCATTTTTCAAGGTGATTCTTTAAGTGCTCTTTGGTTTCGTCTTTGCCTCAATCCATTATCTCATGAATTAAATGCTACTAGTTTCGGCTTCAAAATAAAGAGTCTATTAACTGAATTCAAATTAAGTCACTTAAGTTTTATGAAGATAATATTAAATTATATGCCGGAACCAGATCCCATTTAAAAGTCTACTTGAGATTACTTTTAACTATTCTAATGATATTCATATGAAATTTGGGCTTCCAAAATGTAAAAATCTTTCTATTGAAAAAGGAAAGATCACCTCTGATTATATAAAGATTTCCAATATCGAAATCGAGCCAATGCATCAAGGAGATACATATAAATATCTTGGATTTTGTCAAGAGGAGACAATTAACCACAGCAGCACTAAAGAAAATATTAGAAGTTCATATTACAAAAGACTTAGAATTATCATCAAGAGTCATTTAACTAGTAAAAACCTTTTCAGAGCTATCAACTCCTATGCAGTTCCTATTCTTACATCTACTTTTGGAATTATGAAATGGTCTAAAACTGATCTAAATGAATTACAATGTCAAACGAGGAAAATGCTTTGTAAATATCATAAGCACCACCCAAAGTCAGCTGTTCAGAGAGTTACACTACCTAGACATCTTGGAGGTCGTGGATTAACTGATTTGAATAATCTTCATAGTAAACAGATTCTTCATCTACGTTCCCATTTTCATGATAAACAGAGAACGTCTAAATTACATGATATTGTTGCTTCAGATTATTATCTTACACCTCTGAACTTGACAATGCAAAAGGTAGATTTTGATATATTTGATGATAATTCTAAAAGAGAAAGTTGGATGCAGAAGGAATTACACGGAAAGCACCCTAAAGAATTGAAAAATGATTATATTGATGAAATTGCATCAAATAAATGGTTAGTATCTGGAGAATTGTTTGCTGAAACAGAAGGCTTGGCAATTGCGATCCAGGATCAGGTTGTTTTCACGAGGAATTATAGAAAACACATCATCAAACAAAATATAGATGATTCTTGTCGTAGATGTTTCTGTTCTTCAGAAACAGTTTTTCATATATTATCATCTTGCTCAGTCCTTGCTTCAACAGATTATTTAGAAAGACATAATGCCGTCGCTAATATTATTCATTTATTTCTAGGAATTAAATATGACCTAATTCCCAAAAGAAAAAATTTAACAAATATGAACCTGAGATTATTTGTGAAAATGACAAATATAAACATAATTTTGATAAAACAATTCTTTGCAAGCTGTTAAACACAATAGAC
Organism: Cryptolaemus montrouzieri; assembly: GCA_013387265.2. NCBI lineage: Eukaryota > Metazoa > Arthropoda > Insecta > Coleoptera > Coccinellidae > Cryptolaemus > Cryptolaemus montrouzieri. The sequence goes on along the minus strand of JABFTP020000185.1, from coordinate 30,492,868 downwards.
CAGATATCATTCTTAATGATAAACAGAATCAAATAACATATATAATTGATATTGCTATACCCGACACACATAATATACAAAATAAATACAATGAAAATATTTCTATATATATGATGCTTGGCGACGAGATTAAAAAATGGGGAAAATGAAAAATATTTATTCTACCACAACAGGTGTTATTCCTAGAAATCTTCACAAAAGTATTGAGATTTTGGGTCTGAAGAAAAATTTGTTTGAACAGTTTCAAAAGATAACAGTCATCAAATCTTGTAATATTCTTCGTAGGTTTCTTTCCGAAAAAATAATGAGGTAGAGTCATAGGTTTTCTTTTTAGTTTATACTGCTCAGAATCTCATTTCATATTTTATTTATTTGTTTATATAAATGTAATATAATTAACTGACAATTTTGTCATATTTTTATTCAGAGCAGTATTCTATTCGATCGTTCACCACTTCACACAAAGGAAACTATTAATGAGTAACATTCTGTGTTGACTAAGGTCCGTACACTGGATTTTTCCGGAGTGAAAGCCTCTGACACTACTCGTTGGTACATTGATATCATTGTCTGATGATGCTATAGTATGTATATATTCTGGTAGATTTATAATCCTAATATATAATTATTCCAGGATATGTTTTGATTATAATCATTGCCTGGCAATGGTATTAATTACCAGGTGGTGGATTTATATTTTTCATGAAATCAGTTTGATTGAAACCCCTATATATATATATATATATATATATATATATATATATATATATATATATATATATATTTTTTTCATGAAATCAGTTTGATTGCATGAACAGATATATAGGCAACTCGTCGGGGTAAAACCTCTATATATAGTATATATATATATATATATATATATATATATATATATATATATATATATATATATATATATATATATATATATATATATATATATATATATATATATCATTATTTTTCATGAGCTTCAACTTTTCTTTGATTCGCGAAAAGCTCTTGTACCAAGTATACGATTTTTAAAATATATATATATATATATATTCTTTTGAAAAGAGAGGATATACAAACATTCGAATAAATGTTTTTAAAATAAATGCTTATATCTATAATTTTGTTGTGTGTCACAAAAACACAATCGAAAAAACAAGCGAATAAATAGAATATCAGCGGAAAAAACAGACCATGCCTGTTCCTTAATCTGGCATCTAAACGCGCATCATGCCTCCTACGATTGCTCCTAAAATGTGATCTCTGGAAATGTAACAGGGGAACCAACTATCTTGCGTATGATTCAATGAACGAATTAAAAAACCTGTGGAAAAACTCGTTTTCCTGTCGCTATTGCACTAGCAATAGCTTGTCTGTTTATGTTGTGTTAGTGTCGTGTTTACAAAATGAGTACCAAAAACTTTTCTGCTTAGCAGTTTCATTCTCTCATTCTCATCTTGCACTCCATGATTTCCAGGACTTCTTCACGAAGACAAGGGTGAAAAAGAAGGTGGTTTGGGACAGGAAAAATCTGTAACAATGGAAAAAGATAACCAGCAAAAAAATATTTTATCAAACATTCCTAACTCTTATATGTCTAAACTCACTAGAATCTAAGCACTTAACTAATGCTCCTCTGTTTTTCAACAGGGAACATCTCATACACTTTTTGGGATTTTGGGAATGAAGCCCTACGGGGTGTATCTCTTGCCTTATCTAAGAACTTAACTAATGCTCCGCTGTTTTTCAACAGGAACATCTCATACACCATGGGAAAAAACCCTGAGGGGTGCAGCCCTTGCATCATCTAAGAACTTAACTGATGCTCCGCTGTTCTTCAACTGGGAATATCTCCTACACCATGAGAACGAAGCCCTAAGTGGGTGCAGCCCTTGCCTTATCTAAGAATTTAAGCTGAAACCCCGCTGATTTTCAACAGGGAAACATCTTATACACCATGGGAATAAATCCCTGACGTGGTGCAGTCCTTGCCTTATCTAACTTAACTAATTCTCCGCTGTTTTTCAACAGAGAACATCTCATACACCATTCGGGGTGTAGCCCATAATAACCTCAAGATTCAAAACTAATTTCCTAAATAGATTTGAAGTTCTCTACCCAGTTAATGAAATTATTTGAAACGCAATGAATTTCTTGAAAACCAACCGTAGAATGGTAAATAGGACAATCGAGGACTAAATGTTCTATTGTTTCTTCAGCTGCGCCACATTCACATGCCAGACTTTCTACAGTATTCCATTTGAACAACATACTTTTACTACGACCATGTCCTATCCTGAGACAATTTAATGTACACCAATTTTTCCTACTTATATCGAAACCTGCAACCCTTTTGGAATGATCCTCTATGAGAACTTCATTGAAAACATCAACTTTCTGCCATTCAGTATTCCAAAGATCAACAGCCTTTACCTGTGTACGCAAAAAGTCAATCGACCAAATAGGTTTCCTAGATTTCAATCTCAGGTTAGATGGATTTTGAATTATCTGAAAAGTTCTGGAAATGAGTGATACTTATCCCAAGATGATTTAAGAGCTAATTTCCTGCGAATATGGGAAGGAACTATATTACAAATAACCGGAAGCTACGGGATAGCAGTTGAATTAATACATTCACTTATAACTCTCATAGTTCAACTGAGAATTAATCAGGTTAAAGGTGTTACAAATATCTATCGATTCATTTCTTCTTTAATATCGATCGATATAGATAAATTGCAAAGACCGCCCAATATCACTTTTTTATTTTCGTCGTAGTTCTTTCAACTTAACGTTTTGAGTATTCGAAAATAACACCGAAATGAAATTGTTTTTGGTCACGATCTACTTCTTTGGTCATTACTTTCTCCCATTTTCCTTTGTCGATGATGGCTGTTACGTAAATCAGTTTCGGACATTTTTTTCGGCGCTGAACGATGATGGAAAAATATTTTTGTTCCAAAAAGAAGCTTATCGAGAAAGGAAAGTGAAATAAATACGCCAGAATAACGTGACCAAATGAAATTCGATAATCGATGTCATGCAGAATAAATTTAGTTCTTCGATTTTATTTCCTCTACTTCTCGAACACTTGCGACAAACAAATGGTTGTAAACCATTCAGAATTAAGGGTTCTATGTTGCTCTAATGCTACTGTGGCAACATGTCCGGTTTCTTGGAAAAACAGGGAACCATTTGCTTCGAAGTGATTCGTGCACGAACAAGTTTTGTTGGGTTTGGCTCGTCTTGAAAGATCCGTACTATCGATTGTGGTTTAGTTTCGGGCTCATACGCATATATCCAAGATTCGTCGCATGTAACGATTTAGTAAACGTCCCTTGAAACAACACGGTCGAATTTTTTAACTTTTCGTTTCATCAAACGACGCGAGTCTTCTTTTGAGCAATTGTTAAGTTGTGTGGGATCCAACGCGAACGAATATTTTTGACAGTCAAATGTTCAGGGAATATTGAATGCACGCTGGTTGAACTAATGTTTAGGGTTGTTTCAATGTCACGGTAAGTCACATGGCGATCATCGTGTACCATTTTGTGCACTGCATCGATGGTTCGTGGCAAAACGGCTGATTTTGGACGACTATCACGAAGTTCGTCACTGAGTAAAGCACAGGTCCGATAGAATTCGTTATACCAGCTTTTCACAGTGGCCGAGAGGAAACTTCATCATTAAAAGTTGAAGCGAGTTGATCGCACCCTGTTGTCGAGTTAAACCACGTCGAAAATCGTTAAAAATCGTCCCACGAAAATGTTCACGTGTTAATTCCATCTTTTCTTCTAGTTGGATTGACTATGAACAAAACAAAACGTACGTCAAAGTGTTGTAAGTACGTTTAGGTAAAAAGTGTCAAAATATACGACGCAGTTGACAAATTAAAAGGCAGCCTAAGTAAATTAATAATAAATAAATAAGACTAACCTCGGTTCCTCGCGCCCTCTTCTCGAACGTATTTACTCGCGTGGTCTACGATTGTAGACCATTTTATTTTGACATACAAATCTATTTTAATACGTATTTGAAATTATATAGTTCCTTTGTTCATTTGTGATTGAAGTTGTTTATGATGAAAATAATTGATTTTTTCTCTGTGGAATTGGAAAAAACCAAAAAGATATGAAATGAAATGAAATGAAATTTAATTCAATTAGCAAATGCTATTACAAGAATTTAGTTTTACAATCCCTTTACAAAAATAAATATGAATACATTAAAATGATTCTTAAGAGTATGTTGCCCTCAGTCGAGCTCTGAAAACCCGAACAGTCTGGGAAGTTCTCACAAATAGTGGCAGGTGATTGAACAATTTCAAACCATCACTCCACAGGGTTTTTCAAAACAAAATGAATTACACAAATATTCACTCAAGTCATTCACATAGAGTATAAACAATAAGGGTCCAAGAATACCTCCTTGAGGAATCACGTACGATTATCTCCAACTCTGGTTCTCTGGGTCCTGTCTCCTAGGTAATCTTCTATCCAAGCAAGCAGCTCGCCACCAACTCCATAACTCCGACACACCTCGATCATCTTATATCGGTCAATAGTTTCAAATGCACGTTTCAAGTAAACAAACACACTAACACAAATTTTTCCATCGTCCATATCCCTTTTCTACTTTCTCCTCTCCACATACTGGCTCGCACTTTCACACGAGTGTTTTCTTCGAAATCCCGACTGGCCTTATTGAAAATGCCCTTTCCTTCTAAGTAAGCACTTAACTGTTCATGAACTAATATTTCAATAATTTTTTCTATCAGTGATAGCATATATTTATGAGTCTTGAGTCCTGAGGTTTTCTTGGATTGTTCACTGTGGGAACATGAACGACTAGCTACAGTTTCAAAACAGATGGTAGTTTCCCAGTTTCAAGTGAAGTATTAAGTAAATTGAGTAGGGGATATCCCACTACAGGAAATAATTTCTTTGATAAACTAATAGTCAAAAAATCATCACTAGACCACTCACTTTTTAGGTTTTTGATTGTGCGTTTCAGTTTATTCAATGAGATTTTCGACAAAGCATTGAACGAGCCATCATACCATCATCACCTCTTGAAAGCTCAAATCCTGAAATGGTATAGTGTCTTCTATATCCTTTATGCTGTCAAAAAAATTCAAAGTACTTTTAATACTGATGTTTTGGTATCCCAAATTCAAAAGAGAAAAATATATTGATTTTTCACCCTTGTTTACAAGTTGCTTCAAAGTTTTCCACATTTTTTGGCTATTGTTTTTATTTGTATCAATCTCATTTTCATACCACTTTTTTCCTTTCTTCAAATCATGCTAATTACTGAATTCCGCCCCTGCTTATATTTTTCAAAGTATTTTATATTTGACGTATAATTGAGAACTTTATAATGTTCGTCCCTGAGTTTTTGTGCCTGTTTCATTTCAGTATCCATCCACCCTTTATTCAATCTTTTAACACACTTCACCTGCAATGGAGATATCTAATCATCTACCTTTTCGACATTCATCATTAAATTTTCATATAAAACATTGACGTCACCTGATGTGTTATTCCAATCCTGTTCCAATAAATGTAAAATTAATTCCCGAATTTTCCCTATCTCTACTAAAAACGATTTTTTTTATTTTCACCATCATCCAGTTCGAATTTCGTTCCGATTATTTCATGGTCAGAAATCATGGCGTATTGCCAGGCAATTTCTTTAAGATGTGCTATATTAGTATACAAATGGTCAACTAATGTTCTGGATTGCTCTGTATATCTTGTAGGATGTTGTATAATTTGTCTTAAACATTGTGATATTAGGTAATCTCCTTGTATATAAATTATTTTCCTGTAAATTGATATTGAAATCTCGTGTTAAAACGACACTGCTACCCTTTATATAATCATTCTCTAACAATCTTTCGAAAAAATCCAAGAACAAGAGTTCCTTACCACTAGGTGATCGGTATATTCCTCCTATTATGATGGATTCGTTATTTATCTGCACTTTTATTATGACACACCAAGATTCTTTGTCACCACTAAATTTCTCCACTTCCTCACGTCTTACCCCCCTTTTCTCATATATTGTGACCCCTACCGTATGTCTGCTCTCGGATAACTGTTTAAAACTGTAATATCCTTGTATATACGTTTCTGATTTCTCGATTTCAGCCGTGATATGAGTTTCAGTTACAACAACAGCCAACAAATCAGCCCCCATTACAGTTTGAACTAGTTGATCATGATTTTTGGTTTGCCCCTGCATATTGACCAAGAGAACACCCTCACGTATAGCAACAGTCTGCTTTAAATCGTAATTTACTTTTTTCTTCAAATTTTCTAATTGTCTATGGTAACTAGGACATTTAGAGTCGAATGCAAAATGGTAACATTGTATTCCATCAATTTTTAACACATCTTTAGCAAATCCACAGTTCGTACATTCATACTGTTGACTAGTGCACTCACTACTATTATGATTTTTATTACACATTGGGCAAACTTCTACCCCTGTACATCTATCAGCATGGTGACCCAATTTCAACATCTGAAACATAGAAGAACACTTGCAAAAAGTCCCAGAATAAAACCTTGTGGTTGTCATAACTCAATATATTTTCCATTTACTCAAAAATACATGAACGTGAAAAAACATGCAGTAGAAAACTGAAAAGAACAGATAACAAGCTAATTAAAAAATGTTTATAAACTAAAAACTACCAATTCTTACCCTTTTATGTCTCCCTGAAAGGAGTCAATTTCACCTAAACATCATGATTTTTACAGCCATAGCTGTAGCATTTTGCACAATATTTTTGGGTCGATTTATTGTCACTTCTACGACGTATGCAGCAACGTCCATCATAACTTCATGGCCTCTGAGGAGAAGGGGGTACGAACTTACAACGGAGCCTTATTTCTGCAGGTAATTGTTCTATTGTTGCCCCTAACTCGATTTCGGGGTTCCCAAGCACATTTTTCCAGGAAATCACTACGGGATACTCGTAGAGCCATAGAGCGCAACCATAGGCCACCGACGAGTATTTCTAGCAACATTGTAATTGTTGCAGAGTTGATCAACTAAATCAACACTATTTTCCGTTTTATTAGTCTGTAATGATACCTGGTTTCTGGTCATCTCCTTTCTCAGCATCTATTGAATTGCAGTGATGCATTGACGATAACAATAACAATGATTTGTTTTTCTTAGAGCAATATGAAACAGGAATGCATTCTTCCTTGAACCAAAAAATTGAAGATTTTACCTCAGGGCTTCTACTTGATAAGAATTCTGCTGGAATTTCCCGTTTATTCCTTCGTAATGTGACAATATATGTTAATTTATGAATTCTCAGTAATTTCTTAACAAGTGTTAAACTACTGAACCAATTGTCTCCGGTAACCTTACGATTGGTACTGGAATTGGATGGAACTATCGGAGGACAATATCTTCACCAGAGTTATTTACCTTATATGGACCTTCAAGTTGCATCCCAACATAGGGTTCCAAATTAATCGCTTACGATGCTTTTGCAGCACACATTTTGATACTATATTTGGCAGGCTTACTTGGTATATATTGTTTGAAGCCACATCTGCCTCTGAAAGCCTATAGTTGTTCGTCTACAGTTAGGAACTCACTTGGTGTGAATTGTCCCAAATCTTTTTCAAATTTTTTCTTGAACTCCAAAGTGCCAATGAGGAACAAAATTCCTATGACTGCACTCATTTCCCTTTCATCAGTTTTTCTCGTGTCCCGAATATTGCCAAATTTGTGTTGAACATTTTATATATATATATATGTTTGTTGACATCGTTATAATTTGAACGATTATATTGTTTACGAACAATTTTAGGCACTATTTCGGTTGCTGCTATGAAGTTTGTCTCCATTTTATATAAGCGGACGAACGGCTTTTTTCTTCATCGTGAAGTTGCTCTGAATCAACAACATTGTTCTGCATTATCGTCTTCCTCATCATCGTTTTCATCAGAGGAATTTTCTACATCACTATGATTATATTGTTTACGAACAATTTTAGGCACTGGATTTCGGTTGCTGCTCGGTGAAGTTTGTCTCCATTTTGTCTGTTCCTACGTAATAAGCGGACGAACGGCTTGGACTGGAATCATTTTCTTCATCGTAAAGTTCTTCATCCTCTATTACATCCTGCTCTGAATCTGTGTCATGTCTGCTCTCCTCAACAACACATTGTTCTGCATTATCGTCTTCCTCATCATCGTTTTCATCAGAGGAATTTTCTACATCACTAGAAAGTTCATTGAGCCACAGTAACCATACTTCAAGATCTTTGCTGGACTGTACACGTCATCTTATAGGCTCAGGCATACTTCTTTCTTTTCATGGTACCAACAAATCGAATTTGAACTGAACTGACTCGAAACGCAAAGTAAAACATGAAAGCTCGCGTGGTCTACAATCGTAGACCAGTGATATTCAGAATCAAATATCTTCAAAAACCAATCGCTAACACTGTGAAAAATATACTGATTAACTAAATACTTTTTCTAAAGCTACTGAAGAGTAGGCGCGCGCAATAAAAATAGTCTACCAACGAACGTCATTCAAAATGGCGTGGTCTACGATCGTAGACCACGCGAGTACTGGAGGGTTAATATTGTTTTGTGGAATACTTCGCAGGGTATTAACCTCTATGTTTATGTGCACTAAAACTGATATTAGACAAACTTCAACAGATTTGATTATGAGAAAATAGCGTTTTTTAACCAGTGGAATCCCAATGTCCTTTATAATCTGAAAAATCTGTATACTTGGTACAAGAGTTTTTCCCAAATGAAAGGAGAATGCAGTTCATATAAAATAATGATAATCTATCAGATTAAAGGTGTTACAAATATCTATCGATTCATTTTTGTTTTATATCGCTCGATATAGATAAATCGGGAAAACCGCCGAATATTGCTTTCTTTTTTTCGTATTTCTTCCAGATTAGTTTTAAGTGTTCCTTTCTTGATGATGGCTGTTACGTGAATAAATTTCTGATATTTTTCTTCAGCGCTGAACGATGTAGAAATATTTCCTGTTTTGAATTCATATAAGAATGCCAGCAATTGTTTTTCCTAACTAACTCATCGGGAAAGAAATACTCTGGAAGAACGTGACCAAATAAAATTCGATTATTTCTTGCATTCTCAAAATTAATGAAATTGTCCACAATTCTTCAAGAAACATTGAGTTCAAATTCGTTTCATTTTGACGATTTTCGGAAATTCTGCAGCGGTGTTGAAATCATCCAGCAATTCTTGTGCTGACAAAACTCTTTTTTGTCACATTCAATTGTTCGTTTGTGTTTTGTGTCATATTTGGAAATTAAATTTGCGCTCTGTTCGAAATAAAATCTTGAGCCAACTAATGTTGGATGATACGTGAAAAACGCCCCAAGCTATAGCTTTTACGATTTCAAGGAATCAAAAACTGAATTGCATCTTAAATGACATTCTAAAGGCCAGAATTTCCTTAGTTCTGTCAGTTTAGTTAACACCAATATAAATTGTAGAAGTTGTTTCATCCCTAGAAAGCATTTTGATTAATATTTCAGTTCGGATAACTCACATTATTCTTTATTTGTCATGGAGAAAAGACTGAAAGCTGAACAAAAAAATTTATGAATTGTGTAGTGAGTTCTTTGGCATGCGAACATTGAAAAGAGTAAACTTCATAGATGTATGATGAATGTTGTTTTCTAACAACAAAAGGTATGAATAATTAGGTACTTACCTGCTCATTATTGTTATTGTTCTGCATTAAGTTTAACCCACTGAAGCACTAATGTGTATGGAACACGATAGTCCAGTGACTACAGAAATAATATAATCTCATTGTCAAGCAGAAATAGTTCTGAACATTTCGACCTTAGCGAGCAAGATTTCCAGATCGTTATGAACTAGATGGCTGCAAATTTTTCATAACCGATAAAAGATATATCTATTTCAATAATACAAAAACATCTACAGTGATTTCCCGCTTTACGCCACCTCGTTATGAGCGGTTTCACTTTAATGCGAATTTCAAATTTCGCGCTAAAATACATCGCATTACACGAATTGCCCTAGTTAAAAATATGAATGTTACAATGTAGTCACTAATTCCTCTTTGGTTGCGGGAGGTTTGGTGCAAGTTCATAATTTGACACTATGCTGAAAATGACGCCTATGATGAAAAAAAGCGTTAAAGCAAGACTTTGAAATTAAGAATGAAGGTATAAAGAACAATGGAAAATGGAGGCAAAGCAACTATTGTTGGTAGAGATTTTTGACACTCGAATCAACTGTGAGAACGAATGTTAAAACTCGGGGAAAAATTTAACTTTATAAGGAAAGTTCAACACCTATAAGTGCAACAAAACTTTTTCGTCCGAGATCCTCTATCTTTGAATGAATTGAGAGGTTGCTGGTAGTCTGGATTGAAGATATAAATGATGAGAATACTCAGAATCTGTGTATGGCATACTAAACACAGAATAAGGTAAAGAGAGTTTGCTTTTGCTACCAGAGGCTAGTTTCATCAGAGTTACAGGTGAGGCCGCGAGCCTGCAGCTGAGTTTCCAGATCAGTTTACTTTTGGAATGGAGGGTGTATTATGCGGATTCTTCTGGTTTAAATGTTTGCAATTATTTATATTGAAACGACGATTGCTGTGAAATGATACCATAAGACCATATTATGGTTCTGAGAAAGGTAAAACTTAAATGCGTTATATTAGTGAAAAAATTTAAAAACTCGAGGCGTCCTGTGCTGTTACTCTCTTCACGTGCTTGAATTTTTTGGATAACGGAAGGCTTGTGATTATGTTTTCGAACAGCAGACTCGACAATAATCACTAACGTCCCGGCTCGTACAGAAACTTGTCAAATAAAACGTTTCTAGGTTGTATTCTGCACTCAACACTCCACACGCTCAATTCCGTTTATTAATTGAAACCGATTAAGAACTTTTAGTTTCCAAAATGAACCAAATATCTTCGTACATTTCTTTTCTAGACTAGAAAACTGCTCTGATTCACTACAATCTGGACATCGTGCTCGATAGAGTCCTTATGCTGCAGCACTATTCCTATGAGATTAAAAATACGTTTGTGTCGTGTCTGTATTCATGTGATTTTCGTCTTCCATACTTATTAGTTGTATAGAGTTGTATAGAGTTAATACAAAGTAATAAAAATATTGAGCTGATAGTAAATCATAATTTTCGTTTATTGAAAATGACTATTAACATGAACCTGTGTAAACTATTCTGTGATTTTCAATGTTCTCATGTCACAGTGCTTAATACTCAATTTATCAATCTCTTGTTCCGTTTTCAGTCTTTTTTTTACTCGAAATACTGAAGAATGTGAGTTACTTGAACTGAAATATAATCAAAACATATCCTAGGGCTGTAATATTATCAGAAACTCAGTCACACATTTTCCGAATTACATTGTTGAATTTGAAATGGGACTATCTTCCAAGCACCTCCAATAATTAAAAATCACATAAAACGACGTTTTATGTGATACTGTCTTCGCAGAAGAAATGAAGAAGTATTAGACAAAAATAGAAATATGCTGGCATTAGAAAAGCCCTAGAGGAGGTAACTTTCGGTATTTCCGGAAGTGATAGAACTACGAAAACGACTAAAGCTGTTTCAGATACAATTCAGTTTTTGTTCATTGAAATCATAATTATAATATTCTATATTTCTACCCATAATATCTCACATCGCATTTTCAGTTCACTTGTTAACCTTGTACCAACCATTATTAAGTACTAGTCTAAATTTCCTATAATCACTTCAAACATTTTAAATAATGTTTTCCAGGTAAACCTCCTCCAACAGTTCGATGGTGGCGATCAGGAAAGCTTTTGGAGTCCGTTGAGGTAGCTAGTGGTTTTCCAAATGCTCGTTCGAATCAATTGGTCATCAGAGGATTAACAAGAGCCGACCTTCATGCTTCCTTTACCTGTCAAGCGTCGAATAATAATCTCAGTCTACCGCTTCAGTCAACTACAAAAATTGAAATGCACTGTAAGTGAAAGGTTTGATTCTTTACATCACTATTTTTGGCATATTACACTAACGGACAAAAAATATATATATATATATATATATAGTGCGTCTCACAAATCTCTATCTATCTATCTACTATTCTTGTCTGAACTAATTTCATGTTGAAAACTTGGCGAAATGTTCTTTTTTCGAATGAGACCAGAATTGGTGTTCGATCAGATGACCGCCAGATTCGGGTTTTAAGGGGTCGTGGAAGACAAGCTAGACTCCGAGCAGCAAGACAAATTCCGAAATTCTCGGGGGCAGTGTGATGTTTTGGAGTGACATTATGCTGGGAGGCAAAACAAATTCGATTTCGTTTTCTGCAAGTGTAACGGCTAGAAATTACAGAGACTTACTGCTGGAGCCCTTAGTGAGACTATGGCGAGGTGCCCACGGTGAGAATTTCATTTTTATGCAAGATAATTCTCCTTCGAATACCTGCAACCTCGCGCGACATTTTCTTGAAACAGAGGAAATCGCTAATTTGGACTGGCCAGCTTGCTCTTCAGACCTAAATCCTATTGAACATTTATGAGATAATCTCAAAAGGAAAATTAGATCGCGCCAGGATAATCCAAGAACCCCACAACGGCTCATCCAAGCCACCATAGAAGAGTGGCAGAATGTCACCTCAGAGGAGGTCTAAAACCTAATCCAAAGCACGCCTACATGGATTCAGGCTTGTATCAGGGCAAGAGGTGGTAATACAAGCTACTGAGGTCGAGAAAAAACACCCACTTCGTCAGAAAACAATTTTTAATTTTTTTACTACACGCGGAAAGAGTCTCAAATCTTCTTTTATTTGACCAGACTACCTACTAATCACTCACTTTTTCTGTGCCATTCTGAAAAGAAGAGCATATATATGGTATTTCAGGTATGTAGTCATTTTTTTCCACGGGAGATTCCTCCCAAAAAATATGACAAAAATGCTCATAAACATATGTCCAGAAGTCCTCTATTCTTCAGATAGAGTTCAGAGTTTTTCACATTTCTGTTGGTAACTCTTGTAGTTTTCGAGGGATCTAGCTCCAATTTTCGAGGAAGGAACTCTTTTACTCATCAATTGATGAGATGTGTCCAGATTTTGCATGAATATACAGGGTGATAAGTTTTACAGGGGCATGCTACCTTTGACCCCGTCAATTTCATAGCGTAGAGCGCCACTGGTCTTTTTAAAAATAATACAGGAGAATTGTCATACTTGAAGTAGATTTTTGTCAATAATACAGTTTTTCGCATTATGAAAAGTTAGAATGGAGTACATCTTTCAAGAATTGGCTGAAATTCATCTTTTTTATTGCCGATGAGGTGGTAATGCAACGGAAGCCCAAAGACTCTAACTTGCAGCTTTTCCTAACAGAAATATTCCTTCAGAGGAATTTCTCGATTCCATTGACCGTTAATTACGTGGAATCGGACGGCTTCAGCAACCAAGGAAAATTCCTGACCAGATCAGTTTGTTGGGACATCAATAAATAAGAAACATATTTTGGATGTAGTCCATGATAATCCAACAATCAGCATTAGAAGGCTATCTTTACAGATTGGCGTATTACATTCGACTTTGTGGAGCATTCTCCATGAGCAACTTTTGTACCCCTACCATAGCCAGAGGATTCAAGCTCTCAGAGCTAAAGATCTACCCAGAAAGCTCGAATGTTCCCACTGGCGACCACAAAGATCTGCTGAAAATGCCGATTTTATGGAAATATTTTGTTTACAGACAAGGCAAGGTTAATGCAAAAGTATATAAAGAATTTTTTCATCAATCACGTGTGGCTTAAGAAAATCCTCATGAGGCAATTGAGCGTAGCCACCAAGAAAAGTTTTCTAGCAATATTTACGCAGGTTGGAATGATTGCAGATTGTTGGGGCCAGTAATTCTACCTTTCAGAATAAATGTATGTGGTTTATGCAAGTTGGTCCCCCCCGTATTTCCGACTGATAGTGAGGAATCATTCGTATCAAGCATATCCCAATAGATGGATTGGTAGAGGCGGTCCTATAGCTTGGCCTCCACGATACCTCGATCTGAATCCTCTAGACTACTTCGCCTGGTGCATTTGAAAAGCATTAGTATACAGGAATTTCATGAACGCGTTTCGAGTGGATGTGGGAGACTAAGAAATATGCCAGGCATTCTCGATTGGGTGTTGGCTTCAATGAATCGCCACCTAACACTATGTGTAGTTCATTAAATTGAAAAAGAAGGTTTTTTCTTTTGTTAGTTCTGTTTTGGTTAAGTGCCGAATATTTTAATCCATCCGCATTGTTCCCTTTCGATATGGTCATATGTAATTTCTTGTAACACATCCATGTCTAAAATAACAATGCACTGAAATACTTTAAGTTCCACCTGAGTGATTTTATTTCCACTCAATAAAATGAACACTCTCTATATTTAGATTTATCATGAGGTGAAAACTACTTCCAAAGATTATTTTCATAGTTTTGGTAAAACATTATTGAAACAGTTTCGAATCACAGATTATTGCGTGCCTTCCCATGTGAATCATTCTTTACACGGAGACGATTACGATTCCGAATAAATTTCATTAGACAAAAAGAATTTGAAATTGAAAGATCGTTTCAAAAAATATCTTGGAGAAGACCAGTGGCGCACCAAACTATGATCCTAGTGGAATCAAAGGTAGCATGAGTCTGAAAAAATATCACCCTAAATGTATTCTCGCAAATACTGGACACATCTAATGAATTGATGAGTAAAACAATTTTTTTTTGCAAATTGGAGTTTGATCTCTTCAAACCGCAAGACATGCCAACAGAAACGTGAAGAACGTGAGTTTCAACACCCTGTATCTCGAGATTGGAGGTCTTTTGGACATATGTTTATGGTCATTTTTTCATATTTTTTGATGAGTAATCTCCTCTAGAAACTAATTACTGCATACCTAAAACACCTTGTATAATTCGTGACATATATTAAGTTAACATATCTTAAATTTTGTGCACTGTACTACAATGCAGGAAAACTCTGCACGTAAACAATATTAATTCAGTGAATCGACCGAGGCAAGTTACAGTCCTCAACTTCTTTAAGATCGTCTAAACGGCCAGAAAGTTGGGTGAGATTGAATTACGTTAAGCTGGGTTCATTTGAGGCGTAATAAGTAATAACTGTCTAGTAAGCCGTTACTTTATCGTTATAATGGATATCATTCTCTTCCAGTTCGCCCTTTAGCAGTTGAGATACTCACCAGCAACAATCCCCTTTCGGCGGAAAGAAGATACGAGATACCCTGTCAATCCTACGGTTCCAGGCCTACTGCTAAAATAACGTGGCTCATAGAAGGGAAAGAACTAAAGGCACCTCGATATTTATACAATCAAAGCGTAAGTTGAATGAAAAGTATTTTAATTTTCAAGGAAATGCAGTAATTATTCATGTCATTTGAGCTTTTTAACTTGATGTTTGTCATAAGAAGATGTGCTTGAACAATTATAGTGTCCATCACCACAGGGTATTCCTTCTCCTCAAAGTTGAATAGAGCAAAGGTATCAAACGATACCTCATTTGAAAGCTCTTTGAGGTCTCTCTAAAACTATGGATGAAAAGAGAAATTTTGACAATTCTTTCTCACAAAAAATCATTTTTAATCTCAATAGAACCATCAATAATATTTGTGTATCTTCAATATTATTGAAAACGGGGAGCAAATCCATTTTAGTTTAGAGGAAAATTTTTCTAGATTAGGTTAGCGTCCGCATATATTAACCAGTGAATTCGCTTACCTTGAGGTTTTAGAAAAATAAGTTTTGTTGTAATGTTTTTGAAAGTCCTTTTAACGAACTACAACAATTTCAAAAAGATTTTAATGTTTTCTTTGAATTGCAATTCTGTTTCATTTAACAAGAGAAATTTTTCCAAGCTATAGATGAATAGAAACAAATTAAATGAAAACATTTGTTCTGACTACATTTTAGGTTTTAGAATATCTGTTTATCTGTTCATATCTTTATTCGATCATTTGATGCATTAGTTATCAATCATGGAGTTACTAATATGATGACAATGGCAATGATGACAAATAATAAAAAAATTTTCATAGTATACACAATGCAAGAACGTGTTGAGTTGGTAAGCATCTATTCGCAGAGAGCACGACGAAAGCGACATCTGATGGTAGCGTAAAATCATGCTCGGCAATGGTATGACATGTGAAAGATCCGTATAAATAACAGTGAATTGTTTCAAAAAATGAATTTAAAAATAAATATGTGTTATAAAAATCTCAGATAGTGTTTTTTAAACTGAAAAACTCATTACGATGGAAAAAGTGTGTATAAAAAATTATGAAAAATTCTTTGAAAACAAGCTTTTATTTAAATGCGCTAAAAGAAAAGAAATAAACTTTTGCACTAAAACTTTTACCGTTAATTCATAACGTCATTTCAAATTTAACACATTTGACACAATTTATATGTTATAATATAAATGCTTGTCGCGATATATAAGTACTCGTATTTACTTTATCAGTTTGAAATATTAACAGATAGGCATAACATATAAATTGTGTCAAATGTGTTAAATTTGAAATGACGTTATAAGTTAACAGTAAAAGATTTAGTGTGAAAGTTAATTTTTTTCTATTTAGCGCATTTAAATAAAAGGTTGTTTTAAAGAATTTTTAAACTTAATTTCATTTGTTAGTTATTCTTGGCAATCTTATTTGGTACCCATATTGTAAGAACGAAACGCCATTTCGTTTTGCATTAAGAATTATTGTTCCACCGCCTTGTTGGATTTAGAATGACGTCACATAGTTAATCATGCATTGTCATCCAAACTCAACGTGTATACTAAATTTCAGCCCAGTTGGTTGAGATCAAGTGCCTTAAAATTGAGTTGTAAGATTTCACCCGAACATACAGACATACATACATTGCAAGTTGAATAAAAGCTTGTAAATATGTTTATAAATAACTAAAAGGAGTTTTTAGAATCCCATGGGGTTAACCTGTGAAATGTAAACAAATTTAATGAAAATTACAAAAGTGTTGATTGTTAACATGATTTTCAGAAATAAAATGAAAAATTAATGGCAATGTAATTGCGAATCGTAATTTGAACATACATTACCCTAGTTGCATTGTTACTGAATAATGTTACACACTACTTTGTTTTTTCTTTTAACATCATTTATCCATTTATTTTTTTTTATCCATTTATTTCTTCCATCCATTTATATCCACTTGGCCACTGGAAATGTGTAAAATTTACATTTACTGTTTCTAGCTGTATTTTTGCAATCAACAACACAACAACTATTATGGATCATTTTTTATTTGATGTTAACGTGTTTATTTATGATAAAAGCATGATTTAACGATAATTTGACCACATCGAGCGCTGTGATCGATTCAGCTGTCCCCACTATATACTCCGCTCCCTGCCAATAACCAAAATCAAAATTGTTTTGCGAGGTTAACGGGTTAAGAGACGGATTCAGCAATCGATAAAAAAGGGCTCCCGTTGGAATTGTGAAAGACGAAGCAGCAGCTGTACTGGAACATATCTAACTCAAGCCAAACTGTTCAACTCGAGCTTAACACGCTATCTGTACGACAAATTTTTTTAAATACAAGTTCCAGCCGTACAAGATTGAATTATTTCATGAATTAAATAACAATGATTTGGATCGATGGCAAAAGATTTTCGAAATTATGTCAGAGCGTATCAACATTAACCCGCATTTTGTTTGTTTTCTCTGAGGACCTACAGTTTATAGTGGACTCCGAACCACTTACCTAGACCGTGCAGTGATAACTGCCACCTCTGAGGATTACAAGTTATCTGGCCTTCGGAGGTTATGGACTCAACCTATCGGTTATGTATCCAGTCTCAATGTGATTTTTTATATACATACGTGGGACAAACACACCAACATTCATACTACATCCATATCTTACCTGGGATTCGAACCTGGGCCTCGGCGTGGAGTCAGTACTTCTACTGACTTACCCACGGAGGAGATAACCCGCATTTTATGCACAACGTTTGCTTTTATGACAAATGTACTTTTTTACTTCATTGAAAGGTTGACCGGCATGACTACATATTTTATAACGATTCACTAAATCTGTACGGCACATTTCTGCAGCTTCCGGTGTAAAGTAATCTTCAACGGAATTTGTAGTAAATACAACTTCCATCCCTACAAGATTGAATCATTCCATGAATTGAATCACGATGATTTGGATCGAAGGCAAGAGTTTCTCGGTATTATGCCCGAGAGTATCAACATTATTCGGCATTTTCTGTACAACGTTTGCTTTCCTGACAAATGCACTTTTTCACTTCATGGAAAAAATGACCAGCATGATTGTATATTTTGGAGTGATGCATTCAATATCCGAAAAAATTTAGTGCTTTAGTCGGCATTTTACGGGACCACCTAATTCTTTTTTCCAGGTAATTTAAATTCGAAATTCTTCTAAATATGCTGGAAAATGCGATTCATCCATTGATAAAAGGGAAATTAAAAAATGATCCCGTGCAATATGAACAGCAATTGCATTTCTAAGACAGAGCTCCTGATCACTACGGCGGCTTTGGTTTCCCAATACCTCAATTTGCAATATGCTGGTCGTTGAATTAGATGAAGAGAGCCTGCCCGATCTCCTGACCTGAACCCTCTATACTTTCTCTTGTGGTGATATCTTAAGTTCAAAATTTTGTGACTATGCCTTAGAATTTGGACGATCTACGGATTGCAGTATCGTTAAATAACTCCAATTACGCTGGCGTTACTCTGTCAAGATTTTATCATTGGACGGAGGTGAATAGAGGAAAATTTTGGCGTTTGATTTGACATAAAAAACTGGATCTTATGTTTCAGCTAGCTTTTCAATTTTCGAAAATTGGACAGATCCCAAAAGTTTCCTTTATCTTCCAGAGCTATTAAAATCGGTTACCTCTATTCTTTTCGTTCATATTTGTGTTTTGCATAACCTTATTACTAAAAGTTTCATCAATTGATGCATCAAAGTATAAAATCTGCTGCATTGACACTCAAGTACTATTTTAATGTGTTTCAGGAGTCGACAGACGGAAATGTCACCACCTCAACACTATCTTTCGTACCGACTCGCCATGAAAATGGGTTAACACTCACTTGTCGAGCAGTTAACAGGCAGGTGCGACGTGGAGCTTCAGAAGCTACCATTAAGCTAAATGTATTTTGTAAGTATCTAATGCATTAAAACTAATCTTGATTACGAGGAATAGGTGAGCGCATATTAGAAAAAGATCTGGTTGATTTGGAAATGAGATCAATCAACTTGTTAGCGGGAACAACGATAGAATCAATGAACAAGGTGGACAAATTTTGATGTATTTGTAGAGCAGCTATGTGAAATATTGCAGATAGAGAAAAATGAACCCCCACTCTCGATCTCGACTAGTTTAGTGGTGCCAAAATTTCTGGAATTTTGGGAAAATCGTCCTTCGCGAATATCTCGATCATCATCAAAGTTACATAAAAATGAGTTTGACATTTTACAGGCACTCTTTTGAGTGAAATACACTGCTGTGTACAAAAATTTTTTAGCTCAGTGTATTGGACGCAGTTATATATATTTGTAGTCAATTATTGCATTCAATACCTTTTTTCAAAGAAAAACCTGAAATTTCCACAATTCCTTTCATTAGGTGCATGCCCATTAACGATTTATATTGTTTTATGACTAAAAACCACAGAATTTTAAAATCCTATCCAAGATCATGGTTAGTTCTATGGTAGAATATGGAGTGTCAGGAACTGATCGCACACGACTCCAATACTCGATATAGTAAATTTTCACTTGTTGTTCCAAAAAGGGTTAAGACAATTAGTCAGAGGAGCTACTCCTTCATTGGTCCCAGAATGTTCAACAGACTGCCTTTGAATCTAAGAATTACAAAAAATATCAAACAATTCAAAGCAAGTTTTAAGAGATGGATAAATAATATGAATAAAGATTATATCACTAGTTTAATTGATTTGAAAAATAATGCATAGATCACAACTCAAATCATAACACTCATAAAAATCATATCATAAACATAAACATAAATAAATGAAATTTGAATGGAATATATGACCTCCTTCAGCTCTCCCATGTGCCCATATTATTATTATTATTGTTGTTTTGTATGCCCTTCTGTTTCTGATAGTGTGTAAGTATTGTGTATAGTATTCATATGCATACAGACATTTTGAGAGTATATTACTTTGATTTGAAATAGTAAAAAAAACTAAACACTCACCACAGGTATATAAACCTTTGTGAGTACCTATTGGATCTTTATTGTGTGGAAAATTCGATGTTATTTTATAAACCAGAATTAAATTGAGACGGAGAGTGTTTGAACAATAGGTTATAATCATATGCAATAAAGATATATTATTATCGTGGGCTTATGCACTATCTCAGCTGTTAGCTGGATATAATTTACCTTTCCCAGATTTAGCAATCAAAGGGAATAGGATCGATTACAATACACTTGACATGGATTTCCTAACTATCCTACATGTATCAAGAATTACAGCTTTTTGCATTTCTATATAGGTATTCTTATGCAATTCTAATTTCTTAAGGCTATCATGCAAAGTTTTGGGTATTAAACCAGTCGAGGATATGATGACAGGAACAATATCTATTTTATCGAGGTGCCACATCTGCTTGATCTCAATAGCAAGGTCTGTGTATTTGGACTTTTTCTCCTGGAACTTGTTCAGCACGTTGTTATTATTCGGTATGGCGACATCCACCAGCATTGCTGTTCTGGCTCTCTTATCATACACCACTATGTCCGGCCTATTATTCGTCACCATTCTGTCAGTGATAACAGGCCTATCGTAGTATAATCTGATAGAGTCAATTTCCAATACGGGCGCCAACTGGCGCCCGTATTATTATTATTATATTCGGTTTAGACCATAGTAATTAACTGTGGTCTTAGAATTTGACACTTATGATTCCAGTTTCAGTATAGGTATTAATGTTTATTGAATATCGAAATAGCTGCTTGTTAGTTGTTCCAAATATTACATTCAAGAATTTGTTCACCTGAGCCTTTGGTTATTTCAAGATGTAAAATAGAAATCATAACTATGAAAATTATGAAAAGTTCAATATGATGGAATGTTATATTCTTAGTGGATATGATTCAGCTGCAACGGCCGAAACATATTCCAATCAGTATCCTGAAAGACACCAGCCGAATAAATCTATTTTTCGAAGAATGAAAGAGAATCTTATCAATAGTGGCTCATTCAGAAAATCAAGAAATTAATTAATTAGAAACGGCCAAACCTTCGATTTTGGGTAGACAAATAGAAGCAGAAACAGGAATTTCGAAACGTCGGGCGCTCGGCATTCTGAAGGAGAACAGTTTGAACCGTACAAAATGAGAGACTCCCAATTTTTGCAACTAGGGGATCCCCCTCGCCGATCAAATTTCGGCAATTGGTATCTAGACAATATCCACAAACGCCGAGATTTTTTCAGAGAAGTCATATGGGCAGATGAAGTCCGCATCACTAGCGATCTGATATTTTAATGAATATTTGTGGTCCGATGTAAACTCTCAACGCCATATTGATGTGCAGAATCAAGGAAGATATGGTTTCAATGTGTGGTGTGCACTGAAAGATAGTCGCGTTTTGGCGTTTTAATTTTTTTATGAAAATTTAAATGGAGCACGTTATGAGGAAATCATCAACCGTAAAATCATTGAAGGATTTCTAGATCAATTTCCATCAGCACAAGGATCAAATATTTTTTTCAACACGATGGTGCCCCTACCCACCAAAAAAGGGCCATCACTGATCTGTTGAATTTGAATTTTGAACATAATTATATAGGGACTAAAGGTCCTGTGAGATAGCCGCTTCGTTCCTCTGACTTGGCGCCACTAGATTTTTTTCTTTGGGGTCATGTTGCGGATTCACTCTACAAGAGGAACAGTAACAATTTAAAAGAGTTAAAACAGAATTTCAAGGAATGCCTTGCTTCTGTTCGCATTATTCATATTTACAATGCCTGCCGTAGTGTTTCTCGTCGATGTAATTTATGCATTGAAAACAATGGCAACACTTTTTAATATTTGCGATAAAGTAGTTTCCCCCATTTGTATCGTTAGGACCCTTTATTTCTGTTAAAGATTTTCGTATGTGTTTTTCGTTTCCGTCATAGCTGTTGTTTTTCATAATGATATATTTTTTTACCTTCATTACTTTCTAATCATTCTAATAGAATATTACCGAAGCAACATGCATGGACTCATGTTTCAAAAAAATTAATGTTCATCTGTTTTTCGATTTATGAAGAGTAGAAGTGATTGTCGAACTCTAAGACCACAGTTAATTACAAAGGTCTAAACCGAATCAAACCATAGAAATAACCATGATCTTAAAAAAGATCTTCAGAAACTGTGGTTATCAGTGATAGAACAATATGAATCGTTAATGGGCATGCACCTAATGAATGGAATTGGAATATTTCAGGTTTTTCTCTGAAAAAAGGTATTGTCTATAAGTGTCATATATTTCTGAAAAGGAAAAAATTGTTGCATCCAATAGAGGTAAAATTTTTCTAAGGTTTGTATTAAAAAAAAGCATGTTTGCATTAAAACTCGAAAACCGCAGAGCTGAAAAATTTTATTCACACAACACTGTATTATACTTAAAAAAGTGCCTGCAGAACGTCAAACTTATTCTTATGTAACTTCGATGATGATCGAGATATCCGCGATGGACCATTTTCACAAAATTCGAGAAATTTTTAATGAGTCCAGAACAGAAAGAGATATTAAAAAAATTTTGGTACCACTAAACTAGTCCCTAAAAATAAGATCGAGAGAGGAGGGTTCATTTTTCTCTATCTGCAATATTTCACATAGCTGCCGTACAAATACATCGAAATTTGCCCACCCTGTACAGAGTAAAACTTGGGAGTCTAGATGAACAAACAAATGCTTGACGGAACCAACCGTTTCCAAGGGAACTCCGTAGATCATATACATAAAACTAAGGGACCGTAATTCCTAGATAATTTAACATGTTTGCGCCTATAAATATTTATACTCAATCCAATTGTATCACACCATCTATTGAAAGAATTCAAATTCTGTTGGAGAATAGTCTGATCTTCGCTTGAAATCATCCACAGAGATCGAAAGTTTGCAGTCGCTAAAAACTTCCTTAATATAATTAATTAATGAGAGAAATAATATTGGACCTAGGTGGGTACCCTGGCCAACACCGGATGAAGTATCGAAGCATCAGAAGAACCATTGCACGTAACACACTGAGAACGATCAGAGAAAATATCACGCAAATATGATGAAAGAGGATCATGAATACCTTAAAGACGCTCTAACTTATATAATAAACCTGTAGTCTGAACCCTGTGCCTATATAAGTATACTCTAATTTCTATCTCAGCCGATTGTTGCCTCGAAAGAAAAAGCCGAATGGATGAAATCATTCCTGTGTTTAATTGTCATGAATCATAACCATCCAACAACTATTGAGTAAGAAATCGAATTCATACTTCAAACCTAATATTAAAAAACGAAATATTTGCAAAATGAAGATAGAAAGACTTTCCATATCATTTTTGACATAAGATGTTTAAAATGGCCTCCATTTCGAACGATACACAATGTTAACCTGTCTTCAAATGATCCTCTAACGTTATTTAGCATGTCTGTTGTTACCGATCGAAATGCTTGCCTCATCCTCTCTTTCATATCGTCAGCCGTGATTGGCGAAGTTCGAAATACAATTTCCTTCACATACCCCCAGGAGATGTAAAGCCGTCGGTCCTGTCTAACAGAGAAGTGTTGGACATAAAAGATCCTTTTCCTCGACACCAGAGGGGTTCGGCAAAATTCCCGGGTTCATGAGGTGACAGAATTCTCCGGCGTGTCATTGGCCGAAAGGCGGAAATAGAACACATTAAAGGAATAACAAACAAATAAAACAAACCCCATAGGAAAAAGTCAAGGCAAGTTAGATCAGGCGATCTTGCAAGCAAATTTCGGAAGAAGTGTTTCTATGAAATTCCACACATTGGCAATGAAATGTGCAGGAGCTCCGTTCTATTGGAACCACATTCGTTGCCTTACGTCGATCGTCACATCTGCTAACAATTCTTGTAGATGTTCACGAAGAAACCTCAACAATATATTTCCGTTTTAGTGCTCGCAAATATCATATCAATTCGTTCTTGTGTTAAATGAGTCCTCATTTTGAAATGTATATCAAATAGCAAAATTGCAACTCATTTTCAACAGAACACGAGTTCATGTCAAACTGACTTGCTATTTCAGCTAATTCCTCAATGTTTTTACATGAAAAAGGACAACTCATAAATGATGCTATATTTGCCAATTCACTGCAATCATTAAAACGCATTTCGAATTGTCCCAGAATATTTGATGATTCAGCATCATATGTATCATAATCCTTGCTTTCAAAGACGGAAAATGTTTCAGATCCTTTCTTGTCATTTGATCTATCATAAGTTGCAATATACTTTTGAATGCGTTTACTACGTTAATCATCTCAATAATAGTTTTCCCTTACCTTGAAGCTCCAAGATAATGGTGTTTAAGTGCATTGTGATGTCAGTCAAATATGTCAAATCAGTCAGCCATGATTCGTTTTTCAACCACCTGACGTCTGTCTGCAACTTAAAAAGCCTCCGTTGCAAGCTACATGCAAGGATGGAATTCACAATTTTTGTTGCAATGGGCATAATTTCCTCCGTGTTTAAAACTTTTGAACACAAAACTTGTTGATGTATGGAATGGAATGAAAAAAATGAAGGGAAATTTTCATTAGCTCGACATAATGCCACAAAAAATGCCATGTTTTTGTTTTCATTGTTCGTGCTCTATCGGTTGTAATGGACACTAATTTATATATTGGAAGCTTGTAGTTTTTACAAAATTGAAAAAAACTTTAAATATATTCCCCTTCAGAGGAATGATTGTCAAAAATTCTTCCTTAGCCAACATGTCATTGAATACCATCCTAATAAAGAACACAGCTGGGCAGTGTCTGTCATATCGGTGGATTCTTCGAACTGTAAAGAAAAGTATGTACATTTCATGATATCATGTTTTAGTTTATCTGCCATGTCCTGACTCATGACTTCAATACGCCTTGTGACATTCAGACGAGATAACTGAAGTTTGCTAATAGCAGACATCATTTCTGTATTATTTTTAAAATCTCCAAATAAAGTCTCACCCGCATCAATAAATGTTTCCTTCACAACCGATCCATCTTCGAATGGTTCTTGTGTTGCACCTATAATATGAGATATTTTAAATGACGCAATCGTAGCAGCTTTTGATTGTTTGGATGGTCTTGTGAACATGGTTTCTGTTCTTTTTCAAACATGATATCAAATCACGTACTTTTCGTTTTCTTAATTCACTCTGTGGCGGAAAATCCCTTTCATAGATTTTATGATTTTATTTTGCCTGTCTAAGTTACCACGCTTAGGTATTGCAACTGACGCACGACAAATAAAATAAACGCACTTATCCTTCACCATACAAAAGAAAAATTTTTCCTCCCAATCGTTATCAAAATGATACGTTTTAGATTTCTTCGCTTAACTCATTTAGTACTATTTAATAATAATTTTTAGAAAAGCGGCAAGAATAAAAAGGGGCCTTTTCTTTGACAAGTACTGTGCGTTCCTTTGATAAAACCGCCTTTTGCCGCTAGCAGAGTGTTATTTTATTTACGTAATAAATTTCTTTAGTTTAGTCACCTACTTATTAAAAATTTTTTTCCTTTCGAAATTTACTCAAAAAGCACCCTAATTTAGACGATATAATTAAATCTAATAATTATGATGTATACAATAATTTTGAACGACTGTCGAAGATATATTTGAGAATTCAGTATTTATAAAATAAAACTTTTTCTCTTCCTTTCTTTTTTTGATTGAAAATACAATTTGGAGTTGAAAACAGAATCTGTTTAGGCACTAAAACTAGGATTATATGGTGTATATTATTTATGCTATATATAGGAAGATAATACGTTTACTGATAATAATTTTATTCTCAATAAGATGATGGCTAAATAGTGTCTGCTACACTAAGGCCAGTGAAATAATAAAAAATAAAAGAAAATATTATTTTGTTGCCGGTTATATTTTGTTAAGAATATCCTGTCATTGATACATTTATTAAAGGTCCTTCATACTTCAAAAGTTAATTTGAATGTTAATTGAGAAGGGGCGCAAAATTTTCGCTCACAGGCTCGCTGTTATGTTAGTACACCACTGGCTCAAATATACCAGGACCCTTATCAAGTTTTTGATGTCACTAATGAAACTAGACCCGACTCTATTTCGAATGAGAACTTACATTTACTATTGTGTTTCAATTAAAACCTATGTATGTATTCGAATAAGTTTATCGATTAAAAGTTAATTAAGTCATTAACCTGAGCCTTATTAATGGAATATCGAACACGCACATGTACTAATGAAACAATGCTGAATCGCCTACAGTTATATCGCAAAATAAACAATCAATACATTATTGGCCACTCAAATAGCTCTCTAGTCTCTATACATTGTATAAGATTTATAGTTCCCAGTATGGCAATTCACAAACAAGGAAATTCAAATTAAACAACACATTTTCCGAGGTATATTTCTCTCTAAAATGAACAACTTTCTTCTAAGTATACTATCTACCTATCTTCGTAGAACCTTCAGACGAAATAATATGTGAAGTTTCAATTTTAATTAACTGAAAGCTTTGGAAAAACAACAATCTATTGGAGAAATTACTGACAACGTTACCGTAGATTAATTACACTGCTTTTCGGAATTAAAAATTCCAGCTGAGATATAACGTTTAATTATCTTTCAGATGTACCATTGCCAGTTCTCACTCTCGGATCAAACTTGAATCCAGACGATATTGAAGAGGGGGATGATGTGTACTTTGAATGCAAAGTGAACGCAAATCCTTGGGCATATAAGGTTCTTTGGAGGCATAACGTAAGTAGAATTATAGCAATGTTAACAGAAAGTTCTAAGTTTGTAGCATAACCCATTACTAAACGAAACACAGAAATTACATTTCCATCTCACTGACTTCATAACTGTTACGAGCGTGTGAGTATGAGCATGCAAATTCGAATATACCCCAGTTTGTTGCTGTCATATTTCAGTCAGTACCTCTTCATTAAAGCACTAGTTAAATCTTTAACGATTATTATTCTTTCTCTGGAAGTTGAAATTATTTTTATCTACAAGGTGATTCAAGAGTTTCCTCTTCTGGAAAAATGGTTTATAATTCAAAAATGCAAGTTTATATTATAATTCGAGAACCATTCATAGAAAAAGAAATTCGAATTGGTCTCTTCATTCTAATTTTAAAAAATGGCCCTAGACTTTTAAAATTGTTTTCACCTAACTGTAATAGCAAACGAAATACCCGAAAATCGAGAAATTTTGAATAACTCGTCAACAAATAAAGATAGCTGCCATCTATTTTAACCTATCAATTTTCCTCGACTTTTTTAGTTGCTGTGGTGAATATCGTAAATGAGACGCCCTGTACATTGATTTTTTTTCAATTATGATCGCGATCTGTTTTCACCAATCAATTCTCCTCGAAAATCGAGGAAGGAAATGGAGAGAGGGTCATTTTTGTCTATTTTTAGTATTCACATAGCAGACGTAGTAGAATATCGAAATAGAACAGCCTGTACCTAGATATTTTAACAGAAAGAATGTTTTCGCACTAAACAGGTGGCCCACGAATCACTGAAAGTAGCATAATGCCAAGAAAACGACAGGTTTTGAAATTTTTTTCTCGCAATATAATGAACTTCTGTTACGGTCACAATTAAAAAATAATTTTGTATATGGGTGTTCCGTTTCTGAGGAACAAATCCTCATGTTTTTTAATAGAACACCCTATATATTTTGATGATTTTACCTTTGTGAGATCAAATGAAGGTGACATTGTTCGATATTCCTAATATATATATATATATATATATATATATATATATATATATATATATATATATATATATATATATATATATATATATATATATTTACAATAATAATATAGTTTATTCAGATTTGGAGAATGTATAACAAATAATATGAATTTCTTACCTAATAACTATTATAAGTCTGAATAAACGTTTAAAAGAGGATTTACAAAAATTCGAATAATTGTATTTACAATGAATGCTTATATCTATGATTTTGGTGTGTGTCAGAAAAAGCACAAGTGTGAGCTCCGAAATGTAACAGGGCCACTTCGTTGTAACCATACTATCTTGTATATGATACAATAAACAAGTGAAAAAACCTGAGGAAAAACTCGTTTCCCAAAATGTCGCTATTGCACTAGAAATAGCTTGTCCGCTTATGTTGTGTTAGTGTCGTGTGTACAAAAAGAGTACCAAAGATTTTTCTGCTTAGCCGCTTCATTCTCTCTTGCATTCCATGATTTCCAAACGAAGACAAGGGTGAAAGAAAGGGGGTTTGGGACAGGAATCTGTAACAATGGAAAAAAGAAAACCAGCAGAAAAATATTTCAACAATCATACCTCTAATATGTCTAAACAAATCTGAGAAAAGATTTTACATAGCAATCGAGGTCATGACAGGACTAAGGAGATAATAAAAAAAAATACATAACCTGCTATATTTCCTCAAATTCCATCTCTGTTTGACCGAGAGGGCCCCGATGGCCAGGTTCAGTCTTCCAAGTGATGCCGATTATGATCTATAGATGTTTTAGAATCATTATGGACCCAATAATCTGGGTTGACATCGCCCATATATTATTTCTTCGTTGAACTTGTTTAATATTAAGAAAAATTTGCGAAAAAATTTTGACAGTCGTTCGAAAAATATGACATTTGTCATATATATATATATATATATATATATATATATATATATATATATATATATATATATATATATATATATATATATATATATATATATATATATATATATATATGATTATATATGATATTTCGAAAAATTAAAAATGAGGCTTGAAGAAAGGCGGAATCGGAAATTTCGTACTGTGCACTTGTATCAATTTCAGAGTTTCCCAACAATGGTTACTCAGAAATGGAGTATTAGTAACATAATTTTTGCAAAATCACAATCGGAAAGTCACAGCGAGAGAAGAAAAATAAATTTCAAAAAGTCGTCAAATTTCGAAAAACTCAAATATTTCGTAAACAAGCCTATATATATATATATATATATATATATATATATATATATATATATATATATATATATATATTCCTATATACTCTGTAATGATCAGTTATTTTTACACCTATCGAACGATACCCATGTTCTCTATACCTATCTATAACGGTTTCCGAGATTTCACGAATTTTCGATGCCTTGTATTTCAATATTCATCTCGAAATGTTTTCCTTCGTTTTTGAAGAGGGATGCATGTCACTTGAGAAAACAAAACAGTAGTTGGTACGATGTTCTACTCAAAACACCATTTTCAAGTCAATAAGTCGAAAATGATCGGTCTGCATGGACCGATGTGAAGGCGATGAAAATGAATATTTTATGGAATTCAGTTTTAGAGAATGTGGTCGTAGCAGTTGAAAATTGTTCAATTCGAGCCTATTTCTAATTTTCCACCTTGTGAACTATTCATCTTTTCCGGTGATAGGTATTCATAACATTTTTTTTTTCTTTTTTGCTCATATAACTATTTTTTGATAAACGTAGATTATTTTAATGGAAATAAATATGTTTTGAATGAGTAAAATGTTTGACAATAGAGAATATTACTACAAATCACGTAAAAGAAAAAGATTGCATGAATAATTGAAGCAATACATAGAAATGTTACGAAAGATGTTCAAAATGGCCTCCATTCTGCTCTATGCATAAATGTATTCTCCTTTCTGTGAACCCTTACTGTGAAAACTGTGGTCATTCTTGAATTGTATGTTCTTGAATTCATTAGTGTTAGAAGAAGGAAGAAAGCCTTTAGAAAATGGAGTATTCTCGGGAAGAACGAGTCGATATGATTCTGACCATTGGAGAAGCTATGGAAAACTGTTTGTTAGCTGAAAGACTACTCTGCAAAATATCCGGACCGAAGACATCCGAGAAAAGAAATATTCGAAAAATGGCTACGACAATTTCGAGCCACTGGTAGTGTGTCCGATGAAAAACACCACCGACAAAAACCAATTGTTGGAAATGAAGAAAATGAACTTTCTGTTCTAGCGTCTGTGATAGAACAACCAAGTACAAGTCAACGGAACATTGCTCAAGAAATAGGTCGCAGTAGACAAAGTGTGGGAAGAATATTGAAAAATCATGGTTTTCATGCATATCACGTTGGAACCCATCAAGTATTGTAACAAAGGGATCATGAACGACGACTCGAATTTTGTATGTGGGTGTTAGAAATGGTCGCAGAAAATGAGGATTTCTCGAATTCAATTCTATTTTCTAATGAAAGTACATTCCAGAATAATGCTTTAGTGAACAGACAATTAACATCATTACTATGACACTAATCCAGATATTTTGATGTTCGATGGAAACCTGAATGGACAGATGTACCTCAATTTTCTGGTCAACGATTTACCAGAGCTGTTGGAAAATGTCCCACTTGACATGAGACAACGAATGTGGTTCGAACAGAATGGAGCCCCTGCGCACTACCACCAAGAAATGAAAGATCATATGAATGAGAATTGTCCAGAAAAATGGATTGGAAGAGGAGAACCCTGGTATTGGCCAGCGAGATCGCCAGGTTTAACGTCCCTCGACTTCTTCCTATGGGGACATGTTAAGTAGTTTATTCATAGAGCACAACGGAGGCCATTTTGAACATCTTTCTTTTTCTTTTCAATTATTCATGCAATCATTTCTTTTCCGTAATTTGTTGTCTTATTCTCCATTGTCAATCATTTTCACTAATTCAAAGCATATTTTTTCCATTAAAATAATCTGTTTCTCGAGAAATAGTTATATAAGCAAAAAAGAAATAAATTTGAAAAGAAATGTTATGAATACCGTCACAGGAAAGGGTAAATAGTTTACACGGAGGAAAATAAGAAATAGGCTCGAATTAAATAATTTTCAACTTCTCCAAACACTGTTTTTTTTTTAATAAAATCTATAAAAAACTCATTTTCATCGCCTTCGCATCGGTCCATGCAGGGATTTTTTTATCATTTTCGACTTATAGACTTAAAACTGGTGTTTTGGGTAGCACATCGTACAAACTCCTGTTTTGTCTTATCAAGTGACCTGCATCCCTCTTCTAAAACGAAGGAAAACATTTCGAGATGAATATTGAGATACAAAGTATCGGAAAATTCGAAAAATCTCGGAAACCGTTAAAGATAGGTATAAAGAACATGGGTATCGTTCGATAGGTATAAAAATAACCGATCATTCTAGAGTATAAGATACAGGGTGTGTTATTTGAAAAAATTGAACAAATCAGGCTTGAAGAAAGGCGGAATCGGAAATTTTGTACTGAGCACAAGGGTGGAGCGAAAATTTATGAAATTTAAAAAAAATCTTTTTTTTGAACGGCATAGCGATGAGAAGTTGCCTTGTTATTTTCAAAACAAACATAGAAAGTATCACACAATTATCTTAACGTTCTGAGGTGCCCCAGCATGGATGAAAAACAAACGAAAAACATTTTTATGTTTTAATTATTTATTACAAGAAATATCCAGAAACATTAGAAATACAGTTTAAATATTAAATTGATTCTTTGTGTTGAAACTAGGCATACGTTGACGAGTAATCTTGCTCTAATAATGCTTCTGTCACCAACTTAATGCAGCGCTCCACGGCTTGGGCGTGGCATGGAAAATCTTTAATGTCCTGACATGTGCCGAGACCATTTTTTACAATTTCCTTCAAGGTTTCATCAGACAAATTTGAAGTTACAGGTGGCTCAGTTATGCCACAGTCACGCCACAGTCACGCCACAAAATAATGTCAGTATAGTCTTTAGCATCGAAATTGAACACCGGTACCTTGAATTTTCGAAGTCCTCGAATATTCTGTGATCTTGCTTTTATAATTCTTCGATATGCCAGATCTCGGATAACCTCTCTGTCATCGCCAAGCATGGCAATGATGATATTTTCTGAATGACCGAAATATCGGTCATTCATTGACATATCATTGACAAAGTAATCCCGTTGGATTAGTTCATATCGGAGTTCAAATAGCGACTAAGATTAATAGTTTGCCAAATATGCTTAGCCCCGTCGATGCACGAGGAATTACATTTTATTGTAAACCACATCGGTCCATAAACTTTCATTACGTACGTGGCTAATACCACTAATTGTTCTTCAGGGTCAGTTTTTGTCGCATACAACGTTAGAATTCGATTAGTTGTTGTTAGCCACCTAGAATGGTTAAGGAGTCCAGGTTCTATATAAGCTAAATCAGAAGTAAATATACCAGTACTGATAGCGGTCATAATATCGTATAGATACTTTTGGTCGGTACTCAGCTCTGTCCTAGTAATTTTAGGTAATATTGTGGGTATAACGGAGAATGCGACTATCGGCATTGTTTGACAACTTTGTAATTGAGATCCAATGGCACCTGAAAAGCATTTCGGCCCTGTAGTTTTTTCATCTAACTCTAATAACGAAAGTCGCAGTGGTAATTCATTAGAATACAACTGGCAGATAAACCACTGTAATGGTCTGTTTAGCTCTTCTTCCATCAGACGAATAACGCCACCTTTAAAACCTGTGTTGACTACTGTTCCATCGCAGCCAAAAACAGCTATTTCACTCAGCTTTACTGAATTAGATTTTAAGTAAGATATTAAAGTGTCTTTAATACCTTTTGCAGTCCCCGACTCATAAGTGACATGCCCGAAATAGTTGCTTCCTGGTTCGAATAAAATGAAATAATGATCTTCTATCTGTCGTTTTCTGTAAAATTTCCCTTCTTTCTCAATACGAACCAAAGTCTTATCCTTCCTGCCATCAAAATATAAACCGAGAAGCATTTTATTGCAGTCTGTTTCTTGTAAAGTTAATCTGACCTTAGTTCTCTCACGGCGCAACTTTGAACGATCAATGACACGACTTGGATCGTTTGGGGAAATAATACCAACATCTTTCGAGACAGTAGAAGCTATAATAGCAGCGGCTCTATCGGATATTCCAGTACGATCACAGGCAAGGGCTAATGATGGTAAGTTTAACCTCTTTTTTACTGAGGTGGTGAACCTTTTAGTTTGACCTGTTCTGAGTTTTCATGGTAAGGAGTAGAAGATACTACGGGTGAGCTAGCGCATGAACTGCTGCTTTCGATTGAAGAATCATCGGTCAAAGAACGGGAACAACAAGGTTTGTCAAAATAGTTTACCTCTCTGTTCCGCGATAAACTTTTTTCTTTTCTTTCTTGTTTCTTCTTGTTTTTCATTGTTGCAATCACATCGATACCGCCTATCATCATTTTTCTGTCTGTTCATTGGTCAATTAAGAAACTTGCTTCCTCTTTGGGAACACGACTACCTTTTACACAGTTATAATCACATATAACTTTGCATTTGCAACTGCTAATATCAAACAGTCTATGGGACTCTGATGTAAATGTATTAATCTTTTCTTGGTATTTAACATTAGTTTGACGGCCAAGATATGGTTTCATTAAGCTTCTTTATTTGTCGTGGTAGGCACGAATCAGTTGTAAAACTCTTTTTACACTCACAGTAGGCAGTGACGATTTTTGCCATATTTTTATAACTTCGTGAGCTAATCTTTCAGATATTTCATGGACTGTTGGCTCTTTTATTGTTTTATCAGGCTTCAACTCATGTTTTATGAACTGATAATTCTTCATAATATCGTTATAAGTTGGTAATTGCGATGCTGGTAACTTTTGCGACAGGACAGCTCGTTGTTTTTCGTGTTTTAACTTAAGACATATTTCTGCAAACAACACAAAAAATAAATACTCTAATATTACAGTCAGGAATTAAACTACAAGCATAAAATATGAAAATCACTTCTTACAATATATGTCACAATCCCAGTTAAAGATAAGCTAATACAATTTGATGCCTCAAATAAGTGAACGGCAAACAGATGAACTGCTGTAATCGCGCGAAATTACTAAATGTCACTCCATCGGTGTTTGGGTATATGAAGGCGCGGGAAGGGGTATTTCGCCGAAATACCCTTCCCCCGCGTCCCGCTACCTTAGAGTCTCAACACGCATGTTTTTACCGGTAATAACTGTCGCTCAGGAGTTTTATAAAATGTTTGCGATGTTTTGAAAAATTTTGGCCTAAATTTTTCAGACGATGGGGGCACCTTGAAACATAGCATAAGCCAACTGATTTTTTTTGTGCTTAATGTTGACCTAAAATAACAGCTTTTTACAGGTATACCGAAGCGATAAAACATAAAAATGAAATCGCTCCACCCTACTAAGCACCCTGTATCAATTTCAGTGTTTCCCAACGATGGTTACTCAGAAATGGAGTATTAGTAACATAATTTTTGCAAAATCACAATCGGAAAGTCACAACGAGAGAAAAAAAAGTCATCGAATTTCGAAAAATCTCAAATATTTCGAAAACCATTGAACTTAGGTATAGGAAATATCGAACAAAGTTACCTTCATTTGTTCTCACAGAGCTGAAATCATCAAAAGATATACAGTGTTCTATTTAAAAAATGAAACTTTGAGTTGTCCCTGAGGAACGGAACACCCTGTATATACAAAATTATTTTTTAATTATGACCGTAACAGAAGTTCATTATATTGCGAGAAAAAATTTCAAAATCCGTCGCTTTCTTGGCATTTTACTACTTCCAGTGACTCGTGTCACCCTGTATAGTTTGCTATAGCTTAGCATCCCATAAATTTCAAATCTCAAAATTTCATATTTATTGGAGAATCATCTTTGCAGGGCAAAACTATGCAACACAACCTGAAAGGAGGGGTAATCATGAGTAGTAGCGATCTAGCACTTCAAGGTATCACAAAAAGTCAGATGGGCAACTATTCTTGTGTTGCATCTAATGTAGAGGGAGATGGTGAAAGCAATATTGTTAATTTGAAGATCATGTGTAAGTTTACTTCCATTTCTATATGTTTTGATCTGATTCGTCAGATTTATTTTTCAATATGATTGTACCATTTTGACTTCATCAATTTATTATCTCTTCCAGACAAACCAATTTGCCATAATGACCAAAAACGAATTTATGGGGTTGCTAGACATGAAACTACCAAAGTTCTTTGTGAGGTCGAATCTTATCCTCCACCAGATAGTTTCAAGTGGGCCTTCAACAACTCAGCTGAAACCATCGATGTTCCACAGACCAGATATCACTCAGAGACTCACAGATTTTCATCCACCTTAACGTATACACCCATTAGTGAACTAGATTATGGTAAGCTATTCAACTAATATACACTCGAAATGTTATTTTTGAGAATTTGTTTTAGGTACCGTAATGTGTTGGGCAAGTAATCTTGCCGGAAGACAATCAGAACCCTGCGTCTTCCACATAGTAACAGCTGGAAAACCTGACCCTCCGTTCAATTGCACAATTTCTAACGCAACGAGTGAGTCTCTATCAGTGAATTGCATCGAAGGTTTCGACGGAGGCCTCCCACAGTATTCCATTTTGGAAGTGTACGATCAACTGACTGATGTTTTACAAGCCAATATTTCAGATAGGTTTCCCACATTTGGCGTTGATGGTCTGGCGGCTGGTAAATTGTTGAAAATCGTAATATATGCATCAAATGCCAAAGGGAAGAGTGAACCAGTTGTTTTGGAAGGATACACGCTCAGTGCAGCTGAGAAGCAAACAGGTAAAACTGTGCAAATTGAAAAAGTTGGAAATACCACAATCACACTTATATCTAATAGTTCTTCTGTATTATCTTAATAAATACATTTATGATAATGTTCGGATTGATAGGGAAATTATTTCCGTTAAAAAATTAATTGAATACTTGCATACACTACACTAACTATACACGAATATAACTATAATATATAAATATAATTACAATTACTAATAAAGGGTTTAATTGATAGCGTTTAGACTATCTAACATTTTGAGTTGTAAGGTTTTATTATCACTAATTGGGAACAAATTGATGGGAAACCATATAATATTCATATTATATAATGTATGTATAATCTGTATATATGATTTAATTGTTATAATAAAATGAAATACTAAAAGCTCTTTCCACTAATAATCAATGCTTCTCTATACAAGAACTGGTTTAAATACTATTACTTTGGGGTTAACCATCCAGTAGTATCCGTAGTAGTACGACAAACTTGAAATTCGGCAGGTAGATTACTTATAGGCAGTATGTATCTGCTTCCGATTTTTGGAATTGAAATTATGTAAAATGTTTTATCTAATTGGTCCAATTCGTTTTTATTGAGATAGTATGATTCTTTAAGATAAAAATTAGTGCAAATTAATTTCTCTACAATTATCTGTCAAGATGTGACAGCGCTATTTTTGGAAATTACTTTCAAGTTCTTAGAAATACAACAGAAAAAGAATCGATTTTTGATAATTTTTTTCCGATATGTTTCGAAAAGTAAAACACCGATCAATATAAATTTAGGAATTAATTCATAGATCTTTATAGCATCTGCTACCTCATGGTGTAACGTTTTTTCGTCGAACTTTAGTTTTACTTTCATTTACGCAAAATACTCAAAATATACGAATTTTTTATAATGAAAGACTACGGAGATCCACTAGAATTCTCGTAAATTTCTCCCAGGCTCTCCCTCTTTCTGCTCAGAATTTTGGGAATTATGCATTGATCGTTACCTATTGCACTGTTGAATGTTACTCTGTTACCTGTTAAGATGAATAACTTTTCCAGTAATACATAGTTGCAAATTTTTTATTCAACATTATGGACGAATGGTATACATTGTAGAAGAACCCTAAATTTTTGTCTTCAGTAACACTCTCTAACAGCAACCACAATTGTCTAAAAAAAACAAGATGTCTTGCATTACATTAAAGATGTTCAAACCACAATTCTTTCGAAAGAATGACGTATAAGCTGTACTGAAATTCCTCAAATTTCAGTATTTTGTGGAAATCATCATTTCATTTGAAACAAAACTATCGATAAACTGATTTCAATATTCTCTAAATATTCCTAATTATTAATTCAGATAAAGAAAAAATTAAATAAATTGCAAGCTGCGTATTTTATATTTTGAGTAACTTTCAACACCAGGATTATTTTTTGATAACCAAACCTCACAAAAAACCCTGAGTGAACAAGATACAAGATAAAGAAGAACAATATACCTCCTGAAGATATGGGATGCGTGGACAATTGTTGCGTTCTCCTGGATATATCAAGTATCAAAAATGGACTCATTACAAAAAAAATACAGCACACAACACACAACACAAAGATGCCATAAGTATCTTTAAAATTGTAGATTTTGGTGGCCTATATTAAGTAGGACATTTCTATTTTTGTTGCAGTATTATCACTTGGTGTTCAAAATCAACTGGAAATAGTACCTGTATTAGGAATACTAGTTGGATTTGTTCTTATGATGTTCATCCTAACAATAGCAACAATAGTATACATCAAAATAAGAGGATACAGGAAAAGAAGGAAATCTCCGAGAGGTCTCCATAGACCTGCATTTTTAGCAGTCAGTTCCAAAACAAATATCGTTACAGAAAGGAGAACCGAAAACGATGATTTCTTTGAAAAGGACGAGAAAAATCCAGATCTTATTCCTACTTATAGAGGTAAGTTTTTCTAATCAAAACGAGTTTATTCGTACTAAATTGAAGAAAGAATTCAGAGATATTAATATTATTATCCCAAATGGTATTCATTAAGTAAAAATTCATTAAGAAAATGTGTCAACTTTGAAAGTTACTAATAAACTTGATATTCACGATTAATTTAAAATAGAAAGAAGAGGCCCCAAAGAAAAAACTGTAGGAATCAAATGAGCTTATTTCTAAATACTATTTTGTTTGGGCATAGGATGTCTCGTAACAGAAGATTTTAATATAAGTATGATTTTTTACTTGATGTAGATCCATGATATAAATGAGATCCAAAGCACTTGACCTATATGTCGAGTGTTCCGTGAAAAACGTAACAGAAGATTTTAATGAATCGTTAAGTAACATCTCTGGCCGAATACAATTGAAGATTACAGAATAATCTTCATAATAACCGATATGATTCGCAATTATTATTTTCATGGAGAATTAATAAGTATGGAAGACGAAAATCAAGTGAATACAGACATAATGCAAGTTTATTTTTAATTGTGCTCGAGCATTTCAACTCTATTG
The DNA here is from genome assembly GCA_013387265.2 of Cryptolaemus montrouzieri. Classification (NCBI taxonomy): domain Eukaryota; kingdom Metazoa; phylum Arthropoda; class Insecta; order Coleoptera; family Coccinellidae; genus Cryptolaemus; species Cryptolaemus montrouzieri. The sequence continues at coordinate 30,454,407 of JABFTP020000185.1, read as the reverse complement.
GGAACGATTTCTAGATCGTAATGAACAATACACGAAAAAACTTAAGAAAGTAGAGACATCTATTTCAATAAACTGAAAACATCGAAATAAAAAACTCAACTTATATCAAAAAATGTTGAATACACAATTGAGATCTCCTGAATACGGCACGTATTGCATTCAGAACCGCATCTGGAGAGGCATTTCTTATTCTCTCTTTCAACAAGTTAATTTTCTGATGTACGAGGTCTGGCTAATAAATAACTATACTAGAGGGCACCCTAGAGTAGTGGGGAAAAAACGAACAGTGCGTTGGGTATCTAGATATCTTGTCTATGCACATACCAAAACACGTTTTCGTTCTTATTATAGTATTTGTGCAGAATTATCTAAGGTCAATCCCCACAAAGGTATTTCGATTTTTCGGATTCTGGGAATCGCTTGAACGCCCATCTTTTGAGGAGATGTGAACCCGTCGGTCCTGTCTAACAGATATGTGTTGGACATTAAAGATCCCTTTCCACGACACGAGAGGGTGTAACCTACCCAATTACTAAAAGCATGTAAATTAATAATATTTTTTAATTTTTTTTTTAATTAGAAAAGGTTCACATTCTGTGGTACCCTGCCCAGTCGTTTCAGATGGGTCGTGGATTTTAGTTCCCTTCAAGTATCCAATGTTGACAGTTCCTCTCCAATAAAATGAACAAATTTATTTAAAATCATCTATTCAATAAATATTTAAGCTTCACAAAATTTAACAAATGGACTTTTCTTCATAGTGATGTACTAGCACATAGAATGGATAGTATCTCAGCAGGTTGGTGGCTATCCAAGGAAAATATTGATCTCCTCTAAAAATAATTGAGGTTGGTGGCTATCCAAGAAAAAGATTGATCTCCTCTAAAATTCATGGAGGTTGATATCTATCCAAGAAAGAGATTGATCTCCTGTAAAAATGACTGAGATTGGTGGCTTTCCAACGAAATGATTGAACTCCTTTGTCCTGCCCAAAATAGAGGTGTTGAATTTGTCCTCTTCAAAAAAAATATGGCCGGTGCTCTGTTCTCTCCGAAAAAACATGGTTGATGTTTTGTCCTTTCCAAAAAAAAATATAGCTGGTATTTTGTCCTCTACAAGAAATATGGCCCTTGTTTTGTCCTCTCCAAAAAAAATATGGCTGGTGTTTTGACTTCTCCAAAAAACTGTGAAAGTTTTCATATATCACCATATGCTCATACAAGTGACCTTTACTCTACTTTTATTTGAATTTTGAATGATTTTAATGAATGATGAATATATAGATATACATATAATAAGAAAATAGAATGGTGATTGAACACACCAGACTTTCAAATCAATTATAAAAAGAAAATCTAGATATCATAATAAAAAAAATATCACTCATTTTCTAGGCCATTCAAATAAAGCCAGAGAGAGGTGAGCAAGTAATGAATGAAGTTAATAAGCAAAAGAAATATAAGATGCATATGAAACAAATAAAAAATAATAAAAAAGCGATGTTGGGTAATGCTGAAAGGAAATGAACAAAGCATTAAAATATTCTTACATGAAAATTAAGAATTGAGAACGTAGAAACCATAGATCCCTGCTGTAAGTAAATGTGACCTAAAGAGATTATTTGATTATCGAGGATGGATATTCAAAAATCTATGCACATGTTGAGAATATGTACAATTTAATTCAAAGATGAAAATTGAAAATAATTACTTAGTTGTGCGAGGGATCTAAGTATTAATTCAATACTATACAATAATAAAAGTAAAATAAAAGTATAAAGCGGATGATAATGGATTATTACTTACCCTTTACCTTTAAAGGGTTAATAAACAATTCACAAATTATTATGATTAATTAATTTCGAGTGTTTTCAACGAAGTCTTCAAAGGAAACGAATGAACTCCGGTGTTCTCTTAGTTGTCATTCTTCGATAGTTGCTGATGGTAGAGGGGATTATTCACGGAATGAATGGTCATAGAATCGAAGTGACTTGCACTGTGTTAAACTTACACCGTGTTAATCCAAAGGTTATTCAGTTAAAGTAGTAGCGGCCACTAAGCACGCTACTAGGGGTTCGGCAAAATTCCTGGGTTAGTAAGGTGAATTCCCCAGGCGTGTTATTATCCAAAAGGCAGAAACAGAGCACGTTAAAGGATCAAAAGAAAAAAAAGACAATTAATTTTGTTTCTACCTTTGATTGAAACAGATATCTCCACTCAATTTTTTGTCAAGTCTGAAAATTTGCAGAGCTCTGTTTCATCACCTAAAAATCCTTCCGATAGAGTCGAAATGATCCAGCACTATTTCTGTTGGATTGAAAATAGGTTTGTATCATGTGAATTCACTTGATTTTTGTCTTCCATAGCTATTAATTTTCCGTGGAAAGGACTCCGTACGAAACAATAACAAGAATTAGCAGGTAGGTTTCCACCTTCCACACACTCTTTTTAAACACTCTTCATTCTCGCAGTTCTCTCTGCAATTATTTCTCAATCTTCTTGCACTCTTATCCCCTCATCCATTACTCTGTCATAATTACTCGTTAATAATTACGAATGACTTCCATTAAAATACTACGAAGATTGCTCTGTGATTTTGAATGGTATTTCGCCACATATCTAATTTGTCAAAATTTCTCGTTAATGATTACGAATGCAAATTTTATGAAGAATACACTGTGATTTTAATGATATTCCGCTTCAGAGCGTACTTCATGATTCATTAGAACCCACGTTTCTTTTTAAGTATTTTTAAACAGAATACGAAATTATGTGAGTTATCCGAACTGAAATAATGACCAATACATTTTCAAGGTCAGAAAAATTTTATCACTAATTCAAACAGTCACCCATTCTACGAATTGGATGTATGAGTTTTCTTCGGCAATTTTCCGACAAGCTATTGTCTCAGAAAATACATTATTTTGAATGATACTTATTTCACAGAAGCAAGTATTGAAAAAACATGAGGTGACCTTGTGAAGAACCCTAGTGAAGGTCAATTTCTGGTATTTCCGATCAGTGACTATGGTTAAGAATATTCAATTCAATTCGGTTTTTGTTTCACTAAATTCGATAAACACTTGAAAAAGCTATATCTTGGGGCGTTTTTGTCAAAAACTGAAATAACAACCAAAACACTTTCAAGGTCAGAAAGATTTCAGCACTAACTCAAACAGTAACCCATTATACGAATTAGAAATGTGAGTTTTCTTCCGAAATTGAAATTTTTCGGTAACTATTTTCTCAGAAAATACATTATTTCAAATGATACTTATTTCGCACAAGCAAGTATCACAAAAATGAGGTTACCATTTGAAGAATCCTAGTGAAGGTCAATTTCTGGTTTTTCCGGAAGTGGTAGATCAGTGACAATGTTTCAGACTGTTAAAATATCATTCAAAATTTAATTCGGTTTTTGTTTCATTAAGATCAATCAATAATTGAAGAAGCTATAGCTTGGGGCGTTTTTCACGAAAACTGTTTTCTCTTAATTCGTCATTCTCACATCTTCGTACCTTTTTCTCATTCAAATTGCGCCGATAGATAGTCTTTTATCGTCAATATGCACTATCTATCTGGATTACGGACAAAAATCACTATAAAAACTATAGTTTTTTCACTTGCTTTTTTTTATGCGCGCTTCCAAGGAATAGGTGAACCTGTTACACCCCATGAGTGGGCGCCTAGGAAGAATTGAGGTGTCTGGTTACTCACTTCTTGAAGAGGGCCAAATTGTAGGATTTCAGGACGACGTTGGACGGAAGCGAGTTCCACAGCTCACCGGCCCTGTAAACGAAGGAATTCTATCAGATAGAGGTTCGAGGGGTCGTCAAGTGTAATGTAAATAAGGCAAGAATTCTAATCGCCATATGATGAGCACTTCTTGCCCGCCAGCCTAGTGTTGCGGCAACAAGGTCTTTCAGCTCCTTCGAGCATCTTCCGTGGAAGTATCTGTAAAACAGAGAATCAACTTGCCTTCTGAGAGCCAGCGGTTGGAGATCGCGGGTGATCTCCGGGTGGTCGATGAGGCGCACAGCCCGTTCTTGTACACTACCAACATCCACAACGAATGTTTTGGCGCAGATCACCATAAATGGGAACAATATTCCAATGCAGCTTGGCTCTGAAAAGAAAACTAAGTTTAGCTGATGCCGACTTAGCTATAGTTCATGCCAGCAAAACCCGGAGTTGACCGTTATTACGAGAAGGTGCATCGAATCTTTGGATGCAATTTGTTGGCCTTGCATCATTAGAGGAGGTTCTCTAGCAGCAACCTTTCTAGAAAACGTAGTTGCTTGCGTCTTGCTTGCGTTGAAGCTCACCAGGTTTTACTGACTCCGCTCAGATATCCTCTTTAAGTCAGAGTTTAAGTAATTAATTTGTTGACACCTCTGACGCTGAGATTCCGCAACTGTAATCGGCCGCAGACTACTGAAAGATGAAACCAGGGTACAATCGCCTCAAAACCGAAGATCTTGTTTTCTGTAGATGACAGAAGATCGTTTATCTGCAACAGAAACAAGGTTGGCGAAAGAATGGATCCCTGAGGTACTCCTGCTTGTAAGTGGAAACAATCAGATGTTATATCGTGGACCATAATTTGTATTGATCTATTTTAAAGAAAGCTACTTATCCAACCCTGCAATTTTTCGGGAAGCCCATTTGCAGCAAGTTTATTCAACAAGGCTGCATGCCAAACCCTATCGAAGGCTTTAGAGATATCCAGGGCTATTGCTCTAGATTCCCCATGTTTTTCCATAGTTGATGTAGAAACATGAGTGACGTAGGCGAGCAGATCTCCTGTCGATCTTTGCCTGCGAAAACCATACTGACGGTCGTTAATAATTCCCTGCAACTCAAGATAATTGATGATATCATCATTTAGGACTGCCTCCATCACTTTGGACAAGCGAGAACTGGGAACAAGTGGAGTGATAATATGGGAATTGATATGATGGAGTATGTTGAAATTTTCCTTAGCTTATTTTTCAGTGAAAAGGAGAAACTTGGTAACTTTCAGCATAGACTAGAGTTCATTGCTTATGTGAATATAATGCTCAATGATAATGTTAATTTGGGCAGTCAGTCATATCTATCTTAATCAGTTTGTTAACATTTCACAGTAATGTTGTATAAGTTGTCACAATAGTCACTTTTACTTCTACAGAAAATCCCCACTCGTTTCTTCAGTCTTACTTTCAAACAGAGACCTCAACTTTGTTACTCTACCTATATCTATTATAGATGATTTTCCTGAATCAATAGAGAAAATATCTCTCCCGAACGCCAAAAAATGTAGTGGTATCAAAATTAAGCCTCTCCACACAAATGTTACCGAATTTCTGAACATTCAACCGACGTTATATCATAAGATTGTTTTTCCAGGAATATTTTAGAAGCACGGTTTATGCTAAACCACCAATTAGTTCAGATAATTTGAAAATCACGATTACGAAGGCATGCAGTGCTATCACAGAAAACATTATAAAAAAGTATTAACGAGGAACTAATTCGTTACAGTTTGTGTCAATACAATATATTGGATATTGTTAATCATTAAATACAGAAAAAAATTGATGAAGTTGTGGATGGTAATTTTTATTATAATAATAATTTATAAACGGAGACCTTTGAATATAGATTTTGGTACAGTGGATAAATAATCACAAACTCTTTAATAATACTATCATTTGAAAGTGTATAGATTACAAAAACAATAAAATATTATAATACTCAATTTACACAACGCAATCTTTTTAATGTAGTCGATCATATAAATAAAACAAAACATCCGTAACTGCCTAGAAAATTTAACACTCAGGAATATTTACACTCATTCCATTTCTAATACACCATCTATTAAATACTCTTGGAGAATTATCTAATCATCGCTTCTACGAGCACATTTAAAAATTTTACAATCATTCGCAACGACCAAAAATTTTCAGTCGCTAAAAACTTCCTGCAAATCATTATTAAATAGAAAAATTGATATTGGACCCAGGTGGGTATCCTGGCCAACACCGGATGAAATATCAAAAGATCAAAGAAAAAACATTGCACGAAATACACTGAGAATGAGCTGAGAGAAAATCACACAAACATGATAAAAGGCTTTCATGAATGCCCTAAGGACGCTCTAACATGTAAAACAAACTTATAATCAGAACTTTATCGCATGCTTTTTCAAATATCAGTTTATATGCAATCGACTGAGGACATATCCTCGATACATGAGCTAACATAGTGAAGTAGAAAAGATTAGTCTCAGTGGACTCATGAAACCATGCTGCTTCTCAATAACGGTAGAACGAACGTGGGTTAGAGTAATTCAGATATCATTTCATCAAAAACTTTTTGGAAAGAAATTATTGAATCAATAATTGGTAATCTGAGATTTTTGACCAGACTTATGAGTTGGAACTACATTAAAAAGTTTCTAAAGAGTAGGAAATGACACCTTCTGACACACACAAATTGAAATCAGGTTCGGTCCGCAACTATTTTTGGTATTATGAATAATATTTCAAAAAGTTATAATACAAATATTGTCAATCACTCCCCATCAGGACGCCCACAAGTAAACATAACAGAATGGGTTTCATCAACCAAGGTATCTAAAATCGTCTGCGAAAGACTTACACACCTTCAAACGACCAATAACAGATCTGTCATAGAATCAAGGATACCACCACCTTTATAGATGCTCTCGATATATTTCCAAATTCTGGTACAATGAAGTAAGATGTTTGACTCGGCTTCGGCGATATAATCTGAATAATCTCTGGACATGGCGCACTCAACAGCTCGTCTCGTATCAGAAAAACAACCGTAACTTCCCTTCATAAAATCTCAACTAGATAGATATATAGAATATGAGTGAGGGCTGCTTAGCAGCTCGGACACTTCTACTCAGTGGTCTATTGTGGCATACTCTGTGCTAAATTCAGCTTCAGTTTGTTAGATCTAAGTTCCTTCTTCCTGACTCTGTCCCCAGCTCGGCACTCGCACATAACATGTTCCATTGTCTACGTGAAGGATCATCAATCAATGCTAACTTGTTTACGTGATTTCTTGGGCGACAGTGCCCTGTAGGTATGGCAGTTAGAACTCTCAGGTCTAGCCGGGATAGTTAAAGCTAAACCTTGGCTCTCGCAGTGAAAGATCCACTGATGGGAAGTCGAGTGTGTCTGCTACTTGAGGAACTCATCCAGTTCTCACGTACCTTCAAGTCCAACCACCAGTTATTTCCCATCCTTGCAGTTGAATTCCGAACCTAGGCTTTGGACCGATGAATCCCAAGCCTGTTCCTCAAACAACCAATGAGTCCGCCTTCTCATTGCCCTTGATGCCCAAGTGTCCGGATTCCTACATCAGACGAAGCCTGCTCCGTTCTCCCATTTTGGTAACGGTGGAGTGACATTCCTGCCCCATAAGTGACGTACAGATCTTGGATGCTAAAGTGCAGCTGGCTATCGGTGATGATTTTTATTGACCTGTTTGTTAATCCCCTCGCAGGCAAGATGTCAGCACAATGGTCTATGGCGAATATTTCTGCTTGAAAAACAGTCGCAAGCTCGCCAAGACAGAGCAGCTGTTCCTTGGCAGCATCTTGATCATAGACGCCAGCTCCAACACTTTTTGCAGTTTGGAGCCGTCTGTGTACTAACAGGGACCCTCAAGTAAACGGTCCTTGGAACTGGACGAATCCCGTCTACTAGGAATGATGATCTGGAATGGCAGCTCAATGTTGGTTTCAGGTATTACTATGTCAAACTTTGTTCCTAGAAAAGTATGTCCTCAATTTCAGACTGTAAAGCGCCGGGCACGAAGCTAATCATACCCGTACATTTCGGTAATGGTGATGGAATCTGTAGGTAGCCATTCTAGCTGCTTCTCTGATCACCAGGTGAAGAGGGATAAGGCCTAGTATCAGTTCCAAGGCCGCAGTGGGTGTAAAACGAAAAGCTCCAGTAATCATCATGCCAGGCGTTCTCTGCAATTTAGAGAGCTTGAGTTGGGATTGCTCTCATTCCTGGTGAATGGTACCATAAGGGTGTTGTGAAGGTTTATTCTCACTCTCACATCTCCCCTGAATAGCCGAAATAGTCTCCTGAAGTCATGATCAGCGTACGATTGTACATGTACATTCAGTGCGTCAATTATTGCCAGTAGGTATAATACTCCTCCCTGAGGGCAATCGCTGCAAGCCACAAAACTGACTACTTCCCCTTCCAAGGAAGTGTTGATCACTCTGGCATTTAGCATATAACTAATCCATTCCGCAATAATATTCGGTACTCCTCTGGTTCTCGTAGCTTCACATAGCGAATGAGTGTAGGTCGTATCAAACGCACCCTCAATGTCCATGAAGGTTGCAGCTGCAGTCTCCTCGCGGTCCAGAGACTGGGTGATCCTCCCGACTAGTCTATTAAGTGCCAGATTAGTTGATTTATTCTTTTGAAAGGCGTATTATTCACTCAGAGGCCTCAGCCATAACACATCGGTCCTGATGAATCCATCTGACACCTCCAGGGTTTTCAGAACTAATTACATAAGACTTATCGGTCTAAACGATTTAGGTTGTGAGTTCGATTGACCCCTTAGTGATATACAACCATAACCTTCCGCCAGCTGGTCAGGACAACATTTCAGGCCAGACTCGACCGGAAGAGCCTAATGAGATATGGAAGGAGGATGTCTACTCCTTATTGTAGAAAAGCAGGCATGATGTCATTCTCACTAGGAGCCTTAAATGACTTTAATGAGTGAATCCACCTAACTGCTCCGGGCTATATGATCGTTATTACGTTCTTCCAATCGTTCCTTTTTGGCCTTTTATCAAGGCCCTTCAGGACGAAGGTGTCACAGCTGTCACTGATATCAAGAAACCTCCTTTCTGGGAAATGTATATTCTCGCAAGAATCTCTAAAGTCTCTCTTGCAGAGTCCGTGTCCGGTCTTCTACAGTTCCAATGGGTAGCACCACGCCTCTGGCAGCTTTGTACTTTCCACCACCCCGCAGAACCAGGGCCAGGATTCCCATTTCGCCCTCCTAATTTCTTTATTATAGGATGTAAGAGTATAACGATAGTGGTCCCATTTGCGGGTATTTTTAGTTCGCTTAAAAAGTCTCCGAACTTCTTTTCTGCGTTTTTCGATAGCAGGGTTTCTCCATGAAGTTGGCTCATTTCCAGGCTTTCTCCTAAGTGGACAGTTACCATGATACGCTGACTCGATCGACTGGGATATCTCCTTAGCCATACGCTCAACGTAAATGAGCACTAATGGAGGCTCTATGACCGTCCAGTCAACTAACACCATCAAGGAATTCTTTGATTTCTGTGTAAGGTGCTCTCCCAAAATCATATATGAAATAAACACTCTACTCCAATGCTTCAATCTGCTGAAAATGGTGTCAACGGGCATCACAAGCAGAGGCAGATGATGTATGACAACATACAACATTTATTTATTTTCACTCATTTTCTAAGTTGGTATTTTATTTAATGAACAGTAGGTTACATAACAGTGCATCATTTTGGTACGTAAATTAACCTTTCTCTATGAAATTTATAGAAACAAATTTGGCAAATGATCAGCTGTTTCAGATTCAGAGAATTGTTTTTTCTTTTTTTTTATATAATGAGACACCCTATATCAAAACATTGGTATGAAGAAACAGGCTCATTTTTCGTTGACACCCTCCTTCTTTATCTTCAAATAATGCCATCTGTGGGGTAAAATTGTAGCCCCCTTGTATATTCTTCAATATTACTACCCGAGTATCAGTAATAAATCCGTATTTGAATTATTATTTGAACTTTTGCGATATGACTGTTGCTTTTCAAAATCAAACTTGATAAAACTATAACAAAAATGTATGTTCGAAATATCTTGGCACTCGTTTCGTGAAAGTTAAATATCTGACGTGTGCCGAATTGAAAAGCCTTTTACAAATGTTAAAATGTTTATTTCAGATTCAGATCACCAATTGGATTCAGACCCAGGAAATCACTATTCTCTATCACCGCAGCAGAGTATCGTAACCCCTTTAGCAGAAGCTTTTTTAGCAAGAGACAGAGCACATGAACTGCACAATGTAAGTATTGTATAGTAGAGTTACTTGAATTCATTTTTTTTTTAATTTTTGAGAAGATATTGTAATAGTTTTGTTTCTAGAATATCCTTGGAGTAGCAGATATCGATCTAGGTTAATATAACAAAAGAAAATTCGAAATCTCTCCACTCTCTAATTGTATTGGTTGTCGAGGAAATCCGGAAAAATTACCGACTACTTATAACGCCTCAGACGATTAGAATTTATCCAGAAAATCAAAGAATACTTAATTTCTATTACTGAAAATTACAAACGATTCCGAAAATTTCTAAATGAAAGGGAGCGAATCTAATGAATTCCAAACTTATACAGACTCGGTTCTATGCAAAACTATTGATTTTCAAAAGAAAGTAACAAAAAGCGAAATGATTCTCTTCACAACAATAAAGTGGAAACGAAACATAGAATGAGTACTGCTTTCCGTTCTCCCACAGAAACGAGAAAACGATCTTCTTTCAAGTACTGATTTCACAATTAACCGGTGAACAACCTAGATCAATACCAACGACACCTTACGGATATAACTATAATTTTCATTGGGTATCATTACCTGTAGATTCTTGATTGGAATTTCAAACTGTTTGAATATTTAACTTGATGAAATGAGATTGAATTATCAATAAAATTATGAAAACTGAGTTTAAAAGATTTAAATGATTAATTCGAGAAATCGGACTGTTACAATATATTTGAGGAAATACCACTTACCGAGAGGAGGTAATACTACAATGTGCCAAGAAATTAATGCACAAAATCGAAAATTCAAATTTATTCAAAAAAGCTTAAAATGTTATATTAGATTATAGTCGATTTGGTAAAGCCGTAGACTAGAGCAATAAATATTTAGATGACAGGAGGACACTCGGATAAGCGTTAAAGTGTATTATTAAGTATATTCTCCAAATTTTACCCCAAGAAAGGTAATTATTACATAGATATATATTAAGAAGAGTTCTTGCAGTAGTTTTATCATTTGTATCCATCAGTTAGTAGTTGGTGAAAGTGTTTTGATCATTTCACAAATAATGGAGAAGTTTTCTAATTTGAACGTGCTAAAAATATACCACTTTTCCAACGTGAAAAATTAAATATTTTGAATGAATACGATGCTTTAAAGTATCACGGTCATTTACCTTCAATCGATGAAAATGTTATAATGTGTTCTGAGATTACGCCAATTGTACAGTCCACAATATACAAGTTTCTCAAGGAAAGAAAATATAAAAATGGATTTATAGTGAAACCTCCAAAAACTTCCCCAGGAAGTCCCCGAATGGTTATTAATGAAGACTTTAGGAATACTATTCGAGAAACTGTGCATTCTTTCTATTTTCGGAAAGAAACTTTCACTGTGAAAATAACACACGCTGTGCTCGAAGGAGATCAGGACTTGCCTTTAATATCAAAAAACGAATTGAGACAAGTTTTGCATGAATTGAATTTCTCATGAAAAAAGCACGATAAGAAGTCAGTTCTCATCATAGATAAAGAAGAAATCGTTTTGCTGGAGACTAAATTATTTAACAGCAATTAAAAAATATCGTGCTCAAAGTAAGAAAATGTTTTATCTTGATGAAACTTGCGTTAATCAAGGGTACACGGTTCAGAAAACTTGAAATGATGAAAACATGAAAGATTGTCGACAAGCTTTTCTCCAAGTATTGTCTACAGGATTTCAGACTCCGTCAGGAAAAGGACGAAGTATAATAGTAACGCAAATAGGTAGTGTTAACGGTTTTGTAAATAGGGGGTTATTATCATTTCAAGGAAAAAATACTAAACACTTTCATGAGGACATGAATGCGGATGTTTTCTAAGAATATTTTGGACAGTGGTTGAATTTGATTCCACTAGGATCTGTTATAGTAATAGATAACGCAAACTACCATTCGCGACAGATTGAATTAACGCCAACATCTTCATGGCGTAAAGCAACATCATCAGATGGTTGACCGATAAAAATATCTCTTTTGGAGAAAATATGGTAAAAAAGGAATTATTATCTATTGAATGGCAAAAAACCGAGAAGTTAGTATACTCAGCCTTCCACCTTACCACTCCGAATTGATCTAATATGGGCACAGGTAAATGGTGAAGTGGGTTGAAAGAACACAAGTTTTAAGATAAAAGACGTCGAACTTCATTTCAACAGTGCGATAAAAGTGTTTCATCCCAAACTGTAAAAATTATATAGACCACGTCATTAAAGAAGTAAATAAAATGTGGGAACTGGATCATATTATGGATGCTTTGCTAGCTTCTGTTATTGTGAATTGAGGTAATGAAGATACATGATCAGAAGATGAACTGTAAATATTTCATAAAAAGATTGCAGCTCAAAATATATGAGCATTTTGACAAGCATTATTTTGATTTTTATAATTTTAAAGTGTAGAAAGAAATTGAATTTAGAACTAGACGTTTTATAATTTCATGAAATTATTTATAAACAGTGTTTAAAATTCTGTTAGGTAATGTTAAAACTCATGTGGAAAATTTAGCTTCACTCTACTATAATATAAAATAAATGTTCATTTCTAAAATTTACTGAACTCATTGAGTTATCTGAAATATCATAAAGATTATTCTTCTTCTTCTTCTTCACCGTGTAGAAGGCGTAGCGCCTGTTCAGTTCCGGTTTCCCTGCAGCAGTTCTTGTGAAGTTGATTGCCAACTGTCCGCCATCGTTTTGGTGGTCGTCCAACGGGTCTTTTTCCGTGTGGTATGTTGTTATATACGATTTTGGCTATTCTATCTGTGGTCATTCTGTTTACATGCTGGTTCCATTCTCTTCTTCTTTTTCTTACCCATCTTACAATATCGTCTGTTTCACATTTTTCCCTTATGTCGGTATTTCTTTGTCTGTCATTCAATGTGTAACCGGTTATAGTTCTTAGCGTTTTCATTTCTGTTGTTCTTAGTATCCTCTTTGTTACCGACGTTTCCGCTCTTGTTTCTGCCCCGTATGTCATAATTGGTCGCACACATGTTTTGTAGTTTCTGGATTTGCATGGTATACTGAGGTGTTTATTTCTCCAAATTGGTTGTTTAAGATGTCCCGATACTGCAGCTGCTTTGTTCACTTGTCTCCTCACTTCGTCTTCGAGGTATCCTGTGCTTGTTATTTTGCACCCTAAGTATTCGAATGAAATGCCTTGGTCTATAGTGGCGTTGTCTATTGTTAGCTTGCAGCGCAGAGGTTCCTTAGCTATGGTCATGCATTTTGTTTTACTTGTTGAGATTTCCATATTGAAATTTTTTGCGCGTTTGCTAAAGGCGTATAACATTCTGTGTAGGTCGTCTTCTGATTCTGCAATGAGTACGGCGCCATCGGCATAGCATAAGATGTTAATTTTGTAGGTTCCCATGCGGTATCCTAGTCCCAAGTTTTTAACGGTCTTCACAAGTTGGTCCATAACAGTATTAAATAGTAGAGGGCTAAGACTATCACCTTGGCGGATGCCCGACGTTGTTCCGAAATGCTGCGTTAGGGTGTGGTTTGTTCGTATTTGCGTTGTTGTATTAGTGTTCAGATCTTTTATGAGTCTTATATATTTTTTGGGTACCTCTTTGTTTTCCAGTATCTTGATTACATCCTTCAGTTGGACTCTGTCGAAGGCCTTCGTTAAGTCTATGAAACAGAGATATGCTGGAGTGTTATATTCAAGAGACTTTTCTACTAATTGCCTTGTTATAAATAGTGCATCGACCGTGGACCGGTTTTTTCGAGAGCCTTGTTGCTCTTCGCTGATTGGCATTGTTGACGTTATGTCATCGGCAAGAATCTTTGTAAGCAGTTTCAAAGAGGTGCTTAATAAGGTTATTCCGCGATAGTTGGCTGGATTTGTTTTGTCTCCTTTTTTAAAGATAGGCACTGTTACACTTCTTTTCCATTCTTCTGGTATTTTTCCGTGTTGAATTATGATGTTAAACAGTTTTGTGTACTCTTCTCTCATGGCTTCTCCGCCATATTTGATCATCTCATTTGTTATCTTATCTTCATTTGGAGCTTTCCTATTTTTAAGTTTACTTATTGCCATAGCTACTTGCTGTTTCGTGATTGTTACCGGTTCATTTATAATGTCGTTTTCTAAGTCTTCTTCTGGGGGTTCTTCTTCATATTCTGATTCGGTGTAAAGATTTTTGAAGTATTTTTCCCATGTTTCGTTTGTGATTGTTTTCTGTTGTATAGTTTCATTGGTGTCCTTTTTCATACCCCTTAATAATTTCCAAATTCGTTTTTGCGCTACGTATATATCCGCTTCCATTTCAGCAGTAAATCTCTGCCAGTATTCTTCTTTAATTTCCCGAACTCTGTTATTCACCCTATTTCTTATTTCTATGTATCTATTTCGGTTCTCTGGTGTCGGATGGTTCTTATATTCTAGATATATTTGTTTTTTTCCTTTGTAATGTTTTTGACTTCAGTGGTGAACCAGGGTTTATTATTAGGTTTGCCGTTCTGTGATACCGTGCGGGTATTATTCAATTATTATATATTCTAACACAGGGTTGCTGAACCGGTCGGTCGCGAATGCTTTTTGAGTACATCTCGAGAAGAGGAAAATTTTTAATAAGTAGGTTACTAAACTACAAAAATTTACTACGTAATAAAATAACTGCTAGCGGCAAAAGGCGGCTTCATCAAAGGAAAGCGCTGTACTTGTCAAAGAAAAGCCGCGTTTTTCTGGCCGCTTCTCTAGAAATTTCGGGCGGCGCGTTGGACAGGAACATTGAAGACTTTCGTTCACGCCGATATAAATGTTGTGCCTGCAGGAATTGGAGTCATTCTGAATTGCTCTTTAAGTTGTAGCTGGAAGATAGGGAGTCAGCTGAACACACTGATTTAGTTCTTCACACGGAGGTCAGGTGGTTGAGTCGTGGAAAATTCCTAGGAAGGTTTCAAGAATGATTGCCCGAAATAACAGCTTTTCTAGACGAAAAAGGTGATGACACTCAGATGTTGAAAATCGAAAAATGGCTGACTGATTTGGCATTTTTGACTTACATCACAATGCACTTAAACACCATATGATAGATCAACTAAAAAGAAAGGATCTGAAACATTTTCCGTCTTTGAAAGCAAGGATTTCTCAGTTGAATTATAAAACGTATGAGACTGAATTATCAAATATTTTGGGACAATTCGAAATGCGTTTTTATGATTGCAGTAAATTGGTAATTATAGCATCATTTATAAGTTATCCTTTTTCATGTAAAAACATTGGGGAATTAGCTACTGAAATAGCTAGTCAATTCAATATGATCTCATGTTCTGTTGAAAATGAGTTGGTGCAGATTATATCAGATATACATCTCAAAGCTACAGCATCTGATACACATTTCTGGTGTTTCATATCTGAAGATAAGTCAAATCGCCTTTGACTGACGGCAATGTTTGGGTCAACTTGTGGGAGTCTGCATTATCTGAAATGAGGATAATTAAGTCAAAATATCGCACTCGACTAACTGACGATCATATGTCATTATGCTTGCGATTAGCACTCAGAGATTACGTACCATCTTATGAAACGTATGCTGAGGACATGCAGTGCCACGCTTCAACATCCAAAGTCACTCCTTAGTTAAGTTTAACACCATATATAACTCTTTTGTTCTGTAACAACCAATAAACTCGCAATTTTGAATGAGTTTTTTCATTGATATTATAGAGAAGAACCTTACTAAACCTAACCCAAACCTTGACTAAAATAATGTATATTGTGCAGAAAGCTAATATCTATATATGCTACAGTACACCCTACCTAGGTAAGTAGGTAGGGGGTATCGTTTACGTACGATAAGCCTCTCAGAGTCGATCGTAAGTAGTCTAAAAATATTGAGGTAGATCGCCAGCAGTTCAAGTTGGAGCACCCCTGTTCTAACATATAGAATTAAGTGTAAGTTGAGTATGCATGAAATTCATTCAATTCAATTGATTCGATTCTATTTTCGAAGAAACCCTTGAAACACATATTCTTCTACGTTACTGACTACAAATTTCAGACGTCTAAAGTGACTTTCATTTAAAACGGAAACATCAATATTCGCAAGCAACAAAAAAAACAGAGAAGATCGTGTTCAGGTAGTTGAGTTCTTCCTATAGATTTGTACGAAGGTTTCTATCAAAGATCCAGCAACAGATTGGTGCCTGTTTCAAGAAAAAATCATAGAAACTACATTTATTTTTTAATCGGCCCACGTACCTCATTTTTAAAGAATTTGCATACTTTATGAGCTTTTATTACTTTACGTCTTTACCAAATAGACTATAAGGAGAAATATTTCACCAACAATCCACAAGCTCTGAGGAACGCTTGGGAACTATAAAAATGAAAACGGTACGAATTATGAAAAATGTAAGACTTTTAGCAGAAATCAAAGTCCTCAAAAACACCTGTTAGTACTGGATATTTCTACCCCTGAAAAGAATTATTGCAAGGCATCTATGATTCGTACTCAAAATCAATAACTTTATAGCTTTCTGATCCATTTCGTACCAGTTTCGATCAGTCTAATCCAACCCGAATTCACGGTAGCTGACTCGTTTTGCTGACTTCTTAATCTATTGTGAATGTCCCAGAGATAATATATGGGATTGAGATCTGGACTTCGTGCAGGCCATCCCATTGAAGTAATTTCGTGATCTTGAAGGTAGTTTCTAACGATATGAGCTTGGTGCGGTTTGTCGTTATCATGCATTAACAAAAAGCTTTTACCCATGTTCTTCTAAAACGTCTGTAACGCCGCTCTGAGCATTCAGGGCTCCATTATTTACGATAACCAGATCAGTGGGGGCCGTCAAAGAAATTCCTCCTCACACCATTATTGTACCTCTACCAAAATCATAGGTTGGTAAAAAGTTTCACTGGTCATATCTCTCATGTCGAGGTCTGTAAACTAGAGATCATCAATCACAATGGCTCTCAACCAAATGACATGTTTCCTGGCAACAAACAATCTCTCTTCGATACTGTTAGAGCTGGGCCTCGAGCTGCGACACGAGACCTAAAACCGAACTCCCTGAGTCGTTGTCGCATCCTTTCGGTGCTAATTGTTCTGTCGAAGCTGCAGTTGATGGTGCTTAACTGTAGCAATCCTATGTCTCAACAAAGCAGTTTTTAAATAACGGTCATGAATCGACGTTGTTGCTCGAGGTCGTCATTGCCCAGATATCCTTTCATGACTACCAGTTTGCCTGAACCTGTGGATCATTTTGGAAACAGTTGAACGAGACTCCCCAAGCCTTTGACAAATTCTTGTATAAGTCCAACCTAGGTCATCTAACACCACTGCTTCAGCACATTCTGCTGGGGTCTAGTTTCATACTTCTATTGAACCTTCTCACGAACATCAATTCTTTTAATTCAACATGGCCTGCTTTGATTATAGCAGTTTGTGCTTTATGATTTCTTATCCGATAGAATCATTTACAAATTAAAAGTAACAGATAAATTTTGTTTTCAGGCTAACGATCAAGTTACATATGCAGAACTAGCTCTAGTACGACCAACATCGTTGGAAACCAAAAATGATCTCAACAAATTTGGATCGCTCAGAAGAAGAGACGACCAAACAATTTATGCTCAGATTGATCACGATAGAAGAGGTATACCTCCTTCCAAACCAGCATTTATATCCCCAATTGTGTCTCCTGTTTCCTCGCTATTTCCTGAAACAAACAAGGACAACATCATAAAGAAGTCGTCACCATAAGAGCGCCCTTAATGGGTTATCAACAAGAAAGTTGTGTTTAAAAGAATGGTTCTAATAATTTTATACAAGTACTCTGTTGTACTATTTTCCCTACTCGTTATCATGGTAACAGTTGAGTAGTTTATGGTTTAGTGATACTCAAGACATCAAAGTTTTATTTGAGGAATATCTTGTTTGATTTATTTATAACCGTACAATTATTTTCATATTTCATAATAATAAAAAAAAGAATGAATATAAATGATCTTTCAGAAGCGCTCCTAGTAGTCAGTAGTAATATTTCGTGAACGCTACCCTACCTTCTCGTTAATGACATATTTGAAAATGTGAAGTAGACACGTGTACCATTTGGGTCATGAATGACTACACGCTAGAATCGGTGGTGCCCATCTCGGCCCAGGACTCAGGTATAAGGATTTGGAACTCCAAGTAAATTTCAGGTACATAATCTGTATATCCATGATTATAATATTTTACCGATTGTAGGTTCAGGAAAGAAAACACGTCTAAGAATATAAGTGATATTTATACAATACTTTATTACAGATAGCACTGAAACCATTCGGAACAATTTTATATAATTCATCTTGGATGAAGCATTATTTTCACAAATATCAATTTTTATTTTATGAAGGCACTTCAAATAGTTAATTGATTGATAAGAAATTAAACTATGTATTATATTCTCTTGTGATAGTATAAAACATAATTAAATTTCTTATTGTCATTATGAAAGCACGGTTTTTCTAACTAGTATAATTTTGAATTAATAAGGAAGGTGAATACTATTACATATTACATAAACCTCAGATTGAATGCTGAGAATAAGTATTGTATGAAAACCGAGGGTATGTAAAGTACATAACTTTATTAAAATAAGAATGGATTGATTCACATGTATTTGTCGTTTTGGTCGAACAGTGGAGGCATCTACCCAGATTGATGGTGGAAATATTGAAGAAGTCGTTGAAAATTTTTCAAACAAGTGATCCGAGAGTTGATGTAACCTTTCACATTACGAATTGATCTCTTAGATTTCGCAGAAATAAAAATCTCCTACATCTACGTGTTTCAAAAACAAAAACCCTGAACAATATCGGATCCATTTGATTTTATCTGACAATTTCTCTCTATATTCGTTAAACCTAATCTTTGAATTTTACGGTACCAATCTTGTTTGAGATGAAACCTATATCCTGTAATTTTTGTATTTGGCTAAGCATGTAGAGAGACATGGTGAATAGCGATTTCAAAATCAATCACTACTTCTGCTGATAATACAATATTTAATCGTGATCATTTGATTTTTGACAAGCACAATTCGTATGCGTTATCCTTCAACAGAAAGAAAATCAAATGAATGTAATTACCGTTGAAACAATTGTTTAAAAAACTTGGTGCAGTATGAGAATGTGAATGAGAAATAATTTTTTGATTCTCTGAAATCATTGATGATCAATAAAAATTCACTGGTTCTTTTGGTTTTCAGGTTAAGTTTATCCAATGTTTCATGAACTTCTTGGATACATTTTGGTGAAGCTGGTAACCGTTTTCGGTGTGCATAATAGATATTTTGCTTTACGTAGTGTAGATGATTCGTCGTTATACATGTAATGTCAGCTTCAGTCTTATACATTTCTTTTGTGATGATTTTCGCTCAACAGATTAGCTAAAATTTCATCGTTGCAACTTATGTTACTCTTCTGGTTGACATATTCACCTTTATTTAGTTTCCCCTGATGCTCATTTACGATTATATTCTTCAAATTTGAAATACTTATAAACTAAGATAATTCTTCTCTTTGACTGAACATTTCATTTACACTTGGAGCTCTATTATTCTCAACAATTTTTATCACTTAACACTCGCAATATCTACGCCAATGATACAACTATAATTAATATCGAAAAGGAAAGAAGCGATCTACAGTGCATTGATGGAGATAGGCTCAACCAAGCCGCAGCGTGGTTGGAAGCTAATGGCCTCAAACAAAACACCAATAAGACCCAAAAACTTATATTCACTCTAAAAAAACCTGCTGAGACAGGAACAGTCAGTTTATTCGGCTTTCAGCTTGATAGCAGACTCTGCTGGTATGAGCATATAGAAGTACAGGGTGCGGCACAGAAACTTGCTGATTGGTAACGGTCGCCTTGTCTCGACGGGTGGGGGGACATAGACGAGTTCAATAAATTGGAGAGTAGAAGTCCTGAAGTTTTATTTCTTTCCTCTTCAGTCGCCATCATGAATTGGATGAAGCAGCAGCATGCGTTTGTTTACTTTTCCAACGGTCGTTTCATTATCGCCACTCAACGTGCCGTCCGTACTCATCCAACAGCTCCGGTGCTTGAACGGCAATCAATTGTTTCGTGCGTGAACAGATTCAGATAGAGTGAAAGTGCCGCAAAAACCGGATCAGAAGGTCATCAGACGGCCAGAACTCCAGAAAATGTTGAAAGAGTAAGAGAGTCATTCGTCCGATCTCCTCGGCGTTCGGTGCGGAAACACGCAGCTGCTCTGGGGTTATCTGACCGCACTGTGAGACGAATTCTTCAACAAGACCTCAATTTCCATCCCTACAAAATGGCTGTAACGCAGGCACTGAATGAAAGCGATTTTAATGCCCGCCGAAATGCATGTGAAGCTCTCGGTGAAAACCTGCCTCACAACACGCTCGTGTTCTTCAGTGATAAAGCTGACTTTCACATTTCTGCGTTTTTGGAGCGCTAACAACCCTAGCTTATCTAAAGGACAAAATTCGGAAAGCCATCGCCGACATACCCGTTGATATGCCTGAAAGAGTTCATCAGAACTTCAAGAATCGCATAGCTCAGTGCATTGACAATGGAGGCCGTCACTTGTTCGATGCCATTTTTAAAAGAGTTTAATAAATAAATTCAGATAATGTAAGATAATATGTGAAACGAATTATTACATTAACTCTAATATTTTTGTTTTTATTAACCTTTTAAATCAGCAAGTTTCTGTGCCGCACCCTGTACTATGTAAGAAATGGTCATTTACTCTATTAGAAGAATAACTTACATTGTACATAAAGAGGCTGCAATACTCACCTATGATGCTCACTTCCACTCAGTGGTGACGTATGGAGTTCTGTTATGGGGAGCTTCTCCTTATAGCTTTCGAGTTTTTCTGCACAGAAAAGAGCCATTAGAGCAATTGTGGGACTACTCCTACAGCAAGCTGCAGGGAGTTATTCAAAGATCTGAAAATACTTACCATTCCGGTCTCATATATACTTGCCTGTTTATGCAATATCCATAAAACTAGGGATGAAATCCTGAGGCACTCCCATATCCACCAGTATCAAACAAGACAGCGATAAAACCTGGTTCAACCAATAATCCGACTGTAAAACGCAGGACTCTTAGTAGTGGTTAGGAGGAAAATGTACAATCAACTGTATATATACAGTGTGTAATTCTGATTTGTCATTTTAGAATTTTAAATTAACATACAGGGTGTCCCAACCGAGGGTAAAGTTGAATTCCTGCAAATCCTAAATACTAAATGAAATCGATTTATTTTGGCATAATGCAAGCGCAGGTTTATGCTCGGTCTAGAAAAACGACCTACACTTGTGAATTTGGAGTTGGTGCAATCAACCCCTATTTCCAGCATCCCCAACTCAAAAATCATTCGATCGAAAATAGGTCAAGTGGCACCTCGTTGGAAAGGTATTTCAATTTTCTTCGAATTTGGTATTTTCGAAATTCAGAATCAGCATACAGGGTGTCCCGGAGCAGGAACACTGAAAACCCAAATAACTTTTTGAAACTGGTTCATTTCGGTATAATACGAGAACATGTTTATGTTTGATTCGAGAATAAGACTCTCTTGCGTGAATATGGAATTTTGCAATCAATCTCTTCCATTCAGCATCCCCAACTCAAAAAATCATACAAGTGATTACAGGTTGAGTGGCAAAGTTCCAGAAAGATTTTTCTATTTTCTGAATCACTGAGGCATTGGTTTCAGTTTGGCAATCGAGGTTTTCTGGCGTGAGGATCAGGATGAGGGGATGATGGAGAAACTGATTGGATGCTCATCTAAACAGGAAAACGAGATTTATTGAACTTGTATTCAATTGAAAACAAAAAACTAACTTGATTATTACAACAATTGTTCAAAATGACCTCCGCCCACCTCCATACAGTTATACAGACGATTTTCGAACTCTCTTCTCACATTAGCGAAAACTTCAGGAGTCAAAAGTCGGCATTCTGTGATAATCCTCATCCGCAGCTCCTCCAGGTTTTCTGGTCTTGTGGTATAAACTTTAGATTTTAGATGGCCCCACAAAAAAATCTAGGGATTTAAATCTGGTGACCTGGCTGGCCACTCAACAGGTCCTCTTCTACCAATCCACCTTCCTGGGAAATTTTCGTCTAAATATTGGCGCACCTGAGCATCATAATGAGGAGGAGCACCGTCTTGTTGAAAACGCATTTCGTCCTCAGAAAGAGTTGGATCGTTCTGTAAAATTTCTGTCAATCTAGGATGTATGTGTTCCTCTAACAACTGTAGGTAGCCATTTCCATTCAGATTACCCTCAATAAAGAAAGGCCCAACTAGATGATTGCCAAAAATTCCTGCCCAAACGTTCAACTTCTGAGGCCTTTGCGTGTGGGCCTCTCTAAACCAATGAGGATTCTGTGTGTCCCAATGTCGACAATTATGTCTATTCACTTCACCACTGAGCATAAAGGTGCTTTCATCAGAAAAACAGATGTTATTCAGAAAATTTGGATTAGCGTTTAGGTTTTCACTTAGATTTTCACAAAACTGTAAACGACGATCTGGATCATCTTCGTTTATTTCATGCACTAATTTTACCTTGTAGGGTGAAATTTGTGATGTTTCACGATTCTATGGACAGTTGTAGCTGATACACCAGTCAGACGAGATAGTTTTCTGATCGAAGTAGTATTCTCCATTTGTAGATGACCCACTACTGCCACTTCCGTTGCCTCATTTCTGACAGGACATGCCACTTCATGTTTTTGTTTGCCACCGAACCCGTAGCTAGGAATTTGTCAACCAAATATTTAACGTACTGGTGACTGACTCCCTTTCTTTCAGGATGGTTCCTATCGAATATCCTTGCCGTTTCTTTGGCACAACTGTTATTTCGAAAATACGTCGATACAATTTCGACCCTTTCCTCAGTGGAATAAACCATTTTCAGATTAATTTCAACTGACGAACAACAACAATAATGAGGAACTGATCTGAATAATAATAATATTTCATTGCAAAATGAGAAATAACAGATGACTGCACGCCAGATGGAAATGAAAAATGTGAACATTTTCAATGCAGAAATCAGCTTTATTTCTTCGTAATTGATGCTCAACACATCGTACCCCAATACTTTTAACAGTTTCGAATTAATTTTAGTTGATAATTTCAAATGACGATATTGAATTTTTCGAAAGCGACATCCTGTATGGAGAGCCGAACTGAATGAAATGCTTTAATTATTCTGGAATTCAAAAACCTTTCTGAAGATATGCCACTTGAATTATTTGTATGATTTTCAAGTTGGGGATGCTGAATGGTAGGGGTTGATTGCAAAATTCTATAACCACACAAGAAAGTCCTATTCTCGGATCAAACATGTTCTCGTATACCGAAATGAACCAGTTTCAAAAGTTATTTGGATTTTCAATGTTCCTGCTTCGGGACACCCTGTATGATGATTCTGAATTTCGAAAATACCAAATTCGAAGAGAAAATTGCAGTACCTTTCCAACGAGATGCCACTTGACCTATTATCGATCGAATGATTTTGAGTTGAGGATGCTGGAAATAGGGGTTGATTGCACCAACTCCAAATTCACACGTGTAGGTCGTTTTTCTAGACCGAGCATAAACCTGCGCTTGCATTATGCCAAAATAAATCTATTTCATTTAGTATTTGGGATTTCCAGGAATTCAACTTCACCCTTGGTTGGGACACCTGTATGTTAATTTAAAATTCTAAAATAACAAATCAAGGTGGAGAATTGACAGACCTATAAGGTGCCACTCGACCCTTATTCCTATGATGAATTTCAAAGTTAGGGTTGCTAGGGGTTGATCTGAGAAGTTTCGAATTATTTCGAAAAATGCTCCCTCGAAACAAAAATCGACGTGTCTTGGTGTTTTTCGCTAATGTTACTCATTTCGGAGTTAGAGGGGGTCAAATTTTCGTTGGAACACACTATATATATATATATATATATATATATATATATATATATATATATATATATATATATATATATATATATATTTTTTTTGTATCTCGTTTTTTCATTGTTTATGTTCTATATGCCTTCGTTTGTATTTTCATGGTTATTATATTTGACTTGCTCTGTAAACTTTTGAAAGCCAATAAATTACATTACAAGAACTTTCCAAATCTGACTGATTATGTCTGCATTCTCTGTTACAGTAATGAACAGTCAGTGAACATGAAAATAAAGAGAAAATAATAATTGGGTTAGGGAATATTATCCCTGACCTTATACCTGTAGAATTCTAGGCCGATATGGGTATTTTCCGAGAGTCATTAAAAATGGTTAAGGGCAGAGATGGTCATTTTGAGGCAAAGATGAGTACCGACCAAGACAACATTCGATGAATATTTTATCAAAAGTAGAATTTGTCAAGAAATATCACGATTTGATGCATTTTCAAATCAATTATGAAGTAAAATGAAATTGAATATTTATGGTATTCATAATTTTGATAGAAATTGCTTATACTCATGAAGAATTATCGGAATTTTTTCATATAGATGTTTCTTCCTGTTCATTCAAGGAATTACTCATTTGAGAACAAAAAGTGGAAATACTTTCGATCTTGCCAGTATCTTAATATACGAGTATACATGATTTTAACAACTAGTTGTTGATTATGTAGATTTAAACCAAGCTCATACAAAAAATACGAAAATTCAAACTAGCGCAGTCGAATAATACAAATCATAGATTGATTAAAATAATGTCAGACGGTTGCTTCAGTCTTATGTTGATGAATACCTCTGAAGATACAAGAGCGATTCTCTGGTCATAAGATACATATTGATAATAATTATTTCGTTAAAAAAGTTCGAAAAATAGTTTTGAATGGACACTACGTTTCATTTGTGAAAATTTATTAAAGAAAATAACGAATAAAATTAGATTAATAATGACAAAAGATGGTCAAAATGACCGCCTTCAACTTGAATGCATAGCACACATCTACGAAGAAGTGATTGCAGAACAATATAATGGACTGTCATTTCTAATGCAACGGCATTGTTGATCTGGTTTTGTTACTCCTCAAAATTTGTTATCTCTACACTGTAGACGAGTTGTTTCATGTATCCCCATACATAGAAATCCAGTGGGTTGAGATCCAGTGACTATAGTAGCCAAGCAATTTGACCTCCTCTACCAATCCACAAAAATATTCCATCTTCCATTCAACATCTTCTCTTCCTTGATGTGTTGGCGCTCCGCATATATTCTGAATGAAATTTAGCGAAACGTCTTCATGTTTTGTAGAAAATTTCGATAATTAAAGGCTATTATTTACAATATGACTTAGCAAGAAGCTAAGAAACGTCTTTGCCTAACCACATTTGAATTCTGGATAAGAGTGCAATTCCTCTCTTCTCAAAGCATGCTACACGATATTTCGAGGCATTTGCAACTGGTTTGCAATGTGCCGAATATTCATTGAAAGATTATCTCCCATACATGTTTAATGTTCTCCTCATTCTATTCTCAAGTGTTCCAGTGTCTGTATTTCTTATTACTATCGAAGTAAAAACTGTACGAAAAGGGGAATGTCTGAGGCAATCTTGTATATTATTCTCTAGCAGTTTCTCATACGTTTCCATCGCAAAAATCATACACATCAATCATATCTGCATATTCTTTATCTCAAAAGGAATTCATTTTCAATTTGAGGAATTTAAGCTTTCATAACCATAATCTATCAAATAAGATATTCTGACATTTATCTATCAAAATAACTCAATATTTTCGATAATCATTTTTCCATGGTTACAAAAGTCATCTTCTGTACTATTTTATTCCGCCTATGGTAACACCACAGAAAAATTGAAAATTGTGACTTCACGACCCATGATCAAATGTTTGGAGCTAAATATCTCCGAATTTGAAAAGATTCTGACCATGCTGTTCTCACTAATTTTTCGAATTAGAATTGCTTCAAGAATCATCTCGGAAAGTTTGTCATAAATCATGGGTTACACTATATATTCACAAAACTATAACTCAGGTAAAGAAATATTGGACATACATAAAACTGTCAAAATTCCCCACAAAAGTGGTTTCATGAATTTTTGTCCTTAAACTTATAGTTTCTGTATATATTGTATTCACCACAACTAAATTTGATTTCAGAGTCGGGACATGTTTGCGAAATATTTCACTCTAGTAGCAACACTTTCATTTATTATATAGTATCTATCTAAAATAAATTCCAGTCGAATCAAATGAAGATAACAACTTATCTAACACGGGTAAATACGTTTCTGTAAAGTAGTCCTATTCATAAAAACATTCATTGTAAACAAATTTATGTCGTGTTATGTATATTACCATTATTATATATTTCGTATGATTAAAATAATCAACCCTACTTAGGTACTAAAGCAGTTTTCAACTACAACTCATCACCTGGTCAAGGTTTAATGATTGTAGAACGAGCATAACATGGAATAAAAGTAAATTCAAGGTATATTACATGAATTATGAAATGTATGTTTCTTCCATAGCATTTTCACCAAGCTTGAACATGTATATATAATGTATATTAGATGTATAAAAGTAACTGAAACTTTCTGAACATTGAAATTTTTTATCTTCGAATTTATTTGTACCTATTGAATGTTCAACAAATAAGAAAATATATTATAACGAAATGAATAAATAAAGTGTTGATTCTTTCATAATGTTATTGATTTTACTCTGGTCTCCCGAAAAGTTCGATAAAGAAACATAAAATAGAATAACAAAAAATGTTTTTTTTTTCACAAATTTTGACATGTACAAAGATATATAATCATTCTTTCGTAGTCTTTGATCCATGGCAACCAGAATTCATACGAAGCTCCATTCATTTACAATGTAGCGTAAATATCATTATTTAAATGCGACTCGATGGAAAAACAGATGTTATGTCATTTTGATGGACACTGGTACCTTTGGCCAGTCCAATAGAACAGATGAAGCGGAACGACAGGCTGAAACTTTCGCAATCAACCATAATCTTACGCAGCTAGTCTTCTCGAGCACTTTGGATCTCTTTTTAATTTCAGATCCAGATGATTTTGGAGTGGAGGTCTCACCACCGCTAGGCAACTCAGACCACAAGCTTATTTCTGCTACTGGAACCACCCAGACGCGTTTGGCACTATAACCGTGCTAATTGGGATGAGCTGTGTGAATGCTTTTCGTGCTTCCCATTCAGTGATGTTTTTATTTCAGATCCTGACATCAATATGAGCACTGAATCTGTTACAGAAGTCATTCATGCAGGAATAAATCTCTACGTCCCTAATTCCAAGAAAAGAACAACAGTACAAAAGCCGTGGTTCAACAAAGACTGCGAAAGAGCCTCTACAGCCAAGAGCAGAGCTTACAAGTCATAGAAAATAAATCCAACAGAGGAAACAAGAAAAACCTTCGTACGAATGCAACCTGACAACTGCAAGAGCAAAGGCAAATTTCGACGAAGGGGTAACTAATAAACTCCTTGAACAGGCAAGTGGGACTAGAAAATTCCGGTCTATGGCGAAGACTATCAGTGCCAATTTCTGCAAATCTGCGTTTCCGCCTCTTGTTACAGAAAACGGGAGTATAGCATCATCTCCAAAAAAAAACCGATCTCTATGCTCTCTTGTTCTCAAAGAATTCTGTGTTGGATTCATTTAACGCAATACCACCGAACATTCCCCCTACAAATTCTTCCATGGCAGAAATCAAGTTCAGAGTCCGCACTGTGAGACGGGCTCTCGAGCAGCTGAACTGCAAGTAGGCAATTGGTCTAGACGAAATACCGCCAATCCTCCTGAGAAAGTGTGCTCCCGAATTGGCACCCATTTTTAACCGTCTGTTTCAGATTTCTTATGAAAGCTAGACTTTTCGAGCAGCTGGAAAATGAGAAGAATTCAACCGATCCCAAAGAAAGGAAAGAAACCCTTACCCCAAAATTATCGCCCTGTTGCACTTCTTCCCATTATGTCCAAAATGATGGATAGAGTCATAAATGATGAACTCATCAAATATCTTGAGTTACAGGGAATTATTAACGACCGCCGATATGGTTTTCATAGGCAAAGATTGACAGGGGATCTGCTCGCCTACGTCACTCATGTTTGTACATCAAAGATGGAAAAGCATGGGGAATCTAGGAGCAATAGCCCTCGACATCTCTAAAGCCTTCGATAGGGTTTTGCATGCAGCCTTGTTGAATAAACTTGCTGCATATGGGCTTCCCGAAAAATTGCGGGGTTGGATAAGTAGCTTTCCTTCAAATAGATCAACAAAAGTTGTGATCGACGGTAAAGCATCAGAATGTTTCCTGTTACAAGCGGGAGTACCTCAGAGATCCATTCTTTCGCCAATCTTGTTTCTGTTGCAGATAAACGATCTTCTGTCATCTACAGATAACAAGATATTCGGTTTTGCAGACGATTGTACCCTGATTTCGTCTTTCAGTAGTCTGCGGCCGATTACAGCTGCGGAATCTCAGCGTCAGGGATGTCAACGAACTAATAAATTAAACTCTGACTTACAGAGGATATCTGAGTGGGGTCAGTTGAACCTGGTGAGCTTCAACGCGAGCAAAACGCAAGCAACTACGTTTTCTAGAAAAATCCCCGCTGGAGAACCGCCTCTAATGATGCAAGGGCAACAAATTACATCCAAAGATTCAATGCACTTTCTCGGAATAACTGTCAACTCCGGGTTTTGCTTGCATGAACATGTATCAGCAATAGCTAAGTCGGCATCAGGTAAACTTAGTTTTCTTTTCAGAGCCAAGCGATACTTCACGTAATCTCAGCTGTTGCTTCTATATAAGGTGCAGATTCGACGTGCTTTGGAATATTGTTCCCATGTATGGGGATCTACGCCCAAACATTCGTTGCGGATGTTGAATTGTGTGCGAAAATGGGCCGTGCGCCTCATCGACCACCCGGAGATCACCCGTGATCTCCAACCGCTAGTTCTCAGAAGAAAAGTTGCTGACCTTTCTCTGTTTTACAGATACTTCCACGGAAGATGATCCAAGGAGCTGAAAAACCTTGTTCCGGGAAAACTCATGTTTTGCCGCAACACTAGGCTAGCAAGAAGTTCTTATCATATGGCGGTACATTTAACGACCCCTTGAACCTCTCTCTATAAGAATTCCTTCGTTTACAGGGTCGGTGAGCAGTTGAACTCGCTTCCGTCCAACATCTTCCCAACATCCTACGATTTCGCCCACTTCAAGAAGCCATTAAACAGACACCTCAATTCTTCCCAGGCGCCCACTCATGTGGTATAACAGGTTCGCCTATTCCTGGGAAGTGCGCATAAAAAACAATAAGGACACAAAATATTGAATACCATCCGAACGAAAATACACTGCTGGGCAGTGTCTGTCATATCGGTGGATTCGTCGAACTGTAAAGAAAAGTATGTACATTTCATGATATCATGTTTTAGTTTATCTGCCATGTTCTGACTCATGACTTCAATACGCCTTGTGACAGTCGGACGAGATAACTGAAGTTCTCTAATAGCAGACATGATTTCTGTGTTATTTTTAAAATCTCCAAGTAAAGTCTCACCCGCTTCAATAAATGCTTCCTTCACAACCGATCCATCTTCGAATGGTTTCTTGTGTTTCGCCAATATATGAGATATCTTAAATGACGCAATCGTATCAGCTTTTGATTGTTTGGCTGGCCTTGTGAACATGGTTTGTTCTTTTTTCAAACAAGATATCAAATCACGTAATTTTCGTTTTCTTAATTGACTCTGTGGCGGAAATTCCTTTTCATAGTTTTAATGAACCGTTTTATGATGCCTCTTTTAGTTACCACGCTTAGGTATTGCAACTGACTCACGACAATTACAATAAATGCACTCATCCTTCACCATACAAAAGAAAAATTCTTTCTCCCAATCCTTGTTAAAATGATACGTTTTAGATGTCTTCGCTGCACTCATTTTGTACTATTTAATAACAAACTTTGTATCGACGTAGTATTGCCTTCAAATTACAATTCAGAATGACTCCAATTCCTGCAGGCACAACATTTATATCGGCGTGAACGAAAGTCTCGAATGTTTCCGTCAAACGCGCTGCCCGAAATTTCTAGAAAAGCGGCAAGAATAAAAAACGCGGCTTTTCTTTGACAAGTACTGCGCGTTTCTTTGATAAATCCGCCTTTTGCCGCTAGCAGAGTGTTATTTTAGTACGTAATAAATTTTTGTAGTTTAGTTACCTATTTATTAAAATTAAGCCCTGGTATAGGAAGATCCAATGAGTATGAATTTCAGCAGTTTCCCATTCAATTTCTTTAATCTAAGCGGAACGTATCAAAATTCATTTATGTTCAAATTTCGTAGTTTTGGTAATAATTTTTGTGAGTTTAGTTAAATTAAACTAAAATGTCAAAAATTTCCAAATAATTCGGAAACTGAAATAGGCCAATATATCTTTCACGGAAAAGGTGTGTACTGAAGCAATACAATTTTGACTGGTTCTGCATAAACGCCTTCAACGCAGCGCAGCTGGATTTCCGGTAGAATTTACCTGACTAATAATCCTCCCTGTTAAGGCACTTCTTGTACTTAAGAAAGGGAAATTCCATTTCTTTTGATTAATTTAATATACAGCCATAAATAATTCTCAAAATTCCCAAACTTGTAAAATGAATGGACAATCTCACAAATGATTTAGTTGCTTCTCATACTTTCCTTGAAAAGGTCTGAAGTGGCAATGTTTCCTCGTGTATACTTGTTTGGTTTTCTTCTTCATGTGTACATCGCGAATTGTATGGTTATAAAGACGGAAATGTTTATAAATCAGTCTACAAGTTATTCAAGTTTTTGTGTATGCATGCCATATTGGCAATGTAAAGAAGATTATAGTGGACTGACAGATGATGTAGCAAACATCGTGGACATTCGGTAAGTTGATAAGATTCAATTCGTATAATATAAGGAAAATTGTCATTTCATCAAATGTATCTGCTTATAAAGTAAGACGTATTACAGATATTTTCGATTTATTATGTACAGGTGGGCGAAATTCGATGTTTTAATGCATTAACTAGCTGAATTATTTTCAATCGAGATAGTGTTTTCTTCGCAAAGATTATGTGCTTCAAATGAATTGAATCTATGTTTTTAAGTTTTCCAGTTAATGGACATAAAAGTTGTGATTTTCCCACCTGTAAATGTGAAAATTTCTTCAGAAAATAATATGATATGCTTACGTAAACGGTTCATAACGTTGTTCCTATTGAATCTTTGAAGATATACAAGGTGATTTGTTTAAGTGATTCATTAAAATATTATTCACTTTCAATAATCGTGAAGATCTGAAACTTGGTATGCTGCCTTATGTCAAAAGTAATTTTTTCATGGTCGAGCCACTTCCGGTGTGACCGGAAGTGACTACAACTTTTCTTTTCCAAATGGCTTGAGGTATCTTCCAATGTTTTTCATGTAGAGAATCATTTTGTGAATAACTTTTATTTTCGCTTGTATCATCTGAAATTGATCACAAAAAAGTAATGATTCTTTTCGAAATTTCAGAGTTTGTTTAAGATCCCGAAAAAAATGCTTGAATTCTTAGAAGGTTTCCATTTTTGTATTTTTGGGTCGGAAGAAGAATTGTCATTTCGAAATGAAATATTTTGAAAAACGGAATCAATACAGGGTGTTCGGAAATCACTGTTCAACTCGATTAACTACAAACATCAAAAACTTGATTTTTCGAATTACACACCTGATTTTTTTCACATCTTAAGATTTGCATTGCGAGTCAGAATCGAACTCTTTTAGGTTTCCTTTGGTTAAATTGCTACATATAAAAGTTTTGAGTTACAGTATTGAATTTCAGAGGGAATTTGTCATCTTATAATTTACTTAATAAGTACAAAAATTTATATGCTTTCGATAGTATTTTCACAATATGACATACAATACAAGATAGTGAACAGAAAAATAATAAACGGAATAATACACACAACCAAATTTATATGGAATCACTCGATATCTTGAATATTACCCCAGGTATTTTGGAAATTTCGAAGGATTGTTAGAATTGATCCTTTTTGAGATATTTCAATCGAAAAAAGAAATGAATGAAGGTTTATTTTGGAAAGAAACAAATGAAAGAGAATAAGAGACGTTCCGCTTGTAGTAAAAAAATTGAAAATTGTTTTCTCATGGAGTAGCTCTTTTTTTCTCGACCTCAGTAGCTTGTAGTGAGTGAAAAACCTGTGGGAAAAACTCGTTTCCCTGTCGCTATTGCACTAGCAATAGCTTGTCTGTTTATGTTGTGTTAGTGTCGTGTGTACCAAAAGAGTACCAAAAATTTTTCTGCTTAGCAGCTTCATTCTCTCATTGTCATCTTGCACTAAATGATTTCCAGGACTTCTTCACGAAGACCAGGATGAAAAGGGGGATTGGGACAGGAAAAAATCTGTAACAATGTATTTATAGATATAGTGGAGAAAACAAATACTAAACTTTACAGTTCAACATTAATACGTCTGAACAGGTAAAACGCTCAATGGTAATCCCTCATTTGTGTTGGTTCGAAAGGGTGAAACAATTTGACAATTGATAATATTGGAATAATAAGGATCTAATAATTTTAGTATGTACAGTAGTAGAGTTCTTTGAATTCTACGAAAGGTAGGTAAAGGTAGTTGTAGTATTTGAATCGGGACCTGCATAAATACTTAAAGCAGGGTCAAATTGAAATCTACCTTTTCGAAGAAAGATTACTCATCTTCGGCAGATGATTATATTCATAAATCGATATATTTTGGTGGAACTACTACTACCTTTTCTTGAACCAGAACCAAGACGAAGGCGCAAATTTGCGGATTAAATTCGAAAAATCGACATTTTTATTTTAAATCGTAAATAATTCTGAAATGTTACAATTTATTCATAGGGCAACCTAAAACAGTTCAATTCTAATTTACAGTGGGATCTAATGATGTGGAGAAAAATTAGGTGTGGATTTGAAATATCGAGTTTACGATGTTTGAAGTTAATCGAGTTGGCCAGTGATTTCCGAACACCCTATAATGATTCCGTTCCTGTAAATATTTTATTTCGAAAGGACAATTCTTCTTTCGATTCAATAATGCAAAAATTGAAACCTCCTAAGAATAAAAGCTTTTTTTCTGCAAAATTTGAAAAAAATAATCAGAATTCTTTAAGATCGATTTCAGGTGATAATAATGTTGAGGAAAGTTATTCAGAAAATGATTCTCTACAATAAAAAAAATTGAAAGATACCACAAGCAGTTTAAAAATGAAAAACCATGACCAACCATGAGAAAATACCACAAATTCCAGTTAACATAAGGCCGCATACCAAATTTCAGATCTGTATGATCATTGTAAGTCAATAATATTTTAATGCGTCAGTAAAAAATATTACGCTGTATACAGGGTGTATATTCCTCATCAAAAACATATAACCGATAGTCCTTGCAGTATTCAAGGGATCTAGCTCCAATTTGCTGAAAAAAAATTTTATGAATCATTAATTCATTCGATGTGCCAAATGATCGCTATTGCTAGTTCAATAGCGACAGGGAAACTAGTTTTTTCCTCAGGTTTTTTCACTCATTTATTGAATCACATACAAGATAGTATGGTCCCCCTGTTACATTTCCTGAGCTCACACTTGTGTTTTTTTTCTAACACACACCAAAATTATAGATATAAGCATTTATTGTAAATACAATTATTCAAATTTTGTAAATCCTCTTTTTCATATATATATATATATATATATATATATATATATATATATATATATATATATATATATATATATATATATATATATATATATATATATATATATATATATATATATATATATATATATATATATATATATATATATATATCGCGAAAATATACAGGGTCATGCTAACTTTGACCCAGTCAAAATCATATTGTTGACACAACTTTTACAAAATATTTATCAAAACAATTTTCACATTTTTAATTGTTTTTGTCTCTTGAAATTTTTTTCAAAATCGCAACAATTTTCGAGTAATAAACAGATTTACATAATGAAACAAGCGTATTTTGAATGGACCGAAGTGAGGGTCGATAATGGCATGTAACTTTTTGGGCCATCATATTACTTAATAGCTTTCAAGTAAAGCCTACACTCGTTGCAAGTGAAACGTACACAGTTATATAAATGAGGTTTGCCATAATTGAAGTTGTTTTTCTTCAATTAAACATAGTTTTCGGTGTTTATGAAAGTATCAATGGAAATGATGATATTCATCTAACACCTCTCCAGGGTTTTCAGAACGAAAGACATAAGACTTATCGGTCTAAACGGTTTAGGTTGTGAGTTCAGTTAACCCACCTTGGGGATGTATATAACCACGGCCCTCTCTATACAAGGCCGGAGCTGCTCATGTGGCAACAGCGCGTGACGTCACACTAACAGGGTTACTTGACATTGAACTAGCACAGAGTTTAAATGGCGCGGGTATTTTAAATTGAATTCGCATGCATTTAAATGATACTATAATATAAAAACACTTGGAAACATGCACTTACAATGACAGAGAAATGTGCAAGAAAAATCTAAATGATCTTAGTAAAAATAGGTAACTGAAAACAACAATAGGTATATAATGTATTCTCGAAAAACAAAATAATATTTGACTTCTCCAAAGCACCAATGATATAGATTGTTTAAAATGCTTAAAACTTCCGAAAACGAATAAAATACGAAATATCTTTAAAGTGCTTCAACAATGTCACGTATGATGCGCTGAAGGTTCATTTTCACTGGGTACGGGACGCCCTGCTAGCATTGTTGCCAATTCTCAGCAGCTCCAGCCTTGTATAGAGAGGGCCTGTGATATAATCCTAACCTTCCTCAAGCTGGCCGAGCCAACATTCCTGATGAGGTATTGAAGAAGAACATGCATCCCTTGTTGTATGTAACAAGGCAGGCATGATGCCATCCTCCCCAGGAGTCTTAATGAATTTAATGCGCGAATCGCCTACCTAACTCCTCCGGGCTTCATGATCTTTCTTGCGTTCTTCCAACCTTCCCTTTTTTAGCTTTTCGCTGTCACTGATATCGAGAAACCGACAATCTCATTCTGGCAAGAATCTCTAACGTCTCTCTTTCAGAGCCCGTGTACCGTCCATCCGGGCCTTCCACAGATCCAATGGGCAGCACCAGGCCTCTGGCGAGAACCCTATGTAGCCTTGCACTAACGGGGGTACTTTCAACCCCCCGCAGAACCTTCACCAGGACTCTCAATTTGCCCTCCTAATTTCTTTATTTTATGACGTCAAAGCCTTCGAAGTGAAAGATCCACTGATATCAATTCGAGCGTGTCTGAGTTCTGAGAGACTCATGCAGTACTCACGTACCCTGAGGTCCAACCATCGGTTATTTTCTTAATTTCTCTATTTTATGACGTTAGAGTAGAATGATAAAGGTCCCATTTGCCGGTATTTTCAGCTCGATTAAAAAGTTTCCTTCCGCGTTTTTCGAGGACAGGATGTCACCATGAAGTTGTACCATTCTCGGGCTTTCTCTTTAGTGGACAGTTATCGTGATTCGCTGACTCAATCGACCGGGATATCTCCTTAGCTGTACGTTCAACGTCACATTCATCACTCAATATTTTCGACTCAAACGATTTTTCAGAGTATATAAACACCTCAAAAAAGTCAAGGGAACACTTACAATATCTTTAAAATATGAATTTAATGATTCGAATTTATAGAAATCTTTCGGTTTTTGTTAGGATGTATTGTATATAATGTATTCTCAAGAAAACAAAATAATATTTGACTTCTCCGAAGCACCTATTATAAAAAAATTTGAAATTTGAAAATGACGAAATTTGGTAAAACAAAAAAAATCCTGAACTAATATTTTCGAAACGATATGGAAGCACTTATATTTTTCAGTACCCAGAAGGTCCACCTCTTTTATTAATGTCACTTTGGCATCGTCGCGGCATGCTCAATATTAAATTGTCTATTACATTTCGGTCTAAGTCATTCAAAGCACCCTGAACTGCTAATCGAAGCTCCTGTTCATTATGGAAGACGTTTTGACGCAGGAGATCTCTTTTTAGGGTGTCCCACACATGGTCGATGGGATTCAGATCAGGGGAGCAGGATGGCTACGGTAGAATATCGATATCATTCTCTTCAAGAACGTTCAAGACAACTCTTGCACGATGGGAGTGGATTTTGACCCATTGTTTGGAGATACGGTACCACTACAGGTAAAACTATCTCATTTGCGTAAGAATTACCCATGAAGTTGTTCTGTATAAAAACGAGGTCAGTTCTTCCACCAAGGTGTATACCTCCCCAAAACATCAGTGATCCGCCTCCCTGTGTAATAATTTCTCGAGCATGCTGGAGACGGTTTTGCTTTCCAGGTTTCCCCCATACTCGAATTCTTCCCGAATCGGGATAATAACTAAATCTAGATTCATCACTGAAGAGAACTGTGGCCCACCTCTCTTGATCCCAGTTTACGTGTTCTTGGTATCAAGCTAAACGAGCAGCGCGATTTCCATGGGTCAGTTGTGGAACTCTTAAAGGACGTCTGGATTGGAGTTGACCTTCGTGCAGTCGATTTTTCACAGTTTGGTGGGAAATTTGTACATTATGAACTCGTGATAGCTAATTGAGATGCTGTGATAGTACGATCTCTTCTGGCTTGTAAAACCAAAAATCGGTCTTGGGCGACTGTAGTAATCCTGAAACGACCTGTATGGCGTTCTTCTACGCTACCTGTTTCATTGAAACGCAACCATAAACGGTTTATGACACTTGGGCTACTTCCCAGAACCCTGGATACTTCCCGTTGTGAGCTCCCAGCTTGGAGCATGCCAACGGCTCGTAACATCTCTTCTCTAGTCAAATGTCGTCTTTCCATGGTCGAATCACAAAACTTGAATCTTATATTGGTGCTTACAAGAGAAACAAAGTGCCAACTAACTGATTCCAAACACTGAATACATGAAATGATTATAAAGCAGCGTCGCATCTGCTGCATTTTTAGTTTTTCGTAAAAAAAACTGAAATCTGTTGCGGCACTCTACATAATTTGGTAAGAAATTGATGCAGGTGTTTCTTTCTTTAAAAAAATCATCCATATTGATCGTTCTAGATACGATATATCGATATTCAGAGGTGTTCCCTAGACTTTTTTGAGGTGTTTATTTCAAGTAGATGTCTATATTTTGAAAAAAAATTATTAAATAAGATATTCCAAATCATTCTGTAATTTTCCCTTATGAAAGTTTTCAATTTTTCAGAAATTTCGAAAGTAGCGGCAACTCACTTAACCAAAGCCCATGTAGTGATGACTTTGACGTATGCTGTAGAATAGAATGTGGAAGACGACGTCGCAGCAACTACGTAGATGACAAATTTGGCATCGGAATAACCAACAGACTATCTTCTTTCTCCAAATCATTCTCCCCGTTTTTCTCGAAAAGAATTGTTGGACAAAATAACGAAGCCGAATTTGGGGAATTTCCGTGGATGCTGGGAATTCTATGGAATAAAGCATTTCTGTGCGGGGCTTCTTTAATTCATCCTCAGGTAGCTATGACAGCGGCACACTGTGTATTTGGGAGGAAGGGCACGATTAAGGTAAGAGCCGGAGAATGGAATTGGGAAAGTACAGAAGAAATGTGGCCGTTTCAAGATAGATTCACAAAGCAGGTGAGATTTCAAATGATATAGAGGGAGTCAGAAAAACTTAACATAACGACGTCAACAATGAAAGTATGTCCATTTACATACCTTTTACTATAATGCAATTGTTGAAAACTCACTTTAATTTTCAATTTCAGTTTTTTGGTTTTATTGATCAATGTATCTTAGCTTGATTTTTTCTCTAAGAAAACATAAACACAGGGTATTTCTCAAATACGCGGACATACACTGCGCCAAGAAATTAACGCAAAGATTCAATATTGCTAATTTCATTTTTGGAAAGCAACAAGTTATTGATGCATGTTTTTTCGTATATGTCCGGACATTCACTAACAAAATTCGATACTTTTTTCTTCGAGCTCATGTTCCCCTCATGAAAATATATGAAAGAAACAAATTGAGATTC
Source organism: Cryptolaemus montrouzieri (assembly GCA_013387265.2). Classification (NCBI taxonomy): domain Eukaryota; kingdom Metazoa; phylum Arthropoda; class Insecta; order Coleoptera; family Coccinellidae; genus Cryptolaemus; species Cryptolaemus montrouzieri. The sequence goes on along the minus strand of JABFTP020000185.1, from coordinate 30,416,157 downwards.
TGCAACAAACGACCACATACTGATGCCAGCAGTTGCTGATCAATTTCTACGATTAAAGTTTGTTTTTCTTGAAAATTTTAATTTTCGGTAATAATTCAATGCGAGTCACAAAATTTGTCGCTGGCAAATGTGCAGAAGGAGATGTGTTAGATGACTTAGATTGGACCTAGACTTGGGGTGAACCATTCAACTGCTTTCAGAATGACCCGTAGGTACAGAAAGACAGGAAATCATGAAAGTAGACCTAAAGTCGATTTGGTAAAGCCGTAGAGTAATAAATCTTTAGGTCTCTGGATGATCAAGGGCGTGTCACTCAGATAAGGGTTGAAGAGTATTATTAAGTATATTCTCCAAATTTAACCCCAAAAAAGGTTATTAAAACATACATATACAGGGTGTTACATAATAGTATGTCATAACTTAATTAATTCAACGTGCAATTCTAAGAAAAAAAAATTATATAAACATAGGTCTGCAATAGCTTCGTTACGGTGCTACAGGGTGTTAAAATTTCCGGAAAAAATTGTTTTTTTTCTTCAAAACTCCTGCAGTTTTTGAGATATTCATCCCAAATTTGGAATGCAAGCTATTTTTCCAGCCTCCATCGTTACAGTCCTAGATTTTGACTGAAATTCACAAGGTGTTTTCTTTTTCTCGGCCTTGTCTCCCTTTGCTTTTTCAAGCTTTTTTGCAGTACGCCACTGATCAGCGTACAATCAATTTTCGTCTTTTTTTTTGACACTCCTAATTTTTTCGTATCTCCAAATGTTTTCGAGTGAAAAATTATTGCATTTTAATTATTTGAATTGTATGTTATTCGATAAATAAAAAAAAATTGATTGATAGCTCATCTTCAGAGACTCAACTTATACTTATTCAATATCAAATGAAAAAAAAGAACAATTAAAAACTAAATAAATTGCTGGAAGTTTCCTTCAATGCAAGAATACGGGCCTCTGTCCTTCGCATATAAACACACTCTTTGAAATATTCCTGGGGTATTTCTTATTGTGTCACAAGAGGTTATTATTCGATTTCTCAATTCTTCTACAGTATTCACTGGGGTGGTAGAAACTAAACTTTTGAGGTACCCCTATAAGAAAAAGTGTAAACTATTTAAATCTGGGGACCTAGGAGGCCATGGTTCTGGCCCACCCCGACCTATCCATCGGTTGTTGAATGTATTATTCAAGAATTCCCTAGCTTCTCCACTAAAATGTGCTGATGCCGCGTCATGCATGAACCACATCATGTTTCTCACGAAAAGTGGCACATCCTCGAGCAATAATGGTAACTCCTACTCAAGAAATTACCGATAAGCGGGACCGTTTAGTCTGACAGGCAAAAAAATGACGATTTAAAAATTTTCAGACGAGTAGAGTCTCTCAATAACTGCATCGAAATGCAGAATGACATCACGAATCTCTCTCATCATTGTACTCGGAATTATCTCTTTTAAAATCTCAAAAAATGTTCTACAATAAGTTACAGCAGAAACCCGAAAGTACTAACATTCAATTATGATATCGATGGGGTTTTCAGCTTTAAGGACCTTGGCGTCACTTTCGATTCTAAATTGCTATTTGTTCTGCATATTGATCGCATTGTCTCTGTTTCACATAAGATGCTGGAGTGCATATTTCGGAAGGGTCTTGAATTAAGAAGTGTTAAATCTTTTCTTATTCTATACCATGCATATGTTAGTAGTAGAATACTTTTCGCCTGTATAATATGGAACCCGCAATATCATTATGTTCAGCGTATTGAGGTTATTCAGAACCCGTTCATCAAATTTATATATGGAAAAATTAATATACAAACTGTGAATCATGATTATATCCCTGCTAGAACATACCTTAATTTAATTCGTTTCAAAAATCGCAGTACAATGGCAGATATTATGTTTCTTTTCAAAATGCTCCATAACTATCTCCAAGTACCTGATGCTCTTTCCATGATTGATTTTAATATTCTTACCCGATCTCTCCGTAAATTCGATCTATTTCATATAAGTTTCAGAAGAACAAATTGTTCACAGAACTCTCTTGTGTTGAGGATGTGTCGTGCTTGCAACGAGCATCCAGAGCTAGATGTTTTCTCAGCGAAGTCTGTGACTACGATGAAGAGGACTCTACGTCAAATATTCTGTCGAACTTACATATATGCTAGATTCTAGGTTTCCTATTGTGATTCTATTTTACTACTGTGATCCTATTTTCAAATGTTTATTTATTTTTAACATAGGTTGTAACATTTTATTCGGTGGATACCATTTGAGAAAACTTGCAGGCATTCCATATTTATGAATCAATAAATAAATGCACATTTCCATAATTTACTAAAAATATTGAGTTATCTGAAATATCATAAACATTATTCAATTATTATACAGGATATCCACCAGGACCGTCCGTTAAAAACTTTTTGAGTTCCAATTACAATATCAATCTGAAATTTTATACGAAGCCAAAAAAAGCGATTTCCAATTGGAGTGAAATATTTTCTAAGTGATACCATTTCCGGTTATACCGGAAGTGGGTCATCACTTTGTTATTTCAAATGGCAATCTACCTTTTTTATTATACATCTAGAACCGACATTTGAGCAAGGCATAAAATACCCAAGTCAAAACTTTTGACAGATTTTTATTTTTGTTATAAACTCGATTTTTGAGGAACATTTAAAAAAAGCTCGTAGATCTTTTGCACTACAGACACAATTTTTGGTGGATAGAAGAATGATCCAGGAATTTTTAAAGCAATCTACACATGTCAAATGTTTATTGCGTTGTTTTGTATGATTTTTTCAATTTGGCCTTTTTCAAACAGCAATTGCACGTGCCAATTTTTATATCGCCATCAGATGAAACGTCATATATATGAATTATGTCAGCATGTACTATACCCATCTCTTATAGTTCCAAAATAATTTGGGAATATATTGAATTTTGATGATTTTTCAAGAACTAACACAGAATGCTTTGACATATTTGAATCAAGTAGCTGAATTGGCTACGCTCACCTGACAGGTGCCTAAAATTAATGTACTTTTCACTTCGTTCATTCGAATTTGATATTTCAACAAGAATTTTCGTTATTTCAGATTGAAAATATCCAAAAAATACAGCACATTTGGAATAAAACCACTGGTTATTCAAACGAAAATATATTTAATCTTTTTTTGATTCATTCTAGAATGTCTAAAATTAGTGGGTAGAAATTGCAGGCAATTCAATAACCAATTTCCAAATTTACCGTCTATAAGTAAAATAAAATTTCGAGGCATTAGACGCAATTTTCTACAATTCGGATGAATAAAAATTGTAGGAACTAAGCGAAAACCAATCATCGAAGATAATTACATTAATACGAATGAATGATATTAAACATCATAGGAGAAAACTAATTTACGATCTGAATAAATGGGCTCCATTTTGCCCCTATACACTTAACAGCTTGTATACGAACATGATGACTTGCCCTCCTGGTTTCCTCTGGATCAATATCACGAAAAGCATTATGAATGCGATCTTGTAACTCTTCTTTACTTCTTACAGGAATAAGATACACCTCATTTTTGATTTTGCCCCATAAATGAAAATCAAGGAGCGTCAGGTCCGGAGAACGCGGAGGCCATAAATTTGGTCCTTGATTACCCCACCATCTATCCTCGAACATTTCTGTTAGCTGCCGATCTGTTTCATGTGCTGGTGCACCATCCATTTGGTAATAGCAATCCCTCAGAATGTTAAGGGGTAATCCGTCTAAAAATTTGCTAATGTTCCTCTCAAAATTTCCAGGTATCTTTGTCCATTAAGATTTTCCTCATAAATGTGATATGCCAACAAATCATTCATTAAAATTACAAAAACGTTCACGATGAATTTATTTTGGAAATCAATAACCTCAATGAAATGTGGATTTTCTGTGGCCCAAAAATGTCGATTTCTTCTGTCAGTTATTCCACTTTCATTGAACTTGGCTTCATCAGACCATATAATTTTTTGCAGATTTGTCTCATCTTCTTGAAGCCGAATTAATGAATTTTCACAGAAATTTATCCGCTTGGGAAGGTCAGATGGTTTCAATTTTTGTAGTCTGATAAAAGAATACGAGTGCATGTTATGTTTCTTAAGAATCCTTTGAATGGAAGTATAACTCAATCCAATATCCATTGATGCTGACTTAATGGACGCATGTGGATTGGCACGAAAATACGCTAGCGTATTAATTTGATTGTCGTCGTCCTCGAGAATTGGTTTTCTTCTAGTTTCTATGTATTTTGTTCCTCCGAATTGCAGAAAATTGCTTCTAATCCTTCGAAATTTTGTTTTACTCATAGGCGCCATGAATTAAAAAGAAATTAAACATATCCTCGTTTGAATAATCAGCCATATTAACAATCTGGTGTTTTTCAAAAATTTTCATTTCAAATTATCAACAATTCTTGTTGAAATATCAAATTCGAATGAACGAAGTGACAAGTACAATAATTTTAGGCACCTGTCAGGTGAGCGTAGCCAGTTCAGCTACTTGATTCAAATATTTCAAAGTATTCTCTGTTAGTTCTTGCAAAATCATCAAAATTCAATATATTCCCAAATTATTTCGGAACTTTAAGAGATGGGTATAGTACATGCTTATACAATTCCATCTGAATTTGATGCTTCATCTGATGGCGATTTAAAAATTGGCACGTGCAATTTGAAAAAATTGAGTTATTGCTGTTTGAAAAGGCCAAATTGAACAAAATCATAGAAAACAACGCAATAAACATTTGACATGTAGATTGCTTAAGAAATTCCTTGATCCTTCTTCTACCCACCAAAGCAAAAATTGTGTCTGTAGTGCAAAAGATCTTCGAGCTACAATTTTTTTAAATGTTCCTCAAAAATCGAGTTTACAACAAAAATAATTAAATCTGTCAAAAGTTTTGACAGATAAGTGCCAACAACTTGGGTATTTTATGCCTTGCTCAAATGTCGGTTCTAGATGTATAATGAAAAAGGTAGATTGCCATTTGAAATAACAAAGTAATGACCCATTTCCGGTATAAAATTTCAGCTTGATATTGTAATTGGAACTTAAAAAGTTTTTAACGGTAGGTCTTGGTGGATATCCCTGTATATTTCATAAGTTAAGTATGATTGAAATTCATGAAACAATTTTCATTAAATTATTATCGTTTTCAAATACATTAGTGTTCAATTGATTCAATTTTATTTTCGAAGAGAACCTTAAAACACATATTCGTCTACGTTACTGACTACAAATTTCAGACGTATAGTGTATACATTTTATTTGGAACGAGGACAGCAATATCCGCAAGCAATAAAAAAGACAGAGAAGATCGTACTCTGGTAGTTGGAGATTTGTACGAGGGTTCCTATCAAAGATCCGGCAATAAACTGCCGGAAAATAAAATAGAAACTAAATTTATTTTTCAATTTTCTCACGTATCACATTTCTAAGGGATTTGCATACTTAATGAGCTTTTATTACTTTACGTCTTCACCAAGTAGACTATGGGCAAGAACGACCTCGAGCAACCATAGCGATCCATGATCATTATTCAAGAACTTCCTCATTAATACAACGGTTCGCTACTGGTAGGCACCTTCAACAGAACAGTGGATATCAAATTAGCACTAAACGTCTCTGTCAATTTGTTTTAAACCTCGTGTGCAGCTCGAGGCCCAGCTCTAACCGCAGCACATCGTACAGCCCGATTGAATTTTGCCAAGGAACATGTCAGTTGGATAGAAGATGACTGACAGAGAGTTTCGTTTGCAGATGAGTCGAGATTTTGTCTTTCTCATTTCGATCGACGTGCTCTTATGTATAGACGTCGAAATGAGAAATAGGCGCAGTACATCTTAGGGAAGGTTCAATAATGATATGAGGCGGAATTTCTGTCATGGAGTGTCCTACACAAAGTCCAGACCTGAATCCGATCGATCAAGTTTAGAACGTTCTCAAAAGAATATTGAGAAGCCAACAATTTGGAACGAAATGGATCATTGATTCTGATTATGAATCAACCACCACGGGTGAAAATAAAGTATCGACAGGTATTCGAGGAGTTTGATTTTTTCCAAAAGTATTACATTCTTCATCATCAGTTTTCTTTCAATTTCTATGAGTACCATATTCATTTCGATTGTTCTCAAGCATTCCTCAGTGCTGGTGGTTTACTGGAATTCTTCAACATATCCAAACTTGTTCTGAATAAATTTGAATTTTCGATTTTTTGCGTTAGTTTGTTGGCGAAGTGTACTTCAGGTTTGTAATTCTTCAGCCAAATCGGGAAAGATTTGTCAAGTAACCTAATGAATATTTTAATTTTCAGATAATCATACATCAACAATACCATCCAATTTCAGTTCGAAATGACATAGCATTGTTAGTAGTCGACGAACCATTCAAATTAACTGAAAATGTAGGAATTGTTTGCATTCCACCACCAAATATGCAATATGATGGCAGCACTTGCACAGCTTCAGGATGGGGTAAAAATGCTCATTATGAAGGCAAATACCAAAGTACCTTAAAGAAAACGGATCTGCCACTAGTAGCAAGAGGTAAGATATATATTCATCTAAAGAAGGAAGAATTAAATCATGATATCGATAAATAATTATGATTTTTGTCTATTCTGTGATTGCTTTTATCCTTTCTTTTTCCCTTAACATCAGTATAAAGCAAACATATTTTACTGAACTTGTTGTGTTATCTCAAGACACCCATACCAGTTACTGCCAATTTTTTTCTCTTTCTCATGTTGAATGGCATACACTGCTTCGAATCACATAGTTGTATCCTTTAAATATTTCGTTGCTACCCTTTTTGAGCCAGTGACAAATTGTGTAGAATGTACAGTCGACAAGAATACGAGGTAGGTCAATTAAGTTCGCGGAAGTTGGCAATGCAGCGGCGGTTGGTTACTTTGCAGCGTTCGCATTGGTTTCATTCGAAACAGAATTCATTTTTGCGTCAACCTGTGCAAGTTTCGTGTTGATCGGTTGTATACTTCGTGTTTTATTGTCGTTTGAACATCGACCTGTTTTGACCCACCGTCTTGAAGATGACTGATACAATAACTGAGCAAAGAATAGTGATTCCATTTTTGGCGAAACGCGGCGAAACTTCCGTGGAAATTATGAAACAGTTAACCGACGTGTATAAGGAAGACTGTCTGAAAAAATCAGCTGTTTAGGATTGGGCAAAGCGGTCAGAAGTGGCAGAGAGTCAGTGGAGGATCATCCGCGCGAGGAAGCTCCCTCCACCTCACGAAACGTACAAAACCTCGATCGTCTGCGCCCGCGAGTGCTCGGAGACCGTCGAGTGAGCCTTAGAATGTTGGTAGACGAGTTGGGCATCAACAAGGAGACGATCCGGCAGATCCTACACGAAGATTTAGAAATGAGTAAGGTGTGTGCGAAAATGGTTTCCAAAGTGCTCACAGTTGAGCAGAAAGAGCTCCGATTGTCCATCTATCAAGACATGATTTCTCGAATTGACGAATGTTATCACTGGTGACGAGTAATGGGTGGTCGAATACGACCCTGATACCAAAAGGCAGAGCATGCAGTGGGTAGAGAAGGGGATGGGTGGCCCACGAAAGCCAGTCCAAATCGATATCTTTACTCATCGCATTTTTCGATATTAATGCAGTTGTAAACCACGAATACGTTTCAGCAGGCCAGACAGTCAACGCAGTATTCTACATTGAAGTTTTGAAACGTCTAAAGGCCAGTGTGTTTCGTGTACGACCCGAATTGGTGGAGCGCGGATGGGTGCTTCATCATTACAATACTCCAGCCCACTCGTGATTTTTTAACCAAAAACGGCATTCCAACACTTCCACACACCCCCTAGATTCCAGATCTGGCTCCCTATGACTTCCATCTGTTTCCTCAGTTGAAGTCGTACCTCAAAGGAAACAGATATGATGGAGTTTCGGAAGTCCAAAGCATCACGACGGCTGTTCTGAGGGACCTATCTTCGGAAGGTTTCAGGGTGTGCTTTCAACAGTGGGTTCAACGGTATCGCCGGCGCATCGAACTCGAGGAAAACTATTGCGAAGAAATATAAGGTATTTTCAAGTATTTATGTACTTTCCGGACCGTCCAGGCACTTTTCCGCGAACTTAATTGACATACCTCTTATATGTGCGGTTGAGATTCTTATAACATGCGCGAAGATCAGAAGAGATGGCAAGAAGAGATGAATAATACGTTCTGCAATCATACGTCAAATAGCTATTAGGGTCGGGGTAAATGCTTTTTGAGAAAATTATACCTCATTTTAATTTCTATTACAAAGAAGTGAGTCACACATTCATCACCAGTTAGACTACAAGAAATTTCGCTTCAAGGTTTTTCTAACTGAACCTTCATAGTAACTACTATTGTTTTCTCCTTATAATGCAAATTATCAAGAATACCTGGAATCTGTACAATACGATGAAATAAAGTAATTGAAGGTTGATATTCAATTGGGATTTGAAGCAAAGGATTAGTAACTATGTTTTTCCTAAGTACCTAGTATCTTTGTAATCATGAAATTGTCGATAACGTCATCCAGCATAGGTTCTTGCTCCATAAAAGATTGTTCAATTTTCTGCATATTGTCGCATAACACAGCTCTACAAAAAAATTTTTTGATTGTTGCCCTGGATATCATCCCAAATTTTATGTTTTCAAGTGCCCAGATTACGAATATATTCATGAAAGTTCTCAATGTGCTCGTATTTTCATGATTTTTGCATTTCTTATATTTTGAACAATTATAAGCTTGTTAGAAATGAAATTTAATTTTCCAGTCATGATTAGGCTTCTGCGCAACTTTTTCGCGCATACAAACATCACCTGATCCCCACTCTCAGACCCCTTGCTCCACAGAACAGCTGAGATCTCAGTTATTTGACAATATTGAAGTACATATACACGTAAATCTGGATAAAGTGTCATGGATTAATATTTTGATTCAATTACTGAATGTCCATTCCTATATATTTGTCTTCTAGTCTAAAATATGAGTACGTCACGAAGAATGTGTAAATATTGTAGTGATTTATTTTGTTATATTTGCGGTGTTTATATACCAAAAAACAAAAAGAAATATCACAGACTTTGTCAAGGAGACTTATGTTGAATATTTTGGTTTCAAATGGACAAATTAGGTAAACCATGGGTTCCTTAAAAGTTTGTAAGTCCTGTGTTGAGTCTTTACGGTTGTGGAAAAAGGTGAACGTTCTGGATTAGACTTTGGCATTCCTATGATCAGGATGGAGCCTACGAATCATTTAGATGATTGTTACTTTTGCGTAGTAGATGTTAAAGGTTTTAATCGAAATCAAACGTGGAGATACCCAGACTTACAGTCTACGAAATGTCCGGTTCTACACAGTGAAAATCTCCTCGGCCCATATACATTTCAAAAGTAATTCGCATGCCCTCAGAAACAATGATGTTACCAAATTCACAGAAATCGGGACCATCTACTAGTGGAAGTGAATGGGAAGGTGAAACATCTACGCCAAAGTTATTTTCTCAAAATGAACTCAGTGATTTAATACGTGATCTCAATTTATCAAAACAAGGATCAGAACTGTTAGCCTCAAGATTGAAAGAAAAAATTTTGGCACCAACAGTAACAATTACAACATACAGAACGCGAGAAAAATAGTTATTACAATTTTTAGTGAAAATGAAGGATTAGTGTATTGTAATGATATCGCGAAGCTGCTTATAGACATGGGTTTAAAAGAGTACAAATCTACTGAATGGCGCCTTTTTATTGATAGTTGCAAAAGAAGTTTAAAATGCGTCTTATTGCACAATGGAAATAAATTTGCATCAATTCCAATTGCCCATTCAACGAAACTCAAAGAAGAATATGAAAATGTAAAATTAGTTTTAGAGAAAATTAAATACTCTGAGCATCAATGGCAATGGTGTGGATTTAAAATGGGAAATTTTTACTTGGCCAACAAAGTGGATATACAAAATACCCTTGCTTTATTTGTATGTGGAATAGTAGAGCAAAGCAACTTCATTGGGAACAAGATGTTTGGCCTGTAAGAAATTCTTTAACTGTCGGTAAAGCCAACGTAATAAGGAGCCGCTGGTGAGCAGAGACAAAATCATACTTCCACCATTACATATTAAGTTAGGTATGATTAAGCAATTTGTAAAAGCGTTGAACAAAGACGGAAATTGTTTTAATTACATTTGCAGAAAATTTCCGAAGCTTAGTATGGAAAAATTTAAAAAATTGGAAAAGTTTTATGTTGGTTGTCGAAAATTTCCTAGGTAACCATAAGGAGCAAATTATGAAGAAATTGTGCAAAATATGCTGACAAACTTTCAGACTTTAGGAGCAAATATGAGTATTAAGTTACACTATCTCCGCAATCATCTAGATAAATTTCCGGATAATTTAGGAAATTATAGTGAGGAACAGGAGAGCGGTTTCATCAAGATCTAAAAGTGATGGAAGAAAGGTATCAAGGTCGATGGGATTGTCACATGATGGCAGATTACTGCTGGTCTTTGAAAAGAGATTGTCCCTGAAAAATTGAAGAAGAAAAGCTCATAAAAGGCGTTTTATGGAAATATGAAATATATTTTCGACATTTTCCTCTTTATTTACTTCGATGTAACCGAATTTCTCAAAACATAGCTGACATTATAAATATATCTGTTATTTTGTTTCTTGTTTTACGATTTTTGCTATGTAAAATGAAAATAAAGATTTAAAAAGAAATCAGAGCAAATCCTACAAAATCATTGATAGTTTCACGAATTGTGTGCATAAATAGACCCAAAATCATTTTCATATCTAGGGCAACAAAACTATTGTAGACCAGTGATAATGATTCCCACTGATCTGGAAAAAACGAAGAGAAACTCACCACACAGTTTTTCCCCATTTTTCATTGAGAAATTAACATTACTATCAGCTACATGAGCTTTCATGGCTGCCCAAACTTTTCAATCGGGTTTAAGTCAGGTTGATATGGGGGAAGTCTAAGTACATCGTAGCCCTGATCATTCAGGAGTTTGTCAATAGCATCCGTTTTATATCTGGATTCATTCAATTTAATTAGATTATAAAGTTCTGCTATGAGCATCCCATCTGCAAAGACGATATTTCGACGTTGCAGCCACTCTTTCATTTCTTCTTTTCGGGAAGCCATGTTCGGGTGTTTTTCTGTTTGTACATTGTGATATGGGGCGTTATCGATCACTTACACACTTTGGTAGATTTGGAATAAGTTTTTATCTCAATCATATTTCGTAGTTCGCGAAATATCATCGTCATAATCACCGATTACATAATTGGACTTAAAGGCCACATATGCGTTTCGTACGAATCCACATTCTCTACCGGCCTTTAAAATTATCTGTCTCGATCCTTTTGAATCAGGCTGACGTAGGCCGTTGTTTGTCTTGTCACTCCAAGCCTTCTTATGTATATGGGGGGAATGAATATGTGTTTCGTCCATGTGAATTATTAGTCGGTATCGTTTGATGCTTCTTATATGATGATGAAACGTTTGTTCTTCTTGAAAATTTTAATTTTCGGTAATAATGCAACGCGAATCACTAAATTTCACAACGGCAGAATGTTCTCAAGCAGTGGTAGAAAAATTTTTCGAAGGCTTGGGGTGTGTCGTGCAACTGTTTCCAGAATGATCTACAGCAGGGGTGCTCAAACGGTTGATCGCGAAATTCTTAATAAGTAGGTAACTAAACTACAAAAACTCATTACGTAATGAAATAACACTCTGCTAGCGGCAAAAGGAGGCTTTATCAAAGAAGCGCGTGGTACTTGTCAAAGAAAAGCCGCGCTTTTTATCCTTGCCGCTTTTCTAGAAATTTCGTGTGGCGCTTTTGACGGGAACATTCAGACCTTCGTTCACGATATAAATGTTGCGCCTGCAGGAATTGGAGTCATACTTATGCACGCAATACTATGTCGATACAAAGTTTGATATTAAATAGTACAAAATGAGTGCAGCGAAGAAATCTAAAAGGTATCATTTTAATAACGTTTGGGAGGAAGAATTTTTCTCTTGTATGGTGAAGGAAGTCCATTTGTCTTACCTAAGCGGGGTAACTTAGAGAGGCATCATAAAACGGTTTATAAAAACTATGAAAAGGATTTTCCGCCACGTAGTGAATTAAGAAAACGAAAAGTACGTGATTTGATATCTTGTTTGAAAAAAGAACAAAGCATGTTCACAAGACCAACCAAACAATCATAAGCTGCTACGATCGCGTCATTTAAAATATCTCATATATTGGCGAAACACAAGAAACCATTCGAAGATAGATTGGCGGCTCTTTGAATTGCAGTTGGAAGATAGGGAGTCAGCTGAACACACTATTTAGTTCTTTACTCGGACGTCAGGTGGTTGAGTCGCGAAAAGATCCTAGAAAGGTTTCAAGAATTATTGCCCGAAATAACAGCTTCTCTGGACGAAAGAGGTGATGACACTCAGATGTTGAAAAACGAAAAATGGCTGACTGATTTGGCATTTTTGACTGACATCACAATGTACTTAAACACCATTAACTTGGAGCTTCAAGGTACAGGAAAAACTATTATTGAGATGATTAGCGCAGTAACCGCATTCAAAAGTAAATTGCAACTTATGATAGATCAACTGAAAAGAAAGGATCTGAAACATTCTCTGTCTTTCAAAGTAAGGATTCCTCAGTTGAATTATGGTACGTATGAGGCTGAATTATCAAATATTTTGGGACAATTCGAAATGCGTTTTTATGATTGCAGCAAATTGGCAAATATATCATCATTTATGTCATGAGTTACCCTTTTTCATGTAAAAACATTGATAAATTAGCTACTGAAATAGCAAGTCAGTTTAATATGAACTCATGTTCTGTTGAAAATCAGTTCGTGCAGATTATATCAGATATACATCTCAAAGCTACAGCATCTGATGCAAATTTCTGGTGTTTTATATCTGAAGATAAATATCCGAATATACGGCAAATCGCCCTCCAACTGACGGCAATGTTTGGGTCAACTTACTTGTGCAGTCTGCATTTTCTGGAATGAAGATAATTAAGTCAAAATATCGCAATCGACGAACTGTCGATCATATGTCATCATGCTTACGATTAGCACTCAGTGGTTACGTACCATCCTATGAAAAGTATGCTGAGGGCATGCAGTGCCACGCTTCAACATCCAAAGTCACTACTTAGTTAAGTTTAACACCATATGTTACTCTTTTGTTTTGTAACAACCAATAAACTCGCAATTTTGAATAACTATCAGTTTTTTCATTGATATTATAGAGAAAAATCTGAGCAAGCCTAACTCAAACATTGACTAAAATAATGTATATTGTGTGGAAAGGTAGTATCTATATATGCTACGGTGCACCCTACCTAGGTAGGTAGGTAGGTAGCGTGTGACAACCCTGCATCACACATACTTGCAGCCTCTCAGAGTCGATCGTAAAGTAGTCTAAAAATATTGAGGTAGATCGCCATCAGTTCAAGTTTGAGCACTCCTGATCTACAGGTACAGGGACACTGATATTCATGAAAGTAGACCTGGGCAGGGACGACCTCGATCAACAACTGCGATCCATTGCCGTTATTTAAGAAATTCTGTTTGGACAACGATTCCCTACTGCTAGCACCTTCACATACAGCTTTGACAGAACAGTGGAGTGCAAATTAGTACTGACACGATACGACATCGTCTCAGGAAATGTGGTTTGAGACTTCATGTCGTAGTACTTTGCGGAATACATCGAAGAGCCTGATTGAATTTAGCCACATAATATGTCAATTGGTTAGATGCTAACTGGTAGAGAGTTTTGTTCTCAGGTAAGTCAAGACGATTTCTAGTGTAGAGACGTCAAAGTCAGATATATCTCCAGTGCAACTTTTTACCTACCTATGCTTTTGGTTGAGGTTTAATAACGATGTAAGGAGGAATTTCTTTCAACAACCGCACTGATCTAGTTTTCGTAAATAATGTATGAATGCTCAGAGGTACGTTACAGACATTTTAGGAGGATCACGAAATCAATTCAATGGAATGGTCTGCACGAAGTCCAGACCTCATTCTCATCGTACATGTCTAGGGCATTCTGAATAGAAGCTAAAGATGCCAGCGAAACCAGCATGCTATCCTGCATAAAATGCATCAGAATGATATAAGGTCAATCATTTTGAGTATGAATCGAATATGTCATGTAGTAATTCTCATCAGGGGTAGATATACTCTATATTTATGGATTTTTGGGGATTTTTTCCGAAAGTTTAACATTCTTTATTATTAGTTTAATTTCAATTTCTATGAGTAACTTTTTCGTTTCGATTACCCTCAAGCGTTCCTTAGTTCTTGTGAATTACATGAAAAATAATTCTTGGGCATACCTTAACTTCTTCTGAATAAATTGAAATTTTCGATTACGAGTGTTAATTTCTTGGCGCAGTGAATTATCAAAGTCTACATTAAATCAATTGTTTTGGTTCTTTCAGATAAATGTACTAGAGTTCTTCAAGAGGCTCGCCTGGGTCCTGCATTCCGACTTCATCGTAGTTTTATTTGCGCAGGAGGAGAAGAAAACAAAGATACCTGCAAAGGTGATGGAGGAAGCCCCCTCGTTTGTCCCATAGATGAAGAAGATGATCGATATGAGCAAGTCGGAATAGTTTCATGGGGACTTACGTGCGGAGTAAAAAATACACCAGGGGTTTATGTGAATGTTCCACTTTTTAGTGCATGGATTGATGGCCAGATGAAAAGACTCAATTTTGACACTAATATTTATAAGTACTCGTGAATATAATAAATAATTTATTAAACTTTAATGTTGTTTCGAAGGAATCGATTTAAGTGTAACTTAATTCTTAAATAATGCTTGCAATTTAGTAATGATGTGAAACAATGTTAGATTATGTACAAACGTTGACTTTTTTTTAATATTCAGAAACACAAGAGACGCCAGGAATAGACTTGATTTTTGAAGAAATTCTTACTCAACAAGTTATAAATTATAGAGAGCTATATGGGACATTCTTTCACAAACCGTACAGATTTGTAAAAAGACATGCTTATTCGAGGTTTTTTTGTTTTCAATTTTTGGAAGATAAACAGGATTGAAAATTCAAGAATTTAGTTATTTCTGGCCTGTAGTATATTTTTGGAAAATTCATTACTCTGGTTCTATTTGTGGTATAGTTTATATTTTTTTTCAGTTTAAAGGTAAAAGAACATGCTCCAGTAATAAATTATTCTATTCCCACGAATCAAGTTTATTTTATTTCTATCGTGTTCTCTGTCAGATGTTCTTTCGAAAAAGCTTTTTATCCATGGAGACATAATTATTACTATATGAAAAAAAAATTAATCTGGCGCGGTTCGTCACATCGTCGCGCGGGTCACAGCGCATGGCCCATTTTCTAACATCATATTCAAAAAATATTGATTACACTATTAATATTCCGATACGTCATCATCCCGTCCAGTATTATACAGGGTGTTACATCATAATTAAAATATCACTGTATGATTCCAGTATCTCTTCAACAATTGGAAGCGATGCAATTTTCATTAAACGAAAAAAGTAACATTGTAATTATTTTAAGTAAGAAATGTACATATTTCAAACTATTATGTAATACAGGGTGTTACATAATAGTATGTCACAACTTGAGGGGGTGAATCTACGTGCAATTTCAAGAAAAAAAGTTTATATAAACATAGGTCCGCAAAAGCTTCATTACGAAGCTACAGGGTGTTGAAATTACCAGAAAAAATTGTTTTTTCTTCAAAACTCCTGCAGTTTTTGAGATCTTGAGCCCAAATTTGTAATGCAAGCTATTTTTTATAGTCTCCATTATTTTTGTAGTTTTTGAGATATTCAACCCAAATTTAGAACACGAGTTATTTTTTACAGCCTCCATCATTACATGTCCTAGATTTTAACTGAAATTCACAAGGTGTTTTCTTTTCCGAGACCATGTCTTCTTTTGCCCTATCAAACAATTTTCGTAATTTTCTTTCAATTTAGAAACTTTTTTGACACCTGTAATTTTTTCGTATCTCCAACCGTTTTCGAGTGAAGAATTATTTAATTTGAATTATTTGAATTGTATGTTATTCGCTAAGTAAAAAAAAATAATAGAAATACTCGATAGGTATGCCCAAATTTTGCTTTTATTTTGATAGCTCGTTTTCTGAGACTCAACTTATACTTATTCAATATCAAACTACAAAGAGAGAACAATTAAAAACTAAATAAATTGCTGGAAGTGTCCTCCACCTGCAAGAATACAGGCCTCTGTCCTTCTTCGCATATTATCACGCACTCTTTGAAACATTCCTGGGGTATTTCTTATCGTGTCACATTCGATTTCTCAATTCTTTTACAGTGTTCACTGGAGTGGTATCAACTAAACTTTTGAAATATCCCTATGAGAAAAAGTCTAAACTATTTTAGTCTGGGGACCTAGGAGGCCATAGTTCTGGCCCACCCCGACCTATCCATCGGTTGTTGAATGTATTATTCTAAAATTCCCTAGCTCCTCTACTGAAATGTGCTGCTGCCCCGTAATACATGAACCACATTATGTTTCTCACCAAAAGGGGCACATCCTCAAGCAATAAAGGTAACTCCTCAAGAAATTGCCGATAAGCGGGACCGTTTAGTCTGTTAGGCAAAAAAAATGGCCCAATCAAATAATTTCCAATTATTCCGACCGAGACATTTAGTGAGAATTGTTCTTGATGATGAGATTCTTCAATTAAAGGGGAGTTTTCCTCAGCCCTAAAATTTTATCTGAGAACCTTCGGCAGAAATTCAGTCTTGAATACTCGATTTGTAAAGCGCACCTGATATAATCGCCTAACTTTTGTTGTGTTTCCGTCATCCAGACTGTACATGTAATGGATATCAGCCAATTCGACGTTAGTAAAATCAGCCATTTTTTTCTTACAACAATGTCTTCAAAAGTCTTAACACTAATCGTTAATTGGATAAACAATTCGAGCAGACACTGGTTCAACTTTAGCAACTGTCAAAATGAATAAATAAATGAATGAAATTAAAGCCTACTAGTCATTTTTTTAATTAGAAGTAAATTTCAATTCAGCGAATGCATACAATTGTTAAATAATTTTTTGGTCGAAAACGTTTGGAGATACGAAAAAATTAGAGTTGTCAAAAGAATTTCTAAATTGAACGAAGATGACGAAAATTGATTGTACGTTGATCAGTGGCGTACTGCAAAAATGTTTGAAAGAAGACAAGGCTCCGGAAAAGAAACCTTGTAGATTCTAGTTGAAATTTAGGACATGTAATGATGGAGGCTGTGAAAAATAGCTTGCATTCCAAATTTGGGCTGCATATCTCAAAAACTGCAAAAGTTTTGAAGAAAAAAACAATTTTTTTTCCGGAAATTTCAACACCCTGTAGCTCCGCAACGAAGCTTTTGCGTACCTATGTTTATATAAACTTTTTTTCTTAATATTGCACGTAGATCTACCCTCTCAAGTTGTGACATACTATTATGTAACACCCTGTATTACATAATAGTTTGAAATATGTACATTTCTTACTTAAAATAACTACAATGTTACATTTTCGTGCAATGAAAATTGCATCGCTTCCAATTGTTGAAGAGATACTGGAATCATACAGTGATATTTTAAAGTTCCCTTCATTGTTAAAGCTTTTGAGAGCGAACTGACAAATGCTTTTCTTCTTTTTTATAAATTTCGCAAAAAGGTACTAGAAGCCATGAATCATCAAATTCTTGAGTTATCAATCTTTTTTATTTTCCAAAAATATTAAAAGAAAAAACTCTCGAATAGGCATATCTTTTTTGTCGTATAGAACACGTAAAAATGTTTTTGCTAAATCAATAATGTGTCGGTCAGAAAGGTATCGAGCTGTATATCTCGAAACTATCAATCACACTAATCGTCAACTATAATAATCATGATTGTAATAAGAAGAATCAATTAAGCTGAATCTATTGAGTTTTAGTTTCTACAAAGCAACATAATTTTTCATTGAAATTTCTGAAGAACCCCCTCAATTTCAAATTATCTATGATCAGCAGCTTTATGCATATTGAAAGCTCATTGAAGCTTTAAACCTTCAACTAATACATTATTTACATTGCGACTCAACTTATGACATTGCGATATATATATATATATATATATATATATATATATATATATATATATATATATATATATATATATATATATATATATATATAAGTTACAAAATAGTATGTCACAACATGAGGGGGTAAATCTACGTGCAATTTTAAGATGAAAAGTTCATATAAACAGAGATCGCAAAAGCTTCGTTACGGAGCTACAGGGTGTTGAAATTTCCGGAAAAAATTGGTTTTTTCTTCAAAACTCCTACAGTTTTTGGTATTTTCAGCCAAAATTTGGAATGCAACCTGTTTTTTACAGCCTCCATCATTACACGTCCTTAATTTTAACTAAGATATACAAGTGTTTTCTTTTCCGGAGCCATGTCTTCTTTTGCCCTTTCAAACTTTTTTGCAGTACGCCACTGATCAGCGTACAATCAATTTTCGTCATCTTCGTTCAATTTAGAAACTTTTTCAACACTTGTAATTTTTGCGTATCTCCGACCGTTTTCGAGCAAAATATTATTAAACGATTGTATGCATTCGCTGAATTGAAAGCACTTCTAGTTGAAAAAATGACTAGCGGGCTTTGATTTTTTTCATTTATTTATTTATTTTGACAGTTGCTAAAGTTGAACCAGTGTCTGCTCGAATTGTTCATCAAATTAACGATTAGTTTTGAGACTCTCGAAGTTAACGCTGTAAGAAAAAATGGCTAATTTTACTAACGCCGAATTGGCTGATATGCATTACATGTACGGTCTGGCCGACGGGAATACAACAAAAGCTAGGCGATTATATCAGGTGCCCTTTCCAAATCAAGTAACACCAGACAGGCGAACATTTTCAAATAGCTTTCGAAGGTTGAGGGAAACTGGTACTTTTACTGCAAATAATCATTTAAAAGGTGCAACTCAAACTATGAGAACTCCAGATATTGAGGAAGCAGTTCTGAATTATATTGATTTGAATCCTCATGTGAGTACCAGAAAAATTGGAAATCAGTTGAATATTTCACATGTTCTAGTTCCACGAGTTTTATTGTACCCGTTTCATATTCAACGCGTCCGAACTCTATTTCCTCGAGATTTTCCTTCAAGACAGAATTTCTGCCAATGGTTCTTACATAAAATTAGAGATAATGCTCATTTTGATAGTGAAATAATGTTCACAGACGAAACTAACTTTTCGTGAACTACTATCACAAATTATAATAATCATTATTGGATTGAGGAAAACCCCCAATTGATTGAAGAATGTCATCATCAAGAATAATTCTCACTAAATGTCTCTGTCGGAATATTTGAAAACTATTTGATTGGGCCATTTTTTTTGCCTAACCGACTAAACGGTCCCGCTTATCGGCAATTTCTTGAGGAGGAGTTACCTTTATTGCTCGAGGATGTGCCACTTTTGATGAGAAATATAATGTGGTTCATTCATGACGGGGCACCAGCACATTTCAGTGGAGAAGCTAGGGAATTCTTGAATAATACATTCAACAGCCGATGGATAGGTCGGCGTGGGCCAGAACTATGGCCTCCTAGGTCTAATCTAACCTAACCTAACCCAAACTTAAATAGTTCAGACTTTTTCTTATGGGGATATTTTAAAAGTTTAGTTTATATCACTCCAGTGAGCACTGTAGAAGAATTGAGAAATCCTCTTGTTATACGATAAGAAATACCCCAGGAATATTTCAAAGAGTGCTTGATAATATGCGAAGGACAGAGTCCTGTATTCTTGTAGGTAGAGGACACTTCCAGCAATTTATTTAGTTTTTAATTGTTTTTTTTTTCAGTTTGATATTGAATAAGAATAAGTTGAGTCTTAGAAGACGGGCTATCAAAATAAAAGCAAATTTTGGGCACACCTATCGAGTATTTCTATTATTTTTTTTTATTTAGCAAATAACATACAATTCAAATAAATCAAATTCAATAATTTTTCACTTGAAAATAGTTGGAAATACGAAAAAATTACAAATATCAAAAAAGTTTCTAAATTGAACAAAGATGACGAAAATTGATTGTACGCTGATCAGTTGCTTACTGCAAAAAAAGTTTAAAAGGGCAAACGGGGACATGGCCTCGGAAAAGAAAACAGCTTGTGAATTTCAGTTCGAATCTAGGACGTGTAATGATGGGGGCTGAAAAAAATAGCTTGTATTCCAAATTTGGGCTGAATATCTCAAAAACTGCAGGAGTTTTGAAGAAAAACGAATTTTTTTGGAAATTTCAACACCCTGTAGCTCCGTAACAAAGCTTTTGCGGACCTATGTTTATATGAACTTTTTTCTCAGAATTGCACGTAGATTTACCCCCTCTAGTTGTGACATAATATTATGTAACACCCTGTACATATAACATACTCTCGAAACAACAACCTGCTTCATACTATTCAAATTTGAAACATTCAACATCAACTTGACTGGTGTACTCCTACTTCATTTTAAAATAATACGCATTACCTATTCTATATTTTTTCTGTGTTCTCGTGTACTCGTTCCTGAGTAATGTTAAACAATAAGGTTTAATAAAATAAACATGTGGTGCAACAAGTACCCTATAGAATATATTATGACAGAGCCGTTCATATAAAGAATCAAGATCTTCATTCAACAGAAATAACATTCTTTCGAGAACATTACCAACATTATAAACCACAGAGTAATCTGAAAATATTTTCATTTCACAAATTTTCACAACCTTAAAAACATCATTGATATGAAAAATTGAAAAAAATTTGTCCCAGAACTGTCTCTTGCGAAACGCTATCATCAATTTCTATTTCGTCGAACACTATCCATAAGATTTTATTTTCGGCGATCTTCCTGTCATATACGTTTCAAACCACTTAAGAAGATCTCCCTTATATACTATTATTATATCGAATAGGAGTAAATATATATACTGTTATTATGGAAAAGCTATAATAATAATAATAATAAGACAACAAAGACACACTGGCGAACGTCCCTGCAGGTCAACATGAACAATAAGTCAATTAAAACCGACGCGATACGCATACGTCGTGGAATTTTTCAAGGAGACTCTTTGAATCCAGTATGGTTCTGTTTGGCTATGAACCCATTGTCTTCAATGCTCAATAGAGCAGGATACGGATTTAGGATAAAAGCAGATAGAAACTATCATACAATCTCCCACCTGCTATATATGGATGACATCAAATTATATGCTTCAAAAAAAAAAGCCATTGGATGATCTACTGTGAGTTGTCAATAAGTTTTCGGCAGATGTTCATATGAAATTCGGGATTGAAAAATGTAAAACCCCGAACATTCAAAGAGGGAAAGTCATAGATGGTGAAACACAACTCCCAAATGGTGATATTATACAGTGTATGAAAGATGGAGAAACGTACAATTATCTGGGATAGCAACAAGTCAGACTGCTAGACCAAAAACAGTCAAAGGAGAAGATTCTTTCAGAGTACAGTCAGCGTCTGAAGACTGTGCTGAAGTCAATGTTGAACTCGGGAAATCTAGTCAAAGCAATTAGCACCTACGCCATTCTAGTGTTGCTTTACACATTTGGAATAATCAGATGTACTAAGACAGAACTGGCTGATATTCAAAGGCAAATCCGAACGATGCTGACAAAGTTCAATAATCACCATCCAAAATCGTATGTGATAAGAACAACTTTAAAGCGGAAAGAAAGAGGACGCGGATTGATGGATGCTGTCAACTTACATACCGCACAAATCAAAAATCTCAGAGAATTCTTCTCTGCAAAAGCTCGCACTTCTGACCTCCAAAGAGTAGTATCATTGGCTGATAAGTTATATACACCCCTAAATCTTGCTACCAGTAATGACCTGCAGAATCTACCGTTCCTATCAGATACTGAAAAACAAGAGCAATGGTCAAGAAAGGAATCACATGGACGACAGCACCATGTGATTAATCAACCACACATCGACAAAGAACCCTCCAACAAATGGTTGATAAAAGGAGAACTATTCGCGGAAACAAGGATTCCTTATGGCCATTCAAGACCAGGTCATCGCTACAAACAACTACAAAAAATTTATAATTAAGGACGGTACATTACAAACAGATAAGTGCAGAAAATGCCATATAAGATCGGAGACTATACAGCATATTACGTCCGGATGCGAACAACTGGCCAATACGGACTATCTTCACAGGCATAATCAAGTATGTAACATTATCCACCAGAAACTTGTACACAGGTACGGACTTCTGAATGCCTCCCACCCATATTACAAGTATCAACCGGCGCCCGTATTGGAAAATGACTTTATGAGATTATACTACTATAGGCCTGTTATGACAGAATGATGACGAATAATAGGCCGGACATAGTGGTGTATGATAAGAGAGCCAGAACAGCAATGCTGGTGGATGTCGCCATAACGAATAATAGCAACGTGCTGAACAAGTTCCAGGAGAAAAAGTCCAAATACACAGACCTTGCTAATGAGGTCAAGCAGATGTGGCACCTCGATAAAATAGATATTGTTCCTGTCATCGTATCCTCGACTGGGTTAATACCCAAAACTTTGCATGATAGCCTTAAGAAATTAGAATTGCATAAGAATATCTATATGGAAATGCAAAAAGCTGTAATTCTTAATGCATGAAGGATAGTTAGGAAATTTATGTCAAGTATATTGTAATCGAGCATATACCCTTTGATTGCTGAATCTGGAAAAGGTAAATTATATCCAGCTAACAGCTGAGATAGTGCATAAGTCCACAATAATATTAATATTGTTTATTTTCCTATATAATTTTGTAGCTTTTCTAAAATTGTGAAATTGAATAATTGCAATCGGAAACAACTATTGCTAGGATATAACTAACTATGTAACTAGATTTACGTATCGCTTTGATTTTAAAAAAACACAACAGTCTTCCCCACTTGAATGATACTAACATACAAATTACACCATGTAAATAAAACCAAATGAAACAATAATTATTTTAATTTTGAGAACGCAGTGTGCGTTGCTTCACTCGGCTGGATCGACGAAGGGGAACTGAATTTTCAACAGGTCTCTGATGAGAGATACGTAGTTAGGTTCAGGATCGCTGCTCACACATCTTGGAATTATTAAAGACTGAGTTGGACCAAAAGTCACATATTTTTCATTTTTACAAACCAACGTTTTATGTAGTTGGTTGATGTGCCATTTGAAACATCGTTCCGAATCTAGTTTGACTCTATAATGATACTGACCAATTTTCTTCCTGTTAGTGATTAGGGTTCGCCACTAGTAATTACACCAAAATCGGATGGTACAGTTAGGTTATGTGTCGATTATCAATGTGGTGTAAATGAAAAGTTAGTTTCGGCTAATTACCCAATTAGACGTATTGACGACGTACTAAACAGCGTTCGAAATTCGAAGTATTTTTGCAAGTTGGATCTGTTCAAAGCATATCTTCATTTATGTGTTGACGAAGAAAGTGCTAAATTCAAACAATTACGACTCATAGAGGTACATTTAGGATCAATCGCCTAAGTTTTGGAATAAAAACAGCGCTAGCAGAATTCAATAGAATTCTTTGTCCTTCATCCTTCATGATGCCACAATGCCAGAATGTTATGACAATTTACATGCATGTTTGAAACGTATCTCAAAATATGATTTACATTTGAATAAGAATAAATGCTCATTTTTCTCAGATAAAATAGAATATCTTGGACAATACCATTCAATGAAATCAGTAGGTCACCTTAAAAGGTAGAAGAGCGCAGAAGATTTCTAGGAATGCTTACATATTATTCGAAATTCATTTCAAATTATTCCTCTATTACGGCTCCACAAATCTTGTGAAGCAACATTTCAAAAATTGAAAACTTAATTATGTAGTCCACGTGTATTAATTCCATATGATACAGTTTTACCACTTATATTGACTACAGATGCAAGTCGAGATGGAGTGGCTACAGTTTTGAGTCATGAAATTGATGGACATGAACGGCCAATTGTTTTTGCTTGCAGGTCATTATTAACAGCAGAACAAAACTGCAGTCAACTCGATCGTGAAGCTGTAGCAATCAATTTTGCAGTACATTACTTTTACAATTACCTTTTTGGCAGACATTTCATCTTGGTAACTGATAATCAACCATTATCACGGATTTTTCATTCTAACAAAGCATTGCCACAAATGTCTTCTGCGAGATAATTACGTTACGCCTCCTCTATATCTGGTTTCAACTACACAGTACGTTTCAAGAGAGGTAAACAGAACGAAAATGTTGACTGCTTATCTCGTGCTCCCTTATCGGAGACTTGGTTTCGATTAGATGAATGCATATGGGGGAAGTAGATAATATTCCTCAAGATCAAATTTTTCAAATTTCCAGCTGAAAATGGAGCAGTATTTTGGGCTAATCGCAATTAGAATAAAATACTTTTAAGATGGTAATTTATCAAATGACTTTTCTTCATAAAAATATTTTGACAGAATCATTAATTTCAATTATTATATCAAATAACGTTATGTAAATAATCAAACTATTCATTGATATATAGCCGTTGTTCAAGCCAAGATTAGAGTTGCTTATATTATACGTCGGCGCAAAAATCATAATTATGGTAAGTGTCTTTGTTTAATTAATCAGCATATGGGCGCATTCATATAAACAGCAGGTATTCATGTAAAATTTAAAGGTTATTTTACTGAAAAAACTCAAAGTAAAGATTTATATAAAAAAATGTATTAAAATTAATAGAGTGTAACAAAAGTAACTTAAGTAACGAAAGGGGACATTCCATCTAATCAATACGAACAACTTTTACTATGGGGTCAACTCTGAAGTCGCGAAAAAATTAGTTATTCCATTACATTTGTGTGCAGTAGGTATGAAAATTTTTTTTTCGCAGTAGTATTGTGATTTAAAGGGTATTTTTTCTGTTATACAACTTAAGAGTGAAGATTTATAAAAAAAATATTAAAATTATACCTATACAGAGGTGTAACAAAAATAACTTAAATCCCGAAAGGAGTCATTCTACATAAATACGAACAACTTTTACTATAGGGTCAACGATGAAATCGCGAAAAAATAACTATTCCATACAAAATGTATGGAAAAGCTGATTTTTTTCACGATTTCAGTGTTGACCCCTAGTAAAGATTGTTCGCAATAATGGGTGGAATGATCGACCCCTTTGGGATTTAAGTTACTTTTACAACCGTATACTAATTTTTCAAAAAATTCCAGGAACCGCAAAAGGAAAAAAATTTCAGGAGCTCAATTTCGACGGCAAAAACGAGAAAAAGATACAGAGAAAAAAACTAGCGGGATATCTTGAGAAATTTTTAGCAAACCAGAAAATAGGGACTCTGAATGTCAAGAGAATGTTGACGTAGATGTAGCTTCAACAAGCGCAGCTTTAAATCTAGAAGTTATGGAGGTATCTGAGGAGAAAATGTTAGTCCTTCAGAAGGTTCCAGTGAAACTAAAAAAGAGAAAGTAGTGCTAAAGAACCTGTAAGCAATTTATCGTCATCAAGTAGCTGTTTAGATTGTGGTGATGATCCCGGTTCGTGGCCCGCCAGTATGACTAATGATATTGTTAATATTTTGGTTAGCCGTGGTCCCGTGCAGCTGTTTAACCACAATTTTCCTGCTAATATCGATGGAAGAAAATTTGCAAACAGTTATTTCTCTAGAAATCTTCCTAATTGACGAATGTCAACATTTCCGAATACAGCAATAGCGCTAAGGATACTACTTACATTGCCGGTTTCAGTTGCATTTGGTGAAAGGTCATTTTCAAAGTTAAAAAATATAGATCAACTATATATATATATATATATATATATATATATATATATATATATATATATATATATATATTATATATATATATATATATATATATATATATATATATATATATATATATATTGTGGATCGTCCTGTAAAATTTACAGTTGAATCAGTTAAAACTGAATTTTCTTTCTCTTCCTTCCCTAATTGAAAATTTTCCTTATCCATTGGGGTTGGAACAGGATTACAATTCGCCATACCAAAACGATCTAAAATTCGTTTCATATAACCAGTTTGACTAAGCCGAATCGTTTAATCCTTTTTTCTATCAATCTCAAAAAAAAAGCTTGCATCTTTCACTGTTATTTTGAATTTTTTTTAGACTTCGCCAAATTCCTCTTTCATTCATTTATCATCCGAAATGACCAACCCAAACCATCATCAACATACAGCGCTAGAAGAAGTTAACCTCTGTCAGACCTTTTTATAAACAAGCACGGATCTGCATGACTGGTTTAGAATATAATCGCCGATTTTTCTATTCCAACATCTAGGTGCTTGTTTCAGTCCATATAAGATATTATTCAAACGACAGACTTTATTGGTACTATCTTCGAAGCCTTACGGTTGTTTCATGAAGAACTCTTCTTCAAGTTCTCCATATAAAAAGGCAGTAGAAACATCATAATGTGATAACTCCATTTTTCTATCTGCAGCAATACTCAATAAAGCTCTTATTGTTCCTGACTTCGCTACGGAACTGATTGTCTGATTATGATCTTCTCCTTTCTTCTGAGAAAGTCTCGCTTTGAACTAGTCGATATTGCTATCTCTATTAGCTTTTACTTTATACCTACATGAAATACTTTTCTTTCCTTTATGTAGTTCTACCAATATCCAAGTTCTGTTTTTATTCAGAGAGTTCATTTCGTTTTTCATCCCGAAATACTTTTAAGATTGTAATTTATTAAATAACTTTTCTTCATAAAAATATTTTGACAGAATCATTAACTTCAATTATTATATCAAATAACTACGTTATGTAAATAATCAAACTATTCATTTATATTTCTTAAGACCAGCGAGGGTATCACAGCCAAAACAATAGCAGAAGAAACAGTAAAAGATACAGAACTATCTGCTTTGTTGACAGAGTTGAAATATCACCCTTCACGTTAGGGACCAATATTATTTTCCGAAACGATCGTGTTGTAGTACCAAAATCATTACAAGAGCTCTTTCTCAACGAACTTCATTCAACACATATTGGTATCACAAAAATAAAACAACTGGCACGTCGATATATTTACTGGAAAGGTATCGATCAAGTCATCGAATCCCTGGTACGGTCGTGTGAAAATTGTGCTAAGGTAAAAGCTTCATCTCCAAAAGTTACAGTTCATACTTGGGATGTTCCAGATGAAAATTGAGAAAGACTACATATTGATTATGCTGACCCATTAAATGGACATCATTTTTTGCTCTGTATAGTTGCGAGATCGAAATAGCCTGAAATTAAAGTTATTTCGGAAGCTCCTACAACAAATTCGAATATCAAATTATTCAACGTGCATGGATATCCACAGTATATTGTTTCTGATAATGCCTCCATATTTACAAGCACTGAATTCCGTTCATACTGTTCCAGTCGTGGTATCTTCCAGAAATTAATTGCCCCAGGACATCCTGCGACCAATAGCTGAACGAAATGTACAATCTTTCAAGCGAAAATTGTATGCATGTGAGAATGAACCGTGGACATATCATAAGAAATTGCAGAAAATACTATTCAGATTCCGGGCAACTCCATTGGCTTGTGAAAAGTCTCCAGCTGAAATGTACTTAGGACAGCGGATTCGAATAAAACTTGATGCATTATTTCCTCATGTTCAAGAAAGTTCTTCAAATTCAACCCAGCCAAAGAGAACTTTTCAAGTGGGGAAGAAAGTTCAAGCATCGGTATGGAAAAACAATCGACAGTGTTGGAAATTTGGATCTTGTCACTAGCTTTTGTAGACACTTCACACATTTACTGAATTTCTTGATAATTTCGTTTTTATCTCGTCGCCAAATGGTTGTATCGAACAGGAGTAAATATATATACTGTTATTATAAAAAAGATATGTTGAAGAGGAACTAGAAAATGAATACCATCTCGTAAAAATATAAAATTGAATAATTGCAATAGGAAACAACTGTTGCTAGGATATAACTAACTATGTAACTAGATTTAAGTATCGTTTTGATATTGAAGAAACACAACTATAGTCTCAGTGTGTCCCTAAATTTATTTATTCTAGGCTGTATTCTATAAACTCGATACTTTTATTGCAACGAAACTGCCGAACCAGCCCCCACAACTTGGATTACCGATAGAAGTAAAAACAGTAATATTATCAGAAAAGATGTTAGCTTAACTACAAAATAGTAACAGCTTAATTTATAGTGTTACTTAGTTTATTCCTTTTTTTCTCCTTTTTGCCACCTTCTTCGCGAGATCTGTACAGGGTGTATTATTTACATAGATGATGCAAAATTACTCGGTTGTAAGTAGAAATAGATTTGGCCTAAATAGCCAAACCTGAGGACCTAATGATGATAATTTGCATCCTTTATTGTCAGAACCAAATGATCAATAAGTTTTGACTAACTATTGTTTGAATCGTCCGCGTTTCACTACATTATCGTTTCTCAACAATTTGCATACAAAAAAGCCAAAATTGAGTAAAAAGATTTACGACCCCCCTTACTATGAGGTTATAATAATATTTTAATTAGTAGTTTATTTATACGTTTAATAACTAATTCTTATTATTTTATTGCATACCAATTCGATATTGCATCATTTAAAAGGGGTGTAGTGTTTCAACCTGCAGCGTACTTGCACGAACGTGTACGTGTCAAATAAGTCGCTCGCGCATACGCTAGGACAGGCTAGTACATGTTTATTGCCTTAGTTATACAAACGAAAAAAATTTATTGATATAAGAATAAAAATTACGCGAAGCAGAGCTTCATTGCTATTGAAATTTTTTATGATTAAGTAACAGAGAATCGAGTTCATACTTATTTTATCCCACTCACAGGTAGGGTGTATCGTGTATGTACGACAACCCTGCATCACACATACTTGCAGCCTCTCAGAGTCGATCGTAAGTACTCTAAAAATATTGAGGTAGATCGCCAGTAGTTCAAGTTTGAGCACCCCTGATGAAGTCTTCATTACTATTAAATTACTTGAGTGAAATATTTTAATATTTGATTGACTCAAATACAAGTTCACAAGGCGATAACCAAAATATTTCATTTATAACAGATTAAATCAATGACTTTATCAAGAATCTTAGTATTTGAATTTTACGCTTTGAAGAGTTGAATTTTTATGCATTTAATGCAACTTATATTAACAAAAATTCAAATTTAGAAAATTCAGTTTCCAACCGCCTGTTGAAGAGCATGAAACGCATTTAGATGACTTGAAGATTCAAGATTCAGTCACTAGAATAATTTTCAAATGACTAATGATTTATGGAAAAGATGGGTTCTCCATCCGTTTGATGATACTATTGTTGCAGCTGCGGAGAACAGAGACTCATAATCAATTCATTGAACTATAGGTACTCTACAACTGGAATTTTTATATCAAAATTAAGATAAATTTTAGCTACACGGCGACGTGAGTACGAAAGCCTATTAACGGAAGATTTGTAAATATTGATACCCTTTGCTACATCTTACTTATGCGAAAAAGGTTTCTCGTTTATGCTGGCATTGAAAACTGAAAATTCAGAAATCGTCTGTTATCACTCGAAAGTAATTTACTTACAATTGTTTGCAAGAAGATCCACGTACAGAGATAGTATGAAACAATGCCGAATATTGCATTAATTAATTTATATTCATGAATAATTCAATTTTTCATACTGTCATTACATTGTAAAATATAATTTTATAACTCTACACTGAAATTTATTCATTTAATAGACGAATCTTTTGTATAGTTAATATGTTTCGAGGTCTCACTGCGACAGAACGTCAGACTGCAACCCCCTTTAATAACAAACTCGACGCACCCAAGGATCGCAACCCCCGTTGAGAAACGACGCACTTCACAGTAGCTTCTTCAGGTGACAGAGCCTGCAACGTAATGATGGCCCATATATAAGTGGATCAGAAATGAAGATAGAAATTCCCAAATGAATTTATAACTACCTTAGCTGAAACCACACATTTTCATGTAAAAAGTATTGATAAGATACCAACAATATGTTTTTATTGCGATATGGTTCTCATAATAAAATATATCTTGACTTCTTTTAACGTGTATATTTAAGTCGAAAATTTTTCAAGAAATTAATTGGAAATATATAAAACCGATGAAGTGAACGTATTACCATTAGGAGGCTATAATAATGGAATGAAAAAGACGACAGTTTTTCAGAATCATTTATATGATCAAAATTTCACATAAATATTACATCCTTAACTTAAAACTATAATGACAACTTAAAATGAGTATATTCAAATGACATGATTTTCGATGATGCTCTGGGAACAAAATAAAATTATTCTTGTTTTGGAAACAAGTATTTATCACATAGCTCTAAGCTGCGTCTACTTCAACAACTCTGTCGTAAACATTTGAAAAATGTATATCAAATATACAATCAACACAAATATATTTTCTGGAATAAAAATTTCTGTACTTCTTATATGAGTCAACTATTTTCTATAGAAATAACTCTTCATACACCCCCATTGAATCAAAACAGTTAAAACTGAGTTGAGCTCTTTTTGCCAAGCATTGAAGTCATCTTCATTATCTGTAGAAAGATACAACACTTCTTTTGATAATGGCGCGTCAGTGTCTTGTGGTCCTATTTCTAAATAAAGGCTTCTAGGTCTCGGGCATAATTCCTTATCTGCTTTCTGTATTTTCTGTAATAAACATCTGAAACAGAAAATTGGTCAGATTCACTCAACTTGAATATTAGGTTATGGGTACTTAATTTGTTTAGAATAAAATAGTGTATGTCTAAGAATTCATATCTTCATTAAAAAGAGAGAATAGTTGCTTTAAGTGCTTCAATTTCAACCCGAACTCATGTAGGTGCGTACATTTTACTCAAAATAACATATTTCATTTCCAAAGAAATAAAATATTTTCCGACTATGTGAATGACAACTGCTAGTCTGCAGAAAAAATAATATTAGTTATCTAAGTCTGTCTGTTACACCAGTGGTAACTTGCTTTCAGAAAGCCAAGGCATATACCACAAATCCTTGCACATACTACCAATTAATGAAGTTGAAATGAAATGAATATGCATATATATTGTTAATGTTGCGTTAGTTTCAGTAAAAAGTTTCTCTTCTGTGTACTCTCCTACTAGAGAGAGCCAGGTTCATTGTTGCCATTACCTACAAATAAAACTATAACAATGAGTCATGAGTCAAGCAACTATGGCTTTCGGGAGGATGAATTTCAAAAAGCCAGGATATCGTTCTTCGAGCTCAAGATTCCAATTCAGTGTATTACATTTGCTTTCTAATGCAATAAGAAGAACCTTCGGCCGCACGTGGGACTTAAAGCTACATGTGGTAATGTGATTTTTCGAAGCCGTTCTGCACCTACGCCTCGCTGGTCTGGTCTGATGGGCGAGGGTGGACAAACAGACAGCGAAGCTATCTCTAGAGAGTGTCTAACCACTGATGGTGAGAAGTGTTGTGGGTGCTCAAAGAAATAGCCCTACTGCGGCGCTGGGTGCACTGCTAGGGGTAAAATCACT
Source organism: Cryptolaemus montrouzieri (assembly GCA_013387265.2). NCBI lineage: Eukaryota > Metazoa > Arthropoda > Insecta > Coleoptera > Coccinellidae > Cryptolaemus > Cryptolaemus montrouzieri. Next base: position 30,384,419 of record JABFTP020000185.1, on the reverse strand, counting down.
GCACCTCACAATCATTAGCGGGGCAGTTTTGACTCATTATAAGCTAACCACACTAGTGGTCAGTGAGAGATATACTGTTGTCTGAAGCTATAAACAGGAACCACCTTCTCTGGATGAACTCGAATAGAACCACGTCGAGGTACCACTTGTGATGAGTGATAAGATCGAGATGAAAATCCCATGCAGACAAGAGTGGGAGGGTACATCTGGCACATAGATGACTCGAAGATCAGAAAGGGATCGGGTAGTAGAGTTTACTGTCGGAATAATGGGAGGTGTTTCTACCTCCCACTAGATAAACGTACAAAAGTTTTCCAGTCAAAGATCAAAGCGGTACTTGGCTCTATTCAAAAACTAGCAAATTGGGTACACCTAATGAGTGCATCACGATTTCCTCCGACACTCGGGCTTCTCTGGGAGCCGTAGGCGCACACGGGATTACTTCTCAGGTGGTCTAGAAGTGCAATCAAGCACTGGAACAACTGGCGGTAAACTATATCAGCCAACTCTGGGTTTCGTATATATAGGACCAGGGCCCGCGGTCGGGATGTCAACCTGTACTGGGAGACTGGCTAGCGGAGCAGGCACACCTGGTTAAATGCTCGAGATTGTGTGGCTAATCTCCTTGCAAGACCTGAACAAGGGTAGCACTTGAATGCAGCTGGTCGAACTAATGCACGGCTCATGGCACAGATAGTGAAAGGACATGGCAAGTTTAGATATCACATGTGGAAGATAGAACTGGAGAATATAATCCAAAGTGCAGGGGGTGTAAAATTGGGATCGAAACAAATCCATCTGATCAGCACATGCGCAGAAATACTAAAGGTGAGTGATCTACTGAAGATACCCCCGATTTATTGGGGACTTCTTTGTAAGGTTTGAGCAAGGGATGTAGTTATAAGAAAGGGGGCACGAAGATCCATATGCCCAGGTGGTGATATCCTTCATGGACTCCTCGATATCATCCTTACTATAAGTTTAACTATTGGGTTTTTATAGTAGGAAATTATCATTATTTCTAATGAAATATATGTAGGTGAAATCATCAACTAACAGTTAGGTTCGAACCCGACAATCTGCATGGAATTCCATTCATGGGGACCTCAAATTTATGATTATAAAATTGAAATGAATATAAATTCAAACTCTTCATAATGGTGAGTTGAGAAGGCAATAAAAATATTAACTTGTACTCTTTAACAATCTAGAGCTTATAAACTGGCAAGACAAGGATTTCATAATTCATATTTATCAATGTTTCACCTATAACACGAGTAAAAATGACAAATATTGACCCGGTGAAAGATAGAAACGAGTTTTGAAAATGAAATGCAAAAAATTCGAGATCAAATTGATGATACTGACAATATTCAAAAGAGAAGAGGCCACTCAACAAAAATGTTCGAGAGGGAAAATTTCACTTATATTTGCCAATAATGAACTTAAGGATTCAATTTTCATTCCATTTTTGAAAATATGGTCTAAATTATAGGTAGTTCACGGATAGGTTGAACCGAAAGTCATTTTTGTGACTATTTCTCAATACTTATTTCGCAGGAATAAATGCGGAGAACTTTTCAAGAAAATCTCAAACTTCTATGAGTATTAGTGATACATTCATATTGAATTCCAATATCGGACTCTGTTTTGATAGTGATCAATATATTCAACAAACATACAAATTTTTTTAATGGACAGCTGAGGCAAAAGACTGCTGATGAACATGTTTTTGCGTTATGATATGAATTATCTATTTCAAGATGCATCGAGAGAAAATCTGCACACTTCCACATGCATTGATAACATTTTCATATTGTCTTGGAAAATAGAATGACAACAACAAAGAATTTTCATCGCACTATGCTAAAGTATCAGAGTACCTTGGGGTCCAGTAGACACAAAGTAATATGAAACTATAAGAGTCAGAAAGTTTGATACACATTTGATCCAAAAAGCACTTGCTGAGTTTGACTGGGACGAAGAATGGTAAACAAGCCCGCACAAGAAGCATATACATAGTTCTTTGAGATTTTTCAGAATTTGTTAGAGGAATACCTCCCAGGAAAACAGATGAAGATTAATTTAGAAAAAAGTTCACTACGTCAGCGAATAAACAAAAAGATTGGAAAATATTCTAGATGTATGAATACAATGTTTGAGGTGAGGAGTGGTTAATATCTTCTCTAATAAATAACGAGTTCCTCAATAAAATCAGCATGGATATGGACGAGGCTGGTGCTAGACTTGTTAGCAGGAAGTCTTGGCAACACTGGATTCCGATCTTCAAGTGCGGTCTATTGCTAGATATCAGTCAGAAAACTTTGACCCAATCAATCAGTATTGATATATTATTACTGAAGTTGGACGCATATAGTCTGAGTGGTCGCATATAGCATTTTGGGACCAAACTCTATCAAAAGAGACAATTGTAAATTGTGTGCTTCAAGGGTCAATTTTTGGACCTATAATTTTGATTTTATATATTAATGATTTGAAAACTGTAGGATTAAATAACAGCGCTGACCTCTTCACTTCATCTAACCTTTTATCGAAATGAAATAAGAATATAAAGGTGTTGGGCTTAATCATAGACCATAGAATTAATTGCAAGCCCACTAATGCCGAAGATGTCAGCAGTAATATACATATTAAGAACTTTGAAAAGAGTTTGTACACATGAGGAAGTTTATTGCCACAGCATTCTGACATATGGAATCCTTCCTTGGGGAACATTGCCTGCTGCACTGGATGTCTTTATTAAATGAAAACGAGTGCTCTGTGGGTTAAGGAAAAAGACAGTGAAGCCTTTGTGAAAACAAAAATAGTCACCATTTCTGAAGTATACATCCTCAAATGTGTGAAATTCATCCACAAAATCAACAGAAAAAAAAATCGAAGAAACGTACAGATTCAACTTCACAAAAGGAAAGGAACATATCAAGTGTTAATTACTGGGAACCAAAACTCTACAATAAAATTCCATTTGACATAAGAAAGAAGTTTGAGTTGAAAATGATGAGCCAGCCACTCAAAAATTTAGTATACAGTTTACAATAACTTCTAAATTTGTGATGTATATCAGAACTTATTTTCAACAATGATCTTATAATAACACTTATAGTTGTGTAATGTCTTCTTTTAGTATATATGTTTAACTTATTTATCATTTAATTGAAAATTGACTCATGCAAATATTTTAGTTACGCAAATAAACTACACTATACTTTATTATTATGACGGATTCCTTGAAATTTAAAAATATTTTGTCAGTATCAAAACTGTGAATTTGATACTGAGTGTGCTGAAACTATTGCAGTACTTTGGTTGGTCAAGAGCATTCGAAGGACGCACACGTTTGATTTCTAGAAAAAAAAAAGAGGGAGACGCAGAATCAATGAAATATGTTCCTTCAACTGATGAGAAAATTAAAAAAATTCATTAGACTTTTTAAAGTGTTTGTAAACTATTCAAACATCAACTTCATTATCAAAAGAGGTACTTCCCGTACAACCGAATTAATGCTGATAAATCTGGAACTTCGTAATAGGTCTAAGAAAATGTACATCAATTATCTATTTATGTGTTCAAGTTGAAAAATTGATTAGGTATGAGTCACTGATGCGCATAGAAGGACGAATCTCACAAAACAATAAAAGTGCGTATACAGCATGCGAAACAAATGAATTTTAGATAACAAAACGTTGAATTCTCGGATCATCTTGAGAACAGTTTGGAGTCGAGTCCCAAGACTCATTTACTCTCCACAAATGAATAGAAAATACGATATCGTAGCTTCCATTCCTCCAAAGAAGCAATTCAAAAATTTTGAATTTCCAGCACATGCTGAAGAAGTAGTCTTAGTGGTAAATGCTTCATAAAACAGCAATCTTCATAAGCTGTCTACAGTTTTATTCCACTCTTTTAAATTTTGAATTTTGAAAGACTCTCCTATCAGAACTAGAGTTTTCTTTGCGGTATAAATATTCCTTCTTACCTTGTTAGATTAATCGTCTTATTTGGAGGAACTTCATTCTCCTTTCCAGGATAGTTCCAGAATTTTAGTTCATTTGATTCCAGAATGCACCACTGAGTGTTCCATGTCACCGCTTCTTTGCATTTTTCACCAATGGACAAAAATCCTGTCTTATGGTTGAATATTCTAGCGAAGCTATCAATACTACATCTTAAAACATCAGCTAGAGGAATTTTTGGATAAATATTCTTTAATTTAAATTCCTTCTGTTGCAACATAGTCCTGGTAATAGAACTTTTTCCATATAAAATGAATGATGGCCTCTTTAAACTGTAGTGGTCAATTCTTGGATCTGTTATTCTTTTTGGCGAAAACAAGTGTTTCAATCTTCGATATAAGTTAGAACAATCCTGAAAAGAAAAACATTTTTAAATGAATTATTCCAAAATTTTGGCAATTCTTCACTACAAAATGAAGCACTTCTGGAAGTCTCTAATGTTTAAATAATTGGTTTGAAAATTTTTCACTTTGTGGTGTTCTTATCACATACAAATTTGACAAAATTATATTTCAAGAATGAACTTGCGAAATTTAACGCTATGTGTGTAAACAAATTCAGGAACATTATTCAACCTTCCGTAGAATGTTAAATCCCTCACTGGAGGAGCTGGTTTTCCGATCCACTCTTCGTAGTCATATTAAACCAGGACCACATAGTTGTGGTACAGTCTGGTCGGATGGTATGAATAAGAAAAAGAGAATGCAGTTTAGGTGGTCGTTAGACCTTGCTAGTGTTGCCATATTCTCATCTCAATCGATGTATATATGTATACATATACAATTAACGCCCTTAAACAAAATAACATAGATGCTACTATCAACATTACAGTGAAATGATGGGAATAAAAAGGATATCAAACAGAAAGCTTTAAGAAGCCATATAGTTCGACTATCTACCGCAACGCTACACTCTATGCCTGCTGGATGCAGTTTTTCGAAAAGCAAACGCTCCACTGCTTGTCTGGCTGTTAACCAAGTGTTCATACAAAATTTATCACGATATGTGTAAACACATCTCAGTGGCTGGGCTGCTAGGCAGCCCTCACTCATATGATATCTATGTGTAAACACACATCGTATTTCATACATTGATATGGGTTATATAGATGCTAAAAATTACAAAACACCTTAAAAATCAACATTTTCAGTTAATTGAACTGATAAAGGAATCGAAAAGATCTCAACGACAAGTAGTACCCATTTCTCCATTTTTGATGAAAAGATAAGAAATCCTAGATGATTTATGTTTATTTTGTTTATTAAATAAGTATAAAGTGAATGTTATCATGAAATCAGTACTCTTATTTCATTCAGTTACAAAATGAAAATAAAATGTCCAAAGAATTCACTAGAAATTATTGTGTAACATACAAATTCCATTCCGTCAAATCTTTAAATATTTTCTAAACAGGGACCTGTATCCGCCCTCGTTTCTTGCCGATTCAGTAAATGCTGAAATCATTAAACAGCTTTAATAAGAAATTCAAAGTGATTACCTTATAACTCTTCAAGCTGGAATTCTTGCCTTTATGGCTTATTCTTGCATAAATCGAATAAATTTCAAAGTTGATTTCGAAATCTGCAGGCAATTCTTCAAAACAAAAACTTTTATTTATCTTCAGCATCATATCTTCGTCTGGTAAAAGCACGCCACTGGAATACAGCGTGGCACCACATCGAAATAGGCATACGAAAAATCTCGTATATTTCGAATTGGGTTCATTAGACCACGTCAATGGAACACTCAAATCTGAAAGTCGTACGAATCCATTTTTCATATCATTTACATCTTCGTATTCAACTTTAGTCATTTCTTCTATTAGAATTTCTTTACGGATAGCTGAAAAAGTAATAACAGTTAATATAACAGTATAGCTAGCTTAATTCACATTGTGGCAAAAAGTACCAAGGATGATTATTGTTTGCTTTTAAATTAATAACCTCAGAAGTTCTATGTTGGTCCACAAGTTCGCAATTCAGAAACCTACGAGTGATTGAAACCTCGAGTAAATAAATAAATACAAACAAATAAATGGAAGAATTCGGAGTTGAATTGAAGAAAACTAGCCCAAATAGAATAGAAGGGACTACACAAACGACCAGTCTGGTTGTCAACTTCCATGATTTCTTCTGTATGCAATCTTGTCGAAAACTTCACTTGCCAATCGGCTTTGTTGATTGAGTTTCTTGTCGCAGCAAAAAGAGCAAGATCACTTCCAACGTTGCATCTCTTGTTGTCAACAAGCATAAAGACGTTTCAACAGGGTTGTCAACATAAGACTTTGCCTACCGAAAATCAAAGTCGATTTTGGATCTTCCTCTGACGGGCGATTTTGCCTGGAATGACTTTCATTCTGAATACCTTGGAAAACGTATTAGATAGATAAATCAAGATTGAAGTGTTATCGCAGAAGCCTATGAGTGTGCATCAATACGCTTTTCAGAAAGGTAAATCAACTGATCTGGCAGTTAACAGTCTAATTGAAAGAGTTACTCAGTCTGTGATCTGCAATTGGACTGCAGCTGTATCCTTCATGGACAAAGAGGGGCCATTCAACAAGCCCCCTACTGATTCGCTATATGAAACTGCTAGAGTAAGGAGAGTCTTATCCCCTTTACTGTGTTCCCTACTGATTGATAAACTACACTCCAATAATTGGCTTACTGGATGTTTACTCCCAAGGCTACGCTGCCGATATAATCTTCTAGTTAACAGAGATGACGAGTTCGTCTCCGCTCCGACAGGCTGCTGTAGTTATATCAGCTATCCAAGGGGGGTGTGAGTGTTGAAAACTTAGTATAAACCCCCTCGAAATTTCTATGGCGCCATTTATTAGGAAAAGAAGGATATTCGTATCACCTCCAATCTAGAGTGCAGTATTTATCCCAGTTGAGGAAAAAGCAAAATATCTGAGGGTTACCTTGGATAGTAAGCTTACGTGAAATTCACACCTGTAAAACATAATACACAAAAATTGACATTCTTTATGGGCATGTGACATGTGGAATGAAATGGGAACTTGTCTCAATGCAACGTCAGTGGCTATATGTGATGGTGGTGATACCACGTATCACTTTTAGCTACATTGCTTGGTGAAAGTGCACTTAAAGAAAGCAATGTCAACTCAAACTCTCTGAATTTCAGATGTGTCCAGCTTCGTACGCAACGCTCTACACGCTGAGATTGAGAACAACGAGATGCTAAGTATGAGCTCTGATATAGCAATGCCCAAACCCAACATTGGAACTACCATTTCAGATCATCTTTCCATGCAGACAGGAATGGAACCACTTACTCGATTGTCCCTGTTGATTCACAGATTACTCCAAAACTGCCAAATGTGTTGGGCTGGTGTATATGGTCGGAAGTCGTTAAGGAACAATCTATTTGTTTGTTCTCAAGAAAAAATATTTGTCATTGACCACTCTGCTAACCATCTACTTGCGGTGAATGGGCAGGTAGGTCAATAAAAATCATTACGGATAGCAACACTACAAGTCGCTTATGGTGCAAGAATGTTAATCAACCATTGCCAGACTGAGGAAAGGGAACAGGCTCTGCTTGATGTGGGACATTGAAGGCGATGAGAAGGAGGACACATTGGCAGCCTCAGGGGCTTCGGTATTCAAAGGACCGAAGCCTCGGTTCAGAGTTTCTCTGTATACCGCAAGGATGATTTTCCTTTCACTACTAGTGTCAATGCTGGGCCTAAGCTCAGCAGGCTATACGTAAACGTTATAACTGCTATATTAACGGGGCACTATTGTCGCAGAAGTTACCTAAATAAGTAAGGATGGATCGAGGACCCTTCATGCATAGTATGCGAGGGGGAGGAAGAATCAATAGAACGCGTCAGAAGCGAATGCCCAACTAGAGATACAATCAGGTTTTGAGGAACTGGAACAGACTGAGTTTACTGAGCTTTCAGTCACTAAGCTGCTAACCCCAATGAGAAGGATGGAGCTTTTAGGTAAAATTTATGGTAGTGTGCCACCATAGGCTTCTGGGTCGCAGAGCCGGGCTGCCATTCACCCCACAAGAAAATTAATAGTTAGTATCCAAATATTCCGAAATCGTTTGACCAACGGTGTACCTAAACCCCCAACCCACCGACAGACGTGAATCATTTCCTCTAAGCAGACCAGTTGTCATCAAGATTGGCAACTAGGTTGGGTTAGATGTCTTCAGAGAAATTTGGTTTGATTTCGAGCATTCAGATTTCTCATTCAAGTCCCGATAAAGATAAATGTTATTCAAAGATTAAATCTAACCAAGTGTCTTCAATATGTCTAATCCTTCGAATGCTGAATGAGACAAGAAACTATGTGTTGACATGGTTATAAGATTATCCGAATGGATGGCAAGAACGAGCCGAATAAAAAAATAAAATTATGTCAAGCTACAATAATGATCCTAATTATTCAATAAACCTAGTTTAGTTTAGCACGAATTAATTCGGTAGAAAAGAAAGACCGAGATGAAGTACCAATTGAGAACTCAGTCAAAAAAAAGTCTGTAAAAAAGTACCGGCAATTTCGAAGTATAATTAACCACTTCTCACGATAACAATGTGCCTATCTAACCCGAATTTACGAAAATCCCATCGATTACCCTTTGTATTATCCTGATTTGTACTCGTGTGACTTTTCCATATACGGGAAATTACATTTTCAACTTTGGAACCTCGCACAATTAGTGAAAAATTGGCTCTCGATCAAATTTTCTGTAATTTTCGATGTACTATGGTAATCAGCTATTGATTACAACAGTGCATTTTACAACAGAACTAAGTTTTGGCAATATTTCTGGACTTTGTATCTTGTTAACCCACTGTAGGTGAAAAATGCAGAAAAAGCGTTCACGTCGATTGTCTCAGATGGTGATACGCGAAGATAACCGTGAACTTTTGCTCCTGTTTTCTGTATTCAAATTCGATGAAACAAAAACAGCATTCTATATCAATCAAAAATCTATTATCTCTAATTATATTTGCTTGTTTTATCTGATGAAGATTACTATTCTAAAGGCACAAAAGTATTGTGATAATTGACTGAACCTATGGTTTTTTTATTTTCTAAAACTAAAATTTATCAGAAAATTAGATTCTTGAGAACTTGTGTGGCAAGTTTGCAAAAATAATAATACTTTTTGAATGAAAAATAACTAATGAATTTAAAAAACTACTTACTCGCTATAAGAAGAATCCTTTCTGCTTCGATTTTTTCTATACTTTCGTTGAGTTCCTTCACTTTGCTGCATAAATCAATAGCCTTTGACACTTGCATAATAGTACAAGCTTGTTTCTGCAACTCATTCATCAGTTTCTCCAATACATCTTTGTTATGCTTATGAACTGAAGAGTCGTCTGTCTCACTTGTATGCTCAACAGATGATGACTCTTCTCTTGATTCTGACTCAACTATTTCTTCGATGGATGCTAATGATTTGCCAACAGACCCTCTAGAGTCTGTAATAGAAGCATAAGTTGCCGAAGATTGTCGATTTTTCTTTGCAGTACGATCAACAGTAGAGTACAAATCATATGCACCTGAAATTAACTGCGAAAGATGTGATGTTCCAATGCTTCCATCCTCATCACTAAGAGGAATCAGTAGAGAATCGTTGCTATCAATCTGTAACAGTAACACATTTCGTTAGAATCTAGATAGAAGTTTCCAACTGCCTAGTTTCCGTTTTTTTTTTCACTAGAAAATATGTTCAATAATCTATTACGAAATGGGGAATTCAAATTTTTTCAGTTCAGAAGAAGTTTTCAATAACCCAACTAACACCAAGGTTAACTTCATTGGTATTGACCTTGTTAATACCGGATATCCACCCCTGGCGATAATTATAGCATGACATCTACGATCTGAGAATGTTCCAAATATATTCGAATGAGATTGAGGTCTGGCCTTCGTGATCTTGAAAGTTGAAATGAGTTGAAATGACTTGAGTGAGGTCTGGCGTTATCATGCATAAACAAAAAGTTTCACTCAAGTTCGCCGCAAATGGTGCAACCTGTTCTTCTTAAATGACTGGAATACAACTCAGAGTATTCAGATCATTGCAGGCATTCAAAGAAATTCGTCCCCACAACATAGCTGGGTAAAAAGTAGCAGAAAAAACATGTTAAAACTGTGTTTCTACCCTTAGTGAAGAGTACTGCGTGAAATTTACGAATCATGCTTAAAACAATGGCTTTATAGCATTCTGATCCATTTCGTTCCAAATTTCGATTAATCTGTTCCAAACATTCACGGTAGCTGGCTGGATTTGCTGACTTCTTAATCTTTTGTTGGGAATTCTCCAAATATATTCGATGGGATTGAGGTCTGGACATACAGGCCACACAGCTTGGAGAGGTTTGGCGTTATCATGCATAAAAAAGTTTGCACCTATGTTTGCCGGAAATGGTACAATATGTTCTTCTAGAATATCTGCAACGCACCTCCCAACATTCAGGATTTCATTATTTACGATGACCAGATCAGTGCAGTCATTCAAAGAAATTTTTCCTCACACCATTATCGAACGTCTATCAACCATACGTAGGTAAAAAGTTCCACTGAACGCAAAGAAGAGAACAAAATCCGACTAATCTGTAACCAACTTCTCTCCCAGTCAGATTCTAACTAAATGACACTTTCCTTGGCTCCGGTTACAGCTGGGCCTCGAGCTGCGACACGAGGCGTCGAACTTAATTCCCTGAGACATTGTAGTATCGTTTCAGTGCTAATTTGCACTACACTGTTCAGTCGGAGCTGACCCAACACACATTCTGCAGTCTGCCGCTTTGTTCTGGGCTCATACTGAAAACGCGACGTCTCGTCACCAGTCACAATCGTTTGGGTATTTCCGAGTACTTATTATGATGTCTTTACTATGCTCAATTCAATTAAATTTTTGGTCGTAGGTTAGTTTGTGTGGTACAAACCTCAAGTTAACCTTCGTAAGGCTCAGTTGTTTGAGGAATACCTTATTTCATTTCAATGGATTTCACCGCTGATTTATTATTATTTTAGATTGATTCAGGCATAGATAATTTGAATTTTTAGTACTCCGGAGCTATGATTCATAGCGGTCCAACAAAAAAATAATGGCACCTTAACTAGCAATGAAATCAACAATAAAATCATGATTGTGGGCAGTCTTCAGGTCAGCATTTCGTAGCAAAATCTTTTGAGTGTAATCAAGAAAATGAAATACCTCACTTATATACAACGAGAAAATATGCCAATATGGTGTTTCATTATAGATTTTGCAATGGTTATGCACGAACTGCTAGGCCAAAATATGAACGACTCATGGGGAATCAGCAGATTCGGAATTACAAAACATTTTATAGGGTGTTTAATAAAATATCGGAATCAGGGACTCTACCTTTTACTCGTGAACATAAACGTCCCCCTAAGCAGAATATTCCGGAGCAACAAAATATCCTGAACAAAGTAGAGCAAACTGCAGAAATCAGTACGAGAAAAATGAGTCACCACTTAGGAGAGTTTAGAAAACGCTTATACATTTGAAAGCATTTCATAAACAAAGTGGTCAGCGCTTACAGTCAGGAGATGAGATTTTACCACAGAGTTTCTGCAGATGATTTTCTTCACATAGACGTAATCTTCAGTGGATGTTACTTCAGCACGAGGCTCAATTTACAACACATCAAAACTAAAATAGCAGAACAGAGCACATTTGGAGTATAGAAAATCCTCCAGATTTTCTGTTAAAATGTGTGGTGAGTTGAATATAAACACCTCAAAAAAGTCGAGGGAACACTTCTAAATATCGATATATCGTATCCAGAACGATCAATATGGATGTTTTTTTTAAGAAATGAACACCTGCATCAATTTCTCACCAAATTATGTAGATTGCCGCAACAGATTTTAGTTTTTTTGTATAAAAAACTAAAAATGCAGCAGATGCGATGCTGCTTTATAATCATTTCATGTATTCAGTATTTGAAATCAGTTAGTTGGCACTTTGTTTTTGTTGTAAACACAAATAGAGGATTAAAGTTTTGTGATTCGACCATGGAAAGACGACATTTGACTAGAGAAGAGATGTTACGAGCCGTTGGCATGCTACAAGCTGGGAGCTCACAACGGGAAGTATCCAGGGTTCTGGGAAGTAGCCCAAGTGTCATAAACCGTTTATGGTCGCGTTTCAATGAAACAGGTAGTGTAGAAGAACGCCATACAGGTCATTTCAGGATTACTACAGTCGCCCAAGACCGATTTTTTGTTTTACAAGCCAGAAGAGATCGTACTACCACAGCATCTCAATCAGCTCAAGAGCTATCACGAGTTCATAATGTACAAATTTCCGAAACTGTGAGAAATCGACTGCACGAAGGCGTCCTTTAATAGTTCCACAACTGACCATGGAAATCGCGCTGCTCGTTTAGCTTGGTGCCAAGAACACGTAAACTGGGATCAAGAGAGGTGGGCCACAGTTCTCTTCAGTGATGAATCTAGATTTAGTTATTATCCTGATTCGGGAAGAATTTGAATATGGAGGGAACCTGGAAAGCAAAACCGTCTCCAGCATGCTCGAGAAGTTGTTAGACATGGAGGCGGATCAGTGATGTTTTGGGGAGGTATACGCCTTGGTGGAAGAACTGACCTCGTTTTCATACAGAACAACCTCATGGGAAATTCTTACGCAAATGAGATAGTTTAACCTTTGATGGTACCGTATCTCCAAACAATGGGTGAAAATCCACTATTCCAACAAGATAATGCCCCTCCTCATCGTGCAAGAGTTGTATTGAACGTTCTTGAAGAGAATGATATCGATCTTCTACCGTGGCCATCCTGCTCCCGAGATCTGAATCCCATCGAGCATGTGTGGGACACCCTTAAAAGAAATCTCCTCCGTCAAAACGTCTTCCATCATGAACAGGAGCTTCGATTAGCAGTTCAGGGGGATTGGATGACTTAGGCCAAAATGTAATAGACAATTTAATATTGAGCATGCCGCGTGGTACCAAAGTGTCATTAACAACAGAGGTAGACCTTCTGGGTACGGAAAAATATAAGTGCTTCCATATCGTTTCGAAAATATTAGTTCAGGATTTTTTTTTGTGTTTTACCAAGTTTCGTCATTTTCAAATTTTTTTTATAATAGGTGCTTTGGAGAAGTCAAATATCATTTTGTTTTCTTGAGAATACGTTATATTCAATACATCCTAACAAAAACCGAAAGATTTCTATAAATTCGAATCATCAAATTCATATTTTAAAGATATTGGTGTTCCCTAGACTTTTTTGAGGTGTTTATAGCCTTCTAGTTCAACCTCAATTTTTTGAAGGACCATTAACAAGTTAAATATACTTGGAATTTTCAGTCAATATTCTGCAATATCTGTTAGAAAACATAAATGTGAGGAGAATTTGGTTCCAGCACGAAAACACTACCCCTTTATTCTCAGTTGATGTGAGAAATTTTCTGATCCAAAACTGTGGAAATAGATAGATTGGTCAACCCTCTAGATGTTTTTCTGTTGGGTTATTCGAAGTCCAGAGTATATCAAGTAGATATTATTTGCAGAGAGCACATACAAAATGACGAGCAAATGAACCGTAAAAGCTTCAAAGAAGTGTTTCTACGATCCAGGAAATATTTGGAACTCGGCGGTGGCCATTTCGAAAATAGATTTTAATAATTCGTGAATTTGTATTTTTCTCTTTTATTTTTTTTTTATGTTAGAAAAAATACTTTGTGCTTCAACGTTTTTCTTCGTTTCTTCGTGTGATAATGATACGGACCTGCATTTTGTTTTTCCTTAGTGAGTCGATTTAGTTCACACGAACCTAATGAATGTGTAAAATTTTATTAATTTTAGTGAAAGAGTTTTCGTGTTATGAATGTGTATCTTGAAAAACCGGAAGCTTCCATGACTTTCATACACTATTTCTAAGGACTTGAAGTTACTCTATCCCTCATTACAGTATGACACTTTCGTCCGGAAACACTCTGTATAAAAACAATAACTCTTTTATATTGGTGAATAGCACGAACAGATTTTTTGTTCTGGGGCTTGAAATTTTATGAATAGGCTCTAATGCCAACTAAAACGCAAACTAGTTTCAACCTGACTCTAATGGGGAGATAAGGAAATGAATCTTACCGTGTTTGAAGAAACTTCTAATTCTGAACCCAAGGCCATATCCAGGAACACATTCTCATCATATTCATGAGAATCCTCATTGTTATGCTCATATCCAGAACTATTCGCATCAGCAATTCTATATGTCCTGTTCATCTCACATTCAATGGATGTTGAAGTTGAGAAATCCCTAGAATGGAAGGCATCCTCTTCACTCAATTCCTCGCAAACGGAGTTGTTTCCTGAATCTCTAGGTTCCGGAGATTTTTCTCCCGATACATCTTCGTTGATAGAGAATCGTTTTTTTCTTCCAGATTTTTCGACGAAATTTTTCAAAGCTTGTCTATACCTACTCATCACTAGTTCTCTGATGATTTCGGAATCTTCCTTTCCTTCCATATTATCGATTTTCTCCAAATATTTTTTGAATGTATCAAATTTAGACATGGGACGCTTTAGAGTAGAAAAGGGAAATTTCCGGAATTCAATACTTTTGTATTCTTTTTTATCGAAAAAGTTCTTGACTTTTTCTTCGACAGTTTGTAGTGTTGTTGACTTCGCTTCAACTGAATCAATGGAATTTGTATTTTTTGGTAGAGCCTCAGCGTTCTCGAAGAATCGAACCTTGGCTTTAACTACGCCTTCAGATTGTGGAAGATTCTTCATGTATGTAGATCTTGGTGTTATTGAGTCAATTGTTACATTATATGTGTGAAAAATGCTGCCTGATTTATCAGGTGATAATCTTGATGGTGATGTCAAGTCTGATATATATTTTCTGTAGCATTTTTTCCTCAACTCACTCATTGAACTATCGAAAGATTTGCGTATTGGCGTTGATGGACATGCAGAAGTTTCTCCAAACTTTAATGGAGAGCATCGTTCTTCCTCAAAATTTTCTGAGCTATTCTCTTGCGTCATCTCTTCCAGTTCGTGATTTTTTCGTTGGGTAGCTTCAACATTATTTTTCAAGTCCTCTAAGCTGATAGGCTCTATTTCTATTATATTTTCTGATGTTTCTTCTTTTATTACATCAAATTTTTTCTTTTCGCAGATCTCCATTTCTACTTCCTGCAGTTTCTCTTCGTTCTCATCAGAGTCAATTATCATTACCTTCGGCATTGAAATCGTCAATTTAACAATTTGTGAATTTTTAGTGTAATCGTTTGGTAATAATATTCTTTGATTGACATCTATGTATTTTTCAACTGGCATCATTCTCGAATTTTCCGGAGCCGATGATCCTGATGTACCTATAAAATATACAGTTCATTAATATAATGTCAGCATTAAATTTTCATCATATAAACAAATATCGTCTCGTGAGTATATTTGCCAAATTCAATACAGTAATTAAGCTTTTTACACTTTCATCTAGTGGTTTGCTGTGATAATATTCGCATGATCTTTGACGTAAATGTGACACTACAGACGAAATTTGGAGTACTCCTACGCTGAAGAACAGGTAAGTCGTGGGTGTCACCCGGAGGACTTTCTATGCCAATAGCTGAAAGTCACTCATTGCTTGGATTCGCAATGAATTATTCCTATTGATTACTTACAAAAGTGAAAAACAGTAGCAGGACAACACAGGGTGGTTCAGGTATGGAGTCATTAATTCCTACAGGAGATTCCTCATTGAAAAACATAGAAAAAATTCCATAAACATACAGGGTGGAACAGAAACTAGGGCCAACCCTGTAACTTTTTTTCTATTTGGAATATTTTGATGAAATTTGAGAATCGGATATAAGACAACATTTTGAATTTGATAACATTAATATGTTTGACATTTCGTTTCCGGTTATGTTGTAAAAGATACAAACTTTCGATTCTCAAATAGGACACCGTGTATTTTTTTGCTTATTTCAATTGTTCTGCTCATCCTACGATCTTTCGACATATTTTTGAAAGAAAAACAAAAAACAATCTTTTTTTACCATTTTCATATTTCGTTCTAGGCCATGAACAGTGATGATTGGCTTAGCTCAACATCTCCTATCACAAAAATACAAGATTGTATCTAAAAATTGAATTGCTCATCTTTTTTCGGGGTGTCAGAGTTTTAAATTTCAGTTTTTCCCCAAAAAGTAGCGTTTCTTCTGAAACAACCATATTGGGTCACCCGGTATTACAGAAGCAGTATTTTTTATCTTTTTTTTATACCACTAACGCTATTCTTTACAGTTCTGGAATTTTAGTGGAAAAAAGTAGGTAATTTTTGTAGTTTCCCCATTCGCTAAAAACAATAACTACGTTGGCGATGCAAAATTTGTCCATACTTATAATAGTCTGTGATCATAAAAATATCAGTGTGACATATCGAAACTCCATTTTTGTTAATTATCGACATTGCGAAGTAGTGAATTCAGTTTTGAGTATGAATCAATTCACCAAAAGTGAGAAAGTCGATATGCTTCTTATTTATGGGGAGTTCAGGCAAAATCGCGTTCAAGCTGAACAATTATACAGAGAGCGCTATCCGGAAAGACTTCATCCGAATAGAACCTATTTCTCTAAAGTTGAATGAAATTTCGTGAGGTCATCCTGCTGAAGAGGAGAATTTCGTTATCAACGAAAATAACGAAATAGACGTATTGACATTTGTTGATATTAATCCAACCACATCAACAAGGGAAATTGCCGAGGAATTAGCCATCAAAGCGCATGGAGAATTTTGAAAAAACATAAGTACCGCTTATTTAAATATCAACTACACCAACACCTTTATGTTAACGATAGTGTTAGGCGACTCCAGTACTGTGAAGAGTACCTTAGGAAAATGGAGTGTAATCCACAATATCCCACAAAGATTTTATTCAGTGACGAATCACGTTCCACGAACAATGGGATGTTTAATAGGCAAAATACCAGGTACTGGTCGTAACAAAATGAGCACAGATATCAAGATTCAAACTTTCAAGAACGTTTTGGGTTCAATTTCTGGATGGGGATGATAAGAAGATATTTGATAGGGCCTATAATTTTTGAACGTTCATTGACAGGGGAGAGATATTTGGAATTTTTAGGACTCAAATTCAAGATGGATTAGATGAGTTGCCATTAGCTGTTGTGAATGATATATATTTTCAACAAGATGGTGCACAACACAAGGGAGGTCTTACGGTATCTCGACGAAATTTTTCCTGAAAAATGGATAGGTGTA
Source organism: Cryptolaemus montrouzieri (assembly GCA_013387265.2). Taxonomy (NCBI): domain Eukaryota; kingdom Metazoa; phylum Arthropoda; class Insecta; order Coleoptera; family Coccinellidae; genus Cryptolaemus; species Cryptolaemus montrouzieri. The sequence continues at coordinate 30,367,099 of JABFTP020000185.1, read as the reverse complement.
AAAGGTCCATAAAATGGCCAGCTGGATCGCCAGATTTGAGTCCACTAGATTTATTTCTATGGGACCATTTGAAGAATGAGGTTTACCAAACACCTGTTAGAACCCAACAAGAATTGGAGAATCGTTTGAGACAGGCTATTGCAGGCATTACAATCCAATAGTTAAATAATGTAGTCAGGGGAACCATTAATCGTCTGCGTTGTTGTGTTTGTGAGAATAGTGGTATTATTGAACATTAATTATAATTATTTCGTTTTCGCTGTTTTCTCCTTTGTTATTCACTTTGACACCCCGTAAAAAATTTGCAGATACAATCCTGTATGTTCGTGATAGGAGAAGTTGAGCTAAGCCTTCTTGAACGAAAGATGAAAACTGCAAAATAAAATATTGTGTTTTGTTTTTCTTTCAAAAATATGTCAAGAGGTCGTAGGATGAGAAGAACACTCAAAATAAGCAAAAAATACAGGGTGTCCTATTCGAAAATTGAAAGTTTGTATCGTTTACGGCATAACCGGAAACGAAATGTCGAAACATATTATTCAAATTCAAATGTTGTTTTCTATCTGGTTCATCACTTTCATCAAAATATAAATAGAAAAAAAGAAAAAAGGTACAGGGGTAGCACTACTTTCAGTTACAGCCGAAACGTCCAAATATCCTCCGATCTCGACATACTGGGTGTTGAATTTAATTTTTTTTTCACGTTTCTGTTAGTAAGTCTTGTAGTTTTCAATTGCAGAAAAGATATAATTTCACTCATCATTTCATTATACGTGTCCAGTAGCTACGAAAATATACATGGTGATTTTTTTAAAGTTTATCCCAACTTTAATGCCATCAAAATCATTTATTGAAAAGATCCTTCTGTTTCAAATTTTTTTTGTTTCTGGATTTTTCTTTTAGAAATTGCAACATTTTCGAGTGAAAAAATTTTTTACATGAGAAGGCACGAGTATTTTGTATCAACCAAAGTTAGGATCGATGATCCATTATTCAAAGGTAGGAGCGAAACTGTTTTCCTTATTTTTTTATAAAACTAGGAAAACAGCCTTCCCAAGTACTTCTTCCTTCATTCGGAGTTTGAATACACTCGGATGAAACTTTTAGCGCATTCTTATTACAGACACGATTGTGTTATAAGAAATTACATACGACTATGACAAAATGGAACAAAGCTGAGTAAAATAAAAACAATAAACGGAAAAGCCTTTTTTTCAAACTATTGAATCTAAGTTAGTTGTTCGAAATTACCACCATTCATTTATTTACATGGTATTAGGCAGTGATTCATCGAAACCAACTCGCTATCGAAAATTCCTGGCATTGCTTATTCCCTTACACCCATTCAAAACGCGTGCATGCAACTCCTATATCGTAACAACAGGTTGTAAGTACACGAAACTTTTCAAATGCCCCCACACAAAATAGTCTAGGGGATTCAGATCGGGGGATCGTAGAGGCCAAGACGCAGGACCGACTCCACGAATTCATCTATTGGGATATGCTTCCTTTGAATGATTCCTGACTATTAATCAAAAATACTTATGTGCACCTTTATGCATAATCAACATTCATCTTCTATTAGCGTGGGGCATATCATTGAAAAATCAACCAGCGTGTTCTGAAGGTCAGGGTACGATAGAGAAATCAATCTATTCGGATGAATTACTGACCCCAACAATCTGAAATCATACCAATCTGCCTAAACACTCATGGAAAACTTTTCTGGATGGCTACGCTCAATTATCTAATGAGGTTTCTTTCAGCTCAGACGTGGTGGTTGTGGGATTTCATTGTACCAACCCGCGTAAACCCTGATTCGTCTGTAGACGAAATATTCTAACAAAATTCGGCATTTTCAGCACATCTGCTGGCAAAATTCGAGCCTTCTAGGTAGATCATGAGCTTTGAGAGGTTGAATCTTCTGGATATGGTAGGGATAAAACAGTAGGTCATGCGATACTCTCCAACAGTCAAATGTGATATGTCATCCTGATTCTTGAATTATTATGGACTTCATCCTGACAAACATATTTGGTCCAGAATTTTACTGGACTGATAGAAACCGTTCAGTTTCACGTAAATTTCTCTGAATTAATATTTCTGAATATTCTGGAAAAGTTGTAAGATAGAGTCTTCGGGCTTCAGCCTCATTACCACCTGATAGGCCATAGAATAGATGAATGTCAGTCAATTCTTGAAAGGTGTTCTCTATTCTAACTTTTCAAAATACCTAAAACAATGTATTACTAGCGGACCCGACAAACTTCGTTCTGTCAAAAAGATTTGTAGTATGGCAGTTTTTTGTTCCTACCTATTTTACCTAGTCGGGGCAAAAAATTCTCCTGAACAGAACCGTCACCCTGGTGATAAGGCGTTGTGAATGAAAAATAATTAAATAAAACATATATAAGCATTTAAAAGTATGTTATCGCTTTATTGTTAATCATGTGAATCATAATTAAAGTGAAACGAAATGAGACACTTTTGTCACTTTTCACAATTTATTCAATGATCATGACCGGTTTCGACGCTACGGTCATTTTCAAGTGAATAACAATATAAAACATGAGTAGGCAAGAACAGGTTCAGAATGATATTTATTCTAAATATTGAGTAGTGGGGATCCATTATGCTCTAGTTGGCTGTTGAGGGTAATAAATTGTGGGTTTTTACATAGTTTGTTAATCTCCAAACTTTCCAACAAATTCATCCCTCTCCCTTTGTTACATTTATGAAGGATTTTAAGATTGTTCAATGATATCGAGTGGATAGTTTATTTTATGTGTTCAAATATTGGCGAATTTTTATCTGAGGAAATATGTTCCTTCAATCTAGCTTCAAAACTTCTTCCTGTTTGTCCGACATAGTCTACCTGACATTCATTGCATTTGATTTGATAAATTCCTGATTGCTTGAATTTATTGTTCTTTTGTTTGGCATTGAATAATTATCTGCTTAAGTTGGGGCCGCTTGAGAATGAAGTAGTTATGTTCAATTTGGAAAAGTAGTTACTGATTTTGTTAGAGAGTTCGCCGGTGTATCTGAGACCAGTGTATCTTTTTTTCCGGGGTTTCTACAATGATATATAGTAATTGAGAGGTAATACGTTGTTCTTTGCGTTTAATGATTGTATTTAGAAAATGTTGTGGTATGTCGTTATTTGAAACAATTTTTCTGATGAAATTAAGTTCAGTTTGAAAATTTTCTATCGAAAGGGGAACAGAATAAGCTCTATGAATCATGGAGTTAAATGCAGCTAGTTTGTGGCTTAAATGACTGAACGAGTTCATTGGAATCGATGTGTCTGTGAGTGTTTCCTTTCTGTAAATGTTATAAGTTAGTTGGTTATTTGAATTTGTAATGGTTATTTCGAGGAAATTACTTGAGTTATTATTTTCTAATCCAGAAGTGAAGCCGATGCGGCAATGTATTTTATTCAGAAAATTCAAAAATTGCTGAATTTGTCTGTTTGAACCTCGAAAACCAACTAAAATGTCATTTACATATCTGTACCAGAAAGTAATGTGTTTTTTAGCGAAATCTGTGTTTAATATTGAGTTTATCTTTAATTTATGTCAGCTAGTAGAGGGGTAAGAGGTGAACCCATCGGAAGACCTGAATTTTGTTCAAAGAATTTAGATTGAAATTGAAAGTAACTTTGAGATAGGCATATTTGAAGAAGATTGCTAAATTCATTAGTTATATATGGCGGTGTGTTAGACTCGAATAAGATATCTGTAACAAGGGGAAGACACTCATTCGTTGGAATATTCGGGTACATATTTTTATCATTGGAAGATGAATTGTGAAAGAGCCTCATTTCGTTTTACTTTAAAATGAATTTCCATAAAATAAATAAATGATATCAATATAATAATATAATAAAAATATTATTTGACCATCAGTATTCATTCAATTTCTCTTCAGTTTTCCCGCTAAATCAATCAGTTTTCTGTGTTTCTTGTTGATTTTCGAATCTTTGAATTTATTGTAATGGATGCTGAACGTCCTGAATGCTATTTGAATGATCACGAAGTGCTAAGAATTGTAACACTTCTAGAGGAGGGGCGAAGCCAACGTTACGTGGCTAACTTGTTGAATATTAACCAAAGCACTATTTCAAGAGCACTTAATCGGTACCACGAAACAGGGGAATATGGAAGAAGGGCCGGACAGGGAAGAAATCGGATAACAACATCAGTTGATGATCGTTGGCTTCGTTTAACTGCACCAAGAGTTCGGCACTGTACGGCTAGCATGCTACAAAATGAACTTGCACTTTCCTGAAATGTGCATATTTCATTGCAAACTGTTAGGAACAGGCTCAGAGAAGACGATATCAGACCAAGGGTGGCTTCTACCCGCCCGCGTCTCACCATAGAGCATCGAGTTGCAAGACTTCAGTGTGCGAGGGAACATGCAAATTGGGGTATTCCAGAATGGTCGAATGTTCTCTTTTTCGACGAGTTCAGGTTCTGTCTAGTATCAAATGATAGACGCATGCCTGTATACAGACGACCTGGGAACGGGGTGTATCTTACCATGATCGAACTGAGTTAGTCCTAGTGAATACTGGAAGAATGACAGCGGCCAGATACATCGCAGATATCCTTGAACTCCATGTTGTACCCTTTGGCCCATTGATTGGCGAAAACTTCATTTATATACATGATAATGCTCGGCCACATGCAGCTAGAGTAGTAGAAGTTGTAGAATTTCTACAAAATGCCGAAATTGATATTTTAAGATGGCCAGCCAGAAGTCCCGACTTGAATCCCATAGAACATGTTTGGGACAACATGGGGTGGCAAATTCAGCAACGTAGGATGCCTTGTAGAACACTCCAACAACTAAAAAATCTGCTTCCTGAAATTTGGAGCTCAGTGACTCAAGACTACATCCAAAATTTGTTTGAGGGGCTTCCGAGACTTACACTGGCAGTAATTAGGGCCCAGGGAGGAAACACTCGATTTTGAAATGATGAGTAACCATTTGATGCTAGTTGATTGGTCTCTACGAATGATTGAAGATGGTAGAATATTTTAATATTTCATTTACTCGAAAACTGTTGACATTTTCCATAAACTCATCTCTTTTGAATGATATCTTCTTATTTTATACTTCTGAAAGTTACCAAGCGACTCTGAATGACCAACCTAAAAGTTTATATAGTATTGTCGTAAAAGTAGGGTGATGCCACAATTTTTGTGGGGAGTGTATTATAGATTGACAAAAATCAACTTCAGTTATGACAAGTCTCCTATATGTTACTGTGGATACCAGTAAAATTAGGTTTTAGTTCACAGCATCTGTAATATGATTGCCTAAAAAGCGCAAGTCTTCATAATTCATATAAAGTGTGATTTATATATATAGATATATATTTGAAATTCGTATAACGGATTATCTACCCTCACTTCAGTTCATTCATGTAGATCATTTTTTTACTCGAAAACGGTTGCGATTGCGAAAAAGTTTCAAGAAATAACAAAAAAATTAACAGTTGAAGATCCTTTCAATGAATTTTCTTGAAAAGACCAGAGGCGCACTACACTATAATTGTGGGATCAAAGTTAGCCTGACCCTGAAAAAATATCACCCTGTATACTTAACTACTGGTCACATCCAATGAATTGTAAAAAAAAGAAATGATTAGAAAAAACTCCCAACTTCCGGAACTATATCTCAATTATTTATAATTTAACTTTCACGCTGTTAGTCGTTCGCACGTTAGTTTTACGTAGCACGCGCAGAACCAAAGACAAGTATAAATTGAATAATTTTTCAAGTTAATACCTTAATTGATTCAAAAATTTGAAAACAAATCCACTATTCATAATCATCGTCAACCAGGACCACATAGAAGTGGTACAATCTGGTCAGATGTCATGAATAGGAGCAAAAGACTGCAGTTTTGTTCTCCTTTGACCTCGTCAGTGTTGCACATCCATTCACAACACCAAAGAAGACTGCCACTTACTCACCTCAATCGATTGGAGCACTTCAAGTACATGTATACATACAAAATTGGCACCCTCGACGACTGACACATATGTATATCAAACATAAATTTTGAGAAGCTTCTTAAAATTTTCTGTTTGATCTACTGTTTGTTTTCATCATTTGCCGGTGGCGCTGGTAGTATCCTCTGTGTCTGTTCGTTGAAGGTGCCAATTGTATATATATATATATATATATATATATATATATATATATATATATATATATATATATATATATATATATATATATATATATATATATATATATATATATATATATATATATATATATATATATATATATATATATATATATATATATATATATATACTTGACGCGCTTCAACGGATCGAGATGAGTAGATGGCAGTCCACCTTGATGTTATGAATGGGTGTGAATCACTGAAGAGATCAATCGAGACGATCAGATTGTGACACTACTATGTGGCCCTGGTAGACAATAATTATAAATAGTGCATCGGAAAACCAGATCCCTCAGGAATATTTAATATTCTATGGGAGGTTCAATATTGTTCCCTGAATGAAAGTCTTCAATGAATTATTCAACAAGTTGGACGATTATTAATTCGAACAATTTTTATAAACTTTGTCTTCACAAAATGTTTTAATAGTTGGAAAAAAAATTTCGCTTCATGAATCCTCCTGGAATACATAGTTAATGAAATTACGTCATACAGGTTCGAACAATATTAATATATTTCACTTGTGGATTAGACTATTTCTTTCGTGGCAGATGAAACAACTAATTTTAATTGTTTCCTTATGTCTTATGAATGAAATATGGGACTACAAGTTGAATATATGTTATATACAGGATGTTCAATAACGAAGTTAAAAATAAAAGTACGTTTTCGAATGAGGTGCAAATTCTGTTTCATTTTTGAATTATTAGGTGAGTTTTTGATATTCTCAATACTTTACTTGAATAGTTTTCGAAATATTCGCCATATTCTGAAATTAGGACAATGTTTGCAAATCAATTTCCTACCTTATGTTCTTTACACGACACTTATTCAACTGAAAGCTAATAATTTATGTTGTTTGAAGTGTGTTTTAAAAATATTGTCACAATGTTATAATCTCATTCCAAATTTTAATTAAATTAATTAATTATATTCAGAAATGTCTTGAAGCAACAATACAGAACAAAATCAATTATTGTTATTAGTTATTGACACACTTTACCCCACTGCCTAGATATATTTGAACTGCTCTGAATGTCGAATATTCTTATATTTATTCGCGGCTTCATATGTCTGCAGCAGCTTCTTAAGATAATATTTTTATATATTGAATCCTTCAAATTTGACCTTACTAAGAAATACAGAGGGTTGAATTTTTTTCTTTTCTTTCAGTTTAAGCTAGTTTTATCGTATTCTTTTGTAAGTAGTTTTATGTCGAAATTTGATACATTGACTTTACATTTCCATTTTCTTTGATCAAAAAACTATACACAAACAGAATATGTATTATTGCAACTTTTGATTGATTTCCAAACTTCAAATTGAAACGGGAATTCATAGAACCCTACATAAAACATTGTGAAAAATACATCGGAATTAAATCCACTCTGTCTGCTTCTATTTTCCACGGCCTCGTGATTTAATTTTCCGAAAGATCTGCAGATTTCTCACGAAAGCGACTCGTTTGAGGTTCATGTAAACCTAAAACCAATCTATATTAGTTCAAAATACGGTTAGAATAAGTAATGAATGAAAAAACGGCACTCGTATCTGAGAAAAACGTTTTTTTTACAATTTAGTTTTATCGATTCGACAATTATTATTGGGCCACCGTATAGGAAATTGCATCAATATAACACTTTTCTTGTAAAAGTTATAATCTTACACAAAACTGAGACAATTTTTTTGGCAAAGTTGATACTATAATTCCTGAAACTTTAATAAGAAAAGTCATAGCTCAAAATTGGTCAATTTTAGATGGGATCAATTTTAACAAAACATTTTCGAAAAAGATGCCTTTGGTCGAATTGATGTCTGGTGTAACCGGAAGTAGTACCGCTCTGAAAATAATTGCAAATTGTAGATCAGTATCAATCTACTCTAATGCTAAAATTTCAAATTCATCGATAAACCCTGTATTCAGAATTTTTAACTATTCAACTAGACTTCAACAATTACGTATTCTTCAAGTTTTAAGAAAAGCGCTAGAATGGACCTCTTTCATCACTACATTTTCCGATTTGTATACTATGGATAATCTTTTGTAGCAACTCAATTTAAGAAATAATCACAATTGAACAGTCGGCAACTTCAAACATTATGATAGAAACGTTCCACAACCTAGCAACAAAGTGAAAAAAGAGTAAAACAAGAGTTTTTCAATGGTATACATTTTCATTCGAAAAAAATATGTTGTCATATTTTTGATATTTGACGGTGAGAAAACAAATGAATTTAATGAAAAACTAGTATTCGATGATGCCTACTAATTGAATGTTAGAGATTATCACACCATATATTGAATAATTGATAAAAAACATTAATTGCACTTCGAGAACGCGAAGTGTTTCCGCAGAAATGATTTAATTGAATGTATATAAATGGCAGCAAAACGCGGTAGCGGAACTGAAGAATCGAAGGAAAAAAATAAAATCAGCACAATTTTTTTCGAAATAAAATGAAAGATGAAATCCCACTAAAATTGAAAAAAAAATAGTTATACTCACTTGTTTCACATACTTCTTGGAAAGTATTCATTGCAATATTCGAAAATGAATGAAGTCGAAGAATTTCACCAAATTGGTAAACACCAAATATTGTTTCTTTGATTGAGATAAGTTAAATACGCACACAACTGAAACAATGTTTCACTGAGGAAGAAATCGCTAAACAAATATGTTGTATCGAAAATAAAATCAATAAATAACTAAACTATGATTTGAGACCTTGAGTTAATATACCCAAAGGTTCAACAAGTTCTCATACCCCCTCTTCTAGAAGAACCACCAACCAAAGATAGTAGGTACTCGAGTTACCACCAATGCGCTCCTCCTAGTGGGGTGCTTGTGGTTGGAATTTCCAAATACGCATCAATTTTACAGTGGGATAAAAATTATTATGAGAAATACCCTAAAACTTGAAGGATTATTCTAGAAGCATAATTATTTGTACCTTTATATTGAGTAAACACAGTTTTATTTGATATATCACAAAAACAACTAATTTCGATCTGCAATCTTCAAGTTTTTATATTCTGGATTATAATGAAAAAGGAAGTCGTATACTTATATTTTTCAAACAAAAAACAGTAAGGCATTTATGTATTTCAACATGTTTAGACAGGCATTCCATGTATGATTTCTAGATAAAAATGCGATGGAAGTGTCGGAAATCTGTTTCCTAGGGCATAATGATCCCAAAGATACATTTCCTTTTCAAATACAAATATTTCATATAGATGTACAAATTGGACATAAATATATATTTTTTCCGGAAAAAGCAAAGATACATTAGAAATTAAGTTTTACTGCAGCTGTTTTACTCGCCTGAAAATAATTTGTATATGCGTATCCAAAAATAATAGATTTGAAATGAAGATTTTTATATTGAGGACAAACTTTCCGAACTGCATTGATCAGTTTGCAAAATTAATCAAGTAAACTTTTCAAAGAAATGATTCAAGAAATAACTATAAAGTTCATTAAATTTTTTTAGATGTATTTTATATTCATGGGATGTACGGGGTGGATCAAATTCGATGTTATAATACGGCAGCGATGTGAAATATTGTGAATAGATAAAATTATCCGCCTTCTCTAGAGCCGGCTTTTCCATAAAAACTCATAAACGCATTTCAGCATTTTTGAGTTTTCGAGAATTTGTGATCTATCGGGATTTCAACTTGTGACGGTATCTCGTATACTATTGAAGTTAGGCAAAAAATATTTTCACATTCTAGAGGCACTTTTTCGAGTAAAATGTAGGAAAGTATTCGAAAATTTTTTTAGCTGCTCAGTTTTTGAGTTATAAAGCAAACTTGTGTTTCTTCAATTTTTTTTATCTGAAAGTTACTCGCGTAAGGAAGCAAATCCTATTATTTCTTGAGGACACCGCGAGTTCCTGAAAAGGATAGATGGTTAATATTTCGCTTGAATGCTAACAGGTCATAGTCACGAGGAAATACGTTACATGGAAGGGAGTTTCAGAGTTTTGCCGTTCTATGAAAAAGGAATTCTTATATAGAGACGTTCTAGGTGTCTCTATTTCAACCACGCATGGGTGATTGGCAAGAGTTTGCCTTAAAATAGAAACAAGCGTAGAAAGTTCCTCAGAGCATCTTCCATGAAGGTACCTGTAAAAAAGAGAAAGCTCACCAACTTTTCTTCGATGTTCCAATAGTGGAATGGAATCTGTAAGTACACCGAATTGCCCTCTTTTGGATGGAGTCCAGGAGTTTCAAGCTGTGTTTAGGAGCATAACCCCATACATGGGAGCCATACTATATAACAGTCGAATTTGAGATTTATAGAGAGTAAGCAATTGGTTCGAAGAGAAATATTTTTTTGCGCGATGGGGAAATCCCAGCTTTTTTTGACGCTGATTTAGCAATATTCTCAACATGTTCATGTCATGATAGATTGTCGCCGATAGTTACTCCGAGCATTGTTATAGAGGAAGTAAGTGAGATGGTCTCATTCGCCATCGTTTTATCCGGAACAGTGCTATTCATCTTCCTCGAAAATAAACAGATTGAGTTTTACTAGCATTGAACTCTACCAGGTTAGCAGATCCCCAATCAAGAACTGATTTCAAGTCGCTATTGACTTTGTTGCACTGCTGGAATCGTATTTCGTTCGTGTCTTGTGATGACAGGGGTTTTACCGAGCAAGAAGATGTATGAAGTGTACTGTCATCCGCAAAGCTGTGGAGTTTACAACCTGTAACAGTAAGGAGGTCATTTATATGAAGCAAAAACAGAGTTGGTGCCAAGATGGAGCCCTAAGGCACACCAGCATCAATGTGGAGTGTGTCATAAGTAACCCCATACTGAGAGATCTATCGGAGAGGAAACTCGAAATCCATATGCATAGCCATTGGGACCAACCATATGCAGACAATTTACTAAGCAGACTTTTATGCCAAACGCGATCGAACGCTTTTGAAATACGCAAGTAGATATCCTGTTGATCTCTGGTGCCTTAATACCATATTGTCGGTCCTTTATAATACCAACAGATTCTAAATATTTAATAAGCTCAAAATTGATGGCTTTTTCCATCACTTTAGAGATCATAGGTAAAAGGGATATTGGCCTATAATTGGATGGAACGGTTTTTTTTCCTTTTTTAGGGATGAGTTGGATTCTGGAATTTTCCAGTTGGAAGAACAAATGCCCTTATTATAGGATACAGTGAATAGTCTATAGAGAATAGGTGTTAATTCAGAGGCGCATATTTTCAAAACGATAGAAGGTTTGCCATCAGGCGCAGCTGCTTTATTAGTACAGAGCTTGAGCAGTATTTTTCTGATTGTCTTCTGCCTGAAAACAATATCGGGCATAAGAGAACCGACATGAGGAATAACAGGAGGGTCCTTATTTCCCGCATCCAGAGTAAAATTAAAAGCAAATAGCCTTGCGATAAGATTTGCTTTTTCTGCAGATGTAATGGCCAGAGACCCATCTTCCCTAGTCAAGGGCGGTAGGGGGCTGGAAGTAAAGTTTCTCCCAACAGATTTGGCCAATGCCCAAAAGGATCGAGAACAGCTAGGATGATAAACAAGCTTAGTTCATATGTCCAGTTTTGGCATCTGTTCTTCTTTTTTCAGGACAAGACTTTTGACACCACTGGCGATATGCCAGCTTCTTGGTCTTCACAGCAGCTGCGCACTAACCATCAAACCATGACTTACCTTGGCTGTGTTTTTTGATAGAATGGAGAATGAACAATTAATCAGGGTTATTAGTAAGAAAGAGATCAAGGATATTAGCTTATGGACCCTCAACGTCAGGGATGTGGGTGGGTTCCATCGCAATGGCGAATGATTCGGCCTCTCGGCCAGCATCATCAGTTCTATTCAAAAATTTAAGCCATGTGGTATTGTGAACATTAAAATCTCCCAGTACAAAAATCTCTGCTGGGGGGTAATTCTGCTATGAGTAATCGATTTTAAGAGAGAGTAAATCGAACAAACGGGAATAGGATGGATCATTCCCTGAAAGCTAAAGAGAGCAGAAAAATTTTATTTGTGTTTTATTTGTTAGTTTAAACCATATAACATCAAAATCATCAGTTTCAAGGGATTCCTTTGTGTGACATGAAACGTTGTTCTTCACATAAAGACATACACCATGTTTGAACCTAATTTTTGTGTGCAGTTCGTAGCCTGGGTATAGAAGATGGATGCTACTACTTGAGGGCTTGATCTGGGTTTCCGTTAAAGCTCATATGTCTGGTTTAGCGCTCTCCAGATGGTAATATACATCATTGATGTTACTATTAATTCCTCATATGTTACAGAGTTCAAGTTTCAATTGAGCGTTCTCAGAATTTTCAGAGAAACTTACCTGATTATTATCCTTCGATATAGCCCCCCCACCTCCAGTACCCTTCCTCCCGAAGATCCGAATGGGAGGGTATTTTACCTCCGGAAGAACGTTTTACTCTTGGGGCACCCATATCAACATGTAAGAAAGTGTCGGTTACAACAAAGATGAAGGAGAAATGGAAGTGTGGTAAGGGCTTAGGAGAAGGGAAAGGGGGCCGACTCATATTACACATGAGAAAACACGACAGAGGTACGAGAAAAGAAGGGGGTTCATGCCAAAGACACTTCACCACATGCTCAGGAATGCGGGGTGGTACCTCCTCGGGCGAAGGAGCAAAAACCTCCTTCTACCACCAACTTTCCTTTTAGTCGCCTCTTACGTCAGACAGAAAATCTTTCTTCTTCTTTTTCAGCCCTTCTCTGTCCACTCCTGAACATAGGCCTCCCCTTCTAGCTTCCATCTCTCTCTGTCCTGTGCTATATTATACCATCCTCTTCCTACTTTTTCCTTTATGTCATCCAGCCACCTTCTCTGTATAAGCGTGGTCTCCATTGAGTTATTCGCTTAGTCCATTTTACATCCTGTTGTCTTGCTACATGCCCAACCCATCTCCACTTCAATGCAGCTATTCTCGTGATCCCGCAGGCTCACTCCAAGCATAGTTCTTTCAATTGCGCGTTGTGTGGTTCTAAGTTTGTTAGCAGATCTTATTGTGAGAGTCATGGTTTCCATGCCATACGTTAACACTGGGAGAACGCACATATTAAAAACTTTTCTTTTGAGGTTAATGGGGATTGGTTTGTTTTTCAAGACAAATCCTAGTTTTCCAACAGCAGCCCAAGTCATTCTTATTCTTCTTGACAATTCTGCAGTTTGATTGTCTTTACCTATCTTTATAGTGTGTCCAAGGTATAGATATTCATTCACTTTCTCTATAACATTGCCGTCGACTTCCAATATTGCGTCCTCCGTTGTCATTATTTTAGTTTTTGTCAGATTCATTTTCAATCCTACTTTCCGATGTTCTTTTGAGTTCTAGCATCATTTCGTGGAGTTGTTCTAGGTTATCGCTTATTAGAACTATATCATCTGCAAACCGGAGATGGTTCAGGAATTTTCCATCCACATTTATACCTTTTCTATCCCATTCCAACTTCTTAAACACGTCCTCCATTGCAAGTGTGAACAATTTTGGCGATATCACATCGCCTTGTCTCACGCCCCTATTTATCGGGATTTTTTTGGTTTGCATGTCATCGTCTAGTCTCAACTGAATAGTCGCTCGTTCATATATATACTGTAGGATGTTTCTATATCTCGAATCTATTCTAGCATTATCGAGGGCTTGAAATACTGCCCACAGTTCTATAGAATCGAAGGCTTTGTTATAGTCTACAAAGGCTAGGTGTATTGGCACTTTGTATTCGTGACATTTTTCAATAAGTGTACGAAGAGTTTGTAGGTGTTCTGTTGTGCTATATACTCTGCTTGTTCTGCCGGTTGATAGCTGTCAAATTTGTTTGTCAATCTGTTTGTGATAATTTTTGATAACAATTTATAAGGGTGTGGTAAAAGGCTAATTGGTCGGTAATTATCTATCTTAAATTTGTCACCTTTTTTGTACAACAACACGACGTGTGCATTGTTCCATCCTTCCGGAACACTACCTAGACAGAAAATACCATGAGCTTATTCTTTCACCGGACATATACGAACTATAGATGATTTCGGTATCAATAGAGGATTATTTTTTTTCTTTGTAAATATATATCACATACTATATCAGTTCCTGCAACCAATGCCATTTTCAAGATAAAACATCGAAAGTAGAAGAGATTCGTCTGTGTGCGTCAAAGATCCCATTTATTCAATTCTGTGTTCATTCATTTCAAATCGTTTTTCTGTTGAAAAATTTCATTTTGACCTTGAAAGAAAATGTTTCGACAAAAATTAATAACTATATATACAATAAATTGAATCAATAAACAAATTATCTCATTAATTTTAACGCATTCCCATCATTTAAAATGCAGGAGTTGTAACGCCTAGTAACGCTCTCCATGCATCCTATATGAATGTTACTTACATTCTCCAAATAAATCCTATAATGTTGTACTCGTGTTTTCTTTATATAAGAAATTCTCAATATGCTCCCAATTAAAGACATCTAGGGGAGTCAGATCTGGGAAATGGGCTGGCCATTCCACAGTTCCCCTAATGATCACCGAAATTCCAGTCCAGTCAGGATAAGGTTCTTTTTTGGTGTGACAGTGCACCGTCATGCTGAAATATATATTTCCTCGTTGCCCTAATGGCAATTCATCTAAATATCCTTCCACTATATTCTCATCTATAATACTATGATGAATTTTACCATTAGGATCGTCGTCAAACATAGTGTATGCCAATAATCAGTTATCTAACAAAGCTTACCACACATTGGAACCGTATCGCCCTTGGTGAATAGCAATTGTCGATAGCGATTGCCATCCGACCAGCAGTGCTGATTGTGACGTGCCTAATGAATTGTAATGGGAACTTCATCGGTTCATATAACGCGTCAGTAAGATTCTGAGTTTTCTTCTTTTTTTATGAAGGTACCAGTGACTGATATAAAGTCGTCGTTGGTTATTACTAGGTGGAGTTGCTATTTTCTCATCGTAAGGGTTTGAATTTAACTAACCTAATTAATTCAATAACATGAGAACAGAGGATCTGTGATTTATTTATTTGTATAGAAGGCGGCTGTAATATTGATTTTTTATAACACTTCTAACATTATTATTAGTTTATACTCTTCGATTTCTGCTGATACAGGGCGATAGTTGTGAACTAGCTCCACATGAGGTGCCGAACTCTTCGAACTGCTGATCTAGCTCTCGTCTCTTCTACAGCAGAGTACTGTTGTTCTATCTGGCTCAATAATACTCATCTGCAAAGAATTGATTCCCAATTGAAACACGCCATGAATTTATAAGTGAAGTGCACAGGGGTTGAAGGCGCAATGTCAAGCCACAGTCAAAAATGATATTATAGTGCGTTCTAGTAGAGTATTAGAAGATCTACAATCCTACCTTTTCATTCTGGGGAAGAGAATGTTAGGTGCAGAGAAAATATAGAATGAAATTCTCGAGTACCGGGGAAGAATACGCAATGTCAAATTCCTTTCCTTCCAATTTCTTATTTTTATCTTATTGACGTGAATTGCATTGATTGAGTACCTAATTATTTTCAATAATTATGCTATACGATGGAAGATTTCAATGTGAATACTAAGAAGCGAGCAGTAATGAGGGAGAAAATGTAGAAAGTTCATCGAAAAAAAGAAAAAGAACTGGAGTAGACACTATTAACTATTCCGTTGTTTTGAAGCTAGACTATGGATAATCCGCCAGCTCAATCTTCTTGAATCAGTTGACAAATAAAATTTATACCTTTGTGGTGTAATATCCGTACTACCTATCAAACAACGCCGGCCACGCCAAGACGTAATGACTATCCCTAAGAAACTGTGTGTTTCAAAAAAACAACGAAGTGGCAGAGGTTTCAGTATGTTCCAAAGCTTTTTTGTCAGTTCAATGAGAGCACATCTCTTCATTTAAAGGGCGAGGGTCGCATTACAGTTTGAAGAATCCCTCTGAATTATATTCATCTGAAGACCTGAATGTGAAAGAGATGCATGAAATGTAGAAAAAGAAATTTAAAAACAATCCTGTGTCATAGGAGAGTTACAGATCAATATTCTGTACAGATTTCAACATATCTTTCGGGTATCCACAAACGGATACATGCAGTGCATGTGATGAATTCTTAGTGAAAATTGAATCCTTGGAAAGAGAAAAATCGAATACGTCATCACTTGCTGACTAACCTTCTCTCTAGAGAAAACGATTAGGGAACTTTTTGATGCTAACAAACTCCACAAGTTGAAAGGTAAAACTTTCTACAAGAAAAAACGACATCTCAAGAAGTTGTGCGAAATTGACACCATTAAGTCAGAAGCTGTCTTTATGGTTTACAGAAACAATCTACTTGTTTCCAATATAAGTACTAATGACGTGTATTACAAAAGACAGCTCTCTGTGTATATCTTCAATATTCACTTCCTCGCCTCCAGAGTGTTTTCTATACATACCCTCAGACTGTTGGAAAAAGAGGAGCAGATAAGGTAACATCCATGTTAGACCATTTCGTCCATATTATATGGATCCTGAAGTTGAAAACTTAATTATTTTCGCTAATCCTTGCGAAAGCCAAAATGAAAAATACACCGTGATTACATTTGCGTACCATCTTCTTCATATTGAGAAAAGATTCAAAACTGTTCATAAAGTTTTTCCAATGAGAGGGCCCTAGTACATGGAAACAGACAAAAATATGGGAATAATCAACGAGTATGTGAGAGTGTAACTGCCAATTGAATGGGTTGACATATTTCGAAACTCGCGAAAAAAACCCTTTCCTTTCAAAGTGGTCGAGGCCAATCAAGTGTTGTTCAGAGGTTGGACAGAATATTTCAAACCAAAATTTGGCATAGCGTCTAACCTTGGTAAGCATCTACCCTCACAGACCACTTGTGTTGATAATCTTCACCGTGTCAAGAAGTAATTCTTTGCTTTTGAGGTTACAGAGTCAGAAGTTATATCAACTGTTCGTAAATTAAAAAATAGCTCTTCCAGTGGTTTCGATGAGGTGCCCATGAGTGTGATCAAAAGATGTGTTAACCTTGTGGTAGCGACGATTGCGCATATCGTTAACGGCTCTTTCAAGTATGGTGTTTTCCCAGAAGTGCTAAAGGTTGCTATCCTGGTACCACTATATAAGAAGGGTAGCCCTGATGAGTTAGGGGACTTCAGGCCTATTAGCCTGCTTTCTTCGTTTCTAAAATCTTCGAGAAGATTTTGGCTGACTGTCTGATGAGGCAAAATTTAAGGTAATCTCCAAATGTCAGCATGGTTTTGTCCCTCGCGCAAGTACTATGACAGCTCTGTTTGAATTGACTCAGTTTATAAGCAATGCGCGGGAAAAAAGAGAAGTACCTATTGGTATTTTCCTTGGTCTCTCAAAATCGTTTGATTTTGTGTTGATCATACTATTTTAATTGAAAAACTTAAACGATATGGGATAAGAGACAACCAGCTTCTGATCATCAGGAGTTATTTGACTGATACTAGGCAGAGAGTCGTTGTTGACGTTGATGGTGTTCGGTATTTTTCTTCTGAGATGTTAACCTTGGTGTGTCACAGGAGTCATCACTTTTTATATTGTATATCAATCATTTCCTTGATGTTATCTCAGACATTAAGATGTCGGGACTTTCTGTCGGGTTGGTTGGGTATGCGGATGATGTGAATGCATTGGTTGCCTCTCGTAATGTTAAAGATGCTATGGTGGGTGCTTGTCGTATAATGGATGTGGTAAATGACTAGTGTATTGCTTATTCTTAATGTTCAGAAGACTGAGAGTATTCGTTTTGCGGGTGCTCCTCCTCGAGTGCCTGGGCTGGTTGGTGTGTCAGGTGAGATTGTGCTCTCGATAAGTGTTAGGTTCTTGGGGGTTCAACTTGATGACCAGCTCAAATAGAGAATGCATACTGAGCATCTTGTGAAAAAATTAAATTCCGTTATTTTTTCTTTGAATGTTTTGAAATATCAAGTTCCCAAGTCTATACTCAAGATTGTCTACCATGCTAATTTCCAATCTTTTCTGACGTATGGTATACGAGGCAGTTGATCGGGCGTGGAGAAAGTTTCTTTTTGAGACCGAAATATGTAATGAGAATAGTTGAGCAACTTGGCTATCGTGAGTTAAGTCATGGCCGTTTTCGTAAATCTAAAATATTGACAGTTTATGGTTTATATATTTACAGAGTGCTATCATTCGTGAGAAATTATGAAGAATATTTCTGCTCTTGTAAAAACCGTAATGAAACTAGGAGAGTTCAGCAATTTCTTTCCCCCCGTCATAGTTTGTCTCTGACTGAAACACCTTTTTATATGGGAATGAGATTGTATAAGGGACTCCCTAATGGGTTACAGAAAATTTATAATAAAAATATTTTCAGGATAAGATTATTCAAGCTTTTAATAGATTGTGAGCCATATTCCGTCAATGAGTTTCTCAAGTATTGTGTTAAATGTTAATTTGTTGTTTGAATATTTTGGCTATTGTATTGACGTGTTTTACTTATTGTTCTATATTCTATATGTATTTTACAATATTTCGAAACTAATAAACATCATTAGCATTATCATTAACTCAATTCAAATTCCTCTATTTATCCGTAAGCAAATAATCTTGAAAAATAGTTTCAGAACAGATCATGGGCGTTGTAACAATACGCCTAGAGTTCTGTAAATAGTCCAATTTGGGTATGGTGTAGCTGAGGATACTATATATCCTATATCTCGAAACCCATATGGTTTTCAACATATATTGTTTGGGTTGAGAGTTTAAAAACCATTCAGTATTACTGACTCGATGTTTTTCTGCTGATTTTCCTTTTACTTCTCAGGTTTGTGCTGTCTCATTATCCCACATCTACCAATCGAAGTTCTGGTTAAAGTGGAGAATGAAACGACAACACAGTCATTCTGTTTCGATATTGTTCACAACACACTTATAGACTAGCTGATACTGTTGTATCGGCGACGAGCGACACGGTTTTTCCTCTTGCTCCTTTCCATATGAATCATATTAAAACTACATATTCTCCTGAGCTTACACTTTAGGGGCGATAGTTGTAGGCCTAGCGTGTTTTGAATGATTCTCAATTCTACTTACTGTGCTTTCTCCTGATCGTGTTTTTGACTAACATCAAAATATGACATTTAGCAATTATTTTCTGATTTTCGTTTATTTTTTGACATGTAATTATCTGTTCTGCATTGAATAAATGAATAAATGAGTCGAATCCCCTCCTGTCCGATTTTATTTTATGGAATGACGTGAACATTTATCGGAGAACATCATGATGAAAATTATTCTGAATGTTTCATTTCTCTGAATAATGTTCTCCAAATTCAAGACTATTATCCCCCGTTAAAAATGAAGTTATTTCAAAGAGAAACTATTACATATAAGATTTACTAAAACTAAATTTAGCTAACTGGCCAAAAAATTGGAATTATCAAAAGAGAGTTTAATTTGAATGTAAAAGAAACAATTAACCCAACGTTATCTAACCAATCCTCTAATTACCAATGCTACATAAAGTATTCGAGAAAAACAATTATAAAAGCGAAATTGTAATTCACAACCAATTGTTTTAACATTCAAGCAAAACAAATCTGTGAATATTATTCCACATTTTTGTGCCTCTTTGTATATTCCATTTATTCAGTACCCAATATTGTTGAAAATCAAAGTGTCGTTGTTGTCGCCAGGTAAACCCTCTCAATTTGTAAGTAGTTTATGGGAAATTTACATAATCCTCTCGGATGATTTGAAGTTTGACCCCCTAATGCTAACAGGTACTTCAATTCCTAGAAAGGTACAATTATTTCCAATACCTTCATTTTTCTATAGTTAAATTTGAACTTTAATGGAGGTTGGGAAATTACAGAGTGATTTTGAAGATCTCCTATTTCCTTACTTTGAATACAGGGACGGATTCTGTAAACTATTATTAGAATAATTTTTGAGAACAATATCTATGCTCCAAAATTAATTTCTCTTCGAAATGTTCATTCTAAAGAAGAATCTAACCCCAAAATGATTGAGTTCAATTCAATATATTTTCAAAAGGTTCAACAAAAGTTAAAGCTATTCATTCCGTCGAAAAAAAATTCTGACAGGTTTTCAATATATTTCCATATTTTTCCCAAGAAATTCCAATTATATATTTTAATTAACCCATTTTCTTTATATACATTGAATAAAACGAATCAGAAAATAATCAGAACAAATCAGAAAATAATGAAGTCTCATAACTGAAGCAGCAGCTCTATCAGGGTGTCTTAGAGATGTGATATGGTCAAACCAGCAAATGGGAACAGATAGCAAGGTGATGATCTATAAGACTTGCATCAGACTTATTATGACTTACGGCATAGAAGCACGCGAAGACACAAACAAAACTAAAAGTATGCTACGCGCGGCCGAAACGAAAACCCTAAGAACCATCCTCGGAAAGACCAGACTGGACAGGATAAGAAACACTGACATACGAGCTCAATGCGGCATAGTAGACATAGTCAGATGGGGCAGATAAAGACGAAGAGAATGATATGCGCACGTGCGAAGAATGCACGAAAACAGATTACCGCGCATAATGATGGAGAGCAAGCCACATGGAAAGCGCCCACCAGGAAGACCCCTAAAAAGGTGGCAGGAAAGCTGACAGTCCACCTCGCAAGAAACCATCCAGAGACAGCTTCGGCAAGCAACAGACCAATAGGTCTATTTAAAAGAATAGGAAGAAGAAGAAGAAAATAATAAACAAAATATATAATAATAATAATAATAATAATAAGCAAGTATTTAGCAAGATCAGAACTCAACAGAGCAACAACTGAATTCAATGGTAGTAACCCAACTAAAAGACCTAAACTTCCCAAACTCATATACCAACACCTTGACGACAACAATATATTAGCAGAGGAGCAGAAAGGATGCAGAAAGAAACACCACGAGTACAAGGAACTCATCATCGATTCTGTGATAATGAAACAGGCACACGTAGGGCATCGGAATGTTCATTCAGCTTTTCTCGATTATCTGAAGGCATTCGATAGTACCTTCCATTCTTGGCTTGTTGAAGTATTGCAGATATACAAAATTCGCCCAGCCCTGGTAGAGTTCTTGAAGACAACAATGACACACTGGCGCACGTCTCTGCAGGTCAACATGAACAATAAATCAATTAAAACCGACGAGATACCCATACGTCGTGGAATTTTTCAAGGAGACCCTTTGAGTCCACTATGGTTCTGTTTGGCAATGAACCCATTGTCCTCAATGCTCAATAGAACAGGATACGGATTTAGGATAAAAGCAGAAAGGAATTATCATGCAATCTCCCACCTGCTGTAAATGGATGACATCAGATTATATGCTTCGAACAAGAAGCAATTGGATGATTTTCTGAAAACTGTCAGTGGGTTCTCGGCAGATGTTCATATGAAATTCGGGATTGAAAAATGTAAGACCCTGAACATTCAAAGAGGAAAAGTCATAGATGGTGAAACACAACTTCCAAACGGTGATATTATACTGCATGAGAGATGGCGAAACATACAAATATCTGGGATACCAACAAGCCAGATTGCTAGACCAAAAACAATCAAAGGTGAAGATTCGTTCAGAATACAGTTAGCGTCTGAAGTCTGTGCTGAAATCGATGTTGAACTCGGGGAATTTAGTCAAGGCAATTAACACCTACGCCATTCCAATGTTGCTTTACTCATTTAGAATAATCAGATGGACTAAAACAGAACTGGATGATATTCAAAGGCAGACCCGAACGATGCTAGCAAAGTACAACAACCATCATCCAAAATCGTCTGTGATACGAACAACTTTGAAGCGGAAAGAAGGAGGACGCGGGTTAATAGATGTAATCAATTTACACACCGAACAGATAAAAAATCTCAGAGAATTCTTCTCAGCAAAAGCTCTCACTTCTGACCTACATAGAGTGGTATCGTTGGCGGATAAGGGATATACACCTCTAAGTATTGCTACCAGAGATGACATGCTGAATCTACCATTCCTATCAGATACTGAAAAACAAGAGCAATGGTCAAGAAAGGAATTGCATGGATGACATCACCATGAGATTAATCAACCACACATCGACAAAGGAGCCTCCAACAAATGGTTGATGAAAGGAGAATTATTCGCGGAAACAGAGGGATTCCTTATGGCCATCCAAGACCAAGTGATCCCTACAAACAACTACAAAAAATTTATTATGAAGGACGGAACATTACAAACAGATAGGTGCAGAAAATGCCATATAAGATCGGAGACTATACAGCATATTACGTCCGAATGCGAACAACTGGCCAATACGGACTATCTTCACAGGCATAATCCAGTGTGCAACATTATCCATCAGAAACTTGCACACAAGTACGGACTTCTGAACACCTTCCAGCCATATTACAAGTATCAACCGGCGCCCGTATTGGAAAATGACTCTATCAGATTATACTACGATAGGCCTGTTATAACTGACAGAATGGTGACGAATAATAGGCCGGACATAGTGGTGTATGATAAGAGAGCCAAAACAGCAATGCTGGTGGATGTCGCCATACCGAATAATAACAACGTGCTGAATAAGTTCCAGGAGAAAAAGTCCAAATACACAGACCTTGCTATTGAGATCAAGCAGATGTGGCACCTCGAGAAAATAGATATTGTTTCTGTCATCGTATCCTCCACTGGGTTAATACCCAAAACTCTGCATGATAGCCTTAAGAAATTAGAATTGCATAAGAATACCTATATAAAAATGCAAAAAGTTGTAATTCTTAATACATGTAGGATAGTTAGGAAATTTATGTCAAGTATATTGTAATCGAGCCTATTCCCTTTGATTGCTGAATCTGGGAAAGGTAAATTATATCCAGCTAACAGCTGAGATAGTGCATAAGTCCACGATAATAAATAATAATAATAATAATAATTGCCTTTATTAATAATAATAAATATTTCTTACAGGATCCTAAAAATTATAGGCCAATCACCTGCCTTCCTATTATATATAAAATTTTAACAGCAGTACTGACTCTTCAAATAACTTAACATATTGAACGAAATCATATTCTATCGAAACAACAGAATGGTGCGAAAGCAGGGGGAAAAGGAAGTAAGGAATGGCTGCTCATCGACTCAATTATAACAAATCATGCAAAGCGTGGCAGAAGGTCTTTATCGGTGGCATGGATTGATTATAGAAAAGCATTCGATTCTGTGCCTCACTCATGGCTTTTGAAGGTCCTCAGTATATATAAGATCAGTCCAAAAATCATCCATCTACTAGAAAGCCTAATGTAGAATTGGTCAACAAGTCTTATTGTCAGAACGAGCAGCTCCCAATATACTACTGCGCCAGTGAGAGTGGCTAGAGGAATATTTCAGGGAGACAGCCTTAGTCCACTGTGGTTTTGCTTGGCATTGAATCCTCTTAGCACTATGATCGAAAAGAGTTCTTATGGATATATACTGACCAGAACACCAAGAACAAAAATCAGTCACTTGTTGTACATGGATGATCTGAAACTATATGCCCCCAATGAACAACAACTGAAGGGTCAATTAGAACTCGTGAAAGCTTTTAGCGAAGCGATTCATATGGATCTCAGTAGAGAAAAATGCGCATATATTTCTATGATTGCTGGAAAACCCCAAGAGTCTGATAAAATGATTCTCAAGGACTTCTCAGAATTCTCGCCTCTTCCACCTGAGGAACAATATAAGTACTTAGGATTACAACAGAGTACAACAATAGATCATTCCAAAGTAGAGCAGCAAATGACAGATGCCCTCAAGCAGAGACTGAAAATCATTTTAAAAACTGATCTTTATTCCAAGTCAAAATTTACTACCATAAACACCTGGGTAATACCAATTGTGACCTACAGCTTTGGAATCGTCCGATCGTCCCCTACTGACATAGAAGCACTTGACAGAATGTTGAGGACCACACTCACAAAGTACCGTATGCATCACCCGAATTCGTCAAGTTGCCTAATGTACTTACCAAGAACTGAGGGTGGGAGAGGACTGAGATGCATGAAGGAGATCTGTGAAACAGAAAAATTCAAACTGTATACTCACTTCAGAACATCCTCAAACACCTAACATCAGGCAGTAGCTCGAGTTGATGTAAAATTGTCTCCAGTGAACTTGAGTGCAAATAGAGGTCCTGCAAGAAAATCGAAAGAATATTTTACTGAACTGAAGAACAACAAAATGTTTTCAGTGCTCATTGAAGACTACAAAAACAAAATGTCTAAATAAATAGTCGGAAAATTTTTCGATTCAGAAGCTTTTCCCAAATATAAACTTAAAAACTTCTAAAAACTCAATTATAACAACAGAAGAATGAAAAATCATTATTTTTCTTTCAATTATAATTGATAATGTAATCTTATTGAATTTTTATACAGGATGTCCCATCTCGTACGAGCACCCTGCTTATTTCTTATCCAGTATTGAATTTACCGCAACAAGTCAAATGATTCTGTTTGTGGAACTTCTTTTAATGTATATTGGACGCTTTAACGAGCCACCCTATAAGAGAGAATGCTTCAATCCCTCAAAATTCAATAAGGAACAGTGTTCGAGCGATACTTCATTTTGAAGCTCTTGATAGCCTCTTTACAACTGTGTATGAGAAAAGTAATGTTGACAAATATTTTTAGTGAAAAATCATTTTTTATCTCAATCAATCCGCTTCGAATATTTTGGCTATTTTCAATATTATCGAAAGAAAGGTAAACCAAATAAATTTTTGCTTTCTAGAGAATAGTATTTTCATTCTAATATCATTTGAAAACCCTTCTAAACTAAAACAATCATAAAAAATTCATAGTTCTATCATGTTTACAATAAAAAAAAGAAACCGAATGATTTCAAATCGACTGTCCTCCATTTACTTCCATACAATAATACAATTTTGAGTGAAAAATATCTCTAACAAGGTTCAGCATATTTGGAGTTATCTGACGCCACTCATCTCCATTTCGCTGGCGAAAATCGACCAAATTCTCAGGATGAGTCACAAAAATTCTGAACTTAAGATGATCGTATAAGAAGGAGTCCACAGTGTTCAGGTCAGGGTATCGGCCAAGCCACTTCATGGGACATCTTCCACTCCAATGACCAGATTATTTCAAATTGAGGAATTAGTAAGCTGGTGTGACATAGTGAGGTGTGTTGAAAACGCAATTATTGTACGAGTAGTAGGGGACCATTTTCTTGTTTTCTGTTATCATTCTAGATTTTCTGTCACCAATGCCGGTTAACTTCTCCGTGAAGTAGAACAATGCATTCGTCAGAGGAGCAAATGTTGCACACGAAATACTGGTTATTGTTGATATATACGCCTATTGCTCCAAATCATCATCATTTAGTTCATTTCAGAAATTTCGGGCGGCGCGTTTGACGGGAACATTCAAGACTTTCGTTCACGCCGATATAAATGTTGCGCCTGCAGGAATTGGGATCATTCTGAATTGTAACTTGAAGGCAATACTAAGTCGATACAAAGTTTATTACTAAATAGTACAAAATGAGCGCAGCGAAGAAATCTAAAATTTATCATTTCAATAACGATTGGGAGGCAAAATTTTTCTTCTGTATGGTGAAGGAAAAGTGCTTTTGCCTTATTTGTCGGGCGTCAGTTGCAATACCTAAGCGTGGTAACTGAGAGAGGCATCATAAAACGTTTAATAAAAAAAATAGAAGGATTTTCCACTACAGAGTGAATTAAGAAAGCAAATAGTACATGATTTGATATCTTGTTTGAAAAAAGAACAAACCATGATCACAAGACCAGCCAAACAATCAAAAGCTGCTACGATCGCGTCATTAAAAATATCTCATATATTGGCGAAACACAAGAAACCATTCGAAGACGGATCGATGTGAAGGAACCATTTATTGAAGCGGGTGAGACTTTATCTGGAGATTTCAAAAATAGAACAGAAATCATGTCTGCTATTAGAGAACTTCAGTTACCTTATCCGAGTAACACAAGGCGTATTGAAGTCATGAGTCAGGACAGGCAGATAAACTAAAACATGATATCATGAAATGTACATACTTTTCTTTACAGTTCGACGAATCCACCGATATGACAGACACTGCCCAGCTGTGTATTTCTATTCAGATATTATTAGATGATATGTTGGCTAAGGAAGAATTTTTGACAATCATTTCCCTGAAGGGGAAGACCCGTGGCGAAGATATATATGACGTTTTCTTCAATTTTGTAAAAAACTGCAAGCTACCAATATATAAATTAATGTGCATTACAACCGATGGAGCACCACCAATGACTGGAAACAAAAACGGTTTTGTAGCATTGTGTCGAGCTAATGAAGATTTCCCTTCACTTTTTTCTTTCCATTGCATTATACATCAACAAGTTTTGTGTTCAAAAGTTTTGAACACGGAGGAAATTATGTGCATTACAAAAAAAATTGTAAATTCCATCGGTACACTTGAAGTTGCAGTTGGAAGATAGTGAGGCAGCTGAACACACTGATTTAGTTCTACGCACGGACGTCAGGTGGTTGAGTCGTGGAAAATTCCTAGAAAATTTTCAAGAATTATTTCCCGAAATAACAGCTTTTCTAGACGAAAGAGATGATGACACTCAGATGTTAAAAACGAAAAATGGCTGACTGATTTGGCATTTTTGACTGACATCACAATGTACTTAAACACCATTAATTTGGAGCTTCAAGGTAAAGGAGAAATTATTATTGAGATGATTAGCGCAGTAAACGCATTCAAAAGTAAATTGCAACTTATGATAGATCAACTGATAAGAAAGGATCTGAAACATTTTTTGTCTTTGAAAGTAAGGATTCCTCAGTTGAATTATGATACCTATGAGGCTGAATCATCAAATATTTTGGGACAATTCGAAATGCGTTTTCATGATTGCAGTAAATTGGCAAATATATCATAATTTATGTCATGAGTAACGCTTTTTCATGTAAAAACATTGAGGAATTAGCTACTGAAATAGCAAGTCAGTTTAATATGAACTCATGTTCTGCTGAAAATGAGTTGGTGCAGATTATATCAGATATACATCTCAAAGCTACAGCATCTGATACAAATTTCTGGTATTTTATATCTGAAGTACCCGAATCTAAGGCAAATCACCCTTCAACTGACGACAATGTTGGGGTCAACTTACTTGTGCGAGTCTGCATTTTCTGAAATGAAGATAATTAAGTCAAAATATCGCAATCGACTAACTGACGATCATATGTTATCATGCTTGCGATTAGCATTCGGTGGTTACGTACTATCTTATGAAAAGTATGCTGAGGACATGCAGTGCCACGCTTCAACATCCTAAGTCACTCCTTAGTTAAGTTTAACACCATATGTAACTCTTTTGTTCTGTAACAACCAATAAACTCGCAATTTTGAATAACTATGAGTTTTTTCATTGATATTATAGAGAAGAACCTAACTAAACACAACCCAAACCTTGACTACAATAATGTATATACCTACCTAGGTAGGCAGGTAGGGTGTGTCCTGTATGAACGACAACCCTGCATCACACATACTTGCAGCTTCTCAGAGTCGATCGTAAGTAGTCTAAAAATATCTAGGTAGATCGCCAGAAATTTTGCCCACATCAGCGAAGTAGTAACTCAATGATAGATTTACAATGAATCAAACGATCGAACAAACGTATTATCAAATAAACACATGCCCCCAAGAAGAGTAAATTAGGTCATTTTTTTATACATAAGTAGGGAGAATTTCTCTTCTAAAATGAGCAAAATTTGCAAGAATTTCTAATGAGGTAAAGCTTGACCCCTCTGTCCTATCCAATTTTTGAGTGGTTGAAACGATCCCTCTTAGGGGGTTGTCCGCTAAAGCCTCAAATATACGTCGAAACCCCCGAACAGAATCATTCGTAAATGATGAGAGTTTTACAATTGTTTGTTGTTCGTTTGAAATGGAACACCGTGTATAAGTTGAGCTCTAGAAAGTGGAAAGTTTTTTGACCAGTTATTTAAACAATTAGTCCATGGAAAAGGAGGTGCGAAAATACTTCGTTAGTTAATAATCGACTAACCTTTGGAAAAATTGATGGAGAAACATTTCCAACGACATGAATATAAAAATATAAATGAGGGAGGCAATTTCAAAAGTAAGGATTCTTTATTTATTATTTTGTTCTTTTTAACGATTTTTAATAATTTTCAAATTATTAATAGTTTCGAAAATACTGAATGCCTTTTTTCTCTTATCTTATTTTATTAAAATTTTTCAATTTTCTATGTGTATATACATTGTAATACATTTTGCTTGACATCAGTCCGAATCTATTGAACTATTCCTTATATTTTTAGGAGCTTTAACAGGAAATAAGACCGGTTTTAACTTGTCAAGGGTGATAGGTCACCTTTTAGAATACCCTTTGTGGAAATATTCAATAAACCTTTAGAGACGTTCTTAAAGTGATTTGAAATGAGCTCCCACTGCTTGACAGGTACTTGATTCATAGAAGGTTTCGATTATTTTTAATAGTATCATTTTTCTACTAAAGCGGATAATTTCAAAAGCAATTTATTATTTATGTATTTCTGTCCCTTGAAAGCAGGGTCGGATTTTGCTAAATAAATGGTAATCTGTCGAAAACCGTTGAACGGGACGAATATTACTGTATGCGTTCGATTCAAAGTGTGTGTAAAATGTCAAAATTAATTTTACGTACCTTCAAAAACAATCGAAATTGGGCATCAATGAAATCCTAAAATTTTCAAAGTGTCCAATTAACCCAAAAACTACAAATGTTCTTTGTCCAAGAAAAGTTTTCTAACTCCAATATTTCAGTTACCGTACTAACACATCGAATATTGCCCATCCCTGCCACTGTTGAAATATAGCGCATCAATTCTGAGATACATAGACAAATTTCGATGTTCTAGTACTGAAGCTATGTCAAATATTGTGAAAAGATGAGAATACAATTTTCGTTGTTCTTTTTGCGTAAAGAAATCATTGCCGCAAACAGATTCAAGCTAGCTTTTCTCGTTTTCGAGCCAACATATCGGTTGTTTTTGATGTTCTATCTCAGGGGTGCTAAAACTTGAACTGCTGGCGATCTACCTCAATAATTTAGACTACTTACGATCGACTCTGAGAAGCTACAAGTATTTGTGATGCAGGGTTATCGTACATACACGATACACCGTGCCTACCTACCTACCTAGGTAGGATGTAACGTAGCATATACAGGGTGCTTCAACGAAAACTAAACAGAGGCTATATCTACCAAGATATTCATTTCTGATCAAAACGCACAAATAGGTCAATTTTCGTTTCAAGGGGGACATCTTTTGGGGTACAAAACTTGCCTGCAAAATCAACACCCTAAGCGGGGATTGCAATCCTTGAACATTTTGAATAGGAAAGATGGGTCGAGTGATGACTCAAAACAAAGGTGGTATCTTTGTCTACATCGCCATGAACGAATTTCCATTTTTAATTGAAAACTGTAAAAGATACAGGGTGAGCAAAGATAGAAAAGACTATTTTCCTGAGACTATTCAAGTTTCAGTGAAGTAAAATTGAACAGATCCATGCTGATCAATGGCAGTCATCATCAAGTACCATCCTCATCTCGATTATCAACCCCTTAGAGCAGGGGTGACCACCGTTGAAAATTTGGAAGAGGGTAGATGGGTTGAGTGATACCTCGAAAGAAAGGTATTATCTTTGTCTGCATCCCCTTGAACGAATTTTCATTTTTGGATGAAAACTGTAGAAAATACAGAGTGAGATACTGAGAAATAGAGGAGACTATCGCCCCAAGACTTTTGGAGTATTAGTGCGAAAAACTGGAATAGATGTAGACAAAGATACCACCTTTCTTTTGAGTCATCACTCGACCCATCTTCCCAATTCAAAATGTTCAAGGATTACAACCTCCGCTTAGGTGGTTGATATTTCAGGCAAGTATTGTACCCCAAAAGATGTCCCCTTTGAAACAAAAATTGACCTGTTTTTGCGTTTTGATCAGAAATGAATATCTTGGTAGATATAGCCTCTGTTTAGTTTTCCTCGAAGAATTTCTGTATAGATATTATATATTATATATATATATATATATATATATATATATATATAGTTTTCCGCACAATATACATCATTTTAGTCAAGATTTGGGTTAGGTTTAGTTAGGTTTTTCTCTATAATATCATTGAAAAAACTTATAGTTATTCAAAATTGCGAGTTTATTGGTTCTTACAAAACAAAAGAGTTACAATTGGTGTTAAACTTAACTAAGGAGTTACTTTGGATGTTGAAGCATGGCACTGCATGTCCTCAGCATACTTTTCATAAGATGGTACGTAACCACTGAGTGCTAATCGCAAGCATGATGACATATAATCGTCATTCGATTTCGATATTTTGACTTAATTATCTATCTTTATTTCTTAAAATGCAGACTCGCACAATTAAGGTGCCCCAACCATTGTCGTCAGTTGAAGGGCGATTTACCTTAGATTCGGATATTTATCTTCAGATATAAAATCCCAGAAATTTGTATCAGATGCTGTAGCTTAGAGATGTGTATCTGATATAATCTGCACCAACTCATTTTCAGCAGAACATGGGTTCATATTAAACTGACTTGCTATTTCAGTAGCTAATTCCTCAATGTTTTTACATGAAAAAGGATAACTCATAAATGATGCTATATTTGCCAACTTACTGCAATCATAAAAACGCATTTCGGATTGTCCCAAAATATTTGATAATTCAGCTCCATACGTATCATAATTCAACTGAGGAATCCTTGCTTTCAAAGACGGAAAATGTTTCAGATTCTTTCTTTTCAGTTGATCTATCATAAGTTGCAATTTACTTTTGAATGCGTTTAATGCGCTAATCATCTCAATAATAGTTTCTCCTTTACCTTAAAGCTCCACGTTTAATGGTGTTCAAGTACATTGTGATGTCAGTCAAAAATGCCAAATCAGTCAGACATTTTTCATTTTTCAACATCTGAGTATCATCACCTCGTTCGTCTAGAAAAGCTGTTATTTCGGGCAATAATTCTTAAAACTTTTCTAGGAATTTTCCGCAACTCAATAATCCAACGTACGTGTGAAGAACTAAATCAGTGTGTTCAGCTGACTCCCTATCTTCCAACTGCAACTTAAAGAGCCGCCGTTGCCAGCTACGTGCACGGATGGAATTCACAATTTTTGTTGCAATACCCATAATTTCCTCCGTATTTAAAACTTGTAGATGTATAATGCAATGGAATGAAAAAAATCAAGGGAAATCTTCATTAGCTCGACACAATGCCACAAAACAGTTTTTGTTTCCAGTCGTAGCTGGTGCTCCATCGGTTGTAATGCACACTAATTCATATATTGGTAGCTTGTAGTTTTTTACAAAATTGAAACGTCATATATATCTTCGCCACGAGTCTTCCCCTTCAGAGGAATGATTGTCAAAAATTATTTCTTAGCCAACATGTCATTGAATACCAATGCATGTCATATCGGTGGATTCGTCGAATTGTAAAAAAAAGTATGTACATTTCATGATATCATGTTTTAGTTTATCTGCCATGTCCTGACTCATGACTTCAATACGCCTTGTGACGAGATAACTGAAGTTCTCTAATAGCAGACATGATTTCTGTTTTATTTTTATAGTCTCCAAAAAATCAGTGATGTCAAAATAAAAGAAGGAATATTTGTAGGGCCACAAATAAGAGACCTACTAGCTGATGAAGAATTTGAACAAAATTTTAATCCGATCGAAAAATCCGCATGGACATGTTTTCGAAACATTGTTCGTAATTTTCTTGGAAACCACAGGCCCAAAAATTATGAAACCTCTTAGCGGCTTACAAGGACATGGGATGCAATATGTCTCTCATGATTCCCTTTTTTTACTGGCATTTGGATTTTTCCTCGAAATTTGGGAGCCGTTGACGACGAACACGGTGAGCGGTTCCATCAGGACATATCCAACATGCAAAAAAGGTACCAAGGCAAGTGAGGTTCAAACATGTTAGCTGACTACTGTTGGACACTTAAAGGGATGTAGCTGACGGTAAATATTCTCGAAAATCCTGAATAAAAGTAAATATAAGTTGTTTTCTCTTAATTTGAAACATTTTTTTACAGTTTTTACTCAAAAAAAGATTAACTGCTGTTGCAAAAAAAAAACTGTGGGTGATCGAAATAGTTGTAGATACAAAATAACCCATTCAATTCCATTTAACTTTCATTGATGTCATATTTGTTCATCAGTGTAATTCACCATTGATGCATCTACCCTTCGCTAAATAACGTTAAACCTGTAATAAAATCAACAATAATGACAATGGCATGACAAAGCAGGTACCAAATTATGATGGGTCTACCGCACTTCGGTCGAAGTGATAAAACTTTTAAAACCACCTTTCAATATAAATTTTATGACTTTTTATGATAGGCGAAGTGAAAGTTTCGCACTATGTTGACCAAACAATATGACCACTATTCAAGATTAAGTTGAAGTAGTATCAAGAGCTGCTAATAAGGTAGGAAAACAGATTCAATACAGAACAAAAACGTATTTTTACTTAGAAAGTGTTCGAAAAGTTGTTTATGTTTCAAAATGCAGATCTTGGAAATTTATAATTTCATCCATTTCTATCACATCAGCGACAAAATATTTTATCTTATTAATCTATGCTCTTATATCAACAATGATTTCATTTAACTTATATTACATTCGTAATTTTCTCTAGAAAGTTTTCTGGGACTACAACAAACCAAGAAACTTATCCAAATATCAATGTCAATCCTGAATAGTATAAGAAAATTAATATATTTGCATTTTATCAAACAGCCATAACAAAAAAATCAAAAAAAGAATATACCAAAGTGGTGCTTTATGCCAATCGCAGGAGGCAGCGGAGGTTTTGGCAGATTCTTACGCAGCTTCTATCTCCGACGAACCGATAGGCCCTATTCCAAAAATTTTTGCGAATCGTTGCTCGTCAGAACTGAGATAGATTTCCCTACCAACGTTATTGAGAAACATCTTGCTAATCTGAGCGCTTTTTCTGCGCCTGGTACCTAAATTACTAAAATCATGTGTATAATCATTGTCTTCTCCACTTTCCCTGATTTTCAATCAATCTTTTCGATTTCACGCGCTGCCAGCTTCGTGGTTGATGGCATCTATCACACCTATTTTCAAAAGTGGCGACAAAACATCTCTAAGCAATTATCGTCCCATAAGTTCAACGTCAGTAGCCTGCAAGGTTTTCGAGAGAGTGGTTCTCGATCGGATGCTTGACTTCCTCCTAAAAAAGATATAATTCTGAGAAATCAACATAGCTTTTTATCTGGTCGATCCGTGATTACCAATCTTCTTGAATGTGTAAATTCTTGGACGGAATCGGTAGATTCTGGTACTTCTGTCGATGTTGTCTACCTTGATTTCTCGAAGGCATTTGACAGGGTGCCAGTCAGACGGCTGCTCATGAAACTCGAGCACTTCGGGATTAGGGGGAAATTGTTTGCTTGGATCAGAGACTTTCTTTGTGATAAGGAGTATTTCGTTCGAATCTCAAATAAGAATTCTGCATCGACACCAGTTACTAGCGGTGTACCACAGGGTTCTGTTCTAGGTCCTGTGTTGTTTCTCATACACACAGCCGATTTACAACTTATCTTGAAGTCAAAGTGCTCGCAATTTGCTGATGATACCAAGTTATATACCAACACTATCCTCTACGGCGTTTTGTTGGAAGACAATTTAAACATGATATCTCGATGGGGTACTGATTGGTTGATTCCCCTCAATATTCAGAAGTGCGTCGTTCTATACATCGGTAAGAAAAATCCGAAGCGTGTTTACTCCCTTGATGGGGTTCCACTCAAAACAACGAGCTCTCATAACGACCTCGGTGTTATAATTTCAGAGGATCTTAGTTGGAGCAAACACATTTTATCGATAAAAAGATGACCTACCTAGTTTTCAAGTCATTCTTCAATTGCGAGCTACAAGTTGCCTCAAAAATTTATAACACTTATATAAGGCCCCTCCTGGAATTCGCTGGTCCTGTTTGGTGGCCAGGTTTGAAGGGTGACGCCGAACTTCTCGAAGGGGTGCAGCGATGGGCAACACGTATTCCATATGGGCGCTTGCGTCCGAGTTATAGTGACCGTCTTATGATAATGAATTAAACTCCGTTCTCGGATAGATGTGAGAGAGGCGATCTTATAAGTACATATCGAGCCCTTCATGGCCTGTTTGGGATTGACTTATCATATATGTTCATTCGCATTGAGAATAATTTGCGAGGACACAACTGCAAGCTGAAGAAAGAAAACTTCAAGACTACGGTAGACAACACTTTTTGCCGAACAGAGCTTTCCAGAGGTGGAGTGGACTACCGAACGAAGTTGTGAGTGCTTCTGGTGTAAATCAATTCAAGAACAATTTTGACTTGAAGAGAAATGTTGTGCGCGAAAGTTTCAATTGGTGAAGCCAAACCGATTTCAGTTTGAGTGCCTGAGGTGATGTGTTTGATATGTGTAGTGTTTTGCTTGAATTTTCTTCTTCCCATTTATTATTCTTCTTCACTTGCACTGTTTTCTTCTGGTTATTGATCTTTGTATAATTCTCATGTAATTTATTTATTTGTATTTTTTTTTGAGTCATATACAAGGTTCGACCTCGGATCTTCTTTTATCTTAATAATAATAAAGAAACTGCTTCTTAAACGAATTTTTACAATGTTTTTACTACCATCAAATATATTAAATTAATCACTGTTACCGCAGTTTCGAACTTTCTTTCATCATCGGACAGTACGAAACAAAGTATAAGTGATATTTATAAATAGTTCCTTATTTGGATTTGGAAAACCAGTCTGGTCGTTGTTATAGTAAATTGATTTGAAAATATCAACTGATTCTAAGTAAATGAGTTTTCTATTCTCTGGGCTTGTGCGTAAGATTTTCGAATTATCAATACTAGGAAAAGTGAACATTTACAAAGCAGTGGTCAACCAATGTTGAATCGTGTTTATTTTAATGAAGGAAGTTTCACCAATGTAGAAATGATTGCAGTCTGGTCAAGATAAACTCTCGATCTATTTAAATTTTCTATAGAATTTCTAATATTTTATTTCGATGTCTGAATGCAATTTTGGATTTGAAAAGGTTATTTGCTACATTTCCTCTTATTTGTCCTAAATATGTTGAGGCGATGAATTTTTAGGATTTGTTGGTACTTCGTACTGCCACAATCGATAAATAAAAGACCCAAACATTTGTATAAAATAAACTTAAAGCAAAAAAAGAAATCCGTAATTAATAAGATCCAATGATTTTTTGAACATGTTTACTAAATTGTTGTTTTGATGAAAAAACATTCGTTATTCTTGGACAATGGTTTTCTTCATTGTTGAAATTGTAGGCACAACGCTTATCAATTTCCGCATCTGAATTGCACATAAATAAATTTGTAAAAATCGATGATACGCACCTATTAGTGGTAACAGCGCCCCCAGTAAGTGATAAATTTGTCCTTGTATCTGTAATTTTCAAAGATTTGTCCAATAATTATTTCCGATATATAATTTAATAGAAACTTGAATATTATAAAAAAATATTATGGTATAATACCTTGAAAGTGGGCATGAAATAGTCCTGTATAATATGTGCAGCGCCAAACGATGTAATCTGGAAACAGCTGTTATATTTCTGAATGTTGGCCAAGAAGTGCTTAGAATCATTTCCAATCCCAGAAAGTAAAAGGCGTAAAGGATCTGGTGGTGGGACCAATTGTGGCAATATTACTTTGCCAGTAGATTCACCATTTATTTCTTCTTCTCCTTGCACAGCGCCTTCATGGGCAGCACTCAGGCCGTTTGACCAATTGTGCTTGCCGTGTTGTATTTTTGTATATTGGAAAAACTTTCTGATGAAGCTTGCAAGACTGTTGTAGCTGGCCTCCTGGATAATCCGGGCGCTGGGTGTTTCAGTGCCTAAGGTGTTCAGTCTGGTCACCTTATGAGCGGCACATTCGAAGAGTATGTGTTCCGTTGTTTCCTCATTTTCTAGACAACCACGGCACCGTGTGTTTTCCGATAGTCTCATAACATGTAGCTGTTTGTTGAGTTGATGTCCCGTCAATAGGCCAACTACCGTCCCAACAGACCTTTTATCGAGGGACAATAGTTCATATACCCTCTTCTTTGGTTACGGCCCCTTTATGAGCCTTACAATATTTACAAATTATTATCATTCCCCCATTTGTTTACGATTTGTCGGCACAATAAACTATTTTCGGATCATCGCGGAATGCAGCTCGTTCCAGAATCACAGGAGCACTGCGTCTGCGGATTTGCTCAATTTCATTATGGCGTGGTCCTGTTGTTGTGTTTGATGTGCACGAACTCGTTGTATTCTAAGCCTATCTACTTCATTGTCACTCACCGAAGTAAAGAAAGCTCTCGCGTACGTAGCGGTAATCGTCAGTCACTAAGATCGAAGGATGCAATCTCTATCTGAGATATCGATCAATATAGAGGATGGATCGACATATTAGTTGGTTTAAATTTAATTTGTGACAAAATATCAAAACAAATGACTTAAGATTTATCAACTATATCAACTGTAGTTAGCTAGAATTTTCTATTTTTTACCTGTTAACAATAAATATGTAGTTAGAAAAATATGAAAATCTAATTAGTTACACAGCTCTACAAAAAAATTTTTTATTGTTGCCCAGGATATCATCGCAAATTTTATGTTTTCAAGTGCCCAGATTACGAATATATTGATGAAAGTTCTCAATGTGCTCGTAATTTCATGATTTTTGCATTTCTTATATTTTGAACAATTATAAGCTTGTTAGAAATAAAATTTAATTTTCCAGTCATGATTAGGCTTCTGCGCAACTTTTTCGCGCATACAAACATCACCTGATCCCCACTCGCAGACCCCTTGCTCCACAGAACAGCTGAGATCTCAGTTATTTGACAATATTGAAGTACATATACACGTAAATCTGGATAAAGTGTCATGGATTAATATTTTGTTTCAATTACTGAATGTCCATTCTTATATATTTGTCTTCTAGTCTAAAATATGAGTTCGTCACGAAGAAAGTGTAAATATTGTAGTGATTTATTTTGTTATATTTGCGGTGTTTATATACCAAAAAAACAAAAAAGAAATATCACAGACTTTGTCAAGGAGACTTATGTTGAATATTTTGGTTTCAAAATGGACAAATTAGGTAAACCATGGGTTCCTAATAAAGTTTGTAAGTCCTGTGTTGAGTCTTTACGGTTGTGGAAAAAAGGTGAACGTTCTGGATTAGACTTTGGTATTCCTATGATCTGGATGGAGCCTACGAATCATTTAGATGATTGTTACTTTTGCGTAGTAGATGTTAAAGGTTTTAATCGAAATCAAACGTGGAGATACCCAGACTTACAGTCTACGAAATGTCCGGTTCTACACAGTGAAAATCTCCCTCGGCCCATATACATTTCAAAAGTAATTCGCATGCCCTCACAAACAATGATGTTACCAAATTCACAGAAATCGGGACCATCTACTAGTGGAAGTGAATGGGAAGGTGAAACATCTACGCCAAAGTTATTTTCTCAAAATGAACTCAGTGATTTAATACGTGATCTCAATTTATCAGAACAAGAATCAGAACTGTTAGCCTCAAGATTGAAAGAAAAAAATTTATTGGCACCAACAGTAACAATTACAACATACAGAACGCGAGAAAAAGAGTTATTACAATTTTTTAGTGGAAATGAAGGATTAGTGTATTGTAATGATATCGCGAAGCTGCTTATAGACATGGGTTTAAAAGAGTACAAATCTACTGAATGGCGCCTTTTTATTGATAGTTGCAAAAGAAGTTTAAAATGCGTCTTATTGCACAATGGAAATAAATTTGCATCAATTCCAATTGCCCATTCAACGAAACTCAAAGCAGAATATGAAAATGTAAAATTAATTTTAGAGAAAATTAAATACTCTGAGCATCAATGGCCGATCTGTGTGGATTTAAATATGGTTAATTTTTTACTTGGCCAACAAAGTGGATATACAAAATACCCTTGCTTTATTTGTATGTGGGATAGTACAGCAAAGCAACTTCAGTGGGAACAAGATGTTTGGCCTGTAAGAAATTCTTTAACTGTCGGTAAAGCCAACGTAATAAGGGAGCCGCTGGTGAGCAGAGACAAAATCATACTTCCACCATTACATATTAAGTTAGGTAGGTAAAAGCGTTGAACAAAGACGGAAATTGTTTTAATTGCATTTGCAGAAAATTTCCGAACCTTAGTATGGAAAAATTGAAAGGTGGAATATTTGATGGTCCTCAAATACGGCAATTGATGAAAGACTCAGATTTTATCAAAGTTATGACTGTTCCGGAAAGTAAAGCTTGGAAAAGTTTTGTGTTGGTTGTCGAAAATTTCCTAGGTAACCATAAAGCAGCAAATTATGAAGAAATTGTGCAAAATATGCTGACAAACTTTCAGACTTTAGGAGCAAATATGAGTATTAAGTTACACTATCTCCGCAATCATCTAGATAAATTTCCGGATAATTTAGGAAATTACAGTGAGGAACAGGAGAGCGGTTTCATCAAGATCTAAAAGTGATGGAAGAAAGGTATCAAGGTCGATGGGATTGTCACATGATGGCAGATTACTGCTGGTCTTTGAAAAGAGATTGTCCCTGAAAAATTATAGAAGAAAAGCTCATAAAAGGCGTTTTATGGAAATATGAAATATGTTTTCGACATTTTCCTCTTTATTTACTTCGATGTATCCGAATTTCTCAAAACATAACTGACATTATAAATATATCTGTTATTTTGTTTCTTGTTTTACGATTTTTGTTATGTAAAATGAAAATAAAGATTTAAAAAGAAATCAGAGCAAATCCTACAAAATCATTGATAGTTTCACGAATTGTGTGCATAAATAGACCCAAAATCATTTTCATATCTAGGGCAACAGAACCATTGTAGACCAGTGTTATTCATTTTAAATTATTCTTTCAATTTGATTTCCGAACGACGGGGGGCACATTAAAGGAAAAACAAAATAGTTGTTTTTATTTAATTCCGAGAATTTTCATAATTATTCACCTTTTAAACCTCTGGGCTTCCACAAATAATTCATGACCAAAATTAGCTAAATCGCTCCAGCCGTTCTCGAGATTTGCGAGACTAACGAACAGCAATCGATTTTTATATATATAGATATGAACTTTATTCTATAGCAATAAAGTTCAAATTGACTCTTCATTTTATTTAGAAAACGTTTGAAAAATAAATAAGGGCTATTTTTATGATTTCCGGCAGTTATTCGAATTCTTCTCACCTTTTAAACCTTCCCTAGACCTCCAGAACATTTCAAGACCAAGATAAGATAAATCCGTTCAGCCGTTTTCGAGTTTTAGCGAGACTAACGAACAGCAATATACAGGGTGTCTACTATAAAAGGTGCAGCCAAAATGTCCTATAACATTTTTTCGAAAAATTGATAATTATCGAATTATTTAACACTTCTTGAATTTACGAAATTTTTTGCTTCTCTCTAGAAAAACAAAAATATCTTTGTTACTCTTACAGCTACTTCAAATCTGATCATACCATCGCAAAGAGCATTGAATTTGATATAAAACAGGTAAGTATTTATAGTACAAATATGTTGTATACCGGGTGTTGTAAAAGGAACTAAAAAAATTAATGAATCATATTCTCACGAAAGAGATTCAAAAACTGTAACAGGTGTTCAAAATTTCTTCCTCTTCCTCTTTGAAGTTCAATGTGTTTTTGACTCATTTCGTTGCAACAGATTCGAATCCTTTCAATTAATTCTTCTCGAGTATTAAAGGGAATT
This sequence comes from Cryptolaemus montrouzieri, assembly GCA_013387265.2. Classification (NCBI taxonomy): domain Eukaryota; kingdom Metazoa; phylum Arthropoda; class Insecta; order Coleoptera; family Coccinellidae; genus Cryptolaemus; species Cryptolaemus montrouzieri. The sequence continues at coordinate 30,326,938 of JABFTP020000185.1, read as the reverse complement.
CTATAAACATTAGTCTTTAATGAGCTCCATATATAAAAATCAAGCGGCGTAACGTCAGGGCTTCTGGGTGGCCATCTCACCGGCCCGAATCGACCTATCCATTTCTCTCCAAATCTCTCAGTCATCCAGTTCTGGACCATTCTAGAATTATGAGCCGGGCAGCCGTCCATTTGAAACCAAAGGTGATGCCGAGTAGCTATAGGCATTTCTTCCGGAATGTTCATTAATTCGTTATTCAATAGTTTACAAAATTCGTTTGAATTGAGACGATCGGGAAGTATAACTGGCCCGACAAGCTGACCTCTCCTCAACCCGAAACACACATTTACTCTAATCTCGTGCTGAGAGTGTGACACAATAGTGCCATGAGGATTTTCTGTATCCCCAATCCTGTAATTTATTCATGTACCACCTACAAAATTGCAACCTCACCTCACTATCCACTGGCAATAGGTCTTCAACCTTACTCAAATGGTAAGGATGTAAATTATTTCGCTTGAGAACTCTATGAACCGTGGAATAATGAAGTCTCACTGTAGCACCAATTCTCCGAGTACTTGTTTTAGGGTCCTCGCGAACAGCCTGCAATATAGCAGGTGCTTGTCTCCATTGCTGAGCATTTCCACGACCTTTTCTAATTCTCAAACCACTGAATGAACTAGTTTCAACGGAGTGCCTAAACACTTCAACAAATGTCTTTCTGCAAGGTTGGTGTATGTTTGGAAAGCGCAATGCATACTCCCGCAGCGCTGCACGGGAATTTCCATTCGCGAAGCCATAAACAAATAACATATCTCGATATTCAATATTTGAGAAACTAGGCATGTTTTTTTTTCGGAAAAGAAAATTGAACCGTAAAAGGGGAAAATATAAACTTCAATTCATTAACTCATTGAATGACAGTTCTTGTCAAATTCTAAATATTTTTATTTGTTTTAAAATCAAGTAATACAAGGCTTCTGTGATTTATTCTTTTACGATTCTTTTTTCTGATTTTCTTCTTCTAATCCAAGAAAAATTAATTATTCCTAGTTTCTTAAACATTCAATATCCAGATATGTTATTTCTTTATCGCTTATTATTATTGAAGTCATTTGTGGAATTGTGGACGCTCCGGGGAAACTATCTCATTTGTGATCTAAGGATATGCGAATTTAATGTTCTTACTCTTACTCATACCCATGCTTTTGCTGGTAAAAAAATAGCTCAAAAGTTGATATACCGTTTAAAAGCCAGATGAATGTAGTAGTTTTTTCTAATAAAAAAACGGCTACTTATCGATCAGTTTTCAGTGGTATAGCTAACAAGAAAATATCCCTAATTTTGTTCATTTCACAATTTTTTCATTTAGCCTTTCACATCACCCGGTATACAATTTTTTTCACCATTAGTACTCACCTATTTTATAGCAAATTCAATGCTCTTTCCGATGGTATGGTCAGATTCGATGTAGCTGTAAGTGTAACAGAGATATTCTTGTTTTTATAAAGAGAAGCAAAAAATTTCGTAAAATCAAGAAGTGTTAAATAACTCGATAATTATCAACTTTTCGAAAAATGTTATAGACATTTTTGCTGCAAATAACTTGTGCTATCACCTACTGAAGTTTGGCACCTTAGTAGACACCCTATATATATATATATATATATATATATATATATATATATATATATATATATATATATATATATATATATATATATATATATATATATATATATATATATATATATATATATATATGATGTGGGAAGGAATTCTTTTGAACGCCCACACTTATCTGGTTATCGTAAATAATGGAAGCCTGAATGCTCAAAGGTACGTTACAGACATTTAAGAAGAACATGCTGTTCCGGCACACATGTTGCGGTAAACATTGATTATGCATGATAACTCCTCATATCGTTAGTAACTACCTTCAAGATCAGGAAATCACTCCAATGGGATGGCCTGCACGAAGTTCAGACCTCAATTCCATCGAACATGTCTCAAACATTCTTGATAGAAGAGAAGCCAGCAAAACCAGCCAGATACCGTGAAAATTAAACTTATCGAAATTTTGAACGAAATGGAACAAAATGCAAACATCCACGGTGTTATGCAGCTTTTCTCGCCAGGGTTGGAAATATCTGGCATCAACAGGTTTTTGGGGAGTTTTTGGGAGTTGGGGAGTTTGTTTCTTTCCAAAAGTTTTAAATTTTTCATTATTTTTTATTTCAATTTCTATGAATGCGTGCTATTTTCATGGATTTGTCTCAATCATTCTTTAGTGCTAATGGATGACTGGAAAAATAATCCTTCAACATATCTAAACTTCTGAATACAGGTGGTTACATAATAGTATGTTACAACTTAAGGGAGTAAATCTACGTGCAATTAAAAAAAAAGTTCATATAAACAGATCCGCAAAAGCTTCGTTACGGGGCTACAGGGGGTTGGAATTTCCGGAAAAAATTGGTTTTTTCTACAAAACTCCTGCAGTTTTTGAGATATTCAGCCCGAATTTGGAATGCAAGCTATTTTTTACAGCCTCCATCATTACACGTCCTGAATTTTAACTAGCCTGTCTTCTTTTGCCCTTTCAAACTTTGTTGCAGTACGCCACTGATCAGCGTACAATCAATTTTCATCATCTTCGTTCAATTCAGCAACTTTTTTGACACCTGTAATTTCCTCAATAGAAATGTTGGCGAACAATGATTGCCAGCTTTTAGCGCCTAAAAGCTCATTTGCTCCCTGAGAGTCCGTTTTCAACCGAGTCTTTTTTCTCGCTCTCTGCTTGTCTAGACCCAATTACAAATTACAAGTCAGAATGACATGATCCGATTTCCCGATCGGGGAAATATGTCCAGATATATCCGAAAAAGAGCATGTGTTAATAATTAGTTGGCTACCAATAAAAGAAATTTGAAATATCGAAATTGTGCGTTCATTTCTTGGCGTAGTGTAGAAATCAGAATCATTTATAAGGAAATCTGAAAATTTATTTAAATTTTGATTGGACCACGTCTGTTGGGTAAAATAGTTTAGTATAATACATTCGCTCATTTCTTACTGAATCTCAATAAAAACACTTATCTCAATGTGTAGCATTACTTTTCAGCTTTATTGAATATTTCATGAATAGATAGATACACTCAAGCTGTATTACAATTTATCATGTTAATTTCAGGAATATCCAGAAAACACTGTTACTGCTCAAGGTCTGAGGACGAGAATTTCATACTCGCGATAGCTGAATTCCTTGCCATCGTATGGAATGTAACAGCAACCATGACTTGGGTGGACCTGTAATGTAGGAACAAAATAAAATATTAGAAATTAAGTTAAAGTAGGTGAGTTGTATATTATATACAAGGGTTACATGATAAATAAAAAAATTGAGAAATGTCTTGTGAAACATTCCGTTAATTTGTCAATCAGTGTGAACTTTTCCATCCACAGATTCTGACAGGGTGCATGTTGAATATGGGATAGAGTTAATAATGTGCGCTACGTTGCCAAATCTAAAATATGTCTCCTTCTTCTTCAGGGATGATTTTAGAATACTTAGCGACCACTTGACTATTAAATGTGGATAGGTAGTCATTAGGGCAAGGGTGGCATGTATAAATAATTTTCGAAGTAACTAGTTTAGTACATACTAAATGATTTGATTGGTCGATGAAGTTACGAAGAACAAATTTTTCTATATCATTCATATAATAGCGTGAGTTTTGGCGAAGAAATAGAACATAAACCTTACAGGACCGTACATGAGCTGCAAAATGTTAGAACATTCATAGAACAAAACGCACTATTTCATTCAAGCTAAGACGAGTACCACTAAGAGCTTACGCCTCGAAATAGGACATATGCAGAGAGTACCAATCGATGTTTCATAAAGAGTTGACAAACCGTACAAGAGCGGAAAACTATCTGGACATTCATAGAACAAAATACTCTATTTCATTCAAACTACGGCGAGTTCCACCAGGAGCTTCGGACGAAAAATATAAAATATTCAGGCACTTCTAATCAATATTTGAAAAAAAGTTGACAAACCGTACAGGACAAGAGCGGCAAATCATCAGAACATTCATAGAACTAAATGCTCTCTTTCATTCAAAGTACGGCGAGTACCACCATGAGCTGAGGACCGAGAATTGAAAATAATCCGAGAGTTCCAATCAATACTTCAAAAAGAGTAGACAAACCGCGCAGGACCGTACAAGAGCGGAAACTATCTGGGCATTCATAGAACAAAATACTCTATTTCATTTAAACTACGGCAACTACCACCATGAGCTTCGCCCGCAAAATAGAAAATATTTGAGCACTTTCAATCAATACTTAAAAAATTGTTGTCAAACCGTACAGGACCGCACAAGAGCGGTAAACTATCTGGACATTCATAGAAAAAAATACTCTATGTCATTCAAACTACGGCAAATACCACTATGAGCTTCGGCCTTAAAATAGAAAATATACAATCAATATTTCAAAAGAAGTTGACAAACCGTACAGGACCGTACAAGAGCAGTAAATCGTCAAACCATTCATGGAACTAAATGCTCTATTTCTTTCAAACTACGGCGAGTATCACCATGAACTTTGGCCCACTAAGAGTTTACGCCTCAAAAAAGAACATATACAGAGAGTACCAATCGATGTTTCATAGAGAGTTGACAAACCGTACAGAACCGTACAGGAGCGGAAAACTATCTAGACATTCATAGAACAAAATACTCTATTTCTTTAAAACTACGGCGAGTACCACCATGAGCTTCAGACGAATAATAGAAAATATACAGGCACTTCCAATCAATACTTAAAATAGTTGACAAACCATAATTTTCATTGAAGGTAAATACAGGGTACCCGTTTAAAGTACAGACAGAATTGGATCTAAATTTCCTGCTCTTGTATAGCATTTAAAGATGTCGGTATTGGGTCCTGAATATCGAGTATGCAGATAATTCTGCTGTTTACGCTGACCACTTCACTCATCGTGTACCGAGTCGACGGGAAATGTTCCCGAACGATTTAAATTTCAGCCAGTGTTGCCAGATCCCTTTTCCTAGTGGATTTTTTCAACTTCTGTGATTTTTGATTTGTGTGTTTATTATTCCTTTAACTGCCTATGTCGAGGGAAGCGATCCTTAATGTCCAACACATCTCTGTTAGACAGAACCGCCATCATTACATCTCCTCCGAAAGATGGGCACTTAAGCGATTTCCAGAATCCGAAAATCGCACCGACTTTGTGGGGATAGAACCCAGGTAACTCTGCGCAGGGAACGAGCATCATATCCTCTACGCCAACGAGCCGGCTGATTTTTGAGTTATTCAATATCTTGATTATTAATGAAGTTACGTAAAAAGTATTTTTATATGGTTCAGCCACTTTTTTGAGTAGATTGCAGTGGATGAGCCGAATTTTTTTCTTCTATTTGGCTTGTCATAGACACAAGAGTGTAACAATTTTTGTCATTGAATTTCTGATTTCGGGCTTGTTCACGGTGATCTCGAAAGATTTTCAGTTGACGTTTAACCTCTAGCTGCGGTTGCCATCTTCCTTGCCGAGAATTTTATCAAGAATTCTACTACTATTTTCATTTCAATATTGACAGAGGTGTTGATGCTCAATTTTTACCCCATCTTGTTATGCAAAAAAAAACTTCCCACGAATTGATAGCCTCCTCCTTTTTGTTCGTTTGTTTGTTCTATGGACCTATAGTTTATAATGGACTCCGAACCACTCACCTAGACCGTGCAATAATAGCTGCCACCTCTGAGGATTACAAGTTATCTGGCTCTCGGAGGTTATGGACTCAACCTATTGGTTATGTATCCAGACTCTCTATATATATATATATATATATATATATATATATATATATATATATATATATATATATATATATATATATATATATATATATATATATATATATATATATATATATATATATATATATATATATATATATATATATATATATATATATATATATATATATATATATATATATATATATATATATATATATATATATATATATATATATATATATATATATATATATATATATATATATATATATATATATATATATATATATATATATATATATATATATATATATATATATATATATATATATATATATATATATATATATATATATATATATATACCAAAATACCAATTCATACTACAACCACATAGGAAATCCTACTTTTTAAAATTTTTGTTGAAGTCGGTTTCAAAGGAAAATTAGCTTTCAGAACCATAAAACAATGAAAATCATCTAATAGCAATGAGCAAAATAATTCAATGAATGCTTTAATTTCTATTGGATTGTGGAAAACAACTCAGTCCATGTAATCTCGCAAATTGTATTATAACGATCGCTATCCATTGAAGAACTCTCGAAGTTCTATGGTTGGAAAGCCAACATTTAATTATGTGGGAGTAAATGCGAAAAATATTAAGTTTTTTCATGGAAAATATGTGATGAGAATAATATGATTATGTAAGATATTCCTTAACTGAGTGTGAGTGTTCTCAAAAAAATACAAATCCATGTCTTTATTTGTCAAATTAAGGGGAAAGGGAATTCGGCAATTCACAAAAAAAAAGTCTGAATAATGTGAAAACATTTTTGACGAAAGTTTCATAACCGAGATATCGAGTATGGGTGGGTAGGAAGTGAATAACTCAAAAACTTCATAAACAGAAGTTAGAAAAATCTCATTAAATCTATGAATACTAATGAATTAATATAACTGATATGTTATTAGTGGCACCCTCCAAAGGAATGAAAAGAATATATTGTAGTGTATAATTCTCAATTTATTACCCTGTAGTATGACCTAATTAGTGAAGGTTCTAGCTTGGAAAAAAAATCTGAAGCAATTCATATTCTGCACTCAGATTATCAAAAAATTCATACCAAACAAGGGGAAATATTTTCCCTCAATTTCATCCATCATGTTGAACTTTTGAATTATTGAAATGCAGATTCGAATATCATATGATTATTTTGGAAACTCTTTAGATTTTGAAAACATCTTTTGCTATACCCCACTACCCTGTCTGAAAGAACTCAAAATATGTATCTGTTTATTTAGATAATCAAGCGCGGGTTCTTGAGCCCACTTGCGAAAAAATACGAGTCACACATGTCCCCCTTCCGCTACCGAGAAGTTACGCCCCTGATTAGGAGTGTTTTGCAATCGATTTTACTTCAATAGTATACCTTATCCTTTGCTATTTCATTTTCCACGATAGGTAATCTAATCTCCGACGTGAGATAAATCGTGGCAACACTGGCTACAAATCGAATACTTTTTGGAAACATCTGTTCGACTCGGCACTGGAAGCGCGACAGCGGTCAGCGTAAACAGCAGGATTACCAAAGCAGCAATCATTGGAAGTGTTCGCCATAGTCGATTAACGACCGAGATTAATCGGTTCTTTGGTTCCCCCAGATCCATAGTTTCTGAAGTCTTAGGAAGTTGTCTTAACACCTGGGAGGGAACTGCATTCGAAGGAGTACGTTGTGGACGCCCGAGGCCATTCAACCGGTTCAAGAACTGATTTTTCACGATCCAGGGAAATCGATCCATGAAATTGCGCCGCTTGCCGAATTAGAGAAACAACTTTATATCAAATGGTCCAGGTAACCTCTGCTACAATAGGAGATTAATTGGACACAACTCCTTCAACAATATTGACAATATTCTCAAGAAATTTTTATGGCTGTGTATCTGTTTTCAAGGAAATATGGAACTAAGGTTAATTTTGAGTCCTTTTTTTTAAAGAATCAATCGAAACTTGTTACTTGTTAACATTTTTCACAAGGAGAAATGCGTTATTAGTTTCAAAAAATAATTAGTCTAGTTAATCTATGTTTACATCTGAAGTTAATCAATATTTTTCAATGTAAACGGAAATCAAAAATTTCCTGAGGAAAGAGGAGTGACTGAGTGCATTGGAGTTATTCCCAACAGAAATTTTTGAGCCACTGTAGAGTATGACCCAAAGAATCATTCATTGCAAAGAATTACCTTTCCTACAGTCAAAGAATGATGATGGTGTGCCCTTCCAATATACAGAGGTTCTCCTTCTGATGTTCTTCCACCTTCAACGGAACCTTCTGGAACATGTCCATTACTTGCTTTAACCCAGTCAAATCTTTGTTCGCACAAAACCTGAAAATCAAAATAAAATGCTACATTTCTTTATGAATTTTAAACGTTAATTCTTTTAAGAAGCTTCTACCTATAGGTTAATCTAAATCTAACAGAAATTAATTCAGCAAATCTAAGACAAACAAAACAAATTCAGAAGGGTTTGAAGTTCTAAACTATACTTGCTACATATCAGCATATTAGAATCCTACCTGGTATTCGTGTTTGGAGTGTTCTTGTCCATTGTAGGCAACATATGCAACATCCTTGTTGGGGATGACCTTGGCTGGCAACCAGTCACCATCAAGGTATGCACGTCCTACGTAGATAGCGTCTCCATCACTATCAGTACCACCACGAAGTGCTGTGGATGGGACTCCATTACGAGCACGTGTATCTACCCAGTAGTAAGCTGAAATGGAAAAACCACATCAATTTAATAAGTCTATCTATGAAGTTCAAACTATTTATCTAGAAGATATTTCAGCACTGAGAAAATTTTCAAGTTGAATACTATAATTCAACAAGCAGTTGTTACAATTTTAGATGGAAAAACAAACATTTTATATTTCGATTCTCCTTCTTTCATAATACATCACGTTGATATACTTTTTAAACAACTATAGTTAAGAAGTACTGACTCAATAATACAATCGAGATAGATTCAGCTAACATCTATGTAATTTTATACTAATACAGTGATGACTAATAGAAGAAATGAGCTATGAACTGACTTAGATAATTGAGTTTATTTTTGACTCCAATTGGATGAATTGTCAGCTTTGGATGACACCTCCTCAGATGGTCGTATACGTCAAGAACTTTTGAAGATTATTCCACTAAAAAGGCGTACTACTGAACAGGAATTTATTTCTCATTTCAAAAATTTTATATCTTCTGGGAAAATTCCTATATCAAAAATAGTAATCTTAACAACTGATGATGCTCCAGCTATAGTGGTTTATGATAGGGGTCTGGAATCCAATTTCTTTGTTACCATTGGATTATCATCAGCGAGCATTATGTAGAAATTGAACTAATCAACTTTATGGGATTTATAGTAAAAATGGTGATTAATATTAGACTGTATTGCGAAGAAGATTATTCAAAATCTTGGTTAATGAAATTGATTGTCAATATGGGAAGCTTTCCTTAAGTCTGAAGTCCGCTGTTTAATTAGAGAACGGCTGCTGAAACGCTTCAATGATAAACTATTTGTCATAGTTCAATTGTTTAAACAACGCGGTGGACCGATTCCAGAAATAGAAAATTCAATTTGCCTTAGAAGTTTCGTTTTTCTCGTCGACATAACAGAAAACTATTATTAGATTAACTATGATGCCAAGCATTTTCCTACTATTTCATAAAAGGTATCTCAAAATCCATTGGAACTCTATGATCGTATATCTCATGAGGAAATAGTTCCTTGAAGAATAACTTAAAAAAACGTTTAAAGGTTTCCAAAGGAATTGTTTAGTGCTTTAATTTTTTGTTTTTTGTACCTCCTCTTTTCCCGAGAAAACAGATGGCTAAAGATGGTCGATTGGTGATTGAAGCTCTACCGGAAAGCATAGTTATTCCACATGAAAATGGATGGATGAATGGTGAGATATTCCTGCACGCACAGCCTTCGATTCTCGATGGGCATGGGAGCCATAAGGAATTGGCAGTGATAGAGTTTGCTCAAGCTAATCACATCCATATGCTCAGCACACAACCACACACAACTCGCAAAGTCTGCATTCAGTTCAGAAAGTGCCATATGGATGAGACGAAACCCAGGAGTGAGAATTTCAGACTATGACATCACTTCCCTTGTCCATTCTGCTTTCACTAAGGCAGCTAGACTAGAAATAGCACAAAATGGGTCCAAATACACAGGAATTTATCCATTCAATAGGGAGATTTTTACTGATCTGGATTTCTTGCCATCATCAATGACCAATATCGAATAGGAACCTGTTTTGGATGAGACTTCTGGGCTGTCATCAACCAGCATAAGATTAAATTCACCCACAAGTTCAATCCTCAGCCATCCATTAGCGGCATTCAACGGCCATCAACTATTTCTACCCAGCAACCATCCACCAGTTGCGCCCAACAGTCGACCACCACTCTGGCATCACAATCATCAACAAGTGGCAGCACGCAGCCACCTACTGCGAAAAATAGTGCAGAGCCAGTTGCATCTCCTAGTTTGAATGCATTGCTTCAAAAATTGTCCTCTCTCCCAAACGCCTCAAGGAAGCGTCTTGCAGCCCGTTCTCGAAAAACCCAAAAAAGTGACATTCTGACATCCTCTCCATTTAAAGATGCACTGGTAGCAAACAAATCCAAGGCTGCAACTGATAGAACAAACGCAGCAATAAGTCAAATGAGATCTATATCCAGAGTTTAATTAAGAAAGAAACAAATCATGATACAGAATACATCATTTGTGGGGAAACCTTCGATGAAGACTTGATTCAGTGTCACAAGTGCAAAAAATGGGCTCATGAAGAATGTGTGAACATTGATCCATCGTCATCTTTCTACTATTGTGATGTTTGCAAATCGACATAGTCATATTTTTTTGTGTCCGGGGCTACCCCCCAGAAATGATTGTGACAAATATTTGACAGTGCCTTCTAAACTTCATCACAGTTATAAAAATGAGAATTTTCATTTCTTATTTCATTAGTATTGAGAGAAATATGTGTGGTTCATTATATAGACTGAAAATAGATGTTTTTTTTGTTATCCTGAGTTTTACTTATGTGGCCTAGGCTACCCGACTCTCCCCTATACCACAATAAAAATTAGAGAAAAGCTGTAGAGTATAAATCAAAATACTCATACGAATGAGATTGAGATAGAAGCTCTGTTTGGTTCACTTCTTATCTTGCTGGCTTGTAGGGCAAACCATAGAAATTTAGAAGATTTTTGGAAAGATGATGCAACGGGAATATAAATTTTTTCAGCATCAAAGTCCGACAAAAAACTTATGTTTCTGTTGACCTATTTGAGATTTAATAATATTGAAAATAGAACAAAGAGACACAAAATCGACAAGGTTGCCCATATAAGAGCTGTTTTTGAATAGTTTGTGAATAATAGTGATTTTGTAACTTGAAAGGAAAAGTTGGAATCGTTTCAAAGCCACTGTGCGTTTCGACAGTATATTCCAAATAAGCCAGCAAAATACGACATAAAAATACAGGCTCTTAAACTTTTTATACAATAATTTTATACGCAGGAACACAGCCACAGACTTTATCAATTGAGCCATAGTGCTAAAGACGAATGATTGCACGAATTTCAGAAACCAATCGAAATGTCACGTTCGATAGTTAGTACACCATTTATGAATTCTTCGAAATGCAGAAACTTACTTCAGTGGGTACTTTCCGAAAAAATAAAAAGCAAATTCCACCTAAGCTACTTCCTACTATAGGTGGTTCGTTCTGAAAAATCAAACCTCTTTGGTCTCCAAAAAACATAACCATTGTGTCGTTCATTGCTAAAATGAATATAAAAGTCTTTCTTCTTTCATCGCTTCATCATGACAATTCAATCGACAATACTGGCGATAAGAAGCTTCCCGAAATTATTAACTTTTATAATTCAAGACAGGAGTCGATGTAACAGATTAATTAACAGATTGTTATAATGTTGTTCGAAACAGCATACGACGATCTCTTTTTTTTTCTTTTGTCTTTTGAATATAGAAGTAGATATGAATCTTCTTCATCGATTACATTGAACACGATACATCTGAAGGATGTCAAAGCTCCAGACTCCATCCCACCAATTTTTATAAAATCTTGTTCCGCTAGTTCAGCGACTCCACTTCAAATTATTTTCAACAAATCTTTAGTACAAGGTGTCTTTCCAGATAAGTGGTAGGCGACAAAGATCGTACCTATTTTCAAAAGTGGTAAAAAAATGAAGTAAGTAATTACCGACCTGTCTCTATTCTAAGTTATTTCGGTAAAATTTTTGAAGCAATAATAACTGATAATTTTTTTCATTCATCTAGTTCCAAGTTAATTCAATCTCTACATGGGTTTTTCAAAGGTAGGTCTTTGTTAATTCCCTACATTCAATTCATAAGTATTAGTTTTGATGTTGGTATTCAAGTTGATTTAACCCATCAAGTTGTGACATACTATTATGTAACATCCTGTATTTCTTGAAAATAAGTTTGAATTTTCGTTCTTGTGCGTTTTTTGACTCGGTGTAAGTTGGCTTACGCCGCTTAGGACAAAGTGGCTCAGGGTTTGTTTAAAAATCATCAAAGTAGCACAACTGTAGTAGCAGATATGGTACAAAGATAAAAATGACTGATGGAAAAGTATTATAGCGAGCGCTTAACTAATTCTACCGTAGACGCTAGTTTAGTGATTTTTGACTTGACCGTGAGTGCTTTACAAATACACCTTATCCTTTGTATTTCAAATTTCTATAAAGAGAATAAAAACTTGAAGGAAAAACTATGAATTCAAATCTCAAGAAAGCTTTGGGGTACTTTGTTATCAATGATTTTTTTATTACCTGATACCAATTCCATGATAGCGCATATTGGACACAATAATTCGCTCTCACATATTCCCATGTGGACAATTTTTTTTAATTCTACTTTTAAACATTCACTACCACACCAAACACTGCACTCATTAAAAAACGTTATCAATTCATGAAATTCTTGCAAAGAAAATGTTCATACGATTTGAAGTTATTAGTGACGAAATAAGAACGATTTCATTTTAAGTATCAGTAAAAATGTGCATAATATTAAATCACGGATACAATTCCGTTTATAAGTGAAAAATAAAACTGAATCGCAGGAGTAAATGAACTGGGTATTAAAGGAAACCAAGTTCATAGAATAATTTATGAGATTTATGCAAGGAACATAAAATTATTGTTTATCAGTTCAATTCAAGTACTTGAAATTGGAAATCTGATATTATGATACGAAGTCAATTGTTCAGCAAATCTAAAAAATAATAAACTGAAGTAATTAATAGCCCTTGTTTTTAATTATGTTCGCGAAAACTACACGGAACTTCTAATGTATAATTGGGCAAACGTTGGCAAATGTTCTATCAATTGCGAAATCATTCAGTACAGCATGGCCACATTCTTGTGAAATACCTCAATTATCTACTTCTTTATACACTGTGGAAAAAGGAATGGAAACCCCTGATAATAACGTAGTCATAAGGTTTTATGAAAAGCGCATGAGCAATTTTCAAGTTTTATTCTTTACAATTCACAATATATAAGGTGACCGCCGAATAAACAAAGTAAAGCAGAGCCTGCTGATCCGGATAGGGAAAAACAAGACCCCTTCCGAATTATCGAGGCGTCCGGATTAGAGTATGCAATATTTTATAAGGAATAAATGTATTTTTAACTTGGGTTTCATTTGTTGAAGTAAAAATATAAAGTTTATTTAGACAAGACTAAAAACGTATAAATTTTCTCATGAATTTCAAATTAGAAATTTGCGCTTGAAAAGAAATACCACGTGGGATGAAAAGTTCGTAGACTGATATACAGATGGCGTTAGTACATCCACATACATATAATTTTCAGTTTATACTAACCCTAACTAGACATGAGTAAAAAGTTTTCATCTGTCGACGGTTGGTTCGCGAAATATTGCATTGGAGTGAAATGGATAAAAGAAAATTACGTGTGTTGATTAAACATTGCTTTTTGATAAAAAAGTTCAGTTGAAGCGAAAGCATGGATTGATAAACATTATTCGGATTCTGCTCCATCAAAATCAACGGTGAAAAAGTGATTTACAAAATTTAAACGTGGTGATATGAGTATCTAAGACGATGAACGCAATGGATGGCACAAAGAAGCTGTCATCGATGAAAACATTGAAAAAGTACACAAAATTGTAAATGAAATTAATCGAGAAAGCTGAGACTCTGAAGATATCCAAGGAACGTGTTGGTTTTATTTCAAAATGTTTAGATATGCGAAACCTATGTGCGAAATGGGTACCGCGAGTATTGACGCTTGATCAAAAACAACAACGAGTCAATGATTATGAGCACTGTTTGATAATTAACCGTTAAAAAGCCGAGTTGTCGATACATCACAATGAATGAAACATGGATTCACTACTACACTCCAGAAAGCAATCAACAGTTAGACGAGTGGACTAAACGAGGTGGACTACATCCAAAGCGTGCAAAAACGCAGCAGTCAAGGTTATGGCATCTGTTTTCTAGGATGCGCAGGGTATTATATTCATTGATTACCTTAAAAAGGGCCAGACGATAAACAGCGACTACTACATTGAGTTATTGGATAAATTGAAGGACTAAATCACGAATAAACGGTCCCATTTGAGAAAAAAGAAAGTGCTGTTTCATCAAGACGATGCACTCTGTTACAAATCAATCAAAATAATGCCGAAATTGTATGAATTAAGCTTCGAATAACTTCCCCATCCACCTTATTCACCAGATCTTGCTCCCAGTAGTGTTTTCAGACTTGAAAAGAATGCTCGTTGGGAAGAAATTCAAGATTAAAGAACAGGTAATCGCCAAAACTGAAGACTATTTTGAAGTTGAAGAGTATATCTATTATAAAATGGCATCGAAAAAATTATTGATCGCTATAATCTGCATCTCCTCTAAGGTGACTAGATTGAATAAAAAATTTGAATGTTTCCAAAAAAATGTGTTTCACCACGTTAGCCTACGAACCTTTCAACCCACTTATTATGCTTCTGCTTTTGATTTTCGCCATTACTTTCGCAAGCACGGTTTCTAAGTTGACGGAGAAACAAAACTTCGTGGCTATCAAATTCGTTATCTTCAGCCCATTTCTAAAAAGTGTTCATCGTCCTCACACATTGCCACCTGCACGATTATCTCATCAATTTACTCCAAAATTTCGTAATTCTCTGTCCTACTACATGTATCGACAGTATCTTTCCGAACATGGAGAATTTATGTTTATCTGTTAATCAAGCCTATCTTTCAGATCATACGTTTCAAATTGCCTCTTCTCGATATGACACTGTATCCAAAGATACCAATAATATAGGAAAAACTTTTCTGAAAGAAATAAAGAATATTTGAAGGTTTCTTATCGAACGAGTCGTGGAACTCGCTATATATCTGTGACATAGTGTATCATATATATATATATATATATATATATATATATATATATATATATATATATATATATAGTTTGAATTGAATCAGTTATAGCACGATTCGAACTCTCTTCGAACGCGAAAACTTCAGGACAAAGTCGGCATTCTGTGATAATCCTCATCTCAGCTCCTCCAGGTTTGGTCTTGTGGCATAAACTTAATCAAAGGTATGGCCCCACACACCTGACTCAACAAATATTCGCAAGTAATAAAACATGACTGTAGGATGGAGCAGATTACATTGTACGTTAAGCAGGGGCCTTAAACCAATGACTATTCTGTGTCCCAATATCACCGTAGACGCTAGTTCATTCAGTATGTTATTCAGAGAAAATTTGGATTAGCGTTTGACTTGACGTGATCTGGCTTTATTTCAATGCACTAATTTTACCTTCACGATTCTATGGACATGCTGTCGATAGTTTTCTATAGCAATAGAGTCTGTTTATGTTTTTTGTTTGTTGTGTTCAGGAGTGTGTCTACAAGCAGATTAATTTTGGGTACTGAACAACAACAATAATTTTGTGCAAAATATCAACTTCAGTGTGAACATCAATACCATTACCAATTCCGAATTAATTTGATGTCATCTTGCACTCCATCGATTATTCGACAGGAACAATGAACTACATAAAATTATTGTTTATCAGTTCAATTCAAGTACTTGAAATTGGAAATCTGATATTATGATACGAAGTCAATTGTTCAGCAAATCTAAAAATAATAAACTGAAGTAATTAATAGCCCTTGTTTTTAATTATGTTCGCGAAAACTACACGGAACTTCTAATGTATAATTGGGCAAACGTTGGCAAATGTTCTATCAATTGCGAAATCATTCAGTACAGCATGGCCACATTCTTGTGAAATACCTCAATTATCTACTACTTTATACACTGTGGAAAAAGGAATGGAAACCCCTGATAATAACGTAATCATAAGGTTTTATGAAAAGCGCATGAGCAATTTTCAAGTTTTATTCTTTACAATTGACAATATATAAGGTGACCGCCGAATAAACAAAGTAAAGCAGAGCCTGCTGATCCGGATAGGGAAAAACAAGACCCCTTCCGAATTATCGAGGCGTCCGGATTAGAGTATGCAATATTTTATAAGGAATAAATGTATTTTTAACTTGGGTTTCATTTGTTGAAGTAAAAATATAAAGTTTATTTAGACAAGACTAAAACGTATAAGTTTTCTCATGAATTTCAAATTAGAAATTTGCGCTTGAAAATAAATACCACGTGGGATGAAAAGTTCGTAGACTGATATACAAATGGCGTTAGTACATCCACATACATATAATTTTCAGTTTATACTAACCTTAACTAGACATGAGTAAAAGTTTTCATCTGTCGACGGTTGGTTCGCGAAATATTGCATTGGAGTGAAATGGATAAAAGAAATTACGTGTGTTGATTAAACATTGCTTTTGATAAAAAAGTTCAGTTGAAGCGAAAGCATGGATTGATAAACATTATTCGGATTCTGCTCCATCAAAATCAACGGTGAAAAAGTGATTTACAAAATTTAAACGTGGTGATATGAGTATCTAAGACGATGAACGCAATGGATGGCACAAAGAAGCTGTCATCGATGAAAACATTGAAAAAAGTACACAAAATTGTAAATGAAATTAATCGAGAAAGCTGAGACTCTGAAGATATCCAAGGAACGTGTTGGTTTTATTTCAAAATCTTTGGATATGCGAAACCTATGTGCGAAATGGGTACCGCGAGTATTGACGCTTGATCAAAAACAACAACGAGTCAATGATACTGAGCACTGTTTGATAATTAACTGTTAAAAAGCCGAGTTGTCGATACATCACAATGAATGAAACATGGATTCACTACTACACTCCAGAAAGCAATCAACAGTTAGACGAGTGGACTAAACGAGGTGGACTACATCCAAAGCGTGCAAAAACGCAGCAGTCAAGGTTAGGGCATTTGTTTTCTAGGATGCGCAGGGTATTATATTCATTGATTACCTTAAAAGGGCCAGACGATAAACAGCGACTACTACATTGAGTTATTGGATAAATTGAAGGACTAAATCACGAATAAACGGTCCCATTTGAGGAAAAAAGAAAGTGCTGTTTCATCAAGACGATGCACTCTGTTACAAATCAATCAAAATAATGCCGAAATTGTATGAATTAAGCTTCGAATAACTTCCCATCCACCTTATTCACCAGATCTTGCTCCCAGTAGTGTTTTCAGACTTGAAAAGAATGCTCGTTGGGAAGAAATTCAAGATTAAAGAACAGGTAATCGCCAAAACTGAAGACTATTTTGAAGTTGAAGAGTATATCTATTATAAAATGGCATCGAAAAAATTATTGATCGCTATAATCTGCATCTCCTCTAAGGTGACTAGATTGAATAAAAATTTGAATGTTTCCAAAAAATGTGTTTCACCACGTTAGCCTACGAACTTTTCAACCCACTTATTATGCTTCTGCTTTGATTTTCGCAATTACTTTCGCAAGCACGGTTTTTAAGTTGACGGAGAAACAAAACTTCGTGGCTATGACATAGTGTATCATATATATATATATATATATATATATATATATATATATATATATATATATATATATATATATATATATATATATATATATATATATATATATATATATATATATATATATATATATATATATATATATATATATATATATATATATATATATATATATATATTTCCAAATGGAAGCCTTTTAAATCTACATCGGTGAAATAGAGTGGCAAAAGTACATCTCTCGAAGGGAGCGTGGGTTCGAACCCCACACCTGACACCATGTAACGTCAAATATTGATCGTATTTTTGCACTTCAGTATATTTTTAATACTTAATTTAAAGGACTCAGTTTCAACGTAACGTTTATTCTTCAGCCGCTATTTTACATCCATCACCGATTAAGTGATGAACTGATATTTTTCGGTGATAGAGTTGTTATTCCTAAAAGTTTATGAAATAATATTTTGAAGGCTTTGCATGATGGTCACTTGGGGATTTAATAAGTGAGTGGCAAGAGCAAAAGAAAGCGTTTTTTGGCCTGGTATATCGAAAAATTTTAACAGATTTTATCATGAGTTGCCAAATTTGCAACACATTCAGAAGAAATAATACTAAAATGCCATTATTACAACCTAATATGTAATCGCGTTCATGGGAAAAACTAGCTACGGACATCCTCAGTTTCAAAAATGAGGAATACTTAGTAATAGTAGACTTCAACTTCAAGTAATCCAAGTATATGCCCCTACTTCGACCGCAGAGGATGAGGTAATAGAGAGTTTTTATGAAGATATCTCAATGGCTCAGAAGGATGAAAAAGCCCACTTCACTCTAATAATAGGTGACTTTAATGCAAAAGTAGGCGATGCTAAAATAGATAACCTACCGAATAGAGGAAAACATGGATTGGGCACGATCAACGAACGAGGAGAAAGATTATTAGACTACAATCAAAGTCAAAACCTATACTGTATGAACACTTTCTTCCAGAAACAAAGACAGCGGCGATGGACATGGCAGAGCCCGGACGGGAATACTAGGAATGAGATCGATTATATACTAACGAATAAAAAACATATTGTAAAAGACGTAGCAGTTATCAATAAATTTAAAGTCGACAGTGACCATAGGTTATTAAGAGCAAAAATAGAAATCGTGGCCAAAAAAGAAAGAAACAAGCTGATACGTCCAAAACGCTTACCAACAAATGAAGACCTAAAGCAAAATATTGTTCAATATCAATCAGAACTAAGCAAAAAACTAACACCTGAAGAAAACTTAACTCGACTAGACATTAACAGTCTTGAAAGAAAGATAACGGAAGACATACAAGTGGCAACAAAGACCATATGCTACAGGGCAAGAACAAAACCTAAAAAATTAAGCCAAGGCACGCTAAGGTTAATGGAAGAAAGGAAAGTAATGGATAGATTTAATCCAGAATACAGGGAACTGAACAGGGCTATAAGACGAAAGACTAGAGAAGACATACGAAATTACAACACAGACTATATACAACAAGTCATAGAAAACAACAGTAACATGAAAGTCTTAAAGAGAATTACTAACACCGGTAGACCCAGAATACATCAATTGAAAAACAACCAAGGTGAAATAAAATATGAAAAAACGGAGATAATACAGATTGTTGAAGGCTTCTATACTGACCTGTATTTGTCTAAGAAACCCAAACCTGAAACAACGAATCTTAGTAACATAACAAATGTCGGTTCCGAGGACATGCCTGAGATTAACATTGATGAAATACAACTAGCCCTCAACCAGATGAAAAACGGCCGGGCACCAGGCGAAGATAACATTACAAGCGAAATGCTAAAAGTGGGAGGACAGGTCACTTTGGAAGCAATAAAAATATTACTAAATAAATGCCTAACAGAAGGTAGTGTTCCGTAAGGATGAAACAATGCACACGTTGTGTTGTTGTACAAAAAAGGTGACAAATTTAAGATAGATAATTACCGACCTATTAGCCTTTTACTACACCCTTATAAATTGTTATCAAAAATTATCACAAACAGATTGACAAACAAATTTGACAGCTATCAACCGGCAGAACAAGCAGGGTTTCGCAGATGATATAGCACAACAGAACACCTACAAACTCTTCGTACACTTATTGAAAAATGTCACGAATACAAAGTACCAATACACCTAGCCTTTGTACACTATAACAAAGCCTTCGATTATATAGAACTGTGGGCAGTATTTCAAGCCCTCGATAATGCTAGAATAGATTCGAGATATAGAAACATCCTACAGAATATATATGAACGAGCGACTATTCAGGTGAGACTAGACGATGACATGCAAACCAAAAAAATCCCGATAAATAGGGGCGTGAGACAAGGCGATGTGATATCGCCAAAATTGTTCACACTTGCAATGGAGGACGTGTTTAAGAAGTTGGAATGGGATAGAAAAGGTATAAATGTGGATGGAAAATTCCTGAACCATCTCCGGTTTGCAGATGATATAGTTCTAATAAGCGATAACCTAGAACAACTCCACGAAATGATGCTAGAACTCAAAAGAACATCGGAAGAAGTAGGATTGGAAATGAATCTGACAAAAACTAAAATAATGACAACGGAGGACGCAATATTGGAAGTCGACGGCAATGTTATAGAGAAAGTGAATGAATATCTATACCTTGGACACACTATAAAGATAGGTAAAGACAATCAAACTGCAGAATTGTCAAGAAGAATAAGAATGACTTGGGCTGCTGTTGGAAAACTAGGATTTGTCTTGAAAACAAACAAATCCCCATTAACCTCAAAAGAAAAGTTTTTAATATGTGCGTTCTCCCAGTGTTAACGTATGGCATGGAAACCATGACTCTCACAATAAGATCTGCTAACAAACTTAGAACCACACAACGCGCAATTGAAAGAACTATGCTTGGAGTGAGCCTGCGGGATCACATACGTAATGAAGAAATAAGAAGGAGAACAGGCGTAGAGGACGTAATCACGAGAATAGCTGCATTGAAGTGGAGATGGGTTGGACATGTAGCAAGACAACAGGATGTAAAATGGACTAAGCGAATAACTCAATGGAGACCACGCTTATACAAAAGGGGAGTGGGGCGCCCCCCAGAGAAGGTGGCTGGATGACATAAAGGAAAAAGTGGGAAGAGGATGGTATAATATAGCACAGGACAGAGAGAGATGGAAGCTAGAAGGGGAAGCCTATGTTCAGGAGTGGACAGAGAAGGGCTGAAAAAGAAGAAGAAGAAGAAGAAGTAGACTACTAAAGTAAATGGATTGAACTTAAGAATATTAGATGTAAAAAAGTCAAAGAAATAATTAAAACCTTGAACGTTGTTTTCTTATGTCATGGTATCTCTGATACGATTATCACAGACAATGTGCCTCTTAATTCATTCGAATTTAAACATTACTCGTCAAAATTGAATACAAACCTAATAACATCGAGTCCTAACTACCCTAAAAGCAACGATTTGGCCGAAAAAGCTGTTGGAATATGTGAAAATATACTGAGGAAATGTATGTTAGAAAATGGTAGTATAGACTTTTTTCTTTTGAAATATAGAAATACACCTACCCCTGATATTGGTCTGTCACCTGCTCAGTTACTATTCAATAGAAGACTGAAGGATACTCTTTCTGTGATTGATTCTTTGCTCCAACCCAAGATCAATAATAAGAATTCTTTGAAAACAATTTTTAAGAACAGACGTGCTAAGCAAAAATTTTATCATGACAGATCAGGAAAAGGTTCGGTAGATGGGAAAGTTGGGGATAAAGTTCTGCTCAAATATAAAAATTATTGGGAAGAGGGAAATATTGTAGAAAAATGCAATGAACCCAGATCATATTTGGTTTTTGATAATAATAAAAATCTATATCGTAGAAATAGACAGCATTTAATTATAAATAAAAATAATGAAAGTATTAATAGTAAATTAAGTTCAAGCAAGACAGTGAATAGTACTTATAATTTAAGGGATAAGGCAGGATTGAAGTGTCCAGATAGATTTGTAGCTGGTAATTGTAGTTAGTGACCCTTATTGGCAGCATCAGTAAAGAAAACGTTGATTGTGTAGTGAAATCAAAATACTGTAAGTCGTGTGAATATTGGGCTCAGAAAGAAGATACAGATGAATATGCTGAGTGGGCAGAAAATCATAAAGAAAAAGGCGCTGTGAATCATGATGAATCTGCAGGAAAAATGAAAGTCGACGCAGTAATTAAGATGTTACGCCGCTCTGAAACAATGCACCAGGTTAAATACACTCGCTATATTTGTGACGGCGATTCTAAGACTTTTAAAGGCATTACAGATGCTAATCCGTATGAGGATTTCTCAGTTCTCAAGAGTGTATAGATCACGTGCAAAAACGAATGGACACCCGGCTTCGTAATTGGAAAAAATATGAAAGAACTCGGTGGAAGATGCAAATTAACTGGAAAACTTATAGACGAACTATCTATTTATTATAAATTAGCAATTCGTAGAAACAGTGATTCAGTTGAGAACATATATGGGCGATGTCAACCCAGATTATTGGGTCCATAATGATTCTAAAACATCTATAGATCATAATAGGCATCACTTGGAAGACTGAACGTAGCCATCGGGGCCCCTCTCGGTCAAACAGAGATGGAATTTGAGGAAATATCGCAGGTTATGTATTTTTTTTATCTCCTTAGTCCTTTTCATGACCTTGATTGCTATGTAAAATCTTTTCTCAGATTTGTTTACACATATAGGAAGTATGATTGTTAAAATATTTTTCTACTGGTTTTCTTTTTCCATTGTTACAGATTCCTGTCCCAAACCCCATTTCTTCCACCCTTGTCTTCGTTTGGAAATCATGGAATGCAAGAGAGAATGAAGCGGCTAAGCAGAAAAATCTTTGGTACTCTTTTTGTACACACGACACGAACACAACATAAACATACAAGCTATTGCTAGTGCAATAGCGACAGGGAAACGAGTTTTTTCCTCAGGTTTTTTCACTCGTTTATTGAATCATATACATATATCATATATATATATATATATTGATTTATATTTTTTCATGAAATCAGTTTGATTGCATGAACAGATATATGGGCAACTCGTCGGGGTGAAACCCCCTATATATACTGATGACAATCCACAGCATGACCAATGTCCAATATGAAACCGACCTATGAAGAACTGACTAGTGAAAATCTTTTAACTCGATGCATCGTCGGTTACACACAAAATAGTAACGAAAGCTTTAACTCGGCTGTGTGGGCATTGGCCCCGAAATCCACTGCGAGCGGTAAAACAGTCTTGGATGTGGCTACAGATATTGCAGTTTGTGTGTACAATTACGGGTTTTCTTCAATTTTACACATAATGAAGGTAATGGACTTAAAAATCGGACCTAGCAGCTACGAAATGTGCCTGGAAATCGACAACGAGCGTATAAAGCATGCAGAGAGATCGCTGTCTGAACGAGTAAAAGAGGCTAGGGTCGCTTCAAGATCCAACAAAAAAGCAAAACGAGAGCAGGATGATAACCTGGAAGGCCAATTGTATGGTGCAGGATTCGCAGATTAAAGGTATTGAAAAATTATTCATGATTTTCTACTATTCAAAATTTCAAACGCTTTTATCTCAAATCGGTATTTTTTTAAGTTGGCCGGAAACATAACTCAAACAATTTTCAACCGATTTATTTGAAATTTTGAATAAATCTTGAAAAATATATTCTTCATAGAAGTACGAAGGAGTTTTATTTAATCGCATAGTTCATTTGTTATTAACAATCATCTGATGATTTTTAAATTCAATTTTTTACTTTCCACTTTGGA
Organism: Cryptolaemus montrouzieri; assembly: GCA_013387265.2. Lineage (NCBI taxonomy): Eukaryota > Metazoa > Arthropoda > Insecta > Coleoptera > Coccinellidae > Cryptolaemus > Cryptolaemus montrouzieri. Next base: position 30,303,224 of record JABFTP020000185.1, on the reverse strand, counting down.
ATTGCGCCATTTGCCAAAAATTAAAATATCGAAAAAAACCTACTTACTTCTCTAGCAATTATTGTGTAGAATTGAAAGAAAAAAGTGGCTAATTATAATTTAAGAATTACAGGAGCTGTTTGTCCAGCCGTGGAATTCGAGAGAGCGAAAACGTCATCAGAAACATGCTGTACAGCCGCCATTTTTTAATTAATCGGTCTGACGAATTCTTGTAAGTAATTAATTGTACAGTCAAAACCGACTATAACGACATCGTTTACAAGGACCGATCGGTTATTACGACCAGATTGTAAGGTCCCGGCCGAATCTTTAGTAAACTATTCAGTAAACCTACCGCCTATAACAACATCGGATATAGCGACATATCGCTTATAACGACGAAACTTTATTGATATTCATCGACTATAACGACCAACCTCATTTAGTCCCACCAAAACAAAACAATACGAACGATCTTAGATCTTATTACTAAGCATTGAAGTAATATTTAGGCATATTATTACCTACGCTCTTTCTCCCACCTCATTCGAACCTCTTCCCGAGCATTTGATCATGCATATTTATTGTTTAGTGCGCTAACTGACTGCGTGAGTGACAGCTCGATTGATGAGTTTTGCCTTTGATAAGACTGTGTATTTATGCGTTACTATGTCGCAAAAAAAAAAGGAAAGTGTTTACTATTGAGGAAAAATCCCATATCATATGGAGGTTAGAAAATGGCGAGTCAAATAGTGAAATTGCAAAGGAGTGTGGAGTCTCACATTTTACAATATGTACGATTTGGAAGAATAGAGATAAAATGAAAAGTTCCTTTCGACAACAACTGTTTAAAACTTAAACGATCGAGGACAAGTGAACATAAAGTTATGGAAGATGCTTTATTAACATGGTTTAAACATAAAAGGGCAAACAACATCCCAATAAGTGGTCCAATTCTGCAACAAAAAGCCAACGACTTTGCTCGTATTATGGGTAAGGAAAATTTTGAGTGTTCGTCGTCTTGGGTCGTTATAATGTTTTGGCAGGAAAAGTTTGCGGTGAAGCGGCTGGCGTTCTTGAAGGAGTGAGTGAAGAGTGGCTCTCTCATAAGTGGCCTGCGCTATGCGAAGGATACACACCAAAGGAAATCTTCAATGCTGATGAAACCAGATTGTTTTACAATGTAACTCCTGACGAAATACTTAAATTCAAAGGCGAGGAATGCAAGGGCGGAAAGTTGTCCAAAACAAGAATTATAGTATTGGTTGCGGCAAACAAGACTGGTTCATGCAAAAGAGAACTGTTGGTGATAGGAAAAGCTAGAAAACCGCGTTGCTTTAAAAACATTCACTCTTTGCCTGTAACTTATGAAAACAACACTAGGTCCTGGATGACATCGCTAATTTTTGAAAAATAGCTGCGTAACTAGGATGCAGAATTGAAGTCTGGAGGAAAAAAATTCTTCTCCTAGTAGACAACTGTCCCGCTCACCCTTTAGTCTCCAATCTGAAATGCATAAAGCTTGTGTTTTTATGGCCCAATGTAACCTCTGTTTTAGAGCTTTAAAAACACAATACAGAAATTCAGAAAACTTCAAGCACTACAAATGATGAAAAATATTGAAAACGGGAAAGATACAAAAAGTCTTGTGTTTTGGATGCATTCTAATGATATCGGAAACTTGGGAAAAGGTCACACAGACCACTATAGCCAACTGCTTTCGCCATGCAGGTTTCAAAGATCTCTCTCCATCACAAGCGGAAGACGACGATAATATTCCGCTAGCGATAATGATACGATCTCCCACAGATGAAGACGACAACGTACCACTCGCTCAATTGGTTACTCAGTTGCAAAGATCTGCTGGTACGGAACAAAGAATTGAGATAGGGGAATTTATTGGAGTAGATGCCGCTGTGTGCGCCTTAGCTACTGAGGAAGAAATTCGTGCAGAAGCTGAAATTAATAATCCTAACGCTGACGAAGAAAACGAAGACCAGCAAGACCCTGAAGAACAGTTTAGGCCAACATAATTTCTGTGGCTCTTAGCGCTATAACAGTTTTGCAAAAATTTGTTACCTTTAACGACCAGTTTCATACTGATGATACTCATAACTTGAGGATTATGAAACGTAAAATGCAAAACATATTTGAGAGTGGGCTTAAAAAACAGACTAAAATGACTGATTACTTTAAAAACTAGTGTAAGTCTTATAGTGCAGCTAAGTACATCTTGTATCTCCAATTATTTCTTAATAAACATTTTTATTTCTTATTTTGATATTTCATTTGAAAACAATATTTCATTTTATATTAGATATATATGTACTTGTAATAATTTAACTACATACTTATGTATTGCTTATAACAACTATCGGAGATAACGTAAAAACTATACGGTCCCTTCAATTACGCTATATCCGGTTTTGACTGTATATATAATAAATACTCTTAATTGGAATCCCGATTTATTTTTTAGTATCTCTAGAAAAAAAAATGTGAAAAAAACTATTTTTTCACATCAACAGTGGCCTAACCCCTCAATAACTTCTTGTGCTTATATTGAGCGACCGAATTCACCTATAGAATTAACAGACTCTCTTTCGGACCGAATTTTTCTATGAATATTAAATCCTCGTTATCGGAAAAGGAATGTAAGTGTCGACTTCAAATGGTGGGTTGATTCAATGATTTTCAGTAAAATTAGTTTATCTTTATGAATTTATTATGAGCATATATTTATACCAATTCCAATATCTTTTTATATTTTAAGTATTCCATGTATTTTAAAATAAACTTTTCTAATTTATAATCAGTTTTCCATGACCCGATTTTCAATATTGTTGTCTGTCTTGATTCCGAGTTATATGTACCGAATGCTTCATGTTCACATGAGTCTAATTAAATATTGAATGTTTATAGATGATATGGAATAATGAATTTTGTTAATGATTCATGTTATTTATCTATTTATCGTCGTTCTCGTGAGATAAGAATACAACAAATCATGACTTGGGGGCGTCTATCAATCATAGTATATCATATTTTCTGAAATAATTAGTTTCCTACTGAACAATGTTTTGTATTTGAGAGAAGAAGCTCAAATAAATTTCATATTTCTCTAATATTCCAAAAATATAGGTATGACTGTTCGAACTTTATTCAAAACGGTTTTAAATCAATGTTAGGTACATACCAACATTACCATACTTGAAGACAATTATTTATAAAGTAAGACGAACAAACGAGAAATTGATGTAAAAGAATAGATAGTAACTTGACCATTAGCAGCATTAATAAGAGCTGCAGAACTACACCACTTGTTGCAAAATTTAAAAGGATATCTCAAGTCATGACTATGAGCAAATAGACTACAGTTTCGGTCCCGATTGAGCTCGTCAGTATTGCACACCCATTTACAACACCAGACCAATTTGTCATCGATTTCGAGCGTGCAAATTGAAATGGAAACAGGGGTATCAGGGTCTCAGTAATTTCAAGAAGAATAGATATAAACCATATAATAGATAGATTTGTATGACTTGAATTTTGGCAATGATTGGATGGGCTGTAAGATAACCGGTCCGTTCCGCAGATTGGACGCCACTGGACTTTTTCTTGCGAGGATATATTAGGAATATGTTATATAGAAGAACTAGTCGAAATATTGAAGAGATGAGGCAATGCATTTGATTACTTACATAGATTATTTCCATTAAATTTCATTTCATGTAATAGAATATCTTATTAGTTACCTGTTTTGAAATAAGGATTGCAGGTTACTCCTAAAAATTTTCATACGGCATGGTCGCCTCATTATTACAAAATGATACTATATTCACACAATGGTCATTGCAAGAATTAATCTTCGAACTGTCATGATGTGAGCACGGAACATACTTAACCTATTTCAATCAGAGTTAAGAATAGACTCATTGAACAGACCAGTGGAACTCGTCAGTTCTGGTCAATGGAAAAGGCAGTCAGCTACAACTTAGTAAAGTTCAGAGTGCGTACAGTAAGGCACGTGCTTCAGAAGCTAAACTATAAGAATACCAGCAACTGTTTTGAAGAAATGTGCTGCATAGTCAGTACCTGTTTTTAATCGTCCCTTTCAGATTTCGTATGAGAGCCACACGTTTCCGGAGTGTCTGAACGTTGAGAGGGTACAACCGATTCGAAGAAAGGGAAGAATTATCTACCCCAAAATTACCATCCAATAGCATTGTTGGCCATTATATTGAAGGTCATTGAAAGAGTGATAAACGATGAGTTCATAAAATATCTCGAGTTGCAGGGTATCATCAGTGATCGACAATACAGTTTCAGATCAGCAGATGGACCAACTAGTAAAGTCACGTACCTCTCTCTATGAAAATTCTTTTGTGTATAGGGCTAGTGTGCTGTGAAACTCTCTTCTATCGAATATCTTTCCGATAACCTACAATCTTGCCATCATTAAGAAGCGCTTGAACAAGCACATAAATACATCTTGGGCGGCTACAGCTCTGGCTAAACAGGGATCGCCTCCTCCCAAGAGTTAAGAAGAAAAAAATTGTTCAATATATGTTGTAACTTCCTGAAAAGTTCCAGAAACTACGAGCAATAACACATTGAATTCCCAATAATGTCTAGAAAAATATAGTCAACTATTTTAAGAGCACATAAAAAATTGCAAAAATTAGTATCAGATTGAGATTAAAGAAAAAGACATAAGATACTGAAACTATTAATAACTAAGGAGTTATTAAAATTCATTCTCAAAGAGAACAAAATTTTCGACAAAAATTTCTAGCAACTAAAACTCTTTTCCTGTAGAGAGTATAGTAAAATAATTTTTTTTTGGCGATTGCTGACTAACGCAATGTTTTCGGACCTTCAATTCCATTGAAGACCACAAAAATATTCAAGTAAACGGTCAAGAACGTTTATTTTTCTGGAGGTCTTTTCACATCACAACCAAAAAGTCATTCTGAATCCAATGAGTTTTAATAATATCTTCAGGAGCCTATCAAAAGTCAACAGTGATTTGAACTTGTGAACTCAACTAGAGCAAGTGGCTTTATATATTGCTTTTAAGAAGGTTTTAAGATTTGAAGTTTGCTAAAAATTTATTGGCAAAGACTTTGTAACATATTATCGTAAAACTTTCGAAATATTCATATCAATTTTTCCTTGATTTTTCTTCAAAATTTATAGAAAAATCACATTTCAATCAGTTATGAATTATTTGGATATAAAGGATTATTATCTATACTCAATTATAAAAAAACAATTACAAATAAAGTCCAACAATCATGTCATCAATATGTTTGACGATGACATAACTTGATAATATTGATAACTTACATAATATCTTATTTGTTTTGGATTTTAGGAGTGTCAAGTTGTTTTCGTATCTCCTCAATGAATCTGATTAAATTTTGTGATATCTATGCTAACTTACAGGTATTTTTAAAATGGACTAAATTTAAAGTATGAAGCTATTCGAAGAATTGAAATTAAAAATCATCTGAAAGCATTCTCAAAAATAATCTGAAATTTTCTGTGTCGATGAAGCCGAATGGTGAATTAAAAAGGGTGTTGCATAATAGTATGTCACAAATCTACGTGCAGTTTTAAGAAAAAAAGTTCATATAAACATAGGTCCGCAAAAGTGTTACGGAGCTAAAGGGTATTGAAATTTCCGGAATAAATTGGTTTTTTCTTCAAAACTCCTGCAGTTTTTAAGATACTCGGCCCAAATTTGGAATGCAAGCTATTTATTACAGCCTCCATCATTACGCGTCCTAAATTTCAACTAGAATCTACAAGGTGTTTTCTTTTCCGGAGCCATGTCTTCTTTTGCCCTTTCAAACGTTTTTGCAATACGCCACTGATCAGCGAACAATCAATTTTCGTCATCTTCGTTCAATTTTAAAACTTTTTTGACACCTGTAATTTTTTCGTAACTCCAACCGTTCTCGGGCAAAAAATTATTAAACGATTGTATGCATTCGCTGAATTGAAAGCACTTCTAATAAAAAGAAATGACTAGTAGGCTTCGATTTTTTTCCTTTATTTATTTATTTCGACAGTTGCTAAAGTTGAACCAGTGTCTGCTCGAATTGTTTATGAAATTAACTATTAGTTTTAACACTTTTGAAGTTATTGCTGTAAGAAAAAATAGCTAATTTTACTAACGCCGAATTGGCTGTAATATGATGTAATAGGCGATTACATCAGGTGCGCTTTCCAAATTGCACAGTCTTCGACTGCACTCGAGCAAAAAATTATTAAACGATCGTATGCATTCGCTGAATTGAAAGCACTTCCAATTAAAAAAATGACTGGTTGATTCTTTTCATTTATTTATTTATTTTTACAGTTGCTAAAGTTGAATGTGCGCTTTCCTTACGGGTAACCAGACAGGCGAATATTTTCAAATATCCACAGAAGGTAGAGGGAAACTGGTACTTTTACTGCAAATAATCATTTCAAAGGAGCAACTCAAACTATGAGAATTTCAGATACTGAGGAAGCAGTTTTGAGTTATATTGATTTAAATCCTCATGTGAGTACAAGAATAATTGAAAATAAGTTGAATTCACATTCTAGTTCTTGTTTGGAGGATTCTCTATGACTTATTATTGTACCCGTTTCATATTCAACGCTTCCAAACTCTACTTCCTCGAGATTTTCATTCAAGACTGAATCTCTGCCGACGGTTCTTAGATAAAATCAGAGAAAATGCTCATTTTGGTAGTGAAATAATGTTCACAGACGAAGCTAACTTTTCCAGAACTGCTATTACAAATTTTCACAATAATCATTATTGGGCTGAGGAAAACCCCCATTTTATTGAAGAATATCATCAAGAACAATTCTTACTGAATGTCTGTGTCGGAATGATTGGAAATTATTTGATTGGGCCATTTTTTTTTGCCTAACAGACTAAACGGTTTCACTTATCGACAATTTCTTGAGGGGGAGTTACTTTTATTGCTCGAGGATGTGCCACTTTTGGTGAGAAATATAGTGTAGTTCATGCATGACGGGGCACCAGCACATTTTAGTGGAGAAGCTAGGGAATTCTTGAATAATACATTCAATAACCGATGGATAGGTCGGGGTGGGCCAGAACTATGGCCTCCTAGGTACCCAGACTTAAATAGTATAGACTGTTTCTTATGGCGATATCTCAAAAAGTCTGGTTTATTCTGTAGAAGAATTGAGAAATTGAATAATAACCTCTTGTGACACGATAAGAAATACCTCAGGAATGTTTCAAAGAGTGCGTGATAATATGTGAAGAAGGACAGAGACCTGAATTCTTGCAGGTGGAGGACACTGCCAGCAATTTATTTAGTTTTCAATTGTTCTTTTTTTTAGTTTGATATTGAATAAGTATAAGTTGAGTCTCTGAAGTTGAGTTTATAAGTTATAAAAGCAAATTTTGAGCATACTTATCGAGTATTTCTATTATTTTTTATTTATTTAGCGAATAATATACAATTCAACTAATTCAAATTCAATAATTTTTCACTTGAAAGTGGTTGGAGGTTCAAAAAATTACAAGTGTCAAAAAGGTACTAAATTGAACGAAGATGACGAAAATTGATTGTACGCTGATCAGTGGCGTACTGCAAAAAAGTTTGAAAGGCAAAAGGAGACATGGCCTGATGAAAAAAAATACCTTGCATGAATTTCAGTTCTAGGACATGTAATGATGTAGGCTATGAAAAAAAACAATTTCTTCCCATGCTTGCATTTCAAATTTGATCTGAACGTATCTGAAAAAAAATAGCTGCATTCCAAATTTGAGCTTAGAAGAAAAAAGAAAAATTTTTCCGGAAATTTCAACACCCTGTAGCTCCGTAACGAAGTTTTTGCGGACCTATGTTTATATGAACTTTTTTTCTTAAAATTGCACGTGGATTTGTCCTCCCATGTTGTGACATACTATTATGTAACACCCTGTAGTGTCAATTTTTAATTGTGTGTATTTTCGTGGTAGCTAAACTAGTACCATAATACCCCGTTTTAATTTCTCTTCTTTGTTTCTTCGTCAAACTTCAATTCTCTTCTGAGAGAACAAATTTGAGTCATTTGAACCAAACAGAAAACATAATTACTATTTTTGGAGGATAAACTGAACGATATCGAAGAAGCAAAAATTTAAGTTTTACCTACTAGAATTTTAATGATTATGAAAGGTAAAATAGGTATAGCTCAGATGGAAATATCATTAAAATTGTGATGAAAATCAAATCGGAGTGAAAATTTTTCCATTTGTTTAGAACACCTTGTCCTTTGAAGAGGAATAAATTTTTGAGACATTAAAAGAAAAGGTAGAAGAAGCGGAAAAACGAAATATGTTCAAAGCTAGTCACGTCTAGTCCAGCCGATTTCAAAGTCGTTGCAATTGGTATACAATCGCAGATAGTGGAGGGGTGGCAAACGTTGATAGAGGAAAAGCTGCATTTCTCTATTCAGAAACACTCAAGACAATATAAAAAGATGGCTGCACTACCCAAAACATATCCAACATAATTGTTTTTTGAATATGAAAACGACTTAATGAACTATAGCTGGTTTGCCTCTCATTTGGGAGTCGAAGGCAAAAGCTTGGGTAACAACTGCTATTTTTGAAGACTGGTTAGCACATCATTATGTTCCAATTCAAAAAAATTCATTAGAAATATTGCTTAGAATTAACTAAATCCACTAGGTTGTTTTATTTGGACTCTTACCTCAATTAAACATAATTTATATACAGAATTAAACCCTCGCCCTGCCTGTCGCCTAAGTCTGAGGTAATACTGTATAGTAGTCCAAATTTGGGCATATATACAGTGCGCCAAGAAATTAACGCACAAGTCAATAAACCAGCAGTTGTTGATCAATTTTTGCGAGTACCGTTTGTTCTTCTTGAAAATTTTGATCTTCAGTAATGATGCAACGCGAATCAGTTGTATTAGATGACCTAGGTTGGACTTATACAAGAATAGGAGGAAGGCTTGGGATATCCTATTCAACTATTTCCAGAATGATCCGCAGGTACAGGGAGACTGGTAGTCATGAAGGAGAGCACGCCGAGGACGACCTCGAGCAACAACGGCGATCCATGAGCGTTATCCAATGGTTTGCTACTGCTAGGCACCTTCAAATGCAGCTTCGACTGCAGTCATCGTGTCACAGCTCTAACCACAGCAAATTGAAGAGCCCTATCAAATTCTGCCAGAGAACATGTCAATTGGTTAGAAGCTAACTGGGAAAGAGTTTTGTTTATAAATGAATCGAGGTTTTGATGTAGATTCAATAATGATGTAGGGAGGAATTTCTTTGAACGCCCGCACCTATCTGGCCATCGTAAATAATGGAACATTTTAGGAGAACATGTTGTACCATTTGCGGCGTACATGAGTGAAAACTTTTTGTTTATTCATCATGATAACGCCAGATCACGAAACCACTTCAATGGAGTGACTTGTACGAAGTTCAGACCTCAATCTCATTGAACACATCTGGCACATTCTTAATAGAAGATTAAGAAACCAGAAAAACAAGCCAAATACTGTGAATGAAGTTTGGAACAAGACTGATAGAAATTTGGAACGAATTAGAATGCTGTAAAATCAATGATTTTGAGTATGAATCGTAAATGTTATGCAGTAATTCTTACCAGGCTAGGAAATTTCCGGTATTGACAGGCTTTTGGGCACTTTGATTTTGTCCAAAAGTTTTTCATTATTATTTTTATTTTAATTTCTATGATTACCATTTCCATTTCGATTGTTCTCAAACATTCCTGTTGGTGGACTACTTGAAAAATAATTTTTCAACATATTAAAATTTCTTCTGAATAAATTTGAGTTTTCGATTTTGTGTGTTAATTTTTTGGTGCAGTGTATATGAAATATATTTTTTTTTGTCCTTTCATTGCAGACGCTGTTTAATCCTTACGAGTTACATAAAATAATGTACTACCTCAAAAGGATCTACAAAAAAGTCAGCGAGAGTATACATTGTGACAAAAAAGTATAAGGAAATTTTCATTTAAATTGCCCGCGTTAAGTATTTTTAAGTATTTTGAAATTCTGTATGTTGGGTAAAACTGTACTTAATTACTATGCCAAACATGAGCGCGATCTATCAACTAATTTGTTAACGACAGTCGTTGAAACCAGTCAATCTCAGTGGTACTCTGCTAATTTTACAATGGAAAAAATATTGAACAAAGGGTTTGTCTCAAATTTTGTGTTTTGTACGAAATACCGTGTGCTGAATCGTTCCGAATGCTGAAAAGGCTTATAGAGACTCTGTTTCATCGAAAAACCAATTTCTCGAGTGGTACAAAGCGTTTAAAGACGGTCGGGAGATCGTCAAAGATTTGCCTCTTTCCGGACGACCTCCCACCTCTTCAACCGACGATAACGTCCAAGAAATCAGGGAAATGGTGGTGGAAGATCGTGATGCCAGTATTAGAGAGATAGCTTGTTATCTCAACATGTCTCTTGAAACCGCTTGTTTGATTTTGGTGAACCAATTGGCCATGTGGCGCGTAGCTGCTCGGCTCGATCCGATAAAGCTGAATTTTCTTCAAAAACTGTACCGAATTCAGGTAACTGCAGACATACTGAATTGTTTGAAAACGTTGGCGTGAAAATATTCGCCGTAAACGGCCGGATTTGTGACAAAACATTTCGTAGATTTTGCATGACGAAAATGCACCATCTCATATAACCACGGTTATTAACGACTTTAAAACCAAACACTCGATAAATACCATCGAGCAGCCGCTTTATTCTCCTGATCTTGCTCCGTGTGAATTTTTCCTTTTCTCTAGACTAAAATTTCCAGTCCGGAGAAGCAGATTTGATCACATAGACGCCATAAAAGAAAATTCACAGAGGGAGCTGAAGGCCATCCCTGAAACCGCCTATAAAAAATGTTTCAATGATTGGAAAAAAAGTTGGCACTAGGGATGATCGATATTAGAAAAATATCGATGTTGACATCGATGTGACGATGATAACAACAGACTAAACGGTCCAGCTTATTGGCAATTTCTTGGGGAGGAGTTACCTTTATTGCTCGAGGATGTGCCACTTTTGGTGAGAAACATAATGTGGTTCATGCATGACAGGGCACCAGCACATTTTAGTGGAGAAGCTAGGGAATTCTTGAATAATACATTCAACAACCGATGAATAGGTCGGGGTGGGCCAGAACCATCGCCTCCTAGGTCCCCAGACTTAATTTAGACATTTTCTTATGTGAATATCTCAAAAGTTTAGTTTATACCACTGCAGTGAACACTGTAGAAGAATTGTGAAATCGAATAATAACCTCTTGTGACACGATAAGAAACACCCCATTAATATTTCAAAGAGTGCGTGATAATATACGAAGAAGGACAGATGCCTGAATTCTTGCAGCTGAATGACACTTCCAGCAATTTATTTAGTTTTTAATTGTTCTTTTTTTAGTTTGATATTGAATAAGTATAAGACGAGCTATCCAAATAAAAGCAAATTGTTGGCATACCTATTTTCCATTTAGCGAATAACATGCAATTCAAAAAATTCAAATTCAATAATTTTTCACTCGAAAACGGTTGAAGATACGAAAAAATTACAAGTGTCAAAAAAGTTTCTAAATTGAACGAAGATGACGAAAATTGATTGTTCGCTGATCAGTGGCGTACTGTAAAAATTTTGAAAGGACAAAAGGAGACATGGCCTCGGAAAAGAAAACACCTTGTGAATTTCAGTTGAAATCTAGGACGTATATTGATGGAGACTGTGAAAAATAGCATGCATTCCAAATTTGAGCTGAAAATCTTGAAAACTGAAGGAGTTTTTAAGAAAAAAACTAATTTTTTCCGGAAATTTCAACACCCTGTAGCTCCGTTACGAAGCTTTTGTGGACCTATGTTTATATAGAGTTTGTTTCTTAAAATTGCACGTAGATTTACCCCTTTAAGTTATAACATACTATTATGTAGCACCCTGTATTTAAGACAAATTGTGCAACTGTATCTTAGTTTTAACTCATAATTTGTAAACGTCTGATGGTGATAGAAATATCGAAATAACTGTCACGTTCGTTAATTAAATATTTTCACCCTATTTTTCAGATATGCTAGTAGAAACTTGTTGTTTTCTCTCTTTTATAATTCATACCAGTTTTTCTATATTTCAGACAAATTGTACAAATATATCTTAGTTTAAACTCACAATTTCTAAACGTCTCATGATGATAGAAATATCGAAATGTTTATCACGTTTGTTAATTAAATTTTCCACCTATTTTTGTGATATTTCTTACAAAGTCAACCAAAATCACCATATGACGATCAAATATCACTTAGTAACGGTCGACTCAATATCTTTTTTGAAATCAGATGAAATTTAATTTCAAGAATGCGTCTTATATTTAAGGTAGTAAAGTCAAAATTACTTAAAATTCTCTTTCAACTAGATTTGTAACCAACTGTGCTACAGATATATAATGAAAAATGAATAAATAAACTTTTCACAACAAAATTTAGATTTATTTCAATATAAGAAAAATCAGTCTAAAAGTAGCAATTTTTGAAGTTTTTCAATTGGTTTGTTTTATTTTATTGTTTGTATATTCATCGATATACTATAGTTAAATGTACACGAAAAATATTCGTTCAAGACTTGAATCGTAAGTCAATTATTAAAATCCTGTTTTGATTCTTTTTCATGGTGCTCAAATCAAATATTTGAAATGAAACTTTTATTTGTCTCAATTTCAGGAAAATCAGACTGAAGTTATTATCCCGATGCTTATAATTCCTCTCTTTTCTTCTTGGATTTATCTTATTTCTTGAGACAGTAATAATGTACGTAATATCGAATACTTCACCTTAATTACATAAAAGATTTTCATCTAAATATCGCAGTTTAAAACAAAGGTGCTAATGTTAAAGCTTCAATACTCAAAACTTCGTAGCTATAAAATTAAATAAAAGTAAGTGAACTCTCCATAGACATAAACCCCCCAAGTCTAAAGGATGCAGGAAATATTTTAGAATAAAATCAACTTACCGGCCATGATTTAAAACAAGTAAGTGAAACTGACACGACTGTAAAACTTCAAAGTAACGCAAACAATTATAAATCATTGCTTATCATTTTATCAGCTTGGTTCTACACAGTGAGTTTCCACATTGTTCAAATAAAACATATTTTTAAAATATGCATTTCCAGGTGCGGACAAGCCCAGAAAAAAAATGATTATTTCCACAAGATTATAGGTAAACAGAAAAGGAGCTGAAATGCCATATGGCACTCTTGAGAATCGAAAGCTACCATCTAATAATTTTCTTAGAAACAGTAAATCGAAAGTTGCGTGATTTGCCTGTTATAAGCAAGAAAAAATATTTTTGCCGTTCCGTACCCCAAAAGGAAAAAAGGAACCCTTTCAGTGTTAAAATTGCTACCGAGAACTCAGGTTGGCAATATTTTGGAACTGTGAAAAAATCAAATGTGAGCGAAAAATACGGCTTTTTATTTTTGCCACTGATTTTGACACAAGGAAATCAAAAACTTTAGGATTTTTCTTGTTGGTTTTGAAACATGAAATTTGGCGAAAAGCATTATCTTATAGCACAGTTATGAAGAAAAATCCGGAAACGGAAATTCGTAGTTCATCTAGAAAAGAGGCGATAATGAACTTATGAATTTTTTCTCTGGTATGCGTGAATGTAACGAGTTAAGATTGATACCAAATAGGCAGGTCTGCAATTCATTGGAGCAGTGAACAAATGGAACTTACAATTAATGCAACCGTAAATACGTCCGTTTGTCGTATTCTGCTATATATTTGATAGTCGCAATTGATTCAAAATCTATAACTTCATCTTTCGACACTTGCGAGGGAATCTAAAGTTCAGAATATCTCCCGTTTACCTAGATTCAAAAAATTTGACAATTTTTATGGAATTACCTATAAAAGACATTGCTTGTCTCATATAGGTAATTCCATAAAAATAGGGTGATTCATGAACTTAACTTATCATAATAATAATAATAAGTCGAAGCAATTAACATCTACGCCGTTCTAGTGTTGCTTTACTTATTTGGAGTATTTCGGTATTCGCGGTGGTGTCCTCTCCTGGATTGCCTCGTTTCTCTCTAACCGTGAGTTTTGTGAGCGCGTTGGTAACTTTCTTTCTGCTCCCAAACCTGTTTCAAGCGGAGTCCTGCAAGGATCCTTGTTGGGACCCTTGCTATTTTTGATTTATACGGCCTATTTACCTAGTCTACTCACCCCTACATCTTCCAAGTACGCAGATGACACAAAGATTTACGCTGATCCACTACAAAACCATCATACTTTACAACAGGATTTCACAATTATTCAGGGTTGGTGTGAGGCATGGTTGATACCTCTTAATTCCGAGAAATGTGTCATCCTACATGCTGGTAGGAAAATCCCAGACTTTGCTACAGCATCAACGGAACGACCATCGCATCATGCAAAAACCATATCGACTTAGGAGTTACAATATCAGAGGATCTCAGCTGGTCTGACCACTTCCATTCCGTATGCACAAGAGCTTCCAGAACGTCGTATCTTATGGAGAAGGTATTTGGGAAATGCAGCATCAATACCTGTCGCGTCCTTTTCACCATCTACATCAGACCAATTTTGGAATTCGTCGGACCTGTCTGGGATTCTCATCTGCTTGGCAATATAAACTCGCTGGAATCTATTCAGCGGGGAACTTCGAGAATGCCCTTCGGAGTTGTTCGCCCTTCATACGAGGATCGCCTTCGTCTTCTGAATCTCCCACTGTTTGCAGATCGACGACTTCGTTTTGACCTTATAGTCACATATAGGGCACTCAACAATCTGTTTGGAGTAAACCTTTCAACCATGTTTCGTCTGAATAACAGCACACGTCTTCGAGATCATGACTTCAAGTTATACAGAGAAAACTTTCGATGCACTGCCAGAGAACACTTTTTATCGAACCGAATATTTCACTCATGGAATAAGCTGCCCGATGAAGTAGTTAACAGTTCAAGTGTTAATTAATATGTTCAAAAATACCTTCGATCGATGGTCTACACGAAACAATACATAGACTTTCTAGTGGTTAATTGTGGTTGAATTTAATTATTCTTTTCTTTCTCATCCTTCACTCAGTGATGTATTGCAATCAATTGTATTTTTGTAATTTGAGCTATATAGGTTTACCTTGGTTTTATTAACGTTCAATAATAATAATAATAATAATCAGATGGACAAAGGCATAACTGGATGATATTCAAAGGAAGACCCGAACGATGCTGACAAAGTACAACAATCAATCGTTTGTGATAAGAACAAGTTTGAAGCGGAAAGAAGGAGGACGCGGATTGATGGATGTTGTCAACTTACATACCGAACATAAAATAAAAATATCAGAGAATTCTTCTGTGCGAAAGCTCGAAACTTCTGACCTCCACAGAGTAGTATAGTTGGCTGATAAGGGATATACACCTCTGAATCTTGCTACCAGGGATGACTTGATGAATCTACCGTTCCTATCAGATACTGAAAAACAAGAGCAACGGTCAAGAAAGGAATTGCATGGACGACATCACCATGAGATTAATCAACCACACATCGACAAAGAAACTTCCTACAAATGGTTGATGAAAGAAGTATTCGCGGAAACAGAAGGATTCCTTATGGACATTCAAGACCAAGTCATGGCTACAAGCAACTACAAAAAAAATATAATTAAGGACGGAACGTTACAAACAGATAAGTGCAGGAAATGCCATATAAGACCGGAGACTATACAGCATATTACGTCCGGCTGCGAACAACTGGCCAATACGGACTATCTTCATAGGCATAATCAAGTGTGCAACATTAACCATCAGAAACTTGCACCCAAGTACGGACTGTTGAATACTTACCATCCATATACCTGTTATCACTGACTGAATGGTGTCGAATAATAGGCCGGACATAGTGGTGTATGATAGGAGAGCCAGAACAGCAATGATGTCGCCATACTGAATAATAACAACGTGCTGAACAAGTTCCAGAAGAAAAAGTCCAAATACACAAATACATCGCAAACAGTTTGTCCCCCCATAATGCTCAGGTTATAGATGTACCACTACATAATGAAAATCCTTCCAGTCCTGCAAAACCCGGCAAAAGAAAGATATTCACTGAATCAAAGATGATAAGTTTCAGAGAGGAATTGAGTAATGTTGATTGGTCAAGAGTTTATAATGAGTCTGTACCTAACAAAGCATATGATATATTTGATGGTATTATTAAGTCAATAAGTGATCGCATATTTGCCATGAAGTCAATAAAATCGCAAAAACAAAAGCCATGGATTACTGTTGGTATCAAAACTTCCTCCAGGCATAAAATGGAGATATATAAAAAGAAAATTGAAGGACAGGTATCTGATGACTTCTTCAGAGCATACAGAGGAATATTTAGAAGAGTTGTTAGACAGGCCAAGAAGATGTACAATTAAGAGTGCATATTAAGATCAAAAAATAAAAATTTTGCAACATGGAACTTGATAAGGATGCACAGCAATGGGGTCAGAAGGAAGGTCTCTATCTTGGAGGAACTGAGTGGAGGAGAGCAGGGATATCAGGAAGTATTGAATGATATTAATACATTTTTTGTGAATCAGGGCTCCGAGTCGTCCAGCAATATTGGTGATTCGAGGGAGCAAGGCTCTGGTTTGGGACAAACTGGTTCTTACCCGTGTAACAGCCTTGTGCTCTTGTCACTGGATTCTGGAGAGGTCATCAATCTAATCAGCTCTTTGAAGAACACGAAATCTGTGGGACTGGATGGAATTCCTATCAAACTTATTAAGATGGTTGCAGATGAGATCTCGCCTGTTCTGGCATATCTGATAAGTCTCACTTTTGACATCCTGATAAACTTAAGATGGCCAAGGTGAGAGCAGTGTACAAGAGGGGGAGCAAACAGCTTATGGGGAATTACAGACCTATATCTATTAGGCTGCTTCATAATTGGGAAAAACATTTTTCCTAATGTCCCACCTGAAAATCTTGAAACTTTTAGAGAAAGAAAATTTTTGTACATAATGCGAGCTCTTAATTATAATTTTAACCCACTGCTAATCGTTTTTGAATTCTATCCATTTAAATAACATTATTAAATGCCTTTTTATACGTTTCTCGTTCCGCTCACCCAGAGAAAAAATATATCCGGAATTTTAACGGATGGATTCTTGTTAGAGGTATGATTTGATACAAAAAAGCCCATTGTGTCGAGTTTGTAACTCTGACAGGTTCGGCGAGAAATATCTTTTGTGCTGAATTTTCATAAAAATAGCAGTAAATCGTATTTATCTGCTCAACTATCGAAGATAGAGAAAATATGTACAGGACAAATTTATAGGGGGATTACGCCCTACAATTTTGTCATTAGATATATTCTCGTAGCTTTCGTGGTTTAGCAGTTAAAGCCTCTTAAAACATAAAATTAACGATAAAATATATTATTGACGTCAGTAACAACTAATTTTCTGAATCGAGGTTGAGAAATTTGTTTTTCATTGTATTTTTTGAAATTTTATGGCAGAAAAAATTTTTCAAATCAGTAATTTCACAGCGATTACTACTTTTAGGAGTTCTTCTATCTTCGATAGTTGAGCAGATAAATACGATTTACTGCTATTTCAGCTCAAAAGACACTTTTCGCCGAGCCTGTTAGAGTTACAAACTCGACACAATAGGCTTTTTTGTAGCAAATCATACCTCTAACAAGAATCCATCCGTCAAAATGCCGAATATTTTTTTTTCTGGGTGGGCGGAACGAAAAAAAATTTTATTTAAATGGATAAAATTCAAAAACGATTAGCAGTGGTTTAAATTATAATTAAGGGCTTGCATTATGTTCAAAAATTTTCTTTCTCTCTACGTTTCAAGATTTTCAGGTGGGACATGAAGAAAAAATTTTTTCCCAATTAAGAAGCACCCTAATATCTATACTCAGTAACATTGGCAAGATATTTGAAAGAGCTATTTACAACAGAATTGTCGACTTTTTTGAGGCTTACAGGGTACTCTCAGAATATCAAAATGGCTTTAGAAAGGGTAGGACTACGACGAGAGCTATATATCAGGCTGTAAAAAAGATTCTCTCCTGCTTAAACAGTGGTAAAATAACAGCACTGATGTGTATCGATCTTAGTAAAGCCTTCGACTCCGTCAACCATGACAAGTTGGTTGAGAAGATGTATGCGGTTGGAATTAGCGGCAGGGGTTTGGATCTGCTTCGGTCTTATTTATCAGGAAGATCTCAATGTGTTGCTGAAAAAGAGCCTACAACTGGGAAGACACTGCAGTCAACGACGTTGGCTATTGATAGGGGGTGCCGCAGGGGACGGTTTTGGGTCCCCTCCTTTACCTGATTTATACCAATGACTTACCTGGTTGTACAACTGAATTCATGGTCCAATTTGCAGACGACACTTCTCTGGTACTCGCCGATCCGGTTTCTCTGGATTCGGTAGTGGAATATGTGCTTGTCGATCTTGATGCCTGGTTTTCTCGGAATGAGTTGAAAATGAACAGTCAAAAGACCAAACTTGTCAGGTTTGCATATGGAAGAGAACACATACCCATATCTCAGGGATATAAGACTGCCATGGTTTTATCTAATAGCCTTAAATTCCTGGGTGTTTCGGTTGACTATCGACTGGATTGGGGTCATCATGTAGACCAATTTGCAAATGAATTGGCCAGATATGTGTATGCACTAAGAACACTGTCCGAATGAATGTGAATGTCTCCACAGCATTTACCGCATACAATGAATACATTGATAATAGGCTGAGATACGGGATAGTTATGTGGGGGAATTCATCGGAAAGCTTGAGGCTCCTTTTGTTGCAGAAGAGATGTATTCGTGGGATTCTTAAGCTGAGCAAAACACAATCATGCAGGGCTCACTTTGTCGAAAGATCAGTGCTAACTGTTGTGAGTTTATATGTTTATGAAGCAATTATGCTCATAGATAATAATAGAGACCTGTTTGTGGAGACTAAGCGTAAACATGAGCATAACACGAGAGTTAAGAACGATATGAGGCTACCCAGATTTAAGCATACTTGCCTTCAGAACAACTCTGTTTATGCTTTGGTAAAAATTTATAATCACATTCCACAGGAGGCACGAGGGTGGCCACAAAATAAATTGAGAAGAATATTAAATACTCACCTTAGGAGGACACCATACTACACTCTCCAGGAGTATTTTGAGGACAATATTTGTCTCAGCTGATTTCGTCTCTTATTGTCAGGTCTTTATTCTGTTTACACTGTTTGTTTTTTTTATGTATTTTATGTTTATGATGACGTGTTCTACAACAATTTATGTTTATATAGAACAAATAAATGGATTGATTGATTGATTGACACAGACCTTCCTATTGAGATCAAGCAGATTTGGCACCTCGATAAAATAGATATCGTTCCTGTCATCATTTCTTCTACTGGGTTAATACAGAAAAATTTACATGATAGCCTCAAGACATTAGAATTGCATAAGAATACTTATATAGAAATGAAAAAAGCTGTAATTCTCAATACATGTGGGATAATAAGAAAATTTATGTCAAGTATATTGTAATCGAGCCTATTCCCTTTGATTGCTGATTCTGGGAAAAGTTAATTATATCCAACTTACAGCTGAGATAGTGCACAAGTTCACGATAAAAAATAATAATAATAATAAATATCTGAAATGACAGAACATATCTGAGCAGAGAATTTCGGATCAACGAAGAACAATCGTTAAAAACAGGCTACCTGCTTCAGAAACGCTGCAAAGCATACGAGAAGAGGTCATGATGGAACTCAGAAGCGAAGATGATTTGATTTTATTTGATTTATTTACGGTACAAACCTTCAGTACAAACACCATTTTACAACCACTTCAAAATATAAAACAGTGTGAATGATATTCTAATACTGGACAAGAAATCAGAATAATATAGGTACATACTACATTCAGCTACAAAAACTAAGCGAATTAAGTCTTCCCTTCAATTCCCCAAGGGAAATATTAAAGCACCAGTCTGCGTTCATATATTTGTTGCCGAACCTCAATATTCGACATACTGGAGCATTGCCGTAATAATTAGTTCGGTATGAAGGTTCATCAAATAGATTTTCAGATCTTGTGATTCTACCAGATTCATGAAAACCTATTCTATATAAAATATCAGGACAGACAATTTCATTATTCAAGCATTCGTACAAAAAAAAAGGTCAGCTATTACTCTTCGGTCCGACAAAGGTTCTGAAATTTGCTTTAGATCTCATAGCTGAGACAGAGAATTCTTTTCTAGGGATAGACATACTATATGAGGCATAAGGAAGGAGTTTATTTTGAACTCTTTCAATTTCCTGAACTTGTTCTGCGTAATAAGGTAATCATACCGTTGAAGCATATTCCAAGATAGGCCTGCAGTAACTATTTAATAATACGAATAAAACTTTAATACCCGTGAAGGCACTTGTGTTGCGTCTTATATAACCCAATACTTTAAAGGCATGACCAACCACTTTTTCGATATGTGCCCTGCAGCTCACCTTTGAGTCAATGAGAACTTTGAGATCCTTCACAACACAAACCCTATTTAACATAGTATTATGCACGCTATAGTCGAATTTAATAGTATCCTCAATTCTAGTAAAAGAAATACATTGGCATTTATTGACGTTTATTTCCAAGTTTTAATACAAAATTTGGCAGAAAAGAACTCCTAAAATAAACAAAGCAAATACCTTCAAACAATTGAACGGCCCCACACGGGTTTAGTTGCTAAATTACTCGTCTTTCAACTGATTTATTTGATAATTACACAGTGCGTGAAAATAACACTTCAAAATTCTAACACGCGGGAGACATACCTAGTAAACCTATATCGGGTACGCTGAATCCAGTGGTAACCACCGTTTTCTAAAGTTAGCTCTTGTTTAGGAGATATTCGCCTTTGAAGTTAGCTGATTTTAGTAGAGTTCGTCGCTCTCATTATATGCTTGTAATTCTCATTATATGCTTGTAATTCCCAAACCGTTCGGAATATCGCTTTACTGTCTTCGGCAAAGTTTTAGCTATTATCATGGCCAACAACTTTTTTGAATATACCAACATAGAAAAACCTCAATCAAACACCGTTTCTTAACAAAATGTCCAAAAAAACTCCATTTCTTACCCATTTTTTCGTTAATTTTCGTCTAAATAATAGAGAAATCGAGGGGATTTCGCTTTAAGATCTCAAAATAAGAAAACATATTTCCTATAGTTAAATCAAAAATTTAAACGCACAATCATGATTTTAACTCAAATTTCTCACAGATGTCACTGTTAATACGTATTTATTAGTATTGTCACTGATGTTACTACGTATTTTGCTATGTATTTGTGTGCCATTTTCATAGTCTTAGTTCTGATATTTCTTAATTTGACATTTCTTGTTGAAGTTTCTTTGTTTACACAAGTTATATATTTGGAAAAAATATCAAAAATGAATTCGTGCAGTAAATTTAATAAATTTTGCTACACTTGTGGGAAGTTTACTATAATGACAAGCAAGCCTTCAATTTCTGAAGAAATTGCTGAATCGTACACACAATATTTCAACCAAACTGTAATCAAGGATGTGAACTGGGCTCCAAAAATCGTTTGTACTGGTTGTGTCATAAGATTGAGTGGACGGAAAAGAGGTAAAATGAAATGATTTATCGTTGATTTCAAAATTATATCAATTGAAGCTATTTTTATTACAGGTGAATTCCAATCTATGCCTTTTGGCATTCACGTAATTTGGACAAATCCTCAAGGACATAATCCAGATGACTGTATTGCTTCTGTTAATAAAATTGTCGGATTGGACAAAGCTAAAAAACATAAAGTTGAACTCAGAGGAACTCCGTTTGTTCAGTTGCCGTTACCACATTCGGAATACATTCCAATACCGAAAAGACCCAGTCCGACAGAAGAGTACATTCAATCTACTTTTGATACTATTGGCGAAACGTCTGCATCGGTTTAAGTACCATCAAATGTATCTCCACAATGTAATCATGTCGAATTTTCTCAAAAAGATCTGGATAAAATTATTCGTCGATTGAAATTATCGCAGCGTCAGTCCATTATTTTGACTCAGGAATTGAAAAAAAAGAATGTCTTAGCACCTGATATGAAAGTATATGGAGCAATCGGCCGTCATAGACAGTTCACTGCTTTATTCAAATCCATCGAAGACAATTCATTCGCGTACTGCACTGATATCAAGGAATTGGTATTAAAAATGCATCATGAGTATAAACCAGAAGACTGGGGCGTCTTTTCATCGATTCGTCCAAAAGTAGTCACAAGGCGGTTTTGCTGTCACAAACTCAAAAACAGTGTCATTGCAAACTCAAAAACAGTGTCCATCGATTGCAGATTTGAAGGTGATAACGCAGACTGGATATACGAAAACATGTGTTTTATATGTTTATGGGATACTCGATATGCCGGCGACCAATATGCCAATAAAAGCTGGCCTATGAGACAAGGGTTCAGATTGCGTCGAGAAAATGTCGTTGAAATTCCACTTGTGCCAATCGAAAAAGTGTTGCTTCCACCTCTGCATATCAAGCTTGGAATTGTTAAAAATTTCATTAAGGCCCTAGATCCTGAAGGCAATGCAATCAATGAGTTGAAGCGAATTTTCCCAAGATTGAATGGAATGAAAATAAAAGGTTTGTGTGAAACTATATTCGTACCAATCAACCTAATTTATTCAATATTTAACACATATTTTTTCGAATTATTTTATTACTCAGTGCATACTCAATGGACCTGATGAGAGACCAACAATTTAAAAACAGTTTGCCGTATTTGCTGCTCGTTGCTTGGGATTGCGTCAAAGGAGTCATCGAAAATGTACTTGGAATTCTTCGTGACGAAAACTGGCACATACACGTTGAAAATATGCTCGTTGCTTTCCGTAACATCGGTGTAAAAATGTCTCTGAAAATTCATTTTTTACATTACCATGCAGACAAGTTTTCCGAACAATCACCATGTGAATCAGATGAGCATGGTCAACGGTTTCATCAGGTGACGGCTAGGCTTAAGCACTGGTATAGTGGAAAAAAACTTGATTCTCTATTAGGAGACATTTGCTGGAATTCACAGCAAGATGAAGATGGAGAAGAAGAAGAATGAACATGAATTTATATGTTTATTTGTTGAAAATTGTTGGAATTGGAATAAAAATTTGAGTTAAAATCATGATTGTGCGTTTAAATTTTTTGATTTAACTATAGGAAATTTGTTTTCTTTTCTGATTTTGAGATTTTAAAGCAAAATTCCCTTGATTTCTCTTTTATTTAAACGAAAATTAACGAAAAATGGCAAAGAAATTGAGTTTTTTTGGACATTTTGTTAAGAAACGGTCTTTGAATGAGGTTTTTCTATGCAGGTATATTCAGAAAAGTTGTTGGCCATGACAATAGCTAAAACTTTGCCGAAGACAGTAAAGCCATATTCCGAACGGTTTGGGAATTACAAGCATATAATGTACTGAAGTCATAAGCGACGAACCCTACTAAAATCAGCTAACTTCAAAGGTGAATATCTCCTAAACAAGAGCTAACTTTCAAAAACGGTGGTTACCACTGGATTCAGCGTACCCGATATAGGTTTACTAGGTATGTCTCCCGCGTGTTAGAATTTTGAACTAGCACAATGTTATCATTCGACGGAAGTTTAATGCGACTTGCATCAATGTTGCTTCATACATTCCAACTTGAATTGATCAAACCTTGGAGCACCACAATGACGTTGAAGGTAGCAGTGTTCGAAATAGTAAATACCATAGCTATTAAGTTAAAAGAACTTCAAACAATTCGGTCAACGGGTGTGGAAAGCGTAGTTTTTGGGTGGGAAGAATAAATTTTATAGAATTCAAGCCGCATAAAGGCACGTGACACAGTAATGCGAAAAGCTATTTTAGCAAGACTAGATTTGTACTTCCATTCATGCATGCATCTGCTCTAGCTATATCAAAACAGTTTGCATGAAAATGTCTCCGTTTTCATGATACTTTTTTAGTATTGGCACCACAATGATTTTTTTGTAGGTCCTTTAATTTTTTCATATCAGAAATCAAAGCATAGCGGATCAGCACAAAAATAACGGCAATAAGTGAATATCAAAATAACATTCATTTGTTGATAAAACTAACCATTGGCCCAAGAGATTTACACTTTAAACCGAAATTTTTATATCAGGGCAAAATTTACTTAATCGGTCCTGTAACTTACTCACCTTCTAATCTCCCAGAACACAAATAGCGCATACATAAACACCTTGGGGAAATTTCAATTTATCACAACTACTTGATCGAAAGATTATCAAATTCAATTTTCAATATAGAAGTTATGATACATAGACACGTCATCATTAACCAGCTTCCATTTTGATCAAAAACATTGAAGGATGTGAAAATTCATCGAAATATCTGGAAAATCATGGAACTGTTATAATGAGCTCCATGCAGAGCAGTCTTGATTGAATTAATTTCGAATTCGTTTTGCAGGGTTACTTCCAATAGCTAAGAGTTTTCGACCATTTCAGATGCGTTCATTTGAATAAACAAAATAGATAATCTAATCACATTTCTCAAAAATCTTTCAATATAATTTCCTAATGTTTTGGGTTTTTCCAAGATGCCTTCAATGAAATTTTCAGTCTCGAATATCAGTTACGTAAGTAAGAGAAGGATTGCGATCAAGAGAACAAGGTAAGCGAAAAATGTGTTGATATTCTTTCAAAAACAGGGACTTCAATCGAAAAAAGTTAGCACCCGTCAGCCTGTCGGCATTGGAACATCTATCACTTTTACCCCAATTAGAATTTCAATATTACAAGGCTTGATTAAACCCGCCGCCTATAGAGCTTCATTTAAATAAAATAAGGTACAACGATCCATAGATATCTTCCGTAAGACTCTGAAGTCGCGAAAAAAATTAGTTATTCCATTACATTTGTGTGCAGTAGGTATGAACATTTTTTTTCGCAGTAGTATTGTGATTATTATTGTGATTTAAAGGGTATTTTTTCTGTTATACAACTTAAAAGTGAAGATTTATAAAAAAATATTAAAGTTATACCTATACAGGGTGTAACAAAAGTAACTTAAATCCGAAAGGAGTCATTCTACATAAATACGAACAACAAAGGGTCATCGGTGAAATCGCGAAAAAATAACTATTCCATACAAAATGTATGGAAAAGCTGATTTTTTCGCGATTTCAGTGTTGACCCCTTAGTAAAGGTTGTTCGCAATAATCTGTGGAATGATCGACCCCTTTGGGATTTAAGTTACTTTTGTACAACCGTATACTAAACTTTTTCAAAAAATTCCAACAACCGCAAAAAGGAAAAAAATTTCAGGAGCTCAATTTCGACGGCAAAAACGAGAAAAGATACAGAGAAAAAAACTAGCGGGATCTCTTGAGAAATTTTTAGCAAACCAGAAAATAGGGACTCTGAATGTCAAGAGAATGTTGACGTAGATGTAGCTTCAACAAGCGCAGCTTTAAATCTAGAAGTTATGGAGGTATCTGAAGAGAAAATGTTAGTCCTTCAGAAGGAGACTCCAGTGAAACTAAAAAAGAGAAAGTAGTGCTAAAGAACCTGTAAGCAATTTATCGTCATCAAGTAGCTGTTTAGATTGTGGTGATGATCCTGGTTCGTGGCCCACCAGTATGACTAATGATATTGTTAATATTTTGTTAGCCGTGGTCCCGTGCAGCTGTTTAACCACAATTTTCCTGCTAATATCGATGGAAGAAAATTTGCAAACAGTTATTACTCTAGAAATCTTCCTAATGGAGAAAAAATTAACAGAGAATGGCTTGTTCACTCTACGTCAAAAGATTCAGTCTATTGTTTTGTTGTAAAATATTCAGTAAAACTGTAAGTAGTCTGTCAGCTCCAAGCGGTTTTTCCGATTGGCAACATCTGTCATCTACCTTAAAACGACACGAAACAAGCATTTCCCATAGCGAAAATTTAAAATGTTGGGTCCAACTAAATCATATGTTAAAAAATAAAACTACTGTAAATCAAATGCAACTGAGACTATTAGAATCTAAAAAACAATGGTGTGATGTATTGGAAAGGATCATAGCTGTTATAAAATTTTATCTCATCAATGTCTGGCGTTTAGGGCTCGTCCAAAATATTATATGAGCATAATAATGGTAATTTTCTCAAAGCAATAGAAATGATAGCATCCTTTGATTCAGTTATGCGGGAACATATTCAAAGAATTCAAGCCTCGAAATTCGATTCAACTCGCATGACTCACTATTTAGGAGATCAGATTCAGAATGAAATCATTGATTTACTCGGCACGACCATAAAAAATTATATCCTGAACAGAGTCAGAGAATCAAAATATTTCTCTATCATATTAGATTGCACGCCAGATGTAAGTCACACAGAACAAATTACAGTTATACTAAGGTATGTTGTTTTAAACAGTGAAACTAAAAATGTTACAATATGCGAAAGTTTTATTGGCATCTGTCCGATAACCAGCTCCACAGGTGAAGGACTATTAAATTTTGTTCTAGATTTATTTTCGCAATTAAACCTTGATATTAAAACTTACGTGGCCAAGGTTATGACAATGGTTCTAATATGCGTGGAAAACACAATGGATTACAAAAAATATTGGAAATGAATAATCGTGCATTTTACGTTCCATGCTCGGCGCATAGCCTCAATTTGGTCGTTAACGATACGGCAAATATAACGCACGACACGGTCAACTTTTTCAACTTAATTCAAGAAATTCACGTTTTCTTTTCGTCTTCTACCAAAAGGTGGTCCATAATTTGCAAGCATTTACCTGATTTAAAACTGAAGGCATTAAGTGCCACGCGATGGTCTAGCAGAATCGATGCAGTCAAACCTTTACGGTATCACCTCGAAAAAATATTTGACACTTTACTTGAAATATCAGATAACAATTCGTCGAAATGGGATTGTATAACAACTCACAAAGCACATTCGCTTGCTTTGAATATTCAAAATTATAGATTCATTTGCTTAGTTGTAATTTGGTTTTGGTTCTTTAAAACGTAGATTCGATGAGTTGGAAACTTTTACCGACGTTTTTGGCTTTTCACCAATAATTACTTGTTTAGTTACTCCAAAGATGATTTAATGAAACATTGTAAAGATTTGAATGTGAAGCTAAAAGATAGTTCAAGTAGTGACGCAGATATTGACGGTATAGATATGTTTAATGAAATCAATGCTTTAAAGTTGCATTTAACTGAAAACCAGTCTAATGATCCACAAACCCTATTGGAATACATTTTTGCTAATGAATTAATGTCAACATTTCCGAATACAGCAATAGCGCTAAGGATACTACTTACATTGCCGGTTTCAGTTGCATCTGGTGAAAGGTCATTTCAAAGTTAAAAATAATAAAAACTATTTGAGATCAACTATGCACCAGCAAAGACTAAGTAATTTTGCAATAATTTCAATTGAACATGAGATTCTAAATAGACTAGACACCAAAAAATTATAGCTGATTTTGCCAACATGAAGGCAAGAAAGGTGCAGTTTCTGTAAAATAACTTAATGCCTATACCTACCTACATAATATGTATAAACTGCACCTTTCTTGCCTTCATTTTTTCATTCAATGTCGTATTAGTGTATCTATCTTGTATAAAATAACCTAATATAACATAGTTTTCACTGTACAGCATTTTTTTTCACATTTTATAAACACCTAGGTTTTGTAGTTAGATAGGGCGGCACGATAGGAATTGCACACCGGCGTTCAAACCGCTAGCGGCGGGCCTGTCCGTAAGAGTATTCTGAGATTTGATTCTAAGCAAGAGCTATATCTGATAATCAGACAACTTTACTGAATTCTGGGAACTACTTGTCGTGGACAATGCAACTCTGTTAAGGAAGGATGTACGGAGCATACATCCAATTCCATCCTGTAAGGTTTTGTAGGAGTACCTACGCACCAATGAATTCACCTTCGCCAGTTCTGTTTTAGGAAAAGATATTACAACCCCTTGAGCAGAGCTTCGTTGGCCCATGTACCGTGTGAAACGAGGTAGACGGAGACGAAATCTAACGAAATCATATATATATATATATATATATATATATATATATATATATATATATATATATATATATATATATATATATATATATATATATACCCAAAAATTTATGCACATTTGGAGAATTATAATATTCTTTCCGAACATCAAAAGGATGTAGAAAAAACACCTTGGTACTAAAGAGCAACTTGTAATTGATTCTGTTGCTTTGAATCAAGCTCAAACTAAGAAGAGAAATATTCATACAGCCTTCATTGATTACCAAAAGGCTTTTGACAGTTCTCCCATTCATGGCTTCAAGAAATTTTGGAAATTTATAAAATTGATAAGACACTTCGTCATTTTCTTGAATTCGTAATGAAAATTGGAGAACCAATCTTCATTTAAATATTTCAAAACAATCGTTAAAATCCGAAGTAATTCCAATCAAAAGAGGCATTTTCAAGGTGATTCTTTAAGTGCTCTTTGGTTTTGTCTTTGCCTCAATCCATCATCTCATGAATTAAATGCTACTAGTTTCGGCATCAAAATAAAGAGTTTATTAACTGAATTCAAATTAAGTCACTTAATTTATTTAGATGATATTAAATTATATGCCGGAACCAGATCTCATTTAAAAAGTCTACTTGAGATTACTTTCAACTATTCCAATGATATTCATATGAAATTTGGGCTTCCAAAATGTAAAAATCTTTCTATTGAAAAAGGAAAGATCACCTCTGATTATATAAAGATTTCCAATATCGAAATCGAGCCAATGCATCAAGGAGATACATATAAATATCTTGGATTTTGTCAAGAGAAGACAATTAACCATAGCAGCACTAAAGAAATTATTAGAAGTTCATATTACAAAAGACTAAGAATTATCATCAAGAGTTATTTAACTAGTAAAAACCTTTCAGAGCTATCAACTCCTATGCTGTTCCTATTCTTACATCTTCTTTTGGAATTATTAAATGGTCTAAAACTGATCTAAATGAATTACAATGTCAAACGAGGAAAATGCTCTGTAAATATCATAAGCACCACCCAAAGTCAGCTGTTCAGAGAGTTACACTACCCAGACATCTTGGAGGTCGTGGATTAATTGATTTGAATAATCTTCATAGTAAACAGATTTTTCATCTACGTTCCCATTTTCATGATAAACAGAGAACGTCTAAATTACATGATATTGTTGTTGCTTCAGATTATAATCTTACACCTCTGAACTTGACAATGCAAAAGGTAGATTTTGATATATTTGATGATAATTCTAAAAGAGAAAGTTGGATGCAGAAGGAATTACACGGAAAGCACCCTAAAGAATTGAAAAATGATTATATTGATGAAATTGCATCGAATAAATGGTTAGTATCTGGAGAATTGTTTGCTGAAAAGAAGGCTTGGCAATTGCGATCCAGGACCAGGTTGTTTTCTACAGGAATTATAGAAAACATATCATCAAACAAAATATAGATGATTCTTGCCGTAGATGTTTCTGTTCTTCAGAAACAGTTTTTCATATATTATCATCTTGCTCAGTCCTTGCTTCAACAGATTATTTAGAAAGACATAATGCCGTCGCTAATATTATTCACTTCAATCTAGGAATTAAACATGACCTAATTCCCAAAAGAAAAAATTTCAAAAATATGAACCTGAGATTATTTGTGAAAATGACAAATATAAACTTTATTTTGATAAAACAATTCTGTGCAACAGAGCTGTAAAACACAATAGACCAGATATCGTTCTTAATGATAAACAGAATCAAATAACATATATAATTGATATTGCTATACCCGACACATATATATACAAAATAAATACAATGAAAAATTTCTAAATATATGATGCTTAAGGACGAGATTAAAAAAATGTGGAAAATGAAGAAAATATTTATTCTACCGATTATTATTTCTACAACAGGCGTTATTCCTAGAAATCTTCACAAAAGTATTGAGATTTTGGGTCTGAAGAAAATTTGTTTGAACAGTTACAAAAGATAACAGTCATCAAATCTTGTAATATTCTTCGTAGGTTTCTTTCCGAAAAAAATAATGAGGTAGAGTCATAGGTTTTCTCTTTAGTTTATACTGCTCAGAATCTCATTTCATATTTTATTTATTTGTTTATATAAATGTAATATAATTAACTGACAATTTTGTCATATTTATATTCAGAGCAGTATTCTATTCGATCGTTCACCACTTCACAAAAGGAAACTATTAATGATTAATATTCAGTGTTACTTGACTAAGGTCCGTACACTGGATTTTTTCCGGGGAGAAAGCTTTGACACTACTCGTTGGTACATTGATATCATTGTCTGATGCTATAGTATGTATATATTCTGGTAGATTGATATATTCTCATAACATTTAACGTTATCCTAATATATAATTACTCCAGGATATGTTTTGATTATAATCATTGCCTGGCAATGGTATTAATTACCGGGTGGTGGATTTATATTTTTCATGAAATGAAATGATTGCATGAACAGATATATGGGCAACTCGTCGATAAAAACCCCTATATATATATATATATATATATATATATATATATATATATATATATATATATATATATATATATATATATATATATATATATATATATATATATATATATATAAATATATATTTCATGGAAGTATCTATGATTTGATGTGTTACGGGTTTTATTCCGTGGTCCATTTTGATAGTGGCGACGTTTCGACAGTTGTCCCTTGTCATCTTCAGGCGTTCGGTAGACGATGTCTCGAACGTAACTGATAGCGGTTTGTTTTTGCTTCTACTTTTATGTCCTCGTTTTCTCGTCGGAGGACCTGGTGGTGGGGATGCTTTGATTCTTTTTTTCTTATAAAAACTAAAAATGCAGCAGATGCAACGCTGCTTTATAATCATTTCATGTATTCAGTGTTTGAAATCAGTTAGTTGGCACTTTGTTTCTGTTGTAAGCACAAATAAAAGATTCAAGTTTTGTGATTCGACCATGAAAAGACGACATTTGACTAGAGAAGAGATGTTACGAGCCGTTGGCATGCTCCAAGCTGGGAGCTCACAACGGGAAGTATCCAGGGTTCTGGGAAGTAACCCAAGTGTCATAAACCGTTTATGGTCGCGTTTCAATGAAACAGGTAGCGTAGAAGAACGCCATACAGGTCGTTTCAGGATTACTACAGTCGCCCAAGACCGATTTTTGGTTTTACAAGCCAGAAGAGATCGTACTACCACAGCATCTCAATTAGCTCAAGAGCTATCACGAGCTCATAATGTACAAATTTCCGACCAAACTGTGAGAAATCGACTGCACGAAGGTCAACTCCACTCCAGACGTCCTTTAAGAGTTCCACAACTGACCCATGGAAATCGCGCTGCTCGTTTAGCTTGGTGCCAAGAACACGTAAACTGGGATCAAGAGAGGTGGGCCACAGTTCTGCCACAGTTCTCTTCAGTGATGAATCTAGATTTAGTTATTATCCCGATTCGGCAAGAATTCGAATATGGAGGTAATCTGGAAAGCAAAACCGTCTCCAGCATGCTCGAGTAGTTGTTAGACAGGGAGGCGGATCAGTGATGTTTTGGGGAGGTATACGGCTTGGTGGAAGAACTGACCTCGTTTTCATACAGAACAACCTCGCGGGAAATACTTAAGCAAATGAGATAGTTTTACCTGTAATGGTACCGTATCTCCAAACAATGGGTCAAAATTCACTCTTCCAACAAGATAATGCCCCTTCTCATCGTGCAAGAGTTGTCTTGAACGTTCTTGAAGAGAATGATATCGATCTTCTACCGTGGCCATCCTGCTCCCCAGTTCTGAATCCCATCGAGCATGTGTGGGACACCCTAAAAAGAAATGTCCTGCGTCAAAACGTCTTCCATCATGAACAGGAGCTTCGATTAGCAGTTCAAGGGGCTTGGAATGACTTATGCCAAAATGTAATAGACAATTTAATATTAAGCATGCCGCGACGATGCCAAAGTGTCATTAATAACAGAGGTGGACCTTCTGGGTACTGAAAAATATAAGTGCTTCCATATCGTTTCGAAAATATTAGTTCAGGATTTTTTTATGTTTTACCAAATTTCGTATTTTTTTATATATATATATATATATATATATATATATATATATATATATATATATATATATATATATATATATATATATATATATATATATATATATATATATATATAAAGGACACTCTAGATTAATGAAATTGATCAAAGCTCCACTCAATGCCTAAGAAAATGGACATATTCTACCGCACCATCATCATCAAAATATGATACACAGACGACTCCAAAACTATAAATAGATCAGGTTCATAGATACTTACAGAAAACTGTAATTTTGGGTATCAATACTACTTGAAAGTATACAACAATCTTCTAGACCGATATCTAAGCTATAAAAATTATATTTTTATATTTATATGATATATATTCCAAAGTGAAACAAAAACAAGATAACACATAACTTCTCCAAGTTTCCACACTGAACGTTTGTTGTGTGGTTATAAATGAAGTAGAAATATGCGCATTCGATAACCTACATGTCTAAATGTCATATATTCATGACATGGGCTATTGGTGAAAACCTTTGATTTCATGAATAAATTACTGATCTCTAGTTCTACCCATTAAAACTGAAAATTGTACTATAATCGATCGACTTCTGAGAGCTCTTTGAAATTATTTTTTCTTGGCTCCAGAAATCCTGTGCAATTATGTCCTTTAACAAGTCACCTACATTAAATGTTAAGGAATGTGTTACCTCTGCTAGAACTAATCCCTTTTTTATGTTACACCACCCCCAAATATTAAGTCTCTATTTTGGAGACTGAAATTATACATTGCGCCAAGAAATTAACGGACAAAATCGAAAATTCAAATTGATTTAGAAGTGTAGATATGTTGAACAATTATTTTTCCATTAGTCCACCAGCACAAAAGAATGCTTGAAAACAATCGAAATGAAACCGGTACCCACAGAAAATTAAATAAAACTTATAATAAAAGATGTAAAACTTCTGGAAAAAATCAAAGTGGCCAAAAACCTGTTAATAATATCGGATATTTTCACCTCTGGCGAGAATTACTGCATGACATCTACGATTCATAGTCAAAATCAATGAAGTTATAGCATTCTGATACATTTTGTTTCAAATTTCGATTAGTCTATTCCGAACCACATTCATAGCAGCTGGCTGATTTTTCTGGCTTCTTAATATCCTATTGCCAATGTCCCAGGTTTAGATTTTTCAATACTATTGAAAATACATAACAGTCTTCCAGACAGATATCTATGCTATAAAACTTTACGTCGAAGAGTGTATAGAGAAACCTCAAGGACATCAGAGCTGCTCCTATGGAACTGAAAGCCAAAGAAACTAGATTGAAATTAGTCTGGGAATCTCCACAAGATCTAACAAAACTGCCACTAAGAAACAGGATTCATATTCAAATACGACTAAGTTTCAAGGTGTTTCTAAGACCTATTATACAAACAAAAGTTCCATATGATCTAAAGGACACATATTAAATATTAGCAGCTAAAATACTAATATAGACGACGACGAAACCTGCGTAGCTGGCATATTTCAAACTCATGAAACAAAAACAAGATAACGCATAACTTCTCCAAATTGTTTCACTGAACGTTTGTTGTGTGGTTACAAATGAAGTAGGACTATGCGCATTCAATAGCCTACATGCCTAAATCAATCAATCATTTATTTATTCATCAGAGATGACAAGTCAAGAAATAGTAAATATAATATCTTAATTCCTAAGTAATAATTCGACAAAACCAATGAAGTGAGCATAAACAAAGGATAAAATCACAATAAGGAAGAGGAGACAAGACATTTAAAACAAAATGGAACATTAGATAAAGCACTCATGTAATCCCATATCAATAAATTCGTCCATACTGTAACATATATTCTTTAAAAGTAAAGACTTAATTTTTGTATCTTTCAGAGAGTCGATTATATAGTTTCAGTCCCAAAATAAGTGAAATATTCTTGTGAACTCGATAGACGTTGTTGTGGTAATATAAGGTTTTCCTTATTTATGGTGTTGTAATTATGAACTTTGCTGTGAGTGGCAAACTGATCACGGAAATGGTGAATATAGCTGAGACATTCGAGGATGTAAATTGAAGGGACAGGTAGAATGCACCGTGTCTTGAATATACTCCTGCAACTTTGTTCTTGCGCATTCGGCGGATAGAATACATTGCTGAGTATAATTTTCTACTCATTTCAGCGATGTGTGTTTCCCAAGTAAGAGTACTCTCCATTGAAAAGCACAACAGTTTGTTAGTCGAGTCATCATTGTCCTGTCATTACGCTTTGCCGCGAAGGTCAATTTTTGATTTTTCTCCATGTTAAGATGTAAACCGTTCGCGCTAAGACATTTATGTGCCTTTTGCATGGTAGACACAAAACGCCTGTTCAACTCTTCTATAGAATTAGACTTGACAAGAAATGTTGTCGTCCGCGAACGAACATGTTTTATCTGCTTTAGTATTGGATGAGAGATCATTCATATACAGAATGAAAAGCACCGAACCCAATATTGATCCCTGCGGAACTCCAAGGTTTATTTTTACTGGCGCAGACAGCTCGTTTTTCCAACATACTGATTGGTATTTATCTTCTAAGTAAGATTTGAGAATATTCCAAATCCTTCCTCTCATTCCGCAATATGTCATATGGGCTATTAGTGTAACAACTTAGTTTTCATGAGTGAAATTTCAAAAGAATAAAATTACTGATCTCTGGGTCTGCCCATTAAAACTGACAATTGTACTATAATCAATCGACTTTTGAGAGTTCTTTGGACATATTTTTTCTTGGCTCCAGAAATCCTGTGCAATTATGTTCTTCAACAAGTCCCCAACATATAATATATAAATGTTAGAGAATGTGTTACGTCTGTTAACACTAATCTCTTTTTTGTGTCACACCACCTCCAAATATTAAGTCTCTATTTTCGAGAGAGAAGTTAATACACTGCGCCAAGAAATGAATGCACAAAATCAAAAATTCAAATTTATTTATAAGTGTAGATATGTTGAACAATTATTCTTACAGTAATCCACTAGCACTAAAGAATGCTTGAAAACAATCGAAATGAAAATGGAACCCATAGAAAATGAAATAAACCTAATAATGAAAGATGTAAAACTTCTGGAAGAATTAAATTGGCCAAAAAACTGTAAATACCTGATATTTCTACCCCTGGGTAGAATTACTGCATGACATTACGATTCATAGTCAAAATCAATGAGCTTATAGCATTCTGATCCATTTTGTTCCAAATTTCGATTAGTCTATTCCCAACCTCATTCACAGTAGCTAGATTCTCAATCTTCTATTAACAATGTCGCCCATTACCATTATTTATGATGACCAAAGCAGTGAGGGCTTTCAAAGAAATTCATGTTCTTGTTTTCAAAGAGTTTATTAATAAGCAAGACGAAGATAAACAAATTAGGATACAATTAAATGCATTTTGTGTTTTGAGCTTATTCTAATTAATTATTCCTCTCCGCCTCCTTTTTTATTATCCTTTTGTTTCTTAGATTTCTTTTCCTTCTCTGTATCTATTGGCGCTGGTTTCACAAATGGAATTTCATCTTGATAAGGCTCTGGCATGAAGTTTTTCAATGGTTCAGGAACTTTGATACCTGTTTCAGTTTGATGAACTTCTAAAATAGCACAAATCACCCTAGTTGTAGCACACATGGTTGCATTCAACATGTGGACAAAGTCTGTTGTTGCATTCATTTTCTTAGTCTGTCCATATCTGGAAAGAATTCTCTTTAAAATTCATGAAAAGTATCACAATATTATCATATTATTTTTACAGCACTAATCGAATACTGTTAGCAAAAGTACCATTTACGAAAACAAATTTTGAGATTTATTTTCAGTTACTCAGTTTATTCTTTTCGTTAGTTTTAATTTGAAAAATGTATTTTGTATTACAATAAGACGTCATTTTGTAAGAATTTCATTACAATTCTTCATTTTGTTCTCGATAGTGACATAACATACAAAAAACTTTCATCCCAAGATACACAGCCCAAGTCTACCACCTACCATACCCCAATTAAGTATTATTTTATTATGAATAAGTGTTGATAATCTATTCATTAATTATAATGACGATTGATAAGATATCAAATGGTTACCATTAAAAAAATTGTTCAAAAAACAAACAAAAATTTTAACTGTAGTTAATCATTCGGTGCATAAATACAGAAACCTTGTACGATTTTGGTTCAATAAACCATAAAGGAAAAGATCTCACCTCACTTGAAGTCGCCTGGCCTGATATTCTAAACAATTACTGCAAGATACCAATTCCCTAAAAGCGCCTGATCCTGGAAACCAAGCTTCCAAGTCCAATTTCTTAGCTGCTGCATGATTGAGTGCCCCGGAAACAATATTTACGATTCTGTATGGAATACCTAATGATTTATAAAAATCTTCGGCGTTTGTTATCATTTCGTCCATTATAAGCCATGAAGCATCATCAAAAGGAGAGGTTAAACAGAACTGTTCCACCTAAATGAAAAATACCGATATATAATCTCTCTTATATGAATTTGAGTTTGAAACTCTCCAATAGGAACAAGTAAAGATGGAAATGCAATGAATACATCAGGGTTTATAACATAAATGCTCCTATCAGGATACAACTTAATCTACAAACTGCATTATATTAGCAAAACATTGCATCTGTTGAAGCTATATTGTTTAAGGATCATGCAGAAATTTGCATAGATGACAATAAGATTTTTAGGCATTACTAGCATAAATAACAGACGTCTTGCCCAAATTTCCTCTTACTGAATTCAGCCCATGTTTTTTTCAATATTTGATGAGCTGTGTAGAGGTGACATTAAAAATTATCTTCAACATTTCAATTTTCATTGTTTTTGTGAAAAGTCAAACCAACGTCAATTATTCATGCGATAGCGTTTTCTTTTTCATTTTAAAAATTATTGAAAGCCAGAGGGGGACTAAAATTTTGTGGTTATATGTTCCGATATGCAAAAAAAGCTTTGAAAATTAAAAAAAAATTCTATGGAAACCGATCGCAGTGCATCTACCAGGTCCAGTTGTGAGTCTAACTGATCCAAGGACCCATTCAAATACCCACAAGGTACAACGAATTTCATCTACATCCATTCTTCTAGGAGGAGTTCAGTGATATACACATGCAGTGGAAAAAATAACCTTCGTTTTCGCTGTATTACTCGCTATAAATATAACCTGACTGTTATATCTTAACAGATATTCCCAGAGAAACAAATTTTATTTTAAAAATTGTACTATTACGGTAAAAAGAATTGTGGCAATTTTATTAAATCTAAGTGTAAGAAAATAAATTTGAGAGGATCAAATTTTTTCGGTCAGGTTTTCCTGGAGCATTTCTTCTAATTTTTCTTTCTTTATAATGGCTGAAAATCGATAGCTGACATTCTTATACAAATTCAAAACAAAAATATCGGTTGTCTGTAAAGTCGGTTTACTGACAATAGTTGAACGTGACGTCATAAGAAAATACTAATGGAATGGTATCATTTTTCAAAAGAAAATTTTAATTTTATGTGTTTGATAGATATTTTGTATGGATATAGAGGAGGTAAATGAAAATCACAATTGAATTGAAGTTACATTTATTTGTACGCATAAATACAGTTATGTCAATTTTTATTTATATACATAGTTTTTACAAGTATGAATGTGCTTTGAGCAATTGTTTTACAACTTAAAAACATGTGTGATACTTAACCTCTTACAATTTGTGTTATTTTTTGAGAATACGACGAAGATAGGAAAAGAAAATCTATTGTTTAAATTTCTACTCGACTGTTAAAATTTAATTTTGATTTTATCATTTTATAATAAAAGATTTTGTATTCACATTATTTCTTTCAGCAAGTAAACTGAATAGAAGTTGTTGTTCAATTAGTTACTTAATTATTTTTGCTAATTTAATTGTAATTTGTTGTAAAAAAGTAATAATTTGAATAATTTAGAATAAACTGTGATTAAATTATTGTTCATAAATCTTAAATTTAAAATTTGGAAACATTAAAATTTTCGTAACTCTAGTTTTTAGAAAGCCCCCCTCAATGTGTTTGATATAGGAGAAAGTTGTTTCCTTGGTCGGCTGGCTGGTCCAACCTGTCATTTCAGACACGTCATGATATGTGGAAGACTTAACATTTATGTTATAATTCTTGAAATCATAGCTACGCTCGGTAGTTATTTCGATCGAATAGTAAAGCAATTGATCTTTTAGTCATCATGAAATAGTTTTGTTAACTTATTGTTATCGTTTTGTCAATTATAGCATAACCTACAATCGCTGCACTAGCGGACCGATGCTATTTATTTTAATGATGAAAGCACGAATATTCGATAATATATCACTGAACATATATTTAATATCGAAAGAATCATTACCATTATCGTCGCTATAAACAATTGTCACCACATTCACTTTTCACTGCACTTCATACTTGATGAAAACATGTAAATGTATTATTGTATAGCAGCTGTCCACGCGGACGCATCGCTCACTCAAGTAGGAGAGAGACAGAAGTCGCACGCTGCCGAACGCGGAGGCCGATTGTATTTCTTTGTCGCTCGTTCCGCGCTCTCGCTAGCACTTCAAGCCTTAATTGGAACGCCTCAGAGCGATGTAACGCCGCATGAGTCATGTTTTTTCGTGCTTCGGTAACTTTCAATTTGGCAACTTCAAGAAGCGAGTGAACACACATTGAATCATCTTTGGCAACTACATCTGTGGTATAACAGGCAGCGCCTCTTCCCAAGAGTTGAGAATAAAAAAATAATAAACTTTTTAATTTTAAGAATTTTTTAAGTCATTTTTTCTTCTATACTACAATATTTTTTGCTGTCTGTTTAGTATTTTGAGGAACTCATATATTTTGATAGAACTAAAAGAAATAAGAGACTGTTTCCCACCGTTTTTTGCTTTTTGTTTGAATCTGTTATTGCACTGATGCCATCTATACTATTATTAAGTAAATTCATTTCATACCTTCTCAAATTGATGTACTCTGAAAATTCCTCTAGTGTCTCTACCATGGGAACCAACTTCTTGTCTGAAGCAGGTGGATATGCCAGCATATCTGATAGGAAGGGAAGCCTCTGCTAACCATTCATCCCTATGGTATGCTGCAATTGGTTGCTCAGAGGTAGCAATTAAGTATTTTTCTTCAACGTCTTTTTCACCTGCTTTTTCGCTACCTTTACCAATAACCTTATAAAGTTCTTCATCAAACTGAGATAATTGAGCTACTTCTTGCATCACCTAGAAGGAAATGAAATTTTTAAATATATAATAATAACCAATAAGATTGTTCAACATATGCTATCAGTTATTCTGGAAAATATCAAATATAAAAATTTGAGAAGTTGAAGCAATACTATATTATTACGCAATTTCATCGCACTTTGACATACACTTTGGAAAACAGAAAACTTTAGAATACCAGAAAACTTAAATTACTTGCCATTGCCAATCTTCCCTATTCAAATTTTTAGGATACAAAGAACTTGTGTAAGTTTACCAAAAAAAACTCCAGCAGCAAAGCTATTCATAATTTTTTCTTTGTCTGTCAGATAATAGAGTAGAAAAACATTATTTCAAATTATAATGAAATATAATTTCAGAACTTTTTTTGGGATGGGAACAGTATGGAAATAGTTGCAACTATGGTGACATCATATGCTAGTAAACATATCTTTCTTGAGTAATTGTAATCCGCATTTTATTGTATTGTCTGCTGTTATTTTCAATCTTTGAGCTAAGCCTGATGCAATTTTCTTTTAATTTCGTTTAAATCTTATATCTGTAGCACAATTAATCATTTCGGCGAGCTTATAACAGTAATCAACCTAAGATATATAAGGATGTATTCATGGTTGTACTAATTACTAAGCTGCTGAACATAAAAATGTAAACAAATTTTTTCATCTCGTGGGATTTTTCAGAACGGATACAGTTTTGTGGGCTGTTTATAGATATATTTGTCCATTGTGTCACCGAACACCGTTGATACACCATCCCATCAATATAAAAAAAAGTTCGCCAAGTGCAAGTAGGGCTCTCCCACCAAGGGTCCCTTATTAGTTCTTTATATTTTTCAAATATCTGTATCCATATGTTTCAAAAGCGTTGACTCAGAAGTTTGGTTTTTCCCAGCTTATACAGTGTTGTCAGATTTGTGACATATTCTTTGATTGGAATTATTCTAGTGTTGCCATTGGAATCATAAGCGTTATTTCGTTATCTCTATTTCTAACACATTAGAATTGAGGAATATAGCACCATAGTGCATTTCCAATAAATATACAATTCAACAGAATAAGAAAATTTCAGTTTTAATTTATAGTAGCTGTCCATACTTTCCCAAAAATGATCTCGATTCAATATTTGATCAATTAACGTTTTCATCATTACTTACTTAAAAATAGAAAACAGCGAATCTGGTGTTACCATATAGAGTAATAATTTGGCAGTATAACGGTATTCAAATCATTACTGAGAAACACAAACTGCAACGTATCAGCATACGGCAAAGTAGCAAATTATCTAGTATACCTACAACCTAAATATTAGGCAACAATTTCACACATATACAATCTAAGACAGACGTGACGTACTCGCCATCTTCCGTCATAACAGAGAGGGATATTCAAATGGTCTCAGTTATGAAGGAGAGAGATAGTGAGCACTTCTATATCTTTCGTGCATCGTATTGAGCCATACGTCATATAACAAATTTTGTTTCTTTTTCTTGAACTATAGCCTTCCAGGACATTTCAGATTTGGATTCTGATTCCAAAATTAGTAAGTAAACATTTTTTAAGTGAATTCTGACTATCGACACTATGCCGTATATTTACCATTTTGAGAAGAAAAAACTCCATTCTCCACATTCATTAACAAATTGAAAAAGCTGATTTTGATTGATAAACTATTAATGAGATCTAATAAAATACTTTGGAATTGTATCCTTTTCTTAAACTTTTTTTATGGTATTAACAATATGACATAAGAGAAGTAGTATCTTATTTATTGACTAGAAACTAGAAAAGAAAAACGGTCTACTAGAGACAAGAGCGTTCAATTATTGTGTTCACATACTGACGAACCAGTGTGTCCAAATTTTGTTCATAACCTGACAACACTGTATAAAATTCAGATGCATTTGGCAAACAGCTAATCAACTCGTCTTGGGTGCTCCAAAGTCATCGCTATACAAGACAAGATTACGTCTAACCTAACCTAACCTAATTATTATATAATTATATAATTATAATTATATGAACAATTCAAAACAGTTTTTCAAAATTAGTCAAGCACCCTTCTGTTGTTAATTGTTCTAAAAAAAATATACCAATTAAATGTAATTAATATAGTTAATAAACCTAAATTTGCAATCTTAAACTAGAGATGGATTTTTAATAAATTGATAAATAATTACTAACCTCTTTTTTCATGAAGAAAGGAGTGTAAAGTGGCTTATATCCTTTTTTATGCAAAATTCTCAAAGCAAGATGTATAAGAGCATGTTCCAGAAAAACAGCTGGTCCAGTTAGGTAATAACCTCTACCTCCTGACACGACTGTACCTCTTTCACCATCCATTCCTGAAAGTATCCAATTTCTCTGATACATCCCCTCAGAATATTTAATTAAATTTAACTCTAACACATTTTTGTTTAATATATGTTTTGGTAACAAAGTTATTATGCTGTAAACCTCAATTATTTGATCTCCATTCAACTGTTTCTTCTCATTAGAGTATTTATTTGAGAATATGATTTTAATTTTTTAACAAATTCATCAAAATTTAAAACTCACCATCAATCATATGTATTAGATCTACATGAGAATACTTTTTCCTAGATTCGCAATCTCCAAAAGTTCTCTCAACTTTGTTGTTGTCTTCATCATCACTAACTGGTACAGAATTATGTAAATGATTCCCTACTTCTCGAAGAGCATTATTACGTTCTTTTTCAGTTTCTGCCAAATCGTGTTCATTCTTCAAAATTGCCTCATCTATTAGGGCACGTACCTAAAATTCATCATTCATTGGAGGATGAATCTCAGTCGATACATTACTTTCAAGACACTTCATGGAGTCGAATAACAGTTGAAGATTTTTAACATGGTATAAATTTAACTTCAATAAATTGGAAATTCTCCCAAGTACTAATGAATTCATTTATATTCCACATAAAAACACATACCTTCTTGATTTGGTTTACTGTCAGAGGTTTCAACAAATCACTAGTGAGATCTATCAAACTGTTGGTCACTTCATCAGGTATATCCTGGTTAACATCTCCCTGTGGTTCTTTTTTCTTCATTTTTTCGCCGATAACTTTACTACAGAGATTTTTAAGTTTGTTCCAGTTGTCGGCATTATGTCTCAGTTGTCTCCATAAGGAATCCTTCTCCACTACTTTATCGACCAGAGCTACATCTTTAAATCTTTTCTTTTGATTTTCTCTGATGCTATCGGGATTTCCTCCCTTATCAGTTCTAAATAAATCTAAGTCTAAAACCATGTTGGGATGATAAATTGAATTATTATGATGCAATATGGGAAAAGATGGCTAGGTGACTGTAAATGTATATAAGAAGCAACCGTGGCCATAAACCAGTGACAGGTTAGAGAATTTGAGGTTATACCTCTCCAAGGTTACCATCATAAAATTAGGGTCTGTTCTGTGAATTACACCATCCAAATCGGTTATTTTTATATTTTGCCATAATTAAATAAATAAAAATTAACAGGGATAATATTGGCCGTTCTGATTCACTTATACATAGAATTCAGAATCTGGGAAATTCATTTATTCAAAAACTTTCTTGAATGATGATGAAACCAGGAAAAATATACAATTATTGACTATTTTCTTTGGAATATTGTAAGAATAAAGAAAAACTTTCTTCTATGACTACGCATAACCTATTTTATCAATTGCAGTTTGGCGGGTCAAAACATTTTCAAAAATGAAAATGAATAACTGGTATAAGCTCATTTGTAATAAATATGATTTGCAACTGGTTGGTACATTGAATGGTGGCCAGAGTTTCCGGTATAACAATTTTCTTTTTTCAAGCGATTTTAGTGGTTTCTAAAAACTAAGTTTTAGATGGAAAAAATACATGGAAGATGATAATGAACAATGGATAGGGGTCTTCAATAAAAGAGTCTGGATTTTACAGCAACACGAGAATGAAATCTTATACAAAGTGTTTGAATCAAATGAAAGAAAAAATATTTATAAAGAAAATGAAGATTTTAATAAGGTGTACAATGATATGCTGATCGATTATTTCCAGTTGCAACTGAATTTAGGGGAGCATTATAAACAATGGTCGGCATCCGATCCAATTTTTGCAAAAGCTGCGAAACAATTTTATGGCATTAGAATACTTAAGCAAGATGTTACCGAGAATATATTTTCATTTATATGCTCTTCTAACAATAATATATCCAGGTATATATAAAAGCTATTTAATAAAAATAATAAGTTTATTGATTCCATAGGGTAATCCCTAATACAAATACAAAATAATACTATAAAGAAAATAATATTTTCTCATATACAGTGCAATATTCATCAGCGTACATAATAGCAAAGCTTAAACTAATATCTATTAACTATCAACAAAATCAATCAATATCTCCTTATGAAATATTAGGAAAACTAAATAAATTGTAATCCATGCTTCTCCCTCATATAGATACCCAACCTTCTGTTAAATAAAGTAATAGATGACCTTTCTCTAACATATGTTGGCAGACTGTTATAATCTTTCAAACTGTCAAAAAACAAGGACCTTTTAGTCAAAGACAAATTACATCTCTCAAAGAAAAAGTTTTGCTTGCTCTCTCTTGTATTTTTTTCATGAATCTGTCCTTTAAAGAGTGATGAATTCATTCAGGTATATGGGAAGTTTCTCCTTCACTAATTTGAATATAAATATCATAGCACTTCGAAATACTCTTGCTGCAACTGGGAACCACTGAAATCAATCCAACATAAAAGTTATTCTTGTGTACTTATTACACCTTAGAATGATCCGCATAGCTCGGTTTTGCAATTTTTGTAGAGCACCACTCTTGCCAACATCGAGGGAAAACATCAAAGTAGAATAATAATCAAAATGTGGCTGAACAATAGCATTGAAA
The DNA here is from genome assembly GCA_013387265.2 of Cryptolaemus montrouzieri. Classification (NCBI taxonomy): domain Eukaryota; kingdom Metazoa; phylum Arthropoda; class Insecta; order Coleoptera; family Coccinellidae; genus Cryptolaemus; species Cryptolaemus montrouzieri. The sequence goes on along the minus strand of JABFTP020000185.1, from coordinate 30,258,782 downwards.
ACAGAAATTCTAGAGTACATTGATAGTTCAGAGAATATTCTACTGAAAAAATACAGTTTTTTCCAATTATTTTTCGTTATATAGTTGAAATGGGAAGTGTGAATCAAACAATCATTCAAAACGCAACCAAGGTACTTGAAGTCATGGACAAAATCAATTTTTTGCCCGTTAACCAAAACACTATTTCTAGTTAGATCAATATTATTCAATTTATATTTGGTTGACATAACCATTGCCTTCGTCTTACTAACATTCAAGAATAGTGTATTGATACTTAAATATCTCATCACCTGTTCAAGTATTTGATTCATTCTGTCAATCGCTCGCTCCAAATTCGAATCATTATACACGGTATCATCAGCAAATAGATTCATAAAGTCACCGTCATAATGCAGATGCAGATCATTTACATATAGAAGGAATAGCAGTGGGCCCAACACACTACCCTGCGGCACACCAAACTCAGTGTCCATGGCTTCTGAGAAAGAATTATTGAGGTTCGTAATCAGTTTTCCGTTGCTCAGATAGTCCCTGAACCATGCCAGCACTGCACCTCAAATACCATATGACTCAATATTTCCCGGTCAATTGCCTCAGGTCGAGAAACACCGCAACAACATATTCTCCCTTATCAACAGCCCTCTTCCAAGTCGCAACAAACAACTGCAGAGCAGACTCGCATGAGTGATTTTTTTCTAAAACCAGATTGGTTAGCCCAAAATATATTATTTCCGTCCAAAAATTCTATCAGTTGTCTATATACGCATTTTTCCAGTGTTAATAGGTCTAAATTCATTAAATTTATTGGAGTTCACCACCTTTGGTACAGGTATTAAAATGCTCGTTTTGAGAGCTGCTGGAACTCGTCCGTAACTCAACGATTTGTTAATAAAGTTCAATAGAAAATGTCCCATAACTCCATAGGTTTCCTTTACAAATGTATTATCTAAACATTGGTTTCCGCCTTTCCTCCCAAGCCAATTCACAATTGTAGACAGCTCTCCAAATTCTACTGTCCTGAATTCATTAAACTTATTCCCAGCCACACTTCAAATTTCATCCTCCACATATAGATCATTTCTGCCCATAATCTCACAGATACTGTCAACGAAATAGCGATTGAACAAGTCCGCAATAACCACTTCTTCATATTTAACCAAATAGAATTAAATTTTATCCTGTTATACCTTAAAAAATTCAATTGCAGGATAACAAGTATGGTGAATAAAATAGCTGACTTCTATGGGGAAAAAATATGTGAGATAGATGGACAAACTTATTATAGTTTTCCAGATGTAGATGTGTTATCGCATGATGATGTAGAAGCCAAATTACGAGAAAATGGTTTCGGTTATAGAGCAAAATACATTAATGAATCTGCAAAACTTATAATGAACCAAGGCGGTCAAACATGGTTGGAGAGCTTGAAGAAAATGGAATATGTAGATGCTAAAGCATCTCTAATGACTTTGATGGGGATAGGTGCTAAAGTTGCTGATTGCATATGTTTAATGTCTTTGGGTCATTTAGGAGCTTTACCTGTTGATACTCATGTATATCAGATAGCTATGAAATTTTATATGCCACATCTTTCAAAGAAGAAGACTGTCACTAATAAAATATATAATGAAATTGGAGATCACTTCAGAGAATTATATGGACCTTTAGCTGGATGGGCTCACACGGTAAGAATAAATATAGATATGTTAGAAAATTATACTCTTCTTGTAACAGGCGCAGAATGTCACTTATTTTTTACCATAATGATAAAGAGAAAGAAAGGCTAGGTACTTATCATAAATAGGTTTCTTAACCCTACTTTTTTTTGTGTACCAAACTGAAACAAAATTTTCATATTTGGAACAAATAAAATGTTCCTACTATTAGGTGCGCAACTAAGTTCTCGCTGTTTGTCAATAGATGGCTCCAGCAGTATGTGCTGGTCGAGTTTTACATATCAAGAACGTCTTGAACAAAGCTTAGACATATGGTAAACAAACCACTGTAACACATTAGTGATTTTGTTTTTGCGTCATATACCTTTAGTTGTGAGAAAATGTCTGATTTTGTGCCAAATAATCGTCATTTCCGGGAAGTGTTGACGGCGGCTGAAGCTCATAGAGAGCTCCAAAAAGTTTACGTAGATGCTGCTCTAACTGAAACAACGTGCCGGGATTGGTTCCGTCGCTTCAAAAACGGCGATTTCGATGTGGACGACCGTCCACTGAAGATGATACTCATAATGGTATACCTGCCGAAGTAAATGAAAGTGTTACAGATAACATCGAAGCCTTGGAAACGAATATTAACATAGAACGCCCTCTTGAGTCGAACCAGCAGAACGAATTTATGTATTTAGCATGATCAGAACTCAACAGAGCAATTACTGAATTCAGTGGTAGTAACCCAACTAAATGAACTAAACTGCCCAAACTTAAGACGAACAATAACACCAATATCATCCTAGCAAGTATAAACTCTGTTTGAAGAATACACTAACCAGAACACCTTGGAGAAGATTCACACTTTGACTTACTGTGGAGCGTTAGCGGTTCTTCGACTACACAAACAATGAATCCTACAACTCTGATTCGAGCTGAGCCAAAAAGCGTCAGAAAACCACCATGGCAAAAAAAACGACTGGAGAAGGATATTGATAATATTAATTAGAGCTGAAATCGGTGGGTGAATATTTGTTTTGTATGTACCTTTCCATATACTTATTCCATACATCAACACGGATTGGACTATTGCACAATATAACGTTCTTTGAAAGGATAAAGGAATCAGGTTTCGAACAAAATAAATCTTTGGGATGATTGCATTGAGTTTTTGCTTAATTTTTGAAATATGAACTTTCCAGTTCATATTCTGGTCAAAGTGTAATCCCAAATACTTAGTCGAGTCCACCTGCTCTAGCCGTTCACAAACACACGAGTCTCTGGGGCAACCAAGATTATGTATCAAGAGAGGCGAGTCAAAAAATGATTTTCTTATTGAAAAATTTATGTTTTTCGTCTTTTTTGTGTTAATCAATTGCTCGCTGGTGGAAAACCAATTATTTAACAGATCCAGATCATGGGTTAAATCTTCGAACAAAGATTGTTTATTTTTAGCGCTGTATCATCAGCATATGTAAATATAGATCCCCTTGTGTTGGCGTCGCAAAGGTCGTTGATGTATATCAAGAATAAGGTGGGTGATAATATTGTACCCTGTGGGACGCCATAGGGCATGATCTGCTTCTGACTTAAAGTGTCACCTAACTTTACCTGTTGTATGCGGTTTGTTAAATATGATTCAAACCATTTAGGACAGTTTCTCCTGACTCCAGCATTGAATAGTTTCTATAGCAATATTTTGTGAGATATAGTATCGAACGCCTTTGAAATATCGACAAATAAAGCAGTCACAAAATTTCTTTTATCTAGTTCTTGATACTCACGTATGTTCTTCAACATCCCAGGAAAGACCCACTTTTCTAACACAAGGCTTAATATATATGCTACCTAAAAACGATACAACACAAGATCCGTCTCAGTATAGGCCTATCACTTGTCTGCCAACGCTCTACAAAATACTCACTTCATGCATATCCAATCGAATATAGCAACACCTTGATGACAACGAAATAGTAGCAGAGGAGTAGAAGCGATGCAGAAGGAAACACCAACGGGTGCAAGGAACAACTCATCATCGATTCTGTGATAATGAAACAGGCACACAAGGGGCATCGGAATGTTCATTCAGCATTTCTCGATTATCTGATAGCATTCGATAGTACCGCCCATTCTTGGCTTGTCGAAGTATTACAGATATACAAAATTCATCCGGTCGTGATAGAATTCTTGAATACAACAATGACACACTGGCGCACGTCTCTGCAGGTCAACATGAACAATAAGTCAATTAAAACCGACGAGATACCCATACGTCGTGGAATTTTTCAAGGAGACTCTTTGAGACCACTATGGTTCTGTTTAGCTATGAACCCATTGTCTTCAATGCTCAATAGAACGGGATACAGATTTAGGATAAAAACAGATAGGAATTATCATACAATCTCCCACCTGCTGTATATGGAAGACATCAAATTATATGCTTCGAACGAGAAGCAATTGGACGATCTGCTGAAAACTGTCTAAGTTCTCGGCAGATGTTCATATGATATTCGGGGTTGAAAAATGTAAGACCCTGAACATTCCAAGAGGGAGAGCCATAGATGGTGAAACAAAACCTCCACACAGTGATATTATACAGTGTATAGAGATGGCGAAACGTACAAATATCTAGGATACCAACAAGCCAGATTGCTAGACCAAAAACAGTCAAAGGGGAAGATTCGTTCAGAGTACAGTCAGCGTCTGAAGACTGTGCTGAAGTCAATGCTGAACTCGGGGGAATCTAGTCAAAGCAGTTAACACCTACACCATTCCAGTGTTGCTTTACTCATTTGGAATAATCAGATGGACTAAGACAGAACTGAATGATATTCAAAGGCAGACCCCGAACGATGCTGACAAAGTGCAACAATCATCATCCAAAATCGTCTGTGATAAGAACAACTTTGAAGCGGAAAGAAGGAGGACGCGGATTGATTGATGTTGTCAACTTACATACCGAACAGATAAAAAATCTCAGAATTCTTCTCTGCAAAAGCTCGCACTTCTGACGTCCACAGAGTGGTATCGTTGGCTGATAAGGGATATACACCTCTGAATCTTGCTACCAGTGATGACCTGCTGAATCTACCGTTCCTATCAGATACTGAAAAACAAGAGCAATGGTCAAGAAAGGAATTGCATGAACGACATCACTATGAGATTAATCAACCACACATAAGAAGCTTCCAACAAATGGTTGATGAAAGGAGAATTATTCGCGGAAACAGAAGGATTCCTTATGGCCATTCAAGACCAAGTCATCGCTACAAACAATTACAAAAAATTTATTATTAAGGACGAAACAAACATAAGTGCAGAAAATGCCATATAAGATCGGAGACTATACAGCATATTACGTCCGGCTGCGAACAACTGGCCAATACAGACTATCTTCACAGGCATAATCAAGTGTGCAACATTATCCATCAGAAACTTGCACACAAGTACGGACTTTTGAATGCCTTCCAGCCATATACAAATATCAACCGGCGCCCATATTGGAAAATTCTATAAGATTATACTACGATAGGCCTGTTATCACTGACAGAACTACAATACTGGTGGTTGTCGCCATACCGAATAATAACAACGTGCTGAACAAGTTTCAGGAGAAAAAGTCCAAATACACTTACTTTGCTATTGAGATCAAGCAGATGTGGCACCTCGATAAAATAGACATCGTTCCTGTCATCATTTCTTCTACTGGGTTAATATAGAAAAGTTTGCATGATAGCCTTAAGAAATTAGAATTGCATAAGAGTACTTATATAGAAATGCAAAAAGCTGCAATTCCCAATACATGTAGGATAGTAAGAAAGTATATTGTAGTCGAGCCTATTCCCTTTGATTGCTGAATCTGGGAAAGGTAAATTATATCCAGCTAAAAGCTAAGATAGTGCACAAGTCCACGATAATAATAATAAGTTTATTCTTGAAATTGACTCAATTTTACATACACGTTTTATAAAAATCGGATTATTACATTGTAATGTTCAAAAAAAAGATAAAGATAAAATGATAAGTCGAATGAACTAGCCAAACCTCGAAGGTATAACTACAGATGTAGTGATACCTTGTATGAGGAGGGTTTTGAATGACAAAATTTCGAACGTATAGTAGCATACTAACATAACTCTCAAAACAAATATGGCGAGTATCCGATCTAATAAGCGTATATACCGCTCTATGCATGAATATACGAGTTTGTCATATCAATAACTTAATGTACCAATGATTGAAATTGTTAAACTTTTGTACGAAAAGAAATTCGTTATATTGGACGATTTCGTCTTGCCAAATTTCCCTGAATTTTTCTCGAGACCAGGTGGATCGGATATCTATATTAGCGTTCTCATGAAATTCTTTAGTTGCGCCAGTTCAAATGGTACAAAATGCCAATGCAAAATTATATTGGAATTGGAATCTTCGACATTCCATTTGAACCATCTAATCTCGGATCGTCAGCAAGTTTTCAGGGCCAGTAGATAACAGTAACGAACCTTGCATACTTCGTAAAATACGTAACGAGATCCTGAATCGTGGTGGCCAAGTGGATATGATTTTCACTGATTTTACGAAACTGTTTGGTCGCATGAATCATCGGGTCCAGATAATGAGAATTAAGGAGATCGGTTTCGGTCCAAATATTTTGAGGTGTTATTCAACTCATAATTGGGCGGCAGATGGCAATATGTATTGAGTTAATCTTAATAACTACTCGAGCTGATAAATGTCGAAAGACTAGCATTCTCGAATGACCTGAAGATATACATCGAAATTCGAAATCATTTGTCGATTGTACAGAGACAGTTGATGGAAGTACATCAATGGAGGGAGAATAACAAGCTGCGTCTGAACGTTACTGAATGCAAGTCAATGACAATTTCACGCAACCAGTCCCCTCATTTGTACACTTACTCGGTGAATGTCTTTGATCTTTGATAGCATGTTAACATTTTTGGAATAGTTCTTAATTATAAATGGTCAATTTGGGAACACCGATGTTGTATTGCGTGCAAAATGGATGATGGGTTTCATAGTGTGGCACTAAAGGAGCTTCACTAATTTTAATACACTTTTGGTGTTGGTAGAACTCGCCTTTGTTTGGTCTAGGTTGGAACATTCATGCATGATTTGTGATCCATACCTACAGAAATACAGACTGCTTCGGAGAGTGTTCAGAAGATATTTTTAAAATACCTCGCATTCAAACTTGATGGAGTGTACCCTATCAGAGTTATACTAGGTTTCCTTCTGAAAACTCGCTTTTTAGTATTGGATCTTACGAACCGCTTTTTGTTGCATGTCTTTATTTGGTCTGGTAAACAATACTAATTGTTTATACCTTCTTGGAAGACTGCAGTTCTTTACGTCAAGCCAAAAAAAACACATAATTTTCTGTACACCAACTGATCTCTACTTCAACTCACCAATAAACATGATTTGAACCCAATATCTTCACCTACGTAGCTCTCATAAACAACGACTACTTTTAAAAGGAATCTCTTGGTGCATTTGAATTTTTAAACTAGTATTTAATAGTGATTAATAGTAGATAAAGATGTTACTGTTAATTAGGATAATTTCAATTGAATCCCAATCGATTGTTCTTTTCTTTTTGTTCATTGATTATTCTTGTCAATTTTCTTGCTTTATAATTGAGAACAATCCTGTTCAACCTCGTATGTAAATATATTTGTTTCTATATATTAAAGGGTTTGAAATATAAACATTTGCCACCTTAAAGTCCCAATATTCAGCCATAGAAATAATTCTCTGTGGTATCAGTAAAATTCTTATGTGGGCATTTCCCAAAATCATCTCAACTAACGAAGCTAGAAACTAAGTATGTTTATGGTGATGGTGTTTCATTGCGGTCAAAATAATTGTTATCTGCCTATTTGTCAAGTTCTCGTATTCTCAGCTTTTGTAGAATTGAGGAAGAGATTTTGAAATGAAATATAAAGAAAAGCGTTCATGATCTTCATCGAACAAATCCGTTGGTAAGTAGTAAGTCCACCATATCCGTAGTAATCGGAATGCCGATAAACCTGCCAGCAATCGCCACTTCTCTTAGCAATCGGCTAAGAGACTCACTGGTATCAATCTTTCAAGAAACTGAAAGGAGAATATTATAAAGAAAAAATAATGACACCAGTGTCATTATAACCTCGATAAAACATAGAGACAAATTGAAAAGAAGACTTTTGAAGAATTTCAGCGTTGATTTAGAAAATGAATATAAGACTCATAGGAACTTATAACTAGGCAAAAGAATAATTATTACTACAACGAAATAAATAACAAAATCAAACATGAAAAAGTTACATGAGATTGTAGGGGATGCCACTAATGCGGATAATAAAAAACAAGAAATTGTTAAAATCACTGATGAGCACAGCATGAATTTCGATGACGATGCAGATATGGCTGATTTCTGCAATGATTATTTCATTAAGGCTGGGTCAGAAATGGGAAATAAGATTCCTATTCCTAGTACTCCTTTAAAATAATGTTTCAGAGCCTCTAAATATTTATTTCTTGTACCAGTAACAAAATGAGATGATCGGTCATGTATAGTCTTTGAGGTCCAGTAGTTCACCAGGTTTTGACCAGGTGCTTACTGATGTCATTAAGCAAACTCATTGTGAAATAATGGTTCCCCTTTTGCATATATTTAATTTGATTTTCGAATCGGGAATGGTTCCATCTCATTTCAAAACAACAATAGTTATTCCTGTCCATAAGTCGGGTGCACTTACAGAGACCGCAAATTATCGGCCAATAAGTTCGATAAGCAATTTTTCGAAGATATTTGAAAAATTTTTGAAACAAAGAATGGTTGATTTTTTGTTGAGAATGGAATTCTTTCCCCTAATCAGTTCGGATTTACTAAGAGCCTTGGAACTAGAGATGCGATATACAGACTCACATCGGAAATGGTACAAAATCTTAACTCTAGTGACACAGTTCCGCATCTAGAACTTCTTGAGGTGCTCGAACAAAATTTTGAATTTGATGAAAAGCTATTTGAGTGATAGGTACTAATCTGTGAAAAATCTTGTTTAACGTATTCATAAACGATGTGAAAAAATCGCTCTCATCTAAATTCTTATTACTTGCGGATGATACGAAGATCTGCTGCGTAATTAAAAGCTCTTCTGAGGCTGCTCGGTTACAGATTCAGTTGGATAGGTTTCATCTGTGGACTGAAATAAACTGTTTGCGTCTGAACGTCAATAAATGTAGTATAATCACATTTCATAGAACCACGCACCTATACTTCATGATTACACATTGGGGGGTCATTGTCTTACACGAGTCCTGTTGATAAGAGATTTGGGAATTTTTATTGATTACAAGCTAAACTTCAAAGAACACATACAGAATATAGTCTCTAAATCTTATCAATCACTCGATTTCATTCTCCGAAGTGCTCGGGAGTTTTCACCCAATACCATCTGAATATTATTTTGTTCCTTGGTAAGATCTAATTTCGAGTATCTATCGACTGTGTGGTCGCCTTGTTACAAGTGCGACATTAATTTGGAGGGGTGCAGATGAAGTTTTTGCGATATTTGGGGTATAGGACACACACGGCTGATGAAGGCACTGACTTACCTTTTGTGCGTCAAACTTTCAACCTTGATTATCTTGTTATCAGGAGGAGGGTGTCCAACCTGGCTCTTTAAATTACTAAACAAACTAATGAAATGTCCTGATCTGCTGATGCAGATAAATTTCAATGTTCTAGGTAGATTAACAAGCCATACACCACTATTTCGGCTTGATATTTGTAGGCACAACTATGATCAAAACTCCTTTTTCATAATTGTTTTCCTCTTGCTAATGGCCTTGGTGCCAAGTTAGATTTCTTCTCTCTGTCCCTCGCAGCTTTTAAATTAAGAGCAACCAGGTTGTTTAGAAATGCTTAGGGTATCAATGTTAAACTGTAGATGTGCTTTGTATGTTTTGCACTTTAGTGAACTTCTTAAGTGTTTAAAATTGGAAAAAAAAATTTTTATTTGTTTCGAGCAACTGAAATTTTGAATAACTGTTGTATTTTTATTTTTGTATAATTCTCTGATATTTGTAATTGTTTGTAAATCCCGTTAACTGACTAAATAAAAATAAATAAATAAAATAAATGAATCAGTGAGTATGAGGCGTGAAATTAACATCGGAGTTCCCCAAGGTACTGTTCTGGGTCCAATTTTATTTGTTGTGTATATTAATCCATTTGAAATTGAAAACTGGTGGCACAACTTTCTCTTGTGCTGATGACACCACTGATTTTCAGTGGAGGTACTTGGCAGGCTACCAGGGATGCGGTGGTGGATGTCATGGTTATGGTTGAAAATTGGCTTGAGACTTTTAAGCTTTCACTGAATATGAGCAAAACGAAATATATAGTATTTTCTCTAACAATGACTAACCAACCTGATTTTACACATTTCTATAGGGAGTGATCGAATTGATGAGGTGCAGAGCATTAAATATCTGGGTGTTATTGTGGATCAGTTCCTCAAATGAAATCCACATATCGATTATCTTTCAGGCAAGCTTCGAGGCTTCATTTATAGATTTTACGTTCTTTCCACTAAAACTTCGATCATTGTCTAAGGCGCATTGGTTGAATCGGTATTTTAGCATAGGGTGGCTCGTACAGTAAAAAGCTTTTATAAATTGAACATAATACAAAAATACATCCTCAAAATTATCTATCCTAAAAATAAAACTTTTTCTTCCAACTTGCTGTTCACTGTTGAGACAGGTAATGTGCGTACTATATATATGACTACAATTTACTCATATCTTCACAAGAGTAAGAAAAACTACATTAAGCATGAATATAGTACACGCATAAAAATTGATATTCAATTGAAGATTCCTTGAATCACAAAGATATCAACCTGAAATTTTTGATTATGTGGCTCCTTAGGTTTATAACTTACTTCCCCAATATATAAGAAATATTAAAACAAAAAGGTTTTCATCAGAAAATGCAAGGAATATATTCTTGATAACTATGATAAATTTGCTAAAATTGTGAAATAACTCTGTCTGTGGTTGGTAGTACATTGGATGTAAAGGGCTAATTGTTTTTTTTTTGTTTTTCTTCTCAAAAATTTTCGTATGTATTTCAATATGATCACTGAAATTTGAATTCTTGACACAAACAAGTGATTCTTCACTTAGGTGTCATATAGTATACATAAGGAAGAAAAAGTGAAATATTGTGGTGTATAATTTTGTTTTTGTAATTGTACTACCAAAGTAACAATAGATATATTACATTGGAATGTCAACAATTTTTGAAGAAATTATTATTATTATTAATTATTATCGTGGACTTATGCACTATCTCATCTGTTAGCTGGATATAATTTACCTTTCTCAGATTCAGCAATCAAAGGAATAGGCTTGATTACAATATACTTGACATAAATTTCCTAACTATCCTACATGTATTAAAATTACAGCTTTTGCATTTCTATATAGGTATTCTTATGCAATTCTAATTTCTTAAGGCTATCATGCAAAGTTTTGGGTATTAAACCAGTCGAGGATACGATGACAGGAATAATATCTATTTTATCGAGGTGCCACATCTGCTTGATCTCAATAGCAAGGTCTGTGTATTTGGACTTTTTCTCCTGGAACTTGTTCAGCACGTTGTTATTATTCGGTATGGCGACATCCACCAGCATTGCTGTTCTGGCTCTCTTATCATACACCACTATGTCCGGCCTATTATTAGTCACCATTCTGTCAGTGATAGCAGGCCTATCGTAGTATAGTCTGATAGAGTCATTTTCCAATACCGGCGCCGGCTGATACTTGTAATATGGCTGGAAGGTGTTCAGAAGTCCGTACTTGTGTGCAAATTTCTGGTGGATAATGTTGCACACTTGATTATGCCTGTGAAGATACTCCGTATTGGCCAGTTGTTCGCATCCGGACGTAATATGCTGTATAGTCTCCGATCTTATATGGCATTTTCTGCACTTATCTGTTTGTAATGTTCCATCCTTCATTATAAATTTTTTGTAATTGTTTGTAGCGGTCACTTGGTCTTGGATGGCCACAAGGAATCCCTCTGTTTCTGCGAATAATTCTCCTTTCATCAACCATTTGTTGGAGGCTTCTTTGTCGATGTGTGGTTGATTAATCTCATGGTGATGTCGTCCATGCAATTCCTTTCTTGACCATTGCTCTTGTTTTTCAGTATCCGATAGGAACGGTAGATTCAGCAGGTCATCTCTGGTAGCAAGATTTAGTGGTGTATATCCCCTATCAGCCAACGATACCACTCTATGGAGGTCAGAAGTGAGAGCTTTTGCAGAGAAGAATTCTCTGAGATTTTTTTTCTGTTCGGTGTGTAAATTGACAACATCTATTAATCCGCGTCCTCCTTCTTTCCGCTTCAAAGTTGTTCGTATCACAGACGATTTTGGATGATGATTGTTGTACTTTGTCAGCAACGTTCGGGTCTGCCTTTGAATATCATCCAGTTCTGTTTTAGTCCATCTGATTATTCCAAATGAGTAAAGCAACACTGGAATAGCGTAGGTGTTAATTGCCTTGACTAGATTCCCCGAGTACAACATCGATTTCAGCACAGACTTCAGACGCTGACTGTATTCTGAACGAATCTTCTCCTTTGATTGTTTTTGGTCTAGCAATCTGGCTTGTTGGTATCCCAGATATTTGTATGTTTCGCCATCTCTCATGCACTGTATAATATCACCGTTTGGAAGTTGTGTTTCACCATCTATGGCTCTCCCTCTTGGAATGTTCAGGGTCTTACATTTTTCAATCCCGAATATCATATGATATGATATTAATATTATTATATTATTATTAATTTTGTAATTCTTTCAATACACCAAATTTCCCATTTACTCTTTTATAAAAATAACCATTTTTTTCTAAGGAGAAAAATATTTACAGATACTGTTCTGTGCTGACCTGAAAAAATTCCAAGAAGAAACATGATTTGCCATAAAGAGAAGAAATTTTTATTGTACCATTTCTATAGTCTAGTTTGCATACCCTGACAGTTGAGGTAATAGAAAGAAGAATCAAGAAAGTGGCAATTCTATATTTTTAGTTAATACACAATACAATAAATATAAGAATATCAAACTTTAACCTAATTGCATTTTTTCATCACCATCTTTTCCATCATCCTTAGGAGATTCCTTTTTGTCTTTATCCTTTGAAACATCTCCAGTTTCTGAAGAGGGTTTTTCCAGGGCCTTTACAAATTCTTGCATATTACCTTGAGTTGCAGCAGTTACAGCTTCTGGGTTAACCGATAATTGAGAGACTACAGGTCCTAGTTGTCCGGTTTCCAACGCACTAGAGAACTGGGACACAGCCTATAAAGACGATAAAGAACGCTATTATTAGCCGTTTTAGCTCACGGTTGCGTTTTAACGCAATTTGACAATCATTTACCGAATTATTTGAAAAGAGAAAAACAATCAACTATCTACAAAATTTATGCATGGAATAAAAAAAGTTTTTCCTGAGAACATCGACGACAAATATTCGAAGCATTTAGATATTTTTATATCTCTACTCACATTCTGGAATTGGGGAGACGCCAAAGTAGATCTCAACGTTTCTTGTGGGGTAGAACCATCCACTGGCGGCAAATGGCTTTGCAGCTGTTGCAGAACCTCCGGGTTGTTCAGTACACCTGCTAACGCGTCGGTGGTTAATGCAGTAGATAAGTCAACTGGAATCACCAATTTTATAGAAAACATGGTTATACAGGGAGAGTGAATACTTTGGGAAACGATATTCTTAGATATTGAAATACTAATCTCCTTCTCGTTCAAAATCACTTAAGATCCCCTATTAGACTAATGACTGGTTGACAATAATATTGAAACGATTTTCGATTTCATTTTATTAAAAATACTCTTTTCACTGCTACACCAGAATACTTTTATCAACCTCCCCATGCCAATTTTTTTATATTAGCATCATCTGGTGATGTTATCATATAGTACATTAATTATAATGGGTTATTGACACAATGGTTGTATCATCGATGTGAAGAAAAATGCGTCAAAATCACCAACAACCGAGACTGTCTGACAATATTCATCCACTTGTACATACAGTACAAGAAAATTTTTCATCTTTTCAAGTTGGAGATATATGAAAACTGATGAACTCATTTGGAAATTGGTTGTCGCATAAAAATTAAAAAAACTAATAACAAAGTTTCATTTTTGTGTAAACGTCACTTCATTGATGAAAAATCTGTCACATAAGTGTGTACACCCTCCACTCCAAAAGTAACTGAACTGTTTTAAAGAAACAGTACTGCTAGTGCCATATATTCTAATATTGTACACGTCGATAACTTGGTACTTCATTAACAACTGTTAAAAATTGTATGTATATATAATGGATTCAAATCTAATGAATTTGAAGCCCGTTCTGGGGTTCCCCAAGATCCGTTTTGAGTCCTTTTCTATTTACAATCTTTATAAATAATTTACTAGAAACCATTAAAGTTGAGGGAGCCGCCTTCGCAGACGACTTCAGATTGTTTTCTGAAATAGGAGCAGCCGAAAACTGTCTAAATCTTTAGCATGAATGGACTGGAGTTCATGAGTGCTGTACAGAAAATAGACTGCCCTGGAACGTGTCCAAATGTAAGATTATGACAATCACACGCAAGCACTTTCCGATTCTTTGCCCATAATCAGAGGGTAATACTGAGCTGCAGCAAGCATCAAGCTGTAGGGATCTCGGGGTACGTCTCAACTCCGAGTGGACTTTTGGAGATCATGTTGTCGAAGTTGTTCTGGCGGCCAAACGAATGTTAGGCTTCATTTTACGAAATTCCAGAAGTTTTCAAAACATTGAAACGCTCAAGAGACTCTACTTCGCTTTCGTTCGCTCAAGATTAGAGTATGCCTCTATGGTGTGGGATCCCCATCATGTTAAATATGTTTCTTTATTGGAGGGCGTCCAGAGGACTTTTTAAAAAAAAATTCATTTCGTTCAAGTTGGAAGGAGTCTTATCCCTACCATACCAAATTGTATTCTCACCACACGCTTTTCTTTGATGGAACTTGCTAGTCGAAGAAAATTCTTAAGTTGCATGTTCCTGTTCAACCTGGTCAATAACATTACAAAGTGTCCATACCTGCTTGGACAGCTAAGGTTTTTAGTCCCGAGGCTCATGAGAAGGGACCAAATGAAATTTTACGTCACAAGCGCATCAACAGATATCTATTTCAATTCACCAATAAATCGCAGCTGTCATTTCTACAATACCATCGCGTCACTTACGGACTTTTCGCACAGTAAAAACAATTTTCGGAGAGAACTCCTGACCCTTTTGAGTTAGTTCTGACCCTTACGAAGGGAAGAACTACAAAATCATTTCTTTAGCTTTCGTAATAACAAAATGAAACTAATGTTACTCTTGTTTAAGTATTTTGGTATGTATTTCAAATTGTATTAAGTTTATGTTCATTTAAACTATAATTTCTAATGTTTTTCTGTCCCCTAATTGGGAGAAATCCTGTCGGGCAAGTATTAATTGAATAAATAAATAAAAATAAATAATTGTAAACAACTTGAGTTATTGCGTCATGTTTGTTAGTGCGTTTAGTACATCAGTCGGAAAATGAGTTTTAAACAAAGAGCTGCAATTAAATTTTGTGTTAAAACTTGATAAATCTTTCATCGAAACGCATCAAAAACTACAAATTGACTATGGTAATGATTGTCTATCCCGTACGCAAGTGTACGAGTGGTTCAAGCTATTCGAATCGGGTAGAAAGACCCTGAATGATGACGAAAGATCAGGCCGTCCCAAAATTGGATTCTCGGAAGAAAAACATCGAAAAAATTCTTGAATTAATCAAAAATAATTAAGAATGAAATTTATTGAAATGGAATAAGGCATTCCTCAAACACTATACCGCATTTTGACCGAAGTGTTTGGCCTTACGCGGTGACCGACGCGCTGAAGACCATTCCAAAAAAGGAGATAGAGAAGATGTTTGAGAACCTGTTGGCGCGTGCGAATTTGTGTATTAATGCAGAAGGCGAATACCTTGATCAATAAAAAATATTTGTTTTAAAAATAATACTGGTGGCTCGCTCCGCCAGAATCGCCTTCTCCCTACATATGTCAAAATCTGTATGTTACATGTACAACAAAGTTCAATGAGATTCAATGATAGAAATTATTGCTGCTGCAATTTTAGAAGAAAGGAAATTCATAGAAAAATTCATATCGCCTGACTAACTCTAATGCCTTCGAACAGGAATATACCTTTGCCCTTAATTTTATTCCAATTCAGTAAAACTATCTGAAATTTCCTAAGTGGAGCTCATAAAAACCTGGAAATTTGTTGATCTCCACAATTTTCAAAATATATTTCAATTACCCGATTGTTGCTGCTGCTGTTGCTGAGGAACCACTGGAGAAATACCCTGTAGAAAAGTTTGCAAATCTGACAGCTGAATCGCTTGCAAATTTGGAGATCCAGATTCTGCCTGAGTTGTAGAACGAGTGTTCCTCCTCGGTGCATCTGGGGTGACTGAAACAATAGAAGAATTCTGAGGAGTAGCTGGGGTCCCAGAGGTCACAGCCGAGCTCTGCGTAGTCGTGGTAGTTGTTGGAGTACTTGGAACTGTCCTATGTGTGATAGCGGGCGTTGTGCTGGTGCGAGCACTTCCACTACCTGGACCTCTGCAAGAAACGACAATGTCTCAATAAATATAAACTTATGCATATAAAGACTGGCCACACTTGTGACCAAAACACAACCTGAATCTGCATGAAATTTTCCTAATATCTTCTCAAACGCCTCATTTTATGATACTTTTCACTGATATTCGGAAATTCCTAGCAATCTTTTTAGAGCCTATATTGTTATCAACCTCTTATCCACAGTTTACAATACATTTAGCATCTTAAAAACCCGTAGATAGTAAAACGTTATAGTCCCACAGTTTATTCAAATTGTTATTTGTTCTTGATATTTGGATACAGTGTTTCCAACCCCAAAAAACAACAGCTCGCCAAAAAAACAGGAGAAAACAGTAGGTAGTAAAAAAGGCAGATTTCATACTTTTGCTCATATAATTATAACAGTAAACTATTTTCTTAGTTACCAGAACTCATATACATATACTCATATACATTATTATTATATCCTCCTGAGATTAAAGTATTTTCTTCACATTTATAGTTGTTACCTTTCAATGATAAGTACCACTCATTGATACTGAAACCCACGAAAAAAAAACCTTCCCCTCCCCATTTGATATAAGGGATGATATCGTAGGTGATACCTTGGGTTTACATTACTTCAAAACAAGATTGTCTGAAATTAATTGTTATTGTCACGTTTTAATTTTATCATTGATTTTTGTCGAAGCGATACGCAGCCATCCCCTGCAGACGGGCGACATGATAATTCAGTCTGTATCATGCTGTGTGTGGTAGAAGAGAGTAAATGCACCGTTCGTTCGTTCTTTTATTATTAATGGTGACTCATAAAATCAACTTGTTATGTAAGTGAGTAAATGCACCGTTCGTTCGTTCTTTTATTAGTAATGGTGACTCATAAAATCAACTTGTTATGTAAGTAACTCTGCTTTTCAAATCTTTATAATCAGTAACTGTCCTCGGCAATCACAAATGTTTTTATTGAATTTTTATTTATACATCTATCAGTCATTTTATGTATGATTTACATGATTTTCAGATTTTCTCTGGTTGTCTTGAGAGTTTTAGAAAATTAATTTTCTCAAATATTTTTAAAATTCAATATCCTTCACATTGCTTATATTCTTTATACTGTTTCGAGATGTACAATTTTTAATTTTTTTTATGAATTCTTTTTCATTCTTAGAGCCTTGAAGATTTTAAATAAATCGAAACGTCGGCGATTAACTGATCTGGTTTTAGTCATTCAACCTGATATCCAACTGAAGGACTCATTATTGGTCGTAAATCAATTTCAATAATGACCAATGAATGTTTCATCTCCAAACATAACGTTGGCACCATCAGAAGCGAAGCCTATCATGTTTGATTTGTAAGGAATATTTTTTTCAACAAAATATTTTACTATTTTGCCATACAACGCTGTTGCTGTACCATCAACGATTGGTATTTATATCAGAAATCTGTCTTCAACGTAGCCTTATCTGTGCTATCTTTAACCAGCCTTTGAACATATCATCTAACCACGTATTTAAAAATTTTTGTTCATATTTCACATTTTTCTTTTTAGGAGGACTTTTCTCAGTCGATGAATCACTACTCATTTTATCGAAAACGTTATAAATATTGTTTTTTAATATAAACGGCGCAGTTACATATATTTCTCCAATTCAAAGCTTGAAAGTTGTTGCAACTACAACACAATACGCAATACAATAGGCCTGTAGCTGTCATTCATATACTGTGTTTTTCCTATGCTTAAAAATATGGCTGTCTGTCAATCACTTATTAATATGGTTGGGGAATTCCCTCGAATCTAGACAAGAGTAGATACTGCCATCTAGTGTCATCGAGTTTTATTACATAGTGGTTATCAAAAAATATTTGCGTAGTGTAATAGGTGACGCTGAACGCCGATTGAAAAACAGTAAAAATTATGAATGAAATAGAAAACAGGGACATCAATGTTAAAACAGCAATTCTACTGTCAAAACAGTAGGGTTGGTAACACTGTTTGAATATCTATTTGATATTACCCTATCATAAATAGTTTTCAGTTCCACAATCTGTCCCATGTGTTTTTGTCATCGAGTTTCATACAATAACGCCCATATTTATATGACCCAAAAAGGTTCAGCATAAAAAAATTTTGGTGTTCAGACAAGCATGATTTCACACTTAAAAACCATAAGTGTAGTGTGGCAAATTAACATCAAAAATATATACCTTATTGTTCCGAGTAAAGAAGACAATCCACCCATTTGACCACTACCACCAAACAACTGAACCAGCTGTGATTGTGACATGCTGCTCAACAGAGACTGCAGATCTTGTTCTGGATTATGACCAGACTGATTCACACTAGAAGGATTATTCAGAATTTCATTGATTCTTTTACAGTGTTCATCGTCTTTATCAGTCCTTGGTTCCTACAAAATATAATATATAAATAAATAGGAGATTCAACATTTTGTGTTACTTGAAAAAACATTGGTAATCCTGCTGTTTACGCTGACCACTTTCGCGCATCCAGTACAGAGTCGACGGGAAATGTTTCCCGAACAATTTAAATTTCAGTCAGTGTTGTCAGATCCCTTTTCCTGGTGGATTTTTTCAACTTCAGTGATTTTTGAGTTATTCAATATCTTGGTCATTATTGAAGTTATGCCAAAAGTATTTTCACATTGTTCAGACACTTTTTTGAATAGATTGCAGTGGATGAGCCGAATTTTTTTTTTCTATTTGGCTTGAGATATACATAAAAGTGTAATTTTGGTCATTGAATTTCACTTGATATTTAACCTCTAGATGTGGTAGGCATCTTTCGGAGCCGATACGGAGATTTTTATCGAGAATTCTACTATTTTTATTTCAATACTGACGGAGAACGCAAATTGTACTATAACGTTCGCTATCCGTTGAAGAACTCTCGAAGTTCTATGGTTCGAAAGTAACCATTTAATTTTCCTGGAGGAAATGCGAAAAATTTAAGAGTATTTTTTCATAAAAAATATGTGATGAGAATAATAAGAGTGAGTGTTCTCAAAAAAATATATACAAATCTATGTCTTTATCTGTTAAACTAAAAGGCAAAAGTAATTTCGGCATTTTACAAAAGTTTAAATAAAGTGAAAAAATGTTGACGTAAATTTCATAACCGAGATATCAAGTTACCAAAATTCTTGAATAACTCGAAACCACACAGAAATTTCTTATTAGATCTATGAATACTTATGAATTAATATAACTGGGATGTTATTAGTGGCACCCTCCAAATAAATGAAAAGAATATTCTGTACAGTGTGGAATTCTCAATTTATTACCCTGTAGTATCAGCTAAACAGTATAGGTTCTATCTTACAAAAAACTCAGAATCAATTCATATTCTGCACGCAGATTGTCAGAAAATTTATACCAAACAAGGGGAAATATTTTCCCTCCACCTCATCCATCATGTTGAACTTGTTGAATGACAGAAATGAGAGGTCAGATTTGAATATCAAATAAATAGTTTGGAAAGTCTTTAGATTTTGAAAACATGTTCTGCTATACCGCAGTACCCTGTCTGAAAGAAGTCAAAATATGTATCTGTTTATCTAGATAATCAAGTGCGGGTTCCCGAGAGAGTCACATATGTCCCTTCCACTCCCCAGAAGTTACGCCCCTGATTAAGAGTGTTTTGCTATCAATTTCACGTCAATAGTTTATCTTATCCTTCGCTATTTCATTTTCAACGATAGATAATCAAAGTTCCGACTTGAGATAAATTGTGGCAACACTGGCTACAATTCGAATACTTTTGGAAAACATCTGTTCAACTCGGTACTGGATGCGCGAAAGTGGTCAGCATAAACAAGAGGATTACCAAAACGTGACATAAGCTAAAATTTACCTGAAGCCAAAAAAAGAATTTCCTACTGGATGACTTGAATTTCAGGAGATAAGCCCTTCCAGTGGTACACTGTGGAATACGTACATATTCACAATCATCTGGGAAAATTATCAGATCATCCTCAACAATACCTATGGAGTAAGAGCAATTTTCAGAAATTATTAAAAATATGAACTATTAAAGTTATATAGTTTCTTTAGTGAAGATGAGAAGAAAACACAAACTTATTAAATAAATTAATTTGCTCAAATTGCTAAATTGAAATCATAAGAAACAAGTAGCAAAATTACAATTAAAGGTAATTATTTAGTATAGTGTCGATAGTCAAAATTCAACCAAAAGTGTTTACTTACTAATTTTGGGTCCCAGAATCCAAATCTGAAATCGTTTTGCCCCAGAAGGCTATCGTTTAGGAACATGAAAACAAAATTTCCTTGAAAGTCCTCTTGTTTATATCTTTCAAACTCCATAATTGATTCATTAAAATGCCTTGTTACTGTTACAATGGATAATATACACACACATGTACCATTAATTAGTAACTCTATGCTCAAATATACATTAATTTCTTATTAAAATGCTTTTCAATTCGAATGTTTATTTTCTAGATAGTTAACCCAACATATTTACAATGTTTTCATGTTACATGTTATACGACGTACGGCTCAAAACGATGCAAGAAAGAGATAGAAGTACTCACTATCTCTCTCGTTCATAACTGAGACCGAAATTCAAATGGGAATCTTTCCAAACCCAACCTAACTAACCTAATTTTACCAAAAACCTATCCTACTAATCTATTCAAATCAAAATTATAAATTTAAATTAGGTTTAAGATTTGGTTAGGTTAGCTAGGTTTGGTTTGAAGAGATTTCCATTTGAATATCCCTCTCTGTTATGACGGGAGATGGCGAGTAGTTCACTCGGGATCATGTCACGTAGGTTAGACAGGTTAGATTGTATATGTTTTAATGAAGCAATTATAGAGTTTGAAAGATATAGACAAGAGGACTTTCAAAGAAATTGTGGTGTTTTTTTCCTAAATGATATCCTTCCGGGGTGAAACGATTTCAGATTTGGATTCTGGGACCCAAAATTAGTAACACTTTTTCAATCATCAATCAATCCATTTATTTGTTCCATATAAATATAAATTGTTATAGAACACGTCATCATAAACATAAAATACATAAAAAAACAAACAGCCTAAACAGAATAAAGACCTAACAATAAGAGACAAAATCAGCTTAGACAAATATTGTCCTCAAAATACTCCTGGAGAGTGTAGTATGGTGTCCTCCTAAGGTAAGTATATAATCTTTTTCTCAATTTATTTTGTGGGCACTCTTGTGCCTCCTGTGGAATGTGATTATAAATTTTTACCATAAAGCATAAACAGAATTGTTCTGAAGGTAAGTATGCTTAAATCTGGGTAGCTGGGTAGTTTTTAGCTCTCATGTTAGGCTCATGTTCACGCTTAGTCTCCACAAACAGGTCTCTATTATTAACTATGAGCATAATTGCTTCATAAACATATAGACTCACAACAATTAGCACTGATCTTTCTACAAAGTGAGCCCTGCATGATTGTATTTTGCTCAGCTTAAGAATCCCACAAATACTCTCTTCTGCAACAAAAGGAGCCTCAAGATATCCGATGAATTCCCCCACATAACTATCCCGTATCTCAGCCTACTATCAATGTATACATTGTATGCGGCAAATGCTGATGTGAATTTTGACTATCAACACTATACTAAATAATTACCCTATTAAAAACTAAAACTGGATCTTCTTCCCATTCTTTTAAAATTACTAAAAAACTGAAATTCATCACAATTTTAAAACAATGATACTGAGTATTAGGCAACACAAAATAAACTTCGAATTTACTCACCTGAAGCTCGATCTTGCCAACAAAAGTGCATCAGAGAATCATCACTCTGATAGATGTACAGAAGTCCCTTTCGAGTATCAGGATAAATCATTCGACCTAACAATTTAAATATCTATAACACCATGACTAAGAATTTTTTGCACTTACCTTTTAAATTCATTTTACCAGCACGCATTTCCACTAGATGCTTATTTCCTCCAGTGGACCCAGGTCCTGGGGTTGTATTTCCAAAAAGTGCACCACCAGCAGGCATTTTTGACTTTAGAGAGTACAAATTATACTATTTTACCTGTAATGAAATGGTGCAAGTCATGAAAATTAAGGTTAAGTAAAATCCGAAAGTAAAGTATCTATTTTCTGGTAAAATATTGAAATAGTAATATAGAGATTCATTTTTAATGGTCACTCACTTTACGTTACGTTGAACAAAATGAAGTTTCTTATTGTATTGAAATTGAAATCAACAATATGTCGAATCCAAATATTTCTTCAAATCAAAAGTAAAAGTAAAGAGCATAGACTAATATAAATCATCTTTGTAAAGAGTAAACTAGTAAAGTCATAATTTTTCATTGACTTGTCACTTGACAAGTAAAAATAACAGATTTTCTATGTTCACCTCACGATTGCCATGTTAAAGGAAATTATATAGAAGGTATTCTTTTTTACTATATTAAGTAAAAGTTTTACCAAGGAGAAATATTCTAGAATCCATAAATTATCCAATATTTCTCTTCGACCAGCTAGTTCTTCGATGCCCTCATTATGATTAACATCAGCTTTAAAATTAGTGATATAATTATATTGAATGTTACTGGATGTTCAATCGGCGAGCGCTGCTGCGATTACGGAAGAAGGGGAATTTATTGTAACTTGTGGTAAAATTGATATTATGTTATGTCTTTTTAAAACTATTTATGATATTCGCAAATTCACAAAAAAAAGGAAAAGTTCAGTATTCCGTTTAATTTCCCGACTCGCTACCTGTTACACAAGATGTGATATTAGCACTGCATATAGATCTGATCTTCAGTTAACTCAGGATCTTCAACTAAACGTGAATATCTCTATGGGAAAAGTACAGAAAGAAATGTTGCGTTGTTTCTTTGCGCGCGCTTCGCTTATCAAATGATTACCTTAGGTTTGTTCCAACAGAGAATCACAAACCTGTTTCTGATGCGTTCCTGACATTTCTCAAACAGTAACAGTACGCAGGCGTAAATATTTATCAATTTCAAACTAGTAAGGAATTCCTCTTGGAACACACGGATTCTGTGACATAACAATAAACATTGAGTAAAGAAATCGGCTTGTGTAGATACTTTTCGTTTTCATTAAATTACCACTACAAAAAATAAACTTCATGGATCACGAATGTAAGTATTTAGTTTTTATATTTTACTCTTTGGTCCTTGGCCATTTTATTTTATATGGATCGAGGTTGCTCAAAAAATATATCATCTTTTTCAATATTCTATGAAGACAGCTAATGCTGATATTGAACCTATCAGCAACATCACGAAAGCTTGCAGTTTGGTGTCCTGCAAACCACAGGAAAATATGTGTATGTTGTTGTGGGTTGATTTTTCCATTAGGTCCCGATTGCGTATGGAAATAATCACTGATACTCAATCGTTGAGCAATATCTGCAGCAACTTTCCTGCTCACTCGAAAGTGTTCCATAAACTCAGCATTATCCATTAGGGGAACTATTTCTTCTAAATAATTTTCATTTTTCGGTCTCCACCGTTCTTCAAGTAGATCTTCCAGATCACTTATCTCAGATTCATCATCTGAAGATGATGAAATATCGCTCATTTCGACGCATTAAAATTCCAAAAAATGAGCACTAACCAAACCCCAAAACTACAACACAATAAACAAGTTTACAACTCCTCCCGAAGAAAAATTCAACCACAGAACAAATTTAACTTGTTGCACTGCACATGGCGCAGGTTTGCGACACTTGATTTGCTTTTCGTCAGCAAACTCGCCTGACATAATTTTTTCCGAGGATTCAGTTGGAACACCCATTTCATAGTTTAAGCCAAGTTTGAGAAATACCAGAAATGCTCTTGGAACGTACTTTAACACACTGCGCACAATGGTGACAGTTTCTGATCGCTGTAGGAACAAACCTCTTATCATGTGTCAAGCTATCATGAAGCTGCGAGTTCTTCCTCATATTTAATATAAAAAAAATAGATACATTATTTTATTCTACAATACAATTTCGCTTCTTTCATTGAATTTCTTAAATCACAATGTTATGAATACGCCATCAAGGTCTTAATAGTGGATATAAAGCAAATTTACTTTATTGAAATGAAGCTCTTATCCCTTAAAATAATGAATATAAAGCCCGGTTTTAATATATTGGGACCTGCTTTTTAGATAGAATATAAAATGACAAATTTAATTTTTGAGTAATATTAGGTATTTGAGTTTAGCAATAAATCGAAATCGCCCACTATACCATTAATTAAATTAAAATACTGGTCAATCATTCTAATATTTTATTCATTATTAAATTAACAACTTCTGGATGAGTAATAGCTTGGATCAATTTTTCAACAGAAAGTTTGCTCCTACTGTAATCATCGTCAACACAATTACTGGAAAACCGATTACGCTGGTTCTCCAGAAATAATCTGAAATTCTCCTTTGAAACATTTTCAATTTTCCGAATAAATTTATATTGATTCAATAAAATATCCAAATCAAATTTGAATGATCTATCCTCAACAGCTCTTCTGGACAATGGATGTGCTACAAGATTATTGAACAATGTTATTCCAGAATCCAATGAAGAATTCCTTAAATCCTGAAAGAGAAGAAAACAATTCCATATGTAATTATTTGATATTTCTTGGTATTCTATACAGAAAAAATGTTAAGAATGTATTTAACATTTAATATGTTCTTCAATAAAATCTGATTGAATGTCTACCTGCTTGTCCAATCATCAATTTTTAAATCATTTTACGTACGTTCACAAAAGCAAAGCTTTGGGGAAATGAATTATTCGATAATTTATAAATTATCAAGTTCTGCCAATTTCTTCATTTGCAGTAGATCCAATGACTAGGTATATATTTTGTTCACTAGAAGGCGCTTCTCATATGAAGAACATTTGGTGAATCGAGTAAATCATATTATTGTCAATAATTTGAATGCGTTTGAAAGTATTGAGATTATAAAATGCAATAATAGATTAAATAGAGACAGAGGCCCGATACCTGCGAGCCCATTGTACAGCTTGATCGATTAATATACGCTCCTCCCACTGTAAGCGAGTCCACCAATCAGGAAACAGGTTTGGTGAATAACCTGATTCGCCGATCGCTCTAGAGTATAAGTAGACTAGCATTGTAGTTTAGAATTAGCGATCATTGAGCCTTCGACCTTCGAACGAAGCAGATGTGCCTGAATTACGAGCTATTTCGAACTTCGAGATGAACTCAGCCGAGAAGATTCCAGCCTACCGAGCGCCTTGAGGGAGTGTTACGTAATGTAATTGCTGCTAACATCTCCGATATTCTACAACCTCTAATAATGCTTCTCTTTCTAATTCCAGGAAACAGAGCGACGACGAAAGCAGCGAAGAGGAGGACTTAAAACTACCGAGGAACACCGTCAAGAGGATGAGGAAATCCGAAAAAAACGTTGAAGATCGAGACCAGAAACCAGTTCGAGAACTTGATGGAAGAGGACATCGACGAGGACCACCGCCCGACGGAAGAGGAAGACAAGCATGTTGAAGGAACTAGGACAACGAAAACGACGACAAAGAGCCCCGCCAAGGTAACAACAGGAATACAGACGAGACGAGAGAAGATATCGCCCCTTATAATCAGGGAAAAAATGAAGTGGACGAATATAAGCACCCGGATGAAGCAGACAAGTATAAGGTATAATCGAGCAAAATTAATTTCACAGGGTATACAAGTGGAACCAACGACCGAGGACGACTACAGAAAACTATTCCATCTTCTGAAGAAGGACAACGTCGAGTTCTACACATACGAGTTGAGATCGGAGAAGAAATTGAAGGTGGTGCTTCGAGGAGTCATGACGGAGCAGACAGAAGACGAGATCGCCGAGCACCTGGAACAACAAGGATACCCGACTACAAAAGTGACGAGGATGAAAGGAAGGAACGGCCACCCAGCCCCACTGGTACTAATCGAGATAGAGAAGAGCTACAAGAGTATCTTCAACAACCTGAAGTTCTGCTGCGGAATGTCGATACAAGTGGAGAGCCTAAGATTGAAATCAGAAGTCATACAATGCCACCGATGCCAGCTATTTGGACACGCCCAGAGGAACTGCCACGCTTCATTCAAATGCCTTAAATGCGGAGACGATCACATGACAGCGGAATGTAAGAAGCCAAGGACATCAGCACCGAAATGCGCCAACTGTGGAGGAGAGCATCTATCAAGCAACGTCAACTGCCCAAAGAACCCGAACAACCCGAAGAATCGACCGACGGAAAAACTCGCACCAGCGCCAGCACCACCTATGAACTTCTGGACAAAAAGGGCGGAGGAGAAGAAGGCTGCCGACCAAGCGAAGAGGACCGAACGCAAAGATGACCAGAAACCAAAGGAGGAAAAGAAAACGACTGAAACAAGAGGACCCCAGATGACTAGCGAAGACGAACTAGCGATGATTCTAGGACGAATGGCCATCCAATTCAATGCGACAAATGCAACGACAGAACAAAAGATGAAATTTTTAGAAGAACAAAGCAAGCTCATTCAGCTATTCAACAGAAAATAGATTTATGGAGAGACAACTTACAATAGCATTCTGGAACGCAAACTCAATCGCCAACAAACGACATGAACTGACGACCTACCTAGAGGAGAAGAAAATCGACGTGATGCTCGTCAGCGAAACCCATCTCAAACCAACGAAGGATTTCAATATCAGGAACTATACGATATACAGGACCGACCGACTAGAGGGAAGACAAGGAGGAACAGCGATCCTAGTGAAGACAGGGACAAGGCACGGCGAGCTACCACGCACCAATTCAAAGAACATAGAAGAGACAGGAATAAATCTACAGACAACGAGGGGAGAGCTGAACATCTACGCAGTCTACAAACCACCTAACAACGCCATGAAGGAAGAAGACATCAAAGCCATATTCAACAGCAACACGCCAACCATCGCAGCTGGGGACTTGAATGCCAAGGATTCGGACTGGAACAGCAGAAAAACGAACAAAAGCGGAAGGATACTGAAGACAATCACAGAAAGGAACAACATCATCGCAATAGGGCCAAGGGAACCAACACACCTGCACGCAGCCACAGGAACCATGGACATACTGGACATCGCACTCATGAAGAACGTAACATGGAACTACGAGATGGAAATGGAAATCAACACACTGGAAGAAATCATCACACAACTAACGACGAAGACAACCGACTAGATGGAAAACCACAAAAACAAGGAGATCAACCAAATAATGGAACTACAACCAAGGGCAACAGGTAAGAGGACATCCCTAGTACAATGGAAGAGAAAACAACAGGCCAACATAGATGCTCCACAACATAAAAGGATGATAACCAACCAGTAGAACCCCAGGACAAACAAAGGAGATGTAAAACAAGCGAGATGAAGAGGAAAAAGAATAGAAATTCGACCCTCACCGAAATTCAAGGATCTACGCGTTTAGAATTAGTATATTATCCTCTCCTGATGATGCTAACTCAGCGAAACGCGCGTCGAGAGTTAAGGTTAAAGTTTTGGTGTAGTGGTGATATAGTGTCTTCATTGTTCATACGCCAAAGGTTCCAAAATCACAACATAGGTTACGTACACAAAAAATTGAAAACTGCTGGCAACAACACCAGAAGAATTTGGAAATTTCTGAATTAATTCATGAACAAGAACAAAAAAATCCCAAAAATATTCCTACAAGGCCAAACTATTATTATGAACACTTTCGATGAAATAAGCAATGATTCGACAATATATATGATGAAAGTATCCGAAAAAAAACTTCTTGAAATCATATAAACTCCTTGAAAAATTTCATCAGATAATATAACGGCTAAAAACACTTAATGAACATCTTTGAGTAAGCATTTTCCAGACTCGTGTAAAATCTCTAAGATTATTCCTATCTACAAGAAAGGGTGTAGAAAAATCCAGGCAATTATAGACCAATATGCTTGACATCAATATTTTCGAAAATATTCGAAAAAACGTTTCTGCGAATTCCTACAATTTTCTTCTACTCAATATGGATTCCAGGAGAAGAGCTCAACCTTGGGAGCTGCTATGGATGTGATACAGCTACTAATCGACTACTTGGATGACGGTCATCTTGCAGTTGCTTTGTTCATCGACTTACATAAAGCATTTGACACAGTAAAACATGACATACTACTAAAGAAACTCGAAAACATTGGTATACGAGGCCCAGCTCTCACACTCATGAGGTCATTTCTCACAGATAGAAAACAATACACAATTCTGAATGGAGAGATGAGCAAGCTGAAGGAAGTCAACACTGGTATTCCCCAAGGAACAGTCTTAGAACCAATCCTATACTTAATATACGTAGAAAACTTGTCCATGGTGGGTCTAGAGGCTGAGCACTTCATGTTCGCAAATGATACCGTTTTGTTATATAATGGTACCAACAAGGCAGAATTAGAAACATCAATCAATCAAGACTTGGAGACT
This sequence comes from Cryptolaemus montrouzieri, assembly GCA_013387265.2. NCBI lineage: Eukaryota > Metazoa > Arthropoda > Insecta > Coleoptera > Coccinellidae > Cryptolaemus > Cryptolaemus montrouzieri. The sequence continues at coordinate 30,229,899 of JABFTP020000185.1, read as the reverse complement.
TTCAACAAGTGGCTAAAATCAAACGGACTGATAATAAGTGAAGACAAGACTGTATACATAAGCCTCAACAGGAAAAAACATCATATTCTCTGGACATTAAGATTAACAAAATACAATAAAAGGAAGTGCAATGTTATAAATACTTAGATTTGATTATTGATGAGAAACTCTCATGGAATGAACATATTCATTCTATTTATAGAAAAATTAGAGCCCTCATATGTGCTTTCAGACAGATGACCTTCTACTTACCCTCGAAATGCAAGAAAATGATATATTTGCACATGTTCAATCCATATTCTCATACCCAATAACAGTGTGGTCAAACACCCACAAATTTAATTTAAAAATAGTACAAAGATTACGAAACAAAGTCATCAAAGAAATATACAATCTACCCTATTCAACACCTACAATTGACCTATATAGGAATTTTAACTTTTTAGAGATACAAAAATTGAAAAATCTAGTACACTGCAAACTTGCTTGCAAAATCAGAAACGATCTTATGATGTCTGGCTCCTCTATTCAGCCTGTTTCCGCCATACATAAATATGCAACAAGAACTACTAACAATTTAATTCAGAAAAAAATAAGAACAAATCTTGGAGCTAAATCTCCGGTATTCAAAAGCATTCATTACTACAATCTTTTGCCCAATAATTTGAAACAAATCATCTCGATCAGAACATTTTCCAAATTTATCAAAAAGTACCTAACTGCTGTGTGTTGATGTTGTTTATAAAATACTAAATTGACTCCGCTCACACAAACTATTATTGCTACTATTACTATTACACTGGTAAATGAACCTCAATGTACTCTGTGTTAACAGCACTATATGCTGATTTACAGTTTTATGCCTTAATCCATTAACTCATGAATTAAATGCTACTAGTTTCGGCTTCAAAATAAAGAGTATATCAACTGAATTCAAATTAAGTCACTTAATTTATTTAGATGATATTAAATTATATGCCGGAACCAGATCTCATTTGAAAAGTTTACTTGAGATTACTTTCAACTATTCCAATGATATTCATATGAAATTTGGGCTTCCAAAATGTAAAACTCTTTCTATTGAAAGGGGAAAGATCACCCCTGATTATATAAAAATTTCCAATATCGAAATCGAGCCAATGCATCAAGGAGATACATATAAATATCTTGGATTTGGTCAAGAGAAGACAATTAACCATAGCAGCACTAAAGAAAATATTAGAAGTTCATATTACCAAAGACTTAGAATTATCATCAAGAGTCATTTAACTAGTAAAAACCTTTTCAGAGCTATCAACTCCTATGCAGTTCCTATTCTTACATCTTTTGGAATTATTAAATGGTCTAAAATCTAAATGATTACAATGTCAAATGAGGAAAATGCTACATATCATCACCACCCAAAGTCAGCTGTTCAGAGAGTTACACTACCTAGACATCTTGGAGGTAGTGGATTAACTGAATTGAATAATCTTCATAGTAGACAGATTTTTCATCTACGTTCCCATTTTCATGATAAACAGAGAACGTCTAAATTACATGATATTGTTGTTGCTTCAGATTATAATCTTACACCTCTGAACTTGACAATTCAAACGGTAGATTTTGATTTATTTGATGATAATTCTAAAAGAGAAAGTTGGATGCAGAAGGAATTACACGGAAAGCACCCTAAAGAATTGAAAAATGATTATATTGATGAAATCGCATCAAATAAATGGTTAGTTTCTGGAGAATTGTTTGCTGAAAAAGAAGGCTTGGCAATTGCGATCCAGGATCAGGTTGTTTTCACGAGGAATTATAGAAAACACATCATTAAACAAAATATAGATGATTCTTGCCGTAGATGTTTTTGTTCTTCAGAAACAGTTTTCATATATTATCATCTTGCTCAGTCCTTGCTTCAACAGATTATTTAGAAAGACATAATGCCGTCGCTAATATTATTCATTTTAATCTAGGAATTAAACATGACCTAATTCCCAAAAGAAAAAATTTTACAAATATGAACCTGAGATTATTTGAGAAAATGACAAATATAAACTTTATTTTGATAAAACAATTCTTTGCAACAGAGCTGTAAAACACAATAGACCAGATATCATTCTTACTGATAAACAGAATCGAATAACATATATAATTGATATTGCTATACCCGACACACATAATATACAAAATAAATAAAATGAAAAAATTTCTAAATATATGATGCTTGGCGACGAGATTAAAAAATGTGGAAAATGAAAAAATTTTTATTCTACCGATTATTATTTCCACAACAGGTGTTATTCCTAGGAATCTTCACAAAAGTATTGAGATTTTGGGTCTGAAGAAAATTTGTTTGAACAGTTACAAAAGATAACAGTCATCAAATCTTGTAATATTTTTCGTAGGTTTCTTTCCGAAAAAATAATGAGGTAGAGTCATAGGTTTTCTCTTTAGTTTATACTGCTCAGAATCTCATTTCATATTTTATTTATTTGTATATATAAATGTAATATAATTAACTGATAATTTTGTCATATTTATATTCAGAGCAGTATTTTATTCGATCGTTCATCACTTCACACAAAGGAAACTATTAATGAGTAACATTCAGTGTTACTCGACTAAGGTCCATACACTGGATTTTTCCGGGGAGAAAGCCTCTGCCACTACTCGTTGGTACATTGATGTCATTGTCTGATGATGATGTCTATAATTTGTATATATTCTGGTAGATTGATATATTCTCATAACATTTAACGTTATCCTAATATATAATTATTCCAGGATATGTTTTGATTAAAATCATTGCCTGGCAATGGTATTAATTACCATTACATATATTGTAGAGGTATTCTGGTTGTTTGTTGTTATAAATTTTATGTATTAGTGCAGCCAATGCCACTGTTTATCAGTTTTCTATTTTTGGGTGACCCATTTCCCTGAAGATCGGGCTGATATGATCCTATTTTCTTGTTTGGTGGACAAAGCGAAGACAAGCATGTTGGGCCAATTGTAGTTTGTTCCTATCTTCTTTTGAAAGAAAACTATAGTAGACTGGTATGCAGTAGTCTATATGTGGATATACAATGGCCATTACCAGACTATACTTGGTCTTCTCGCTGAGGATGCTTTTAAATTCATATAGGCATTTGAGTCTCATATACACTAGGCTCAGTTTTTTTAGTGTGTGCTGTTGGAAATTCATGTATGAGTCAATTATCATACCCAAATTTTTGGTGTGTTCACATTGCTTTAATGGTAAATGATTGATATGAATGGTCGTGAAGTTGTTATGATTGAAAAATCTTTGTGATGTTTTTGTGTCAATGATCATTTAGCAGCTCTTTTCTGGGGTGAGTGTTAGTCCATGTTGTGTTGACAACTTATGAACTGCCTGCAATTCTTGATTAACCACCTGCAGTGAGTGGCTAGATTCCGTGGGGTGAAATTCTCTTCGATTTGTCCCTTTTATGAGCCTTTTTGACTGCCTCAATCTCAAGATGCTAACCCAATATTTCAAGGCCTCAGTAGTGTTCCAGTCGTGGAAAAAAGAGAGGGTATGGGTTCATAGAATGTTTAGAATAGTTTCTGACCCCATTGGCCTGATAGCTGTTACATTTTTGGTAGGGCTTTCTTCTTTCTAATTCCTATCAATACTTTGGTGGTTTGTGCACCAAAGTAGTGTAACTTTGTTGTTCTATACTGTCATAATGTTATTGTGTGTAATCCTTGGGTCTTTTAGGCATCCAACGGCGTTTTGGCTATCAGAGCATATGTAGATCAAAGCGCCTCTATAGTTTCTGCGAAAGTTTCCTGCAGGCATATAGCAAATACTTCTGCGTGAAATATAGTGATGTTCCCTAAGGCAATTGGCCCTATGGAATAAGTAGAGCATGAGCTGTAGACCAAATTTCTTTGGTTGGAATCACGACCTCAAAGGGTTCGCTAAAATGAGCGGCTCTAATTTGATCTCTGCTCATAAGAAGATCAGACCAAAGCTCTCATTTGATTGAAGGATGTAAAGTGTTCAAAATTGGAATTCCTGTCTCTCCTCATGCCTTTTTCCTTTAGCCTCTATGGGGCCCTCATAGCGGTCTCCCCCACCATTATGTGTAGACGCCGATGTTGAGCAGACACTCAATATTTTTAGAAACCGTGAATTTGGTCTAACAATTATATTTCTGAAAATACTCACATCTGAATTGGGGTTCAAAATTATATCCTGTTTTTCTTTGTCTAAATCCTTTGTAAATGAAGTAACAAGCATCTGAACTAAACACTCATTGATTCTTTCTTTATCGTCTTGTGGCTGAAATAAAAATTTAATGAATAACGAGTAATAGTATTAAATTTTAAATATACCAATGGTAGCCAAGTGTTGATGCTGATGGAAATTTCCAAGTTCTCCACATAATGCCACCATTTATGAGGTACTATAAGTACATCTCCAGGATTCAATGTTACAATTTTACAAACAGAAATATCTGGAGAATTACACAGTATAAATTATACAATTAGTTACTTCAAATGTTCTACACACCTTCAAAATCTTGTACACTATTAGGGCTGAAAAAGTTTAATCCCGAGTAAACACTAGATTCTTCGTAAGGAACTCTTGTCGGTTTCAGCTTTTCATTAAATGGAAAAAGAAGCCATCTCTTTCTGAAATTAATGAAATAATTACAATTCACGTAAATGTAAAGCAATTATACCTTCCAAGAACTTGTACTACAACATTACAGCCATAAGTATCAATATGACAAGGAGTATGTGCTCCATTCGATCCTATCCAAATAGTTGATTGATTAACATCTACATTCTCCAAACCAAGATCTTTGAAATTGATACTCTGAAATTAAACCTGTTAGAACTTGACACTAAGGTTGTCAAACTGAATAGGAACCTCACGTAGTTCTTTGGCGTTCATAAACCATTGATTCAAATATTTATAATCAAAATACAACCATTTTAGAGGATCAGATAATTTATGCAAGTCTTCAAACTTTCCTGTAGTCATTTGAGTCGTTCGTTCCCATTGCGGAAACTGCAAAATTTAGGTTCATCATATATTCTCTCTTCACACATGATAACACTTCAATTACTTTGGTCGCATCATTCACCCCACAACGAAATTCCAGGTTTTCGTGTTTAAGAATATCGTTCCATTTATCAAGGTCCCACTGGAAAATTTGCCATTTTAAACATCCTTTCAAAATTATAGGTTCATTTGTTTTAAAAATAAGATTATTCAAATCTTTTGTCAGAGCCATTTTTGAATTTTTGAAAGTTTGGGTTAGTTTTCATAGCGTTTTCGGCTGGCTGATCTCGGGTAATCTGAGAGCACTCTCCCAGAAATATTTATGTTCGCGTGTTTGACTGGATTGATTTCTGTTGATCGCTCATAAATTTGAATTTTCGACTGGCATTTCTGATCGCTCCGAGATCGTGCGGAGTTAATCTGAATCCATGGGTCAGAGCAACAGATTTGGAGCATTTATAGCGTCGTTGTATTGTTAGGGATTAGTGTTTTGTAAATTGTCGCATTCTTTAAAAACGCATAAGTAACAATTATTTGGGATCTAGAAGATCATAGTTCTGTTGAAGGAGAATTTTTAGATTTGTTATGTTGATACAAAGTTATTCATTTATGTTGATTTGATTTCTTCTTTTATATGCCCTCGGTGATTCGAACCATACAATTTATGTTCGGTTGGTAATTTGCTCTTGACAGATCGCAACCAGATGACGTATTTTTCTATTTCCGAGCAATCTCAGATCAATCCGAATTGTTTCCAGCCGAAAACGCAATAAATAAACAAATTTAGAAAGTAAATTATAACCTTAAGGTTTGTTTTCACGCTTTTCAGAAGATAATTGTTGGAAGGCAGCTGAGAGGCAGAACTACGTGTGAAAACTACAATCTAATTGACGGTCGTTGTAGTTGTTAAAAACTTGAACATTCATGTGTTTGGCGTAGCTAAGGTTAATGTTTAAATGAAGGTGTTCTGAGATACATTTAGCAATGAGTTCATTTAACCGGAAAGAAAGGGACAACTTTCCATATAAATTAGCCTGTCGTCTGGCTCAGCGATAAATTTCTGTTAAAGATCATGACATATCACTTTCAATCTTTCATAAGATACAACAGATCATAAGAACGCAACCATTTTTCGTCGTGTCATTACTTTCGTCAACTGAACAGGTTTTTCTGCTAGACTGGGAAATGATATTACCATAATTGCCCCGAAACAAAGATGATTTATGGCGTCAAAATTTGTAGCTTCAGCTGGCACCGCCAAAAATTAGTCTTTAGATCATATGAAAATCGGTTCAGTTGGTAATCCCGGATTCAGCATTCTAAATTATTTATCTCTATGTTTCTTGATCATTTTCTGTGAAGTATATATTATAGAAATGTCTAATTGGTAGAAAATGTCATCTCTGTTTTCATATTCATAATAATAGTAGTGTCATAGTTCAGATCCGTCAATTAATGGATAAGTTTCATTAGTTAAGAACATTTGATTTCAAATATTTTTCTACGACCGTCGACTATTTTATATCTTTAAGTTTTTTGATTTGCATCAAATCTCTGAATCGCTAAATTACGAAAAATTTTCAAGCAGATGAATCTATTTGTGTTATGTACCAGATTGTTTCAAGAAAGTGGACTAATTTAATTTCTCAGCAGGTAATCTCTAAATAGTTTTAACGATAAGCAATCTTTTTCAAGGCCAGAAGACAAATCAGGCATAAATATTCTAATTAGTTGGGTTTTTTAGGATTGACAAACAACTAGATGTCGAATTCAATTATTCCTCACTTACTTAGTGATTCACCACCACCTATAGCTGGTAATGATGATGAAGACTACGACGATGAATTTGGAGACTTTACAGGACCAGGGGATTCATCATTTGATAATGATGGTAAGGGTCTATATTCGTTTAAATAATTCATTCCAATTTGAATTTCATTTTTAGGTTTATCTTTACCATCTACTCCAAAAAATTCCAAACAAGACCTGCCTGAATGTTTTTCCCCATTTGAATCATCGAATAATTTAAAAATCAACTATGAAACAAATAGAAAATCTGAAAACTTTGCCATGAATAACATGAAAGATAATCTACCTCCTAGAAAGTATATTAATATTTTAGATCACTTAGAAAATACTGCTGATATAGAAAATCATGAAAAGAAGAAGTATTCGATATTGGGGAAGAAATGGGAAAACACTTAAAGAACTCATTGTCTCTAGAAATATCTGTTGTGCCAACATCAGAAAACGAATGTAAAAATTCAGAATTGTCTATACAAGATTCGGAAAGTTCTGATGTTATAACGAATCAAATAGGAAATAATTTAAGAAATGAATTAGATTGTAGTTTAAATGATGAAAATAATATATGTAATTTGGAACAAAATGGTGTAGAAAATGATTTTGATAATTTTCATGCATTCAGTTCTTCATCTAATAATGATGAAATAGAAAATGAACCAAGTATAGGTAATTTTAAAAAGGGTAAAGATCACAATGATAATTCTGTAGATAATTTTAAGGCAACGACTGAGCAAGAGAAAGTTGAGGAAAATGGTCAAACAGAAATAAATTCAATATCTGAACCCGTAAATGAATCAAAAAATACCATTGGCTCAACTGAAGTAGAAAAAATATTTTCAAAAGAAATTGAAATCCCTTTGACGTCAAGTGATGAAATTCAAGAAATTTCGTTTAACTTACGTGAGAAGGAAAATAATTTCGATTGGATAGATAATGACTCAGATGATGTGGAAAATATAAATGTCAAGAAAGAGATCGGAACCTCTAATTCAGAGAAAATAGATTTGGAAAATGTAAATGTCGAAGATACTTCCTGGTCTGAATTAGAAAAACCACTCAATGATATTAGTATAAATAATAATTTCGAAGATGGTTTTGAAGCAGTAGATGACGAAGAGTTTGGAGAATTTGCGCATTCCAAAAATTCTAATTTTTCAAGTGAGGTACAATCTGAATCAACAAATCACATTACCATTCAAGAAGACTTCACAGAATTCAATGCTTTTCAAGAAGATAACGAATTTAGTGATTTGAAAACATCGGGTATTATTATCCCAGAACAAGGCCAAATTATCAAGAACGAGCCAAGTCACAATAACAAAGAAAGTGATGAATTAGATGACGATTTTGATGATTTTGCGGGATATTCGAAATTTGATCAACAAGAAGATGATGATTTCGATAACTTTTGCAATCATACAAAGAAAAGTGATAATACTGACATAGGGGAAGGCCTAGATAGTTTGATTAAAATATGTAAAGAACCAAAAGAAGCTCTTGAACATTCTGAAGTTGTTTTCAAAAAAAGCTTTGTTCTTAAAGAATCAGATGTTGCTGACTTTGTGAGGTGGGATTTTACGACAGACAACTCAGTGTTTGAAAATTTGAAGGAGATAACAGAAACAAATGCATTAACATATCAGTGGGAGAAATCGGTAGCGCAAAAAAATATATTGAAGACCTTGAACATAGACATAAGAAATATCGTAAGTACATCTAATTATTCATTGCTTTTATTTATTTATTTATTTATTTATCACATAAAGAGGCTACATGCTCTATATTATGCGATACAGTAAACGGGAAACCCCCAATAATTATTAAGAAAAAACATGAATAATAAGTATGGTGTACAGAGTGGGCAAATTTTTGACGTATATGTATGGCAGCTATGTGAAATATTGCAGATAGACAAAAACGTATCCTCCTCTATCAATCTCATTTTCAGGGACTAGTTTAGTGGTGCCAAAAGTTTTCTGATATCTCTTTCTGTTCTGGACTCAAAATTTCTCGAATTTTGTGAAAATTGTCCATCGCGGATATCTCAATCATCATCAAAGTTACATAAAAATATCAGCGGTTTTCGAGTTTCAATGCAAACATGATATGTAGATATAGATAGATATAGATTTATTTATTTATTTATTCATATATAAAACTGTAAATCAGCATATAGTACTGTTAACACAGAGTACATCTAAGTTCATTTATCGGTGTAACAATAATAGTAGCAATAATAGTTTGTGTGAGCGGAGTCAATTTAGTATCATATAAACAACATCAACACATAGCAGTTAGGTACTTTTTGATAGATTTGGAAAATGTTCTGATCGAAGTGATTTGTTTCAAATTATTGGGCAATTATTGGAATTAAATTGTTAGTAGTTCTTGTTTTATATTTATGTATGGAGGAAACAGTCTGAATAGAGGAGCCGGACTTTATAAGATTGTTTCTGATTTTGAAAGCAAGTTTGCAGTGTTCTAGATTTTTTAATTTTTGTATCTCTAAAAAGTTAAAATTCCTGTATAGGTCAATTGTAGGTGTTGAATAGGGTAGATTATATATTGCTTTGATGACTTTGTTTTGTAATCTTTGTACTCTTTTTAGATTAAATTTGTGGGTATTTGACCACACTGTTATAAGGTATGAGAATATCGATTGAACATGTGCAAAATATATCAATTTTTTGCATTTCGAGGGTAAGTAGAGATCATCTGTCTGAAGGCACATATGAGGGCTCTAATTTTTCTATAAATAGAATCAATTTGTTCATTCTATGAGAGTTTCTCATCAATAATCAAGCCTAAGTATTTATAACATTGCATTTTCTTTAATTGTATTTTCTTAATCTTAATGTCCAGAGAATATGATGTTTTTTTCCTGTTGAGGCACATGCATACAGTCTTGTCTTTCTTATTATCAGTCCGTTTGCTTTTAACCACTTGTTGAATATCTCCAAGTCTTGATTGATCGATGTTTCTAATTCTGCTTTGTTCCATTATACAACAAAACGGTATCATCTGCGAACATGAAGAGCTCTGCCCCTAGACCCACCATGGACAAGTTTTCCACGTATATTAAGTATAGGATTGGTCCTAAGACTGTTCCTTGTGGAATACCAGTGTTGACTTCCTTCAGCTCGCTCATCTCTCCATTCAGAACTGTGTATTGTTTTCTATCTCTGAGAAATGACCTCATGAGTGTGTGAGCTGGGCCTTGTATACCAATATTTTCGAGTTTCTTCAGTAGTATGTCATGTTTTACTGTGTCAAATGGTTTATGTAAGTCGATGAACAAAGCAACTGCAAGATGACCGTCATCCAAGTAGTCGATTAGTAGCTGTATCACATCCATAGCAGCTCCCAAGGTTGAGCTCTTCTCCTGGAATCCATATTGAGTAGAAGAAAATTGTAGGAATTCGCAGAAACGTTTTTTTCTAATTTTTTGGAATATTTTCGAAAATATTGATGTCAAGCATATTGGTCTATAATTGCCTGGATTTTTTCTACATCCTTTCTTGTAGATAGGAATTATCTTAGAGATTTTGCACGAGTCTGGAAAAGTGCCTACTCAAAGATGTTCATTAAGTGTTCTTAGCAATGGGTTTTTTATGATCTCATAAAGGCATTTTGTATCTTCGACCGTTATATTATCTGGGCCCGGTGATGAAAATTTTCAAGGAGTTTATATGATTTCAAGAAGTTTTTTTTCGGATACTTTCATCATATATATTGTCGAATCATTGCTTATTTCATCGAAAGTGTTCCTAATAATATTTTGGCCTTGTAGGGATCATGCAATATTTGTGAAGTAAACATTTAGCGCGTTTGCAATGTCTTTGTAGTGTGGTAAGTTTTGTTTTCAAAATGTATTTTCGGGATGTGTATTTAGTTTTTTTTTGTTCTTGTTTTCAATTTTTTATGTACGTAACCTCGTTTTGATTTTCTAATATGGTTGGTGACTGCATTCTTCAGCTTTTTGAATTTATTTTCTAATTCTCTTAATTCACTGTTTTTTCCATTCTTTATAGGCTTTGTCGCGTTTTTCAGGTTGTAACAGATTCTGTTGTTCATCCATTGTATGTTGTTTTTGATCGTATATTATTTTGTTGATGTGCTAAGATTTTTAGCTTGTTTTATTATGTCAGATATATCGTCTAGGCAAGTTATTTCAAGATAGATATTCAATTACCTCGTTAGTTTTTGAGCCAGATTTATAAAATTGAAACAATAATGCTGCGCTTCCACAAATTTGGAAACCTGCCTGATGCCAAGGATAAGTTGAATATCGAACAGGTAGGCAAGGTCAGGGTACTAACACACTGTTTGAGAATAAAAGTAGGTATACCATCCACACCAGTGCACATACTAGATTTAATGTTAGATATACCATCGTAAATCTCTGAAGGAGAAAATTGACAATTATTTATGTTTACAACGTCGTGGTACTTAAACTCAGGAGGAACTATAACCTCTAAACTTAATACTTCAGAAAAGAAAACTGCAAAAAGATCAACTATAACCGTTACCGCCTCGGTAGCTGCACGGTTAGTGCGCAAGCATATTGGAACTGCTAAGCCGAGGCTCCTGGTTCGAATCCGGGGTCAGGTTATGGATGTTGTCCTTGAACAATAAAGTACTGAATTTGAAAGAGTCGCCCAAAGAAGGCATAAACTTCCGTAGACCAGATAACTTGTAATCCTTGTGGTGGCAGTTATCATTGCACAGTCTAGGAGAGTGGTTCGGAATCCACTATAAACTGTAGGTCCAGCTGTGTAAATGGGCTGAGTACAAAAGCTTATTGTTAAAAGATGCATGCAAGCAAGCAATCAACTATAACTTTGCCATCAGAACTCTCAACACCATTAAAATCCATACAATTTGGAAGGTCATAATTTTTCATTTTTGCATTGATGTGACGGCAAAACCTTTGCGGATCAGATGTTATATAGTTTTCAGTTCTAATTATTGTAACGTTTCTTAGTTCTTGAAATTATTTGTGGGTTCAAATCAAACACTTCAACGTTACAAAAAATCTAACAAATTTATTTACACGTAAACTGAACAATTATAACTAATTTATATAACACAATCGATAGTGCTTAGTTTATTTCTCACACTTTGTCCACTTATTCGCGCTTTTTATTCAAACTGAACTCCCTGCTCTTCGCGTTCTCTTTTTATATACAAGCACGGGTGTTCGAGATCTGAGATCTTCGTTCAAGAGCCATCTCTGAACAGTAACCTGGTTTCACAGTTTTTCGACGCGCTGGTAGTGTTTTAGAACTTTCTCGAATTCTCTCGAAAGTGCGTCATTCTGCCGTCGGCTTCAGGGACGATTGGATATCGTTACATTATGATTCCACATTGGGATCGCAAATCCCGAAAAGAACAGTAATTTGAATCGTTTTAGTTGCCCCACCCGGTATACCTTATTAATCCGTGTCGTTTTATTTTCAAGTTGTACGGGCCTTCATGGAATGCTGGAGTACCTATATTTGCAGCAAATCTATGCTCAACGCCTTTGGAACCCATCAAATCAGAAATTCCTCTTCCGCTAACGCCACAGAAAATACAACTGGTCCAACCTGAGCCCCCCGTGGCTTCTACAGAAGTTCCTGCTGTAGACTTCGATTGGAATGGTGCAGGTCTAACCAATCCTCTTGACTGTAAGTAATATTAGATTTCTATTGTGTATTGCATTATAGGTATATTTGTGTATACAGTGCGTTTTAAGGAAAACGAACCACCCTGAATAACTCGGCTGGTTTGATTTCTTTGTGAATTATCAACAGCTGACTCTAGCAGCTTCCACTTCAAATTTTTGAACCAAAAGGGTCGTGTGATACCTTTTTTAAAAGGTCAGTCCTTTCTCTATTCCACCACGAAATTATTTATTTTTTAACTATACTAAAACCTTATGGAATGAGCGTAGACAGACTAAGGGTGGCCCTAGGGCCCCCGAAAAAAGGCGAACGAAGCGCGCCGGGGCCACACCAGACGACATTGGCAGAATATTTCGCCGGATAACAGAAATTCGATCAATCCGAATGAGGAATACGCTTTTTACCCGGTCTCCGAAAAGATTTCGAAAAAAACTTCATTTTGCCCTCGATAGATGGACAGAATTGGTAAGGGTGTCTTAGCCTATTGAAGCTGTTAGAGAACAACGGAAAGAAAATATTACTTAAACCCTTCAACGTTATATACGAGACAGGAATCATTCCAGAAAAATTGGCTAAAATTCACGTTTATTATGATACCCAAAAAAGTCAACTCTGTGCAATGCAAAGATTACCGCTCTATAAGTTTAATGAGCCACGTTCTCAAAATTTTTCTTAAAATAATACACCAAAGAATCAACTGAAAGATTGAATCGCATATAGGCGATATTCAGTTTGGCTTCCGGAATGGACTGGGTACTAGAGAAGCTCTTTCAGCCTGCAGGTTTTGATACGAAGGCGTTAACTGTGATATCCACTTGTTCTTCATCGATTTCGAGAAAGCATTTGATCGAGTACAACACAACAAAATGATACAAATTTTAAAAGATACCGAAATTGATGAAAAGGCTTAAGAATCATAGGAAACTTATACTGGCAGCAGAAGGCAACAATAAGAGTTGAAAACCAAACTACAGAAGACATAGAAATAACAAGGAGAGTAAGGCAAGGATGCGTCCTATCACCACTAATCTTTAATTTGTATTCAGAGCGGATGTTTGCAAAGGCCCTAGACGAGAGCGATGAAGGCATTACCATCAATGGAATCGTCATAAACAATTGACATGAATGACACTGTCATTATAGCAGGTAATGCAGAGGGCCTCCAACAGCTCATGGACAACATTATGGATTCATGCGGACGATACGGTTTAACGTTGAATATCAACAAAACCAAGTACACGATTATATCGAAACAGCCACAACCTAATGGAGTAATACAAAGAAATAACCCACAGTTGGATAAAGTTGACAGGATGACATACCTGGGAAGTACGATCAATAGCAATTTTGATCATTCAGTAGAAATAAAGCATCGTATTGAATGTGCACGAAATACATTTATTAAATTTAGAAGAGTATTATGTAGCCACAATATCAATTTGCTTCTAAATACTCAACTACGATGCTACGTATTTTCAGTACTGCTATATGGTGTTGAATTTTGGACACTTACAGAAAGCTCCATTAAAAAGCTGGAGGCTTTCGAATTGTGGACCTACAGGAGGATGTTGAAGATCAGCTGGGTGGACCGAGTAAGAAACGATGAAGTTTTAAGAAGAATGAGAAAACAAACGGAAATAGTAAAAACAAAGAAATTACAGTATTTTGGCCATGTGGTAAGACACCCTGATAAATACTACATTCTCCAACTCTTCAACATGACAACAACATCTCTATTTAGAACAGCAGTAAATAAAGTAATGATAGCCAGCATGATAGCCAACGTTCGATAGTCGGACAAAGCACTTTAAGAAGAAGTCTTAGCCTAAACGGCCGGATATCGAGCCGCAGTTTCTGTACGAGAATTCTTCTGTTTCCATAGCGTAGTCTCATTTCGATATATCTAACCGTTCCGCAGAAATTCGCCTCTAAAGTTGGTCCTTTTCGAGCGACCGCCGAAAACGGCAAAAACACGACCTTTCCCACGCCATATAGAGTGCCGTGACGGAACCTACTTTCGCCCTTGCGAAATAGTCGTTTTCGAGCCGTTCGAAAACGTATTCCTAGATCGAATTTTCCTCGAAATCCACCGTTGACATATATTTCGATATTTTTCCTATTAGAGATTGTATGCATTTTCTTTCCGAAATCCACGTTTTAATCGATTAATTAACGTTCAAAGTCATCTCGTCCAGAAATCGAACTCGGTTCAAAGTTACCACCGCCACTCAATTTGGCCGCACTTTCACGTCCAGAAATTGTCGAAATTAAGAATAATCGATCTGCCAAAATTGGGATATTTATTTCATTCGTCCTATTTATGTGGTTATCGGGAAGTATGATTCGCGTTCCAAAGATTCGTCCATATCTCGTCAATAGATCCGTGAAAATAAATCGTCATTTTACGACTTAATTTTTGTTCTGTCACAATAATCCATATATTTGGAATATCACAATATGATCTACGCTATTTTTATTGTAGAAAAAAAAAACTTAAAGTTTCGAAGGTAAGTAAACGTAATTTGATGTTTCGGTAATCATTTAAGATGGTTAGGATATTCAGAATTCAATGCAAAATCATTACTCACTAGTTTATTTTCCAAAATAACATGAGGATCTGAAATCGAGAATTGTTGGAGAAATTCCAAGTTTTCATGAACCCGTTCGATCTCCGTATTTATTGAAACGTTTGCGTATTCACCCATTACTCCTATTAACTACCACTCTGAAAGTTTTTATAATGAGAAAGCGCTTGTGTGATACATCATTGGATAGGTTATTTGATTCCCAATATCAGTCTGCTTTTTGAAGTACCATTAATCAAAAAGTAACATTGCTTGGACTTCTATGACTCTCATGAAAAACTTATGCAATAAAAAATATCATGGAATTTTCAGTTTTTTAATCGTGGTATATTTCTATTGCAAATGTTCGAAGTGACCCCCATTTACTTCCTTTCGTTGGTACAATCGAGATTCGAATGATTGCCCAACATTGTTACAATCTTCGTGCTACTGAATTGATAAAGTATAAAATAAAAAGTTACTTTGACCTGAAGCGACGTCGTGTGCACGGAGCGATCCCTTTACTGAATGTCGGAGAAGGGAGTGGAGTCTTTGAATCAGTTGATTGTTGGACGCCGCACAACTTGTACCTAATTTACACTGAAAACTAAAAGTCATCAGGCATATCAAGTCATGAACCATGCATTGCAAAATATTGATGTGAATTTCTCAAAATTCCTTTTCAGGGTCAAAGTCAATTATCTCCTTAATAATTTATATTAATTGATGATGGCCAATTCAAAATTATATTTGTTATAATACCTATTAAAAATTACTTGGATACCCCTGATATAGTGGCTACATCAAGTTCACAGTGTTCATATAGTAGCTAAATAGACCCCCACTGAAATTATTCCCTTACGTGCAGAATTTGGATTATTTACATGAGTTCAAACTAATGAAAACTGAATAACATACCGGCAGTGTTCTAAGGAACCTTTAATCAGTTTATAAATGAGCTAGAAAAGAGTACCTTTGTTCACATGTGTCGATACCATAGATTTCTTCAAGGTTATAACAGGGCTTACAGCCCTAGGATAGTAATGAGATGGTAGTTCTTCTTGCACTTGTAAGCAGGTGGACCAATAGATGGCTGAATAGGGTTCGCTCTTACAGTCTTCACAAAGACTGCAAATATACCATCCACTTCCCATATAATCTACGATTTCCAATGAGAAACTAGAATTTCCATTATACAAATAAGACCCTATACAAATGGAGAATTGATCTATTTCAATGCTAATTTATATTCCAACGGTGATGAAATTGATCAGAAACTCAGATAACACTCGCCTTCGGATACGGGAGGGGCACAAAGACTGAATCGCATCGCAGCTAGATAAGTTTCTCCGAAGATTATCCGGTTTTACGTTTCTCCGACTCTGAAAGTCGTGACTCAAGAGTCCAATAATAATTATGTAAAACGAGCATTAAAACCCCGCAGGCGTAAATCCCAATAAATGGATGGATAAAAATATTCCTTTTCCTTTTTCGAATTTCACCATCGTGCTAACCACTTTCGATGTAATATCTAAAAAGAAAGAAGAGATTGCACAATTTCCTCAGCTTCAGTTTTTCATAACCAAAAAAAAAACAACCGACCAAAAACCACTCATCCAGTCTAGCCTGGTTCGCAACATAATCCTAGAACCGGCTCGGTGGCGTAGGGGATATGATGCTCGTCTCCTGCGCAGAGTTACTTGGGCTCAATACCCACAAAGTCGGTTGTGATTTTTCGGATTCTGGGAATCGCTTGAGTGTCCATCTTTTGGAGGAGATGTAAAGCTGTCGGTCCTGTCTAACAGAGATGTGTTGGACATTAAAGATTTCTTCCCTCGACACGAGAGGGGTTCGGCAAAATTCCCAGGTTAGTGAGGTGACAGAATTCCCCGTCATTGTGTCATTGGCCGAAAGGCGGAAATAGAGCACGTTAAAGGAATAACAAACAAATGAACAATCCTAGACAATAAGAACGTCCCACATCATTTCAACCATACATGCCCACACCATAACATACATTTGTTGAATGCGTGCCTTCCACTCTCCAGAGTGGAGAAGCAAGAAAGGAAAACAACGCACGACATATTGAAAAGAGCATAACCTTAATTAGTCACAATTTCAGGTCGTTCCCACGTACCGACGGCAATACCTTACCTACTCATCTATCCCCACATTATCGAGGAGATGATTTGATGAATTTTCAAATTAAAGAATGAATACTATAGTAATATTTCTCAACATTAATAATATTCAACGTTCTTTAAACAATCGAATAGAACCCTTTTTTAGTGCAAACGAATGGCCGCGGTCTCTCTATAAGGTAGGATTTTTTAAAATTGAATTCTACACGTAACAATATTTTGTAACATTTGTGGCGTTATCTGCTGACATTCTTGAACAATCCTTTCTCGTAATTCTTACAAACATTCTGGAGGCGTAACATAGACTTCAGACTTGAGATAGCGCCACAAGAGGAAATCCGGAGGCTTTAGATCTATAGCGCCTTCCCCTACTTGTACAGCGGCAGCATAATGGTGCGGTGCTCCATCATATTAATACATAACGTTATTTTCAGATAAATTTGGATCCTCCTGGATGATAATTCTCAAGCATGTTCAAATAGGTTAGGCCGTCCAAGTTTTACTCTAAAATAAGGGTCCTAGAATATGGTTTTTGAGGTCTTTAAGTATAATTTTTCCTAGTCGAACGGGGATTAGTTTCACTACAGACTCTATAGTTATGGTGA
Organism: Cryptolaemus montrouzieri; assembly: GCA_013387265.2. Taxonomy (NCBI): domain Eukaryota; kingdom Metazoa; phylum Arthropoda; class Insecta; order Coleoptera; family Coccinellidae; genus Cryptolaemus; species Cryptolaemus montrouzieri. The sequence continues at coordinate 30,212,091 of JABFTP020000185.1, read as the reverse complement.
TGCACCTCACCATTCAAAAAAAAAACTTGATTCGTCAGAAAAACAAACATTTTGAAGCAAATTTATCCAAACTTGCTCACTGAAATGTTCGCAGAACTCTAAACGATGATCGAATTTTTTTGCGACAATCACTTCACAGATTTTGTATTTTCCATCATGGCAGCTTCACCCAAAACGGCCACACCAACTCATTCGTCATTCACAACTCTAGTGTTTTTTATTATTAACGCATTCAGTTTCCATGAATTTGCTCGTTAACTGGAGAACGTATTTGCACCCAAATTTGTTCCAGGGTTGTCCGATCGTCGATGAATTAAAAATAAATGCAGTAAATTGAATAATCTCTCAAAGAGGTGTCACACAATCCTTTTCTTATATCGAACTTTTCGGGGTGCTAGTTGACAAAGGTAGGGAGACGAACCAACAGAATCGATTTTGATCAAGTGTTTTCCACAAACGGAGGTCGAACGGATTGATAAAAACATGGAATGCTTCCAAACAATTCTCGACTTCCGGCTTCAACTCCTCATATGTTATGGTAGAAAGTAAATAATTACATGACCGTAGAGATGACGGAAATATCTTTACAAGAAGATGACCCCCCTTTTGATATTCAAAAATTTTAGCTGGAAGCTACTATGGGGTTGATAGAGTGAGAACGAAACGAAACAAATAATGTCCTCCTCCAATCCAAAATCGACCTGATTCAGAAAATTCACAGAAAAATCAAACCAGCCGAGTGATTCGTTTTCATTGGAACGTACTGTATATAAAAGCCATTAGTGGCTGATTCACAGATTAGTGCATAATTAAAACTGTCAGATCTGTGGCCTTACATTGTAATATTCTTTTGATGCTGTTTGAACAGAAAAATAGTAGAATGGAACTAACCCCAAAGGAATGTGCTTAGTTTCAACATTTGTATCTGGACTTTTCGAAAATCGATGTGAAATTTTGTTCGATTATTCCAAAAAACAAGTTTATTCTCAATTCTATTTTGTAACTTTCAAATATAGATTATTAAGATGAACCAATTTTATTAACTGGAAGTACATATTAGCAACTCTCTGATGCTTTTTTTTTTCACCAATATTCAAAAAGTTTTGGATTGGAACCATCTATCTATAATATATATAATTTTTGCTTTTGGCCTTCGACTCTTAACAAAACTGTATCTGTGAAGCGAAATTTCGAAAATATTGAAAAAAATTAACAGGAAATATTTCCAAATATACTCTATTGATCGCATTTCAACGTTTCATGCTGCATTTTTCTTGGATATTCGCATATTACCAATCCAGATTCTCCAACCATGCTACTAGATTTAGGTGATATTATTATAAGCTCTACCACAAACATGAGTTCTCAAGAATGGGATCAACAAAATTCACTGCTTATTGGGTTTGACGATTTGGAAGGTTTTGCTTTCTGTAAGTTAAGCAAAATTTCAACTGCATGATAAAAAATATAACTGCATCCTACACTCATATTATTAGCTTTGTTGGCGGATGCAATTCCGAACCAAAACTGAGTTAGAACTGAATCAGTACTGAACTGTTGTAATGCGCATGTCAAGTTATATTGGTTCGGAATTTCTGTGGTTTCTGTGAACGAAATGGTTCGAGATTTGAGATTAGATTCGGGGAATCACCGATTTCTATTTTGTACATTGCCAGTGATAGGTAACAATTTAACTGCCTCTGTGTTATTGCTTGGGGGAATTACCGATCTATGTACTAGAACTCATTGTTACACCGACAGTGAGAGTTTTTGAGAGTTACTTGAATTAAAGAAAGCAGATTGTTAGTTTGAACGGAGAAATGAGTGATGAAAAAAATGATTAAATTTGGTGTACCACAGGGCAGCGTGCTAGGCCCAGTACTTTTTTGATATATATTAATAGATTGCTCCAGCTGAATCTAAATGGGACTATAGTCAGTTTTGTAGACGATTTCACTTTAATAGTTGAGGGTGATAGTTGGGATGAAACAAAGGAAAAGGCGGAAGAGGATATAAGAGTTATAGAAAGATGGATGAATGCAAAGCTGCTTACAATCAATTTTGATAATATTGAATTCTTACCTTTTTCATGCTTCAACCGCAATATGCCATCTTTTAGAACTTTGGATGTATCTGAAAAAGAAAAGTAGGGCAAGCTGTCACTTATAAGTGTTTGGGAATTGTTTTTGATAGCCATCTACGTTGGGACCATCATATTTGTACCATAGTTGCAACTCTTCGCGGTGTGCTGTACAGATTCAAATACCTCAAAAATGTTCTCGATCAAAAAAGCTTTGATAAAGATTTACTACGGACTTGTACACTCTAGATTATGCTATGGTATTCTGAACTGGGGAGCTGCAAGGGCTGAGCATATAGCTCGTATCGAGGTTCTATAGAAAAAGTTTTTAAAAATCATCTTTAATAAGGAAAGTACTTACCCTACATCACGTATGATGAAGCTCGGATCTTGGATATTCGTCAAATGCTTGCATTCTCATGTATAATGCATTTGTATCGGAATGCATATTTACTGCAGGAGTTTCATCATACCTATAATACCAGACGGGAAAATAAATGTTATGAGATACCTCGTGCACATAAATCCATTGGCCAGTTAAAATTTCCTTTCTTGGGGCCTAAACTGCTTAATGCTTTGGCATTGTCAATAAAAAATGTTACTGACATGAGGAAGTTTAAATTAGAGCTGTAGAAGATTATCCTTTGTTATGGTAGGGATAAAATTCATGACATCATAGAGTTGAGAAATTAATATATTTTTTGTTGAATCTGAGTTTTTCCGTTTGAGTCTTGTTTTCACTCTTTATTTTGTTCGGATCAGTGTCGGTGTGTTAAGTTTGCTTAAGGAAAGATTAGATTATTACACAGCAGACAGTCATATGACTTTGCAGTTTTATGTTTATTTTCTGAGTTTATTGTCTAACCCAGCCCTGCCATTTATAATATTAAGATTTAGCAAATCTTTTTGCTAACTCTGCAGTAGTTTCTCGACTCATTCGAAAATACTCTATGTATTGTTCCATGTCTTCATTGCTTGATGAAAATTTTTTAGACTTTAGTACTTATATTTTCCCAAGTAGCACAAAACTACACTAGGAACGCACACTATACAAAACGTTCAAAGTAGTGAAGTAGTCAGAACAGCTTTTTAAGCCTAACAAAATTCTTAGAGTTGCTAGAAGTTCTACAACCGATTGTGAATAATTGCTGAATCGAATCGTTTGACCCGCGAACTCGAGACCGTTGTTAAAATCCCACAACTTCCTGACCCGCGAAGGTATTTTTTGAGTCTGCTCAAGCGTCTAGTTCGGAATTCGTCAGGAACTACACCCGCGAGCAAACCTATTAATAACCTAGAAGACTGTAGTGATTGAATTAACTGCAATGTTTCACGTGCTTATACATTAGTGTGTAATTTTTCTGTTCATCAGCCCAGTGGTAATGTTTTGTAGATCAACTCTGGGCGCCACTCTTGCGTAAATACTTAATGTTATTGAAATAGGTGGATTTTGTTTGAATCTCACGATTTTTTCCGAAAGGATAAATTATGCATGATAAAATTAGCGTAGAATCAGAAATAATATAATTTACATTACAAATAAAATAATATATACAAAAAAGTGCCAAAATATCTGTATTTCGTTTATAGGAGCCATACAAGCATTATATAAGCAGAATTTTAGTACAAAATATCTTGATTTTGATTCCATTGAAAAATTACAGTCCAAGTTCTCATGTTTATTTGTTGACATAATTATTACTCATGAAAAATTTGATTTGTTTAAATAAAATTACTTAATTTTTCCAACAGCTTTCGAGAACACAGAGAAGCAGTTGGGATCATCAGAGATCTCCAAAATAGCCGATAGCGAAATTCAGAATCAATCAGTTCTAACATCGACACCAAGGAAAACATCAACATCATCTAGTACTCAAAAAGATGCAGTTTCAGTTGATTCTCTTCAGTTTCAAGATTGCCAAACAGAAAATGTGGACAACGACGATGACTTTAGCGATTTTACCTCATTTCAACCTAAATTCAAACAAGAAATCGACTGGAGCAACATGTTACCCCTTCGGGAATCGCATATTTCTTATCAGTCTTCTAATTTCCCAAAGGATCCCGTCACTCAGACGGCAGAAATTAAATCAAGCGATAATTCTCTACCTGTCATCAATTTCGATTTGAGTTTGTTGGAAGCCAAGATTGGGATTTCAAGTTCAGTTAATACCAAATCAGTTGATGATCAGTCGATGTCAATAGATTACAGTGATTTGGAATCATTCTCAGCAACAGAAAGTAAGGTTGAAAACCCATTACCTGATAGTCATGGTACCGAAATGAAACCAATTAGTCCACAACAATTCAATTTCGAAAACAAGATAGTAAAAACAATAGACGGAAGTGAAATCAGTGAATTAACGTATAAAAACACAGAAATCGTACCTGTACCTGACAAAAATGCATCAGTATATTCAAATCCTGACGATGAATTTTCAGATTTTTACTCGTCTTTACCAAATCCTTCGAAACCTATAGAACCTTTGAGTTTTCCAGAACCTCTGCAACCTGCAGTTTTGCAACCCATTCCAATTAATGGCTCAACTGTTGCCAAGATCGATTGGCCTGAACCGGGTCTGGACGAAGAAGAAATCAATCGTATTGTGATAGGTTGCTTAAGAAGTAATTCAAAAAATTCAGAATCAGAAACAACGAAGAATAATCAAGAGGCTCCTATAGAATCAAATCAAGCTAAAGGGAATGTGTCAAATAATGACGATGAAGAATGGTCAGATTTTGTTTCTGTGAAAGAACCGGTCAAATCAAGGACAGCCACACCAGATCTCCCATTATCAGTATTCAACCTAGGAAATATACAACCCGTTAAAGCGCCTGCGCCACTCGTTACACCTGATGGCGTAGTAAATTCCCCGGTTAAAAAAGTTGTCCAAAATGTGGGTGTGTCTAAAACTAACCTGAGTTCGCTTAGGAACGTACAGTATTCTCAACAGCATCCATTTATAACTAGTCAAGTTTTTGATACGCTTTATTCAAATCCTAAAAACAGCGTATTTTTAGGTAATGCTTCTTATGCTGTACCAACAACAGCCATAACCGGACGAAACGTCGACCAGTCATGTAATAGTTGTAATGATTCTCGGAAAAAATCGTTCGAAAAATACTTCGATACAAATTCATCTTCACCTAATGGTGATTTTGGAAATTTCCAAAGTGGTATACCTAATGGTTGCACAGATGATGACGAGTGGGGTGATTTTGTTTCCGCATCAAACGCACCCTCTTTCACGAATCCTAATATGAGCTCGACGCTGTCTACTACTCGTATAATAACCAATCCGAGCCATAATATGGCTACTTATAATAAGATGGCGCCACCACATCACTATTCGAGTAGTAGAGGTACTGTTGTGAGGCAAGAAAGAAAAAATATTCCTAGTATATCGGCGTTGCCGGATCTAGATTTTGTATCTCCGAAAACGAGGAATATGAAGAAATGACGAAAGGAGCCATTCATGTTGTAAATTTTGTATATATGTTAATGGCGGATAAAAGCGGTTATGTTGTTTAAAAGGGATTGAACAATATTTCCAAGTGCTGATTTGTTTTGGTTCTGCAGTTCAAATTTTGTGTTGGTGTGAAGACAAAATGATTCAATTTCATCAAAAAGTACAGACGTGAATAAAACTTCGGAACTGAATGTTTTGGAAATTTTTGTCTCGCTCAAAATAACTTACGTCACATCCAAAGTCTTGACGTCTACTATAATAAGAGTTTATTAGTTCTAACAACTAATGATCTCCTTTTAAAGTTAACAGTTAATTAAGCAAAACTTTCATTTGCTTTTAAGTTATACTAGGGCAAACCGACAGTCATTGGACAATTAGCGAATAAAATAGTTTAATGATTCTTCTTTCGGCGACTACAATAACTTAGATATTTTGCAATTAGATGAAATGAATTATTTAAAATCTTATCTCTTGTGAATAATTGCAACATATGAGTGTTATAAAAAATATTACCACGAAACATAGTTATTAGACAAAATTGATAATTATTGGACAGTCAATATCAGTTATTCGACAGTCCATAAATAATAGAAAAATAAAATTAGACTAATAATTAAACACCATAAGACCCTTCAGTTTTTATTGAATACATATACAAAGTATTATTCTAATCAGTCGAATACAGATTAATTGTTATATATTCTGGTACATGTTGCTGGTGTTTGTTTAGTACACATTTAACGTGAAATATCAAAGAGCACATCTCACAACACAAATTCAATCTTGTTTTCGTTTTGAACAGATTTTGCAGGCATTTGTAGCTTCCTTCATTTTCTTTGCACTTGGCTTTACATTTTCTTTTTCTTTCATTTGGTTTTTTTATTTTCTCTTCTCTAACTTTCTTTTGTTATTCTTTCAACTTCAACACAGATTGTTTTTTCTCTTTTTGTTCGTTGAACATAGCTCTGTATTTATCCGATTTTATTGCGTATGGAAATCTCACTGTATTTCTCTTACCCTTTCGCTCAAGCATTTAAGGCATTGTTAGAAACGTTATAAATTGACGGTTAGGTATAATTTTAAACGCTGGGCTTTTTTCATGCAAACTTGCATCAAGGAGATTAATTCTTGTTCTTGTTCTTGTAAAAGAGGGATAAATATAATATTTCCTTTAACTGGTTCACTGACTGTTAGTATACTTGGTTGAAAATTGTTCGGTAACTGAATTATTATAGCAAAGTTAAATTCTTTTCTAGACAATCTTGTCCTAATTCATGACATTGATTATTTTCGGTAACCATTTTTATTTCTGAAGGAATATCTGGAAGTCGTTTTTAATGATAGTATTTGTTTCTATTGGATATAACCTCAAATCAACTAGATCTGAAATTTGTATCAAATCGTCATGTGGTACCCCCTCTTGGATCTCTCTATCAACTTCAGGTGCTCGACGTATTCTGTCCTGAAATTGATGTCTCAGGTACTTTTTTTTTTTTTTTATTGAAAAATAATATCTAAATAACCCTTTCAGGTTTTGACAGATATAGTGACAAAATATAAGATCAGATTTACATTCGAATTTGTATCAAGTGTTCTTGCAATTTTTTTTAAAATTTTGTGTGCGTTATCTCCTTCACTTCACGGGGAAGCTTGTTATAGAGTCTGACACCCTCAGATAGTATGCGTCTTTCCCCCACCTTGGTTCTGTGAGCTAAATAATTCATTTCTTCTGGTTGCGTGGTCATGTACTTCAGATCTAGTTGTTAAAATAAAATCATTATCTTGTATTTCATTGTCGAGAAATTTTCTCACCAATTTGATAGTTTCAAGCTGCCTCAGTTCTTCTATGGTCAAAATGTTTGTTCGTTTATATACTTCCTTCGTAGGTGTCATTGAGGGAATTTTATACAGGACCTTAATAATTTTATTTTGGCTTCGTTGCAGTTTTTCATTTCTATTACGTTTCTTGTTGCCCAAAAAGATATCAAATAAGTTAACTTACTTTTAATGTAAGCTTCATACACCATTTTCTTCTCTTTCATAGGTAGGACGTCCGAAATTTTGTGAGCTAATCCTGTAATAGGAAAGATTCTTGACAAGCTGCCTGATGTGAGAGTCCATTTCATATTCTTGTCTACCGTGAGGCCGAGATATTTAATAGTGTATTGTTCAAGAATTTTGTTGTTATTTAGATATATGTTTATATTATGTTTTTCGATTTATTCTCGAAGTTTATAATATGGCACTTTTCACTATTCAGGGTTAGCTTGTTTATCTTCGTCCATTCCATCAACCTGTCAAGATCTCTTTGCATCTGTTTTTGAGTCACCTTATCATCTTCATTCACATAGAAAAGAGCTGTGTCATCAGCATATATCATAACCTTCCCACATAGTTGTTGCCTCTCAAGATCATTTATGTATAGTAAATATAGATAAGGGCCCAAAATTGATCCCTGCGGCACTCCGTAATATATGTTTTTACATTCACTCACTTCATCCCCAACCTTGGTGAATTGCTTCCTATTCTTCAAGTAAGAAGCAAAAATATCAAGTGAACTTCCTGCCAAACCCATTTGTTCCAACTTACGCAACAAAACACTCGGATCAACCGTGTCAAAAGCTTTTTGAAAGTCCAAAATTAAAGCAGTAACACATTTTCCCTGGTCCATTTTTGTTTGTATGAAATTGAGTATATGTGTCATCGCAGTTTTTAGAACTAGAAGATGCAGATGTAAATGCTTTGTTAACATTATGCAACATTTGGAAATCTTCATTAGTACTCTCTACGTTTTCATAAATTTCCAACTGTCTAAGTTTTGTCAGTCCTACTATTGAACTGAGAAAATGTTAAAAGACGTTGATGCTGGTTCTTAGCCTGATTTCGCTTCCCAAACACTAAACTCTGAATCCGTTAATTAAAGCTTCTGGCTTTATAGATTTTTTTAACGCTTCGCTTAATATACTAGCAAATTTCACCTTTGTTATTAACTCACCTAGATTATTTATAAGCCTAGTTCTTACTGCATCTTTCCAAGCTACGTCAGCCGGTTGTGAAATACGTTTATTAGACACGTCAAGTGATGGTTATTGGACAGTGCCCAATAACTGACAGAGTAGTCCGTGATTGAAAGTATAGCATAACAAATACAATTGCTTTACCACTGAAACAACGTATCGTAGAAACTCGATCTCTGAATATAGGTATTGGACATTGTTCTATAACAGTTTATTTTGAATTCTCGGATACAATCATTGGACAGCTTAAAATAACCCCAGAATATAACATGAGTGACTAGTCAATTAGTCATACAAATTGTACGATATCTTACATTCTCCAAACAGCCAAAGCAATAACTATGCCAATATGGTAACGAAACACTGGACTCAATCTTGTAAAAACAATTATTGTTCAAGTCTGTAGTCTATTTCTGTAATAGTCGCCGGGAAATAATTATTCTGACGCTTTGGTACTGCCATTTGTTGTAAAACCTGTGAACTAAAACAATGTTGAGCATGAAGAGATTTTATCAATAATTCCTAGATGCAGTTATTTGTTTCTTATCTTATTTTTGGACATTCAAAAGTGACTACTCGGTGTCCAATGACTGTCGGTTTAGCCTATTACTGACAAATTTAAAAATCGCTTTGAAAATATCTTCAATTTTCTGAATTTTTTTGAAACTCCAACAAATATTGCGGAAAAGTTTATCAGAACTAGAATTGTTTGAGAATATTTTAAAAACAGTCTTAAAACATCAATTTTACGTAAAATCTGTACTCCTTATGTATCTGAAATTGTGGATATTCCTTTTAGTTTTTGATGAAATTTTCATTTGGATCACATTTTTTCTTCGTACTGTAACTACATATCTTGACAATAAAATGAAGAATTAATTTTGTTTAGTTCAAAATAATAATAAAACCAACAATATATTAAGATTGTAACATTTTTTTTCATTTGAGGTAATGAAATATTCTTTGTGAGTATCTATTTTCCTTAGGGCTTTAACAAACAACGTTTATTCGACGATAACAAACCTTTCTTTTTCAATATATACATTTCAAACCATCATCCAAATATTATGTTCTCTTAAGCTCAAGCAAAGCAAAGTATTATATAAAGTTCAGTTCAAACCATATATTAACCATTTATTTGGCAAGAAACGACTTAGGAAGAGTTTGAAAAAGGAAGAACATTTTTTGAACTTCTGTCCAAAAATACCTCCCGTCCTGTTCAGACGAGTTAGCGTGTCTGCAGATTTTTTTGTCCGAATATTCAATATCAATTAGTATTGTTGATAAGGTGAAAAATCTGTACTGAGGAAAAAGCAACCATGTATTAAAAAAAGTATAGGCTAAGAAATACAAGAGTACACAGCCCTTTTTCGTTCCACTTAATACAATTAAAAATATGATGAACAGTAGCAATTGAAAAATCCTAGTAGTTTTGAATCTAGACCGAAGAAATGAATATTTTTAGCTATTTTGAGAAATCTATGTAAACTGATTGAATACAGTTTTCAAAGATATTTGTGAACCGTGTAATATGAGGCTGGACTTTTGGATTTAACACGGATTTACTGCCTGAACAAATGGTAATGAATCTCGTCCATTTCAAACCATTCTTTAGAAGTAATTTTTTCAATTTTGTCAAATTTTTCATCAAATTCAGTGCAATATTTAAATAAACATTACATGGTTGAAACATTTAAGAATACATAAATCTGTGCTCTTGTATTTCTTTCATTGTATTAATTTGTAAAAATTGTGGGAAAGAATTAAATTTTAATTTTCCTAGCGAAGAAGTTTTAAAGTATAGTGGTATGCTTTCAGCTTTTCAATTGTTATAACTTGTTCAGAAATTCTAGATGAAGTAATCAATGACTTTCGGCTAAACAATCGCGTATTGCAAAAATACCACATTTGGCAGTATATTCTTGCACATTTTTATGACTCTCGAAGTTTAAAATCGAAAATTTTCCAATTGAATCAATTTAATAATTTTTTGCTCCTATCAAGTTTCTTTAAAGATAATCAAAACATTTTGAAGTATTACTTATCAATTCGTTCTAATCATTTGTATTCAAGTCTTAAACTGAGCTATTCGAACGAGTAGATATAAATAAAAAAAATCTAGTCAAAAAATACATGTTACGACTTGATAAACTGTTTCTTCTATCCAGACAAGAGATTTCGTTAGTGATATTAATTAAGTATTTCATGTTCCATTTTCCTTAATATTTATTCTATTTAAATCAATATTCTCTGTTGTATATTTTGAATGTACAGATAGTATTAATTTGGTTGTGGGTGTCTGGAAATACGTTGTTGATACATTGTATAATATTTTATATATATTATGATAAACATTCCATAATAAAAATATTTAGATTAATATTAGTTTTATTTATCTTTTCCTGAAAGAAACTATTATAACGTAAAAAAGTATATTGCTCATATAGAATTTTTTCAGTGTCAGACAAGATGGAATTCTAGGATCTAGCAAAAGTAACCAAGAAAATTCTATTCAGGATTTGCAACTCAATTCAAAATGAAGGGATTTCCTAATTTTGACCGAAAATTTTCAAGAGTGACTAATCTCTACGCGGTTCCCATAAGATGGGTCTCAAGACTATCACAGCAGCCCCATCGATTGAGTTGAAGCTCCTGATTAGTGTTCTTGACATGTGCCCTATATCTTTTTCAATTTTCTATGGAAGGGATAATTAAGGTACTTCAATCATTTTGACATTTGTTATGGAGTACTTATTTTATCAAAAATTATTTGTGAGGCACATTTAGTATTTCTTTGTGCGGCGAAAGTTATAAATCGTCCGTGTTTAATCGGTAGAACAATTCTTTTTTTTCCATGAAAATTTTTGTGAAGTCTTCAGATGAATTAACGAAAACGGGTACAAAAATATATTCTCAAGAGGAATTTTTCTTAACGAAGAAGATGATGACCTGTGCCATTGTAAGTACAGTTATTTATCTCAATTAATTGATTGCTTATAATTTGATAACTGTCTAATAATTTTTTTTATCTTTGGCTACGCGCATCATTGTTTTGATCTATTTGAGTTTGCTTAAAAAAACAATTTATATTATGCCGGTAGCACAATCTCGCCGAGGCGCACCTTAACGATATTATTGAAGGTTTGGTCAGTCCTCTACATCTAGCCGTGTTTAGTTGACTAAGTTATGGTTCATGTGGTCTATAACTCCTACCTTTGCAGCCGGCGTTTAAACCTTCAGTACGTTAAACAAAACCTAGAATGATGAGGTCCTTTCTGTGTTTATGGACAATTTATTATGAAATTTCATATTTCTATACACGATTGAATATTGAAAAAAATAATAATCGAGTATACTTTTATGCATTGTATTCGTAATTGTTTAATTAGGTTGTAAGAACGAAAAGTGCTGTAATTGCCAAGTGGCTCAGCTGATTTTCCCTCTTGCCTCGAGTCCTTTGACTCATGTAGCGACAAAATTGAGGAGGAACCATTTGCTATCATGCTAGTTCTCCCACACTTTGCGTAGGCATGTATACAGGGTGTTACATAATAGTATGTCACAACATGAGGGGGTAAATCTACGTGCAATTTTAAGAAAAAAAGTTCATATAAACAGGTCCGCAAAAGCTTCGTTACGGAGATACAGGGTGATGGAATTTCTATAAAAAATTGTTTTTTTCTTCAAAACTCCTGCAGTCTTTGAGATATTCAGCCCAAATTTGGAATACATGCTATATTTTACAGCCTCCATCATTACACGTCGTAAATTTCAACTTTCAAATTCGAGTGAAAATTTATTGAATTTGAATCATTTGAAATGTATGTCATTCGATGAATAAAAAAAATAATAGAAATACTCGGTATGCCCAAAATTTGCTTTTACTCAACTTATACTAATTCAATGCAAACTAAAAAAAAGAACAATTAAAAACTAATTAAATTGCTGGAAGTGTCCTCCACCTGCAATAATACAGGCCTCTGTCCTTCGCATATTATCACGCACTCTTTGAAATATTCCTAGGGTATTTCTTATCGTGTTACAAGAGGTTATTATTCGATTTCTCAATTCTTCTACAGTGTTCACTGGAGTGGTATAAACTAAACATAAGAAAAAGTCTAAACGATTTAAGTCTGGGGACCTAGGAGGCCATGGTTCTGGCCCACCCCGACCTATCCATCGGTTGTTGAATGTATTATTCAAGAATTTCCTAGCTTCTCCAATGAAATGTGCTGGTGCCTCAACATGCATGAACCACAGTATGTTTCTCACCAAAAGTGACACATCCTCGAGCAATAAAGGTAAATCCTCCTCAAGAAATTGCCGATAAGCGGGACCGTTTAGTCTGTTAGGCAAAGAAAAAATGGCCAATCAAATAATTTCTAATTATTCCATCCCAGACATTTAGTGAGAATTGTTCTTGTTGATGAGATTCTTCAATCAAATGGGGGTTTTCCTCAGCCCAATAATGATTATTGTGAAAATTTGTGATAGCAGTTTTCGAAAAGTTAGCTTCGTCTGTGAACATTATTTCACTATCAAATTGAGTATTTCCTCTAATTTTATCTAAGAACCATCGGCAGAAATTCAGTCTTGAAGGCAAATCTCGAGAAAGTAGAGTTTGGACTTATTGAATATGAAACGGGTACAATAAAAAGTTGTGGAGAATCTTAAAAACTAGGACATGTAAAATATTCAACTGATTTCCAATTTTTCTTGTACTCACATGAGGATTCAAATCAATACAATTCAAAACTGCTTCCATAATATCTGAAGTTCTCATAGTTTGAGTTGCACCTTTTAAATGATTATTTGAAGTAAAAGTATCAGTTTCCCTTAACCTTCTGTGAATATTTGAAAATGTTTGCCTGTCTGGTGTTACTCGATTTGCAAAGCGTACCTGATATAATCGCCTAGCTTCTGTTGTGTTTCCGTCAGCCAGACCGTACTTGTAATGGATTTCGCCAATTCGGCGTTAGTAAAATTAGCCATTTTTTCTTACAGTAATAACTTCAAAAGTCTTAAAACTAATCGTTAATTTAATAAACATTTCGAGCAGACACTGGTTTAACTTTAGCAACTGTCAAAATAATTGAATAAAAGATAAAATCAAAGCCTACTAGTCATTTTTTCAATTAGAAGTACTTTCAATTCAGTGAATGCATACAATCGTTCAATAATTTTTTGCTCGAGAACGGTCGGAGATACGAAAAAATTACAAGTGTCAAAAAAGTTTTTAAATTGAACGAAGATGATGAAAATTGATTGTACGCCGATCAGTGGCGTGAAAAAAAGTTTGAAAGGGCAAAAGAAGACATGGCACCGAAAAAGAAAACACCTTGTGAATTTCAGTTAAAATCTAGGACGTGTAATGATGGAGGCTTTAAGAATAGCTTTCATTCCAAATTTGGGCTGGATATCTCAAAAACTGCAGGAGTTTTGAAAAAAAAAAACTTTTCCGGAAATTTCAACACCCTGTAGCTCATTAACGAAGCTCTTAAGGACCTATGTTTATATAAACTTTTTTTCTTAAAATTGCACGGGGATTTACCCCTTCAAATTGTGACATAATATTATGTAAAACCCTGTAATACTGACGACACAAAAGATTCAAAAATTATCACCCTTCAAATTGAATTCTCAAAATTCTGACGTCCTTTTCACTAAATTTATCATCTATTTGAAAAGGGTAGAGACTAATAAACCTTTCGGTGACGGGAAGCTTATAAGCGGACATTCAGTAGATGCATCCAGTATTATTGTGAATAGAAGTAGTGTCATACCTATTTGATTTCTTTTGGAACAGATATTCGTACACCCGTCAGCAAAAACTAATCTAAACTCTCTTAGATTCTTCGTGTAAAAATATTAATCAACTATTAATTTTCTAATTATTTAGTTTCAAAAAGTACTAGTATTTTGGCATCTTCCAAAATACTTGTTCGTCTACCCAACTGAGTGAAGATTCTAAACCGACAAGATGAATTCTTATGGGGGATAGCTACTGTGCCTACCGAAAAATGTAAACGAGTTTCGGAAATTTTTTTCACAAGAATAATTGAGGAATATGGGAAATGGAGTTATTTATTTCATTGAGTCTATATTGGACTTAGTTTATATACATTAGTATTGAGAAATATCAAATAATTACGAAGTTATGAGATTCGATTTAGTGTCTTGTAGAAAAATGTTTCTTCCACAGTACATCGATTGATCGAAGTCGGGTTATCTAAAAAAATGAAATTAAAATCTGCATACTGTAAGAATATTCTTCATTTTTTTGTTCTCTTTTGCGCATCCAAGCAATTTAATGAAATAGTGAGACTCAAACTTTTCGAAATCTGCTACGCTTGACCTTATTCATTGCAAAAACAGAAAATTGAAAATCAGTTCATAATCGACCGAGTTATCAATGCGACAAGTTTAAGAAAAGTAGTTTCGAGGAAAACGCGTATGAATTTTTTTTCTACCTTACTTATTATTCAATCTTGTATCTTCTGAAATAATTAAAGTTAAATTGAAATATGTAATCCTGGACCATATGACGGTTTTTGGTTTTCATATGAGGGGTTTCTTCCTGCTCAGTCGACAGTTAAACTACGCATGTCCGAATGCAAAGTCACAAAAGTTCTTGAATTTGTAGGTCACATATTTAATGAGCTAGTAGATAGTAGAAAAATACTTTTTCTTAACTGCCAGGTACTCAAGCATGTGTTTCTTCTTAATTGGTGAAAGATGCGAAATTGGGCCTATTTCATTAAACTTCATAACCGATTGAAGATTATATGCCATCTGGGCTTAGCAATTTGTTTTAATTTTCTGATATTTTGATGGTTTCAATAGGGTTGCAATTGGAAGCTCAGATGTTCAGTTAAAAAAGCTTAAACGTCAAATGTTATGTATCATTTAAATAACTCAATATTCGATATAGGCAAGTTAACAATTGCACAACGATTCCGTGAATCTCAAGTGCAGTATTCAACAGGTTGACGTACCGCATAAAGAGGCGGGTTTGTTTGTATTGCACAAATATCCCTTAGTTACTAGATGTATTAATAAAACAATCATTCTTGGAATTAACAGTACTTTACGAAGGTCGTAAGCATTGTGTAACCTGACATCATTTCAACGTTTCTAATATTTTGTCTTTGTTTTCTCACGAATCAAGTATGGTGTTCGACAACTGCCAAATAGATGTATTTTTTCATATGAGGAATCACTATAACAGGCTGAGGAACGTACAAAGCGTCGTTGATTGTTCTCCTCCGAAAGGATTGAAACGCTCAACCCATACGGATACAAGGTAAATATTATTCTTACAATTTGGAGTATTTCTTTTCGTAGAAATTGCTTTAGACGCAAATAAAACACTCCATTATGTATGGTTTGTAACTTTGGAAACTGATCATAAACCTTTTGTATTTGCAACTTGAACATTATATAGAGAAGTATTATATCTACAACCTGTCCCAAACTGATTCAGCCTGACTCTAGTTCAGTTACGTTTTGAGGTATTTGGAACAAAAACTAGATTGATTATCTATGACAAGGCTTTTGAATGACACCCTCAATATTTTTATGTAGTGTTTTTAGGATTCTCAATTTTGTTTTCATTACTTTTCTCGATTGAAAGTTAACTGATAAAAACATGAAAAAATTTACGTTTCATGTTGCCATCAACTTAGCTTTGACTCGAAAAAGAGAAAATCAGAATATTTTTGACTTCTCGAACTGAACTGAATAAGACAGCGCACGTCGATTTTTTATTATATTGGGTAATTTTGTTGGGCTACTAAAGTTTGTTTACGTAGAAGAATATGTTGACATGATTCTTATTAACGGTGAGTGCTTAAAAAATAGAATAATCTAACCCGACTCAAGCAGATTATTCAATGCCAAACAAAAGAACGATAAATTCAAGCAATCAGGAATTTATCAAATCGAATGCAATGAATGTCAGGTAATAATAAAAAACAAATACTGTGTTTTAAGGAATTTTACTTAATAATTGCGATTCGTAACGCGTTTCACTACACCGTAGCTTCTTCAGACGAATGAATATACAGAAAAAATATAAATGAGAATATAACTATAAATGTTCTTGAGTAATTAAAAGCTTATTGGGTTGCTTCTTCTTGAGTGGTTATTTATGACAGGTATATCCAATAAAATTAAGGAATAGATTGCTCCCCGAAGAGATTCAATAAAGGTGAAGGGCTTAAATCGACTTGTTCATTGATGAGTCTACCTGAGTGTTTGTATTTATTGATTTCTAAAGTTTCCCAAAGATCTACCTTCCAATATTTATTATCTGTATGCAAAATTTCAAACTGTGGGTCGAAAGAATGATTATTTTCTAAGAGATGATTCGCGTAATTTGAATCTGATTTTTTATTTGAAAAACTGCGTTTATGTTCCGATATTCTAATATTAAAATTTCTATGTGTTCTACCAATGTAGAAATTATCACAGTCATTGCAATTCAATCTATAAACACCTGATTTATTGTTTTTACCTGGTTTGGTTTTATTATTTATTATATATTTGCCTAAATTATTATTAGTTTGGAAAGCTATGTTGAAATTATTGCTACTTAAGAATGATTTCAGTTTCTCACTTGTAATGCCAACGTAGGTTAAGGTGTTGAATTTTTGTTTCAATTTATCGACAGGGTAACCTTCATTCAGTGCGATTCTCTTTTGTTTTTTATTTAAAATATTATTTATTAGTTTGGGATTGTAACCATTATTTTTGGCTATTTGTTTAATCAAATATAGTTCAAAGAACTAAATTTTAATTTATTAAAAAAACCTATGGGACTATTTCGCTCGTTTTGACTCGTGATGTGATTCACGGAACGGCGAAAGAAGTTCTACAAGTGTTGGAATTTCTACGTTCTCACAAAAGTTTAAATGCATTATTGGGAAAGTGAATCGAGTGCCATATCACCATATCAATTTCTAAATAATATATATATATATATATATATATATATATATATATATATATATATATATATATATATATATCTTTTTTTTTTGATTGTTATTGTTTTTAACATTCCTAAGAGCTGGTGGATATTACTAGAAAAATAATTCTTCAATTCCAAACTTCCTCTGAATGAATTTCAATTTTAGATTTTGTGGATTAATTTCTTGGCGCAGTGTACTTCTTCAGAATATTCAACGGAAACAAAGGTATAGACCGATTACGCACTAAATGGACATCTGGTATATTTGTCCTCTTTTGGTTAGAGAAGATTCGTACATGGATCTTCAATATGCAATTTTATTATAATATAATATATTAGATATCTATCCTTCATCTTTAAGACGTTGCAAATAGCGAGACAGAACCGCTTCACATCTCTGTACATTTCAGTTTTCACTATGTCGGAATGGCCCATCAACCTAATCATGGTAACGAAATGAAAAAGCACCATTGCGTTTATGGAAACTATACTGGCATCATTCGTCCTCGTTCAACGACTGGTCGCTCGCCCAGATCGAAGAGTGTACCTCCACGTCCTGGGACGAGAAGGCATCCTGAAGATATGCCTTGTACGGTACGTACATGTTTGAAGTATCTATTTCATATATTCCGTGAGGTGTTAATTCTGAGATCGGTCAACCGGTATGCCCCTAACATAGAATATTATAGCAGCTCCTCAACATTTTATACAACTTCATACCGTTTTCAGTAAGACCCCTCCACACCTCTTTGTAAATAAAGCAAAGATCTCTATGAACCGAGAACGAAGAACTCGCTACAAAGCCTCAAGAAAACGATAAATATAACAAACATATGTGGGAATGTATATCATGGATCAATAAGTCACGAGACTAACAATGAAAACAAAATTTTTTTTGCAAATTTTTTTTTATTCATCAACATAATCACTTTTTAGGGTGATACAATGGTTCCAACGCTTTTCCAATTTTTCAATACCATGCTTATAAAAAAATTTATCTTTCGCTTCAAAATAAGCTTCAGTTTCAGCGATGACCTCCTCATTTTAGCCAAATCTTTTTCCCTAGAGCAAAGAGCCAGTAGTCACTGGGGGCTAAATCTGGCGAGTATGGGGGGTGGGGAAGCAGATCAAAGCCCAATTCGTTCAATTTTGCCATTGTTTTCATCGACTTGTGGCAGGGTGCATTGTCTTGGTGAAAAAGGATTTTTTTTCTCTGCATGTGCGGTCGTTTTTTTGCGATTTCCTCCTTCAAACGCACCAGTAAGTCAATATAGTAATCACTGTTGATCGATTTACCTTTTTCGAGGTAGTTAATGAAAATCACGCCATGCATATCCCAAAAAACTGAAGCCATGACTTTACCAGCTGACTTCTGCGTTTTCGGACGTTTCGGACGGCTTTCGCCAGCTGTGCGCCACTCAGATGACTGCCGCTTCGACTCTGGAGTGTAGTGATGTATCCATGTTTCGTCCATGGTCACGTAACGACGCAAGAAATCTTTTTTGTTGCGAGTAAATAGCGATAAACAGCTTTCTGAATCATCGACTCGTTGCTGTTTTTGTTCCATCGAAAGCAATCGCAGCACTCATTTGGAAAAAACCTTTTTCATGCTCAATTTTTCATGAAGGATAGTACATAAACTTCCATATGATATCTGTGTCATCTGAGCAATCTCACTGAGCTTCACTTTACGATCTTTCATTATAATTTTTGTCACTTCACTCACATTTTCCTGAGTAACGGCTTCCACAGGTCTACCCGAGCGTTCCGCGTCATTTGTGTCGGTACGACCACGTTTAAACTGGGCAAACCACCGACAAATCGTTGCTTTTGATGGACAAGAGTCAGGGAAACATTTTTCAATCCATTGTTTCGCTTGCACGGTGTTTTTACCCATTAAAAAACAATGTTTTATCAGAACACGAAACTCAGTTTTTTCCATTTTTTAAACAATCTACAAAACGACTTTACTGTAACCTCGATAGCTCAGCGGTTTCTGGTCCGATCGACTTCAAATTTTGACATGTTTCAAGCAAAGGTTAGTACTCTAGAAAGACGTGGTTACTGGTTCACTACGGGGGCCATCTCTGGGTTAGACTTATTGATACATGAGTTATTAGGCTCGAAGACTTTCCATGTATTCATGATTCATAATTCAGCAACAATAAATAACAGTAGCCTTTTGTTCACAGCAGGAAATTTACTCAAAATCAAGCAAACTTACATATATAAAATCTGCCCGATGGATGCTCGATGATAAAAATACCAGGTTTCAAAGTGATGGAAACTCGATCCAATGTTCCCCCCAGAATTCTAGAAAATGCGATGCGAATGCCTGCAGTAAAATTACGAATCCAACCGTTTGTACTCTTTATGGTGCAAGCACGAAATCCTGTCCTAGTACAGGGCGAAGTGTTCGTTTGAATACCGTAAGTATTTCTCATATTTATGATTATTATTATTACACAACAATTAGGGCCGACGATGAAATTCTATAATGGCCCAAAGCAATAAAAAATATATTTAAAGAGCGTTTAAAATATCCCGATCTATTCTCAAATATGTTGGACGATGGTGCATCAACAATCTCGCCATTCAGGCAGTTCCAGACATCGAATATCTTAAGGAACCACTGGCCCTGTGTTGTTTCAAACGCTTCTTTCTTCAGCTTGAAACGGTGACCCCTTAGACGAGCATCGCTATTAGTGAAGAATATATCCCAACAAAAACATTCTATAAAAAACTAGCCAGTTCTCGATGGAGCTGCTTGTTTATCTCTAAAAAGTAATGAAATCTAGACAAAGTCGTGCCAAGGCTAAGGTTCCTCACTGCGATTTCTTTATTATTATAGTTAATGTTATGTGACTTGGCCGTTGAACATTCTTTATACGTTAGTGGATAGGTACAAGTCAATTTTGTTTACACGTAATGTTATAATATCTGTTGTAACATATGTTTGTTAACCGAGATAATCGCCCATCCTGGTATTGGTAATAAGACGCAAGTGTATTATTTTAGGCTGTTGTTGATTGTGCAACACATGCATTCAGTATTGACAATGCTGACTTCAGCTCTTTTCTTTTTAGAGCGTCAAATCGGCCACCGATCTAACATAAAATAGACGTAGAGACGGACTCCTATCAATGATTAGAAGTCCATCTGTACTGGAAATGTTTTTTTTATACTGGTTGTTTCAGGCTCGCCTATACATAAGTATTATTGTAATACGCAATTTTATCAAGCCTACTATTGACTGGTTATTCAATCAATGTTTTCCAAGTGTCAATATTCCATTCTCAATAGGTAGCGGTTCTGGGGGACAGATTGGTGCAATGGTGTCATGGAGCACCTGGTTTTGTACCCTTGTGTACCTTTCAACGGCCAAGTCACACAATATTACCTAAAATAATGAAGAAATCGCAGTTAGAAACCTTAGACTTGGTACGACTTCGTCTAGATTTCATTACTTTTTAGAGATAAACAAGCAGCTCCATCGAGACTTGGCTAGTTTTTTACAGAATGTTTTTGGTGAGATTTTACTTCTTTTTTTAGAAACGTGGGCATTACATTAGCAACAGTTTTTCGTATTGCTCATTCGCTATTTCTTTTTGTAAACTTGTAAGTATAAGTATAAAAGCCAGTCTAGTCTTATCCAGAGTTTTCCTTCAATTTTATTTATACACATATGCGCTATAGGCTAGATTAAATTAGAAGATGTGTCCCACTACGCTGGATTTTTGCAATTACAGAAAATTTTTTTCAGCTGAGATCAGCTGAGGGTTCTTCACCAGATACTTCATACCTTCGATTTTTGACATCAAATGAAGCGGTCCATCAAGTTAAATATTTTTTGTAAAGGCGGTACGTCGATCTCAAATAGTTTGGTTGGGCTCTTGTGTTTTCTAATCAGGGTCACCAGGTACTCCAGATCTTCGATTATCCTAGTTTTTATAGTTTTCCCTTCATGTTGCCATTAAATCCTAACTCTGTACAAAATTTCAGCTCTCTGAGTTTATAGAAATCACTAGATCTATTCTGATGATTATGGGTGAGTGAGTGAGTGAGTGTCTTATATGCGAAATTTTGCTTTCGCTTAACTTTGGAAGTAAATGACCTACAGACTTGAAATTTTGGATTTTAAGTATGTGATTATAGTTTACAGGATGACGAAAATTTCTGCGTTCTGCTTTTATTCAGAGGTTCTCAAATAGGTGCCTGAAAATGCGGCGAAATGGTTCCAGTAAAGAATGGTACGACAGTGTTCGTTTCGTGCCCCCCAATTCTCCCGATTTGCATAATTAAACTTGCTGAATAGCAGGAGTTACGGTTAGGTTAGATCGCCCGCACCATAACCGCATTGCTCGACTTTTCACACTTTCCAACAGGTCACCTTGTCTCACCAAGGCTAGACCGGCGTACTCCAGCAACGGTCGAATATAAGCGGTGTAATAGGGCCCTACATTTCGTTTTTTTTTCCGTTTGTTGGTTCTCAGCTCAACACAGCGTTTTGAACTGATGAACCCTTTTCTCCGCAGACCTACTATGAAGACCGGCGATTTGAACTGATTCAAATCGTTCGCATGAGATGACAGATAACAAATTAGCGTTAGCAGTGGTGCCGTTCTCAAAATGAATAAACGGAAAAGCGATTAATATGGGTTAAAGAGTGGTTGTTAAAAAGAAACAAGTTTTTTCATACAAATCTATTGAAGGAGCTGAGACTGGAACTAGGAGATTGGTTCAATTATCTCCGCATGAATGAAGAAACTTATGTTGAGTTAATCCAATTGGTTCCTTCTCTTACAAAAAGGCATTTCTCTTAATTTGTTGCCATAATTTTTACCTATTATTTCGAATTCATCGTCCTTGTTGTCTAGTGTTTTCAAAACACTGACAAAGTGGTGAGCTGAAAGCTCATCAGCTTTGTCACGTGTACGTTCTGTCCTTGATTTAGAACTTGAAGCTGTAATGCTTGATGAAGGAGCACTACGAGACGTACTTGCTATAACTGATGCTGATTCTTCATCTGTTTCTTCTGCAAACAATGGGGGTGACATAAGGGTCATTAGGAATGAATATCTGCGATTCGACTTGAGAAAAAATTAGAATCATTTTTTTTTGAGCAACAAAAATTTTCGACTTACTGTGTTTTTAATTGGATTGTCTAGGCTACTGAAGCTCTCACGAGGAGTTTCTCCATCCACAAGAAATAATAAATTATCGAAATACCACAAATACAATTCTTTTTCTGCCATTCCTGAAAGTTTATATTCTCTGTTTCTTTCAGCTCTTTTTCAAAATACCCTCTAATCGAGTCAATCTTGTTCTTCACAGATTGAATTGTGGCATCCTTGCCACTTCTCTTAATTTTGTTAAAAGTTCTTCATACGCTCTCATTTCTATCTGGTTACTCTATCGTTAATTCTTCATAAACGAGGAAATTTTGTATATACACACAACTAAATTTATATGGAATCACTAGGTATTTACACTATTGATTATTTTTAACTGTGGATCTTTGACTGCATGTGAAGAATGAAGTTTTTTGTTGGGAAAAACTGGGTAGTATGATAAGAAATATTGAATTATCACTACATGTTCGGGATATTGTACTCAGTCGTCACTGAGATTTGAAACTGTGAATTTCAAATTTAAAAAAAGCCTAAAATCATAATTTAAAATACCTTACGTTGGATTGTCCGAAGTTTAATACTTTCTCCACAGATTTCTTTTATGCTGCAGCATCTGTATGTGTTCGTCATTTAACCAAGGCTTTAATGGGTTGGTTCAACAAATCTTTCACACGAATTTTTCTTAAGAATGTCAGTTATTGCAGATCTAATGTTTTGCCACATTTCATTTGGATCTCCTGCAGATCGAAACAATTGGTCAATTCGATTCAAAGCACTCCCCGCTAACCGAAAGGAAGTTCGTTACTGTGTTGAGTGAGAAATTCGTTTTAATGGTATAGGAAGAATTTGAATTTCGAAAGTTATGACAACATGATCATAATAATAATATTTCTTTATTTGCCGTAGATCATACAGATATAGGACACGTCATATGTTTAAGGAACGAATATATACCTAATAAATACAAAAATAGGAAGAGCATAAAAACATAAAATATGAAGTCATAAACAATTAATAAAATTGTAAAGTACACGAAACTCTAACAAGACTAACAATACAATACTAACGTTTTATATATATTACTGAAATCACAACTAATAAAACTGTTTCTACAACTTGTCATGAAGGAACTCGGAGTAGGCATAGTAGGCCTTCGCCAACAACAGTAATTCAACATCACTCTTGAATTCCTTCTGATTTCCCAACATGAATTTTTGTGGCAGTTTATTATAGGTCATTATTGCCAGAAGACAGGGGCTCTTTTCATAAAACGAGAATCTGTGTTTCGGAACCTCTAGGACTCGAGCATTCCTCGTTTCATACTCATGATTCTGATCCAGACTGGAAAACAGAGATGGACTCGACCTAGCATACAAAAGCAGATCAAGAATGAACTGGCAAGGCAGAGTTGATATATTTAATTCTTTGAAATATGACCTGCAGGTTACTCTCGGTCCGACACCAACCATGAAACGAATCGTTCTCTTCTGCAGCAAAAAAACCCTATTCAAGTCCCCTGAAGACCCCCAGGCGAGAACTCCATACGATATCCTAGAGTGGAAGTAAGCAAAATAGTACACACGAAGAACCGAGAGACAGACATTATTTCTGAGACATCTCAAGGAATAACACACAGGAGTAAGCTTACCACAAAGTACGTCAGTATGTCTGTGACATTCGAGCTGGTTATCAATGATTACCCCCAGAAAATTGGTATCAGTAACTTCCGTTAGCGATGTGTTAGCAGTCCTCACCAATAAGCTGAGATCCCTCAGACGGTTGGATATGTTCATGTGCATAACTAGCGATTTGGAATCATTCACAATTAAATTATTATCTCTAAAATAGTCTACTAACTTCACAACCGCAGCACTACCATTCTTGGACAACGGAGTCTCACTCTCTGCGTGGACAAGGTAAGACGTTCATTATCAAACAGATAAGTGTTATTCATTCTGAGGCTATTGATATATATAATAGATAACAGGAGAGAGAGTACAGATCCTTGAGGTACTCCTTTCTTGATCGGGAGCGACTGAGATTGCACCTCGTTACTCTCCACGTACTGAGATCTCATGCTCATATAACGGAACCAGTCGAGTGCAACTCCAGGTATACCACCGTCCAACAGTACATCCATCAAGATCTCATGATTCACCACGTCAAAAGCCTTCATAAATCCAAGAACACTGTCGAACAAGCACTTCCTTCTTCCAGTTTGCCATAGAGGGCACTTAAAAATGTAACAATCGCCGATGAAGTGGAGCGATTCCGCCTAAAACCAAATTGAGCGGGATTAAACAGGTTATACTTTTCATAAAAGTCAATTATCCTATTGGCTGAGATCTTTTCGAAAATTTTAGAGAAGACACTCAACAAGGAAAAAGTCCTATAACTCTCAATCACAGAATCTGAGCCCTTCTTATGGACCTGCACCACCTTTGCTATCTTCAGTGACGCCGGAAATGCCCCTCTCTCAAGCGAACAATTTAGGCAGAATCTCAAAGGCCGTACAAAAGGACGAATATATTTCTTAACGAAAACAATACTGAATCCATCTGGCCCCATAGATGGAGAAGCTTTCATATTCTTCACAACCTCAATAATATCTTCATCTGTTACATTCACAAAGAAAAAAGTGGCATCACATTGGACATTCTTAGTCCTCTGCCTACTTCCGGCTTGATTGTCCTTGACTATTTGGCTGCAAACGGTACTAAAATACTTGCTGAAATGATCTGCAATCTCCGCAGGATCACGTACTTTGCCACAATTCTCATCCAGTATTATATCTGTTTTAGCTTTTTTCGAACCTTTTATAATTTCCCAGACCGTTTTTGATTTATTCTCGGAATTTGCGATCAACGAATCATTATAAACACCTCAAAAAATTCTAGGGAACACTTCTGAATATCGATATATCGTATCCAGAACGATCAATATGGATGATTTTCTTAAGAAATGATTACCTGCATCCATTTCTCACTAAATTATGTAGAGTGCCGCAACAGATTTCAGTTTTTTTTTTATAAAAAACTGAAAATGCAGCAGATGCGCCTCTGCTTCATAATCATTTCATGTATTCAGTGTTTCAAATCAGTTTGTTGGCACTTTGTTTCTGTTGTAAGCACAAATAAAAGATTCAAGTTTTGTGATTCGACTATGGAAAGACGACATTTGACTAGAGAAGAGATGTTACGAGCCGTTGGCATGCTCCAAGCTGGGAGCTCACAACGGGAAGAATCCAGGGTTCTGGGAAGAAGCCCAAGTGTCATAAACCGTTTATGGTCGCGTTTCAATAAGACAGGTAGCTTAGAAGAACGCCATACAGGATCACTATAGTCGCCCAAGACCGATTTTTGGTTTTACAAGCCAGAAGAGATCGTACTACCACAGCATCTCAATTAGCTCAAGAGCTATCACTAGTTCATAATGTACAAATTTCCGACCAAACTATGAGAAATCGACTGCACGAAGGTCAACTCCACTCCAGACGCCCTTTAAGAGTTCCACAACTGACCCATGGAAATCGCGCTGCTCGTTTAGCTTGGTGCCAAGAACAGGTAAACTGAGATCAAGAGAGGTGGGCCACAGTTCTCTTCAGTGATGAATCTAGATTTAATTATTATCCCGATTCGGGAGAAATTCGAATATGGAGGGAACATGGAAAGCAAAACCATGTCCAGCAATGCTCGAGAATTTGTTAGACAGGGAGGCGGATCAGTGATGTTTTGGGGAGGTATACGCCTTGGTGGAAGAACTGACCTCGTTTTCATACAGAACAACCTCACGGAAAATTCTTACACAAATGAAATAGTTTTACCTGTAGTGGTACCGTATCTCCAAAAAATAGGTCAAAATCCACTCTTTC
Source organism: Cryptolaemus montrouzieri (assembly GCA_013387265.2). Lineage (NCBI taxonomy): Eukaryota > Metazoa > Arthropoda > Insecta > Coleoptera > Coccinellidae > Cryptolaemus > Cryptolaemus montrouzieri. The sequence continues at coordinate 30,185,550 of JABFTP020000185.1, read as the reverse complement.
AACAAGATAATGCCCCTCCTCATCGTGCAAGAGTTGTCTTGAACGTTCTTGAAGAGAATGATATCGATCTTCTACCGCGGCCATCCTGCTCCCCAGATCTGAATCCCATCGAGCATGTGTGGGACACCCTAAAAGAAATCTCCTGCATCAAAACGTCTTCCATCATGAACAGGAGCTTCGATTAGCAGTTCAGGGGTTTTGGAATGACTTAGGCCAAAATGTAATAGACAATTTAATATTGTGCATGCCGCGACGATGCCAAAGTGTCATTAATAACAGAGGTGGACCTTCTGGGTACTGACAAATATAAGTGCTTCCATATCGTTTCGAAAATATTGGTTCAGGATTTTTTTTTGTGTTTTACCAAATTTCGTTTGTTTCAAATTTCAAATTTTTTTTTATAATAGGTGCTTTGGAGAAGTCAAATATCATTTTGTTTTCTTGAGAATACATTATATACAATACATCCTAACAAAAACCGAAAGATTTCTATAAATTCGAATCATCAAATTCATATTTTAAAGATATTGGTAAGTGTTCCCTAGACTTTTTTGAGATGTTTACATCCTTTTTGCAGCTTCAATGACGCATCTGTAGACATTCTTATATCTTCTATAAAGATTTTTTGATTCCTCATTCCCATTCAATGAAAACAAGTACAGAGATTTTAAGTTTTCTGTAGAAACTCAAATTCCCGTTGTAATCTATCTATCATGACGTTTCAAAGAAGTCACTTTCCTGCTTCGCAAAGGTAAGGAAGAGTCGAAATAGTTACGCAGGATACGAGAAAAATCGTCAAACATTTCGCTAACACTGCTCGATGCATACACGCTCTCCCAACTTTCACTCTCGAGTAATTCAGTAAATTTTCGAATACCTATGCGTGGAAGATTATCAGGATTCGTAACAAGTGATTATTCATCATTCGCGAAGAGAATATCCAGAATAGAAGGTTCTTTGTCGATTCGAAATCTCGTAGGTTAGGTTATGTGGAACAGATTAGAGTCAGCGAAAAATCGAGCAAAGTTGTTGGTTGCGCTGTTGGCTGCAGTGTCAGGGATCCGGGGTATCAGTTATAACTGGAAGATTAAAATATTTGGACTCTCTAAGGAGATATATTTCAAATCATATTTCAAACTGCACAATAAAAACTCTATCGGGGCCTATCATATATCTATTATCCCTAAGTTACTAAGTTGCTGGTAGTATAGAGAATATTACTGCTTCTATATTTCTTTCGCTTAATTGACCTGTTGTGCGCAATCCCCTCAAGTTTAAAGTCGCGTGTTTCTAGGGGTATGTTTAGTTACCGGACATGCGCAAGTGAGAATCAGATGCTGTATCGCTACACTTTAAATATTTCGTCCTCCAAACCCGTACTGCCAAAATATGGATAGATATTAGACATATGCAACACACCATACGGCATCCGTAATAATGTGTTTATGTTTATTCTGATATTTGAAATAATAAGTGTTCTCTTTTTTCAGTCTAACTTAACAGAAAAATCAACGTTTTCCTATCAAGTACCTGAATGTAGCGATTTTGACGAATCTACCAGATACAACACTCCGATGAGCACACCATCATGTACTGATGGTAATATAAGGTCAGAGCCTGGAATATTTTTGAAATAATTTCTTCTTAAAACTATTGTGGAATCAACGATTTCAAATTGAATTTATTTTTAGTCCACAAGATCACGAGTATCTCCAGTTTTTGTTGAGAATAACTGAGGATATAATAAAAAATGATCTATATACGAACAAGGAGATGAAGAAAGTCTTCATGAGTCACATAGATGCAAATAAGGATCGTTTGAGTCTGGTAAGAAATTATTCTCTTCATTTTATTATTCAGGAATTTTGATTCACGCGAGGGATGTTTTCCAAATTTTGCACATAGAGCCATAATTAAACAATTGGGAGTTTTTCAAAGCTTTATTGTTTTTCAAAGTATTCTCCGCGACGATTTATACATTTCGGTGTTGTTCGAACCAATTCGGGAAGCAATTATTCCAGTCGTTTGTTGATACATTCAGAATGGCCTTTTGGAAGGCATCAACAGCTTCTTCTAGAGAATGAAACCTTTGACAACGAAGTCCGTATTTGATTTTGGGAATACTAAAATCTTTTCCGGGCTCTGTGCGGACTTGTATTTTCGAGATGAAGGCTGATTCGCCGTTCGGGGTTGGTTTCTCGAAGCTTACTAATGACTTGAGGTGAATAATCGGATGTAACAGTTCTTCGATCTTATAAAGGAATGATCTGTTCTTGAAACTAACATTGCGACTACCTTTTTGGAAACACTTCGGCCACGGATGACCTTCGTCCGTTTTTCTTCCCTTTGGAACACCCAAACAGAAGATTGGCACTTATTTTCTGGCTCCTATGAAGAATCCAAGATTTATCACCATTGAAAATATTATAAACGCTTTTAGAATTTCCAAAGTTAAAACACTTATTCACCCTTACCGCTTTTTGTACTTTGATCAACAGATGCGGCGTCCAACGAGAAACTAATTTTTTCACACGCAAAACTTCTTGTATTGAGGTCTTTGAAATCCTCAATGATGCCTCAATGTCTCGATATGTTGGGAGCCGAGTCCTGGATAATCTCACCTACAGCAACCACATTTTCTCGAGTAGTGAGCATTGTTTTTGATGCACCTGTCCTTGGATCGTTGCTAAGCCTAACCCTTTTTTTGTTTAAATTCTCCATAACAACCCTTTCCCGAGATTTTCTTGTTGAGATAATCGACTTTGAAAATTGTAGAAAATTATTGAGCGAATATGCTCAGTTTAATTCAATTTTTCAAATTACTTGCCAACTCTGACAGTTTGTTCAGGTTGAAACATTGCGTGCATAGAACTCAAATTTCGGTTTGTTTGTTTGTTATTCCTTTAACGTGCTCTATTTCCGCCTTTCGGCCAATGACACGCCGGGGAATTCTGTCACCTCACTAACCCGGAAATTTTGCCGAACCCCTCTCGTGTCGAGGGAAGTGATCTTTAATGTCCAACACATCTCTGTTAGACTGGATTAAATTTTTGTTTTATATTAACAAATCATAGAGGTTCATTTTTAGTACTAAAAGTTGATTAATAGTGTCATATATGTTCCAGCATGCACAACATAATGGACATCCCTTGTACTTACCTTCCATACAAATATGATTCAGTTTCGTTCTTCTTTTAGTATACAGTGTCGTGTCGTGAAGTACCATGAGATATCCAAAATTTGTCCTCTCTAACGACGACAACTTTGATTGGAAAAGCCAATGGCTGTTTAATAATTCACAAACTATTGAATTCATGAACTCACAGCGATACGTAAAATTTTCGCGCTTTTTTCTCGACGGCTACCATTGATTAATACTATTCCGACTGCGCGCGGTGACATAAGTTCAATAGAATAGAAAATAAATATGTTCAGTGAATTTTACTTGCTCGACGGTTGGGTCTAGACAGTGCGTTTCAATGAAAACGAACCACCCTGAATAACTCGGCTGGTTTGATTTTTCTGTGAATTTCCCTGATGCAGGTCGATTTTTGAGTGGAGGGGGAAATTTTTTCGTTAAATGTTTCGTTCTCACCCTATCCACTCCCTATCCCTGGCTACTTCCACCCCAACATTTTTGAAAAAGCAAAATGGGTCCTATGAACCTGCTTGAAAAAGTGATTTTCTATGGTACCACGAAATTAGTTTCTGAAATAACTTGTGACGAATTGAAATCGGGAATTGCTTAAGAAAATGTTATCAATCCATTCGATCTCCGTTTGAGGAAACACTTGACCAAAATCGATTCATGATAATCCTTTTCAACGATTTCTAGCTTATTAACAACAGTACTGACGATGAAGAGTATTGAGTTTTTTTTCTGAATTTACGAAAGGAAAATATTCATTTAGATCGGTCAGGCAATCTTTTCAGAAATAAAAAATTTGAGAAAGTTACAAAGATCATATTGTAATGTAATAATATATCTTTCGATATATGATTATCGAAACCTTCTTCAATTTCAAAAGTTGTATTCCTTCAGTAATGATTTATGGTATATGCAGATATGATCTACGTTTATGGTTTTTGCGATGGGAACGCCCGAGTAGCTGCTACAGTAAGGGTGCTCAAACTTGAACTGCTGACGATCTACCTCAATATTTTTAGACTACTTACGATCGACTCTGAGAGGCTGCAAGTATGTGTGATGCAGGGTTGTCGTACATACACGATACCTAACCTACCTACCTACCTACCTACCTAGGTAGGGTGTACCGTAGCATATATAGATATTAGCTTACCGCACAATATACATTATTTTAGTCAAGGTTTGGGTTAGGTTTAGTTAGGATCTTCTCTAGAATATCAACGAAAACACTCATAGTTATTCAAAATTGCGAGTTTATTGGTTGTTACAAAACGGATGTTGAAATAATCGCAAGCATAATGTCATATGATGATGATCAGTAGTCGATTGCGATATTTTGGCTCAATTATCTTCATTTCAAAAAATGCAGACTCGCACAAGTAAGTTGACCCAAAATTGCCGTCAGTTGAAGGGCGATTTGCCTTAGATTCGGATAGTTATCTTCAGATATAAAACACCAGAAATTTGTATCAGATGCTGTAGCTTTGAGATGTATATCTGATATAATCTGCACCATCTCATTTTCAACAGAACATGAGTTCATATTGAACTGACTTGTTATTTCAGTAGGTAATTCCTCATGTTTTTACATGAAAAGGATTACTCATAAATGATGCTTTATTTGCCAATTTCATAAAAACGCATTTCGAATTGTCCCAAAATATTTGATAATTCAGCCTCATACGTATCATAATTCAACTGAGGTATCCGTGTTTTCAAAGACGGAAAACGTTTCAGATGTTTTCTTTTCAGTTGATCTATCATAAGTTACAATTTACTTTTTAATGCGTTTACTTCGCTAATCATCTCAATAATAGTTTTTCCTTTACCTTGAAGCTCCAAGTTAATGGTAATTAACTGCATTATGATGTCAGTCAAAAATGCCAAATCAGTCCAGTCATTTTTCGTTTTTCAACATCTGAATGTTATCGCCTCTTTTGTCTAGAAAAGCTGTTATTTCGGCAATAATTCTTGAAACCTTTCTAGGAATTTTTCGCGACACAACCACCTGACGTCCGTGTGAAGAACTAAATCAGTGTGTGTTCAGCTGACTCCCTATCTTCCAACTGCAACTTAGAGAGCTCCGCTGCAAGCTACGTGCACGGATGGAATTCACAATTTTTGTTGCAATGCCCATTATTTCCGCCGCGTTTAAAACTTTTCAACACAAAACTTGTTGATGTATAATGCATTGGAATGAAAAAAATGAAGGGAAATCTTCATTAGCTCGACACAATGTGACAAAACCGTTTCTGTTTCCAATCCTTGTTGGTTCTCCATCGGTTGTAATGCACACTAATTTATATATTGGTAGCTTGTAGTTTTGGACAAAATTGAAGAAAACGTCATATATATCTTCGCCATGGGTCTTCCCCTTCAGAGGAATGATTGTCAAAGATTCTTCCTTAGCCAACATGTCACTGAATACCATCCGAATAAAAATACAGAGCTGGGTAGTGTCTCTTATATCGGTGGATTCGTCGAACTGCAAAGAAAAGTATGCACATTTCATGATATCATGTTTTAGTTTATCTACCATGTGCTGACTCATGACTTCAATACGCCTTGTGACAGTCGGACGAGATAACTGAAGTTCTTTAATATCAGACAGGATTTCTGTTTTATTTTTGAAATCTCCAAATAAAGTCTCAGCCGCTTCAATAAATGCTTCCTTCACAACCGATCCATCTTCGAATGGTTTCTCGCCAATATATGAGATATATTAAATGACGCGATCGTAGCAGCTTTTGATTGTTTGGATGGTCTTGTGAACATGGTTTGTTTTTTTTTCAAACAAGATATAAAATCAAGTACTTTTGTTTTCTTAATTCACTCTGTGGCGGAAAATCCTTTTCATAGTTTTTATGAACCGTTTTATGATGCCTCTCTAAGTTACTACGCTTAGGTATTGCAACACGCCCAATCGTTATTAAAATGATATGTTTTTTATTTCTTCGCTGCACTCATTTTGTACTATTTAATAATAAACTTTGTATCGACGTAGTATTGCCTTCTAATTACAATTCAGAATGACTCCTATTCCTGCAGGCGCAACATTTATATTGGCGTGAACGAAAGTCTCGAATGTTCCCGTCAAATGCGCCGCCCAAAATTTCTAGAAAAGCGGCAAGAATAAAAAACGCGGCTTTTCTATGACATGACAAGTACCACGCGTTCCTTTGATAAAGCCGCCTTTTGCCGCTAGCAGTGTTATTTTATTACGTAATAAATTTTTGTAGTTTGGTACCTATTACTGAAAAATATTTTCTGCTCAAGATCTACTCGAAAAGCACTCGCGATCGACCGTTTGAGCACCCCTTCCATAAAAGATACTTTAAAAAATACCCTAGTTTCAACTACGCTGGTCCTCGCTCCAATAACTTGGGTAATTATATTTTCAAATTTAAAATAGCTAACTCTTCCTGAAGTAGTCTGAACTTGAGCAAATTATCATTATTCAATGATGAACAAAAACCAGACAAATTCAAAAAATCAAGAGTTTACAAAATTGTTTGCAATGAGTGTACTGTAGCTTATGTTGGGCATACTGGTAAAAGTTTCAAAACCAGATTTAAAGAACGTTCACCCTCTGACAATAATTCTCCAATATGTGAACATATAAAGACTGCAAAACATTCAACAGCATTAGATAATATTAAAATTCTTCATAATTGCGACAAAGGAAAGAAAATGAATTTATTGGAATGTTTGGAAATCAATAAACTTTGTGAAAACCCAAGTGAAATAACCCTTTATAACCAGCTAGACATTGATACCTCCCCACTGCTTAATGTCAAATTAGTGTAGTATTTATATAAACACCTCAAAAAACTGTAGGGAACACTTCTGAATATCGATATATCGTATCCAGAACGATCAATATGGATGATTTTTTTTAAAGAAATGAACATCTGCATCAATTTCTCACCAAATTATGTAGAGTGCCGCAACAGATTTCAGTTTTTTTTTATAAAAAACTAAAAATGCAGAAGATTCAATTTTTGTGATTCGACCATGGAAAGACGACATTTGACTATAGAAGAGATGTTACGAGCCGTTGGTATGCTCCAAGCTGGGAGCTCATAACGGGAAGTTCCAGGGTTCTGGGAAGTAGCCCAAGTGTCATAAACCGTTTATGGTCGCGTTTCAATGAAACAGGTAGCGTAGAATAACGCCATACAGGTCGTTTCAGGATTATTACAGTCTCCCAAGACCGATTTTTGATTTTACAAGCCAGAAGAGATCGTACTACCACAGCATCTCAATTAGCTCAAGAGCTATCACGAGTTCATATTGTACAAATTTCCGACCAAACTGCGAGAAATCGACTGCACGAAGGTCAACTCCACTCCAGACGTCCTTTAAGAGTTCCACAACTGACCCATGAAAATCGCGCTGCTCGTTTAGCTTGGTGCCAAGAACACGTAAATTGGGATCAAGAGAGGTGGGCCACAGTTCTCTTCAGTAATGAATCTAGATTTAGTTATTATCCCGGTTCGGGAAGAATTCGAATATGGAGGGAACCTGGAAAGCAAAACCGTCTCCAGCATGCTCGAGAAGTTGTTAGACAGGGAGGCGGATCAGTGATGTTTTGGGGAGGTATACGCCTTGGTGGAAGAACTGACCTCGTTTTCATACAGAACAACCTCACGGGAAATAATTCTTACGCAAATGAGATAGTTTTACCTATAGTGGTACCTTATCTCCAAACAATAGGTCAAAATCCACTCTTCCAACAAGATAATGCCCCTCCTCATCGTGCAAGAGTTGTCTTGAACGTTCTTGAAGAGAATGATATCGATCTTCTACCGTGGCCATCCTGCTCTCCAGATCTGAATCCCATCGAGCATGTGTGGGACACCCTAAAAAGAAATCCTCTGCGTCAAACCGTCTTTCATTATGAACAGGAGCTTCGATTATCAGTTCAGGGAGATTGGAATGACTTAGGCCAAAATGTAATAGACAATTTAATATTGAGCATGCCGCGACGATGCCAAAGTATCATTAACGACAGAGGTGGACCTCCTGGGTACTGAAAAATATAAGTGCTTCCATCTCGTTTCGAAAATATTAGTTCAGGATTTTTTTTTGTGTTTTACCAAATTTCGTCTGTTTCAAATTTCAAATTTTTTTTTATAATAGGTGCTTTGGAGAAGTCAAATATTATTTTGTTTTCTCGAGAATACATTATATACAATACATCCTAACAAAACCGAAAGATTTCTATAAATTCGAATCATCAAATTCATATTTTAAAGATATTGGTAAGTGTTCCCTAGACTTTTTTGAGGTGTTTAAGTAAGTTCATTTCCTGTAGTTGACCACTTGATAATGACGGTCGAAACCGGTTTGGTTAGTAAAAATAAAATTGTGGAAAGTATGAAATATATTTTACTCATCTTCGTTGTGATTTTTCTCATTAATATTGTAAAAACCCTTGGTACTTAAGTACGGCCTTTTATTCATAACATTTATTTATTTTTTAATAAACTAATGTACGTGAACCCATTGGTTTCATTGTCTATTGATATATGATATATGTAAAGTTTATTACCTTCCGGACCCCGACTATGTTGTTTATTTCTGATAAAACCATAGTCTTAACCATTCAATCAATGGTAATAATGCAATAAATGATCAGGTTTAAGTAAGTTTCTGATTACAGGACCGAATGCTTCTACGTGTCCACGAGCTGATGAAAGAACTGAACATGCCTCTATCGGATGACACAGAAGAAGATTCAACGCCTTCTTGGACCGAAATCGAAACTGCAATGAAAGGTCTTCTTTGCCTCGAGAAAATCAAACCGAAAGAAAAGCCTGTCACTCCAAAGTCTATAAGATCTAAGTATAAATCCACGCCCGATCCTGAAAAGAAATGCATTTGTTTCGATTTGAGAAGTTTAGACATAAACACTGCGAACAAAAGCAAGATGACTGAAAAAGAAATCGAAAGTTTGAACTATGAGGACCTCGATTCGATAAATAAATTTAAGTCTAGTTTGGACCGCTTGACCGAATGTACAGGTGCGTTTATGGACGAATCCACTATAAGGCAACTGCCTACTAAAGAATAATCTTCCTCGTCCAGATGCATATCCTAAGATGGAATGTCAACATTTTGAGGATTGCTTCCTTCATATTGATATGTGATATGTTTCTTTGATTGGACAGGCACCTTCAAGGGTCTATTCTTGGTTCTTTAAATATCTTTGATATATTTTGAGGATAGCATCTTAAAAAATATAAGAAAAACTTGATGTAGTAAAAGCAATTTGGCTGTCCTTTGATAGCTCCATATTTTGTGATTTTGTATGTCATTTCGAATTTTCTATCATATACTTCATAGGTATTTTTGTCTTCTCCTTCCAATTTTGGGATGTGCTCTACTCATTGGCAATGTGAACACAGGTGAGTGACTAGACATTTTTTAATTTTTGCTCTTCTTCCATAACTACTTCAGCTTGATATAATATCGCATTTTGTGATACCAATCTATTGATCTATTGTTTAAAACCACATACTGATATACAGATAACTTAGTTCGTTTCCAGGTGAATCGAAACTCTCCCTGAAACGTGTTTCGAGAATATTGATAAGTTGGCCTTAGAATCGATCACTGAAAACAGATACAGTTACCCAAAGACCTAGAACACGTGCACATTGTACAATAGCTCAAAATGATTGTGAGATTAACCTAACATTTAAGGTGAAAACTCTACAATAGCGAAATGCCTTATACAGCATTGATAAATGTACAATCTATTCGCATTCGTTTCCGGGATTGGTAGTTCTTGAGTGGTACTTATGCTCTCGAATGCGGATCGTGCAGCTCGTCCACGAGAAGGCAGGAATTTCATACTCTTTGGAGAATCGAGATCTGCTTTGTGTAGCGATATACGATGTATTCATGTCTGGAAGGGTTAGGGACAACTATTTATGCAAAGAACGGTTTATGCAGGTTTATTTCTAAGAGAAAATTTTGTAACTTGCTTGCGCCTTCGTATACAGAAATTCATAAACGCCCAGAAAGATTCTGGAAATTATCATTATTCGCATTCCTTACGATTCGATTCTAAATCCTATCAATCATGCCTGGAATTTACTGGCATCAGCTCTCCGCAAAAACCCTTTCTGGGCTATCAATTCCTATGCGGTTTCTATTCTAGCGTCCTTTTTTGGTATTATTAAATTGTCTAAAACAGTTCTCAATGAACTACAATGTAAAACAAGGAAGATGCTTTGTAAATATCATAATCACCACTCAAAGTCAGCAACTCATAGAGTTACACTATCTAGACACATTGGTGGTCACGGAGTAAGTGATTAAACAATATATAGTAAAGAGATTTGTCTTTTACGTCCTCATTTTCATAATAAACAGAGAATGCCTGAATTGCATGATATTGTTGTTGCTTCAGATTATAATCTTACACCTCTGAATTTGACAAAGCAACAGGTTCATTTCCATTTCTTGGGTAATAAAACTGAAAAAGAAAGTTGAATGCTGAAGGAATTGCACGTAAAGCACCCTAAAAACTGATTATCTTGATGAAATTGCTTCTAATCTAATGATCATAAGTATCTGCAGAATTGTTTAATGAAACAGATGGCTTGGCAATCACATCATCAAGCTAAATATAGAAGATTCTTGCCGTAGATGTTTTTCTTCCTCAGAAACAGTTTTTCATACATTATCATCTTGATCAACAGATTATTTGAAAAGATACAATGCCGTCACTAATATTATTCACTTTAATTTAGCAATAAAATATGAACTCATTCCTAAGGCAAAGGAATACTACAAATATGAACCTGAAATTATTTGACAGGGCAGAAAAAAACTTTATTGTGATAAAACAATTCTTCGCAACAGAACATGAATCACAATAATCTGGTCATAGGTTTTCTTCTTCGTTGTCACTGCTCTGAATCTCATTTCATATTTCATTTATTTGTATATATAAATGTAATATAATTTGCTAAAAGTTTCATCATTATTATTTTAAGCAGTATTTGGTTCGATCATTTATCACTTCATTCAAGAATAGGCGTGAAGATTGTATGACATAATCAAAGATTTAATGACTTTAGGGGAAAATACACATTCAAAAGATTTAAAAAACTGATTTAGTTTTATTTAGAAAATTGAGATTAATAAGATTTTCAATGAAATAAAAGAGGAAAATACTGCAATCGGCCATTTTGACTGAAACGCCAATCACAGCGCATGACGTCATACTTATGTAAGCTTCACTGTGTTTTGATTACCTACTACTGATTGCGCGCTACGATTGATTTTATATTTGTTTTTGTGATTTATCGATTAAATCATAAGGGTATATATGAGGTATTGAAGGCTTTTGTACAATTTCTAAACAGTCACCTTATGATATTTATGCCTAAAAGCCATGGGTAATTTCTTTTTCATCAACTTTTTATCTAATGATACAATAAAAGAACGCGTTACACTTGATATAAAAGGTACATTTTTAAAGAAAATTTTGCTTGGATAAGATCTATCAATGCCGAAGTCATCAGCAAGTTCACGCAATGAATTGTTTAACCTAATTTTTTTTAGACATAGTAAAATATGGTAAAACGGTATGCCTGTCTGTTCTTGAATCAATTTAACTAAATAATAACAATTTAAAGGAATGCCAATATAAGAACGGGAGTATAAGAAATATCACTGTCTGATCGTTGTTTGACTATTTTACTCAAAACATTTATACTTGGTCTTGATGGGTTACTAATTACTATTAACATCATGCTTGATTTTAAATGGTGATGTAGAAACAGAATGTAGACACGGCTTCAATGGTAATGTCATCTGAATTGCCAAATTAACTTTAGTTTGGTTAGCTTTACTTCTAAATATTTTACATATGTGTACTTGAATTGCTTTATCCAACATTCTTGGTGATAATTGTTCTTCAACAATCTGCTGAACTGTAAAACAAATGTTTTGTTATTTAAGAGCAATGTTATAATTATGAACACAAAAAGAAAATTATAAGGTTACAAAAAATCTATGTAGTTTTATAGCCAATATCACATAATTAATCTCAAACGTAGATCATTTCTTGAGATTTGTACAAAGGAATGTCGCTATATAAGATAATCTGTTGGCAAGTAAATTTTGTTTGCATACATCCTGATTTCATACGTACCTGTGATACCGACCCCATCACATGGTATTCCATATAATTTTCCATATCATTTGGCAACTGAAAACTGCAAAGGTAACAATTAAAATTGATAACAAGAATGATAACCAAGACTAACACAAACATAACCTCAATAAATGACTAGTTATTCCATAGCCTCTACATTTCAACTATTTCCAATCTCTATGTCAAACAAACATTGACTTGAACCCGATTAAAACCTCTATCAATACTTGATAACATACTCACATCAAAGTGATCTTCACAGAAATAAAGTGGCGAATTTGTCTTTACATCGTTCGAATTTCGCCATGCAAGCCTTAACCTTTTACCTCTTATTATTTTCTTGTATGGAACATGTACAAACACCTTGTTGGGTGTCGTTATTGATGTATTTTTGCACTGAGGTAGTACACACCACTTATAAACTTTACTTTTTTAACACAAGAGATACGCAACGTTTATTTACTTTGCTCTCTAGCTGCGCGTAAACAAATTTGACGTTTACGTAAGTATGACGTCACACACGACGCCATGACACGACGAGCTGTTCTCGCGCAATATTTAAAAATGATTATAAAAATTAAATTTCCAAAAACTTTAGTTTATCACCTAAATAAAGGTTTTGTTGTAAACAGTAGATGTGTATCCGCCTTACGGAAGAGGTTTTCAAAATCTTTCGTCATGCTTATTATAATTAAATAGCATTCAATTTTACTTGACTAAGTCCCGTACAGATAATTTTTCCGAGGAGAAAGCTTCTGACCCTACTCGTTGGTACATTGATGTCATTGGCTGAGAATGCTATAGTTTTTGTATATTCTGGTAAATTGATATATTTCGATAACATGATAACGCGCCAAAAAATTAACGCATAAAATCGAAAATTTAAATTTATTCAGAAGGAGTTTATTTGTTGCAGAATTATTTTTTTCTGTGATCCATCAGTACTAAGGAATGCTTGAGAACAATAAGAATGAAAATGGTACTCATAAAAATTGATATGAAACTACTAACGAAAAATTTATAACTTTGAGGAAATCAAACTCCCTAAAAACCCATTATGGCCGATATTTTCACTCTTGGCAAGAATTACTGCATGACATCTACGATTCATACTTGAAATTAATGATCCTATAGTATTCTGATCCATTTGGATCAGTCTATTCCGAACCCTAGTCACTGTAGGTGGCATTGAGAATGTTCGATGAAATTGAGGTTTGGATTTCGTGTGGGCCACTCCATTCAAGTGATTTCGTAATATTGAAGTATGTTCCTAACGATATGAGCTTGATGAGGTCTGGAACTATTATGCATAAATAAAAAATTTTCACCCATATTTGCAGGAAATGATACAATATGTTCTTTTAAAATGTCTGTAACGTTCTTTTGAGCATTCTGGGATCCATTATTCACGTATTCATCAAAATGAAAAACACAAAATCTGTCGAATCTGCATTTGAAGGTGCCTAGTAGTAGCGAATCGTTGTCTCAACGAGGAAATTATCAAATAACGGTCATGGATTTCCACTGTTGCTCAAATTCGCCCTTGTTCAGGTCTCCATTCGTGATTACTCTCCCTATACCTGCGGATCATTCTGGAAATAGTTAAAGGAACACTCCAAGCCTTTGTCATATCTTTGTATGAGTTCCACCTAGGTCTTCTAACACCACTGCTTTAACCACATTATGCCGAGTTCAAATCTCGTGAATCTCGTTGCATTATTATCGAAAATAAAAATTTTCACGAACAAACGTTAGTCGCAAATATCAATCAACAACTGCTGTCACCAATATGAAACACAATTTCTCATGTCCCAAACATTAAAACTTAAAGGAAATCCCTTACAAACCTTTAACCAGAAAACGTAGGGCTGAGAGTTTCAAAAAAGTAACCCATGTTCGTTCCGAAAATTATTTCTATTTCAAAATATAAGGGAAAATGTGCCAAAAGACAAAATGATAAGTCTTGTAATACTTTTTTTGATTATCCCAGGTGAATTGAAATTTGTTCCCGCTTAAAAAGGGACATATTGAGATTTATAGTAAGTATAACATCATTGGATATATTTATTTCTATAATAAATATATTGACTTAGCAATCGCACGGCGTTCAAACACTATTTGGATTACTATTGAACTTCTGTATGCAAAACAATGCAAACAATCATCAAAGCAGTTTCCTATTTATGAAAAATATTGATACATAGTGCACTATGTGTTGTAAATAATTTGCGAGATTGAGGGTGTCTGTCCTTTCTCTAATCTCCTTCTTATATGATAATGATCGATAACATATCCATATTATGTATTTCATCTTAGAGCCAATCAGTTCTCGGGCAACTTGCAAAGTCTCTGCGCCAACCAGCTGTTCCACGTTTGGAAACATTGAAGTGCTACCAGGATTTGAATGCTTAGAAACTCCCAAAGCTTCTAGGGGCATCGCGAAGGAAGATATATATCAGCCTCGAACACCTGTTAAATTTACGACAGAAATCGGTTGTTCCTGCGCCAAACGAAAAAAGAAGTCTACTAAGCGTCGCAGAAAGATCAAGTCCTCGAAATTTAAAAATTCGAGAGTTATTTCCAAAAGATTGAAGCCTAACAGACGTCCAAAGAAAGGTTAGTGAATATTTTTGTGTAGTATTGTTCCTGACTTGAATAATACACTCCCCACAAAAATTGTCGCATCACCCTACTTTTACGGCAATACTATATAAACTTTTAGGTTGGTCATTCAAGAGTCGCTTGGTAACTTTCAGAAGTGTAAAATAAGAAGATATCATTCCAAGAAGATGAGTTTATGATGGAAAATATCAACAATTTTCGAGTTAATGAAAAATTAAAATCTTCAAACATTCGCGAAGAGACCAATCAAGTAGCATCGAATGGTTACTAATCATTTTCAAAATCGAGTGTTTCCTCCCCGGGCCCTAATTACTGCCACTATACGTCTCGGAAGCCTCTCAAACAAATTTTGGATTGAGTCACTGAGTTCCAAATTTCAGGAAGCAGATTTTCTAGTTGTTGCAGTGTTCTACAAGGCATCCTACGTTGCTGAATTTGCCAGTCCATGTTGTCCCAAACATGTTCTATGGGATTCAAGTCGGAACTTCTGGCTGGCCATCTTAAAATATCAATTTCAAAGTTTTCGCCAATCAATGGGCCAAAGGGTACAACATGGGGTTCAAGGATATCTGCGATGTATCTGGCCGCTGTCATTCTTCCATTATTCACTAGGACTAACTCAGTTCGACCATGGAAAGAATTGCCTCCCCACACCATGACTGAGCCCCCTCGGAAGTTTTCTGTTTGCCGGATATTGTATTGCTGATACCGTTCCCCAGGTCGTCTGTTTACAGGCATGCGTCTGTCATTTGATACTAGACAGAACTTGGACTCGTCGGAAAAGAGAACATTCGACCATTCTGGAATACCCCAATTTGCATGTTCCCTCGCAAACTGAAGTCTTGCAACTCGATGCTCTCTGGAGAGACGCGGGCCGGTAGACGACACCCTTGGTCTGATATCGTCTTCTCTGAGCCTGTTCCTAACAGTTTGCAATGAAATATGCACATTTCTGGAAAGTGCAAGTTCATTTTGTAGCATTCTAGCCGTACAGTGCCGAACTCTTAGTGCAGTTAAACGAAGTCAACGATTATCAACAGGTGTTGTTATCCGATTTCTTCCCTGTCCGGCCCTTCTTCCATATTCCCTGTTTCGTGATACCGATTAATTGTTCTTGAAATAGTGCTTTAGTTAACATTCAACAAGCTAGCCACGTAACGTTGACTTCGCCCCACTTCATGATCACTCAAATAGCGTCCAGGACGTTCAGCAGCCATTACAATAAATTCAAAGATTCGCAAATCAACAAGAAACACAGAAAACTTGAATTAATTTAGCGTAAAAATTGAAGAGAAATTGAATGAATACTGATAGTAAAGTAAACTCATTCTTGTTTCAGACGTATTTAACATCATATGAAAACAAATGTTACTACATAGATAAGATTTTTTTCCCTTCATATGTCCAAAAACATATGTTGACAAAGAAACTGCGATCGAGCTGCTTAATCGATTGTGGAATTCAGAATACCAGGGGATGCGACAATTTTTGTGGTGTGTGTAATTGAATGCATTGACCATTAAGCAACATGGAAAATTGTTTAATGATTTTAGTAAATTTCTATATCGATTTAATATACAAGGCTATTCAAGATGCTGCCGGCTTCTCAGAGATGGCGCCACTAATCTTTGAGAGCTAAGCTATTTTAAGTACTTCAAACGCATTTTCCCAAAATTTCAGCTCAATCTGTCGACAAATTGTGACGTTACAGCCTTTCATAGTAAACAAGTTTTGGTATTGAAAAAAAAAGGAAAAAGAAGAATTTCGTACTTTGATTAAACATTATTTTTTGCGTGGAAAAACTCCAAAAGAAGCGAAGGAAAAGCTCAATAAATATTATTCGGGAACTGCTTCGTCGTATACAATCGTAAAATATTGGTTCGCAGGGTTCAAAAAAGGTCGAACAAAACAGTGACCACTCCAGAAATCATTGAAAAAATCCATGATATTGTGTTGGATGATACAATAGTGAAACTGCGTGAGATAGCAGAGGCTGTGTGCATCTTAATGGGGTCGGTGGTTTCGATTTTGCATGAACTACTGGGCATGAGAAAGCTGACCGCAAGGTGGGTGCCGCGTTTATTATTAAACGATCAAAAACGTGAACGTGTTCGCACTTCTCAGTATTGTTCGAGCATGTTAAAGAACTAATTTTTTGTGTCGAATTGTAACCATTAATGAAACAAGGATCCTATATTACATGCCAGAATCGAAAAATCGGCTAAAGAGTGAGTCGGCCCCGGCGGAAGTGCTCCAAAGCGACCGAAGACGCAACAACCAGCAGGAAAGGTGATGGCATCAGTTTTTTGGGATTTAAGCACAGATTATTCATTGACTATCTTGAAAAGGGAAAACAGTCAGTAGTGACTATTACAGTGAATTTTTGGCCCGTTTGTCTCAAAAATGGACGTCATAAATTACTTTCTATGATAAAACATTTTCATCTGAAGAAGCGAATAGCTACGTATATCAAACACAATCAGCACTACTAGATCTAGTGAGCTGCGCTCACCCGGTTCCGATTAACGCGTATAATATCGTGGACTTAATCTATGGTTAAGATGCCTGACCTCATGGAATGTAGGAGGACCTTCAGCGCCACGTGGAGCTTCAGCCCCCACGTGGTTTTCCAGAACCGTTCGGCTACCAAGTTACCTACGCCTCGCTGATCTGGTGAACGTGGGTGGACAATGAAGCTGGCTCTAGAGGGGCCTAAAACACTGAAGGTGAGTGTAGCTCAAAGAAACACCCCTACTGCAGTGCTAGATGCACTGTTAGGGGTCGAACCACTGCACCTCACAATCATTAGCAGGGAAGTTTTTACTGTTTATAACGGTTGGTGCGAAACATACCCTGTTTCCTAAAGTTATTAACGACGACCACCTCTTCGACAAATCACGACGATGTACCACTTTGGTGATAAGTTCGAGGGATCAGGTAACTAAGTTTACTGCCGGAGAAGATGAATAAACAAACAACAGTTTTCCAGGTGGAGGTCGTGGCGATACTTGCTGTGCTCAAAGGCTGTCAGAACTGGATACAACTAATGAGTGGATATGCTCCGACAATCGGGCTCTGGGAGCTGCATTACTTCTATGGTGTTCTGCGATTGCGTTCAGGCACTGGAACAACCTTATCCGTCTCCTCTATGTTCTGAGCGACACCGGGATCAGAGGAAATGAGATTGCGGATAGGCTGGGGTTCGGAATCTTAGCCTATGTAGTTAAAGCAAGACTGGGGATTGACTAGCGGAACAAAATACGGACACCTCGTTGAATGCTCCAGGTTGTCGCCAGTCCAAATCAATGGTGGATACATCACCTAGTGAAACCTGGATAAGTTTGGAACCTGAAGACAGTCGAACTGACGCTCGGCTCCTGGCACATATAGCGTCAGGGTATGGCAGGGTCAGATATCACATGTGCAAGGACCGAAAAATAATCATAGGTGCAAGTGGTGTGATATTGGGGTCAAACCATTGATCATCACATACCCAGCATGTATCCGACCTATTTATACACGACTTCGCGTGGCAATGCTAGAAGTGAGAGATCCACCGAAGATACCCCCTCGTTCTATTAGAGACTCCCTTTTAAGGATTGAGCAGAGGTTATAGTTACAAGGAAGGAAGCGGGACACAAAGAGCCATATGTCCAGGTATTGATATCAATGACGGACCTCTTGATATAATCCCTACTATAACTTAACTGTTTGGTTCTTGTAGTGGGAAATCCCAATTATCATAAGTTCCCTAGAGAAATTGCAAGAGATAACTGAAGCCGTAGGTATCCTGAATATATAATAAATCCTAAAGTTTTGGAGATACTCTTTAACGGTTCCTCTGGACTTGTGTCAAAGAGATTGAAGATCTTTTTTTCAGTTTTTACTTATATCTCACAAAATAAGAATCATACAGAATAATATATTATTTAGAAATTTAAAGGTTTTTAATTATAAAGCTTACAGTTTGGAAATCGTAGATTTTAACACGAAACACTTAAGAATATTTTGTAGGGAATTTGGTCAGCTTTAATTTTATATATGAAATATTTTTCTGCAAGAGCAATTGTATTATTCGAAAACTGAAAAAGGAGCGTTATAGCTAGTCACCTTCAGTCCAGCTCTCCCCATCTCATGGGGACTTTTGATCCACTCTAACCCAAATCTGAAGGAATCGTTTGTGACCACTTTCTAGGATATTTTCTACCGATTGGTCAACTACGTGGAAAGTTATAGACAAAAAAAGTTGAGTGCCCGATATATGTCACGATAGCTGATAGTCACAGACATATACAAAACGACATTCTAACACGGAATTGGTTACGATAATGCTCAAGGTTTTTAGCGCAGTAAGGAGATAGTGGACGAAATTTGGATCAATTTTTTTAATTGAAGGAGCAGTCGAAGGATTTGAATTTATTGTCTTGGTTTTTATCATACTTATCAAGCAATAGAATGAATAGAATAGAGCTTGATTTTCGAATAATTATTATTTAAGAATTGATACATTTGCTCTGATAACCAATGTCTTCAAATTACTAGGTTAGAACTATCATAGATACTCATATTGCTGGCAAATTTGTGTCGAAGATTAAGATTTCTTTTTAACTTTGTCAGCGAACGACAGAACTGATTCAATTTTCAAAACTGAAAAAAAAGGAAGTCAAAATAACTTCTCTTCAGTAGAAATAAGGAGTTTTCATTAGCAACAGAACAGAGAGTGTCTTGAAAATTAATTGAATTATCCGTATCTGACGTATACACTGACAAATTTGAGGATGATCAATGATTAATAGGTACTGTGAATGTGGGAACATATCTGAACATTCTAGAGGCATAGGTGGTACACAGATGGCTTCGAAAGAAAGGTGCATGTAATAAGAAAGATCTATAGTTACAAGATTATTCCTGAAAAGTCCATAAGCATTTACCAGGCTGAGATATGTACCAGATAAATCTAGAATACCATTGCAAGGTTATTTCTATACGCACTGACAGTTAAACTGCAGTTACATCACTCGAATCTAACCGGATAACTTCTAAAGTAGTCCGGGATTGTAAGAACAGCCTACAACTCTTATCTAGAACCATTGTGTTACTGTTACTTGGTCCTGCAGATAATGAAAAGGGGGATGAAATGGCTAGCAATGGGCCAGAGGCACCGCTAGTAGGCCATGAACCTGCATGTGGAATTTTCTATGGAAGCGTACGTATAGAGGTGGATAAATGGTTAACTAAAAATGAAATTCTAGCTTGGCAATCAAGGCCAGAAAACATAAAATTGAAAAAACTATAAATGAGGCCTTGTAAGAAGCTCAAATCGGATCTGACTGAGTAGAAAGATATTAGGAGAATTATTGGTGTTTTACCGGGCACTGCCTACATAGCCAATTATAACAATTGTTTGACATGGTATAAAAAACTGCACGTTCTGTTAAAATGTCAAATCTTGGTTCTCAAAAGATTTAAGAAGGCTTTAGGAACGCCAGATACAGGTACAGGAAAGGAGAACATAAGAAAAGATCCCTCAGGCACCAGATGACTGAACAGATTGGTGGAAACAGTCAGATGGGTTAGATAATATCCGTATGATGACAAAGTAGCTACTCATGGTGAATATTATTTAGGCCTTGAAACCCCATGAACCCAATAATACAAATATTTGAACAAGTTTAGAGATCAACTGTATATCCCAAATTTTAAAATGAATTCAGGTCTATAAATCTTTTTTAAAGTCATGAATCCCATCGATTGAACCTTGTGAAAGAACAAGAACTTCATTTAGTGAGAATGACAACTTGTTGATTGTTAATGTTGATTAGAATCGGGATTCCAGCTCAACTTCCACAAAAAAAAGATTCATGAATATGTCACCTGAACTTTCACATATGAAACAACCAGCGTGTCTGGTTAGAATATATTTCATCGAAACATCCAGTGCGTGAAAGAAAAAATCCTGATCAGAAAGCTTTCTAGATACACAACCTGCCAAACCACATGTGATGTGTCTAACTGAAACTTGGCTCAGCTTTGGAAGTTGATTCTCAAACCTCAGATTTAGGTATGTTGCATCATACTGCAGAGAGAACATTGGACATAGGAGTGTTTGGATATTTGTTCAAAATCATTCAGACTTTGAACAGATTCTCTTTGATGTTGATAATATTGAGTTGTTTATAGAACACCAAATAATGAATTGAACAAATTTTTCAACTTTTCAAACGAACTACTCAGTGAATGTACAAAAGAGTAAACAAATTAATGGATAATATTGTGTAATGATTTCAATATAATCATTTTGAAAAAAGTGAACAAACAATTGAGCTCATTGATTTATTGAACTCATTGATTTCATACAAACAATTTTTGAGCCCACCAGAATAGCATCTCACTCAATAATTCTTATAGATAATATTTTCATTGTGGGCCTTGAGGATATTTCTGGCAAGGTCGTGATCTATGCCTTGTCAGATCATTACTGCCAATTTATCAAATTGAAAGGTTACCAAAGAAAAACAGAGAAAATACAAAAAAAAAGACCATGTTGTTACAACTTCAATAAGAGCTGGGATATAATCTATTCTGAAATTGGGACAATGAAAGAAATGTAAGCATACTTAATAAAGTCATAAAAATATCTATAAACTCAGATCAACATCCGCAAGAGATTCTTTTCTCGGAAAAGGCAACTTTCCACAAGAATGGACTTGTTAACAGGCACAACTTTCATTATTACGCCACGGAAAACCCACACCTCATGAGACGAATAGATCACCAGCATCGGTCCTTGAATGTATGTGCCGCTATAGTAGATGGATATCTAAGTGGGACGCACTTTTTCGACAGGCACCACAATATTGAAATGTATTTAGATTTTCTGCAAAATTATCTACCAATGTTACTTGCCGATGTATCAGAGCATATAAGACAAGATTTGTGGTTTCAACAGGATGGACCACCAGCACATTACTCACATCAGGTTAGGGAGCATTTGAATCATGTATTTCCAAACAAATGGATAGGACGTGGTGATCCTGTGAGATGGCCAGCAAGATCAACGGACTTTACAAGTCTAGATTTTTTCTTGTGGGGTTATATTAAGGGCATCGTTTACCAGATTCCTTCTACAACACAGTTGGATATGAGACAGAGAATAGTCGACGCCTTTCAGTCAGTTAATCCGCAAATGTTGTCGAGAGTTCAACGGTCTTTCCTCAGAAGGATCGAGTTGTGTCTACAAAGAAACGGGCAACATTTCGAACACTTATTGAAATAGTTCAACACCTTGTAGATCATCCCACCAAAAACCAATCTATTACGTATTGCATACAGGTGTACCTTAATTTCTCCATTTCTCTGATCAAGTATGATGATATGTACTAATAAACTCTCCTGTCGCAACCTCTGATTTTATAATTTTAGTTCATTTTTATTATTTCGAAAATGGTCGAAGATAAAGATAAGGTTACTTCTGCAAAAATATGGCTCAATATTTTATGCTTTGACATGAATAATAAAATACAGGATGTTCCATTTGAAAAAATCAAGATATATTATATTTTAAAATTACAATATTCAATATTTTTTTGAGTAACCTGTATAAAATGAGGATAATTTATTTGAATTCATCATAAAGCTATCCTTGGGCAATAAGAAAACGAAAGGAAAGAAGTATTCATGTATTCATCCTCTCATGGCCGAAGGAGCATGCGATGATGTGATTTTCATGAATTTTACGGAAAAAAATATTGTGATGAAACTACTCACCAAAAAAACTTATAACTCAAAGGAAAATTGGGACACCCTGTTTGTTTCAAAATAAATTGCTGATGCAGATTTTTACTTTCTAAATACAATACCGTTCGAACAGAAATGAAATCTTCAAGAGTGTTTAAGTAATAAATGTTTTGTTTTCAACAAGTTTCCAAAAACATTCCGGAAACTTCCATAAAGAAAATTAAAAGTTAAATTAAGAAACCTTCTTTTGAAGAAAGAAAGGTGCAGAATTTTCTATCTGTAGTTTGTTTCAATAACTATATAATGATTATTGTATTTCTGCTTGACGTATTATACACCTATGATGGTTTTATGGAACAAATATATTATCTATCAATCTATCTAATATCAAGCCATAGTTTTTCCACTCCAGCATGCTCTAAAAACTGTTTTTCTATTACGTCATAATGGCCACCTTAACTTGATGATTCAAGTTGATTATTATTTTACAGATTTCACAGCTTAGAGATACATACACATATATGTTATTTACTCTTTCAGTAATTGAAATCAAGGCTGAAATCGAAAACAATGAATCACAAGACGTACGAAGTGAAGTTCCGATGTGCAAAAAAAACACTGACAAAACGGTTTCTAAACCTCTCATCATAAGTTTGGACGCGGATAACCAAACCGATGGAAATAACACGTACTTCAGAAATTCTAAAAACGATTATATATTTGTTAAGGGGCCTATTTATTTACTAAAGGCATTTCTCAAGGAAAATCCAAATATAGTAATGAGAATCGAAGTTCCTGGAGATACATTCGCATCGACTTCAGTTCCTATTTTGCAGAAACCCGGAGATTATTCACATGATCCTGTTCGAAAGCCAGAAGACGGGAGCAATAGTAAAAAGGTACAGAGTGAAAAAGAGGATTCAAGTAATTATTTCCGTAATTATGAACACGAAGGCAATGATAATCATATATTTGGTATTAGAGATGGTTTGATAACAACTGAAATGTATAATCACATAAAGAACCTAGTTTCAAAGATTCCATCTGCTCTGTTAATGACTGAGTCTGCTATTGAAACTAATGCGCTCAGCGTTTCATCCGTTTTATCCACATCAACGCAGACAGATTTTCCAAATGCATCAAACCATGTTCTTTTTTCACCGCCAGAGAGATTGCAACCTTGCTGCAAATCACCGTGTCCCAATGAAGGTGTTTGTACACGATTACATCGTAAACTCGTGGAAATACCGCGTCTAGAAGATTCCAGGAACAAACTTTTGACTAATGATTATGATTTAACTCCACAGAAAGAAAATTCCAAAGATAAAACCATGATCGACCTTCTTGGCGACAACTATACTACTTCGATATCTAACGGTCCTATACAACTTGAGAATTTTTTGACGACTAGAGAAATTCAAACCGAAGATATTCGAGTTGATCCGATCATAGTTGCTACCGTTTTGGTTCAAAAAGATGAATCTGATGAAGATGTTTCGGCTTCTATTGATGATATTTCAAACGGTTCACATCATGACCTACCGAAGGTAAGGAATATTAAATCTGACTCAAAAGAGTTTTTATCCGAAGAAGAAATGAACACTTCATTGAATGTTTCAGGAGATGACATAATGTCGCACAGCCAAATCGATGATAGTCAACCGTTGGTTCAAGTAAATATTGAGGCATTTCTTGAAAAAATATCAAAACCTGCAGATCGTAAGAATTTAAATGAAGTAACAGTAGTTGTATCGACACAAACAACAAATGGAACTTTAACATCAACTGCCACAGTTGAAAAAACTAATCAGATATTGCTTGGCGAAGTTGAGGAAGACTTTGGAATGAAGGCAATGTCACCTTTATTTAAAAGCCCTAAAAGTCGAAGCGATCAACGCGATTCTATTGACGAAGGTAGCGAGTTGAAAGAACTTAATCATCAACGCCGAGTTTCAATACTGAAGAATCCCGTTATACAAATACCCATTGAAAAGATGTTCAGTGACAGTGAAGACTCGAAAAAGAAAAGCGATTCCATAAAAAAAGCAGTAGATACTGTGAAAGATCGTCAATCGAATAAAGACACCTTTTTAGCCCGTACAATTCAGGATATCGAGAATAATAGAGAGTCTCGTATATCTGACAAAGCAAACGATAGTGATGTATCGGATAGATCGTCGGATAAACCACAAATTCCGCATTCCTTGTTGAGAGATACAGTGAGAGGCCCAAGACCGAGCTATTTTCCGAATGTGGAAGGCTTGAACATAGCTGATGTATCCAGCGTCGAAGATATATACGGAATCGATAGCAATCCTAGTTATAACGAACTTCCTATCAAGATGTCTACCATTAAACCGAAAGATTCGAGAACGACGACTGAGTCCGACTCTTCTACCACCGTGTTAAGTTCGGAACCGGGATCTCAGCAGATGTTTAATACTCAATTAGACGAGCACCTAGAAATGAATATATCTCCTAGTCAAATGAAGCAAATTAATTTAATAACAGCGAAGTTGGAACAGTTCAGGCACGCTAACGAAAAAAGCGAGGGAGATATTTCAGCTACTTTGGATAAACTTGTTGATGCCTTCAAAGAACAGCAAGTAAGTAAAACACATTGGGGTTTTTTAGGATTTTCACCACCAACGAGGCCGTCATAAACATGTATAATATAATAAACTAATGTGATGAAAGTCACCAGTTTCACGCCCTCACTAATTACCAGTTCGAATACGGCGTTTCTTACAAAAATTGACTGAATTTTCGAATCGTAATCGATTTATTGAATTTGTATTTCATCTGCTTCAGAAATGAGCCCAGTATTTCCTCAATTTATAGCGCCTAGCGCAAGAAATATATTCATACCTATATTCATTCCAAGTGGTGTGCAAGATTTTTGCTGTCAGAATATTTTCTTCTATGTTATTGTGCTTGTAATAGTTAAGAAATTTTCAATGTCACCGATTTGTGAAATGAATTTTCATAATTTAATACTCCACGTGAGAGGAATATATGGAGTTTTTCCGTGTGATTTCCAACACAAAAGATGTGCTTGATTTTCACTATTAAACTATTTTATTTACTCTACTTACAAAAACGAGGAAAATTTCAATGTCACCCCTTCGAGAAATGATCTACGATTTTTTCTAGTTTATAGTGCCGCGTACTAGGAACTAATGAAAGTCATAGTTTTTCTGCAATAATTTCGATTATAACTGATGTGCAAAGTTTTTGCTATCAACACATCATTCTCTATGTTATTCTGCTCACTGAAAAAAAAAATTTTTATTGTCACCCATATGGGAAATGAAGCACTAGTTTTCTAAATTTGTTACTCATATGAAGTTCATAGTTTTTCCTCCATAATTTCCATCCCAAGTGATGAGTATGATTTTCGCCGTCAAATTATTCTTTTCCATGTTATTCTACTTACAAAAAAGAGAAATGAGCTACGATTTCATTTGGTTTATTGTAACGCGTACTAGGAACAAATGAAATTCATAGTCTTTTTACAATAATTTTGGTTATGACTGATGTGCATGGTTTTCAGTATCAACACATTGTTCAGTATGTTATTCTGCTCACTGAAAAAAAAGAATTTTTATTGTCACCCATTTGGGAAATAAAACACGAGTTTTCTAGATTTGTTACTCCACCTACCAACATGTGAAGTTCATAGTTTTTCCTCCATAATTTCCATCCCAAGTGATGAGCATGATTTTCGCCATCAAATTATTCTTTTCTATGTTATTCTACTTACAAAAAAGAAAAAATTTCCATGTACCCATTCGAGAAAGGAGCTACGATTTTATTTGGTTTATTGTACCGCGTACTAGGAACAAACGAAATTCATAGTTTGTATACAGTAATTTCGGTTATGACTGATGTGCATGGTTTTCAGTATCAACACATTGTTCAGTATATTATTCAGCTCACTGAAAATAAAGAATTTTTATTGTCACCCATTTGGGAAATGAAGCACTAATTTTCTAAATTTGTTACTCCACATAGGAGCTACATATGAAGTTCATAGTTTTTCCTCCATAATTTCCATCCCAAGTGATGAGCATGATTTTCGCCATCAAATTATTCTTTTCCATGTTATTCTACTTACAAAAAAGAGGAAATTTTCCATGTACCCATTCGAGAAATGAGCTACGATTTTATTTGGTTTATTGTACCGCGTACTAGGAACAAACGAAATTCATAGTTTGTATACAGTAATTTCGGTTATGACTGATGTGCATGGTTTTCAGTATCAACACATTGTTCAGTATATTATTCAGCTCACTGAAAATAAAGAATTTTTATTGTCACCCATTTGGGAAATGAAGCACTAATTTTCTAAATTTGTTACTCCACATAGGAGCTACATATGAAGTTCATAGTTTTTCCTCCATAATTTCCATCCCAAGTGATGAGCATGATTTTCGCCATCAAATTATTCTTTTCCATGTTATTCTACTTACAAAAAAGAGGAAATTTTCCATGTACCCATTCGAGAAATGAGCTACGATTTTATTTGGTTTATTGTAACGCGTACTAGGAACAAACGAAATTCATAGTTTGTTTACAATAATTTCGGTTATGACTGATGTGCATGGTTTTCAGTATCAACACATTGTTCTGTATGTTATTCTGCTCACTGAAAAAAAAGAATTTTTATTGTCACCCATTTGGGAAATAAAACACGAGTTTTCTAGATTTGTTACTCCACCTACCAACATGTGAAGTTCATAGTTTTTCCTCCATAATTTCCATCCCAAGTGATGAGCATGATTTTCGCCATCAAATTATTCTTTTCTATGTTATTCTACTTACAAAAAAGAAAAAATTTCCATGTACCCATTCGAGAAAGGAGCTACGATTTTATTTGGTTTATTGTACCGCGTACTAGGAACAAACGAAATTCATAGTTTGTATACAGTAATTTCGGTTATGACTGATGTGCATGGTTTTCAGTATCAACACATTGTTCAGTATATTATTCAGCTCACTGAAAATAAAGAATTTTTATTGTCACCCATTTGGGAAATGAAGCACTAATTTTCTAAATTTGTTACTCCACATAGGAGCTACATATGAAGTTCATAGTTTTTCCTCCATAATTTCCATCCCAAGTGATGAGCATGATTTTCGCCATCAAATTATTCTTTTCCATGTTATTCTACTTACAAAAAAGAGGAAATTTTCCATGTACCCATTCGAGAAATGAGCTACGATTTTATTTGGTTTATTGTACCGCGTACTAGGAACAAACGAAATTCATAGTTTGTTTACAATAATTTCGGTTATGACTGATGTGCATGGTTTTCAGTATCAACACATTGTTCAGTATATTATTCAGCTCACTGAAAATAAAGAATTTTTATTGTCACCCATTTGGGAAATGAAGCACTAATTTTCTAAATTTGTTACTCCACATAGGAGCTACATATGAAGTTCATAGTTTTTCCTCCATAATTTCCATCCCAAGTGATGAGCATGATTTTCGCCATCAAATTATTCTTTTCCATGTTATTCTACTTACAAAAAAGAGGAAATTTTCCATGTAACCATTCGAGAAATGAGCTACGATTTCATTTGGTTTATTGTGACGCGTACTAGGAACAAACGAAATTCATAGTTTGTATACAGTAATTTCGGTTATGACTGATGTGCATGGTTTTCAGTATCAACACATTGTTCAGTATATTATTCAGCTCACTGAAAATAAAGAATTTTTATTGTCACCCATTTGGGAAATGAAGCACTAATTTTCTAAATTTGTTACTCCACATAGGAGCTACATATGAAGTTCATAGTTTTTCCTCCATAATTTCCATCCCAAGTGATGAGCATGATTTTCGCCATCAAATTATTCTTTTCTATGTTATTCTACTTACAAAAAAGAAAAAATTTCCATGTACCCATTCGAGAAATGAGCTACGATTTTATTTGGTTTATTGTACCGCGTACTAGGAACAAACGAAATTCATAGTTTGTATACAGTAATTTCGGTTATGACTGATGTGCATGGTTTTCAGTATCAACACATTGTTCAGTATATTATTCAGCTCACTGAAAATAAAGAATTTTTATTGTCACCCATTTGGGAAATGAAGCACTAATTTTCTAAATTTGTTACTCCACATAGGAGCTACATATGAAGTTCATAGTTTTTCCTCCATAATTTCCATCCCAAGTGATGAGCATGATTTTCGCCATCAAATTATTCTTTTCCATGTTATTCTACTTACAAAAAAGAGGAAATTTTCCATGTACCCATTCGAGAAATGAGCTACGATTTTATTTGGTTTATTGTACCGCGTACTAGGAACAAACGAAATTCATAGTTTTTTACAGTAATTTCGGTTATGACTGATGTGCATGGTTTTCAGTATCAACACATTGTTCAGTATATTATTCAGCTCACTGAAAATAAAGAATTTTTATTGTCACCCATTTGGGAAATGAAGCACTAATTTTCTAAATTTGTTACTCCACATAGGAGCTACATATGAAGTTCATAGTTTTTCCTCCATAATTTCCATCCCAAGTGATGAGCATGATTTTCGCCATCAAATTATTCTTTTCCATGTTATTCTACTTACAAAAAAGAGGAAATTTTCCATGTAACCATTCGAGAAATGAGCTACGATTTCATTTGGTTTATTGTGACGCGTACTAGGAACAAATGAAATTCATAGTTTGTTTACAATAATTTCGGTTATGACTGATGTGCATGGTTTTCAGTATCAACACATTGTTCAGTATATTATTCAGCTCACTGAAAATAAAGAATTTTTATTGTCACCCATTTGGGAAATGAAGCACTAATTTTCTAAATTTGTTACTCCACATAGGAGCTACATATGAAGTTCATAGTTTTTCCTCCATAATTTCCATCCCAAGTGATGAGCATGATTTTCGCCATCAAATTATTCTTTTCCATGTTATTCTACTTACAAAATAGAGGAAATTTTCCATGTACCCATTCGAGAAATGAGCTACGATTTCATTTGGTTTATTGTAACGCGTACTAGGAACAAACGAAATTCATAGTTTGTTTACAATAATTTCGGTTATGACTGATGTGCATTGTTTTCAGTATCAACACATTGTTCTGTTTGTTATTCTGCTCACTGAAAAAAAGAATTTTTATTGTCACCCATTTGGGAAATGAGGCTCTAGTTTTCTAGATTTATTACTCCACCTACGAGCAAGATATGAAGTTCATAAGTTTTCCTTCATAATTTCCATTCAAAGTAATGAGCATGATCTTCGCCATCAAACTATTCCTTTCCATGTTATTCTACTTACAAGCAACATATGAGGTTCATAGTTTTTCCTCCATAATTTCCATCCCAAGTGATGAGCATGATTTTCGCCATCAAATTATTCTTTTCCATGTTATTCTACTTACAAAAAAGAGGAAATTTTCCATGTACCCATTCGAGAAATGAGCTACGATTTCATTTGGTTTATTGTGACGCGTACTAGGAACAAATGAAATTCATAGTTTTTTTACAATAATTTCGGTTATGACTGATGTGCATGGTTTTCAGTATCAACACATTGTTCTGTATGTCATTCTGTTCACTTAAGAAAAAGAATTTTTATTGTCACTCATTTGGGAAATGAAGCACTAATCTTCTAAATTTGTTACTCCACATAGGAGCTACATATGAAGTTCATAGTTTTTCCTCCATAATTTCCATCCCAAGTGATGAGCATGATTTTCGCCATCAAATTATTCTTTTCCATGTTATTCTACTTACAAAAAAGAGGAAATTTTCCATGTACCCATTCGAGAAATGAGCTACGATTTCATTTGGTTTATTGTAACGCGTACTAGGAACAAATGAAATTCATAGTTTTTTACAATAATTTCGGTTATGACTGATGTGCATGGTTTTCAGTATCAACACATTGTTCTATATGTTATTCTGCTCACTGAAAATAAAGAATTTTTATTGTCACCCATTTGGGAAATGAAGCACTAGTTTTCTAAATTTGTTACTCCACCTACCAGCTACATATGAAGTTCATAGTTTTTCCTCCATAATTTCCATCCCAAGTGATGAGCATGATTTTCGCCATCAAATTATTCTTTTCCATGTTATTCTACTTACAAAAAGAGGAAATTTTCCATGTACCCATTCGAGAAATGAGCTACGATTTCATTTGGTTTATTGTAACGCGTACTAGGAACAAATGAAATTCATAGTTTTTTACAATAATTTCGGTTATGACTGATGTGCATGGTTTTCAGTATCAACACATTGTTCTGTATGTTATTCTGCTCACTGAAAAAAAAGAATTTTTATTGTCACCCATTTGGGAAATGAAGCACTAGTTTTCTAAATTTGTTACTCCACCTACGAGCAAGATATGAATTTCATAAGTTTTCCTTCATAATTTCCATTCAAAGTAATGAGCATGACATAAACTATGCCTTTCCATGTTATTCTACTTACAAGTTCATAGTTTTTCCTCCATAATTTCCATCCCAAGTGATGAGCATGATTTTCGCCATCAAATTATTCTTTTCCATGTTATTCTACTCACAAAAAAGAGGAAATTTTTCATGTACCCATTCGAGAAATGAGCTACGATTTCATTTGGTTTATTGTAACGCGTACTAGGAACAAATGAAATTCATAGTCTTTTTACAATAATTTCGGTTATGACTGATGTGCATGGTTTTCAGTATCAACACATTGTTCTATATGTTATTCTGCTCACTGAAAAAAAAAATTTTTATTGTCACCCATTTGGGAAATAAAACACGAGTTTTCTAGATTTGTTACTCCACCTACCAACATGTGAAGTTCATAGTTTTTCCTCCATAATTTCCATCCCTAGTGATGAGCATGATTTTCGCCATCAAATTATTCTTTTCTATGTTATTCTACTTACAAAAAAGAGGAAATTTTCCATGTACCCATTCGAGAAATGAGCTACGATTTCATTTGGTTTATTGTAACGCGTACTAGGAACAAATGAAATTCATAGTCTTTTTACAATAATTTCGGTTATGACTGATGTGCATGGTTTTCAGTATCAACACATTGTTCTATATGTTATTCTGCTCACTGAAAAAAAAGAATTTTTATTGTCACCCATTTGGGAAATAAAACACGAGTTTTCTAGATTTGTTACTCCACCTACCAACATGTGAAGTTCATAGTTTTTCCTCCATAATTTCCATCCCAAGTGATGAGCATGATTTTCGCCATCAAATTATTCTTTTCGATGTTATTCTACTTACAAAAAAGAGGAAATTTTCCATGTACCCATTCGAGAAATGAGCTACGATTTCATTTGGTTTATTGTGACGCGTACTAGGAACAAATGAAATTCATAGTTTTTTACAATAATTTCGGTTATGACTGATGTGCATGGTTTTCAGTATCAACACATTGTTCTGTATGTTATTCTGCTCACTGAAAAAAAAGAATTTTTATTGTCACCCATTTGGGAAATGAAGCACTAATTTTCTAAATTTGTTACTCCACGTAGGAGCTACATATGAAGTTCATAGTTTTTCCTCCATAATTTCCATCCCAAGTGATGAGCATGATTTTCGCCATCAAATTATTCTTTTCCATGTTATTCTACTTACAAAAAAGAGGAAATTTTCCATGTACCCATTCGAGAAATGAGCTACGATTTCATTTGGTTTATTGTGACGCGTACTAGGAACAAATGAAATTCATAGTTTTTTACAATAATTTCGGTTATGACTGATGTGCATGGTTTTCAGTATCAACACATTGTTCTGTATGTTATTCTGCTCACTGAAAAAAAAGAATTTTATTGTCACCCATTTGGGAAATGAAGCACTAGTTTTCTAAATTTGTTACTCCACATAGGAGCTACATATGAAGTTCATAGTTTTTCCTCCATAATTTCCATGCCAAGTGATGAGCATGATTTTCGCCATCAAATTATTCTTTTCCATGTTATTCTACTTACAAAAAAGAGGAAATTTTCCATGTACCCATTCGAGAAATGAGCTACGATTTCATTTGGTTTATTGTGACGCGTACTAGGAACAAATGAAATTCATAGTCTTTTTACAATAATTTCGGTTATGACTGATGTGCATGGTTTTCATTATCAACACATTGTTCTGTATGTTATTCTGCTCACTGTAAAAAAAAGAATTTTTATTGTCACCCATTTGGGAAATAAGACAGGAGTTTTCTAGATTTGTTACTCCACCTACGAACATATGAAGTTCATAGTTTTTCCTCCATAATTTCCGTCCCAAGTGATGAGCATGATTTTCGCCATCAAATTATTCTTTTCCATGTTATTCTACTTACAAAAAAGAGGAAATTTTCCATGTACCCATTCGAGAAATGAGCTACGATTTCATTTGGTTTATTGTGACGCGTACTAGGAACAAATGAAATTCATAGTCTTTTTACAATAATTTCGGTTATGACTGATGTGCATGGTTTTCATTATCAACACATTGTTCTGTATGTTATTCTGCTCACTGTAAAAAAAAGAATTTTTATTGTCACCCATTTGGGAAATAAGACAGGAGTTTTCTAGATTTGTTACTCCACCTACGAACATATGAAGTTCATAGTTTTTCCTCCATAATTTCCATGCCAAGTGATGAGCATGATTTTCGCCATCAAATTATTCTTTTCCATGTTATTCTACTTACAAAAAGAGAAATTTTCCATGTACCCATTCGAGAAATGAGCTACGATTTCATTTGGTTTATTGTGACGCGTACTAGGAACAAATGAAATTCATAGTCTTTTTACAATAATTTCGGTTATGACTGATGTGCATGGTTTTCATTATCAACACATTGTTCTGTATGTTATTCTGCTCACTGTAAAAAAAAGAATTTTTATTGTCACCCATTTGGGAAATAAGACAGGAGTTTTCTAGATTTGTTACTCCACCTACGAACATATGAAGTTCATAGTTTTTCCTCCATAATTTCCATGCCAAGTGATGAGCATGATTTTCGCCATCAAATTATTCTTTTCCATGTTATTCTACTTACAAAAAAGAGGAAATTTTCCATGTACCCATTCGAGAAATGAGCTACGATTTCATTTGGTTTATTGTGACGCGTACTAGGAACAAATGAAATTCATAGTCTTTTACAATAATTTCGGTTATGACTGATGTGCATGGTTTTCATTATCAACACATTGTTCTGTATGTTATTCTGCTCACTGAAAAAAAGAATTTTATTGTCACCCATTTGGGAAATAAGACAGGAGTTTTCTAGATTTGTTACTCCACCTACGAACATATGAAGTTCATAGTTTTTCCTCCATAATTTCCGTCCCAAGTGATGAGCATGATTTTCGCCATCAAATTATTCTTTTCCATGTTATTCTACTTACAAAAAAGAGGAAATTTTCCATGTACCCATTCGAGAAATGAGCTACGATTTCATTTGGTTTATTGTGACGCGTACTAGGAACAAATGAAATTCATAGTCTTTTACAATAATTTCGGTTATGACTGATGTGCATGGTTTTCAGTATCAACACATTGTTCTGTATGTTATTCTGCTCACTGAAAAAAAAGAATTTTATTGTCACCCATTTGGGAAATGAAGCACTAGTTTTCTAGATTTGTTACTCCACCTACGAACATATGAAGTTCATAGTTTTTCCTCCATAATTTCCGTCCCAAGTGATGAGCATGATTTTCGCCATCAAATTATTCTTTTCCATGTTATTCTACTTCCAAAAAGAGGAAATTTTCCATGTACCCATTCGAGAAATGAGCTACGATTTCATTTGGTTTATTGTGACGCGTACTAGGAACAAATGAAATTCATAGTCTTTTACAATAATTTCGGTTATGACTGATGTGCATGGTTTTCAGTTATCAACACATTGTTCTGTATGTTATTCTGCTCACTGAAAATAAAGAATTTTATTGTCACCCATTTGGGAAATGAAGCACTAGTTTTCTAAATTTGTTACTCCACCTACGAACATATGAAGTTCATAGTTTTTCCTCCATAATTTCCGTCCCAAGTGATGAGCATGATTTTCGCCATCAAATTATTCTTTTCCATGTTATTCTACTTACAAAAAAGAGGAAATTTTCCATGTACCCATTCAAGAAATGAGCTACGATTTCATTTGGTTTATTGTGACGCGTACTAGGAACAAATGAAATTCATAGTCTTTTTACAATAATTTCGGTTATGACTGATGTGCATGGTTTTCAGTTTCAACACATTGTTCAGTATATTATTCAGCTCACTGAAAATAAAGAATTTTTATTGTCACCCATTTGGGAAATGAAGCACTAATTTTCTAAATTTGTTACTCCACGTAGGAGCTACATATGAAGTTCATAGTTTTTCCTCCATAATTTCCGTCCCAAGTGATGAGCATGATTTTCGCCATCAAATTATTCTTTTCCATGTTATTCTACTTACAAAAAAGAGGAAATTTTCCATGTACCCATTCGAGAAATGAGCTACGATTTCATTTGGTTTATTGTGACGCGTACTAGGAACAAATGAAATTCATAGTTTTTACAATAATTTCGGTTATGACTGATGTGCATGGTTTTCAGTTTCAACACATTGTTCAGTATATTATTCTGCTCACTGAAAATAAAGAATTTTTATTGTCACCCATTTGGGAAATGAAGCACTAATTTTCTAAATTTGTTACTCCACGTAGGAGCTACATATGAAGTTCATAGTTTTTCCTCCATAATTTCCGTCCCAAGTGATGAGCATGATTTTCGCCATCAAATTATTCTTTTCCATGTTATTCTACTTACAAAAAAGAGGAAATTTTCCATGTACCCATTCGAGAAATGAGCTACGATTTCATTTGGTTTATTGTGACGCGTACTAGGAACAAATGAAATTCATAGTCTTTTTACAATAATTTCGGTTATGACTGATGTGCATGGTTTTCAGTTTCAACACATTGTTCAGTATATTATTCAGCTCACTGAAAATAAAGAATTTTTATTGTCACCCATTTGGGAAATGAAGCACTAATTTTCTAAATTTGTTACTCCACGTAGGAGCTACATATGAAGTTCATAGTTTTTCCTCCATAATTTCCATTCCAAGTGATGAGCATGATTTTCACCATCAAATTATTCTTTTCCATGTTATTCTACTTACAAAAAATGAGAAAAAATTTTCCATGTACCCATTCGAGAAATGAGCTACGATTTTTCTTTGGTTTATTGTGACGCGTACTAGGAACAAATGAAATTCATAGTTTTTTACAATAATTTCGGTTATGACTGATGTGCATGGTTTTCAGTTTCAACACATTGTTCTGTATGTTATTCTGCTCACTGAAAATAAAGAATTTTTATTGTCACCCATTTGGGAAATGAAGCACTAATTTTCTAAATTTGTTACTCCACGTAGGAGCTACATATGAAGTTCATAGTTTTTCCTCCATAATTTCCGTCCCAAGTGATGAGCATGATTTTCGCCATCAAATTATTCTTTTCCATGTTATTCTACTTACAAAAAAGAGGAAATTTTCCATGTACCCATTCGAGAAATGAGCTACGATTTCATTTGGTTTATTGTGACGCGTACTAGGAACAAATGAAATTCATAGTTTTTTACAATAATTTCGGTTATGACTGATGTGCATGGTTTTCAGTTTCAACACATTGTTCAGTATATTATTCAGCTCACTGAAAATAAAGAATTTTTATTGTCACCCATTTGGGAAATGAAGCACTAATTTTCTAAATTTGTTACTCCACGTAGGAGCTACATATGAAGTTCATAGTTTTTCCTCCATAATTTCCGTCCCAAGTGATGAGCAGGATTTTCGCCATCAAATTATTCTTTTCCATGTTATTCTTCTTCCAAAAAAGAGGAAATTTTCCATGTACCCATTCGAGAAATGAGCTACGATTTCATTTGGTTTATTGTGACGCGTACTAGGAACAAATGAAATTCATAGTCTTTTTACAATAATTTCGGTTATGACTGATGTGCATGGTTTTCAGTTTCAACACATTGTTCAGTATATTATTCAGCTCACTGAAAATAAAGAATTTTTATTGTCACCCATTTGGGAAATGAAGCACTAATTTTCTAAATTTGTTACTCCACGTAGGAGCTACATATGAAGTTCATAGTTTTTCCTCCATAATTTCCGTCCCAAGTGATGAGCAGGATTTTCGCCATCAAATTATTCTTTTCCATGTTATTCTTCTTCCAAAAAAGAGGAAATTTTCTATGTAACCATTCGAGAAATGAGCTACGATTTTATTTGGTTTATTGTGACGCGTACTAGGAACAAATGAAATTCATAGTTTTTTACAATAATTTCGGTTATGACTGATGTGCATGGTTTTCAGTTTCAACACATTGTTCTGTATATTATTCTGCTCACTGAAAATAAAGAATTTTTATTGTCACCCATTTGGGAAATGAAGCACTAATTTTCTAAATTTGTTACTCCACGTAGGAGCTACATATGAAGTTCATAGTTTTTCCTCCATAATTTCCGTCCCAAGTGATGAGCATGATTTTCGCCATCAAATTATTCTTTTCCATGTTATTCTACTTACAAAAAAGAGGAAATTTTCCATGTACCCATTCGAGAAATGAGCTACGATTTCATTTGGTTTATTGTGACACGTACTAGGAACAAATGAAATTCATAGTTTTTTACAATAATTTCGGTTATGACTGATGTGCATGGTTTTCAGTTTCAACACATTGCTCTGTATATTATTCTGCTCACTGAAAATAAAGAATTTTTATTGTCACCCATTTGGGAAATGAAGCACTAATTTTCTAAATTTGTTACTCCACGTAGGAGCTACATATGAAGTTCATAGTTTTTCCTCCATAATTTCCGTCCCAAGTGATGAGCATGATTTTCGCCATCAAATTATTCTTTTCCATGTTATTCTACTTACAAAAAAGAGGAAATTTTCCATGTACCCATTCGAGAAATGAGCTACGATTTCATTTGGTTTATTGTGACGCGTACTAGGAACAAATGAAATTCATAGTTTTTTACAATAATTTCGGTTATGACTGATGTGCATGGTTTTCAGTTTCAACACATTGCTCTGTATGTTATTCTGCTCACTGAAAATAAAGAATTTTTATTGTCACCCATTTGGGAAATGAAGCACTAATTTTCTAAATTTGTTACTCCACGTAGGAGCTACATATGAAGTTCATAGTTTTTCCTCCATAATTTCCATCCCAAGTGATGAGCATGATTTTCGCCATCAAATTATTCTTTTCCATGTTATTCTACTTACAAAAAGAGAAAATTTTCCATGTACCCATTCGAGAAATGAGCTACGATTTCATTTGGTTTATTGTGACGCGTACTAGGAACAAATGAAATTCATAGTTTTTACAATAATTTCGGTTATGACTGATGTGCATGGTTTTCAGTTTCAACACATTGTTCTGTATGTTATTCTGCTCACTGAAAATAAAGAATTTTTATTGTCACCCATTTGGGAAATGAAGCACTAATTTTCTAAATTTGTTACTCCACGTAGGAGCTACATATGAAGTTCATAGTTTTTCCTCCATAATTTCCGTCCCAAGTGATGAGCATGATTTTCGCCATCAAATTATTCTTTTCCATGTTATTCTACTTACAAAAAGTTAGGAAATTTTCCATGTACCCATTCGAGAAATGAGCTACGATTTCATTTGGTTTATTGTGACGCGTACTAGGAACAAATGAAATTCATAGTTTTTTACAATAATTTCGGTTATGACTGATGTGCATGGTTTTCAGTTTCAACACATTGCTCTGTATGTTATTCTGCTCACTGAAAATAAAGAATTTTTATTGTCACCCATTTGGGAAATGAAGCACTAATTTTCTAAATTTGTTACTCCACGTAGGAGCTACATATGAAGTTCATAGTTTTTCCTCCATAATTTCCGTCCCAAGTGATGAGCATGATTTTCGCCATCAAATTATTCTTTTCCATGTTATTCTACTTACAAAAAAGAGGAAATTTTCCATGTACCCATTCGAGAAATGAGCTACGATTTCATTTGGTTTATTGTGACGCGTACTAGGAACAAATGAAATTCATAGTTTTTACAATAATTTCGGTTATGACTGATGTGCATGGTTTTCAGTTTCAACACATTGTTCTGTATGTTATTCTGCTCACTGAAAATAAAGAATTTTTATTGTCACCCATTTGGGAAATGAAGCACTAATTTTCTAAATTTGTTACTCCACGTAGGAGCTACATATGAAGTTCATAGTTTTTCCTCCATAATTTCCATCCCAAGTGATGAGCATGATTTTCGCCATCAAATTATTCTTTTCCATGTTATTCTACTTACAAAAAGAGAAAATTTTCCATGTACCCATTCGAGAAATGAGCTACGATTTCATTTGGTTTATTGTGACGCGTACTAGGAACAAATGAAATTCATAGTTTTTTACAATAATTTCGGTTATGACTGATGTGCATGGTTTTCAGTATCAACACATTGTTCTGTATGTTATTCTGCTCACTGAAAAAAAAGAATTTTATTGTCACCCATTTGGGAAATGAAGCACTAGTTTTCTAAATTTGTTACTCATATGGAGTTCATAGTTTTTCCTCCATAATTTCCATCCCAAGTGATGAGCATGATTGTCGCCATCAAACTATTCTTTTCCATGTTATTCTACTTACAAAAAAGCGAGGAAAATTTCCATGTCACCCATTCGAGAAATGATCTACGATTTTTCTTGTTTTATAGTACCGCGTACTAGGAACAAATGAAATTCATAGTTTTTCTGCAATAATTTCGATTATAACTGATGTGCATAGTTTTCGCTATCAACACATCATTCTCTATGTTATTCTGCTCACTTTAAAAAAAGAATTTTATTGTCACCCATTTGGGAAATGAAGCACTAGTTTTCTAAATTTGTTACTCATATGGAGTTCATAGTTTTTCCTCCATAATTTCCATCCCAAGTGATGAGCATGATTTTCGCCATCAAATTATTCTTTTCGATGTTATTCTACTTACAAAAAAGCGAAAAATTTCCATGTACCCATTCGAGAAATGAGCTACGATTTTATTTGGTTTATTGTACCGCGTACTAGGAACAAACGAAATTCATAGTTTGTTTACAATAATTTCGGTTATGACTGATGTGCATGGTTTTCAGTATCAACACATTTGTCTGTATGTTATTCTGCTCACTGAAAAAAAAGAATTTTTATTGTCACCCATATGGGAAATGAAGCACTAGTTTTCTAAATTTGTTACTCCACGTAGGAGCTACATATGAAGTTCATAGTTTTTCCTCCATAATTTCCATTCCAAGTGATGAGCATAATTTTCACCTTCAAACTATTATTTTCTATGTTATTCTACTAACAAAAACGAGAAAATTTTTAATGTCCCCCATTCGAGAAAAGATCTACGATTTTTCTTGGTTTATTGTAACGCGTACTAGAAACAAATGAAATTCATAGTTTTTCTGCAATAATTTCGATTATAACTGATGTGCATAGTTTTCGCTATCAACACATCATTCTCTATGTTATTCTGCTAACTTTAAAAAAGAATTTTATTGTCATCCATTTGGGAAATGAAGCACTAGTTTTCTAAATTTGTTACTCCACGTAGGAGCTACATATGAAGTTCATAGTTTTTCCTCCATAATTTCCATTCCAAGTGATGAGCATAATTTTCACCTTCAAACTATTCTTTTCTATGTTATTCTACTAACAAAAACGAGAAAATTTTTAATGTGCCCCATTCGAGAAAAGATCTACGATTTTTCTTGGTTTATTGTAACGCGTACTAGAAACAAATGAAATTCATAGTTTTTCTGCAATAATTTCGATTATAACTGATGTGCATAGTTTTCGCTATCAACACATCATTCTCTATGTTATTCTGCTCACTTTAAAAAAAGAATTTTATTGTCACCCATTTGGGAAATGAAGCACTAGTTTTCTAAATTTGTTACTCCACGTAGGAGCTATATATGAAGTTCATAGTTTTTCCTCCATAATTTCCATTCCAAGTGATGAGCATAATTTTCACCTTCAAACTATTCTTTTCTATGTTATTCTACTAACAAAAACGAGAAAATTTTTAATGTCCCCCATTCGAGAAAAGATCTACGATTTTTCTTGGTTTATTGTAAGGCGTACTAGAAACAAATGAAATTCATAGTTTTTCTGCAATAATTTCGATTATAACTGATGTGCATAGTTTTCGCTATCAACACATCATTCTCTATGTTATTCTGCTCACTTTAAAAAAAGAATTTTATTGTCACCCATTTGGGAAATGAAGCACTAGTTTTCTAAATTTGTTACTCATATGGAGTTCATAGTTTTTCCTCCATAATTTCCATCCCAAGTGATGAGCATGATTTTCGCCATCAAATTATTCTTTTCGATGTTATTCTACTTACAAAAAAGCGAAAAATTTCCATGTACCCATTCGAGAAATGAGCTACGATTTTATTTGGTTTATTGTACCGCGTACTAGGAACAAACGAAATTCGTAGTTTGTTTACAATAATTTCGGTTATGACTGATGTGCATGGTTTTCAGTATCAACACATTTGTCTGTATGTTATTCTGCTCACTGAAAAGAAAGAATTTTTATTGTCACCCATATGGGAAATGAAGCACTAGTTTTCTAAATTTGTTACTCCACGTAGGAGCTACATATGAAATTCATAGTTTTTCCTCCATAATTTCCATTCCAAGTGATGAGCATAATTTTCACCTTCAAACTATTCTTTTCTATGTTATTCTACTAACAAAAACGAGAAAATTTTTAATGTCCCCCATTCGAGAAAAGATCTACGATTTTTCTTGGTTTATTGTAACGCGTACTAGAAACAAATGAAATTCAGAGTTTTTCTGCAATAATTTCCATTATAAGTGATGTGCATGGTTTTCACTATCAACACATTTGTCTATGTTATTCTGTTCACTTAAAAAAAAGAATTTTTATTGTCACCCATATGGGAAATGAAGCACTAATTTTCTAAATTTGTTACTCCACGTAGGAGCTACATATGGAGTTCATAGTTTTTCCTCCATAATTTCCATCCCAAGTGATGAGCATGATTTTCGCCATCAAATTATTCTTTTCCATGTTATTCTACTTACAAAAAAGAGGAAATTTTCCATGTACCCATTCGAGAAATGAGCTATAATTTTATTTGGTTTATTGTACCGCGTACTAGGAACAAATGAAAT
The DNA here is from genome assembly GCA_013387265.2 of Cryptolaemus montrouzieri. Taxonomy (NCBI): domain Eukaryota; kingdom Metazoa; phylum Arthropoda; class Insecta; order Coleoptera; family Coccinellidae; genus Cryptolaemus; species Cryptolaemus montrouzieri. Next base: position 30,143,662 of record JABFTP020000185.1, on the reverse strand, counting down.
TCATAGTTTGTTTACAATAATTTTGGTTATGACTGATGTGCATGGTTTTCACTATCAACACATTGTTCTGTATGTTATTCTGCTCACTGAAAAAAAAAATTTTATAGTCACCCATTTGGGAAATGATGCTCTAGTTTTCAAGATTTGTTACTCCACCTACGAGCAAGATATGAAGTTTATAGTTTTTCCTCCATAATTTCCATTCAAAGTATTGAGCATGATTTTCGCCATCAAATTATTCTCTTCCATGTTATTCTACTTACAAAAACGAGGAGAATTTCCATGTACCCATTCGAGGTTTATTATACCTCGTACTAGGAACAAATGAAATTTGCAAGAATTTCCGTTAAAAGTAATGTGCTTGATTTTCACTATCAACACATTTTTCTCTATGTTATTCTGCCCATTTCAAAAAAAGAATATTTGTTACTCCACTTATGAGCTACATATGAAGTTCATGGTTTTTCCCCCATAATTTCCATCAAAAGTGATGAGCATGATTTTAGCCATTAAACTATTCTTTTCTGTGTTATTCTACTTACAAAAACGAGGAAAATTTCAATGTCACCCTTTCGAGAAATGATCTACGATGTGTGTTTGGCTTATTGTACCGCGTACTAGGAACAAAATAAATTCATAGTTTTTCCGCAATATTTTCCATTATAAGTGATGTGCATGGTTTTCACTATGACCACATTGTTCTCTATGTTATTCTGCCCATTTAAAAATAATAATTTTCAATGTCACCCATTTGGGAAATGAAGCACTAATTTTCTAAATTTGTTACTCCACATAGGGGCTACATATGAAGTTCATAGTTTTTCCTCCATAATTTCCATCCCAAGTGATGAGCATGATTTTCGCCATCAAATTATTCTTTTCCATGTTATTCTACTTACAAAAACGAGGAAAATTTCTATGTGCCCATTCGAGAAATGATCTACTACTACTATCTATTTTTTTTTTGTTTATTGTACCTCGTACTAGGAACAAATGCAATTCATAGTTTTTCTGCAATAATTTCCATTATAAGTGATGTGCTTGATTTTCACTTTCAACACATTATTCTTTATATTATTCTGCCCACTTCAATTGAAAAGGTTTCTAGATTTGTTACACCACGTAACATCCCGGTTTCTGCTGAAACTTGTTGTTGTTATATAATTCGAACATATGCAAGGCTGCAGTCTTGTCCATCCTGCTATGACATTGGTATTCAAAAGATTAGAAAAAGGCAGACCTATAAGTTTACCTCAATAACAAAAAAAACCTCTCACAAAATAAATCATCAAATCTTTAATAGTTTGGTTCCTTCCATCAAATAAAAGAAGCATTATTTCGTTGATAATCATTTCATTGTTTCATAGGAAATGGAGGATGAAATTCAAATAAAGGACGAGGATCGAAGCGACCTACAATCTACAACGTCCTCGCATAAGCATTCTTTCCATTGTTGCGGTTTCGGAAAGAAGAAGAAAGCTCCTCGAAAAGCGTCTATTCATGAAATGCCACAGCAGACTCCTTTTTCAGAGGAAATATTTAGAGCTAAAAGCGAAGCATTTGAAATTGCATTGTCTGATTTAGGGTAAGTAGGGCGTAAGCAAGTATTTTTATTTATTTCAGCATTATTTCGTCGTATGTTTTCTAAATTTACAAGATTATAACAAATTTTGTTACCTGAAAGTGTATTGCCATAAACAAGTGCAAATTGGGCAAACGCAATGCTTCAAACTGAAAGGCGGTAGGAACAATTTGCTATTGGCCAAAGATTGATAAGTTGGCTATGGAATCGGTTCTTAAGATCAGACACAATCGGCCAAAGACCTAGAAATGAACGTCAATCTTTTACATAGGCTCAAAACGATCGAAGGACCAACGATAAGTGTGGAATCTATCTATTTTTGCCAAGCCAACCTCCATACCGAGCCCTGAGCTCTTTTAATTTTCCAGCTATTTGGCTCAAATTTAAGACGTTGATTACTGTGTCAACGTGATTTGACGCTCTTATTTGTCATGAAAATCTTCAAGGTGATATTGTTTCTGGTGTCAGAGCCCTGTTTAGCCAGAGTTTTTTTGCAATAAATACATTTCTGGCCGTTTTCATTATGATGGATATCAAAAATAAAACACGGTTTATTTTTATGCGATCATTTTGTATGTTGTATAGAAAAATACTGATAGAACCATATTTTTACACGAAAACTGGATGTTTTATAAAAATATTGCAAAAGACAAGAATGTTTCTATAAAACAGAACGATGAATCAGTCTATCATAAAAATAGTCTATGGCGTACCGCAAAAAGGTTTGCAGAGTATGAACCCAGAAATCAGCCCGTATATTTTCACATCAATGACATCTAACCAAACCGTATAGAGCCTAAAAATGTAGCTTATTTCCACAAGCTGAAAAATTTAATAAGTAAAGAATTAATTGATAAAAAAATGATAAAAAAAAGGACCTGAATCATTATTTTTAATTTTTCTTCTTATTCTGTCAAATATTTCTATTAGATGCGACGATGTTCATTGCAAAATAAGAGAAAAAGGGGTTATCACATGATTTTCATGAAATCAACTCAACTTTTTACAATCAAACAAAATTCATTGAGCTGAGTCCCAAGTTTCTAGATCTCGCATGATTATCATAATCTGTAGATTAGTAACACTCTTCTAAACATTTCCAAATTCAAAATTACAATGAATTTATTTAAATTAATTTTTCTTTGGAGTTTGAAGTTTTAACAATGTTCGTCAGTAAGTCTACAATACTCAACTCAAAATATTTCACATCAACATAAGAAGGATTTGGAAGAATTTGAATCAATTAATTCTGCTTTTAGAACAAATTCCGAAACAATTTGAAAACTTGATTCTTACTGAAACGTTTGTAATAAAGCACATGAATTTCTTCAGAATGTCTGGATATAATTGCGCTTATAATGAAGGAAATTTTTACAGACATGATGGAGTTATTGTATATGTGAAAGAGACAATAGACTTTTCAGAGGTGAAATTGATGAAAATGAAAAAGAAGTAAACGGGTACAAAAATATACTAAGTATATTTGGCTATACAGTGTGTTCCAACGAAAATTTGACCCCCCCTATAACTCCGAAATGAGTAACATTAGCGAAAAACACCAAGACACGTCGATTTTTGTTTCGAGGGGGAGCATTTTTTGAAATAATTCGAAACTTGTCAGATCAACCCCCTACCCTCAGCAACCCTAATTTCGAAATTCATCATAGGGAATAAGGGTCGAGTGGCACCTTTCTGTAAAGGTCTGTCAATTCTCCATTCTGATTTGTCATTTTAGAATTTTAAATTAACATACAGGGTGTCCCAACCGAGGGTAAGTTGAATTCCTGCAAATCCCAAATACTAAATGAAATCGATTTATTTTGGCATAATGCAAGCGCAGGTTTATGCTCGGTCTAGAAAAACGACCTACACTTGTGAATTTGGAGTTGGTGCAATCAACCCCTATTTCCAGCATCCCCAACTCAAAAATCATTCGATCGAAAATAGGTCAAGTGGCACCTCGTTGGAAAGGTATTTCAATTTTCTCTTCGAATTTGGTATTTTCGAAATTCAGAATCAGCATACAGGGTGTCCCGGAGCAGGAACACTGAAAACCCAAATAACTTTTTGAAACTGGTTCATTTCGGTATAATACGAGAACATGTTTATGTTTGATTCGAGAATAAGACTCTCTTGCGTGAATATGGAATTTTTCCAATCAATCTCTTCCATTCAGCATCCCCAACTCAAAAAATCATACAAGTGATTACAGGTTGAGTGGCAAAGTTCCAGAAAGATTTTTCTATTTTCTGAATCACTGAGGCATTGGTTTCAGTTTGGCAATCGAGGTTTTCTGGCGTGAGGATCAGGATGAGGGATGATGGAGAAACTGATTGGATGCTCATCTAAACAGGAAAACGAGATTTATTGAACTTGTATTCAATTGAAAACAAAAACTAACTTGATTATTACAACAATTGTTCAAAATGACCTCCGCCCACCTCCATACAGTTATACAGATGATTTTCGAACTCTCTTCTCACATTAGCGAAAACTTCAGGAGTCAAAAGTCGGCATTCTGTGATAATCCTCATCCGCAGCTCCTCCAGGTTTTCTGGTCTTGTGGCATGAACTTTAGATTTTAGATGGCCCCACAAAAAAAAATCTAGGGGATTTAAATCTGGTGACCTGGCTGGCCACTCAACAGGTCCTCTTCTACCAATCCACCTTCCTGGGAAATTTTCGTCTAAATATTGGCGCACCCGAGCATCATAATGCGGAGGAGCACCGTCTTGTTGAAAACGCATTTCGTCCTCAGAAAGAGTTGGATCGTTCTGTAAAATTTCTGTCAATCTAGGATGTATGTGTTCCTCTAACAACTGTAGGTAGCCATTTCTATTCAGATTACCCTCAATAAAGAAAGGCCCAACTAGATGATTGCCAAAAATTGTTGCCCAAACGTTCAACTTCTGAGGCCTTTGGGCCTTTGCGTGTGGGCCTCTCTAAACCAATGAGGATTCTGTGTGTCCCAATATCGACAATTATGTCTATTCACTTCACCACTGAGCATAAAGGTGCTTTCATCAGAAAAACAGATGTTATTCAGAAAATTTGGATTAGCGTTTAGGTTTTCACTTAGATTTTCACAAAACTGTAAACGACGATCTGGATCATCTTCGTTTATTTCATGCACTAATTTTACCTTGTAGGGGTGAAATTTGTGATGTTTCACGATTCTATGGACAGTTGAAGCTGATACACCAGTCAGACGAGATAGTTTTCTGATCGAAGTAGTATTCTCCATTTGTAGATGACCCACTACTGCCACTTCCGTTGCCTCATTTCTGACAGGACATGCCACTTCATGTTTTTTGTTTGCCACCGAACCCGTAGCTAGGAATTTGTCAACCAAATATTTAACGTACTGGTGACTGACTCCCCTTTCTCTTTCAGGATGGTTCCTATCGAATATCCTTGCCGTTTCTTTGGCACAACTGACGAACAACAACAATAATGAGGAACTGATCTGAATAATAATAATATTTCATTGCAAAAATGAGAAATAACAGATGACTGCACGCCAGATGGAAATGAAAAAAATGTGAACATTTTCAATGCCGAAATCAGCTTTATTTCTTCGTAATTGATGCTCAACACATCGTACCCCAATACTTTTAACAGTTTCGAATTAATTTTAGTTGATAATTTCAAATGACGATATTGAATTTTTCGAAAGCGACATCCTGTATGGAGAGCCGAACTGAATGAAATGCTTTAATCATTCTGGAATTCAAAAACCTTTCTGAAGATATGCCACTTGAATTATTTGTATGATTTTCAAGTTGGGGATGCTGAATGGAAGGGTTGATTGCAAAAATTCTATAACCACACAAGAAAGTCCTATTCGGATCAAACATGTTCTCGTATACCGAAATGAACCAGTTTCAAAAAGTTATTTGGATTTTCAATGTTCCTGCTTCGGGACACCCTGTATGATGATTCTGAATTTCGAAAATACCAAATTCGAAGAGAAAATTGCAGTACCTTTCCAACGAGGTGCCACTTGACCTATTATCGATGGAATGATTTTTGAGTTGGGGATGCTGGAAATACGGGGTTGATTGCACCAACTCCAAATTCACAAGTGTAGGTCGTTTTTCTAGACCGAGCATAAACCTGCGCTTGCATTATGCCAAAATAAATCGATTTCATTTAGTATTTGGGATTTGCAGGAATTCAACTTCACCCTCGGTTGGGACACCCTGTATGTTAATTTAAAATTCTAAAAATGACAAATCAGAATGGAGAATTGACAGACCTTTACAGTAAGGTGCCACTCGACCCTTATTCCCTATGATGAATTTCAAAGTTAGGGTTGCTGGGGGTAGGGGGTTGATCTGAGAAGTTTCGAATTATTTCAAAAAATGCTCCCCCTCGAAACAAAAATCGACATGTCTTGGTGTTTTTCGCTAATGTTACTCATTTCGGAGTTATAGGGGGGGGTCAAATTTTCGTTGGAACAAACTGTATATCATACATAAATAAGTATACCCGACCAGATAGTAAAAGCTGCTTAGACCACTTTTTCGTTGTGGATAAACAACAGTCAAAAGAACTCGTTGAAGGATATATAATAGAATTTAATATTACAGATCATTCACCTACGTTTATAACTATTAAAATGGAAAAGGAAATTGTAAAAAGTATTCAAAAAGAACCAAATCATCAATTAACTACGAATAACTAAAATCAGATCTCGCAAATGAAAAATGGATAGAAATTTATAATGAAAAAAATCCAGATCAAATGGCTAGTTTTTTCATAGCAAGATTAAATAATTACATTGAGACAAAGACAACTATAATAACAACAAATGGAAAAACATTTGCGAAAAATCCATGGGTTACAAAAGGACTCCGGAAATCCATTCATGAGAAGAATCGTCGCTATGTTGAGTTGAAAAAAGACCCTGGGAACGTCAACCTGAAAAGTGAATATGGTCATTATAGAAATCAATTACAAAAACTTATAAAAATGCCATCTTTTAGAACTTTATATGTTTCTGAAAAAAGAAAAGTAGGCCAAGCTGTCACCTATAAGTGTTTGGGAATTGTTTTTGATAGCCATCTACGTTGGGACCATCATATTTGTACCATAGTTGCCACTCTTCGCGGTGTGCTGTACAGATTCAAATACCTCAAAAATGCTCGCGATCAAAAAGCTTTGATAAAGATTTACTACGGACTTGTACACTCTAGATTATGCTATGGTATTATGAACTGGGGAGCTGCAAGGGCTGAGCATATAGCTTGTATCGAGGTTCTACAAAAAAAGTTTTCAAAAATCATCTTCAATAAGGAAAATACTTACCCTACTTCACGTCTATATGATGAAGCTCGAATCTTGGATATTCGTCAAATGTTTGCATTCTCATGAATAATACATTTGTATCGGAATGCATATTTACTGGAGGAGTTTCATCATACCTATAATACAAGATGGGAACATAAATTTTATTAGACACCTCGTGCAGATAAATCCATTGGCCAGTTAAAATTTTCTTTCTTGGAGCCTAGACTGTTTAATGCTCTGGCATTGTCAATGAGAAATATTACTGACATGAGGAAGTTTAAATTTGAGCTGATGAAGATTATCCTTTGTTATGGTAGGGATAAAATTCATGACATCATAGAGTTGAGAAGTTAATATCTTTTTTGTTGAATCTGAGTTTTGCTTTCACTCTATTTTGTTTAGCGGATCAGTGTCGGTGTGTTAGGTTTACTTAAGGAAAAAATTAGATTAGTACACTGCAGACAGTCATATGACTTTGCAGTTTTATGTTTATTTTCTGAGTTTACATTGTCAACAACCTGGTTTTCACAACTCATGTACACACAAAATTGTATAGGAAAATAAACAATATTATTATTTATTATCGTGGACTTATGCACTATCTCAGCTGTTAGCTGGATATAATTTACCTGCAATTCCTTTCTCGACCATTGCTCTTGTTTTTCAATATCTGATAGGAACGGTAGATTCAGCAGGTAGCAAGATTTAGAGGTGTATATCCCTTATCAGCCAACGATTCCACTCTATGGAGGTCAGAAGTGAAAACTTTTGCAGAGAAGAATTCTCTGAGATTTTTTTATCTGTTCGTTGTGTAAATTGACAACATCTATTAATCCGCGTCCTCCTTCTTTCCGCTTCAAAGTTATTCTTATCACAGACGATTTTGGATGATGATTGTTGTTTGTCAGCATTGTTCGGGTCTGCCTTTGAATATCATCCATTTCTGTCTTAGTCTATCTGATTATTCTAAATGAGTAAAGCAACACTGGAATGACGTAGGTGTTAATTGCCTTGACTAGATTCCTCGAGTTCAACATTGATTTCAGCACATTCTTCAGACGCTGACTGTATTCTGAACGAATCTTCTTCTTTGACTGCTTTTGGTCTAGCAATCTGGCTTGTTGGTATCCTAGATATTTGTATGTTTCGCCATCCCTCATGCACTGTATAATATCACCGTTTGGAAGTTGTGCTTCACCATCTATGACTTTCCCTCTTTGAATGTTCAGGGTCTTGCATTTTTCAGTCCCGAATTTCATATGAACATCTGCCGAGAACTTACTGACAGTTTTTAGCATATCATCCAATTGCTTCTTATTCGAAGCATATAATTTGATGTCATCCATATACAGCAGGTGAGAGATTGTATGATAGTTCCTATCCTTTTTTATCCTAAATCCGTATCCTGTTCTATTGAGCATTGATTACAATGGGTTCATAGCTAAACAGAACCATAGTGGACTCAAAGAGTCTCCTTGAAAAATTCCACGGCGTATGGGTATCTCGTCGGTTTTAATTGACTTACTGTTCATGTTGACCTGCAGAGACGTGCCCAGTGTGTAATTGTCTTCAAGAATTCTACCAGGGCTGGATGAATTTTGTATATTTGCAATACTTCGACAAGCCAAAAATGGGCGGTACTATCGAATGCCTTCACATAATCGAGAAAAGCTGAATGAACATTTCGATGCCCTGCGTGTGCCTGTTTCATTATCACACAATCGATGATGAGTTGTTCCTTGCATCCGTGGTGTTTCTTTCTGCATCCTTTCTGCTCCTCAGCTAATATACTGTTGTCGTCTAGGTGTTGGTATATTCGATTGGATATGTATGAGGTGAATATTTTGTAGAGTGTTGATTGGCCTATATTGAGACGGATCCTGTGTTCTATCGCTCTTAGGTAGCATATATGTTAAGCCTTGTGTTAGGAAAGTGGGTGTTTTCCTAGGATGTTGAATAACTTAAGTGAGCTGTTTCGCTAGGGCTCCATGGAGCTTATCAAACTTCTTGTACCAGAAGTTGTGGATATTATCTTTACCTGTGGCCTTCCAATTGTTGATCGCTCTAACTAGTGGATATGACTGATATCCAGGCGTTGTGATCAATTCAGCATCTTTATTGTGTTCTTTGGGGTTCGACCATAACAATGACCAATAAGCGGTCAAGCACTGTACGTCAGGTACTTCTGTGTTATTGTTGTTCGCAGTTTTGTTATTTCCCTTATGAAAATGGGCCGCACTTTGGAGGAACCTTTGGTTTTGGTGTTTCCTTTCATACACTTGACGCATCTTGAAAGCCCCTTTGCTTTTGCTTGAAGTTTCTGCTTCAAAGTGTCCATATGCACGTCGATGTGTTGTTTGTGATCAGGGTGATTTGTGTTCGTACCGCGTATATGTGATTTCAAGCGCCTAGAGGGTTTTCTGTTTCTCAAGAATTCCGTGAGGTGACCGATTTCTGCTCTAATATTATCAATACCCTTCTCCAGTCGTTTTTGCCATGGTGGTTTTCTGACGCTTTTCGGCTCAGCTCGAATCAGAGTTGTGGAGACTTATTATTTGTATAGTCGAAGAACCGCTACTGCTCCACAGTAAATCAAAGTGTGAATCTTCTCCAAGGTGCTCTGGTCAGTGTATTCTTCAAACACTGAGTTTACGCTTGCTAGGATGATATTATTGTTCTTTTCCGTCTTGAGTTTGGGCAATTTAGGTCGTTTAGTTGGGTTACTAACACTGAATTCAGTTATTGCTCTGTTAAGTTCTGATCTTGCTGAATACATAAATTCGTTCTACTGATTCGGCTCAGGAGGACGTTCTATGTTAATATTCGTTTCCGTGGCTTCGATGCTATCTGTAACACTTTCATTGACTCCGGCAGGTATACCGTTATGGGTATCATTTTCGCTTCTGAGTTCCATTAAGACCTCTTCTTGTATGCTTTGCGGCGTTTCTGAAGAAAGTAGCCTGTTTTTAACGATTGTTCTTCGTTGTTCCGAAATTCTCTGTTCGAATATGTGCTGTAATTCCAGATATTTTTTTACGAACGCAAGATATAACGCGTAGCTGTATACTGTCATACTATTATTATTATTTATTATCGTGGACTTATGCACTATCTCAGCTGTTAGCTGGATATAATTTACCTTTCCCAGATTCATCAATCAAAGAGAATAGGCTCGATTACAATATACTTGACATAAATTTCCTAACTATCCTACATGTATTAAGAATTACAGCTTTTTGCATTTCTATATAAGTATTCTTATTCAATTCTAATTTCTTAAGGTTATCATGCAAAGTTTTGGGTATTAACCCAGTCGAGGATACGATGCCAGGAACAATATCTATTTTCTCGAGGTGCCACATCTGCTTGATCTCAATAGCAAGGTCTGTGTATTTGGACTTTTTCTCCTGGAACTTATTCAGCACGTTGTTATTATTCGGTATGGCGACATCCACCAGCATTGCTGTTCTGGCTCTCTTATCGTACACCACTATGTCCGGCCTGTTATTCGTCACCATTCTGTCAGTGATAACAGGCCTATCGTAGTATAATCTGATAGAGTCATTTTCCAATACGGGCGCCGGTTGATACTTGTAATATGGCTGGAAGGTATTCAGAAGTCCGTACTTGTGAGCAAGTTTCTGATGGATAATGTTGCACACTTGATTATGCCTGTGAAGATAGTCCGTATTGGCCAGTTGTTCGCATCCGGACGTAATATGCTGTATAGTCTCCGATCTTATATGGCATTTTCTGCATCTATCTGTTTGTAATGTTCCGTCCTTCATAATAAATTTTTGTAGTTGTTTGTAGCGATCACTTGGTCTTGGATGGCCATAAGGAATCCCTCTGTTTCCGCGAATAATTCTCCTTTCATCAACCATTTGTTGGAGGCTTCTTTGTCGATGTGTGGTTGATTAATCTCATGGTGATGTCGTCCATGCAATTCCTTATTATTATTATTATGACCGGAATCAGTATAACATAGTATATTTTTGAAAGATAGTTCTGTACTCCAAAGTTCTAAATCCAAAATTCGGTGATAATAGATACCTTTTTTTTCCGCATAGATCTAATGTGCCTTATTCGGCGGTCTGCCAATCTATTATTATTATGGTTGTATGTGAAAAAGTGTTTTGATTAGATTTAAATTCCATTCAATAGAAAAATATTACCATGTTAATTAAATGAAAAATTGAAATAAAGAGCGAAAGTTGGGCTGCGGTGCCTGTCTTTGGATCGTTCTACATTGAATATTTTGATTTGTTAGGCTGAGAGCAACATTGAATATTTCGATTTGAAAAACTGAAAGCAAAAAAATTACAGTGAATTTTTTTCGTAGCACCCTTACATGCTTCATTTGTTCATTATGAAATCAATTGTTCTGAAAGCTTTTTATATACAGAATTAATATTTCATTAATTATTGATTTTAAATTGTTATTTTTGCAGTCATAAAGCATTACCTAAAGATAATCGGAAACACAGCAAGCTGAAAGAGACTCATATTGTCACAACAAACAAACCTCAAGAAGATAAAGATCGAATTTTCTCAACGAATACAAGTCATGCAAGTGCCATTGTACACAATGGAAACAGATTATCCTTAGTACGTATTGCAGAAGAAAGAGACGTGGATCTTAAGATTGACTTCGATGCAATATCGGCTGTAGCTTCTCGTAATGATAATATTAATGATGAACCGAGCAAAGGTTGAATCTGTATATATTCAAAATAAAATAAATTCATTTCAGAAGGTTTTGTTTTCATGTAATGTCCCTGAGGTAATATTGTTGTCATCAGAAGCTTTCTACTCCAAAACATTAATAAAACACCTATATTGCTAATAGGGGTGTGGAAAAGGATAAAATTCTGAAGGTTCAAACATACATGTGCCTGCTTTTCTCTCGGCTTCTTTAAATGGTTTCTTATTTCCGACTTATTACATTTGCGCAGTATAAAGGTTCCTTTTCATTAGAGCGTTTTGACGCTGATTCGGATGGTCACGTGATTTTCAGCGTTGACGCTAAAAAGTTGAGATTTCTGAACTTTATAGTGTCAGACGCTAGAAGAGACAAGTGACAAGTTTATATTTTCCGTCTTCAAGGGTTGCCAATAAAAATCCTGAGGCAACCAGTTCTCTTCGATACAAAATGGCTTAATCTTTTTTTATAGTAATCCAGTTATTGCGCCATATCATCTTTCGATACTCGAACAACATAGTTAGAGGTCTTGAAAAAAGAATTTCGCAATATATAACACTAAAGATTCCAGAAATGATACCAAATCAATGAAAAATAGACATATACATCAATTAAGTGTTTGAACCTAAAATAAGTGACAAATGACATATTTTGACTCTGAAAACCTCTTTTCATGGGAGCGTCATGATTTCATAGAAAATCCCATGACCATTTTGACGCATAAAACGAGCGTCAAAACGCTCCAATGAAAAGGCACCTTAAGACAAAAAGGCGAAAGCGTTATAAGCAAATGTTTGCTAATTCCTTTGTTCTCGACACTTAATGGTGTTAACCATATGAGTGTATTAGATAAATCTAGCTATAATCTAGACATTTATTGGATGTCTACCTATACTCTTACATTACAGTTTCAATCAACTGTACAGATAAATTTAGATGTTTTAGTACGGCAGCTAGTTCGAAAAAAAGAACCCACCTCTTTTGATCTATTTTTCAGGGACCAGTTTAGTACTACAATCATGTATCCGATATGTTACCATTTTCGAATTGCCTACTTGAAGCGAAATGTTTAGCTCCTATTACTTCATTCGTTGCTCCTTCTTTATCTCGTGCTAAAATTTATTTTAGCGCTTTGAACGATCCACTATTGATAAGATTTTCTTTCAACCTTTCGAATATAGACGTATCAGACTTTTGTCTTTCAGGAATCTAATTCAAATATGTTTCTGTCGTATCAGCTTAATCACACCCACTTTGATAATTTTCATTCTACATCTCAAAAAAACCTCACACGCAGTTGAACAAATTTTCAAATTAAATAACTCTAAACATACAACAAACCGTCCGATTTTAATATTTCGAAAAAAATAATTTATTTCAAAACTGAAATCGTAAGTGATTGTTTGTTTGTTCTAAGGACCTACAATTTATAGTGGAATCCCAACCACTCCCTAGACCGTGCAATGATAAATGCCACCTCTAAGGATTACACGTTATCTGGCCTTTAGTGGTTACGTACTCCACCTATCGGTTATGTATCCAGACTCTCGAATGTAAATTTTAAAATATACGTTTTATCGAAAAAGAACATTTAAAGAATCTGTTTAGAACGATTGTCAAAATTTTTGTTGTTGCTAAGTTGGCATAACTGTTTTCTATACTGACTTTGAATCCGATCTGTCATTTAGTTTGTTTACAGTAGTCGATTTAGTTTGTTTACACTACTCGATTTAGTCCGTTCTCACAAGTGTGTGTTGCGATTTTTACAATGGATAAGAATATCAAACATAGAATTTGTCTCAAATTTTGTATTGCAAATGGAGTTTCGCATGCCGAAGCGTTGAAAATGTTATGTGTCTTACCAATCAATTGGTACAATTTTAAACGATTGTTTGGGCATGAAACGCGTTGCCGCTGATTAGCTCCGAAAGACCTGAATTTTCTCCGAAAATTGAATCGCGTAAAGTTCGCTGAAGACATGCTACAACGAGTCAATTCCGACCCCACATTCAAGAAACGCATTGTAACTGGTGATGGAACATGGGTTTATGAGTTTGGCATGCAAAATTGAGAAAGCAAAATGTCAGATTTGTGGAAAGAAAACTTATGGATCTTGCACCATCTCACAAGGCGAATGGATTTCTGACCAAAAAATCAACAAATACCATCGAACAACCACCATATTCTCCTAATATGGCTCCGGTCGACTTTTCTATTTTTCTAAAACTGAAATTACCACTTCGAGGTACACCGTTTTGTTGACTCGATAAAAGACATAAAAGAGAATTTGTGGCGAGAACCGAAGTCGATTCAAGAAAAAGTGTTCGCACAATGTTTTGATAATTGGATTATTTGTTGGCAGAAATGTATTATTCCGGAAGGGGTCTACTTTGAGGGCGATACAATAAATTTGGATGAAAAATAAATATTTAGTGTTTCATTGACCAATTCCTGGTATTTTTTGAGAGAATGTATATACATGGTACAAACACACCAACTTTCATTCTACATCCATATCTTACCTGGGAGGGAGATTCGTAAGTTAAAAACCGTTGGCATGTAATATGTTTATGTTGCAAACATTACTTTTGTTAATATAATGTTCAATTCTGTCCTATGAAAATTACAGAAACTGTTCAGCCAATTCTTGAATTTCTTTGAATTATAAGTGGAAAAAGTATTTTTCAGAAATTGATAGATTTTAAGGTCATTTTTTTGTAATAACATTTAGATTTGAAATTAACGTTATTCGACTGTCAAGGACAAATTAATTCAAATTAAAGAAAAAATAATAGATAAACCAAAATTTTTAATTTTCCAAAGTAACGGTACTGGCCGAAATATTAAGCAGAGGTCATATATATTTGGGAAGAGAAAAAACACTGTTGGCTTGTAAGATGTTGCAATCATTACTTTAGTTAATATAATATTCAAGTTTGGCCTATGAAAATCACAGCAACTGTTCAGCCAACTCTTAAATTTCTTTGAATTTGTATTGTTTTGAAAATTGATAGATTTCAAGGTCAAATTCTTTGAAGTAACACATTTTCTTATTTAAATTAACGTGTCTCAACTGCCGAGGCAAAGTAATTCAAATTAATGTCTAGATGTGTTATCAGTCATCTAACAATTTAGAAAAATATATTACCATATTAACTAGTATGTTGTTATACTACCAATGTTTTTAGCTCAAATGTGACCATTCACAAATTACGTCACACCTAAAGGAATAGGAAGGATCCTGAACTTCTTGGCGCAACAGTTGAAAATCCAGACTCGAATTTTTGAAAGACGGAAATTGAGCTATCAACGAAAACTTTGAAAATACACACACCACAAAAATTGTCGCATCACCTGGTATTCTGAATTCCACAATCGATTAAGCAGCTCGATCGCAGTTTCTTTCTCAACATATGTTTTTGGACATATGAGGGGAAAAAAATCTTATCTATGTAATAACATTTGTTTCCATATGATCTCAATCACGTCTGAAACAAGAATGAGTTTATTTGACTATCAGTATTCATTCAATTTCTCTTCAGTTTTCACGAGAAATTAATGCAAGTTTTCTGTGTTTCTTGTTGATTTTCGAATCTTTGAATTTATTGTAATGGCTGCTGAACGTCCTGGACGCTATTTGAGTGATCATGAGGTGGTAAGAATTGTAACACTTCTAGAGAAGGGGCGAAGCCAACGTTATGTGGCTAACTTGTTGAAGGTTAACCAAAGCACTATTTCAAGAGCAATTAATCGGTACCACGAAACAGGGGATTATGGAAGAAGGGCCGGACAGGGAAGAAATCGGATAACAACGACAGTTGATGATCGTTGGCTTCGTTTAGCTGCACTAACAGTTCGGCACTCTACGGCTAGAATGCTACAAAATGAACTTACACTTTCCAGAAATGTGCATATTTCATTGCAAATTGTTAGGAACAGGCTCAGAGAAGACGATATCACCAAGGGTGGCTTCTACTGGTCCGCGTCTCACCAGAGAGCATCGAGTTGCAAGACTTCAGTTTGCGAGGGAACATGCAAATTGGGGTATTCCAGAATGGTCGAATGTTCTCTTTTCCGACGAGTCCAGGTTCTGTCTAGTATCAATTGATAGACGGATGCCTGTATACAGACGACCTGGGGAACAGTTTCAACAATGCAATATCCGGCAAACCGAACACTTCGTAGGGGACTCAGTAATGGTGTGGGGAGGCATTTCTTTCCATGGTCGAACTGAGTTAGTTCTAATGGATAATGGAAGAATGACAGCGGTCAGATACATTGCAGATATCCTTGAACCTCATGTTGTACCCTTTGGCCCATTGATTGGCGAAAACTTCATTTATATGCATAATAATGCTTGGCCTCATGTAGCTAGAGTAGTTACAGAATTTCAGCAAAATGCCGAAATTGATATTTTAAGAAGGCCAGCCAGAAGTCCCGACTTGAATTCCATAGAACATGTTTGGGACAACATGGGGGGCAAATTCAGCAACGTAGGATGCCTTGTAGAACACTCCAACAACTAGAAAATCAGCTTCCTGAAATTTGGAACTCAGTGATACAAGAGTACATCCAAAATTTGTTTGAGGGACTTCCGAGACATATACTGGCAGTAATTAAGGCCCGGGGAGGAAACACTCGATTTTGAAAATGATTAGTAACTATTCGATGCTAGTTGATTGGTCTCTTCGCGAAAGTTTGATGATGGTAGAATTTTTTAATTTTTCACTAACTCGAAAATTGTCGATATTTTCCATGATAAACTCATCTCTTCTGAATGATATCTTCTTATTTTACACTTCTGAAAGTTACCAAACGACTCTTGAATGACCAACTTAAAAGTTTATATGGTATTGTCGTAAAAGTAGGGTGATGCGACAATTTTTGTGGAGAGTTTACCTCCAACTCTGTGTATGAAGTTTTGTTGGCGAGATGACAATCGATATGCGCGACATATATCACACTAGGGAGAAGTTTCACAAATTGAACAGCTATGACAATGACGCAAGGGGATAGATTGATGAAAGAACTGTTTTGTGATTAGTGGATGGCTTTGAATAAGGCATGTTCAATACTGTCATCTGTTAGATAACTTTTCTATCAACTACAATGTATAGTATAATGATCATGAACTATTAACACCATGCGGAAGAAAAATATAGTTAATTTCAAAATTGGCTAAATCTTGGGGAAAATGAGGCTAACTTGCATTGCCATAATAACAAAGTTATTGCATCGGAGTTTAGTTTGATATTTGAAAACATTCACTGAAAATTGATACATAGCCCGTCTTTATTATTCAGCCTTTTGGTAGCCTTCAATGTTTTGAGCATTTCTATTTCTATAAAATTAGCAATATACCGTAACTACGGAATAAACGCAAACAAATTTTTTATTTTTTTTTATTTGAATTGAATTATGACAACTGAGATAAAAGGTTTTTCAGTTCGGAATTTTTTCTGTTACAGATCACCTCAGACTTAAAGATATCAATTGTTTTCAAGTTCCGCCCTCATGGTCACCTTCCCAAAAACTATTAACCCAACTAGAGTTCTAAATAAATTGGTGACCAAAACACTTAACTGCACGAAAACTTTCATTCTTATGAACGATTTTATTTGTAGGAAATTCGGAAACACAACTTCCTTTTGGTGATCCATACTTCACTCAACTGTACCAGCTTTTTGAATATCCTGCCTTTTTCTCTCTTCCAAGATTGCAACTCCGTGTTGCCACAGTCCAAGTTACATATATTGTAACCCAAGAGTTTGCAAATTCCTTTTGAATGTCTATTCAATTAAGTTAAATCTTACACTAAATATATCACTGAGAAAAATACATATCTACATTAAATATCTGAATACTTCGAACTTCATTTACTATTCGACAGTTGTGTCTGTAATGTGGTCAGGTTTAAGGCCTGTAGCGAAACGTTGCCACATCTTTGAATAAAGCAGCTCCAACCCCTGTGCGTAAATTTTGCAGTCAAATAAAGGAGAGGTAGTTCTTGCCGCCCAAACTTTGTGTCTCATTGCTTTCAAGTACTCCTTATCTGTACCTAGTTTTATAGCAATGTCCTGATAATCCATTTCAGATTTGGCTATCAGTTCAGGACATCCTAAAGTTTTCAACTGACTTGCAGCAACTCTTGAAGCCAAGGTTTCACCTGGCAACGTTACGACAGGCGTACCTGTCCATAAAACATCCATGCTTGTCGTGTGTCCATTACATAAAGGTGTATCTAAACATACATCGGCAAGTTGGCCACGTCTAACATGTTCTTCTTTGGCTGCAACATTACTAAAAATAATTTTACCAGGAGGTAGACCTAGTTGCTGTGCTGTTGTCTGCAAATTAGGTTCTCCAACAGCAGGAAATCGCAAAAGCCATAAAACAGCATTCGGTACAGCCTTCAAAATGTTGACCCACATCCTTAGCGTCGTTGGATCTATTTTATATAGTTGATTAAAATTGCAATAAACAATAGCGTCATCTGGTAATCCGTATTGCTGCCGGGTGGTTATAACTATACTCTGAGGTACTTCTTCTCCAGTTGCTGCTTTATTATTCGTTTGCGTTGTTGCTAAACCATTTTGTACGACGACTCCATTTAGTGATGTTTGTACTTGTCCAGATGCGATCATATTTTCAATTGGTGTTGTTGTAGGTAGTTCAGCTACTTTCAAGCTTATTTCCACTGGTTTTGCAGCTCTAACAACTTCTTTGATTTCAATAACTTCAGTATTTTCAACAAGCGGTGACAAATCGGCTGCATTTATTATAGCCACGTTGTCTGCAAGGTTATATCCAGCTCCATTACTTCTATCGCTTAAAATAAGCCTCTCTTTCAAATGAGGAAACATTTGTCGATGGTCTCCTACGAAATAAGTGTATGGCATATATGCCAATTTTTCGCTGTACTGACTGGCAAGTTCAATTGGGGAAGTCACTGCATCTGTTATCAAGTAATCCATGAAGCTTGCACCACTAGTACCGGGATATCCCAACCACATAACCTGAATTGGAGCCGGCCGTAGGGCAAATATCTCATTTCTTGCTCCCTTGGTGTAACCATTCATATTCACCAAAACTTGTATGCCATCTTGATAAATTCTATCAGCTGCTTTACCGTTACAAGGAATATGTGATAAGTCGATGAAATGATCAGATTCTCTCATAATCTTAGCTCTGAATGTTGTTCCATCATCTGTACTTAAAGCATAGCAGAATATTTCAACATTAGATCTGTCGTGAAGTCCAGGAACCGACTGCATCAAGTGCGAAGTTGGATGGTTGCCAAAGTCACTGCTAACATAACCAATTCTTAATCTCTGTCCGCTTTCAATCGGGAACTTGTAGGGATGTTTGTGGAGTACGTGGATCTTTTCTAGGCACAAATTCGCATGTCTTGCTGCGATCGCTTTGCGAAATTCGTGTGATAGAGGATACAGCATGGAATGGTGGGGATGGACTGATGGTAGCCTATTTTTTTCTAATTGATCTGCAACTATATTCACCAGCTTCTTCATTCTTGAACCATAATCAGTCCAATCACATACGATCTGTAGACAATGAGCCAAGTTACAATAGGCATCAGGGAAATCAGGCTTCAATTTTAGAGCTGTTCGATAAGACTGTATAGCTTCTGGTATATTTCCCGAATCCTTATGGATACTGGCCAAATTGCTATGAGCGTCTGCAAAGGCAGGATTGATCTGAATGGCTCTAGTATAACACTGTAGTGCACCTGATACGTCTTGCATCTCTTTAAGGGTATTTCCCATATTCGAATATGCATCCGCAAAAGTCGGTTGAATACGTATAGCTTCCTTATAGTGCATTAAAGCCTCATTCAGTTTACCCTGCTGTTGCAAAACAGAAGCCAAGTTGCTGTGAGCTGCTGCGAATTCCGGGAACACTTCCAACGCTTTCAAATAGAGCCGTGTTGCTTCCTCTATGTAACCTTGTTCTCTCTTTATATTTGCCAAATTGTTCAACGAATCAGCGTGCGTCGAACAGAGACGCAGAGCAGTGTTATAACACTCCTCTGCCTCGGCCACCTGACCCTTTTCCTTGAGAGCATTTGCAAGGTTGCAATATGCATCAGGGAAATTCGGTTGAAGTTCAATCGCGCGCCTATAAGTGTCAATTGCCAAATCGATGAGACCTTGCTCGTAATATACGCAAGCCAGGTTACCATGAACGACCGCATTGTTGGGCGATAAGTTCAGTGCTCTAAGGTACGCTGCAACAGCGCGGTCGAATATTCTCGCTTCTTTGAGGACGTTCCCAAGATTTATATAGGCGTCCAGGAAATTCGGATCCAAACCGACAGCTTTCTCGAAATGATGAATAGCGAGCCATATCTCTCCTTGCGCGTTGAAAACGCATCCCAGGTTACTCCAGGCAACAGCGAAATCGGGCCTGGTTTCGATTGCCTTTAGATAACAGGCTTTGGCTTCGTCCAATCGGCCTAGAGCTTTAAGAAGATTACCCAAATCGCTGCGAACGCAGTAGAGATCTGGATTATACTGTAATGCTGTAATATATGCTTGAACAGCTTGTTCCATATCGCCTGCAGCAACTAAAGCCGCTGCAAGATTGATGTAACCATCTATAAAATCTGGTTTTAGCCTAACGGCGTGTCTATAATTATCGAGAGCTTCTTGCAGCTGGCCTCTTTCTTTGTACACATTTCCCAAGTTACTGTAGGCTTCCGCAAGCAACGGGTTCTGCTTAATAGCTAGGGAACTGAAGTGAGCCGACTTATCAAGTCTACGACATTGGAAATGTATGCTGGATAGAAGCAAAAGCACTCCGGTATTCGTTTGATCTTGTCTCCATAGCTGCATACAGTGACGCTCGGCATTCTCGTAATCTCCAGCTTGATATTCTCTGTGAGCCAGTTCGAGAAGCCCGACAGACGACAGTTGCGGCAGGTCGTTCATTTTCAATATTGCGATACTCGACGGCAACGGTAAATCGTGATTCGATTGAATACTATTTTGAGGATTCATCGATTCTAAGATTGGGGACTCTGCAATTACAAATTTCTTTCAAAGTCCAATAAAAGCCGATATGGGCTTGTTGAGGGGATTGCAGTAAAACTTTGTACCACATATGCTTCTATTTTCTTCGCACTCAGCTGGATAGTTCCTTTTCTTTCTGTAAAGAACATAAGTGTAATTAGATATTTAGCAAAAATATTCGATTAGGAAAATTAGAAATGACCTCATAACTGTTGAATATGTTCAAGTGTAAAAGTTCAAAATAAGGCTTATCTTCTCTTTTCGAAATGATATAATAATAGCGACTGAATTTTCTCATCCGGCACTATCTGCAAATTTATCAACGACGAAACAAAATACGATTGTTTTTTTTGTAAGTTCCATCTTAAGAATTGAATTTTATTTGTAATCAGAATGGATAGTATTCAGATTGATTAATGATTTATGCAATACTATCAATATGAATTGATAACTGGTGATTGCCGTATCTAAATTATATTGATTTCCCTGTTGGAATGATGAAAATAAACCAAATTTCACACACTCTGTCTCAAAGTAAACAGGTCCTTTCAGAAATAAGAAAAGAAAATGGTTTTTTTTCGGCAAAATTCTTCTACTTTATTCAAAATAGTCTCCTTTCGCTACGATCAACTGTTTTGCAAGGTTAAATAACATTTCGAATGAGTGTTAGAGGTTCTTGGCCGGCATAACTCGGAGAATGTTGGTACACACTTTCTGGATGACTGGAATGTCAGCAAAACGGATTCCTCTCATTGGCAAATGAAGTTTCCCGAACAAATAAGAGTCGCACAGACCTATGGGGAATGGTCAACCGATAAAATTTGATTTTAAACCAAAATATCGATAATTAGCATCGATCGGTGAGATGGCGCCTTATCGTGCAACAAATGCTGGCTCGTTTTATGGCCTCAAGTCGGCACTTTGTAGTTTCGTTTCTGTCACAATGCTCAAAAGGAAGTTTACGTCCTTTTTTGCCTGTCCTTACAATGTTGGATTCGGAGCAATTTTAGATCATCAGTCAATTTGTGTGGCACAAAGTGAACACGCAACACGATAGCCCAAATGCACGGTCAAAATGCAATGAATGACATCTTTGGACATTGCCAATTCCATTTTTTTGAGAAATTTGCGCACCTTTTCGATGCTCTTTGGCGTAATAACGAATTTCGCCTTGACGACGTGAGGGTCGTCATTAATAACTTCCCGGTCATTTGTAAAAGGCGTATACCACCCATGAACTCTGCCATGGGAAAGACAATCGTCACCATAAACTTCTTGCATTAATTGAAACGTTTCGGTGAACGTTTTACCGAGTTTTATACAAAACATAAACACCACAAAAAGTATAGGTAACACTTACCAATATCTTTAAAATATGAATTTGATGATTCGAATTTATAGAAATCTTTCGGTTTTTGTTAGGATGTATTGTATATAATGTATTCTCAAGAAAACAAAATAATATTTGACTTCTCCAAAGCACCTATTATAAAAAAAATTTGAAATTTGAAAATGATGATATTTGGTCCTGAACTAATATTTTCGAAACGAAATGGAAGGACTTATATTTTTCAGTACCCAGAAGGTCCACCTCTGTTATTAATGACACTTTGGCATCGTCGCGGCATGCTCAAGATTAAATTGTCTATTACAAGTCATTCCAAGCCCCCTGAACTGCTAATCGAAGCTCCTGTTCATGATGGAAGACGTTTTGACGCAGGAGATTTCTTTTTAGGGTGTCCCACACATGCTCGATGGGATTCAGATCGGGGTAGCAGGATGGCCACGGTAGAAGCTCGATATTATTCTCTTCGAGAGCGTTCAAGACAACTCTTGCACGATGAGGAGGGGCATTATCTTGTTGGAAGAGTGGATTTTAACCCATTGTTTGGAGATACGGTACCACTAAAACTATCTCATTTGCGTAAGAATTTCCCGTGAGGTTGTTCTGTATGAAAACGAGGTCAGTTCTTCCACCAAGGCGTATATATCCCCAAAATATCACTGATCCGCCTCCCTGTCTAACAAATCCTCGAGCATGCTGGAGACGGTTTTGCTTTCCAGGTTCCCTCCATATTCGAATTCTTCCCGAATCGGGATAATAACTAAATCTAGATTAATCACTGAAGAGAACTGTGGCTCACCTCTCTTGATCCCAGTTTACGTGTTCTTGGCACCAAGCTAAACGAGCAGCGCGATTTCCATGGGTCAGTTGTGGAACTCTTAAAGGACGTCTGGAGTGAAGTTGACCTTCGTGCAGTCGATTTCTCACAGTTTGTTCGGAAATTTGTACATTATGAACTAGTGATAGCTTTTGAGCTAATTGAGATGCTGTGGTAGTACGATCTCTTCTGGCTTGTAAAACCAAAAATCGGTCTTGGGCGACTATAGTAATCCTGAAACGACCTGTATGGCGTTCTTCTACGCTACCTGTTTCATTGAAACGCGACCATAAACGGTTTATGACACTTGGGCTACTTTCCAGAACCCTGGATACTTTCTGTTGTGAGCTCCCAGCTTGGAGCATGCCAACGGCTCGTAACATCTCTTCTCTAGTCAAATGTCGTCTTTCCATGATCGAATCACAAAACTTGAATCTTTTATTGTGTTTACAACAGAAACAAAGTGCCAACTAACTGATTTCAAACACTGAATACATGAAATGATTATAAAGCAGCGTCGCATCTGCTGCATTTTTAGTTTTTATAAAAAAAACTGAAATCTGTTGCAGCACTCTACATAATTTGGTGAGAAATTGATGCAGGTGTTAATTTCTTTAAAAAAAATCATCCATATTGATCGTTCTGGGTACGATATATCGATATTCAGAAGTGTTCCCTAGACTTTTTTGAGGTGTTTAATATTAGTCCTTTGTTCGATGCTCATTTTTGTACCGACTACCACAACATACTGTCTCTTTAGGCGCAAGAATTCTGCTTCCAGTGAAGCAAATGTCATGAAATTTTAACTGGAAGTCTGGAAAAGATGTACCGTTCAAACGCCACTAGTCACATAAAGGTCGCGCCACCAGAAGCCTTCCTATTGAGAAAGTCCTGTTTACCTTGAGACAGACTTTGTACAGTATTGTTGTGCTACTTATGCAAAACTAATAATAGTATTTTTATTTATTTTCAGTTGGTAATACATTACACTAGAAAGCAATAAATTGTCAAAGGGTTGAATATATTCTGTAGTTATCATGTAGCTGAAAGCAAATTGCGAGGGCCATAGAAAATTACAACGCTACGATAGTTCGTAAATTAAAAAGTATAGTAGTGAGTGATTTGGCAATATAGCAGTTTCTATCATGTTCCTTTGATACTGAAAATTCAGGGCCCGACCTTCATCCTCAATAAAATACAGTAGGGTCGATGATGTCGTTAGTGCTTTCTGCAGTAAGTTTCAAAGATTTGAATATGATTTCGAGGCAATCTGTACTGTACTGATTTAAGATTTATTTATTTATTAATCCATCAAATAAAAGAGTAATTAAAAATAACAATTACAATTACACATGCACAAAATCAGTCCGAGCCGTAGCTATGTGGACCTTCAAAATATAAACTAACAATGTTAAAGAAGATCTGAACTTTAAATACAATGTTTTACCTAATTATGAAAGAAACAATAAATTAACTATCATAACAGACACAGCCAATTCTTATTATCACAAATCAGACCAATCATATGAAAAAACCCGAGAAAATCAGTGATTTCAAATTGCTTTTAAATGTTGTTGTTCTCATTCCCCCCCACGTTCCCTGGAACCCTGTTGTAGATCTTAACTCCCTCTGTCATCAAACTCCTCTGCCCCAGCGTAGTTCTCATAAAAGTTGGCCTTAAATTGATGTTACTCCTCAAGTTATGTTCATGTACTTCGTTGTTTGTGATCAATGTTACATTCGATATTATTTCATTACGTAGGCTTTTATGTATGTGTAAGCAAACTTGAAAAATATAGAAAGAGTGTATGTCCATGATCTTGTTTGGCAGATAAAGACTTCTGGTCGGGAGCAGCCGTAAACCGTATATTCTGGCTTTGTTTTGAAGGGTCAGGAGAAGTTGGATCAATGCCTCGTACGTATTCCTCCATATCAGAGTTAGGTATGACAGATGACTGTGAACGAGAGAATTATACAACATCCTCCTGTGTCTCACATCAATTTACTGCGAGACTCTACCCAGAATCTCTATGGCCGGTGCAATTCTTTTACCTATATATGTAATATGGTGCAGCCATGATAGCTTGTTATCAATAAACAGACCCAAGTATTTTATAGAGTCAACTTTAAACAAAGACATCGAGTCAAGCGACACATTAAATTGATTCATTTCAGTATTGTTCGATATGATCATATAACTTGATTTTTTCATGTTCAATGAAAGTCTGTGATACGACATCCAGTTCCTAATGTCAGTAAGGTCTTTTTCAATTAACTGTTGGATAACGTTTCCATCTTTACCAAAATACAGCAAGCGAGTATCATCAGCATACAGCTGAATGCTGCCATGAAGCCTCAAATTTGAAATAGTTTATATAAATCAAAAACAAAGTGGGTCCAAGAACGGACCCCTGCAGTACATCACATGTGACATCACTGAAGCTACTAGCACTACTCTTAAGGTTGACATACTGGGTACGGCCATCAAAATAATCCGCAAACCATGCAAGAGGAGCACCACACACCCACACTTTCCAGAATCCTTAACACCACCGCATGACACACTGTGTAAAATGCTTTTCTCAAGTCCAAGGAGACAAACACACAGGAAAGACCCTTACCACGCGCTCCTGTATACTACAGATCAAATCCGACGCCGCGACCGAAGTACCGCTCCCCGCCTGTACCCATACTTCGAGCAAACCAGAAATCGACCCCGTTCAAGAAGTCACAGAGTCTCTCATTCATACATGTTTCGAGTACCTTCGAGATCGCAGACAAAATAGACACTGGCATATAGTTGTTAGGTGATGTTGGATCTCCGCCTTTGAAAATAGGAACCACCTTAGCGATTTTGAGTGCACTCGGCACAGAGTTTGACTGCATAGACATTGTACTGAGCAAAGGAGAGAACTCATCCACGAATTCCTTCAAGATTTTTTCATCAATCACATCCATTCCTGGATTTTTACCTGGCTTCATAGCTCTGATAATTTCTCTGATTTCATTTGGGGTGGATGGTCTCCAGCTGAATGTCCCTCCCTGAATCGGATCTGGGGGTGCATAGCCCCCGGGAGGCGGCAAGTGATCCACCTGATGTCCAATACTGGTGAAGAAATGGTTCAGTTCTTGGGCCATCTGTTTGGCATTTGATATCTCCACATTATCTATCGTTTATTTGTTTGGACTCTTTTTTAGATGATCCACTGACAAGCTCATTGAGCGATTTCCATAATTTCTTACTGTCGTCAGCTGCACGTCTAATTTTATCATGAAAATATTGCTTTTTCCTTGCAACGATGGCTTTTTTCAATGCAAGTTGAGCGCCTCGTTAAGCTTCCCTGAGATGTGGGCTAGCCAAAAACTGCTAGTGCCCCTTATAATGAATATCTCTCTCCCTCAGTAGCTCATAGATCTCTACATTAAACCAAGGACCACTGTTGTTCCTAAATCTATCTTTTAAGAAATTTTTTCGACTAAGAAGTTGTGAAAGCTTTTATAATTTCATTGCACATATCATCGGGGTTAGTCCACTCAGTAGCTTGCATAGCTTCAAGTTTATCACGAAATGCAACTCTATCAAGCTTATTAATTTCACACCTCCTGCGTGTGTTATTCCTTGATTCGACCGGAGAGTTAATGTGAAGAATTTGGAGTCTGTGATCTCCAATATTACCATTTACAATAGTCAACTGAGCATTCCTTATGTTATTGCTGAGAGTGTTATCAATCAGAGTACTTGAAGTAGGAGTAACTCTTGTAGGAATATTCCGGTTCAATAATTCAAAACCGTTAGCATCAACCATCATCTCTAGAGCTCGCTTCTGCTGGTTATCTGTCAAGTAGTCCACATTCAGATCCCCCATTATCCAACATGCTTTGGAGGAGTGCTGAACCACATCAAAAAATTCATCTACTTTGGACATGAATGTGTCAAAAACATAATCATGTGGTCGCTAGATTCCTCCTATAATACTATTGATTTCTTTGGTATGAACAAATAGCATTGAGCAATTTTCTTGCACTCTGGACATTTCCCTGAACTCATAGTTCTCCTTATCCATAATCCCAACACCACCCCTACGCTTGGATCGACTTACATAAAGTGAATTGTATCCACGAAACTCAAAGAAACACTCCTTCCCAGACTCAAGCCAGGTCTCAGCCACAACCACAGCATCCGGCTTAACGACCTCCAGGAGAAGCTCAACACTTGCAGCTTTGTTCTGATAGATTGGGCATTAAAATATAAGACAGTGAAATTTTGTTCTTGTGATTGGGGTATACTGGAAGATCAGTTATTGTATTGAAGTACTTAGCCATTGGAAAAGTAGTTCGGTTATAGAAGTTATTGAATTCTCATCCTTAATGCATAGGGGTCGATCCCCATCATTCTGTCGAAGATAAATTCGTCCGTTCTTCACCCATAGGTATTTGTATCCTTTTTGCTTTTTTAACTTATATACCATGTTGAAAAGCTGTTTGTTGTATTCTGTGAGCTGTTCATTTATATAGATTTGGGTCACAGGAGTCCCTTAAAGTTTTTTTGTATTTGCAAGCATATCGGAATCAATCCGTTTCCTCTTTCTCTTCTGTAATAGATTTTCCCTAATTTCAGAATTAGTAAATTTCGCTATCACCACTTCATTCTTTTGTACATTGCACTGTAACAACCCATTTGTAATTTCCATAACTACTGGCTTAATTTCTTCCATCTTTCATTCATTTCCAAGGATACTAAGCGGGTCTCCAGACTTTTTACATGCTTTTTCAAAGAGGAATTTTCATCCCGTAGGTTCATTTCAGTCGGAATAGATTTATTATTGACTAGCTCGTCAAACCTATCAGACAAAAACTGGATGGATGTTTTCAGTTCCTTTATTATGCTAAATAAATCAGCATTTGTGGGATTCTGAATTTCAATGCCAGGTGAAGAAACAGAAATTGTGTTCTTAACCTCACTTTCGCTGCACTTTGGGCATCTGACGAATTTCCTCGATATTTCACAAACCCTTTTAGCACAACTTGCGTGAAATCGATTCGCCTTGCAAAAACTACATGAAGTAAAATTAATCACTAGTTTGTTGCAATAAAAGCAGGACCAATTATTCTCCGACATATTCACTTTTCTTCTTCTTTTATCATTATCCCAGATATAACAAAGGCTATCATCAGAGCTCATAAAACAGTTGTTGAGTACTTCTATGAAACGCAATAACTGTATGCAGGGTAAAACATACGTCAAGTAGACAGCTACACACCAACGTGAACTTTTGTTCCCTGGCATGACATGATGGATAATTAAAAGCACAAAATTATCAGAACATGAATTCATCGATAAAGTTGAAGATATCAGTACACCAAATTATGCCAAATTTGCTTCTTTAATGTTAAAAATTTGTATCCAAGTACTCTGAAAGATTCATTCAATTCATATTTATTTTAAGAAGTTTGCTTAAATCAAATTTATTACAATAATATTTTAATATAAAGTATTTCAGGAGTGAAGAAATGTGGAAATCCGTTATTAGCCGCCGAGACATTTATAAACAGCTTAGATAAAATACATAATCATCTACTCAGTAGATACTACATCTACCCTACTTGGACGATATCCTAGAGTGTTTCACAGATATAGACAATTGAACTTTTCAGAAAGATTTATCAATTCTTAACACCCAAATTATTATTATTAATTTATTCACCACTGAAATAGACAATGATAGTTCAATTAACTTTCTAGATTTAACAATTTCAAATAAAAGTAGTAAACTTGTTTCCTAGATTTACTCTAATCACATACAGATAACAGCACATTACTTGTCCTTTCATTCTTATCAACACAAAATTTCAGTGTTTAATATCCTTATTCATAGATTAGCTGGCACAACTTTATCTCCAGAAAATTACAAAAGGAATTGTATTTAAAAACTAAACAGCTTCGATTGACGGGCGAGTTGAAAAAAACATCCGTAACAGCTCCTACGACATAAAAAGTGACATTGCCTCTGCCAGCGAGCCTCGGTATCAAAAACTTCAGTCCGTCAAGCAGACACAAACAACGGATGGAGTTATTCAGAAGTCCACACAAAAACATGCAACATAAATATATCCTTCTAATTAGAAGGTCCAACACCGAAAAACGATCAGTTAACAGAAAACCTGGCATTCCTCGGATAGGATATACTTCATCCTGTTTGTATGCCAGGTACTTTAGGAATGTTCTCTGGACGCTTTCCAATGCAATTTTATATTTCACATAGTATGGATCCCAGATAACACAGGCATATTCCACTCTAGACTGAACGAAAGCGAAATACAGAACCCTGAGAACAGCAGTGTTCCGGAAGCTCTTGGAATTCCTCAGAATAAAACCCAACATTTTTCTTGCTCGTAGAACATCACTTATATGGTCCCGGAACGACCATTTCGAGTCGAAAAGCAACCCGAGATCACGAGAACAGAAAACAGGTTCAAGCCGTGAGCCCGCCACCGAATAAGGAAAGAAATGTGGCGACTGTTTGCACTTGAAGACGTGCAAAGGCAGTTTGTTTTCTAAACACCACTGATTTATCATCCCTGAAGATTCTGACAGTCCCCGTTTGATCTTATTTCTGTGTAAATCTTGAGATCGTCCGCAAAGGCTACACCCCCAACGTTTAGCCTCGCAAGGTCATTTACGAAAATTGTGAACAGAAGTGGATCCAAAACCGACCCCCGTAGGACTCCCGAACTGGCTCCAAAATCCTGAGATCTGAATGCATTGTACATAACATATTGCTTTCGCTCACTCAAATATGAATAGAAAAACCTGAAAAGGCTCAGAGGGAACCCTATCTCCTTCATTCTTTTTATTTGACCACTTTCAATATGTTTCTCTCACAGTTGATGGTAAAGGGTTCAAACCATTAAAATCATCAATATTACAGGGAGCCTAAAAGGAAGATACTGGCCCCTTTGTTCTTTATTCTGTATGTTAATGATATGACTAATGTAATGGAACACTTGTCTAAATGCTTGGTGAATTATGCCGATGATACCAATATACTTCTTCGATCACAAAACTCAAAGGATCTTCAGGATCTCCTTGACTCTTCTATACAAAAGTGGTGTGAGTCTCATAATCTCACACTGAACTCTAAGAAGACTGAATATATATTATTTTTGCACAAACTGAGAAAATCAGCAGTACAACCCAGCTTTTATGTGTTAGATGAGAAAAATTGATTTGAGCTGTAAAACAAAGTTTTTGGGTATTGTAATCGATAAAATTCTTGAATGGTCGCAACACACTGAAGTACTGATTAAAAGATTGAATTCAGTTGTGTATACATTGCGTGTGTTACACTCTGATCTTATTGAACTATTCATGGAAAGAGTTTATTATTCCAATTTCCAATCTCTCATATCATATCGGAATGCAGAGGCAGTCTTCAAGGTTCAAAAACTTGCCATTAGATGTCTTTGCAATTTGAAATATAGGGAGTCTTGCAGAGGGGTGTTCAAGAAGAACAACATAGACAGGCAGTTACAGGACTAGGACAATTACTACATCTATCCCCAACATGAAACTATTAATAGAGATAAATTGATTGAAGTGTGTCATAGTTACGGGGTGACGGTAGTGGTACTTGAATGGATAGAGGACTACCTACAAGGAAGAACAAAAAAGACAAAAATCGGTAAGAATATCTCATCTGAGGCTGAAATACTAAATAGTGTGCCTCAAGGAAGTATACTAGGGCCATTGTTGTTTATATTGTATCTTGGAGTTCATTTGAATCCGCAGTTAACACTTAGTACCCATATTAATTATATGTGTAAAAAACTTGGTAAGAAAATTGGTTATTTTCGTAGGATATCCGGAGATTATCTGATTGGTCAAAACGATAGTTCATCCCCAATTGACATATTGCATATCATTACTGTTGGTATGCAATCAAGAAAATATAGACAGATTGCAGATTTTGCAAAACAGAGCAATGAGGGTTTTATTAGGGTGCAATAAGTACACGAGGGTAGACATGCTGTGTTCTTTGAAATTCATTAAAATCCAAAATATGATAGAGGAAGCTAGTTTAGTTTTCATTTATAAAATTATTAATAATTTGGCAGCACCATGTCTTTCTCATTTTCTTATAAAAAGATCAACCATGATATCGTATGACCTGAGAACTCGGGAGGATTATAATTTCGGTAAATTTAAGACAAAGTGTTTAAAAATCTCTGTTCAACCATGGCTTGAAAATTTTCAATGGATTGCCTTTCTTGTAAGGCCTTCTCCTTCTTTAAGGACATTCAAGTCAAGACTTAGAGAGTTCTATTCAGTTGATTAGTTGGTAGGTTGGTATAGGTTACGATGGGATATACATTTGTATCATTTTTTTGTGAACTACATAATTATTTGTTATTGTACTGTAGTAGCAGAAGCTAATTAAATATACATCAAATTCAATTCAATTCAAAATAATCTAACAGAGAAAAACTGCACTTATATTGTGTATTAAATTGTTCAATGCATCACCCATACATATACGAGAGATCACTGATTATCCAGTTTATCGCAGAGAAATCTGCAGGATTTTAATTCAAATGGAGCCATGCAGCAGAAATAAACTAGATGTTTATATTCTAATTTGTTTGTGAAGTTATTCGTCTTCATTTTTACTAATGTGTTGTATTAACTAGTTAAAGATTGTAGAAATAAAGATATTATTATTATTGACTAAATAATTTACCCCATGCCGCAGAATTAGTATTCTCGTAAAAAACCCTTGTCCTACTTTGTCCTGAATTTTAGTATCAAGTGCTTCTAAAGAATAAAATAAGCTCATTTTTATTCAAACCAAAGATTTTATTAAATCCATTTGAAAACTAAGCTTTTTGGACTGAATCCCACCTTAGAAAGAATGTCTTTGTTATTGCCAAAAACAAATCTTTTGAATGATGGTCACATCAAATGAACGCATAACAATTTATTTATCAATGAATTGATAAGGTAAAACCGCTTTTGGAAATAATTAATATCTTAGTCTCACTCATTTTATTTTGCTTATAATTAATTCTTGGCAAATATCACGACCTAGATTAGAAGATTTATTATAGTAAAAATTTGGTAGTAATGAAGCTGTTACACTTGATACATTATTCGAATTTTTGTTTGATGGCATAGTAACATCAAAATCAAATACTCCAATGCAAGAAATTTTTGAAAAGAAACATTATAATTAAATTTAAATATCAATAACATAACAAAGGTGCATTTATATTGCAAATTATTTGTTGCATTAATTAGATATCTTGCTTGCCAATGAAAATTGTAAAATATAAGTTTGAAGGAACTAGTGAATACTACATACCTATCACAAAATAATAAAACCTTAAACACCATGCAATTCATATTTCAAGTGTGAAATAAAAGCATTATAATCAGAAATTCTTTTCATGGAAAATATAATAAATACTGCATATATACCACATATTACCTTTAGAGTTTAGAATTTCAATATCAGTCACGAAATATATGAATATTTGGAAGAAATTATGGCAATGTGATCAATATCACATCACATTGAACTGCAAAATAAGCACATTTACCATAGAATTTAAAAAAACTATAAACAGATTTACCAATCAATATTAATATTGTTACGTACCATACATTCCATCGACAAATTTATATACGAATTCAAAAACTTCGAGATAAATGCACAATTTATTTCCATTTTGATTTTAGAATACCCTTTCATTGCCGTAAGCCGTGACATTGATGGCTGCTTATGGGCACGTTTTTAATTGAATGAATTTGACCAGACACAAGCAACAATAGTTTTATAAGACAGGCGATCACTTCATCAATGTAGTATAGGTATCCTTATATTCGAACTATTAATTTATAACACCGTATTTTACATCGCAAAATAAAGAAAATATTACGATCATCCATTAAAGGTTTGTTTTCGCAAATGTCAAAACGTGACGTCACAGACACCAATCCTATTACAATAAATCATTAATATTTCACCTTAAAATAAGAAAATATTTCTGAAATCGGGATAATTTCCTAAGATGATCGAAGAACACTTCTATCGTTGACACTGATAAATAATATCCGAAAAATTACATCAAAAGCTTGTTGACTTTACAATCAAAAATATTATATCGCCATTACACTTCCTTGTAAATTTACAGTTGAATACTTAAACAAATATTTACCTATTATTTTGAAGCACTTGTAAGTGAATTAGGAATAATCTTGCAATGCCCGTACTTTAACATACTGTTTTTTTCATCGCAACATTTCACTACTGTCATAACTGTGCATTAAATTTGGACGCTGCGCTGCTACGCTCATAGTTGAGGTTAGGGTAAAACGTAGGGTACTGTATTATTGAAATTGAAGCAAAAGAAAAAATTCTATGGTTGATATATGAGATTTTTCCTATAATCCTATTGGCTATGTGCACGAAGACTACTAGCGTGGCATGTTGAAGCCAGAAAAAGCTTTGGACTATCTTTCAACTGATATAATTATGTACTATAAGACAGAAATATCATATAAACAAAGTATAATAAAGTCAATTGTTCAGAAATAATATAAATAATCTAGGATAAATGGTATCTAAGAATTAATTATTTTAAATAATTCGTTCAAGACATAAAACATAGAATGTATTAATTTATTTTTAATATTAATACTCTCAAACCATATCATCGCATTTACTAAAGAAACACTAGAAAAGAGTAAAAAGTTAGCATTTTTCCTCATTAAGCATATTTGAGAATATGTTGATGACAAAGTCAATAACCGCACAATTACGAAATGTATCCGGCAAACATTATTCGCTGAAACACCATATCAAGTTGAGATAGAGATGAGTTTGTTACTCGTTCATCGATAGTGAATTCAATGTATATACTTGCATTGCTAAAGAATCTG
Organism: Cryptolaemus montrouzieri; assembly: GCA_013387265.2. Classification (NCBI taxonomy): domain Eukaryota; kingdom Metazoa; phylum Arthropoda; class Insecta; order Coleoptera; family Coccinellidae; genus Cryptolaemus; species Cryptolaemus montrouzieri. The sequence continues at coordinate 30,109,956 of JABFTP020000185.1, read as the reverse complement.
GTTATTTAGAAAACCAGTATGATACAAAAATTACTGTATTGCAGTATTATATTATACACATTATCCTTCTGTTTATTATTCTTTATCCTTTTATACTTAAAATATTCTTGGGTTTAGTGTTTTCTATCCAGTACAATTCAGATTCTTTGTACTCTTCTCTTGCAAACCTATAATCGAAAAAAGTCCCTTTACATTTATAATGTATACTAAGAAGTGATTTCATGAATTTTCAAATTAATTGATTTGAAAAATAGAATAACTATCTTGCAGTTTTAATTGTAATGATCTATTTTAATTTTTTATATGCTCCAATATTTTCTAGGAAGATTAATGGGAGATATCCTAGATTATCAAGATACCTCGATTTTTCACCTCTTATGAAGATTTGGCTATTTATTCTCGAATTTGGTTCCCATATAATTTCATCATCACTGAAGATCAATAACTCATACAGATTTACATTAACAATTTTTCGATATAAAAACATGGTTTTATATACTACTTGATTCTTTTCAAATATGGTTCACTTTAATATTTTTCGATAATAAAAACTCCAGACATGATTTATAAAAATTTATAATTATGAGACTCTATTTTACTCAAATTCAAATCACTATCAACACAAGATTCAGGATCGAAATAAGAATTTTCAGATCGCTTAATTTTCCCAATATTCATTTTTATATTAGAAATTTCAACACTATTTCTGTTTTGAAAGAACGTTGTTCACTGACATAACGAGAAACGGTAGGTCAATGTTTCTGACGACGCTCACCATGAGCGCTTAGATCGAAATTATTGCTAACTCTATCTGCACATAATGGATGAGCAGAAAATACAAAAGTATTCAATAGGGTTTAAGAATACAAAAGCGATTTGAAAAAAGGTTTCGGGACAAGAAAATTTTTGAACTGAAATGCAAGACTAATATTGTAAGAAGTCTAAGCTGAATACTCAATTCGAATTCAAAATTAGGTTGTGATATTCTATCAACCCATTTTACATTTATTCAACTCTGAATGTCTGAGAGACTTTTCAAATCGAAGTGCAGTTCAACAACTCTATTAATTGTAATGATTATTATGAATCATACTGCCGAGACACTTTTCCTGGTGTACAGATGAAACAATATTTGGTGACCGCCTCGGTAACTGCACGGTTAGTGAGCAAGTATGTAGGAATATGCTCAGCCGAATTGCCTGGTTCGAATCTCTGGTTCAAGTCAAGGATGTTGTCCTTGAACAAAAAAGTGAATTTGACAAAGACATGCATAAAAAGTGGATACATAACCATAGTTGTTGGTCCATAACCTCTGTAGGCCAGATAACTTGTAATCCTTGTGGTGGCAGTTATCATTGCACGGTCTAGGTGAGTGGTTCGGAGTCCACTATAAACTATAGGTCCATAGAAAAACAAACAAACAATATTAAGTTACTCTGGCTGTTTTCTATTCATTCGATGGTTCTAAATTACTTTGATTTTCTCATCTCTCTGGTTTCTCTGATTTTTGACGTCTGACGTCACAGTATAAATGTTATCAAAGCGGGAATGAGCACGAATATTTTAATAAGGGTTTGCAAAGTTAGATCATGATTGTCGTCATTTTATTGAATAAATCGACATAATAGTCTACTAGTTTACTCTTCCCTTGAAGAATGATTTGGATGTAGCGAATTAACCTAATTATGTTTAACTAATATTAAATGCTAGTGTTTATGTGATCCTTTGTAGGTTGGTACTTTATTCAATTTCACTTATGCAATGCTCCGAAATTTGAAGAAGGGGTTAATACCTATGAAGGTATGAAAAAGATCTCCATCTGGTTCTTTCAAATTTCAAATATTGAATATTTACAATTCTTGACCTGATTTAGTCAGGTCACAATTTGGTGATTGACTTCCGTTGGTAATTATTAAAACATGCGATGCCGGTGAAAGTTAACTCAATTAAAAATATAAAGATGGTATATGATATCGACTGGATCTTTCCCAATATAAGAAATCGATCGAGATTTTGGACAATAGCTAGTACAATAACTGTTGCAGCAGTAGGTCTTTTCAGCAAAATCTTCATAAGTGGGTATGAAGAATTTTTAGCGATGGAAATAATCCACATATTGTATTACAGGCTGGTTAAGTAAAGCGAAGGTTCATAATTTGAAGACGATGTCTATGTTGCTGGACAAACGACCTAAAAATATGCCCTTGGTAACAGTCTCGAACCATCATTCATGTTTTGATGATCCAGGAATTTGGGGTGAGTAATGAAACAAATATTGAATTCTTATGACACTTGTATTAGAAAATATGAAATGGTATAAAAATCGTTAGCCTCGGTTCAATATCATTTTTTACAAAAATGCTGAAACAGATCTTTTGATTTATTTAAATGTGACAAGCGGATAAATGTTCATTTACGAATTTTGTTATGAAAATAAATATTTATTTATATAATTATCTCAAAACTATTACATCAGATATTAGAAAGCAATGCTGACCAATGTTAGTGAAAATCATATTCTAGATTAAGAAATAATATATATGAGATATGTACTACAACAAATAACCTTTCGTCTAAAGTATTTTCATATATTCGTAATTATTCATATTTAAATTGTAATATAAATCATTCTAAAATTAAATGCAAAAACCATTCATTTTTTAACTAAGAGATCTCCATATTTTGCATTTTACCAAGTTAATTGTTTGGTAATTATCATTTAGGTTTCGATTACTTCTTGAAGGGTTCCTTCTCTAATTCTAAAATAAGTGTTTATCAATCCTTTGACTCTTGGATTTAATGTATTTCTTTAATGCAACACTCTTTCTACATTCATGTTTATGTTAATCTTGAATGTTAAAATATAATTTGAAGTACATTCAAGGAAAGTGATTTGGCGTTGAAAATTTACCCTGTTTCAAATTTCCTATTCTTAAAGAATATTGTTTTGCTCAACTCAGTTTTCAACATCATTTCTGAATATTTCTTTATTTGCCCAATATAATATATATCTAGAGTGCTGCCCTTGTCGAGATATCAATGTGAAAAGTTATTTTCAAATTTACCAAGAATTCAATTCGACTATGAATTTCATTGATTATTAATTAATAATTAATTGAATGTTATTAACGGTAAAAACTTTCTAGAGATACTCTTTCAAGGCGATTAGAATGCTGTTCATGAAGAATGTTTACACGAAACAATTTTTGACATGACAACTTCCACATTTCAAATTTGTATCATATAATTAAATATTTCTATATGTTTAATGATTCGTTTTTGGAATATATTTTCTTTCTTAAAGTGAAAATATGCTTAATATTGAAACATAGGAATAATTGTCTATGGCAATATTAATTGAATCTTCTTTGGACATTTTCGAATCAAGACATCACAGAATAACTAATTAGCCGGACAAGTGAATCGCTATGGTGAAGATGTAAACCACAAAATAATTGTTATCTATCTATATGTCAAGTTCTCGTATTGTTATTAAGTTTTCGTAGAATGAAGGAAGAGATTTTGAAAAGGAGTGCGGAACGACGAGAAATATCAAATTATTTCTTGTTTTATTGAAAGTGAATAACTGGAACAAGAACAGCTAAATTTTCGAGGGAGTGGAACCAAACTTGATCACTTATAGATCTTTCAAGAAACTGATAGAATGCAAAAATAAGGCTAAATTTGAAAAAACTATTCGAAGATATTTCCGCTATCATCTTAAAAGTGGTAAAAGATGTAGGAAAATCGAGATTGAAATCGCCAAAATCAATCAATTTGGGAAATCTGTACAAGTTGGATTTGTGCAAAAATTTAATGATGTGGAGGCCATATTGAGGGTTGTGCAATATGTCGCCCAATCGCGGGTATAAACTACCACCACATTGGCAAGTTTTGGCAAGAATTAGTACCTGCCAGAATGTCATCTAGTCATATTGAGTGATGGTGCACTTCATTGTGTGGTAATAGTGGGTGTAAGTGCAAAAGGTGAAAAGAAATCCTGAGAAATATTGATTTTTTGCAACTATGGGTACCTTTTTTTTTCTGATCCTTTAACGTGCTCTCTTTCTGCCTTTCGGCTAATGACACGCCGGGAAATTCTGTCACCTCACTAACCCGGAAATTTTGCCCGTTTCGTGTCGAGGGAAGGGATCGTTAATGTCCAACACATCTCTGTTAGACAGGACCTACGGCTTTACATCTCCTTCGAAAGATGGACACTCAAGCAATTGCCAGAATTCGAAAAATTATTATACTAAATCTTTTCAGATATTTTGTACTATTTGGTAATTCACAGATTTTTCCTGTTAACGAAAAAAGAACACAAAGTTGGAACACTTATGATCGTAAGAAAAGTTTTTATTTGGATTAATTCAATTTATCAAATATTAAACGATATAAGAAAAAATCAATGAAACATATTATTCAATCAAGTTATTCATGTTTATATTTTTCACAAGAATATATTTGCTTCAATACAATTGGCGACGCTTTTAACTGAAAATAAAAATCTTGGCACGTTTTACTTATATTCATCTTAGTGACTAACATGGCCATAAGCACCGGAACTTGTAATAGAGTTTTTTCACTCGTCCACAATTTATTCATAAGGGAAAATACCCGTTCTACTGGAGCATTTGTGCCAGGTAGACATAAAATATCTTCTATAAGAATACAAAAATTATTATGTTGCAGGTTGTTGTCTCGAAAATGTTTAAATACCTCCACCCAACGATTTTCTGTAGAAACATTCTCACTATTCCAATCGGCTACTTTTTTCGATGTAATATAATTTGAAATTAATGAATATTCGTCAAATATTTCAGTATTCCTTTCGCAATCGATATATTTCTTTCCAATTAACAAATCTACTGCTTTCTGAATATCTTCCCATGAGAGTTCTTTCCGTAAATTGGCCCAATGAAATAATTCCAGTTGTGTAGAGAAAACTCCAGTCCACTGATCTAAATATTCTCGACTGGTTTTATAGAATTCTGTAGCCTTACTTCTAATGAAATCTTCGTCAATAACAGTGTCACTCTCTTTCAATTTCACCATCAAACTACCAACTGTAAAGGGAAGGAACTTACTCGTTTGTTTCTGAGCCAAATTTTCTTTGAGTTGGTTTATTTCTTTTACAGCTTCAATAACCGATACAGTCTGTTCTTCAATTTTCAATACGGCTTGATGAAAACTTGCCGATTGAGCATGTAAAAAGTAAGGCCACAATTCAGCTGTATGGTCTTCAAAAAAGGTCTTCGGTATTTGTGGACACTTTTCAATGCTTAAGAAATAACTCTTTAATGGATTGAACATATTTAAAACCCTTTCTATAGCAGGCATTAACGCAAGCCATCTTATTTTGGTACTCTGTCTCGGCAGTTTCGGCACAGAACTCTTTTAGGGCTTTAACCCGAACAGTGTGAATATAAAAGAATGAAAATATTTTTACAATAATACATTTGAGTCAATAGGTAAGCCATCAGCAGCAGACTTGATAGCGTTATGTATAATATGAGCTTCGCATCCTATACTAATCAACGTTTTCTCCAAACTAGATTATAGTTTGGCAAAAACATTATTTGTCCCTCGCCTAGCTGCACCTCCAAAATTGACATTGGCATTGTCTCCGCAAATTGCCACGACTTTTGCAGTCAAACTATTGTCTCTCAACACTTGAAGTAAATAGATAACAATAATGTCAGAAGTTTCACGTGGTTGGTCACGCAGGTCTAATATTTTCACTTGCACACCATCATAAGGTTGCAAAAGCGCACTAAAAGGGGATATATTTTCTTGTTTCCGTGGTTTGACGCGTCAGTTGAAATTGTTATACAGTGAGATTTTCCAAGATCATCTTTTAATTATTTAATCGCTGCTGGCGCTAGAACATTCACTACAATGGCTTCAGTTTTTGTCTGCGCACATCTGAATTTCTGATCGAAACAAGTCTGAATGAATTTCGATGCACAATTATTAGAGCGAAAACTGTGGTTTTCTTGAAATGTATGATAGGCTCAGACGCCTTTTGCCGGGGCGATATCCAAATCATTCGATGTTGGTTCGTTCGATTTCTTGAAAAAGTTCAATAATGAGGAACTTGTAGCGGCAGCATGATCAGCATTTTTATGTTTTTCGGACTTTAAATGCTGTTCTATATCACCGCCCGCTGTGGGCAACACTGAATTCAGTCCGACACTTTTCGAATCGGACATCCGAAGGAGAATTCGTTTTATTAATAAATGTGTATTTTGCTTGTAAATTCTCATTGAAGGTACATTTGCGTTTCGGCATGGTAATGTACGATTCAAAAACGAATATCTTCAGTTAAAAGTTTGTAGAACTTCTCCACTACAAATAATGATAATTGATACAAACAACTTATGACCTACCTTTGCTACTACCTAAAATATGGATTGACTTATTTCCCTGGTTAGGGCGTGGTTCCAAACTGGTAGCAGAATCCCAGAAAAGAAATAACATGAAAATCCTCCAATAGCTATATAATCGAACTAAATATGTATATTACATTTGTGAAATTTTGAGGGCGCCACTAGTTTGTTATCCAGAAAACTAGAAAGGTTGAGTAAATAAGTGATTACGTAATGTTACAGTTTTTTAACTTCGGATAGTAGTTTTGGTCAAAACCTGTAACCCTTACAGTTGTTAAAGTTTACACATTCAAAACAAAAAAAATATGCAAGAAATCAATATACCAATTAAATACACTCTTTTCTATAATTGTCACCAATTCAGTTCATTCCCAGCTTTGATCGAAAATAAAATTATACACAAAAATTTCGTAGGTTTGTACACTGAGAATTAAGACAAATTCGGATACCCTCTTATTTACTAAGCAAATGAGTAATATCAGTATGAGGATCGGAATCACTCAATGATAATAACAGAATTATACATGATAATTATGATTGATAAAAGAACTAACCAGACTTAGATATCAAATGAGTGAATTATACTGAATTCGATTTTGCATTCAGTGTTAAGTATTTAGAAAAAAAATAATGCTTTCAATATTGTGTTGATAATATGACTGAATATTGAAAAGGAAAAATTGTTCAGAGAAAATGCATTCTCTATAAAAGTTTGGCACTCAAAATGTTTATGAAAAATAAAATGGAGTCACTAGAGGCACTGAGGATTAATTTAGCAAACGAACAGAAGTCTGATAGCTTGCGTGAAAATCCAACGGCGATAACTCAGCAAAATACTGCAAATTTTTCGCTCCTTCAAGGAATATCGGCAGATATATAACCTGGTTGGTATTTTTCTCTCCAGAATAATGCCACTCCGGACTTCTTTTGAAAGTATTATCGTTGTTACTTTCTCAGCAACAATGACAGCCAATTATGACCCGAAATGTCAAGAAATGTACACAGGTACAGGTTCCAATCCTTTTGGGATTGTCACCAGCAAACCATCAATAGAAGATGAAAAATTCCTTTTCGAAACACCAAAATGAAGAGATCAATGAAATATAACTATATTCTTCCAGAATTCGACACAACAGTTTTCACACCAAATCTTATAATCAATTTATCAAAAGTGATCGAGAAGAAAAACTGACCTGGAGCGGCTACCGCGATAAGGTTCAAGAAATGGTATCGGGCAACTCGAATACAGTGCATGTTTTATGTCCTTCATTCAAGCGAAGCGGCTATCTCTCTCATGAGTTATTCTTAGCAAGTAAAGAGGATTAATAGATTCAACTAATTGAGGACTGTTGCGTTCAAAATTAATTCCTTAATTTTTGCGACAAACTAAAGGTATAAAAAAGCTATCATCAACCGCACCGCGTTTCTGTTAACGAGTTAATAAAAACTGAAAAGGATTTCAATCTTCACGCGAATGCTATGATGTGATGTATGCTGTAGGAATGTCCTGCTTTGTTCGTATTTAAGCTTATTAGCGTATCCTAGCAACGGGGTGGCGCGGAAATAAGTTCCTTCCTTAACTGGCAGTACTGTTTGCAACTTCAGTTCTCAGTATTGGACAAGGGTATCGCATCCTTCTCCTCCAACTATCGGTCTGACTGTAATCGCGATCATCCGAATTTTTGAGATTGTGAAAACAGGACAATTTAGCGTCCCGAAGCCTCTGCTGGAGACACCGGGATGGAGGGCCTGAAACGGGACTGTCCCGTTCAAAACGGGACGTATGGTCATGATAGATACAACCGAAAGTGCCACAGCATTGAAAATATTTTCGGAATAACATTCGAGACAACAAAAAAGTTTCTCCAATCGGTCATTCTTTTCTCCATATACTTTTAATGTCGCATCTCGCGTGGACACCTGGTATACTACTTTCCCAAAGTGAAAAATTAATTGTATTGACGCCGCTATAAGGCGTCAAGGCCATTTACCTTCAATCGATGAAAATGTTAAAATTCTGAGATGACGAGAATTGGGCAATCCACAATATACAAGTTTCTCATGGAAAGAAAATCTGAAAATGGATTTATAGTGAAACCTCCAAAATTCTCCAGGAAGGCCCTGCATGGCTTTAGATGAAGGCTTTAGGAATGCTATTCGAAAATCTGTGCATTCTTTTTATTTTCGGAAAGAAATTCCCGCTGTGAAAAAAATACACGCTGTGCTGTAAAGGATCAGCCTTTTTTGTTGTTTCTTTCACGTGCTCTATTTTTGCCTTTCGGCTAATGACACGCCTGAGAATTCTGTCACCTTACTAACCCGGGAATTTTTCCGAACCCGTCTCGTGTCGAGGGAAGGGATCTTTAATATCCAACACATCTCTGTTAGACAGGTCCGACGGCTTCACATCTTCTCCGAAAGATGGACACTCAAGCGATTCCCAGAATTCGAAAAATTGCACCGACTTTGTGGGGTTTGAACCCAGATAACTCTGCGCAGGGGAAGAGCGGCATGTCCTCCACGCCACCGAGCCGGCTAGGAATTAATAATAAATAAATGACTTAATATAAAAGAAAACAAATTGTGGCAAGTTTTGCATAAATTTCTCATTGGAAAATCACAACAGGAAGTCAGTTCTCATAGATAAGGAAGAAATATTTTGCTGGGGAAGAGAAACATAATAGATTGTAGACAAGCCTTCCTCCAAGGATTGTCTACAGTATTTCAGGCTCCGTCAGGAAAAGGACGACGTATAATAACGCATATAGGTTATGTTAACGGTTTTGTGGATGAGCGGTTATTATTATTTCAAAGTAAAAGTACTCGAGACTATCATGAGGACATGAATGCGGATGTTTTCGAATAATATTTTGAACAGTTGTTGGATTTGATTCCACTAGGATCTGTCATAGTAATGGATAACGCAAGCTTTCATTCGCGACAGACACCTTCATGGTAAAAAAAGAATTATTATCAATTGTAAATTTACATAAATAATCATACAAAAAATATAAGATTGACGAAATGGCAAAAAACCGGTAAGCTATTATACTACGCCTTCCACCTTACTGCGAATTGAATCCGATTGAACTAATATGGGCACAGTTAAAGGGTGAAGTGGCTAGAAAGAACACAAGTTTCAAGATAAAAGACGTCGAACTTCATTTCAATAGTGCAATAAAAAGTGTAACATCCCAAAACTGGAAAAATGGTATAGACCACGCCATTAGAAAAGAAAATAAAATGTGGGAACTGGATCATATTATGGATGCCATGATAGATCCTGTTATAGTGAATTTAGGTAACGAAGATACATAATCAGAAGATGAACTGTAAATATTTTATGAAAATATTGCAGCAATATATATATATATATATATATATATATATATATATATATATATATATATATATATATATATGATGATAATTCTAAAAGAGAAAGTTGGATGCAGAAGGAACTACACGGAAAGCACCTAAAGAATTGAAAAATGATTATATTGATGAAATTGCATCGAATAAATGGTTAGTATCTGGAGAATTGTTTGCTGAAACAGAAGGCTTGGCAATTGCGATCCAGGACCAGGTTGTTTTCACAAGGAATTATAGAAACATATCATCAAACAAAATATAGATGATTCTTGCCGTAGATGTTTCTGTTCTTCAGAAACAGTTTTCATATATTATCATCTTGCTCAGTCCTTGCTTCAACAGATTATTTAGAAAGACATAATGCCGTCGCTAATATTATTCACTTCAATCTAGGAATTAAACATGACCTAATTCCCAAAGAAAAAAAATTTCAAAAATATGAACCTGAGATTATTTGTGAAAATGACAAATATAAACTTTATTTTGATAAAACAATTCTGTGCAACAGAGCTGTAAAACACAATAGACCAGATATCGTTCTTAATGATAAACAGAATCAAATAACATATATAATTGATATTGCTATACCCGACACACATAATATACAAAATAAATACAATGAAAAAATTTCTAAATATATGATGCTTGGCGACGAGATTAAAAAATGTGGAAAATGAAGAAAATATTTATTCTACCGATTATTATTTCTACAACAGGCGTTATTCTAGAAATCTTCACAAAAGTATTGAGATTTTGGGTCTGAAGAAAATTTGTTTGAACAGTTACAAAAGATAACAGTCATCAAATCTTGTAATATTCTTCGTAGGTTTCTTTCCGAAAATAATAATGAGGTAGAGTCATAGGTTTTCTCTTTAGTTTATACTGCTCAGAATCTCATTTCATATTTTATTTATTTGTTTATATAAATGTAATATAATTAACTGACAATTTTGTCATATTTATATTCAGAGCAGTATTCTATTCGATCGTTCACCACTTCACACAAAGGAAACTATTAATGAGTAACATTCAGTGTTACTTGACTAAGGTCCGTACACTGGATTTTTCCGGGGAGAAAGCCTCTGACACTACTCGTTGGTACATTGATATCATTGTCTGATGATGCTATAGTGTGTATATATTCTGGTAGATTGATATATTCTCATAGCATTTAACGTTACCCTAATATATAAATACTCCAGGATATGTTTTGATTATAATCATTGCCTGGCAATGGTATTAATTACCGGGTGGTGGATTTATATTTTTCATGAAATCAGTTTGATTGCATGAACAGATATATAGAGCAACTCGTCGGGGTAAAACCTATATATATATATATATATATATATATATATATATATATATATATATATATATATATATATATATATATATATATATATATATATATATATATATATATATATATATATATATATATATATATATATATATATATATATATATATATATATATATATATATATACAATAGTGCAACCAAGCAGGATGCCGAGAATCGAAGTGGCAGACTGCAGTTTCGCCTATTAGGAGCTCATCAGTGTCGCATATCCTTTATTGGTTGAACTATTGTGGCGCTTGGGGCTGCGTACATGGCAGGCAGATTTGGAAACTAGCTCTTGTCAGGAGGATTATTCATTGATCTACGGATTTTGAATAATTCGTCTTGTCTCAGATTTATATATATATATATATATATATATATATATATATATATATATATATATATATATATATATATATATACATTTTGACAAGCATTATTTTAATTTTTATAATTAAGAAAGAAATTGAATATAGAACTAGACGTTTTATAAAATCATGAAATAATTTATAAACACTGTTTAAGATCCTGTTAGGTAATGTTAAAACTCATATGGAAAATATAGCTTAAATCTACTATAATATAAAATGAATTTTTATTTTTATAATTTACTAAAATTATTGAGTTATCTGAAATATAAACATTATTTAATTATTATATATTTTAAAGTATAGAATTGGGCTTAAGTTGAGAGTACATGAAATTCATGAAATAATTATTTTTGGTGAACGTAACTATCTAGATATTCACATTAAATTATTATTGTTACCAAATACATTTTTATTTTCGAATAGAACCCCAAAACACATTCGTCTATGTTACTGACTAGAAATTTTAGACGTATAAAATAAACATTTTATTTAGAACGAAAACAACAATATTCGCCAGCAACAAAAAAGACATAGAAGATCGTAGTTAGGTAGTTGGGTTCTTCCTGGAGATTTGTACGAGGGTTTCTATCAAAGATCAGTCAATAAATTGGTGCCATCTCCAAGACAAAATCATAGAAACTACATTTATTTTTGAATTTGCCCACGTACCACATTTATAAGGGATTTGTATACTTAATGAGATTTTATTACTCAACGTCTTTACCAAATACACTATAGTATTATTATTACACTGGACAACAAAATTGAAGAGAAATATATATATTCGTCAAAATAAAACAATCACAAACTCTGCGGTACTAGTAGGGTAGCTCTCTCCTGGGCCCCCGTGAGGGTTACTGGCGCTTGTGTGCAAAGAAGGATTTTGGCGCCCCTTAAGGCATTTTGGATCATGTTTTTTATTTTTTTTTGAAGGTAGGAGGTAGGTAGGTGCTTGAAGTAAAGCAAAAAACTGAACTTTAGAAGTCATATTTATTTGTAGACTAAAATATCAAAATGAAACAAACAGAACAAAATTATAACAAAACAAATTCATGTTCACACCCATTTTAAAACATTTACTAAGTAATGGGATACAGACACGTTGACTCGTTGTTTATAAATACTAGAAAATCACCAGCATTATTAAGGATTATTCATTGATCTACGGATTTTTGAATAATTCTTCTTGTCTCAAGTTTACATATGTAGACTCCTCGCGAAGTTTATCGCGGAAGATAATATGCAGATATTTCTAATAAATACCTAGGGAACTTCGTTTTAAAATCAAAAATGATAGGTAGCTCTAGGTGCAATAGAAAAATAAAAGATAACTATTGTAGTAGCGATATTTTCCGAGATTTTGCTGTTTCATTAATTACATCGCTAAAATTTATACCGTCAAAAATTTCTTGTTCAAGTGCTAATATTGTTAGCCCAAACAATCTTTCTTGAATCATTGTCGATCTTAAATAATTTTTAATGATTCTTAACTCTGAAAAAGATCGCTCGCCAGAAGCTACAGATACAAGCAATGTCAAAAGAATTCTTAGTAAAAACTGAAATGCTTACGTTTGGAAAGGTGGAGATTAAATTGTTTTCAAATATATATTGCAAAATACTTAAGGGTCAGTATCATCAGGTAATGAAAACAACTTCAACGCTTTAATTTCGTTGAACAGATCATTGGAGTCTATATCTTTATTATCTTGATCTGTCAGTCGCTCTTCAAGAATAGAACAATGTTTTAAAAGATCGCTGTCACTTAATTTGAATATGTCGCTAAAAAATCCGAAAATATCATACTCATTCAATGAGTCAAATCGGTTTTTTAGAGAGCTTATAGTTTGATCTATAATTTTTAAGAAAAAACTAATTTTAAAGGCGGTTTTTGGATCATGAGGGGTCTCATCTCGGTGTTCATAGCCAAACAGTTTTGGTTTAATTTTCCTCCTAACCGTTGGTAATGGTGGAAAGTCTTCTTCAATTTCGAGAGAGGATGCTACTTCCTTCGCTTGCACAAGAATTTCTTGAAATGATTGGTCAGATCTATATTGCTGGAAGTGATCAACTAAATTTTTTAGGTAGGTTTGGCATACTTTAATAATAATTGTAGCACTTCGCATTTTAAGAGGGAACTCGCTTTATGTCTTGCATCAATGTGAAAGGAATTATCTTCAGCCGCTTCTAGAAGACTTTCGCAAACCTTAATTAAACAAACTTTGAGGGGCTTTATTGCGTCAATTCTGCTGGACCATCTTGTCTCACTTAAAGGCTTTAAACTCAACACGGGGATATTTTTTTCAAAACCTACCACCTTTTTGTGGGATGACGAAAAAAAATTATATAACTCTTGCACAAGATTGAAAAAGTTAATTGTAGAACCTGACACCTTAGAAGCGTCATTTACTGTTAAGTTCAAAGTATGAGCCGCACAAGGTACAAAAAGGGCTTTCGTATTCGCATCAAGAATGCGTTTTTGAAGCCCAACATGTTTTCCCTTCATATTTGTCCCATTATCATAACCTTGTCCCTTAATGTGTTTTAATTCTAAATTTAATTTTTTCAAATTTTCTATCACAAATGTATATATCCCTTTTCCTGTAGAGTCCAGCATTGGATTAAATATGCAATAAAACTTTCCTTAACTAACTAACTAATCTAACCCAACCTTTTTTGAAGTGGTGTTAAGGCAACATACCTCAGAACAAGACTAATTTGCTCAGTATGACTAGTGTCTGGTTTACAATGTAATATTATTGAAAAATATTTTGAACTGCGAACCATTTCTAAAATATTATTTCTTACTTTGGACGACAATAATTCAATTACTTCATTCTGTATTTGCACGCCTAAGTAATGAGTCATTTTAACAGATTTTTTTAGCAAAAAAATTTGCTTTTTCTTGAAGCATAGGTCCATTTACGGGTATTCCCCGATTACGTTTCAGCTTAAACCATTGTAAAAGTGTCAAGTCAACTTGTTCATGACACGACACCTTCACGCGTTTAGGTTTTAAAACGTTCACATTAAACAAAGGTTCCATCTTAATTGTGGATATTGTCGAATGACTTACACCGAACTTCTTCGCAATCGTTACATTCGACTCGCCGTTGTATTATAATACTTTTTTCTTCAATGGAGAAACTTTTTCGTTTTATAGAAGCCATTTTTATACGCACTAACGTCACTCATCACTCGCAAATTATGCACTGATGTGAAATAAACATCAGCGATCAGTCGTTGTAAGCGGAGTCGTATGAAACGGATGTATTTTCGATAGCGGCTGATATTGACCAAACATATGTCTATAATTACGTCGCTAAAAACGATTGGTTGTTTTATGCGAAGTCGTACTAAACGGAATATACTGTATTAAGAAACGTTCTGACTATTCACACGTTGAACAACTTATGAGTCACTTTCAAATGCTTGGATGTAATATCAGCATTAAATTACACTTTCTTCACAACCATCTAGACTATTTTGCTGCTAGTCTTAGGGGTCTAAGTGAAGAATAGGGCGAGCGATTCCTCCATGACCTTCGGACTATGGAGGAACGCACACATGATAGCTTACTAAATCTGCGCGAAAATCTTACAAAAGAAAGTGTTTTCAATTTGAGAATTTAATAAAATAAGATCAATTTTAGAGAAGTTGTGTTTTATTGTGAAATGGGCTGTTACATATTTGCTTATACTGAAGTTTGAATCACGTATTCGTAATCGTCATTGAAAATTAGGATATGTGCTACAACTCAATCATCAGAATTGCTTTTGTGCGGTGTTATTATTGAAGTCAATGAGATAGATAATTTTTTCTGGGACAGTAAATTTTGCAATTGCAACGAAAAAAATGATGAATTCCGTTACTGAGTTATAGGTACGCATTATGCAGTCTCTAAAAACGTTGTTGACATATGTTTTCTTTTCTCAAGGTGGTACAGATTTTCTAGAGGCATTCAACATTATTCTCCCATCTAGTGAGGTGATTTTGTTGAAACAATACAAAATTTATAATTTCCATTTCATTAATGAAATGGCGTTATGTGTATCAAAGGTCATTTTTTCTGTCGTAAAGACATATAATCACCGTTTTTATGTATATAACTCATCCTAACCTTCTATTATTCAATCTTTTTATGAGTATGACGTTTTAGTAATGCAATTAATCTTTTATAAAACGATAACGAATATAATTCGCACCGATATGCACTTTAGCTAATAAACCGTTTAATTTAAGATTAGGTTCGAACGTAGGATCACATTTTCTTTCCAATTATGTGCCTACATTTCTTGAATTCGAAAGATATGAATTCTTCCAAAGATATGTAAACATTTTTTTGTACTTCGTTTTGTTAACTATTTGACCTTACAGACGTTCCTTCTATCTAAATTTCAATAAATAGTCAATTATGATCGAAAGGGCATACAACAATTGTGTTTTTCGAAATTTACCTAATTTTCCTTCTTTCCGTAACTGTTCCGAATTTTGTATTCCTGGAAACTTATCCAATACCCTAACGTAAAAAACGATGAAGAGAATCAACGAAAAGTGTATACCGGTGTCCATTTAGTCCGTACTTCATCCATAGCTTTATTCCTGTTGAATATATTGAAACGTATTTATAAAAAAAGTAGAAGCTAATTCGTTGCATGTCTTGAAATTATTATCAAATATACAGGTGTTCCATTACATATATTCATATCAAAATTTTTCAGTATATAAAGTAAGCAGTATATGCCTTAACTGAACCGTTCTCAAATTAATCAACTTTTGGTGAAAATACCACTTTTTGACATCTCCTGCGTTTACTGTATTCGGCTCTCAATTTTAATACTAAATTATTGTCGTGAATCTAAATATCCCTGAACAATAAGCATTTGTTGATACTGCTATGTAGGGTGATCTGTGATGAAATTCAAATTTTGTTTAGGTTGGAACCTTTTTTTTATTTCAAATCAAAAAAAAAAAGAAATTTGAAGTATTGAAATTATGTGCTATTTTCTTGGCGCAGTGTCGATACAGATGTTCGAAAAAAGTCATATTTTCACAAAATATCGATTAGTTCGAAAACCTTTCAGATAAGGTATATACTGATCTGAAAAAACTCTCTCACATCTCTGTGATGGAACACGCATATTTGGAAATAATTTATAGGCACGCAGCAAATTAGCATCTATTGGGTTGTTAGGAAAGTAATTTCGTTTTTTTCCCGACTGAGAATATAATTGTATTTTTTTGCGCCCAACTTCACACTTGAGCCGTATAATTTTTATATGCTTTGATAGCTCATATATCAAGGCTTGTGTGTGAAAAAGTCCAATTAATTCTACGCAGTAGTTTTTGGTTGGTACTCTTTTAAATATGGAGAGCGATAAGCAGCATTTTCGACATATCTTACTGCTGTTCAAGCCAGAAAGATATTGACCGATGTGTATGGAGAAAGTGTGTTGACAGTACGCCAGTGCCAGAACTGGTTCGCTGAATTTCGCATCATCACTGGGGACGAAAAATGGGTTGTACACAACAACATCGAACGCAAGAGGTCATGGAGCAAAAAAGATGAACCGGCTCAAACCATTTCCAAGGCCGATATTCACCAAAAAAAGGTGTCTGTTTTGGTGGGATTTCAAAGGATCTTGAGCTTTTACGGATAACACAACGATTAGTTCGAAAGTCTACTGTCATCACAAACTGAACTGATATATATATATATATATATATATATATATATATATATATATATATATATATATATATATATATATATATATATATATATATATATATATTTTTTGAAAAGAGAGGATTTACAAAATTTGAATAATTGTATTTACAATAAATACTTATATCTATAATTTTGGTGTGTGTCAGAAAAACACAAACACAAGTGTGAGCTCAGGAAATGTAACAGGGAACCATACTATCTTGTAGATGATTCAATAAACGAGTGAAAAAACCTGAGGAAAAAACTCGTTTCCCTGTCGCTATTGCACTAGCAATAGCTTGTCTGTTTATGTTGTGTTAGTGTCGTGTGTACATAAAGAGTAGCAAAGATTTTTGTGCTTAGCCGCTTCATTCTCTTTTGCATTCCATGATTTCCAAACGAAGACAAGGGTGAAAGGAAGGGGGTTTGGGACAGGAATCTGTAACAATGGAAAAAGAAAAACCAGCAGAAGAATATTTCAACAATCATACTTCTTATATGTCTAAACAAATCTAAGAAAAGATTTTACATAGCAAGCAAGGTCATAAAAAGGACTAAGGAGATAATAAAAAAATACATAACCTGCGAAATTTCCTCAAATTCCCTCTCTGTTTGACCGAGGGAGCCCCGATGGCCAGGTTAGATTTGGGTTGACATCGCCCATATATTATTTCTTCGTGGAACTTGTTTAATTTAAAGAAAAATTTTGACAGTCGTTCGAAAAATACGACAAACTGAATGATGCACTTCAGCAGAAAAGGTGTAGTGTTTCACCAAGACAACGCGAGACCTTACACAAGTTTGGTCACTCGCCATAAGTTTTTACAGCTTGAATGGGATACATTGCCACACCCACCATATTCTCCAGACCTGGTACCATCGGATTATCATTTGTTCCGGTCACTCCAAAATTTTTTAGACGGTAAAACCTTCACCTCATATGGGGAGGTCAAAAAAATCACCTCGATCATTTTTTTGCTAGCAAAGACCAAACATTTTATGAGCGTGGAGTTATGCTACTACCATAAAGATGACAAAATGTGGTGGACCAGAACTGCCAATATATAATTTAATAAAGTATTTGTTTATTATACGAAAACTGTCTTTCATTTCCACAAAAAAAACAAAATTACTTCCCGAACAATCCTATAACTTGTTCAATATATTCAATAGGAACAAACTTATGGTCTTATTACACAGTAAATGGATGCTCGGTTGCTCGGTATATTCTGTTTGGAGTTCTTCAATGCTACCAGTTTTATGGAATCGCGACAATAACCTATTACTGTCTGGTATCTTCCACTGCGAGCTTCCAGCTTGGGACATAACAAAATTTCTTCTCTGTCTAAATACCTTCCATTCATAGTTATTTCACGAATCTAGAATGTTTCCTTGTGTTTGCAACGAATTTAAAGATGGTACCTGGTGCCTTTTTCATTATAAAAAAAACACCGGAATCGGATGTTGTATTTGACATTACTTGATAACGAATTGTTGTAGATTTTCGTTTCAAAAATTGTAATATTATCCATATTCATTGTTTTTGAAACAATATATACTACTGTGTTTCTTATCTATATTTATTAAACGTTATCAATCGCTCAAGAAAAACTAATGTAATTATTATACACTTGATTCATACTTTTCGCATTTTTTCGATTGGCACTCTGAATGAATTTCTATTGAGGTAAAAATCTCCGATGTTTTCTCGATTTTCAATTCTCTTGAATATAAATGGAAGTTGACAAATTTATCGTTCGGTTGGTAAGCCGGAGATCCTCACAAACACTACCTTGAACAAAATGTTCCCAGAATTCATTCGTAAAACTCAAAATGCAGTATTACTCATCAACATAGATATCGTCCCCATTGACTAAAATACACTTGTGCCTACGTTCGATCCATTCCTCGAAACATTTTCAACTCAGTTTTCAGTATGGCCATCAGAGCTCTTTTCGATTTCTCCATCTATTTTCGACTGCTGAATCTCGATCCACCTGGTTTTTTGACTCGAGCGCATAGAAAGTACAAGTCGACAAGAATATCAGATTCTTGTAAGATGCGCGAAGAACAAAAGAGATAGCAAGCGAAGGAGTAAGTTGAATAATACGTTCGGCAACGAAATGTCGATTAGCTATCAGGGTCGGCGTAGGGGCTTTTTGAGAAAATTATCTCTCTTAGGCATATGGCATTTCAAGGTACTTGATCATTTTAATTTCTATTACGAAGAAGTGAGTCACAGACTCATCACCAGTTAGACTACAGGAAATTTTCGAGGCAGGGGTTTTTCTAACTGAACCTTCATAATAAGTACTATTGTTTTCTACTTTTGATTCAAATTTTTAACAATACCTGGAATCGGTACAGTAGTATGAATTATAATAATTGAAAGTTGATCTTTGTGCTACCTCCATGGGTTTATATAGTATTAACGATATAACAAAGAAAACGAAAATTTTAAGAGGTACAATCGTATCGCCCTATTGTGAGGACGAATGATTCAGATTTACCTGGTTGTCAGTTTAATAATACAAATTCATTAAAAATGATAAAAACTCTATTTATCTAGATAATTTTTGCAAACAATTCAAATATGAAACAAAATGGGTTAAATAACAAAAAATTAAAAATTTTCTGTTAGATAGTTCTTCATCAGAACTAGAAGACTCGCTGTTGCTGTCATCGTCTGCTTGCAAAGTAATTATGAAATTGTCGTCATCCAGCATAGGTTCTTGTTCCATAAAAGATTGTTCAATTTTCTGCGTATTGTCGCATAATGATTCCCACTGATCTGGAGAAGACGAAGAGAAAAACTCACCACACAGTTTTTCCACATTTTTCATTGAGAAATCAACATTCCTGTCAGCTACATAAACTTTCATGGCTGCCCAAACTTTTTCAATCGGGTTTAAGTCAGGATTATATGAGGGAAGTCAAAGTACATTGTGGCCCTGATCATTCAGGAGTTTGTCAATAGTATACGTTTTTTATCTGGGTTTATGCAATTAAATTAGATTATAAAGTTCTGCTATGAGCATCTCATCTGCGAAGGCAGTATTTCTACCTTGCAGCCACTCTTTCATCTCTTCTTTTCGGGAAGCCATGTTAGGGTGTTTTTCTGTTTGTACATTGTGATATGGGGCGTTATAGATCACTAACACACATTTTGGAGGTAAATTTGGAATAAGTTTTTCTCTCAACCATTTTTCGTACTTTACGAAATTCATATTATCGTGATAATCGCCGGTTTTACAATTAGACTTAAAGGCCAGATATGTGTTTCATAGGAATCCACATTGACTACCGGCGTTCAAAATTATCAGCCTTTGAAACAGGCTGACGTAGGCCGTAGTTTGTCTCGTCATTCCAAGCCTTCTTGTGTATATGGGAGGAATGAATATATATTTCGTCCCTGTAAATTATTGGTCTCTTTTCTTGAGGGTATCGATTGATGCTTCTTGAATAATTCAAACGTAGTTGCTGTATTTCAGGTTTTTCCATAAGTAGCTTTCTTTTCGTTTTCGTCTTGCCCACTCAATTTTTCCCTTTCTAATCGGAAATGAACTCCATAACCAAAATTTAGAAAGATTGAAATGAAATTTGCAAGATTCGGTCCTGTTCGTTTCTTGGCTCTTCCTAAAGCTTCGAAGGTTCATTGAGAACTGAGCTCTTGGCCACGTGACCGGCAAAGTTGACGTACAACAAGGGGAAGGGCTATTTCACCCTCATAGATGTCCATGTCGACTTTTCATAAAACGAAAGCACGCATTTCGACAGATATACAGGGTAGACAGATTTCGATGTTTCTGTACTGCAGCTTTTTGAAAAAGACCCACCTTTCCCCGTGTTCCTTCTGCGTGAGAAATCTATTGTCGCAAACAAATTCAAGCTAACATTTTTCCTTTACGAGCTATTTTCAAATTTAAAAGATTTTCGGAATCAGTAAAGTGTCAATATCTGTGTTGTTTTTGAACTTACACAGAATTGGTTTTGACATTCTATATGCACTTTTTTACGTAGAGTCGAATTACGTGCGGAAAATTCTTTTTTGTCTAACGGTTTTTGAGTTATAATGCAAACTGGTGTTTTTCTTAAATGAACCATAGACATTTCGTTAAATAGAGTTTTTTCCTTGCCAAACATATATCACATAATGCACTCCACTCTTTCATCCAGGACGTCTTTTCAGGAAAAACCGAAAATGGTATAACTTTTTCCTAATTTTATCTAGTATCTGTGCTCTCATCAGGATAGTCCGAAAATTATTCTTGCAATGCGAATTCAGTTAATTTATTTACTGTTTTTCATCAAGTCGACTATAACAATCGTCATAATGATTTTTCTTTTCTCGCCATATCATAGGTACTGCAAACTTCAGACTTGCGTGTCCCTTTCTTCCATCGTTGCAAATGTTGAACGCATTGTTTATATACACTATGAGGCATCCACACTTTATCTTGGTGTCGAATTTCAATATCGAAATAAGCAAAATATAAACGACTCACAGTGTTTTTAATCGATTTACGCTGATCGTTCAGCATGTATTCACTACAAACATAACAGAATATATCAGGATCATTAATACATCAGAAGTTACTAGCCATAATGAATTAGTAACATATTCTTTATCGATGTTACTTTAACCAGCGATAGGTAACGTGAGTCACTTTGACTCATATTTTGTGTTTGGGTCGGTCCCTTCACCCCTTCAGTAACCGAAACGCTTCTGGACTACATGACATATGAAATCAGTTAGTTCTGCTCCGAGTGCCATCAAGGAACGTCGTCTTTACGGGCAACTAGAGAAAGTAAATATTTTCTTGCAAAATCTAGTGAGTTAAGTTGACGCATACGTTACCTTTACAAGTAAATTTTAGTGAATCATTTTGACTCATGATTACCTTTGATAGTACAACGTACGTAAGTCTTTTTGACTCATAGTAACCCGCAAGGGAAGATGATATAATGTTATCATACCTTCAGCTAGGTACCTGTACCAATCGCCAAAACCAAATCAATGCATAGTGATGGTCTATTCAGAGGCTTCATTTTGAAGATACTTCGCACTTTTATAATTCAAATTTCTTTTCATCCTTTAGTTTTATTCGCTGACGCAATGCCCAGAAGGCCTTTGACGGACGACGAAATTTGTCAGCTCTTGGAGACTGAAGATTCTGGGGACGATGGTGCCATTGATCATTTATTGGAAGAAACAGACGATGAAGCGATCCGGAATATGAACCCCAGTCGAAGGATCTCTAAGACGATGAGGAGCTGCTGAGGCACATTGAAGAGTCGCAAAATCGTCCCCAGAAGAGAAAAAACCTACCCCCGATTCTGGCCCGCCTCCTAAGAAAATAAAGTCAAATAGTAAGTCCAATAAAAATCTGACCGACGAACGACATTCAACATCAGGTATAAAAGTTCAAAGTTTAAATGAAGGAGATTCATCAGAAACAAATGATGGAAAACACATTGTTTCTTGGGATACTTCTATCAAAATTGGAAAAAATGGGTATGAATGGCAGACAGAACCGATCGTTAACTCCAAAGGTCAGACGAGAGCGAAAAATGTGGTGCGTACCGCACCTGGTATTACTCACAATGTCCGGTCAGCTAATTCTCCGTTGGAGTGTTGGCGCATCCTTTATACAGATCGACAAGATTCTCGAATGTACCATCCGTGAAATAAATGCTCTGAAATCCAAATTCAAGACGTAGACTAGCACACTTGCTCTTTTGACTAAGGAGGAGTTGTTTGGCTCTCTTTATTACGCTGCTGCAATGATAAACAACCATCTGAGCGCTGAAATTTTGCGCAACACCGTATATTGTGGCGATAAACACGTTGCAATCATGCCTGAAAGCGGTTTCAAATTTTTGATCAGATGTTTGCGCTTTGACGACCGATCGACCAGGCAGGACAGAAACACGAAGCAGGCTCTGATTTTAGAAGTATGGGAAATATTTGTGTAGAGCTGCAGGAAAAAATATAAGCCAGGATCGTATCTCACGATGGACGAGCAACTAGTTGGCTTCAGAGGGAAATGCCCGTTCCGCATGTATATACCGAGCAAGCCGAATAAATACGGCATGAAGATAATAAGGATATGTGACAATAGTACAAAATACATGCAGAACGCTATCCCTACTCGGGAAAGGGTTCCTACCCTACCAGTGAATCAGAACTTATTTCGAACTGAGGTTAATTGAGCCATTTGCAGGATTTGAATTTGGGAGGCTTTTTACTTGGTGAAATTCCATTATCAATAATAAAAACAAAAACAAGTACTGTGTTTAAGGAATTTTACTTAATAATTGCGATTCGTAACGCGTTTCACTACACCGTAGCTTCTTCAGACGAATGAATGTACAGAAAATAAATGAGAATATAAATATAAATGTTCTCGAGTAATTACTTATTGGGTTGCTTCTTCTTAAGTGGTTATTTATGACAGGTATATCCAATAAAATTAAGAATAGATTGCTCCCCGAAGAGATTCAATAGAGGTGAAAGGCTTAAATCGACTTGTTCATTGATGAGTTTACCTGAGTGTTTGTATTCATTTATTAGATCAAAATTATTTCCATTTCAATAACAAATATTATACTATTGAAGACGGCTTGATTATGGGCAATCCGTCCTTTGTTAGAAAATATTCATGAATAATTCAGAGAATTAATTCATAATCATCCACTCAGTAAATATTGTTTATACTGGTATCGCTATGTAGACGATATCATTATTTGCTTCACAGGAACAGATAGACAGTTAAAATTTTCGAAAATCATATAAATTCATTACATCCAAAAATTGGATTCACAACCGAAATAAAGCAATAATTTGATAAATTTCCTAGACGTTACAATTTCGAATGAAAATGGAAAACATGTCTTCGCAATTTACCATAAGCCGTCACATACAGATATTATAATACATAACTCGTCGTGTCATCCGTATCAACATAAAATGTCAGCATTCAATAGTTTTATTCATAGATTGATTAACATCCGTTATCGCCAGAAAAATTCAACAAAGTATTAAATTTGATTAAACAAACAACCAAAAATAATGGTTACAATCGCAAACTAATAAATAATATTTTAAATAAAAACAAAAGTAGAATCGCATTGAATGAAGTTTACCTGTCGATAAATTGAAACAAAAATTCAACACCTTAACCTACGTTGGCATTACAAGTGAGAATGAAATCATTCTTGGTAGCAATAATGTCAACATAGCTTTCAAACTAATAATAATTTAGGCAAATATATAAAAATAATAAAACCAAATCAGATAAAAACAATAAATCAGGTGTTTATAGATTGAATTGCAATGACTGTGATAATTTCTACATTGGTAGAACATAGAAATTTTAATATTAGAATATCGGAACATAAACGCAGTAGTTTTCAAAATACATGCAGAACGCTTTATCCCACTCACTTGGGAAAGGGTTCCTACTCTACCAGTGAATCAGAACTTATTTCGCACTGATGTTAATTGAGTCATTTGCAGGGCGCAACAGGAAAGCGACTATGGACAATTGGCTCCCGCTTGTAGAAAAACTGCTCAATGTTCACAAACTCACTATGATTGGAACCATACCGAAGGACAAGAGAGAGCTTCCTGGAGATTTCGTGAACTTGAAATATCAAGGGAGGAAGGCTAACAACACGTCTTTGTTTCTCTTTTCGGATAGTGAATCAGCTGTTTCTTACAAAGCTACTGTTTTGCCATGATACAAATACAGGAAGAAAAACTAAAAGATGGCCTCTTGCTTTTTTATAACATGCTGAATATAGCAGGTGTCAACGCTTGCGTAGTTTTCCTGGACAATTTTTACCGAAATCAGCGATCACTTTCTGATAGAGGATCACCCAAAGTCATTTCAAAGTTCAAATTTTTTATGCAGCTTGTTGAATTGAGTGGACCATAGATTGCTCATCGTCTTAGCCTCCGGATCTCTAACACACTCCGTTGTTCAAGTATGAGATGCCAAGGATTATCGAATGGGACTGCGGGTAACCCCCCCGAACAAGCACAATGAGGTTCTACCGAATGAACAGCGACATCCCAAAGCTAGGGTCTACTGCTCATTTTGCCACTACAAGAAGAGAAGGAAGACGCAGTGGATGTACTCTCAATGTCACCGCTCCATCTGTGGCGAGCACATTGCCCCCCAGCCGAAGAAGTGCCGAGAACGTGTGGCCAGCAACGACGAACGACCTTGTTGTGATCCATTTTCAAATAAGACCAATTTTCTTCACGTTATTCTGATATTTTTTGTTTATTCACATTATTCACAGACGAAAATACTGACTAAGCGCCTAAAATATTTCATTCCTCTCCATGATTATGTTATTAAGTTATGACTATTCTTATCATGACTTGATTATTTTCTATGATTCTTTATTCAGTATATATAATTGCCAACAACAAGCATATTTTGATGAACTTAATACCTGAACCATACTCTTCAGAGTTTTTCTGGCTTTTGTTATTTTATAGTTTATGTAGGCTTATATTATGTGTACCTGGTTTTCCTGTATAAGTTGTAAGTCTATCAGTCATTGTAGGTGAATCAGACCAAACTGAGGAACCTTACCAAGATGACTGATGGTGGCTGATATTGCCACAACAAGATGATTTTACTATAAGACTGATGTTGTGATGTTTTCTGATGTTGGAATAAATCCCACTTGCTATGTTATCAAAATGAATGTGTTTGACACTACTCTGTATTATTTTGAGGTAAATACAAATTTAAAAAGGTTCTCAGAGTTCTTTTCTTGACAATTGACCCAATGAGTCATGTTGACTCACAGGTTACCCTAGACGGACCAATGAGTCATGTTGACTCACACGTTACCCTAGACGGACCAATGAGTCACGTTACCTGTCCCGGGTTAATAATGACTATTTACGAACTAGACTGGCAAAAATTAAAATGAGGGTAGTAGGTGAACTAGAGCTGATGAGTTAAAATCGCGTATAGTAATATACGGTACATTACCTACTTTTCATACCATAGATACGAACAGAGCTGCACCATTAAAAAAATTTTAATTCGTCGAAAACGCGATTTTCGTTCAAAATATCTCCATTTTGCGAAAAAAATATTGTAGAACTAAGATTGTAGGTTCTTAAGAGAAAAACTCATTAAATATATGCTACCAGATATTGATTTAGAGGACTTCGACAACATGCAGCCGAGAAATTTCTGTAAATATCGTTTTGTACTTGCTAACCTGCAGCAATTAACCCCCTTTGAAGCCTCTCTATTCAAATACGTTATTCTGAAATGTTCATTTGATTGATTGAGTAGTAAAAACTTGGCTGTAGGTATTCAGGTGATACATAGAAGAAAAACATATGGAGCAACGTTTCGTCCATTTCTTGAAACTCTGAACAGAAACAAACATTGTCGAAATTTCTTTTAGATTCGACAAAGAAAGCACGAACAACCAACACTCAAAAAAATCAAATATTAAATAATCATAACGGCTATTCAAAATGACACACCTTTATACAATTATTCAAACAAATTCGAATTCTCTTACATTCGCTAAAATCTCAGGTGTCAAAAGTTTACGTTCAAAGATAAGAAAGTTTATTACTGTTCAGAGTTTCAAGAAACGGGTGAAACGTTCCTCTTATCTATTTTTTTTTCCGACTTTCACTGAAGTGCTTACCAACTTATTTGAGTGGAGAATCAAAAGACCTACTTAACGAAGTGCCACTTGACACACCTTATCCATAATTAATTTTAAGGTGGGAGGTTTACTTTAAATGCTCCCGAATCAACCTCAAAAACGGTCTCCCTCGAAATAAAACTTTACGTATCCCAGAGTTTTCGCTAGAATAACTCTTTCGGGAGATGTCAAATTTTTCATTGGAAAACACGATGTATGTGTATCAGTACTTCTTAAAGCGAGCTTTAGAAGAAATGTTCTCTCACGTCAAAATTTAGGAGTGAAACATTTATCTGTGATAATTTTTGCACAAGATGTCCTTTCATTGATTTTCTGACAGTATGGTATTTCTTTTCGTTATCATTTTTCTCCACCCTCTGCAAGTTTTTTTTAGATCAGCGAGATACTCCCCGATTCTATTGACCTTCATTGCCTTCATTGACTGCTCAAACTTTAATATATCTTCTGATTTTCAATTTTTCTAGGAACACTCAATTGGAGGCATGTGTTGAGACCGTCGTTGATTCGTTGGTCACTTGCTGCCCACGATATCTGTTTCACTTGCTGGCATCATGCCTCGTTTTTTTCGTTTGGCAAATGTGTACCTGTTATTCGAGGAGCTGGGGTATATCAGGAAGCAGTAGATTTCTGTATAGAATTACTAGCCGAAGGACATTGGGTTCATGTATTTCCTGAAGGTATAGTATGAGCTTTGTCAAAATATTTTAGTATATCGTCGGTGCGCTTGCCAAATCTGATATCTATTTATTTATTTATTATTCGTAAACGGGATACCCCCTTTAAGCAATTTTGACAACATTTGTAATGTATAGTAATTCAAACACACATGAAAGAAATAACGTAAATGATATAACACAATATATAAATGACGGTACAAAAAAAATAAATCCAAAAGACTAACCTGAATTTGAAGTCTAAAAATGTATAAGAATGCATGTCAGAACAGTTTTTTGAGCGACAACTGAAATTTACTCTGAGTTATACCTGTGAATTCAACACCCACACAATACTCATTAGCCACCCTCATACACGTGTTAGAGTGCTGGAATAGCGTAATTAGTTGGATGGTAGGGCACAAGAAACAAATCAGAGCCACGAGTCGTTCTAATCCGTACTCTCACGTTTACAAGCTCAAGCAATTCTGGGCAACAAATATTGTCCGATAGTAATTCAAAAAGAAAGGTGAGATCAGAAATTATCCTACGATCCTCTAGAGATGGAATCTTTAAATACTTATAAATATCTGGGTGAGTATAGGTTCCAGCCGTCAGGTGCAGTTTATAAGCCACGTTTCTGAGGAATTTGTTCTGAATTCTTTCGATGCTATCAATGTGCACCCTGTAATGAGGCAACCATATCACCGAACCATATTGGAGAACAGAGCAAACAAGAGCCATATAAACAGTTTTGGCAGCATTAGCTGATAAGTCTCTTAAATTGCGGATCATGAAACCAAGTGCCTTCCCCTAGCTACCGCTGAATTTATGTGAGGAATAAACGACATAGTACTATCGAAAACGATTCCCAAATCCTTCACCTTATTTAATCAATTAACAGAGGTATTGAGAATACTAAAGTTGTATTCAATAGAATTTTTGGATCCGGAGAATGTTATGCAATAGCATTTATCCACATTCAATTCCATGTCGTTCTCAACTGACCAACTCTGCAAAACCTCCAAGTCGTGTTGTAGTTTGACACAATCATGAACATTTGACACTAGGCTATACAGTTTTAAATCATCTGCAAAAGAGAGATATTTGCAATACTTGAACTTCTCGCCAATGTCATTAATGAATAGAGCGAAAATTAAGGGACCCAGGCGAGATCCCTGTGGTACTCCTGAAGTTACGTGAATAGGACGAGATATATGGTTTTTCATTTTCACATATTGCAAACAGGATCTGAGATAGCTAGACAATCAAGCAACAATCCACTGCGGAAATTCCATTCTTCTCAGTTTTTCTTCGAGCAATTTGTGATTAATTCTGTCAAAGGCGTAAACAGAATCAATCGGAAACCAGATTCGAAAGCCCGATAAATGTCAGTGTGATACACTAATAAGTTAGTTTCCGTGGACCTACCGAGGTGAAACTGTATTGCTGGTTTACAATTATATTCCAACAATACCATGAGAGATGTCGTGTCACAAAGAGTTCAAGCAACTTAGGGATGGTCGACAATTTACTATTAGGACAGTAGTTCCTAACATTAGCTCTATCGCCACTTTTATGGACAGGTGTCACATAACTGCTCTTCCACAGATCTGGAAAAATACCGCTGGCTAATGATCGATTGAATGTAATCCATAAAGGTTCAGTAAGCGAATAAATACATCTTTTCAAAAAGTATGGGGGAATTCCGTCTGGACCACAGCTCAGCTCATTCTTCAGCAATGAAATCTCTCTGAACAATGCCTCAAGACTGATAACGAGAAAAGGAATACTGAAAATTGTTTTAGAACAGTAACCACCGATGTTCACAGCGTTGTTAGTATAAACGGCAGAAAAATTTTCTGCGAAGTGATTTACCATATCCTCACCTGAGTCGGAACACTGCAGAACACTATCTCTGTAATCGCAATATTTCAGGAGGAAGAAAAATATTTTCTTATTAATTTTTCATTTAATAAAAAAAATTGAATGCCTTATGCCAAAGAAATATGTTCTATTTGTGACAATTTGTTCCTCTTCGCCCTCGCTCTCCTTAAGCACAATTTTTTTTGTCAATTTCGATGCACATGTCAGATTTTACATGAACATATACTAACAAAAATAAAAAATCTTTTGGCATTAAGTTAAGTGTCTTGTTTCCATATAATTAAATAACATTGAACATTTTGGTGCCTATTCAGATTATAAAAAGGACTCCGCAATCGACAAGATCTCATAATTGTAACAAAAATTAAAGAATATCTTGTATAAGTACTGTCTATGAGCATAAATACAAATAATACTTTGGAAGTACCTATTACTAACCTAATTGTAAAGTTATATTAGTTATGTAGGAGACTGTTATAAAAGCAGTGGTAATTTTTCATTTTATTATAAGTCATTCACAGAGTCACTTAGTACACTGTCTCTAGACATGTAATAAATATATTAGCATCAATAAATTGAATTAAAGAACAAACAGGTTAGTGCTTAGTATAGACACACTACAAAAATCTCCCTTACACAGCACTGCTTTATTATACAGGGATATCCACCGGGACCGTCAGTTAAAAACTTTGATATTTCAAAAAGAATTGTCGTTATTTCAGATTGAAAATATCCAAAAAATACAACACATTTGGAATAAAACCACTGGTTATTCGAACGAAAATATATTTAATCTTTTTTTAATTCATTTTAGAATGTCAAAAAGTAGTGGGTAGAAACTGTAGGCAATTCAATAACCAATTTCCAAATTTACCGTCTATGAGTAAAATAAAATTTCGAAGCATTAGAAGCAATTTTCAACAATTCGGACGAATAAAAATTGTAGCAACTAAGCGAAAAACAATCATCGAAAATAATTACGTTAATACGAATCAATGATAGCAAACATCATAGGAGAAAACTAATTTACGATCTGAATAAATGTTCAATATGGGCCCCATTTTGCTCGATACACTTAACAGCTCGTATACGAACATGATGAGTTGCCCTCCTAGTTTCCTCAGGATCAATATTACGGAAAGCATTATGAATGCGCTCTAGTAACTCTTCTTCACTTCTTACGGGAATAAGATACACTTCACTCTTGATTTTGCCCCATAAATAAAAATCAAGGGTCATCAGGTCCTGAGAACGCCATCTATCCCCGAACATTTCTGTTAGCTGCCGATCTATAGCTCGTGTTTTATGTGCTGGTGCACCATCCATTTGGTAATAGCAATCCCTCAGAATGTTAAGGGGTAATCCATCTAAAAAATTTGCTAATGTTCCTCTCAAAATTTCCAGGTATCTTTGGTCATTAAGATTTTCGTCATAAATGTGATAAGCCAACAAATCATTCATTAAAATTGCAAAAACGTTCACGCTGAATTTATTTTGGAAATCAATAATCTCAATGAAATGTGGATTTTCTGTGGCCAAAAAATGTCGATTTCTCCTGTTGGTTATTCCACTTTCATTGAACTTGGCTTCATCAGACCATATAATTTTTTGCAGAATTGTCTCATCTTCTTGAAGCCGAATTAATAAATTTTCACAGAAATTTAGCCGCTTGGGAAGGTCAGTTGGTTTCAATTTTTGTAGTCTGATAAAAGAATACGGATGCATGTTATGTTTCTTAAGGATCCTTTGAATAGAAGTATAACTCAATCCAATATCCATTGATGCTGACTTAATGGACGCATGTGGATTGGCACGAAAATACGCTAGCGTATTAATTTGATTGTCGTCGTCCTCGGAATTGGTTTTCTTCTAGTTTCTATGTATTTTGTTCCTCCAAATGGCAGAAAATTGCTTCTAATCCTTCGAAATTTTGTTTTACTCATAGGCGCCAAATTTGGAAATTGGTTATTGAATTGCCTGCAAGTTCTATCCACCACTTTTTGACATTCGCCATGAATTAAAAAGAGATTAAACATATCCTCGTTTGAATAATCAGCCATTTTATTATCAATCTGGTGTTTCTCAAAAATTTTCACTTCAAACTACCAACAATTCTCGTTGAAATATCAAATTCGAATGAACAAATTATTTCGGAACTATAAGAAATGGGTATAGTACATGCTGATACAATTCCATCTGAAATTTGACGCTTCATCTGATGGCGATATAAAAATTGGCACGTGCCATTTGAAAAAATTGAGTTATTGCTGTTTGAAAAAGACCAAATCGAAAAAATCATACAAAACAACGCAATAAACATTTGACATGTGTAGACTGCTTAAAAAATTCCTTGATCCTTCTTCTTTCTATCCACCCAAGCAAAAATTGTGTCTGTAGTGCAAAAGATCTACGAGCTACAGTTTTTTTAAATGTTCCTCAAAAATCGAGTTGATAACAAAAATAATTAAATCTGTCAAAAGTTTTGACAGATAAGTGTCAACAACTTGGGTATTTTATGCTTTGCTCAAATGTCTGTACTAGATGTTTTTAACAGACGGTCCCGGTGGATATCCCTGTATAACGAATTAGAAATTTTGATGGTACATGAAATTGTAAAACTAGATAGTGTTAAAATTATTTATGAGATAAAACACAATTTGATTGACGACACAGTGGTTAGCCTTCTTTATAACTGTAATATTCATCATCATTCAACTAGGTGAAGTCAGCATATTCATATATTACCAACAGCCACTATCATTGCGAAAAGAAAAATAACCTATCAAGTTGCATCACTTTATAATGAACTTCCCAAACCTATAACTGATTGTGATAATATAAAGATATTCTCTATTAATACGAAAAGTATTTCTTAGAAAATAGAATAAGGATAATTCATAATTGAGTTTATACATAGAATTTAGGTTTTTTTTTCTTATTTTAGTTTGCAACAATGTCTATTTTAATATTATATAAATTGTAATGCCGTTGTAGCTCCTCTGAGGGCTAATGAATAAATTAAAAAAAAAATTCTTCAGAACATAAAAACCAGTCTACGGTCCCAACAGAAGTAGCTGTTAAACGCGTCGGCTCAACAACAGGCTGCACCAATCCAAAAGTCTGCAACAACTCGTTGAGACATCTACCAAGACTAACATCCGAAAAAGGTTTCTTACACAGCATCTTGTTAGCCTCAATTTCAGACTGTAAAGTGCCAGGCACAAAGCTGAACATATTTGTCCCATTTAGAGAAAGGTGATGAAATATTTAGGTAGTCATTAAAGGATGCTCTTCTAATCACCAGGTGAAGGGGTGCAAGGCCCAGTATCAATTCCTTGGCTGCAGTAGTTTTAGAGCAGAATGTCCCAGTGATCATCATGCCGACCATTCTCTGCAATT
This sequence comes from Cryptolaemus montrouzieri, assembly GCA_013387265.2. Classification (NCBI taxonomy): domain Eukaryota; kingdom Metazoa; phylum Arthropoda; class Insecta; order Coleoptera; family Coccinellidae; genus Cryptolaemus; species Cryptolaemus montrouzieri. The sequence goes on along the minus strand of JABFTP020000185.1, from coordinate 30,077,111 downwards.
TAGACAGCTTGAGTAGGGATTGGTTCTTAAGACTGCACTCCCACCATGCTATTGATGCTGGCTTAGAGGCCGTTATTTATATACTTACATGTGTTTAGTTTCAAATAACCATGACATTTATGGATTATTTGTCGAAATCTCTTGTAGATTTGAACTCAAAATTCATGCTTTTAATGTTTTCAGGTAAAGTGAACATGACCAAGGAGAATATGAGACTTAAATGGGGAGTTGGCAGAATGATCTTCGAAGCCCCCATCACCCCCATTATCCTTCCAATATGGCACATAGGAATGGACGAGGTGCTGCCAAACGAACCTCCGTACTATCTGCATCTAAGGAAAAAACTCACCTTCAACTATGGCGAACCCATAGATCTGACTGATATGGTGAAATCCCTCAGAGAGAAAAAAGTCACAGAGGTTGAGGCGAGAAAAGCCATCACGGACTTTCTGCAAGATGAGCTGTTCAAATTAAAGTTAAAGACCGAAGAACTGCATAGGAAAAACTTTTGTTAGCGAATCGGACTTCTGCTTAGGTATTTAACGATAGGTAGACGGTATTCAATATAATCAGAATGTTTTTATGCTAGTCATTACTTCTACACGTGTAGAATAAGGTTTTCTATCGCTACCGATATCCATCTCGGATATTTATTGCAAAATATGAAAATTTTGCAGGTTTCGTAAAAGTCGATAAAACAAATCTGAAAGATTTTTATTTAATTGAAATTCTTGAACGTAAAATATAAACGTTTGGTATTTATATCTCTTTCGTTCAAAAATTGATATAAAGTAATAATCTTAATTGAAGAATGATTTTTCTTTGAAATTCAAAATTGAAATTGAAATATTAATTACCATTTACTGCAGCAGTAATATTGAAGCTGAATATTGCGATTTGATCAACATTATTTTAATCTTTTAAAGAGAAGCCTATTTTAAGAGCAAGATATCAAAAGAAAGTAGGAAAATATACAAATAAGAAATAAGAATTTTTTTTGAATCTTCATATTCATTGAT